>CM071626.1:35565984-36915407 GCA_036419045.1 Scirpophaga incertulas
GCATGATCTGATAATTTTTAAGCCAATGCTCTGTTACACAAAATATATCTATATTATTACAATTTATGAATAATTCAATTTCTAAGTCCTTTCCTAACATTCCTTGAATGTTTTGATGCATTACTTTAATTACATTTTTACTATGTAGATTAGTATTAAGTGGACTCTTTAAATTTATTTCAGTATTACTAATGTTTTCTAAGCGAGAGGAATTCTCTTTTGTCTTAGAAATTAATTTAAAGAAATATCAATAATATTGTCAGTACAAGAATTACTGACAGTCAAATCTATAAAAGCACATTGCTCAATAGGAGCAGTTATTGTAGCCAAGTTCTTGGCTGTTACTGAAAAAAAATAAGATAGCGATACTGCTATTTGTCGCTTAAAATAATTACAAAAGATGATGATGTGCGTACTAGAATCATGTTTTAGTTGTTTGGAGCACATATATTGAACTCTTATAGTCTTAAATATGAAGATAAAACGACGATAAAACGAAGATAAGATCGAATGCGATATTGTATAAATTAGTACTTTGTGTTTTTCTCGAAGAGTGATTTCGCTTGCATAAATATTTTTCCCACGGTCAAGCTAGCTTGATTCCTTCACTGCACCCTGAATACTAATTCATCGTTTTATTTGAAATTCATAATAGCGCCCTCGCTCTACAAATATTATTTTATTCCGTTATGATATATGTAGTAATTCTTTCTCATATACTTTGTCTAGTTTGCCTAGAGCTAAATTTAGTACCGAAAACCAAATTTAAAAAAATAACTGTCATAGGTCATAGATAGACGAATAAATTTAAGAGATACAATTAAATAATGTTTGGATCACGATTAGACTCGTATTTTTTACACATTTGTTGTATAATTGAAATTCCATACATACACAATTAATTTTTACTAAAAAAATATGTACTTATTTCGAGAAACGGCAAATAAAAATATGCTTCCACAGTATTTTATCTAAATTATGTTTAAAGAAAAACTATAAACCTATTTCAAACTATACCAACATACTATAAAAAATTTAATTACTACCAATCATGAAGCCTTAAAGAATAATATTATTTAAAAATATTAACATAAATGTATATTTAGGCCAGATTGTCTTTCCACTACGGTCACCCACAAAGGTAGCACTATACTCAAATTTTTAGCTTTCAACGATTCCAAGAATCATTCTTTATATATAATAATTAATTCTATAATAAAAAAAACAATTCATCCTTCATATATAATATTTAATTTATAAATAATAATTCAGGAATTGATTCGGGAGATATATATAGGTAAATTTTGTATAGAACCTGTGAAGTATTACTATCTTCCACAAAAAAAAACATCGAAAGGCAATTCATAATTAGCTGAGTAATCACTTAACAGACACAGTTGAACTGATATCCTTATCCTATTGAACCCGTTTAAAAGTAGAAAACTTAGTGCAGAATTCGTGAACACACCAAATAGACTTCTGTCCAATTATTTTGGAAATATTTTATAAGAACCGATTATACCAGTCAAGAGCATATATTAAAAATTAACATATAAATGCCAAGGCGTTGTAGCGCTTATATATTGTGCGTGCAAATAAAAAGGCGGGAAAGTCAATGTCATCAAACGCTATATATTTGGAACATTAGATTGTTTTATTTTCCTTCTAATCGATTTGCAATGAAGAGGTCCCCGGATGGACAGGTTAGGTTATAGTTCAGACCTAACTACGTATAAGACATAAATACGTATAAGACATAAATCTATGATAACATTTGAATATTCAACGGCCGCTGATCACAATCACACGCACACAGTATACAGTAGATTAGAAAATCAGTTAAACAATACTATAATAGTATTGTTTAACTGATTTTGACTGAATAAAGCTACAAATTATACGATACCGGCCACTTGGTTATTGTTCTTCGTGGAACTTAAGTTCCCGCACGACACGGCGATCTTGAGCGTGCGCACCTGAAGACGCGCGCTCATTTTGCGTCCACTACCTTCTTGCTAGACCCTAACGGCCCGGATCCGCGCCGGTTCCACTAGCAGACAGGATGCATCAATTACAGCCAAGGTAAATCTGAATGTAGTCATATGCGGCTTCAACGTAGATCCCTCCAAAAAAAGCTCCTACTAAGTTGTTTTGCGCGAAAATTAATCCCTCGTGTAGGATTGATCTGGTTTTCGAGCGTCATGATTGTCATCAATGCTGTTGTCAGAACAATAAATCTGTAATCGTCGTAGCCTTCCAAGGTAAACCGCCGGACGGACAGGTTGGATTTCTGTGTTGACATACTTTTTACACTCTCAATGCTATGAATATTTATATTCGAGTAATAAGAGAAAAGTGGCGCTTCGCCTGGGATTTTTGGGAGTGTTAGCGTGATACAATCAAAATGTATAAAAATAAATAATATGGCTAGAATAAATAGTAAATAACTAAATAATAGAAGATTGTGTGACGAGAGAGCGAAACAGTATTACAACTTAGGTAAGCGATGGGTTACCATTTATTAAGGAGGCCATTCGCAAGTGTACTGACAATGCCAATTAAATACGATATTGTCGTCGTAAGGAATTCGCCACATTGATGATAGGGACGCGTTACCAGGGCAACGGTTCCGAGAGTACGCGCACAGTCTTCGCGGCGTGCGGCACTGGGCGCACGCGCACACCGCCCTGCGCACCTTTAGTTACATTAATCGGACACTATCTGTTTGCCTGTATTTTTTACGTTATTTTATTACAACAGTGATTGTTTATTCAACACTAAAATATATATGTGATTTTCTTGTAAATACAACAGTGAAAACAAATAGTGACCAGTAGCGATCGAGTTGTAAAATTGTTAACAATGTTTATACGGAATCGTCGCCTCAGACGCCGAGGACTCTTCGATGCCTCCGAACAGATAATTTTCGGTAAACGTTTTACTCATTTCAAATATGACGCCCCGGGAGTGCTGGGGTTCGAAGCTGCTTTCTGTATTTGAAATGTACATTTAATGTGTCTACGCTGAAAGGAATCCTGAAGTAGCCGGCAGTGGTATAAATGTGACGTCTTATTTTATTATATTTAATTAATAAACTCTTAAAATTTTTATACTATGTGTACTCTATATTCAAGGTATGAGTTCAAATGCTAAAGGGAAATCATATTTATAAACGATCTAAATGTACTTTTTAAATTAAAAATTAATAATAGGTATCATTCGAAATCGTATGTCGTGTCGAAATACACCATGTGACAGAATTTCGATGAGATGAAATGTCATCGATTTTGCCATGTACCAATATGATTTATGGTTTTTGAATTTTATATGTACATTTATAAGACACTCCTAAATAAAAACGCTGTGAGTTGACTAAGACCTAATCACGGTAACATAAGGATATGAGGTGTGATGATGATGTAGATTACAAGGGTTTAGTGTAGTATGTCTGACAAACATGTCTATCACTTTATTTTGTTGGACCCAGCACCGGATTTCAATCATCATTGGCTTTGTAAGATTATGTTTTGTATATAGTATGTCGTTTTGAAAGGAGGGATCCAAAAGTATTGTTATCCGTGACCCGGAGAATTGGTAACCTTAAGTAGCAGAGAGTGGGGTACTCTGCACGCAAGCTTGATGGCCGTTGAGACGGAAAGGTCCTGGAGTGATAGGTATATATCGCAGAACAGTGTTGGAAGACTTCGCACATGGGAGGACATATTCTTTCTTTCCTCTCAGTAGAGAGAAGCTGAGAATCTTCGCTAGGAGCACGAAACGTGCCCAACATAGCCCTCGCAGCCAAGTATCTCGAAGATTTTAAATACCACATATCAGGCGAGGTAGCCCAACCGACATAACCTTTTTTTCTTTTGTTTTTTGTTCCGCTGAGGAAAATGCATTGAATTTATGTGGGGCTAATCCCCAAAAGGGGGAGGCCTACCCACTAACAACCTCAGCGGTGACCGTCCTCAAGCGTTATAGATCATTGGCTTCGGTCTTATTTACCTTATGGATGAAAATGGGCTGTCAATTCGTTAAAGGCACTGGATACTAGCAGCGCAAACCAATCGGTGTGAAGGCGGCCAATGTCCAGAAATGATGATTCAGACTTTTGACTAAAATGATGATGATATAAATACATCCTCCGTTAACCGTCGTGGCTTAGTAGTTGAGACAACTTGAGATAGATCGAGAGGTACGGACTTCGATTCCGCATGACGGCATACAATTTTTTCTATTAGTGTCAGGGTCATTAGTGTGTCTCATTAGTGTCAGGGCTTAAGTTTAAAGCTTACCTTACCTTAGTCCTGTCTCACTTAAGTTTGGCATCCATATGAACTCACTTCTACATTCGCGCTTATTTACATCACATATGATCAGTTGCAATGTAGGCCATGACCTTCTTTGTTGTATAAAACAGAACAAGATTTAAGCATAGCTACTAGGAGTAGGTACTCTCACTTTCCCACTTTCGCTGCTTGAATATTTAGGCCAATGCCAAGGACGCGCTTCTCGCGAATATGCGCGCGTGTGCTGGCGTAAAGATTGCACGAATTTAATCTCGTTGTCTCAAGTGTGAGAATCAATAAATGACATCTAGAACCAAGTATGAATTATCCCATGCGTCTAGCAAAGTAAATTGTGAGAGCTATAATTAATGGTAAACATACTTGCCCGCTCTCACCGAAAGATTAAACAAATGTGTAATGAAAGCCCACACTTCGACAATTTTCCATTTTAGCTTGTAAAAGTGTAATTTTCTCATTACATACAAAAATATCTGCCGCGATTGTAACAGACATTCTTCAAAATTGAATCAACTATAAAACATGACAAGTTTAGTCACTAGTGGGTAAGTTATGATAATAAATTACAGGTGATTCGGAACTAAGAGAATGATAGTCTAGCGATTCTATTGTTTTGCGACAGTATATTAGCGCCTCCTCTTTAAAGGACAAAAATCCTTACTAGTCCTTATTAATATTATAAATCGGTAAGTGAGTTTGTTTGTTTGTTCCGCTTTCACGCCGTAACTCAGTAGTTACGGCGTGGAAGCGGAACAGTACCGATTGCTTTGAAATTTTGCAGACGCAAAAGATAAAAGTTCTGATTAAATAATAGGGTACTTTTTATCCCGGGAAAATCGATCCCACGGGATGTGCAATAAATGCTTCGCTCAAAAACTACTGCACAGATTTTCATGCGCTTTTCATCAATAGATAGAGTGATTCTTGAACAAGGTTTTGCGGTATTTTTCATCTCGGAAAAACGGATAGTCCCACGGTAAGCGTGATAAAGTCTTCGCGCCATAAACCGACTTCCGCACATACTCGTATGTAGTCGTGGGCAAAATCCACGCGGGCAAAGTCGCGGGCAGAAAGCTAGTTAAAAATAATATAGTTAACTACATTTCGATCAGAAATGTCAGAGTCATTATTTGCCAACATAATTGTATTACAACTTTTTCGGGATTCAAAGTCTAAAATAACTAGTCTTAACATTAAAAAAAAATAGTAAAATCAAGTACGTATCAACTATTTTTGAAAATTTTCGGTGAATATCACCGCAACCAAGTGCCACGGTAATTTGGTGATTATGTTAGACTCCAAACGGATCGAAGTGGCTCGACTGATATGAGCTACCGACTAAACTCAGCCTGAGCCTTAGCCATAATGGCCCTACGGCTTGGATAGGGTGATCGCACCCTCAGAGATGGTATGGTCAGCGCTGGAGAGAAAAGGACATATGTGCTTGAAACAGGCGCCGTACACAAAAGTGACACCGACCTAAATGGATGGAATGGACACGTACACGTGATGAAGCAGAAGGCTGCCAAGAAAAGTGACACAGATGCCCCCGGTAATAGTGCTTGAAGATCTTTCGTTAATTGATCGCGAGGGTCAGCTAAAACGTGCCTGGGCTTGCGATGCCCAAGATTATTGGGATTGACTGAAGTTCTGGGGTGTATGTTAGGCAAGTTGCCTAAAGATGTGGAATAAAAGTACATTAAAAATTCGAATACAATACATTGAGTAGATAATTGATTTTACCTCGTGTCTTCCGATTATGAAGCTAGAGCCGAGACCATCTACCTACAGTGTTCGAACAATATACATACTACTATTAGCAAGTGTTATATTGTAGATATTTCGCAGAATTTAACATTACCGTGTGTGTTATCTTTATGACCCGCCACGTTGAGACAATAAAATGCCTTATGATTAAAAATAATATTAATACAGTGTTTTGTTTGGAGTGTGCACTATCTTAATGCTGAGTGCACATAATATTTATTCACTTATCGCTTAACTCGTTCTTGCAATAATGAGTGACTACGCCGTTTCCGTTTTAAGAATCATAACAACTGGTCCTTCTGTATTGTCAACAGTGTTGAAAGATAATGCAAACAAAAATAGCTTTTATTATATGGCGCATATAAATAATGAATGTTTTGTTACATGTACGAGGGCTGCACTAAAAGTATCAGGAATGGAATATTTCCACTGTTCCTGTCATATTAAAATCTTTTTAATTGAAAACTCATTGGTTTTTGTTTTTATTTTTTTAACATCGAATACCATTTATTTACTTAAAAATAGATTCTCGGTCTTGTCACAAGGCCTTTTTTAAGCTTGTTTAGTCGTTGAGAAAATGGAATTGACTCGAGAAAATTCAAGAGCAATGATTACTTTCGAAGTGGTTTAACACAAAAACAGTGGGTTGATCGGATGCTTTCGGATCGGATGATTTGGTGATGAAGCCCCATCTAAAACCACAATTTAGCTGGTTTAGTGAATTTCAACGTGAACGTGTCAAGCTCAGTGATGATCCTCGTCAAGGTAATTCAAAAACTGCAGTCACAGTTAAGCTGATTGAAGAAGATCGACATGTGATATTCGACTGCCAAATTCAGGCAACTTTAGATATTGGCATTAGTTAAATAAAAATAATCTTGCATGAATAATTAGGTGTAAAGAAGTTGTTTTCCCGATGGGGATACCGCATTCACAAAAAGCGTCTCGCGTTACTTGGTGCATCAGAACTCTTGAACGATTTATTATAGATTTTACCAAATCCGAGTAGAATCAGCCATACTTTGCTCATCATTAATCTATACTCTCATCCTAGCATTTTATTTACATATATAATTAATAAATATATCTATTGTATATACTAGTTACGTCAAATGTAAACTGATTTGCCAATTTGTTAGGAAATTGAGATAGCCTTTACTATACAAAAAGATCGGTATCACCTTACGAATCTAGCTTCACATTTTATATTATCGAAATCTCCACTTTCACGAACATTACAAAAAGTAAGTACCTATATAGAAATTCATGTCGCTTTGAACAGTCACAAGTCAGACATACCAAGCATAACTATGATAGCCAAAATGTTAGAATTGTTTATAAATATATTCAGTTCTATCTGTCGTATAACCAGATACTTTGGCTCCACATGGATTCGGTATCCAAAAATATACACTCTGGCTACTTGTAAATTAATCTTGTAATGTTTGTTTTATTGCTAACACAATTTTTGTTACATTAGTAGGAGACAAAGTGAAGGGTAAAAGGTCAGGGTCGCGACGCCCGAGCGCTTTTTGAAAATTTACATATTTCCAATGCGAGGTCTGAACTGTCAAATCAAATCAAATTTTTTAATTTTAAAATCGGTTTATTACACAGTCAATTTGAACGACTTTGGATTGGACCATAAGGCTACAGCGGTCTATAAGTAACCTTATACGTAACTCTAATATCATGAAAATTAAATCTAATAAGCAATATAACCATTTAAGAACTCATGAACTATGTAACAGCTTTTATATATTACAGTATTTCAACATGTTTTTTGATAGTTATATTGTGATAGTTATATTGTGTTCTGTATAGTAATATTCATAAATACTAATCTATGTCTCGAAGTATATTATATAATGTGTTTCGGTATACATTTTCTAGTTGCACGTAGGACACGAGACTCATTTGGTGTCGGTAATATCATGGGTGATCTCACTATTAGTATACTTGTTAAAGTATTGTATTTGTTTAAGTATTGAGTTGATATATTTGTATGCCGGTGTGTTCTGCTGCCGCATAGCGACTCTGCTGCTCGGCGAATTTGCCAATATGTTACTAATATGCTATTTTAGCGAATATTCTAATCTATGTAATACACCTACTATCATTTATATAATGCATACGTACTTTTTTATATCATCGTCGATGCGTCTACTATGTCTAAGTTTCCGTAGTTGATGTTTGGGTTGTGCGAATGATGATCCCATTGGTGGCACACCCGTAGCGCACTGACTGTCTATTTGTAGTCCGCAGAAATAAATAAAAAGCATATAACGTCACAAATCACATTTCTTTATGAAATCTTAATTTACAACTTTTATTGCCCGTCCAGAACCAATAAATACGATGGTGAACACGGAACATGCAAATTCACAAACTTATACAATTTCATAATATTACTACATATATAATAACTAGCTTTCCGCCCGCGGCTTCGCCCACGTTATATTCAAATTTCCCACAGGAAGGATATGTTTTCCGTCGGTAAAATTATCTTATGTCCTTTCTCGGGCTTTGGACTATCTGTGTACCAAATTTCATTTAAATCGGTTCAGTAGTTTTAACAATATTTCCATACAACCTATTATCCCTCCTTTCAACCTTTTACCACCTTTTTTGCATAAAAAAGTAGCCTATGTCCTTTCTCAGGCTCTAGACTATCTGTGTACCAAATTTCATTTAAATCGGTTCAGTAGTTTTGGCGTAAGAGCGGAACAGACAGACAGACAGAGTTACTTTCGCATTTATAATATTAGTATGGATATAGTGCGGCGCGCTATGACATTTCCTTCCGAAGGATCGGCGATATAGTAAATTGTTTAATACTTAAAATATTTAACCAAGTGCAGCGAAATACTCTTTATTGCTGTCTAACCATCGGGGATTTGAGTATTTGTTTATTTTTTTATATTGTACAATTTTAATGCTTAATTGCAATGCGATACTGTCGATTTTCTTTCTCTATTCAATGCAAAAACAAGTGAAACAATTTGGCGAAGGATGATATTCTTTATTTAAAAAATACGAGAAATTAAAGCGATTGAAACTGCAAAGTGCATTTATAATTATAACTATCTGTAACCGTAATTGTTATCTGTAACCGTCACCGTTCTTCGCCATAATTACTACATTATTGAAAGTAAAGATTTGCATTACAATTGCTTTTTTCGTATAACGAAACAAGAAACAATAAATTTTATAACCACTATAATCATCAACATTTTTAATGAATAATCCATTTATGTAAATTATATATAGGTAAAGATAGAATATGAACATTAGGCACTGCTGCTTTTAGAGAGCGACCCTTGATAATTTTACATAGTCATTACATATGTACACAGATGGTGTGCATTCACGTCATGAAATCTGACTTTAATAGTCTTAAAAGTTGAGAAAATGTTATACTGAAGGATTTAGGACTTTGAAGGCATTATAAACGGAGCTACAATCTTATAAGGCAAGGCTAAAACCCGTACATACGTACATTTAATGTGTTTTAGTTTATTTATAAATTACTTTTTGAACGCCTTCGTTCTTTTAGGTATTTCTTTTTTTAAGATTTCATAGTAATATCAATTTAGCCGCATGTTTACGAATGTGGAGATTTATCGCATGTGTCAACATGTCCAGTACCTGCCCCGACCGCTTTCATACATTTGCTTAATACCAATATCAATACTAAATCGATTATTATACCATTTTAGTGCTTATGACTCAATTAAAAGGTGCCAATACAACCGCGGTCGTTAATCAGTCGTGACTTGTAATTAATGTACAATTAGCCACCATTAATTATGTTCGTAAAGCATTTATCGCATCGCGTAATTTTTTATTGATAACTAATACAACCAGCAGACGTATTCTTGAAACTAAGCTTAAATACCGAGACCGTGAGGGATTTTTCGGATGACAGATTGAGTTTTCTAAGTCTGTTAATAGATGGCGTTACGTTTGCACTTAAATTCAAAACATTTTTTTTCCATTCTGGAGAGAAGAGGCTTTGAATACCAAACCTCAAACAAGTGATAATACAATAACAAGTGATCATTTCGGGAATTGTAAATGTTCACAAGAATGGTAACCGCTTACTATCTTTTTTGCAATTTTAGTAGTATTAAAATATGACAAACTTAATATTTTGTTTCATTTTATTTGTTAAATTTATATCTGAATAGATGAATTATCTTAAATCGTTTAAATTTGTGTCAGAGATTTTAATAACTTATTAAAATTACAATCAACATGTTATGATATCAGCAAAACATTTACAATCTTGCTTGAGAGTCGTCAAAATCATAATTGTCAATGTGGAATTAAAGATTATAGCCGCTGATGGGACATCTTTTATTCGCATAAGTCTGTAATTTCACACTAAACAGAGATTTAGATTTCGTTAATCCGTTGCAGCCGTGCCGAGTGGCGCGTGCGCGGCGAACGTGACTGCGTGTTTGAACGGCGGTCGCTGTGTGGGCGGCGCGTGCGTCTGTAGTGGCGCCTGGGGCGGCTCCGCCTGCGCTCATTACGTGGGCCACGATCACGCGTGCCGCGCGCACTGCACATCGCCAGCCGTCTGCGCTTGGAGACCCACCCGTTAGTGACACTTACACATTCGTGTGTGCTTATTGCCATGCATACTTGCACAGTGACAATCATACGAAAACTACCACTCTCTAACTCATATTCACACTCACATTCATACTAGGTTTACTAGGAGGTAGACTCTGTACCAGGGTCGTCTGCATGGGTACCTCCGTCTTACCTATTTCCGCCGCCAAAGAGCAGGGTTCGCTTTGCTGTGTTCCGGCGTGAAGGGTAAGATAGGCAGTGAAATTACTGGGTACTGTGACTTTACATCTTATGTCACAAGTTGGCAACGTACACTGTGGTTCTTATGAGGTTTGCAGATTTGCTGCGAATCTCGTGGGAACCACATGTACTATAGGCGACTGTTACCACTTACCATCAGGTGGGCAGCCTGCTTGTTTGTCAACTTTAGCAATAAAAAAAAAAAAAATACTAACACTTCCGCACACAGTAACACTCGCCCCTTTCCGTACACATATCCATACGGATACTCAATCAGTACGTTATGTCCGTCACCTGCTCATTTTGTATCACCTAACTCGGAGGAACAAGTCAACAATTCACCACAATATATTATGTTTTCTGATGATGATGGGTAAGTTGTTATTGTACCAATTAGGGCATAATGTCATAAATAACTGTATTCCTGGCTTAAGTTTCAAAAATAAAACATTATGAGTTTAATTCCTGGGATGATTTGATTATCATAATGGAAAATAGAAAATTTTATTCCTGTTTAAATAATTTGAATATAAATAAAATTATTATGTTTACACTTCCATATCATATAATAATAACTTAAGATACAAATTAAATTTGACTTTGGATTTGCAGACTTGTTACTCTGAAAAATGGCATATAATTGATGTTAACAAACTTCAAAATATTTACAATTTTTTTTTTGAGAAAAGAGAGACTGTAAATGTCAATACATGCAAAAAAACAATTATCTGTTTCGCTAAGATATAATTTTACAACTTTAGCCAAGAACTTGGCTATTAATCCACAACCTGATGATGCTTCTATTGAGCAATCAAACGTCTTGGAACAAGTTCCAAGTAGTTTAAATTAAGTAATATGACAATAGAGGTAGCCTCTTACCAAGCTTCGATCAAAGGTAAGCCAAAACTTTTTCGACTGGTCCACCAAATTACTCAAGGCTTTATAGTAAAGACCTAGAAATAAACTTATTTTTAAACTCCGAATGTATAGATGCACTTTGTATCACTGAGCATTGGCTAAAAAGGGATAAATTATTGATAAGCTTAGATAGTTACACTGTAGTGACTCCGTTCACTAGAAAATCAGCTATCAGAGGTGGATCTTATGATAATTTTACATAACAATTTGCAATGTAAGGATAGGAAAGACATAGTTTCACTCTCCATCGAACGAACTATTGAAATACCGCTGTCTCCCCGCAGTGAACCCGACAGAAGCCGGTATGCCGTACTGCGTGTGCCCGCCGGGCGAGCGCTGCGGCTCGGTGAGCGCGCCCAGCGAGGCGGCCGGCAAGGGCAGCGCGTCCGCCGTCGCGCTGGTCGCGGTCAGCGCCGTCACGCTGGTCGCGCTGGCCGTGTGCCTGGTGCTGCATCGCCGACGCTCGTGAGTGCTACATCTTAATACAGAATGTGCACACTTCTCTACACAAAAAACACACTAAAACTTTCTTTTATTATGACTAGAGATCGGATAATCGGATGCATATTTACCTAAAGTTAATTTTTGACTCACAAATTATGGAAGCGGCTTTTTAAAATACATTTTGTTAAATAAAAATCCCGGGTAAATACGGGACTGCAAATTTAGCGTAGTGATATTGTTTGAAAATTACTAAATTAGCACGTGGTATTTATTTTCAAAAGACCGAGACTTCGGGTTCATTTATACAACTATGCATACGTATTTACCAAAATGTTATACTGTACCGGAATTCCGGGATTTTATTTATGGAAATAAAATAAAAAGACAGTTCCATACTTTGGCAAAAACTAAATTAGGTAAATAAATAAACATCCGGCTATCCAATTGCGCAATCCCGGGATTTTTATTTAACAAAACAATAAAAAGCCGTTTCCATACTTTGTCTTAAACTAACTTTAGTTAAATATGCATCTGATTATCCGATCTCTAATTATAAAATGTCACTAAGCTTTTAAGCTGTCAATTTGATAGACAGCCAATATAACTAGCTGACCCGACAGACGTTGTCCTGTCAAATGTCTCAAATGTCATGTTGTCTCGCTGTATGTAAAACAAAATATTCCCGCTTTTCTGTTGAAATTTTTCCTGAATTTTCTTTGTTTGCTATAAACCTCACGGAGCCCGAGACCTTTCCAACGAATGCAAAACCGTGGAAATCAGTTCGTGCGTTCTGGAGTTATAGCGTCAGGAAGGAAAACCCGACTTATTTTTTATTATATCTAATTTGTTTCAGAAGAAAGCGATAGAATGCAGTTTTTATACAGTTTTTGCATTATTTTTTGTAATAACACCATTTCTTAACGATTTTATTATAATTATGATGGGTGCCCTATATATATATAGCAGTTTTTTATCTTTGAAGCTTTGCTACACAATTTATACATATTAGCCCCATAACATATTAATATTAAATTTAACTGAAAAGTCTGTTAAAATAGATTGAACAGCATAGCATATTATTTTCTTTACTTTCACAAATCAGGGAATGTGTGCAGCTCTATCAACATTATATAAATAAAATAGTAATTAAACTCATCTATGTCTTACAAAGAATATTGATTATGTTTGCTGATTCCGCGCAGTTGATGATGACTTGTCCAACAAGCAGACAAGGTCGACACGTGTTTCGTCTCTCAGCGAGACATCTTCAGGAATTGTTGCCCGCTCGGTGTCTCACGAGCGACCTACACATTTTACACAAAAACATTTTACACAAAAATAATATTCAGGTAGCCTTTAAAACCGATAACAACATCCGTCGCATATTCAACGCAAAAGAAAAGTATAATTTAACAATAAAATCTGGCATTTACAAACTAACGTGTGAAGAATGCAACGGAGTTTACGTAGGACAAACGGGTAGAAATTTTGAAACAAGATACAAAGAACATAAAAAAAAAAATCCCTGAAGATGTTTCGCTGAGAGACGAAACACGTGTCGACCTTGTCTGCTTGTTGGACAAGTCATCATCAACTGCGCGGAATCAGCAAACATAATCAATATCCTTTGTAATACAATGGACTTCCGCAAAATAACACCTGCTACAATAGAGTCATCTATGTCTATTGTTATCTCTTAGCGCGTTCGTGCACGCGCGCCTCTCGGACAACGTGGACATTAACAACCCCGTGTTTGTACGCGACGACAACGAGGCTCAGCGGGTACGTACAGATTGCGCACATGCACACACTTTTCTTGCACACACTGTACATGCACACACGATATCCAGAAAATGCATATCTTCATTATTTCTCCAGACACCCTGCAAACTTGTTTGCTTAACTCCTTGTAAATACCGTTTATATGCAAAGGATTGACAAATATACTCAGCAGCTCCTGTTGTAGATATCGCCAGCTTAGTAGCGTCTATCTAAGATTATCTTGCGGCTGTTTATTAATGGAGTCAAAATTACGATCTGGTAACTAATAATAACTCGCAAGTAGTTGTTATTTCAACAACTCGCAAATAGTTGTTGTTTTTGGTCAGAACAAATTACTGGTTTTAATAGAGTGCCAATTCCGCCAATCGTATACAACGGAATCCCATTGGCATATAAAAAAGTTTGCAAATATTTTTTGTGTGTTTTGTCCGACTGTACTCATGGGCTCCCCGTGTAGCTGAGGTATGTAGGGAGGTGTTTATCGCCCTGGGGTCACTCAGAAAGTAAGCAAATCCCCTGTCAATAAGGACAGGAATCGACCTTGTGCGGTTTCTCCTTCTGCAGAGCATGGATAGTCCATCCGCAGACGTCCGTCCGTATCACTGGACTAATGAACTTTTAGTCATCAAACATCAATGTTTGCAGAATGTCTGTGTCAGGTTTGTGTATGGTTTGCGTAAGTTTAAGCATGTGCCTGTATTCAAGCAATTACTTTTGTAACCCCCAAATGATTTATTTACGGTTATGATAACATGAACACTTTCTCATTTTACTTTATAAAATCCTGTAAGCTGTCGTTCGAGGTCCATTCATTATATCTGAAGGAGCGTTTTCGATATCTTAGAACAGAACAGAATTGTGATTACGATCCAAGTTTCAAATTCAATATTATTATCCACCCACGGATTTCTAGTTAGTAAATAGATTTCGCACATATTATAATAAGAGTTCGCAAATAAAATAAAAGATATTTATTATATTATATACTATATAGCATGGACATAAATAAATACATGCTCACCTCTATAGAAAATAACATTTAACGTGTATTCATATGACATTCCAGCGCGCCGCCAGCCATTTCGAAAATCCAGTATATGAAAGCGTGTATTCGCCTGTGGAAGACAACCCCTCCGAGGTAAGTGATTCTATTAAACTCCCGAACCTTTGTTCATCTGACTAGTTGATTAATTGTGGTTTTGGTGCTAGTATTAAAACTATCTTTATAGATAAACATAGGTCGGAATTAAATAGAGTTATTTATGTAAGTAATATAGTTAACATTAATTTACAATACAAATTACTTGCATCCATTGAATACTTTTGCATATAGCCTAGACTCGTGAGGTTATTCAAACGGCCCATCAAAATATTTTTTCTTGTCGGATTCATTACCAGTAAGATTTGAAGTGTTCGCTTCCGACATTACTGTATAACTTTTGTGAGAATTAAAATATATAACCATTAGCTTTACATTAGCACATCCATTCTATTCTTTCGCTGTATGAAATCAGTGTAAGTACGTAAATAACTACACCTAATTCCGACCTCTGCAGATAAATATCAAGGGCGCGTAATTGGTTATGTAGTGGTAGCGTTTGTTCAAGGAATTTTGTCTGGTTTTTTGTCTCCTACTAAAAAAGATTATGTTTTAAAAGTATAATTAGAAACAATATTGTCAGTGTCAAAAATACACGCATTTTGACAATAATTTTGACCGAGTTTCATAATTATCCCTGAAAGTTACAGTATTAAAACTAAACTCAGCCTTATGGCTAAGTTTTCAGAACCATGTAGACAAATCAAACAAATGTAGATTTTTTAGTTAAATCGTAGAAATAATTAACAGTAATTTAAGTCCTAGAGAGAGTTAGATTAGATTGATTATTTTATAGACTTAGTTGATTATTTTATACGAAAATAAATATTTATGGTTATGAAGAAAAAATTGATCTAATTTCAGATAAAATACTTGTGACCGCTCGGTGATGATTTATATGATAGCAACCAAAGACAAAAGAAGACGTAGTCGTAGTACTTGAGGAATGTAAGCTAGTTAAATTAAATTATTTCCTTTTTTCTTGCGAACGGTACAACCACTACTGTCGGTAATATACTTCACTCGTACGCACGGAGACAGTTGCAGAAACAATGTGACAAATTAATACAACATAGTTTACTTTATAAATTAAAAAAAATCACTATTATTTATTCTCTGAAAACCAGCGGTTGTTCTAAATTGTTAGACAAAAGTCAACCCTTGTTGTTATCTGATCTAAAAGCGCAGATAAATTGTTGTAAACATGCGGTCGTAAATATCACTCATTCAATTAAATTTACTCTGTTTGACATATCTTAATATGACTTATTCAAATGTATCAATTTTTGATATCTAATACAAATTAATCTTTGGACATACTTTATGTATGGTTCGATATGTATAGCCTACGGTGCAGCTGTAGAAAATTAAAACTGAATCCCGCTAGTGCGCAACGGCCAAATGTCGCACCGTACACACCGCAAAGTGTGTCACTTTTGGAATAAGTGTTATTATATATTGTGTTACTTTTTTTGTGTGCAGCCCACAGATGAATTTTCTGTGCAACTTATGCCGGGCGCTACGCAAGCAGCTAAATACTGCCGTGCCCCCGCATCGGTGAATACATTTAGCTATTATATTGATGTCGTGACCCATGGCCCGTGACCAGCAGTTCACCTATATGCTACATAACCCGAATGCAGCCAATGAAAAATGTTACCCGTGTCTAACCCAACCGCATCGTGAATGCGCTTGTTCGAACATGTCTTTCAATGCTCGATACACCTATTTGTAGTAATGGTCGTTATTTCAATAACAGATAATATAATGAATTATTTTCCCGTAACGAATAACACATTATTTAACAACAGCTTGCACTGTTATCCTGTTGTTGCTGTTGGCAAAAGAATCGCCTAGTCGCATTGTTGTTGTTGCCACTTGAAACCGTTGTGTAGGCGTAGGCGCTCGCTCTGTTGCCCGACTGATTATTCTTATAATATTATTAACCTTTCTCACAAGGAAATAAAGTTCCTATTTGTTTATTTCTTATAGTAATTTTACTAATCCCAAATTCACAATTTTGTACCTTCGCGCGTATGACAATTGGACTCATTTTTATTTACAGTGTGATTTGAAATAACAATTAGGTAAACTGTTGCTGGCTTGCCGGTGCCTAAGCTGTTGTCATTTTTTTAGTTACGCATTATTTGCCGTTGTGATCGTTGCAATAATTAGTGTCGTGTTTGGATTTGCCGTTGTGTGATCGCGTATGCAAATTAAGTCACCTATTCGTTGCAATAATTAGTGTCGTGTACTTTTGAAGTAACTAATAAATAATTAGAGTAGATATTGTAAATAAATGGAAATGGAAGAATATTGCATGTAAATAATGTAAATATTGAATGTAAATAACAAATTATGTACAGATCAATGAACTTTTATATATTATATACCAGAATATTATAGTGAATTAGTTTTAAGTTATTTAAATTACTGCCTAATATTCTGACAGTCCAAGCCTGAAAAAGTATGAAGGAAAGTTCCTTGTTAAGAATAACTAGGTATAATAACAATAACAATCGTACTCAACATTTGTCAAAACAGTAATATATCAGGATAACAGACAACAGCTTACACTAACAGTTATAGGAAAATAACACAACAGTGTTTTTCATTATTACAAAACAGTCGTTATTGCCATTACTGCCTATTTGTTGTAAACCCAGCATGTGCGGCATGCCGATGCAACGCTACCGACAGATATAAAGCGATATATGTATGATTGTGCTTACTTTATAATTCCTTGCTATGCTTTGTTTGTGACCAATTATAATAATAGTCTGTGTGGAAGGGGAACCGTTGAAATATTAAATTATATATTAATGTGATACATATATGACTTTGCCCTTATTCTTTCTGAAGTTTGTACACCATTTTGTTACTTGTCAAATGAATAAGTTGATTACAAGAATTTTTATGACAGCACCATCCATTCCTACGACGGATATCGTTCTACACAGATTTTAAAAAGATTAGGAGACATACACACTTAAGTGATGTTCTTTACATTTAATTTTTATACCTTTTATTGTTGCTTATAAAATTACTTAACATATTTGTGTCCTATATTTTAATTCATAATTGTTGTAACTGTGAAAACAATGGTTCTCACAAAAATATTTTAAACATCCATGAGTGTGCTATATAACTGGTTATTTGTTTGTGTTTTCCTAAGTAAATGAGAGTCGATTTGTTACCGTCAGGTAATTTACAGTAAAAAATGACAAATATTGCACTGACAGCTTTTGGAAGTCTGACAGTTTGTCTCAAACCGATATATCATTTTGCGGATAAAAGTTATCTGACGGTGGAAAAAATGGATTTTCCGTATTTACGTGTACTAAATGATAAATGGCGCTGCATGTGTATTATATCTAAAGTGTCTATTTGTAAAAAAGTCCGACTTCAAATAGTATTGAATACTTCTTAACCCTAGAAAGATAACCTACGTCAAATCGACAGCAACAAACATAGGGACTGTTTATTTGCTGTTATATTTCGGCAACTCCTTGTTTTCCTCTTGTTTGCTCCTATTATGGCTCAAATAAGTCTCAAAGCTCAGCAGGAGATTGTTTGGTGCGTATCTCCTTAACACCCTTAAACACTTCAAAACTTTTGTTTATAGTTAGATTGCCCCTTTTTAATAAACTTGTAGTATAAACGTTTACATAGTATATATAATACAAGCGTAAATATTTTGTGTTGTGTACAATAAAATTATTATTCATTTATAAACCAGGATATACAAGTGCAAAATTTTTATTTGGGTGGTTTCATTTGATATTACATAAAGTTTCTATTCATAAATAAAATACTGAGGGGTAAATCGGAAGAAAACTTATTAGCAATTTTGTTATAAAAATAATAGTTTTGTTATTTCCAAATATTAATAAAAAATATTATGAACTGTATATAAGAAGAGGTATGTCAAGAAACAAAGTCAATAGGACTCAAAATGGCTTCATTAACTGCTCAGCCCTTAACAAAAAGGCTGTGCTTGGTGTACTGGTCTCTACGCTTAAAAATGGAAGTGAACGCTGGGTACTGCAAAAGGAAAATAAAAGTTGGATAAATACAGAAATGACTTTGGAAGTAATGGCTGGAATAGGATAAATGGATGGGGTATGCAATTTAATGCATTTTCCTCAGGGGAACAAAAAAAAAAAGGGATAAATTGCCAAATAGTGTAATAAGGGAATTATACGGTTTGAAGGAAAATATAATAATAACAAAAAAACGATAAAAGAATGCTTAGATGGTTTTGAACACATAAAAAAGATGGACGAAAGACGAATGACAAAAAATATAATGCAAATATGAATAAGTAAATTGGTAGGGTATAATCTTGACAAATTTACCTGGAACAAATTGGAGACATTGTGAGAAAAGGCCAGGTCAAAAGTATCTGTAACCGTCGTTGGTTACGGGTACGTGTGCATGTTTGGATCGTAGCAAGTGGAAAATAAGACCACACAAACGCGAGTCGAATTGACTCATGTTATCATTAGCGTAGTTTAGAAAATGGTTGTCTATCTAAGGTTATTATTGATTGAATTTGACATTGCCGTAATGTAACACCCGAACGCCATTAATGTACTACCCCAACAGCCTCTTTTTTAATTCAAAGACACTCCTTATTCCACCACTTTGTCGTTGGTGCATTAGTGCAGAACTCCCTTGATATCGTTCCCTATTTGGATCAAAGCCGTGTTGCCAGCAGTGTTGCCAGTTAGTAAAATATTTAATTTATCCAGCAAAGCCCGGTGGAGCCGAGCCGCAGTCGCCAGCTGGTGGAAGTGTGGCAGAACCTGCCCAGCCAGCAGGAGCAGGCCGACCCGCTGCTCGCCGGGCGGGAGTCTCCTCAGGGAGAGCGCATCGAACTTACGTAGCCATACTATCATTTACAACATTGTCAAAATATTACTTAACAACTCCACTTTTACGGACGTTTTTTGGACGTTTATTATATTAATTAATAAAATATAAGACTACATTTTGATAGATAGGCGACTTTACTTTTGAGATTTCAATAAAAAATACATTTCGAATTTGATAGACCGCGGCAAGCGACTGCACACGTAAAGTGATAAAATAAGAAATATTATACACGACACGACACAGGTCGAAATAGCAACTTCACTTTTGAGATATTTCAATTAATGATAATCTTTTTTGAATATTATAAAGATATATACTATACACTAAAACTTTGGGAAATTTCATTAACGAGATATCACTGTAAACGATTGTAGCTGTAAAAAAACACGCGCACCTTTTAATTTGCACATCATGATTTATATCGTAGTCACATGTTTGTCCTGTGATTTTTAATAACTTCATCGCCCACTCTTGCCCGTCTATGCCACTTTGTCGAATTTTATTATTATTGTCGTTATAAGTACTATTTTTCATTAAGTGTGTAAATTATATGTTTTTTTTTTATATAAAATTTTGCATATATCTCGAAGACCGAATGTGAGGGTAGCTTTAAATCTAGGGTTGGCAACTTATGAGACGTGATGTATTGTGATGGTTAGTGATGATATTGTCAAATGAATCTCATTGTGTGTTGTGCACGTAAAATCGTTTCGATTTTAAGTACGTATTGGGATAGCAGCTGACAATTGTATTTTTTTATTTAGAATTACAATAAAAATTTGAGAATACCCTGCACGTAAATTGATAATGTGATATGCATACGCACTAAGTTCCAGCGCGCCCGCTTGCTCAATCGAACCGAACCACCGACGCACAGCGCTGCGGTGTACAACTCGGGGAGTGCTCAATGGCCTCAGTGCCGCAGTATCGGGGATCGTGTGCCATATTTTGTATATTTTTTTGTGGAGATTAGTTCCTTTGTTCAATGATTTTAACGTCCCGAGCACAGGCGAACAAATCATTTGTTATATTTAGCTTCTTAAGGCCAGTTTTAAGATAAGGTTAGGACGAGGATTGAACGAAATCGCATTCGGAAATATTTTGTGAAAGCGGTTTTATACGTAGCCACTTGTACTATTGTAGAATTTTCCCTTGTACTTTAGTTGAAATGCCAAACATTGCAAATTACTGGTGGAAAGTCGTGAGTTTAATGAAATAATATATTTAAAAACTGTTAAAAAGTGATAATCTGTTGCGAGTACACAAGGGCTACTACGCAATTTTGTCAATGACTATACCACAACGTGCATATTTCACCTTCAAATAAAAAAATTGTCACTTATTTATCTACAGAATGTTCCCTATAACGATTAATAGTCTGTATGGATATATATATACACGCACCTTTAATATTAAATTAATTTTCGTAAGCTTTGGTTCGCTGTATGATCTTTTATGTTAGACTGAGGCTGTCATTTGTGTAAGTTCGTTCTTAGATTTTTGTTAATGTTTTCTCTTTTGCAATTACCAACAAAATTATAACGGATCGATATTAGGCTACCTAAGACCAAACGGACTTAACTATACTGAAAGAATACGTCGTACATTGACTTTATATTTCATGTCAAGTCTTTAATTGTCCTAATCTAAAAAATGACCTAATTTAAAATCTGAAAATAAAAAATATATGAAGTTATTATTATATTATATGTGCATCAATACATACATATTTCTGTTTACTTTATTAAGTACACACTTTTCTGCATGTTATTATTTCACTAAGTGTTACTTTCATAAACTCTAGACTCTGTTTAATTTTGTATGAGCATTTGTGGTCTGCGGTGGCCTTTCGTTACAGCGGAAATTAAAGGATTCAGATCCAACAATGTCGCAAAAAGAATTTTTCAAATCGATTAATATTAAGAATTTGCCAAAATATTTAATGAAACATTCATAATTAATAGAAATATTGATAAATTTTATTGCAAGTAAATGGATTTGCTTAACGAACAATACTTATTGCCCAGTAACATGCTTTAAAATACGTTGACATAAGGATTTCAGAATATGGGAACTAATTTCCACTATCATCGATCAACTTACACATGAATAAAATAAATAAATAAAATGTGTAAAATTTAATGTTTTATTACGTTATCAACTTGAAATATCTGTTTCCAAAAAAAAAAAGCCTTAGTTGTCATTTTGCGAATAAGTAATTTTGAGATTAGGACAATTAAATATATAGGTAAAATATTATTTAGTTCATCACTATTATCCTAGAGGAAGTGTGCTTTCCGCATATAGTATGTGAGTAGTCCTTGTATGTGAGCCATAGGGGGACTGTTACTCCAGCCATCCCACCTCCCTCCAGAAGCAGGTCAGGTTTTCTAGGACCCTTACATACATATTAACATAATATTAATATAACATACATATTTCCTGACGTATTCTTTCAATCTACTTAGTCACTTTGCTATCTAGACAACCTATGATTCACTTAATGCAATGTAGCTTTATAATTTCCGTGGGATCGTACTGAAAGTTTGGTATGTATTAAACTATTAATATGTTGAGTGTTAGAAATAGAATTACTGAAATCAAAAAGAATTTTAATGATTTTCTGCATATTAATCAAGTTTAATAAGAGTAGATTAGTACTAAGTGCATATACAATAAAGTCGTGTATCGACGGATCATTGTATCTTTTATTTCTCGCCCTAACACCTGGTTAATAACCGCCACTTCCGGTTACATAAAGGTCTTGGATACTGTTTACGCAGAATCGCCTAGTCTTAATGTATAGCAATATCTCTCAACAACGGCCCTGGCGTTGCTATTATGTTTTATAATGGTTTATAGTATTTATTTTTCTACCTACGTTTTTGTACACTTGTTCGGCGTAGGACAGATTGTATACCCTCTTTTTTTTTATTAATATACACTTTTACGTTCACGGGAGCTTGTCGTTTTAATGTTATAAATCCCGAAAATAATACCTGGACCAATCCGCCACATGGTCCATCGAGCCTGGATTAGGAGTTTTGAAGTATATTTACTCCGATCAGCTAATTAATATAAGGATTGGAAAAGAATTGTTGAATAATAAATCAATGTCGGGTGTGGTCGGTCAATTCTACTGCGTCATTAAGAAGAACTTGGACTTTCTGTGGTCTGGAATAACTATTCAAACGGATATTTATTATTAAGTTCGTCCACCCAACATTCTTTACAGGTATTAATAGTGTATTATGTAAGACAGCCGTAATTTATCAGGTTAGTACATTCTAAAAATCTATTGTCATTTCATTTCTTTGTGAGTGGTTATAATTTGTATTTAACAATATTAACTGATCAGTATTTCTTATTAATTTTAGTTTAGGTACATTGTTAAAGAGTAGATATTTAAAGTAAGTACATATTTTTTACTTTGCAACGTACTTTTAAACACCTAGTTACTGAGACAGTTACGTAATCACATTAGACACAAATAGGCAATAGAATTATTATAATTAATTATTGAGATATATTACATATACATCGATTTAATTATATACTGTACTAATGTATTAAAGTTTGATAAAATTAAGTGATACGTATACTTCATTGTAAATTCCAAATTATTATTTAGACAATTTTGTCATACAGTCAGTTTATTAAGATTTATACGTTCTCACAGGCTGCATCATTTGTTATTGTAATTTAAACTTATTAAAACGTTTTAATTGTATACATTCCAGGTTGATATATATATTAGCTTACGCAATGCCAGAGGATAAGGAGCTTATTAGAAAACGTGCAAGTTTTAAGGGAAAGGTCACAGTGTTTTCAAACTATTTAAGTACTTTAACGCCTTCTTTGAGTCTCACTGAGGTAAGCGAATTGCAATTTCGTTTTAAAAGGCTTGAGGCATTGTATGAGCAATATGATGAGGTGCAATTGTTATTGGAGTGTAGCACTGACAATTTGGATAGTCAGATTTTGGACCGCAGTGAGTTTGAATCTTTTTATTATAAAACCCTAGCTGAAGCTCAGAAAATACTTGATGAATATAATAAACCCGATTTTAATAATAAAGATGAAGTAAGCTCGAATTCTGGTAACCATAAGTTTGTTAAGTTGCCTACAATTCAATTGCCAAAATTTAACGGTTGCTATACAAATTGGTTAGAGTTTCACGACACATTTATTAGTCTTATTCATTCCAATGACGATATGAACGAAATTAATAAATTTCATTATTTGCGATCGTCACTGGAAGGCTCTGCTGCTGTGGTGGTTAACTCAATTCAGTTTTCTGCAGCCAATTATTCCGTTGCGTGGAATCTTTTGTGCGAACGGTTTGACAACAGACACCTGCTTATCCAACATCATGTCGCCGCTTTATTTAATATTGACACAGTTCAAAAGGAATCGTCTGTTAATTTAAAGGGTCTACTTGACGTTATCAATAAGAATTTACATGCCCTTGAATCTCTTGGCGAACCCGTTTCACATTGGGATACTTTACTCATTTACATTATCACAAAAAAGTTGGATAGTAAGACTTATCGTGAATGGGAAGAGTACAAAGGTAGCCAATCTAAAGATTCTAAAATGACATTTAGTTTGTTTATTACTTTTATTAAAAACCGTGCTGAGATATTAGAAACGTTAGAATTAGCCACGTCTACGTCTACTAAACACTCAAACTCTGGAAAACAATTTAAGCAGGTTAAAACCATGATAGCACAAGATTTTAGTAAAAGGCATATTAGTGATGTTAATCAACAAAATTGTGGTACTTTCCATAAACCTAAGAATTGTGTAAACTGTAAAGGTGATCATAAGTTGACTAGTTGCCCTAAGTTTTTATCGTTGAGTAATGATGCTCGTTTGCAATTGATATCTGAATATAAAATATGCTATAATTGCTTTAACTCTGGTCATTATGCCAATAATTGCAAAAAGATTGGTTGTAAGGTATGCCGTCGAAAACATAACACCTTAGTTCATGTTGATAATTCAGCTAAGGTCTCAAAGTCGGACTTTAGTGGTGCTTCTATGAGCAGTGATGACGCAAATAGTAGTGGTAATGTCTCCACGCAATCAGCTACTGGTACTGGTCTCGCACTATCGGCAAGTGTTGAAGCGGGTGACGTGCTGCTATCCACAGCGTTAGTCAAAGTTATAGGGACAAATGGCCAAGACTATGTTGCTCGTGCTGTACTTGATAGTGGTAGCACATCATGTCTAATTACTGAAAAACTATATTATCAACTGGGTGTGCCTGCAAAGCACGTGAACAATTATTCTATATTAGGTATCAACAATTCATCATCGCATATCAATAAAATGTGTTCTGTTTCAATAAAATCTTTAAATAACAATTTTAAAGTTGACATCAATTGCTTTGTTCTCCCTTCAATTACTAATAGAGTACCGGGTGCACAAGTTAACTTATTAAAATTAAAAATCCCGTCCCATGTTTGTCTTGCTGATCCCAACTTTCATTCACCAGCACCGGTCGATATGCTACTCGGTGCTGACATCTTTTGGGAATTGTTGGAACCACAACGAATAAAATTAGGCAATGGTCAACCAACGCTTTGTGAAACTAAACTTGGTTGGTTGGTGTCGGGCCCAATTAAGGGTGACGTTTCGTCTAAAAAATTAACATGTAATTTGTTAAATGTGTGTACTGATTGCGATGGTGAATTGAATTTGAATATTGATCGACAACTTACCCGTTTTTGGCAACTGGAGGAAGTATGCACTTCATCGCCGTATTCCACTGAAGAAAAACTATGTGAAGAACATTTTGTAAAAAATGTTACACGTTTAGAGAACGGTCAATTTTGTGTTAGAATACCTTTGAAGAGCTCTCCTGATCAGTTGGGTGAATCTTTGTCGAGAGCTAAACACTGTTTTTCTTCTTTGGAACGTAGGTTTAAGTCTAAAGCTGAGTTTTGTAAAATGTATAAAGAATTCATGATGGAGTACAAAGCTTTAGGCCATATGTCTAAATGTAATTTTATTGATGATCAAGCTCTTTATATTCCACATCATGGAGTTCTGCGCGAAAGTAGCGCCACAACAAAATTAAGGGTGGTGTTTAACGCGAGTAGTTTAACCAAAACTGGTATTTCAATCAATAATATTCAAATGGTCGGTCCCGTAGTACAGGACGATCTTTTATTGATACTGTTACGTTTAAGACAGCATAAGTATATCTTGGCTGCCGATGTCGAGAAAATGTACCGACAGGTGGTTGTTCATCCCAATGATAGGTATCTGCAACAGATTATTTGGCGAGATGATTCTTCATCTCCGTTAGAAGCTTATCAACTTAACACCGTGACTTACGGAACTGCTAGCGCACCTTACCTAGCGACTCGTTGTCTTCGACAGTTAGGTTTAGATTTAGCGCATTCCGATAAAAAGGTCTCAGAGGTTATTTTACACGATTTTTATGTAGATGACCTTTTGACAGGAGGAGATGACCTTGAAATGGTTAAAGCGTTACGTCATAAGGTCACTTCAACTCTCGCTTCAGCACAGATGAATTTGAGAAAGTGGAAATCTAATGACATGCAACTTGTGGTTGGTTCTGACTTTCCTCAATCTTCACTTGATTTGAATATTGGTGGATTTGAGTCAACCAAAACCTTAGGACTAGGTTGGCAACCAGTATCAGATCATCTTTATTTTCCAATCAATCACTCAGTTAATTTTAAAAATACAAAACGTGATATGCTTTCTATTGTTTCGCAAATTTTTGATCCACTGGGGTTGTTAGCCCCCTGTATAGTTGTAATGAAAATATTGCTTCAAAAATTATGGTTGCAGAGGCTTTCTTGGGATGAAGAATTACCATCTGACATTAGCAAGCTTTGGAATGACATTATTGTTAATTTGCCTAAATTAAATGAAATTCAAATTCCACGTAGAGTTTTAATTGATTCATATAAATTCCTAGAGTTTCATGTTTTTACTGACGCATCTGAACGTGCATACGGTGCTTGTATTTATATTCGGAGCGTTGACAATCAGGGTCAAGTTTTAGTTAGATTATTGTCAGCAAAAAGTCGTGTGTCGCCACTGAAGCCAACAACTATCCCCAGGCTAGAACTTTGCGGTGCTCTGGTAGGTGTTCGTATTTATGAAAAAGCTATTGCTGCATTACGAGTCAGAGCGCGTCGCACATTCTTTTGGACAGACTCCACAATAGTTTTAGGGTGGTTAAAAATGTTGCCAAGTAAACTGCAGCCTTTCGTTCGTAACAGAGTTGCCGAAATATTAGATAGGACTGGTGGCTGTGAGTGGAGGCATGTTCCAACTGACCAAAACCCTGCTGATTATCTATCACGGGGAGTAGATATTAGTGTATTACCTACTTTAGATGAATGGTGGTCCGGTCCACAATTTTTAAGAAATGAAATATTATTTTGGCCTTCAAATTTAGTAAGTTGTAATGAAAATTTACCTGAAGTGAAATCTGGTGTTACTTTACACGTTTCGATTAATGATAATAAATTTATAGATTTTACACGTTTTTCAAACTTTTTAAGACTTCAGCGAACAATAGCATATGTTTTACGTTTTGTTGACGCTTGTAGAAAAAAAATTACTAGTGGCCCTTTTACTGCTAATGAATTAGATAGGGTTTTAAATTTAATTATACGTGTATCTCAGAACGAATCTTTTAAAGACTATAAGTTGCTGCTTGATGGTAAACCTTTACCTAAGAAAAGTGAATTGAATAAATTCAACGTTTTTATAGACGAAAATAAGGTAATGCGTATTCGTGGTAGGTTGGAACATTCGGAATTTCCTTATTCTAAAAAACATCCTATACTCATTCAGGGTAGTCATTACTTTTCTAAGTTACTTTTTAATTATGAGCATAAAAGGTTGTTTCACGCTGGGCCACAGCTGTTACTGGCATCTATAAGAGATGCGTACTGGCCTGTAAGAGGTCGCAACCTAGCTAGAATGTGCTGTCAGCAGTGCGTACTTTGTAGTCGATTTAAAGGTAAGACTGTAAGTCCGATTATGGGTGATTTGCCACAGCAGCGACTTCTAGCCGGTTTTGCCTTTGAAAATATAGGTATGGACTACGCAGGCCCAATTCAATCAGCTGTTCGTCAAGGTCGTGGCTGTAAAATAGTTAAAGTTTATATTGCTATATTTGTTTGTTTTTCTACTAAATCAATTCATCTTGAATTAGTGGGTGACTTAACGAGCAACTGTTTTATCATGGCACTAAAGAGATTCATCTCGCGTAGGGGAAAGCCGAAGCATATTTACTCGGACAATGGTACTTCTTTTGTTGGTGCATACAATGATCTCTCAAAATTTCTCAAATCAAATTGTGATTCGGTTTCCGAGGAAATGGCTAAAGATGGTATCAACTTTCATTTCATCCCAGCGTATTCTCCTCACTTTGCTGGCCTTGCGGAGGCTGGTGTCAAATCAACCAAACACCATTTAACTAGAGTGTTGGCCTTTGTAATCTTACTTTCGAAGAGTTATATACCTTGTTGCATCAGATAGAAGCGATATTGAATTCCAGACCACTGACACCCTTATCATCGAGCCCAGAAGATCTTTCACCGCTCACACCCGGACATTTTTTAATTGGACGTCCTATGACATCAATGCCGTCACCTAATTATGAAGATCAATCCATCAATTTATTATCAAGGTTTCAACGCATTGAATATCTACGACAACATTTTTGGAAAAGATGGAGCAAGGAATATGTCTCAGAGCTTCAACTTAGAACGAAATGGCGAGCTTGTAAAGGATCATTGAAGCTGAATTCCTTAGTACTCCTAAAAGACGATAACCTCCCCCCACTTAAGTGGAAATTGGGTCGGATTGTGGCTACGTATCCTGGGACAGACGGCGTTGTTCGAGTTGCCGACGTAAAAACTTCTAGTGGTCTGTTACGCAGATCATTTAGCAAGATTTGTCCGTTACCAATCTTCTCGGAATCAGCGGATTGTGGTTGAAAGGCAGGCTTCCAACGCCCGGGGGAATGTTTACGCAGAATCGCCTAGTCTTAATGTATTAGCAATATCTCTCAACAACGGCCCTGGCGTTGCTATTATGTTTTATAATGGTTTATAGTATTTATTTTTCTACCTACGTTTTTGTACACTTGTTCGGCGTAGGACAGATTTTGTATACCCTCTTTTTTTTTATTAATATACACTTTTACGTTCACGGGAGCTTGTCGTTTTAATGTTATAAATCCCGAAAATAATACCTGGACCAATCCGCCACAATACTACCATTTTAGAGATATTAATTTCAGCTTCTTATAACGACAAGTACGCCTCGGAAATTAATAGATACTGCAGCAGTGTTAATTTAAAGCATTTTTAAATTTCATATCCCCAATTTAATTTGTGTCATTAAAACAAGTTAAATAAAAGCAACATGTCATTTTTTTCAACTCGCTTAAAATCAAGAAATATTTTTTTTAATACAGTTGCTCAAAAAGTGGCGTATTGCAGGGACGTGTAGCGTTCGGGATCTGGGCTATTTCACACTCGTGCGTTTTCTTTCCCAACTGTCAAAATAATTTGTATTAAAATAAAACAACCATGAAGAAATAGCTACGTTTCTTGGTCTGCCGGATGCTGAGTGTTACACTGGGCATAGCTTCAGAAGGACCTCTGCTACATTATTGGCAGATTGAGGAGCCAATTTGACGTCCTTAAAGCGACTAGGTGGTTGGAAATCGGACAAAGTTGCAGAAAACTATATTGGTGATTCATTAAACAACAAACTAGAAACTGGGAAAAAGATCACACAATCAGTCAAGAAGAGAATGTTCGTCCATCTACGAATACCTTCGTTGATAATGATAATTCATCAGATCCAATTTCATCAACTAGCAAATGCCATTGTATGACAAATATACATGAACAATCATACTAAAATAATAATAGTTTGTCTCAAACAGTAAATATGCAACCTAAAACTCCCCAGTTAGTATAAAAATCTGTACCAATTTCAATGTATATGTGAATTATAACTTTTATAAGAAATAAATGATTAGTTAATTGAGTTTATTGTGTTTTTATAATTTGATTAAATTGCTTCATTTTTTCGCAACTGTATTAAAAATAGTCGTTCAGTACACGTACGGAACCGTCATTGCAACTCATTCCGACTGTCGACCCTCGCCTTCGGCTCGGGTAGACATTTGTCGGAACTCTTTGCAATGACAGCCATTCCGTACTAGTAATGAAATATACTGTTAATTAGCTTACAATAATAATCATTTCTATTTGTCATTTGAGTTTCGAAATGAACATGCGGGACACATCGCGATGACATTGCTGGTAGTTAAAACCGAGTAAAGGATGTACTTTTTGGCGTTAAATGAGCGCTGTCAAATTTGCCTGTAAATAATATTTTTAAAGCAAAATTTAGAATTACTTTAATTACTTAACAAAAATGTAACTGTGTAAAATTCGAGAACTTTTAGTAAGTCAATTGGAGTACAACCAAATACTACTACTTTTGCCCTGATATTTCTTCAGATGAAGAATTTCATTGACCTGCCGATATTTCAGATCTTGCTACTTGGCTTACATTTAACAAAATAATTAGGTTGGCGACATAAATTGTGTTGGTACTTAATCCACTGCGATGCTGCATTAATAAGGAGAATGAATATACCTCTCAATTGCAAAGATAATTTTTGCTAAATTTAATTAACAAAATAAAAGTAAAAAGGTATATTCGAGGAATAAACATATTGATTAAAACTCGATTCTATTTCTAAAAGGTACCAACAACAATTAGGTCTATAAAAGATAAAAACCGATGATCACCCAAAACGCAACCCGAGTAGATTGTTCGTATAAAGGTGTTAAACAGGCTTGTAGTAACAAAATTAATTACTAGGAACTACTACTACGGGTTTAGTTAAAATAAAACACTATTTAATTTTGATCTTTATTTCTGAACATACAGAGTAATGTTTATACATTGTTGATATTACTAATACTTTGAATAGTAAAAAATATTAAACTTGTGCTAAAAAATATTACATCCAAAAGATTTCTATTTTAATTTGGCTCGAAAATTTCCACCGTGGGAACGTGTAAACAAAACTTGGCCTGCCTTTCAATTTTGTGTTTGCACTCTAAAACAAGACGGATTACATTATATTTTAAATATTTACTTCTATTGAAGTAGAAAATATATTTTTTCTTTTATCATCAATTATAAACCTATCCACTAAACAAAGAGAATTCAAAAATGATGTCAATATTTTCGATTTTATCAATATTATATATTGATTATCATTATAGGCCAATACCCTAATGTAACTTTCACTTTTTAGAAATAGCACTGTCGCTCCGAATCGCAGAATAAAAATATTACTCTTCATATCGGCCTTTTGTTGTACATCGCAGTATGTGTTAGCTTGTTGTTCAACAGCTCGTACTATTGCAGCGTTGTACAGCAAAAGGTAGACACGATAACACGCTTAAAACTACTAATATTTTTTGTATTCCTAAGACTAGTTTCAAAGATGTTACATATAGTGGACAGCTGAGGGTTAGCGCAGTACCTGCTGATTTCCCCTAAACATGAGCTGCATCTTTGGAAGTTAATATGAAAAATACGTAAAACACTTCTCATCCTATAGATATCATTTATATAGATAATTCCTACGTGATATTGGAATGCAAAATACAATAATATGCATAGTGATTTAAGTACAAGATGTCACGGGCGCGAGCTATCAACATCTCTTACACTTTGTCGTAGCGACACTGAATGCGAATTAATCTTGTATGGCTACTACTGTAAGTCTGATTATTAATTCACTGGAGTAAACTGACAGTTGCTAATGTCACATTGTAAAATTATGTTGCCATATTTATCGTACTAGTGAGGTGACCTGCAAATATAATTGGATAAATTGAATAAATCGATAAGGACTTCACCCTTCGTTGTTATTCAGATCACTCACACAAAGTCAGTAACAACGTTTATTAAAAAAAAGTACTCAATTAATTATAATATAGGTACATGAATCTATCAGATACAAAAAATGAAATTCACTCACTTGCTAGCGTTCCCGAACTATGCGTTCAGTTAATCAGTAAATCAATTTTTTGAGCTGTAATTATTCGACATTTGGAAGTACTTTAATTATTGCAATCTATTTAAAGAAAAATACAGATTTAACCACTGTGTAATAGTAGTTATTGTATTTCAATTTTAGACAAAACCTAATTCTGTAAATTATTTATCGTTGTATGGAATATAACCACGACAATTTTACGTCAAGTTTTTTTTTATTTATTGCTGGTTATTACTGGTTACTGGTACAAGATGGAGAAACTGTGTGGATCATGTAATAAACTTAGAAAATAAAAGTTTAATCTCGACCATATGATGGACAATATTACGGACCGTTTTATAATAAGTGTCACTGACAGCGACGACGATAGTGATAAAATTATGTCTGACGATGACGAATAAAAATCTATCCATTGAATATTTTTGTTTCATTTTATATATATAATTCGAGTAATTACGCCATTTCAAAGTTATCACCTATTTGCCCTAAAGGTACCATTGCTAATATTATTACATCGATTAAACAAATTGGATTAAGATTTCTTAATAAAGTAAATAAAATGAGTAATGTGATTTGAGGACGGAATGAAATTGAATGAATGAGTTTGATTTCAATATTCTAGTCACAACACTATTTTCTGTTCATCATAAAGTGGTAACACCGTAAACGTCAGTTTACTCCAGTGAATTAATGATTAGACTTTCTTAACACTCGTAACATAAACATCGAGAAAAAATAGGCTTACACCCTTTGGATAATCATATACACATATTATAATATAAACATCGAAACTACTCTTAAATATTATGACTGTATGGGTTTAAGACCCCGTCGCTTTCAATAAGACAAACAGTACTCGAGAGCTAGAGGCTTAAGGCCTTTTGCTTTTAAATAATTAGATATGATCGTAATATATAAAGGAAACACTACTACTAAGTAAAAAGTTGGACAAAAAACATCATGCAATGCTATGCCCGTATGTCAATAAATAGGATACGAGACATTCACAATTTTATTAAAAATATATTTCTTGAGAGGACCAGGGGGCCACAATACTTACAGACTTAAATCTATAACATTTCCATAAACAAGATAAGACTTTTTAAACAAGCTTTTGACCTATGTAGTAAATGAAAGAAAGTAATCAAACGATTTATTCGTGACTTGTTTAGATGATGTTATACAACTTGTTATCAAAGAAGTCGTACTCATCATCATGTTTCAAGTCATATTAAAAAAAAACTTGCTTAAAGTAACTTTTAAATAGACAAAATGTAATATAAGACAACGGAAAAGCTGCGGCGGGTTTGATCACATTACTTATTTATTTGCCAAACCCTTGTCGTAACTAATAAAAAATTATAGAGTTAATAAAGGAAACATAATTATTTATACATTTAGAAGAGGTTTCATTAATACTCTCTGTTTTTTGGGATTGCAAAGTATTAGTAAAAATCGTCGGCGGGATCGCGCGAAGTGAATTCAATCCTGTCCTGATCCAGGAACATGTGGAAGATTTGATTCGCCGATGTCGCATTCTCGGGTGTCTTGTCATCGCGCACACGTACGAATCTATGAGGAGAAAATATAAACATTTCATTATTCAATAGGAATCCTTATTGATATAATAAATATGAAACTACCTCTTAAGTCTTAAGTTTCAAATTCGGTTGAACCGAGTTTATATGGGGTTCTTCAAAACGGGGGTGACTAGGTTTCATAAGCTACGATAACCGCTTACCATCAGCTTGTTTGCTACTATCTTGGTATAAAAAAGAAATAGTAATAAATAGTAGGGGTTAATAATAGTTAGGGGTGCTCAAACTTTCAACTCTTTTTCTTGGTGTGCGTGTGATTGGGAGGCGAGTGTGAGTGTGTGATAACTATTAGCACGATTATTTATCGTCATCATTTCAGCCGAGAGACATCTACTGTTGAAATTAAGTTTCTCTCAAGATCTAGTTCTGCGCCGCTAGTGTCTAGCGAATTAGCGAGATCACAATATTACACACACACTCTTTGACTAAAATAGTTATTATCGTTTTTATATGAGTTTGTAAACTATATAAATTATTAAATAAATATAATGTAATGTTACATGTATTGTGTCTAATATAGTTATTTATGCAACTGTTGTATAATCAGGGGTAATAAAACACGAATGTGATAATAGTATCAAATGAGTGTTTTAATACCTAATTATAACAGTTGCATACAAGACTTTATCTACAATCATGATGTGAATCCTCTATAAAAGATTCTCATACCATAGGGTGTTGTACTGTGTTGCAAGAACTATGTAAATTCAAGAAAAGTCTAATTGCGAAGCATGTAAAATAAACAAACCTTAATAAGTAAAATAATTATTTATTTAGAATTCATTTAGAAATATAATTATATACATTTTACATTTACATTTTTAAAAGAATTTATTTAGAATTATAATTATTTACATTTTGGATCGTACAATGATCGCACATGCATATGTCATTGCATGAGAATGTTCTTGTTTTGAAATTCATAATATCATGCGTTTAGATGATATAATGATCATAATATCATTGAGTGTTTTAATGTTGGCAATAAGCTAATTGTTATAGGTTCTTTTATAGAGGATTAATAGCATGATAGTAGATAAAGGTAATTTACCATGTCTTGTATGCGTTCAATTACTGTGGTTGGGTGTGTATTTTTGTATGGTCGGGCTACACACCTCGGGAAACGCAGTGACAGGCCGCGGTCTGAAGCGGCAAGACCAATGGCGGCGCGATGTGTCGGAGACAGAGATATATCCGCAGCGCGAACTTCCCACACCTGCACAGGAGCCAACCACACGTCGGGACGGTGCGAGATGTCGTATCTGAAATAGGAAATAGACATTACAACTCGCATAAAATCTAACACCACATATCTCAAAGTTATCAACATGTCAGGAGGCAAGTAAATACTGTTTAATTTTGTACGGTGGAAATGTTTTTACTTGCCCTATGTGGACATTAGCAGAGCCTTTTCGGAGAATGGAAATTTGTCATCAAAGTTTGTGTATCGTCATATCATGTGAAGGGTGTTTGTCGCTTGAGTGTGCATTATACGCAGTGTGTGTGTACATTATTCGTAACGTATAGATGTATTATATGCATATTGGTAGTGAAATAACAAAAATTCTGTTATTGTCCCTATACTTGTTTCTGAAAGTGGTACAAAAGCCAAAGTCTCAACCAATGAGTTTCTGGAATATACTCTGTCTGATGCCATAATCATCGCATTTAATATAAATAAATGTAATCATAATTCCTTTATTTCTCAATTCACAAAAGGCATCATTATAGCTACATTACTGTCCAGTTCTATCTCGACCCCGCGGGTTTATATGACCATTATTTTACAACCACAGAGTTAGAGATCGTAACATTCCTTAGTTTATGTTTATCTGAGGGAGAATGCGTGAAAATACCAATTTCTTTCTTGGTTAGGGCTATCGTAACGCTATTTCCCGGGGGAACAAGTAATGATTTAATTTCCTTGAGTTAACAATTAAACAAAAATAATTGGAAATACATCATTAATCATACAAAATGTTTATAGTATATGTACTTATATTTACATCCTAATACAAATTGTTTTATACTTTAAGTCTTGTCATTAAATATTGTTATAATTAAAATATATATTGTATAAATATTTAAGATGTCTCACTGGCGTGTCATTCGATTGTCAAAACATTTGGTGATATTAAATCAGTGTTATATACAGGGTTACAGGTTAAGTCGATCTATTCCGTTAAGAGCGTGTAGTTTATACATAGTTTCTGACTATTTTGATTATGAAAACACCCTGTCCTAAATCTAACCGTTTTTGAGATAATTGCATTTAATTGATTTTTATAAAAATACCCCGATTTTCGGCTATCAGCTTAGATATCATCAAATGTGTGAGTGTTATTATTACTATTATTAGTTTTTTACTTGTACAATAAGATGCTTTATTACCTCAATAACCAGTATTGTACGTAAAATAACGAAATAAATTGTTGTAGACGGTTAAAACTAAAAATAATTATTCGAAATTAATGCAATTATCTCAAAAACGGTTAGATTTAGGACAGGGTGTTTCATAATCAAAATAGTCAGAAACTATGTAAACTACACGCTCTTAACGGGAATAGGTCGACTTAACCTGTAACCCTGTATAGTACTGAATAGTTGTGATTGCATTACATAAATATAACAAATACAATTTTTGATACCTACTCCATCCATTGGTTATTCATTTATATAGTAATAATATTATACAGTTGAATTTAATTAGCGAGCCACCTAAAGTTCAATATTATTCAGCAATCACTACCATATAAGCGACAGATAATGTTGCAAACTCTATGACATGTCTCGATACGGATTTTTGTCTATTGGAATTGTCGACCTTAATGCATGTCAGTGTCTGGGCAATGAGAATTAAAGTCGTCGACAGTATGTTGTGCGTAGTGTATGCAGCGCGTGTGTAAGTGTATACATCACCTGTAGTAATGTTTCGGCTGCGGAATGATATGTTGCTTGAGCGCGATGGTGGCCCTGCGAAGTTCATCGTCGCTGAAGCCAGTGCCCAGTTTGCAGAGGGTTTGATACTCATCGGTTTGTTTATCGAAGCACGCGAGAAGGAATCCCCCGTACAGACCGGCGCGACGTCCCTTTCCTTCGTAAGCGCCGATCACGACAACGTCCACGCTATCGCCACCGCCCTCTAGATAGTCCTTCTTCAGCTGGAACCAAAAAAGCACTGGTTCATTTTTAAATACCTTCTAACTAGTGATTGCAATCCGGCGTCATTTTCAGTCCGGCCGGATTCGATCGGATGCCCATCAGGGCGGTGTGATGGGAATTGATGGGGATTGATTAAATCAAGATGATTTTCGCTTTTTAGTACGAAACAAGTGAGTTAACAAAGTGTCACTGCACTTATATGTAGCTACAAGTTTATAAAAAATAAATCACAAATATATAAAATCGACTTTATTTCCTAACCAATGTCAAGACAAATATATACAACAAGAAAACAATTAAAATTTAGTAGTGTAGGTAACCAGTAATAATTTTACGACGTAACGAGTAGCTCAGTCTTTCTGGATTTCACTTTCACAGATAGATCAATTTATAAGTAACAATATTAATTATCAAGTAACTATAATATCTAATAGATACAATTAACCTTACGTAATTAACTGAAATGAGATCAAAATCTTGTATTAAAGTATTTGAGAATGTTAACAAACAAGTCTTATAGGTATTTATGATTACGACAGATACCATCATGATTACTAACGAGGTTAGCAGTTCTAACCTACGAGGGGCGGTCAAAAAGTTCGCGGAATGGCGGGGTTGGCGGGGGTGAGGCCGCTCCTCCAGGTAGCCGCTACTTGAGTAACTCATAATTACTATATATGCCAATTTCTAGCCTAATTGGGTCATTAGCTTTCGAGTTACAAACGAGTAAACAAGTAAATCGGGAACAAACTAGCCACTATGGAGAAAATTGAACATCGCGCCGTCGTAAAGTTCCTCACCAAACAAGGAAAAACGCCTCAAACTATTTTGCAAGAGATGTTAGCTGTTTACGGAGACTCTGCTCCTGGTAAAACCATGATTTACAAATGGCACGGCCTTTTCAAGCAAGGAAGGGAGTCAATTGAAGATGATCCTCGACCTGGACGGCCCATTGAGGCCACTACGCCGGAAATCATTGAAAAAGTTGAAAAACTTGTATTGGAAGACGGAAGGTTGAAGAAGAAACAACTTGCAGCATCAGTTGGAGTATCAGAAACCACAATTTTAAATATTCTTCATCAACATCTTGGCATGAGTAAAGTGTGTTCAAGGTGGGTCCCGAGAATGCTCACGCCGCTGCAAAAACGTGAGCGCGTCAACTGTTCCGCGAGTTTTTGGACCGCTGTGGAGAAGATAGGGAAGAAATTATGGCCCGAATTGTAACCGGTGATGAAACTTGGGTTCACCACTATGAGCCTGAGTCAAAGCAGGAGTCGATGCAGTGGCACAAAAAAGGCACACCACCCCCTAAAAAATTTAAAGTGTCGCAATCGGCCGGAAAGATCATGGCGACTATTTTTTGGGATACTGAAGGTATTCTTTTGATCGATTATAAAGAACGTGGTGTTTCTATAACGGGAGAGTACTACGCTTCCCTATTGGACCGATTAAAAGAAGCTATTAAAGAAAAAAGAAGAGGAAAACTGACAAAAGGTGTACTCCTTTTGCACGACAACGCGCCCGTTCACACGAGTCATGTTGCGACGGCTGCCATTCATCGATGCGGTTTTGAACAACTACGCCATCCACCCTACAGTCCAGACCTGGCCCCTAGCGATTTTTATTTATTCCCAAAGATGAAGAAAGAGCTGCGTGGAAAAAAATTTAGAGACGATGATGAAGTCAAGTCGGCGATTTCGGCGTATTTTGACGCCCAAGACAAAACCTATTTTTTCGACGGTATTAATAAGTTATATGCCAGATCCGAAAAATGTATTCGTGTTAAGGGGAATATATTGAAAAGGAAAAATAACATAATGTATCATTTCATCTTTTTTCCCAGTCATTCCGCGAACTTTTTGACCTCCCCTCGTAGTTCGTAATGTTACTAAACTTTTAAGTGTCAATAAGACAGAGATTTTGTAGACGATTCTGTAGACGACCTCCATAGTCGAGTGGATAGTATACCGGTTTCAAGGTGTCGCCAGCTCTGAGGTCCCGGGTTCGAGTCCCGGTGGGGGCAGATGTTTGTGTGATGAATGCGAGCATTTGTACCTTAGTCATGGTTGTTGATATATATTTCAATAAAAATTATTTATATATGTATAATATATGTATGTCTATCCGTTACCCTAGATCCCATAACACAAGCCTTACAGAGCTTAGTTTGGGCTAGGCTAATTGGTGTATGTGTAACAAATATATATATATTTTTTTTATTATTCTAATGTAATTGTATGCTGTAAACTCTGCATACATAAAATTCATTTTTAAATAAGAGTTTGCTTGCATTTGTTTATGGCTCATAATTGAATGGAAATTAAACCAATCCTTAGTGATTAGTAGTTTTGAATCCGATTGATTGAATAAAAGCCAATATCAAATTAATAATAATAAGTAATTTTATATGATCACTTTTTATATGATTTTAGCAAAGTAAACTGTAATACAAATTTACATTCTTAACAGTACATAATTATATAAAAATACACATATAATAAGTAGACTTTTTTTTGAGGGGGGAAAATTCGACCTTATGCACCATGACACCGCGCTGTCAGGTCAGGAGGACCGGCCTACCCACTAAAACCACCCCGGGTTCTCAAGGCCCATACGGAGCACATGGCGGGGTACGCTTTCGCGATTCGACCGCCATAACAATAAGTAGACATAAATTGTTCAATAAATTCAGAGATACTAATTTTCTATACATACTTGTTGCAAAAATTCAACTTTTATGAATTTCACAATTATTTGTCGCTTAACTACGTTATTTCAACATAATCCTATTAATAAAAAAAGAAAAGTGAACACCAGGTTTAATTCAGTTTGCAACTGGTTGTAATAAATATTTATGACAAACACGTGTTTGCACGTGCATTCTTCATTCTTTACATTGTTAAGCCAACCTAGACTTTATTCAATGGTAATACCTACGTATTAACAACCAACTTACAAATGTAATAAAATGTAAAGTCACAAGTATATATATATCACAAATATAAATATATAGTAGATTGCTTTATAAGGGTGGAAAGGAATCAATCCCTACGAGGTTGTTAGACTATAGTCCGAGTAGGGTTTGATTCCTTTTACCCGTGTGTAGCACTGTATTTTTCATTTCGAATGCAAGAAAAATAAAAAATAGCTTTTCTAATAAAATAGATTAATAAAAATACTATTGTATGTAATGTATTAATTACTATATGTAATGTACTAATAAAAAAAACCTAACATGTATAGAACCTATTTAAAATTAATTGTAATGTTAGTACAATTCAAGAACTGTATATTTAAATTATCTTTTTCACAGGCATTTTTAAATTTGGAACACATCGCGTTACCTTTTACTGGCCATTTAGCCAAATACTTTTATTATCATTGTACCAAAGATTGTATGTACGAAACGTAATTCAGTTCTATTTTTAAAATTTTACTTTTCGCTCTAAGGAGGGAAGTAAATAGTATGAGAATTTCCCGCCCGCTGGTGGGAACTAGCGTTTCCTCCCAATACTCAGATCAAGGAAACGCTCCTTTCTGAGAATGAGGAATGAAAAAGTTTTATCGACGTGTCTTGACAGGCACTGCAATGCATTAATACTAATCCGATAGGTCAGGAAAGCAATCAGTTGCACCATTTATTAATGGTATTCCTTACCTTGAGCCAATTCCTGGAGCGTCTCGCAATGTCATAGTAAGATCGTGGGCCCTGGAGTGCCTTCACCATGAGTCCCTCGCAATTGCCCCGCACTGCATCATCGATAAATTCCTGGATTTCCTCCAGTTCGTTGCAATCTTTGCTGTTGGCAAACTCCCACTCGCCTAACAGGGCATACGGTATTTTACGTAATATTATAAATCTTAATAATGAGGTAAAACCAATTTCTCATCAAATCAATCAATCAATCTAATTTAGGAGTGGGCGATACAAATCGTATACAGATACAATATCTATATATCGGCACAATATCTGATATCTATATATTGCTCGGCGCACAAACTATATATATTGGATATCGCGCAACTTCACATCGATATAGAGCAACTTCACACCGATAACGCATAACCAATGAGAATGTATAGTTTTAAATGTGAATGTTATTATTAACAAAATAAGGTTTAATCTCAAATGTATTATTTCGAAAACAGTATTACAATTCTTTTACAAATTTCAAACTATTTTAGACCTTACATTATGCAACGTAAATAGAATGAATTTGATTTTAAAGGTTCATTGTATGCTGTTTGATATTGTTATTAATACGACCTTTGGACATAAAGTTCGCTCTAATTTTGGTTTTTTGGATATTCGAGAGTGATTTATTTTCTATTTTTAGTTTCGTCACTTTCGTGCATTATGTCGCGTAAGCTGCAGGTTAAATAATCTCTCTGCTTTAATTGCTATTGTCCGTTACGAAATAATATTTTATTTGTAATAGAAATAGTTATTTTTATTAGTATTATAGTCATGTTAAAGAAGTTTTGTGTAAATAATATATTGAGCTATTATATTAAATATCTTTAATTTGAAATTAGAAAACTATCGTACGTAAAAGACAGAATTACTAAACTTTAATGCAGTCAGCCCTAAGCCTGAAAAAGTATAAAGGGAAGTTCAAGTCATTCAAGATCATAATAAACACATAAATTACTCAATCCAAACAAAACCGAAATGTTTACCATAATCACAATATCCACAGTCAACTTTGATTGTCGAGAATCACAGATATCATCTAATAACGTTATACTACATGTATTCACAAATCTGAAATGCTTCAAGATACGTATACGATATGAAGTTGTGTGGTATATTTAGATTTCAGAGTATCATAGATACCGACCGATATATAGATATTAGTTTCAACATCTGATATTCAAAACCAATATATAGATACGGTACAATACAGTGAAAATCTGATATTACCCATACCTAATCTAATTTTAAAATAAGTTTGTAGTGGACCTAGATTCATAATTGAACGAAATAGATGACACATTGTAAGGTCAGATCAAAATGAATAATAGGAATATATAATGAATAAGGAATGGATATAGTGTATGATTTTAGGGTAGTTTTGCTCAGTTTGTTTTTCTTATAATATAAATGTTCCATACAACAACTTTAATAGACAATGTTGTGTACATTTCTACTTGTTATATGTATAAGATTAAATGATAGTGTAATAACGATACTTATTATGTTAATGTACTTAAATTAATAAATAAATAAAAATTACCCATAGACATGGTCCCTACGCCTTTATAAACATTTCACAAAGTGCACTCAGATAAAAAGCCTATTTTAGGAAAACTATTTCAGGCCGTAGCATTGGGTCCATCAAAGAAACGAAATGCACCCGTTTGCGAGAAAATAGTGCTTAATTAATATTTTGGAGCTTATAGCGAAACTAACCAGGTGAAGTATTAAAATGTTCCAATAACAAGGCTCGCCTTTCCTCAAGCGACTTGCGCACCAATGGCTCTCCGTTCAAGTACAGTAGATCGAAGATAAACACGCACACGGCGACGCCGCCTCCATCGAGAGCTGCGTCCTTGCGTTTGCGCGTCGACAGTATCTGCCGAAACGAAAAGTTAATTAAATAGAAAATAACATGTTTGTTAAAAATTTAATATGCTTTTGTGACGGGACTGTACGGTTTGCCTTGTACATTACATTATTTGATTTATTGGCTTATGTGAAAATTTTTCTCAGTAATTAATCAAAGCTTGTGTTCTTGTGAGCAATTCTTATCACTAAGCCTTTTACACTTCTACAGCACACACAGCTCTTGGTTTGTACTGGGTTTTTTGTTTTAAGAAAATGTTATCTAGTTTCTTTGTGTTCCTTTATTTGTGTGTGATGAAGATGTTCTCGTAAATAAAATTTTTATCTATCTATCTATTTCATAAACCCGACTACACGGTATTTGGTATCCCATTTCAACTGTCTCACCTGTTAGCAGCCTTCATGATCTGCACGATGAGCTCACTTGGCAGGAGTTAAACCTCCTTCAGGAGCAGTAAAATACACTCACCTGGAATGAAAGAATGTGTTTGTTTTCGGGATCATAGGCCACCACCTCACAGTCCAGAATGCACGAGGTAACAGATTCCTTGAGCAGCTTTGGCAGCCGAGCCAGCACGTCGGGGAACTTGCTGCAGAACGGACACACAGTTTTAGTTAAGCATACAATATGTCGTTGAGCCCACTTGGTCCTATCATCTCAAAGTCGTAAAATACCATTAACATACATTTGGATCGTGATTACCTAAAGTACTCGGAACATTTATCGCAAAAATAATACATGCGCATGAAAATTTATCAAGTAAATTATTATTAAAGCCACGTCGAGCACAACCCAACACGACCCGGCAAACATGTTATCGAACTAACATTTCATTTTACTTTCGTATAAAAATTAATAATAAAAATATAGGAATGTATAGAAAGTAAATTATATTAAAAAAAAATTATCAATCGCGAATCCCCAATTTCGTTAAACAAAAAATAAACAACACTTGAATATTTGTTCAACATGATATGGTGGTGTAATGTAATGAATTCATGTGAATGTATTGAAATTAAAACATTGAACGCCTGTAAAACAATCGAACTTTTTTGTTGATATCATAGAGATTAAGTGGACAAACTTTAATACATTTTCTATTGAAATTGACGTTAGGAAGTATCTTTATACCTGGTGGTATCCAGCAGGCTGCGTCTGAAGAAAACATACTGATATGAATGAATGCATTGAATATGAAAGTTTATTGAGATGGGCGCTAGGAACGATAGTTTTACCTTGTGTTGTCTTCTTGGTTGCGGCTGAATATCGCTGCCTTAGCCAGGTTTGCACCACCTTCTTCATTTGCCGGTACATGGATTTGACCACGTTCACCATCGTACTTCCACTCGCATGTGAACTTCTCGTTTTCAAATCTTGACAAAAATCACGGAATAGTTTTGAGCCATTATATTTATTATTAACAAAAAAAAAAATAAAGATTATATTTTATCCATACATAAACATAGAATCATTCAAATTTTCTTTGTAACTGTGAAATAAACATGCATTTTCATTTACTGACATTAACCACTTCATTTGTATCGGTAAAATAATCTGAATATCTGCAACATTTTGTCTCTACCCTCAGTAACGAGCATATGGATATATTACTGCAATAAATCACGTGGTTAACAAATAAAAGCACTCGTATATGGAATGGATTATATTATTTGTCAGAAAAATGTCCGGTTTTACTTTTTGGGAAATACGTAATTACAATTATAGCCTAACTAGCTTTCTGCCCGCGGCTTCGCCCGCATGTATTTCGGGATTGTCAATAAAAGGTATAGCTTTTACCCACGGCTACATATGCACGGAAGTCGGTTTATGGCGCGAAGGTTTTATCGCGCATCCTGTGGGACTATCCGTTTATCCGAGATAAAAAATACCGCAAAACCTTGCTCAAGAATCGTTCTATCTATTGATGAAAACCGCATGAAAACCTGTGCAGTAGTTTTTGAGCGATGCCTTTATTGCGCCTCCCGTGGGATTTATCGGGTTTTCCGGGATACATCATAGCCTAGAACCTTCTTCAAGAATCACTGTCTATAGATGAAAACTGGAGGAAAATCCGAACAGTAGTTTTTGAATAGTCTTTATCGCGCATCCTACGGGATTTGTCGGTTTTCTATAGCCTAAAACTTTCCGCGAGAATCACGTCATGTATTGATGAACAACACATGAAAAACCATGCAGTAGTTTTTGAACAAAACCTTTTGGAAGGTTTTATTGCGCATCCCGTGGGATCTGTCGATTTTTCCGGGATAAAAAGTAGCCTATGTTACTCTCCATCCCTTCAACTATCTCCACGTAAAAAGGCGGACAAACAGACAGACACACTTTCCTATTTATAATATTAGTATGGATTATACACGGAATAGTTATAACATAATAGTCATAACATTAACTATTACAAAAATCTATTATGCTATTAAAAAGGTAAATAAATGAAAGATGTTACCTGTTCAGAGCTTCGGAGACAGACTTCCCTGGATGGGCCAGCATTGGCTTGAGAGGCACCCCGGGGGTCAGCTTGCAATGGACCCGTAACTCCGGCAGCCCGTACTTAAGCAGTGCGGACACCACTTGCTCGTAGTTAGGGCACTCACAATACGCAGACTTTAATATCAGCACATTCTTCTCCGTAAGATCCTGGTATAAGTTGTATTATGGTTTAATTTTAAATGGTTTTTTTTAATTCTTAATTTTTAACGAGGCTTTGTACACTTTGGGTGAACACGTCAGCCTCATAGGACTAATCACATATTTACATAACATACACACTTTACACATATACAATTGTTATATACACAAATATTAGTTTGCCTCCTCAAAGGACAAGCAAATAAACATGTATAATTTTTTGGCCAAGCTGGACAATGGTTCCGTCAGCAAACAATTTATATTGCCATTAGCCAAATGCATTCCCACGAGGAGTCTTTCTCTCAGCTCAGAGTTTCGGGCACATTCCAATAACATATGATAAACATCATCGACCCTGGAACACAGCTGGTTATCGCACAAAGGTGAGGATTTCACACCAACAAGATGATAAAACTTGGTTGTCGGAACATGCCCAGACCGTAATCGGAAAGCAGAAACTAAAAGCTTTCTAGTAAGGTTGGATGAGTCACTGTCAAACCAAGGATTCCATAAATGGCCAACCAAAGCCTAGTGAGCAGTTACTTTCGAAACCTAATTCTGACTTGTTCGAAGTATGTAGTTATGTATAAATAAGTATTCTTCTTTGAAGAAGAACATCCGAGTCCGCTCTTGCTAGAAGCGTTAGCTCCCGTCGGATAAGGGCAGGAAACATTGATTTTTTCCTGACGTCGGTTCAAGGCAACCTGTGTCGAACCGGACAATAAAACTTCATAACTTCTGACGGTTCACGGCCATTTTAAAGGTAGGCTTTTGAGGTTTTCATTGGTAATGTAATAGTTGTCCTTGTGTGGAGTGCGAGGATGAGGACCTACATCATTTTATGGTATACAATTATGGTTTTCTGGTTATTAAGCTTCGTCGCCGAAACAATACGCTCTACTCTTTGAGTTTGTATTGCGTTTGCGCACTGATGAATCTTTCATTGAAGTGTAACTACGTTAAGTGTATTAACAACTAGCGGACCCGACAGACTTCGTCTTGTCAAAAAGATTTGTACAGTGGCAGTTTTTTGTTCCTAATTATTTTATAGATAATGTTGCATAGCCAACCAAATCGCAAAAAAAGTCTAAATGACCTATTACATTTTGTGGCTATTCAATTTTGGAACGTGACATTAAATCCTCCAACGATGTATTCTGTGCTCTAACGCACGCACGCACACTGTTTTGATAGATATGATTGAATTTCAACTATATGTAGCGTTAATAAAGCGCAAATTGACTCTTTGATGTTAGAAACACACCTTCATTTCTTAGACAACAGTGAGTGCTTGCAATATGAACTTTATACAATAACAATAAAGCTCAATTCGACTGTACGTTTTAGTTAGAAAACGTTTGCATGGGAAAATAAAAGGGCTGTTTTTAGGGTATTTCCGATAATTATTCGAATTTTCCTCATTGTAAAAACCCTCCTTGAACTTCAACGAACATTAACAAAAAATTGAAAGAATTGGCCAAATTGTTCCAGGCGTTGTTGAGTTATGAGCTTACCAACACATTTTGCGATTTTTTTATATATAAGATTCATGTTTTATCATTTACACCAGTGATTCCTAAAGATACCATAGACGTGGTGCGGGTCGACATAGGTAGTCTATGACAACATTCAAGATTTGCAAGAAAAATTTGGGGTCCATGAGATTTAAATGGAGTTCACGCTAATGGATCTCAGTCTATGACAACATTCAAGATTTGCAAGAAAAAATTGGGGTCCATGAGATTTAAATGGAGTTCACGCTAATGGATCTCAATATAAAACGGTGGTACCAATTTACTTATATTATACTGTCTTCTAATATAAAGACACTTTTTTTATAAAAGTAACTAAGAAGTGATAAATTTATCTACTTTATATTCTATAAAATAAAATAAAGACCGGCAATACTCTCCACGTACTGCCGGAGAGGTTAGTCTGTACAGACAAACCGTAGGTTTATGAGAGAAATCTCCAGTCCATTTTATTATGACATAGACATAACAGTAAAAATGAGATTATTACAACGGTGCCAAATTGGTATTGTGAATACTTAGTCATGTGAATCTATTGGACATTTTAAAATTCGAGCCAGCAAACATAAAGCACTATCTCAGAATGATCGAGAAAACATACCAATATTTCTGGTCAATAACAACATCTATGATAATTAAGAAAAATAGTTATATGAAGTAGTTTTGATACAACTTGCGCAGGCGACCTGCAGGATACCTATACAGCAGAGGTAATGAACAAGTAGATCAATATTTTTTTTTAAAATGTCCGTCTGCTCACCTTGATATCGTCAGCCGACAACCCCTTGATGGCGTTGTATACCACTGGGCCAGGCCCTGGCGGGGTGACGGTCGCTGCTATGGCCAACGAATGCAGCATCGTCTGTTCAGCGAGACCGATACGAAGCTTGCCTTCCAGGGACCTGGCAAAGGAAGGCACGCCCCGTCCAAATTTCAATTGAATCGGTCATTTCAAAAACCTCATAAGTCACAAACTTTTTTTTTTCAGAAATCTATAAAAACTGTTTCAATTTTCTATTAATAAACTGTAAAGAACTAAATTAAACTTAAAAAAGTCCTTTAAAACTCAGTCATAAACTACGTCTACCTTATACTTACATGCATCACTAGTCTAGTGATGCATGTAAAAACCTCTTAAGTCATTGACTAATGTTGTTTATGCAATAATCGTCGATCACGCGGTATTATTAAAAGACGGAGGAATGTATTGATTTAAGATATTTTCACCCAGAATACGCAACTACCTTTGAGGAACCATTTTCTACAAAAAAAGCATATTGGAAAAAATGGGGACTTAAGTGGTTTTTGAAATGACACGATTTTGTAACTCTATAGAGAAGCGGCAACAATTACATTCTTGCTATTCACGCATGTGATTGCTTTTTGTACAGAGATGCGGCTTTATTAAAAGGCATATACTGCTTTTGTGCATGAAATATTTGAAATTTAAGACAAACTTACGGAGTAACTAGTACGTAATCTATAAATAATAATATAATTAGAGCTTCAATATGGTTCAAAACTTACTCTCAATATGAAATCTTACATGATTCTAAATGAACATAATTTTACATTGGACAAATTATTTGATTTACTAAAAAATAAGTAGGTAAATATTTCTTAGAAAATCTACTTTACTGAAGGCTACCGAATAATACAATACATATAGTAATTCTAACTGTACTACATATGCACAGTTACAAGCATAGTAACGCTATTTTAATACAGAAGAAAAGTAATGATATCAAAATGCACTGTTTTGCACTGTTGTAAAATAAAAAATGAAAGCATGCACAAAAATATTTTTAATGCATTATATAACTTATTTGAATTTTTTTTTCTTTCAGCTCGGACAATTTAAATTGGCTTAGGGGAAGCCAATAGAATGCAAGACGCATACAGTTATTGTCTTGAATAGTTTACACAAATCTGAGCACTGACCTTAGATAAAATCGAACAATCAAAAGTGTTATTGCTTAGGACTTTTAGTTATAATGTAGTCAAACTTGAGTATTATTTTTTTGTCGATCTGGTAGCTTAGAATCAGAAACGAATCCATCTTTTTTATTAAAGTGATTATATTATTAATAGGATTGTTTTCTAAAGTATAGACATAAAAGGTGGCTTGAAATGGAAATATATATTTTTTAACTTAGTAGACTTGTTATAAAAGAACACGACTCACTATAACATTTTCATCTTTTCACCGACTATCGACCGCCAATCACTCATTAAATAGAACAAAAATCAATTGGAGTTAAAGCATAATTAAACCATATTTTTAAAGCCTTGCTCGATTTTTAGAGAAATATGTGTATTTTGGCGTATAAACATACTTGAATATCGTTATTTTATAAATAGGTCAAATTCGCTGTCATATTTAGAAAATTTCAAAGGAACATCAAATTAAATTACCTTATCAAAAATTTGGCCTCGCATCCGCGGCACGCCGTAAACAACGTCTGGATCTTGGATATCTTCTTACTGACCGATGCCTGGCCTATTGATAAATAGGACAGCTTAAATTGACTTCAATATGACTAAGAACATATATGGGCGAACGACTTTTAATGGATTAAGGGCTGGTGAAAACTAGTCATAAATGGCAAATTTAGTGGTATTCATAAAAATAATTAAGAAACATGGGTCAACATCCTACTAGAACTTTCGTCTCGATTTTATATTCGTAGTGCGCAATCCAGTTTATAGTATACATATATATGGGTGACGGTAGCTATCCGGACTGAAGGCTAGCAAATAGCGAAATGACATTGCGCATAGCGCCATCTATGCTTTTAAATTTTTCTACAAAATAGACAAGTTCGTGTAACTGTCAGTGTAGATGGCTGGCAGTGATCTACCTGACATGCGCGCGATCTCTCGCAGCGACTCGAACACCTGGCGCACGCGCAGCGGCGTAGGTGGGCGCATGCAGCGCTGTGTCCTGCGAGCATTGTTCGCAGCAACGCCCAAGTCGCCCACACGACGAGCATTAGCGCGCACTTGGCCCACCGACATTCCCGTACATTGCCCCACTGCCTTCATCAGGTATGTCTCGGCTATGCCTGTGATACGTAAATCACATGTCTATCGTATGATCGATAATTTTATATATAGGTTTACCTTTTTAAATTTACTTAAAAAGTGGTTAGAAGATTAAAATGGCAAAGTTCATGAGAAGAACAGCTTGTTTAAATTTCGCTATACTTGAAGATTTATTGAGTGACTAAACTAAGACGTCTTGGCGCATCCATATCTTGTAACTATTGTTTAAACAATAAGTATGCAATAACATTCAATATCGTGTGTGAAATCTCAATACAATGTAAAGTTTTATTGCGTAACAACATTTAGTAAAATCTCTTAAAATAGATCCTACATTACATTCTTTTTGACTATTGGATTGTAATAAAAAATAAAAGGTGTAATCATTACACACGAGGATGAAACGCAAAGGGCAGATTTCACAACACAACCTAAGAAGTCTATTTTGACAGCTATTAGAGATTATCCTTATATTTGAAAGTATACTATATTGATTACTGCTATCACAATGTACTCAAAAGCCTTTCACAAACAGAAAGCGCAGTAGCGCTAATGAAACTTCTTTTATATATTAAGTACACGCTTTTGACATATACTTAAGGCTCAAATCAATAAATCAACGTTGGGAGCTACGCTGTAAATTTGTAAGGCCCAAACGCAGACACAAAACTTACCCAGCTCCAATCCGTGATAAGCGGGTGCCAGCTGATTGAGACACATGTAGACACTGGGCAGCAGATCCTCCGGCGTCAAAACCATGACAGAGCGGAAATAATTAGCAAGCGTCTCAGCTGTGCACTTGCGCGAGGAGGTGCCCTCAATGGTCTGGAAAGTACGCGCCAGGGCCAAGTACGGAACTGGAGCCCCGCGCCGCCAGCATGCATCCGACACCGGGTGGTATTTGCGTTTGCCCGGGTCGTACTCGCGTTCTAGTACGAAACAACAATATCTCATTAACGTTCAGAAAAGTCCACGTCAAGCTATACTCACTTGACCTTTGAATCTTTCTCAAACCGCTTTCAATCGGGACGGTTTTAGTAATTACAAACGTATATAGATTTATTTATCTGGCGCTTACTGGTGAAACGATCACGGAACAGTGTATTTACCGTGCATTCTTTTTCTGCGAAGTTCTGTGAATCTGACTGTAAAATTTGCGAAGCTGACATTTTGAAACTCTTTTACGATAAGCTACGTCAGACGTTACGAGCACCAGTACTTGTATACGGGAAACAAAGAGATGATATAGTAAGACGATACACTTGTTCCTGAAGAAGACTCCTGGATGGAATTAGAGTTTACATTTCACATCATAGTTCATATCAGCATTTATAATCTCTTACGCAAGACTTTACGCGTATATATCTTTTACGCAACTTGTGCTATGGTTTGTTATGGCTTCCTAGGGTAGGGTAGGCCCTATGTCAAATTATATTCACATCCGTGGTATGGTAGGCGTACATATTCTCTTTTAACCTTGACTAATAATTGCCCAAAATAGGCGGGTCTATTAATTTCTTAGCATCTCTGTTACAGTTTTTTTATTCTTAAAAATTTCTTATATACATTTATAGGTGTTCCGATCGAAGAAATGGACTGTATTAAGTAAATGAAATACGTGAATTATGATAAATATATATTAAAATAAATACTATAAGTAATTAACAACAAGAAATGTAAAAATATAAAAACTATGTGGAATTAGCTGACAATCAAACATAACGTAAAACAGGATGACAAATCTGACACAAGCACCATAGACAATTAGCCTGACCAGCCAGTCGCCAACAATAGGCTTAACCACTATTTTGTTTTTTGTGTACCCAAAAAATTACATTATAATACCGATAAAGAGATTAAAACATTGAAAGAAATTTAAATGATCATTTTATTCATTATTTTAAAGATACAATAAAGATACTAATTAATATATAATAATAATAACTATAACTTAGCTTAATGTTTGTAAAATACACGCAGTATCATCATTTTAAGCAAGTCTATCCAAAATAATAATATATTAAAAAATACAAGAATTCCTTAATCAATAATAAAACCAGAGGTTCTCAAACTTTTTGTGTCGTAGACCCTTTGCCATATTTTACGATTTTGGGTAGACCCCCTACTTACTTGATATTGAATACCTACATCAATTATGATAATTTTATGTCTTTACTAGCTTTTGCCCGCGACTTCGTCCGCGTGGAATAGTGACTTCCGGCAGATTTTGGTTTTTCCCACATAGTTCCCGTTCTTGCGGGATTTCGGAATGGTCGAGTTTCCGCAGAATTTTTAGTATTATTATGTTGATACAACTTAAACAAATTATTTCGACCAAATTTGGTACCATAAAAACGGTCATTGTGACTAAACCTTAAAAGATAGACATATGCCGTCGCGGACTTATTTTTAGATCATGTATAAGAGGAATAATTCTTTCATACATATTTTTTGTGTATCTTGAACCGTTTTCGCAGCGCACGCAAAGAAAGCCTTCAAAAATGAATAATTTTCCCCGTTTTTTACACATTTACCGCTCTGTCTTTGCTCCTATTGTCATAGCGTAATGTTATTTAGCCTATAGCCTTCCTCGATAAATGGACTATCCAACAAAAAAAGAATTATTCAAATCGCACCAGTAGTTTCGGAGATTAGCGCGTTCAAACAAACAAACAAACAAACTCTTCAGCTTTATTATATTAGTATAGATATTAGAAGATAGTTTAATGTAAGTTAATAGGTGGACCCCTGTTTTCATTTCATGGACCCCCAAATTTTTGCAGGTTGTCATAGACCCCGAGGGGTCGATACATTTTGAGAATCACTGATCTATACCATCTCATATTATTCTATGACTGTGGAGAATAATGTCGTAAAAACAGGTTTTTTTTATACCACAATAGTGGCAAACAGGCCTACGGCCCGCTTGATGGTAAGCGGTTACCGTAGCCTATGGACACTTGCAACACCAGGGGTGTCAGTCGCGCGTTGCCGACCCTTCAAAAACCTATTTACTTCCCTTTTTAAGAACCCCATACTGTAGCCCTCCGGGAAAACCTGGGCAGGGAGCTCATTCTAAAAACGAATCATGAAGGTTCTCGGAATCATGAGCAGAGACAATCAAAAAATAAATCTTGCACTTAGTTGCAGATAGCTGTGTGTAGTCTTTGGCTGCGTTTATTAAGCTGACAGATTAATAATAATATATTTACACGTTATATATATATAACACACACATATAATATGATACAATTTTTACTTGTTACTTAAGTTTTAATTATAGGTAAATTAAAATGAATTAAAGATAAAAATGTAAAATCAAAGCCAATGATTCCACAGTCAACCATAATTGTAAGTTTGTCAAAATATTTTATAGCTCTGTATTTCTGTGTGTATGTGTGATTGCATCTTTTCTTGCGTATAATCATTGAGATTATACTTCAAAATGCATATCACATCCAGTCTACATCTAAAAATACATATTATATATGTATTTTTATATAAATAAATAAGACATTTGACAGGGTTGACCATTCGCTTCTTTGTCCGAAACCTGTCCGTTCCACAAGGAACTCATCGCGGCCCGCTTTTTTTTTTGTAATTTTTATGAACGACCTGGTAACGACGTTTTATATATATACCTAGTCAGGTCATAAATTCTGTCACATGTTTAATATAAAATAATTTGAAGTTTATTCATTATGTAACCATTTGTATACCAAAATGAACTTAACGAAACATAGATTCTTATGACTAGAGATCGGATAATCGGATGCATATTTACCTAAAGTTAGTTTAAGACAAAGTATGGAAACGGCTTTTTAATTGTTTTGTTAAATAAAATTTTTCACCATTTCTGTTTTTTTATTCAATTATTTATTTTTTTATTGTTTTAGTCAAACTAGCTCACTACTTTCGTATAACACTCTTCATGTAATAAATCGTACATTCATAAATCGCACGGAGAACTGAAACTAAACTTCATGTAAATATGTATGCATAGTTGTATAAATGAACCCGGAGTCTCGGTCTTTTGAAAATAAATACCACGTAATTTACACCTAATTTAGTAATTTTCAAACAATATCACTAAGTTAAATTTGCAGTCCCGTATTTTCCCGGGATTTTTATTTAACAAAATGTATTTTAAAAAGCCGCTTCCATAATTTGTGAGCCAAAAATTAACTTTAGGTAAATATGCATCCGATTATCCGATCTCTACTTATGACACTAAAGTTTATTTAAAATGTGCAGCTGTAGAACAGTTAAAATCCGGGATTTTAAGTACAATTTCTAGGTGGCATGGCATCTGTGGTTGAATGTCACTACTTTTAAAATATACTTTTGATTTCTTTCTAAATCCAGCATGACGGTTCTGCCAGCCCCACACCAAACAGGAATGCAGTAAGTCATATTGGGTCTAACTACTTATTGTTATTTTGAATACGCCAAAGGTCGCTACGCAAGGCTACGTATTGAATCCCTATCTTGTCTATCCGTCTTATAGATACGTGATATATATGGGCAGCTAGTAGCGAATTGCCTATGAACTAAACGCTACATAGTAGGCATTAAAATAATTAAAAGAAATTAAAATAACTGTTCTGACAGGTAAAGTTTTGCTTTCAAGTTCTTCGGCCGTCGAGCAATGAACTCCTTTAGAAGAAACTAGTTTTTTTCTTCGGGTTTATCAATTGACTGGGGAACCTAATTTCTCCGGATCGCCTTACGACGACCCGACCAGCTACGGCCGGATCTAAACACCTATGAGGGATTATTATAGACACAGCAATAATCTGTAATAATAGCAATAACAGTATTTGCGCGCATCGTGAGCCACCCTAGCGCTCAGCCCACACCAAGGGCGGTCATGAAAGGGGGGCTGCGTAGGCCCGTCTAGCGACGGAGTTTTAGATACAGCTGCGTTGATGAAAGAATACGCAATAACACAACTTTTGAATGCTCGTGCTTGGTGTGGTGTCATTATTTCATTATTAGAGGAATGGGCTGTGTTTGTGTGGATCAAGTAATTCATGTTTCATGGATCGCAAAAAGATTACTTACTTCTTTAACTATGTCAGGTGGTGAATTATTAATTTTAACCTTTCATTCACTGTTTCTGGCTGTTTCGCATTGTTCTTTGCAATGTTTGGCTGAAAGAAATCATTTTTGATGTGAAGTATTATATGATTTTAAGTCTACACAGCTTAAGTAAAATTCTGAAGAAAAAAGCTGAAGTTTTCTCTTTTGCAATATATATTATAATAAAAATATATAGCTTACTTTTTATTTCAAGGTTCAGGATGATGGATCGCTGGATTGTGGTACAGATTTGCAGAAATTTGCAGTGGAACATATTACCGAATAAGAAATCATAAACGCTTTGTTAATACATATGAACGGAAGCTCGACCACGACGGAGTGATGTCGCTGCCTAACTTAAAGGCACAGAATCGTGCAGATAGAATAATTATCTGGCTAACAAACAATGGAAAACTTATTTTTTTTTTTAACTTAACTGCAACAAAGCCACCGATTAAACTCTGTCCATTATATTATTTTCTTTTTGACAGTTTAAGATATTTTGAAATCAGTGATGAACTCGCAAGTTACCGATTCGATTAAAACAGAATATCGATTTTATTTAAGAAGAACTTTTAATCGATTTAATGCAGCGATATTATTTTATTATAAATATTAAATTCGTTTATCTGGTTTTTGGGATCGAGATGTTGCAATTGATAACATGATGGCACAAGAATTGGTTATTTATGTAACAGAGGACTCAACTGACGAGTCTAGTGTAATTTACGAAGAAGAATCTGATGAATCTATGTAATAAATAATGTAAATAAATTTACTTGTTTAATTTTTATATTATATATTTGGCGAATTACCCAATTGGGGTAATTCGCCAAATATATAAAATTTTGCCTAATTTCCTTGGCATGTGTAAAACTTTATTTTTTCGTATATTTCTGATCCATTTAAGAAAGTTTTCCTTTTTCTCTCTTAAATGGATCAGAAATATATGAAAAAATAAAGTTTTACACATGCCAAGTAAATTAGGCAAAATTTTATATTTTTGGCGAATTACCAATTACCTAGCTAGTTTGTTAAAAAAATGGTATGTATGTGAAGTATTCTTGATCATAATTCTTGATTTAAACTTGACGTAGATGTTATTAACTACATATGCGTTTTAATATTAAAATTCACATACCTATAAATAATGTAAGGTAGCTGTCGAGAAGGAAATAAATAAATTTACAAATATTTGATTTGAAGACAATTTATCGATTTATCTGATTTCAAGAACTGCTTATTGTCTGTGGTAGTTTGTTATGCACAGAGCACTTCACTATGTGGGCGTTACCCGTCTAGAAAGTATATTATTACTGTAGTACTATAATTTGAAAATAGAAACAATATTTCATACGCGCGATCTGTCAAAAAGAAAATAACATAATGGACAGAGTATAGTCGAGAAAGGTATACAATATTTGGATATGTACGGCGCCTAAACCCAATGTAATTATCCAAGCACAAAATGCGATGAGAACTTTTAACATCATGTTCCTTGTATATTACTGTTATGTTCGAGAAAAACTAGGAACTATGAAAATGTAATGTGAGAACCACTTTGACTTATGGAATACCAAAAACACAAAAAAGAAACAATCTTCAACATTTCAACATATATATATATATATATATTGAAATGTATCTTATAATATTCAATCGATTGAAGTGTTATATTGTTATATCGTGATAATGTGTTGCATCCACTGGAATACTAATGACATGAGTAAAAAAAACAATTGAGACTAGAGGAGGTCCACAGAAAGACTAAAATATTCTGCATCATCATTGACTTGGCTTGAAGGATGCATTCCCGTAGGTTAGGAGAAGTCCATTTTTCGAGAAAATGTGGCATATATTTAGCTAGTCATAAATATTGTTATCATTCTATTCATTTTTATATGTTATATTGAACATTCATGTTATGTCATTATCGCGTCAATCGGTTGTCAAATATTTTTGTAATATTAAAATGCCAGTATATTTTCAGGAGACAAAGAGAATCGAATCCCTGTGATAATATAACACAAACTTTTTTACAGCTTGGTATTCATTTTTTACAATTGTGCAATATTTCAACAGGTAGAATAACAAAGTTTATGTTCAAGTTCAATAAGGGGTCAGAATGAATAATTGTATAATTAAATTGTATCTGAAAAATTTCAAACATAGGCAATGGTGTACCATTATTGAGAAAGTAGTCAAGATCCTTAACAATGCCATTTTCTATAATTATAAAAAATCTAACTATAGTTTATGAACAGTTATAGAGAGTACAACTTCTCTAAACATGATAATTTGGAGTCCCCAAAGTAATCCATAAGATGTAGATGTTGTTTATTAATAAAAATATTATTTAAAAAAAAATCATTTAAGACTGTAATGCAATTAATGGAAATAAGCTATTTAAAATAAGCTTTATACACTTTTATGTATTTTTAAATTCTTTAAAATGAAACCTTTTGCAGCACCGATAGTGACATACAAAGAGCTGTGACAAAGCCTGACCAAACAAGAGAATACCACTGTAAACAATACTTTGTAGCAGAAATAAGATTAATGTAAATCACACAGTCTTGTCAGAAGAGCCCGCCTTTGACAAATTATTATATAGTATTCACAAAAAGGACAAACACTGCTTCATTGTCCTTATCTATGCAAACATCACAGAGACAAAGCAAACCTATTAAGAAAATCTTTTCCCGAGTCCGTATACTCTAGACTACTATTTGTGTGAAATAAATATTAACTGTATTACCTGGGACTGTGGGTATTTGAATATCATCTTCCTGAGGACCTCCTCCATTTTCCCTTCTGGTTACTAGCTCTGGTACAGGTGCGGAAGGTTCCCTTTGTGCAGAAGATGTACTAGGTTGATGGATTTGAGCATATTCCATATGCCTTGAAGTGCTAGGTCTAATGATATCATCATGATCAGCTTGCCAAGATGTACTCGGTTTACATATTTCAATGTTATCTTTTTGTCGGGATGTGCTTGGTTTGCACAATCCAACATCTGTTACTTTGGAAGTACTAGGCATACAGACTTGACTTTCATATGCTTGAGTTGGGCTTTTAAGATCATAAATTTTATCTTTATCTGCACTTGAGAGACTAGTGGGTTCACAAGAGTCATCTACCTCAATGGGAGAACACGGTTCAGTAGCACCATCTGCATCTGAATTAGTGGTGCTAGTAGGTTTGCATATGTCATCATTTTCACAGGTATTTATTTGAGTCAGTGCTTTGCTTACAACATCATTTCCCACTTGAGTCGAACTTTGTGGAACAGATATGTTATCTTCGTTCACTTGAATGGAATTGTTGGGGTCGCATATGTTGTCATTGTTCACTTCATTGGGACTACCAGCTTCACAGATAACAATTTCCTCTGATACAACAGGTATGTCTGATGCTTGGTCATCCACAGAAATTTGAAGCTTTCCAACTTTGTCATTGTTCTCTATAAAACAAGTGTTGGTTTCACAGTTTATTGTTGTCCCTTCCTCGGTTGAGCTAATAGCATCAGAGATTGCGACAGTATCAACTGTGGTGGGATTACTTGAGTCACACACAATACCAGACTCTTTAATTTTATCGACATTCAATGTGGTTGGACTATATTCAGGAATTTGGTTTTCATCCAACTCAATAGGATCTCCAGTTACATCTTTTTCCAATACAGTTGTAATTTTGGCGACTAAGTTAGCTTTCTTAGCTTTAGGAGATACATATGTTTTAATGTTTTGCTTTTTTATATGTGAGCTATTACTGACATCTGATGAATCACTCTCACTACTATTACTTTCACTCTGATGTTTGTCATCTATTTTAGCTTTCTTTGTCTTGGGAGATGCATATGTTTTAACTCGCATTTTATTTGCTATTGCCATATGGGGGCTTTCATTACCAGATTCCAGTGATTCCTCACTGTCAGAACTGTCAATTCGTTGTCGTTTAGATCGATATTTCTAAAAAATATAATAATCATAATGAATATATAACAAATAAATTACAAAATTAAATATAGGAGTATTCACTATCGTTACCTTATTGATCAAATAAGGAGGTGGTGACATCTCCAACGATTTAACTTCTTGGTCACTATCGCCGCTGTACAGCATCAGTCTCTTCGAAGTTTTCTGCAGATAGATAATAAAATGTTATTATTATAATAAACATGTTAATAGATGATTAAAGATCTGTAGGTACTGAAATAAATCTTCTTAGGTCCATCGTTACAACGACAATGGCCATCAGTATTCAATGGGTCGAAAGTCACAATAACTTGCAACCAAGAGAAAAGAAATGAAAACTGCTAACTAATCATCATTGATTAGTTAGCAGTTTTAATTTCTTTTTTATTACAACAGATAAACACTAATTTAATATAAGATAAGAAATGGTCCTTGTATTTGTATCAGTTCACATCCATTATTACACAGTTAATCATATCAGTTATGTTTTGAATCATTGTGTAATTACACAATGATTCAAAACATAGTTACAAAATATAAAAATTATTATGGCAAAAATATTCCTTTATAAGAGGCACGTGAGGATAAAAATACAACGCGTTTAGACGAATTTTACGGTACAGTGTTGCCCATCCTTCGTTTTCGCGCCAGTGTCAACCGAACGCGCGATTCGATGAACGAGAGCGTACGGGCTGAGTAGCAGCAAGATAATATGGATACAGCTTGGCAAAAATATGTAGAAAAAAATGGGGGCGATTGTGAGCCATTTATAGACTAGCTAATTAGTTGAAATAAACGTTCTCACTAGTAACAATTTAGTAAAAACGAAAACACTAACGCACAGTACAATTAATATTAATAAATTTCAAAGATTAAAAATAAACAAGATTCACAAAAAAAAAAACAGAACAATCCTAGTCTGTGGTCAAATTAGTTCCGATTCTACACTTTTTTGCCAAGCTGTATGTTGGTTCCAATAGTCTCTCTTGAGACCGCGCATGATTCTCCATAGACCGAATTAGAGCAGATATTCTTTTTTTTAATCACAGTAGTCACGATTTAAGTATTCTATTATTTATTACAGTTTAATAACTACAATACACTTAGCAATATTACGTAAAACAAAGCACAAAGTAATATTTTTTTTGTTTACAATAACAATCCAACCTGTTTACGTAAGAAACCCATATTTTGAAAAATCTTACGTGAGAATGGGGCTGTGGGAGGGGGTTACATGAAATCTCGCGAAAAACATACCCCTCGTAATTTACGGACGCCCCCATACCAGATACAAATAAAATTTTCTGGAATAGTATCAGAAATACATGTGTTTGCGGGATAGTTCAGACTATTTCTTTTTACAAGCTTTTATTTATGGTTTCGATCTCGCTCTTAGCCAATGTCAAGTGTTAAACTATTACTATGTTCCATTCAGTAACATATCGGTCAAAATATTGTGTTTTTTAGATGTCAAAATATTGTGTGTTATGAGAAAGTCAAGTCTGAAGAAGACTCAACCTGCACATAGCTTTAATTAAGTTTAATTGAACGACCAAACTTTTACGTAATTTTTATATATGTGGAATAATTAAAAATAACACGAGTCGAAGGGCATCACATTTTTTATAAACACAGAATTGTCACGCCAGCTATCAATTTGGCCCTTGGCTAAAAGACTCAACAGCGCGTTCAATTCTATCTACGACAATATTAATATTTAAAATTACTGTTACTTAAGAGATACCACAATAGAATCAGTTATCTATTGCTCAAAGTATTTTAGCAAATATAGTATCTATAAAATACTAAGATACCAAACAAACATATATAAGAATCAAAATTAATTTTAAAAAGGTTTATTAGTTACAAGATGAAAATAAGTATCTTGTATCTCTATTGCGTACGTAGAGAGTTACGTTTATCTTGGCAAACAAATTTCATTTAGAAAAGACCGAAATATAGCGGTAATAAACAGAAGCCTGGTTCTGAAATCGAAATTACCATTACCAAGTTAAAAAGGATAATTTTGGACACAACAATTCTACCCTGTCTCACCTACGGCTGCCAAACGTGGACCTACGACCAGAAAACAAGACATAAAATCCAAACAACTCAGAGAGCAATGCAAAGAAGCTGCTTAAATTTAAAGCTGAAAGATAGAGTAAGAAATACAGAAATTCGGAAAATTACCAAGGTAAATGATGGTCTAAATTTCGCTAAACGGTTAAAATCGAGGTGGGCCGGTCATGTTGCCAGATACAAGGACAATCGTTGGACAATCAACACCACAAAGTGGAAAGGTCCACTAGGTAGGCGAGGCAGAGGTCGTCCGTGTGGCCGGTGGCAGGATGAGGTTGAGGCCACCGCAGGAAGAGACTAGATGTCCACCGCCAGGAATAGAATGGAATTCTTTGGAGGGGGCTTTTACCCTAAGGGGGTCCACATTAACCAAAAAATTAAATTAACTATATTCTGCATGAAATGAATTATTTATTTATGATTATATATTATTATTTACGAATTTATTAATAAATATTATGAATAGCGAATTTATATAAATATTGACAATTAATTTTGATTTTGATGTATAATTTGACTTTATGATTTTGATTATGTAATTTAACAAATTAATGTGGAATGTAAATAAAGCTTTATTATTATTATTATCTCTATTTCAGATAATTGTATTTTAGATAACTACATATCTGAAGCAACTAATAGTTGCTAGTAGAATAATATAATACAACTATGTAAATTTACTGTAGTGATTTAAATTATTAAGATATTAAAACCTTATTAATATTTTCTCTTTCGGTTTGGCTACAGTTTCTAACTAAATCACTTTTTAACAATATTTACTTGATATTAAAATTCATAAAACTTATTAATTCAATAAATGGCTCTTGACTAGAGCATATTTCTTAAATGAAGCAATAATTATACTTATTATTATAAAAGCTAGGAATGGTAACAGGGCGGAAACTATAACGAAATGCATAAATCATACATCTAAGTACAAACAATCTAACAAGGCAATCATAGATCTACATACTAGTGTAGGATGACGGTAAGCAGATTTCAGTTAGCTAAGGGCAAAAAAGACCACCAGTCAATATACAAAACCTCGCAAACAAACATCACGGCGTCAATAAAAACGAGCTTGTCATTTGAATGATATTTTGCCCATAAAGAATTTAACTCTCTTCTATCAATTTCCATCAAATTTCATTTAAAATAGAAATGATAGCTACAAAGGCAGTGTTAGCTCAGTCACTCTTACTTGACTGCTGCAGACGCTGCGTGGATTAATCTGTCTGAAGACCTTCTCGATAGCTTGGAGCGGCTGCAAACTGTAGCCATCAGGTTCATTTTCAATCTGCGTAAGTTTGACCATGTTTTTTACTATCGCTCTCAACTAAAACGGTTAGGTACCTATTCGCCAGCGCAGTAACTTACATGCTTTATCCCTACATTACAATATTTTTTATCTTCCAACATCCCCATCCAACCTTAAATCTTTATTCTATTTTCAATCCCATTCGTCATGTTGTACTTTACATTATAATTTTAATCTGACTTAATATACTACCGTGAAGTTTTTTTTTTTCATAATCTTTTTCGCTTATGACGTCCGGTTATGGAACTCTCTCCTATTGCCATTAATATCTGGATATTAGGAGAGCACAAACACTGAAGTCCTTTAAGAATCAAGTCTGTGTTCACTTCCTGTCAATGATTCCTTAACTTAAAATAGCCTATTGTCCTGTCCAATTACTGCACCTATCGTCAATTTAAATCTCCTTTTGTCTGGAAGAGATGAACAATAAGGCCACCTCTTGTACATTTGCTATTTGTTATTATTTTTTGTCTATGTTCTGGTTTTTCGTGTGCAATAGCAATTTTAAGTTGGGTATGACACATAGAGGAGCTTTCTGCTAGTGTTTATATATACCCACCATGAACTTTAAATCTGACACATCTGCTCATAGTCAATCGAATAATCACTAGGTAGACATAAAAAAGTCACTTTCTTAATTTCTAATACAATTTGGCACTAGTTATATAACGAAGTAAATTAAAAATCCTGCTATGTCTTAGGTGTTTGAAAGCAGCAGCTTGTAGTAGCTCTGGCTGTTGAAAATTGGTGTGGCTCTCAAAATACCAGTAACTTCAAAGGCAATATACAAGGTCAAGTTCAACATTGTCAAAAATATCAGATTTATTTCACTCATGATAAACTTTTTAACTATTTTTACATATAACCTTCTGAATGAAGTTACTATTTTAATAAAATATTGTGTCGGGATAGTATTCAAAATGTGAAGAAAAAAGGTGCAGTTTTTTATAGTTTTAACCTTTTAGCTGTAAAGATAATGTAAAGTAAATAAACAAAAGGAAAATTTATTTTAGATAATTTTATGGTTACCTGTGATTCCTTTGTTCCTATGATTGCAACCAATCAATCATTGTAAAAAATAAAGGTTTTAGATCTGCTTGATACAATACATTTAAAAAGATGCCACATTCAGCAACATTATTGTACAAACAGATAACTTTTTGAGTAATTTATTGCGTAAAAAAAATATAATTTAATAATTAATTAAATTTTTTAAATAGATTTTGCTTATTCTTCAAATGGTTTTTTTTAATAACAAATATTACATTTGACTATTATAATATCATGATTAGCCACCAATATACCAAAATACACATTAACTCAAAAATATTAATTAAAATGCTTACTGCAAACACAAAGACACTAATGTGAAATTAAAACAAACGAGAGATAGTCCTAAGAAGGTAGCATATAAGAAGTTTGCCTGTTCCCACATAAAACTAAAGAGGGACAGAATCTGGAAGGCATAAGTGCCTTAAACAGACAATGTCTCCTGAAAAGGCACCTATTCACAAAAGCTTTATGCAGAGGATGTGTGGAGACGGAGAAAAATTCACAACATATTGTCATGGAGTGCAGAAGTGTGGTGAAATGAACATAGACAAAACTTCTCCATTCCACAGCATTCCTACTAGAAGGATGTAGATGCAGGCTCTAAACTAAGATTTTTAATTCGAGTCAGTAAAATGACAAGTGCAACTGTCACTGATACAAAAAAGGGTGACCCACTACAATAGTGATGTTCGGCAATCAATACATTTAGACATTTAGTCATGCTTTATTTTATTAGGTATCAAAGCGTTTTTTTATTGTAAATATGTAATACATACCATATTAAATAATATGATTTGTGACACATGACACTGGAAATGTCATTTTACTGACTCGAATTAAAAATCGAACTTTAGAGGCTTTCAACCAGCACAGAGCAGTGACCCAATCATGAGGCTAAGTACAGAGAAAATCCCATCAAAGCTAATTATTATATACACCACAAAAAATGACATGACATTACAAATAATGTATAACTGACAGATTGTACTATGACAGATACTAAAGTTCCTATTGATTTAAAAAAGTCAAAAAGAACAATGCAGTTGAACTTTTTGAATGGAACTAATAGTAGATGTTGCCTACATTGCTTATGGAGTAAACAATACATCTATACTAATATTATAAAGAAGGTAAAGTTTGTGTTTCTATATTTGGTAAATTGTAAGGGGTAATCTCGGGATCTACTGAACTGATTTTAAAAATTCTTTCACCAATAGACAGGCACATTATTGCTGAGGGTTATATAAAAAACCAAAAAATAAATAGGCTTTTATGTGGTAGTCCGTTTTGCAAAATGAATTGGAGAAAAAGCGGCTTAACTATGAAATATATTTTTGAGTTCTAGAGAAAAGATGTGGAGCTTGAAAATGCCTACAAAAAAGTCAACAACAGAATATGTCAAATTTTTATATTTAAGTTACAAAAAGTAGTTTTTTTAATATTACAGTTAGAAATTCATAGCACTGTACTAAAAAATAATTATTAATATTATGCCCAATGAAGTGGGCACAGGTCAGCTAGTAATAAATAAATTCAAATCCCTATCTAACTCAAACATTTGTCTTGCATTTATTCAACATATATACATTTATAAATAGTTACAATGAAATGTTAAGTCATAATTAGTGCTTGGAATAGGTAGTTTAATTATATGTACTTGCAGAAAGAAAGTCAATGTAAGTGTAACATGGATAAACCTAAAATTTTCTGTTTTTATTTGCTATTTGTTTCTTTACACTTTTATTGTAAAATTTTATGTTTACAACTTATTATTACAACAATAAGCTAAACGATGAAATAGTATTTAGAAAGTTCAATATAATATTTTTACCATCTCTGAAAATAGTAAGTTCACAGGCATATCCATACTATTGATGTCACAAAATCACAAGTACATATAATTAAACTATCTATTCCGAGCATAGTCATAATACAAAAAAAAAAAACTATAATCTTGTTTATGAAAATATTACGCTACTATATTCTATCAAAAAATCTTAAAAAGTTATTTATCAAAACAACTTTTACATGAGTAAAAATATTCTGTAAAATAAAACATGAAATGAAAAACACATGTATAATATACTAAAGTATTTAGAGAAAGGCACATTGCTCTAAAAATGCAAAAACGTACATTCAAAAATATAACTAATACAAATAAACAAGAAGCCGGCAAAGAAAATTTTTTAAGAACAATTGAGCATGTGTATTTGAGATCTCTTAAGTAAATGAAATGACAAGAATAAAGAGACTTACCTTATCATCTTCGTTAGACTGAGCGGGATTCCTCGGTGTGACTTTAAAGAATGACGTTATATTTTTTTGAGACATATTTCTGAAAAATATAGAACTAACGGCGGACGCTGATTTGTGCTCAAAGACTTTCAATTGTGATTTTGAGTAAGGTGAATAATGAAACACAGATGACTTAACTCTTAACAATATATTAGGTAATATAAAACGCATTACTCAATACCAGTTTCATTGTGCGTTCGTTACTACCGTGAAAACTGTTCGATTTAATAACACGAAATATAAATCCTATTCTTGTCTTGTCAGAAAGAAGCCTTCGCTTATAATGGTCGATGAACGACCGGCGCGACGCTGCGCAAAATACAGCACCCGGCGCGCAGACCTGCGCGAAACCTGGAACAATTTTCTTTTCCTTTTTCCGATAAATGACAGTTAACTTTCCTTTACATGCATACTTTTTTCAAATAAGAATAATATCCAAATATACAGTATGATTCTTGACAAAGTCCACATATGAAAATGGATGAAACTACTTATTTTTATTGAAGGTAAAATATATATATTTTTTTTATTTGTGTGCGTAATCAATTTATTCATCAGAACCTATTTGGTATTATAACACACGGACCAATTAGTTATAACACGGCCTGAATTTGAAATTTGAAAAAAATTCAATCTCCCCAAAACGTAACGTTTTTTCTTTCTGTTTAGTTGAATGTTGTATTTTTTGGTAGTCAAGTTTTAGTTTAAAAAGAAAAGATGTTGTAAATCTCTGAGTTCCTGTAAATATTTTAGCCTTATATTTAGACCTTCGCTGGCCTAGCTATCTAGGCCAGCGAAGGTAAGTAACGAAGGTAAGAAGGAAAGAAGGAAAGTAACGATATAACTGGACAAATATGTTTCAAATGTTCACCATCATCTAAGTATAAGATAAGATTACATTTTAAAGTCAATCTACACAGACACACAGACAGACACGTCAAACTTATAAAAGTTGTTGTTTAATGTTTTGTGATGTACAAGTCGTACAAGTCACCTTTCATTTGATACCCCACTTGAGCATATTTGCAGACATTCGGTTTTTCTTCCCCACTTTAACCCCTCATAACTATTAAACGGGCTCAATCGATTTTCATCAAACATGTCTAAGAACACTCGCCCGTAAAACACCTGTAATATAAAAAAAAACTAAATTGAAATCGGTTCATTCATTCGGGAGCTATGATGCCACAGACAGACACGTCAAACTTAGCTTTTTGCGTCGGGGTTTAAAAATTGATTTATATTAATGAAAGCACGGTTATGTGTACCGTAATAGAGGTGTTGTAATGATTCAAGCACGCGTCAATAGATGGCGGTGATTGTATTCTTCATCTCAGTAGCATTGTAATTGTTGTCTCTATATATAAATAGGGCTTTGAAATAACTATGAATTGTCTCGTCAACACCGCCTTCAGCGAGCCTATTATTAGGCACCAGTCAATATCGGCAGAAGACACGCAGACCGCGACATGTCCTTAGCGATCCCCCTAATCAACTCACGCAGGACCTTCAAGACCTGCAAGCGGCGGCGTCTGAGCCGTCGCCTTCTTTGTCATCCCTTAATCGGCAGCCTTCTGCTTAGACACGAGTAGGTTCTCAGTCAACATAGACCGGTCCCACTTCGGTGTACCGTGCCTCTTCTAGTGCATATGCCCTGCCCATGGGGTAGCGCTAACCGTACCTCTCCTGAGGTGCGGCTCTCTTTCACTTCAAGCCAGTAGGGTCATTAGGACCAAAGGCTCAGGCTGAGTTTAGTCGGTAGGTCTGCTAAGTCGAGCCGCCTCGATTCACCAGGAGTCCGACAAAATCACCGCATCTCTACTTGCCGTTGCGGTGGTATCCATGAGGATTTTCAGCCTCCTGAACTGAGGAAAAAAAAACTATGAATTGTTCATATCACTGTATTTGTTTTACACTGATTGTGGGTCCGTGATGAAGAACGGATTTTCAAGGAATACGGTGTGTGTTACTGTGTGCTAAAATAAAGTTTGTGAACAGCATCACCCGCGGTTTTAATCTGTCCGTCTCGGACGGATCCAGACTCCTTCGACCGGAGGAGGCGCACTACGTGCTGTGCGATAGAAGATTTAACAGTATTTATCATCTTCATCGATTGATTTATCATTTTAAATTGATCCAAAAACTGTACTTAAGTTTCTGTTTCCACAGTTCTGTTGCTCTAATTTGGGTAGAATTGGTAATTGGGTAGGGAAACGTTCCTGTTTATCAACTTCATATTCATGCAAGACGATGAAAATTCAAAATTAATATCTCTTTTTTTCGCGTAATAATCTCGTAATAATAATCGTTTTTAATATACATATATATTAAAAATGTATATTAAGAATATAAATTGTTCGCCTTACCCGGGGTTCATGTAAGCTCGACCACTTTTGGAGACATTCTTATCGTGGAACTACTAAGAGACCTGACAGAGCTCGATGGTTGCCAAATTTAAAAAAAACTGTGGTGTTCCCACTAGACCTATATACTTAACCTATATACCTTAGATTTTTCTTATTATTTTCTTCACCAATTGTTTCTTTTATTTATATTTTCTGGCCGTAAGGTTATTTAAAGGAAAAGTATAATGGGATTAATGTACAGCATTTCAAGTCTAAATGACTATACTAGACGATTCACAAGGTTCCCATATAAAATACAGGACATTATAATTTAAGACACTCATATAGAGCTTAAAGATAGTTATATTGTCCGTCAGTCAGATCTCGCCGATCTCTGCGACCAAGAGTCGGCGCTCGGAAGCCCACGCGGGGCACTCCGCCAGCGTGTGCTGGGCCGAGTCGAGGTCGGATGCGCAGTGGTGGCAATGTGTCGATCCCTCCCATCCTATTCGACACAGGTACTCACCGAAGCAGCCGTGCCTGGTGAGTATCTGAGTCAATCAGTAGGTGACCTCCTCCTTCCCGTGGATCCAAGCTTCGAGGTGCGGGAGTACAGCACCGACGGCCCGCTGGCGCGTGCATATACGTAATTCGAGCTGGAGCCAGGCCGCCACAATTCGTCGGTGCCACTCCTGCTTAGGCACGTCGCGACGCATACGTCACCGCGTACATGTCGGCCAAGATGTCGAATGGGGGGAGCGTCCCAGAACCGTCGCCGCCTCGTACGAGATTGTACGGTAGCCTCGTACGATCCGTATGACCATTATCCGCTGCCGGCTCGGTGGCAGAGCTCTGCAGCGGGGGGACCTCGCGCAGTCTTGCGACCACACGGGAGCCCCATACATGGCCACGGATCGCACGACGCCCTCGTACAGGCGGCGAACTCCATCCCTCGGTCCCTCGAGATTGGGCAGCAGTCGATGCAATGTGTCCGCCACCCTTTTCACCCTTCACGGCGTGAGTGTCAGCGTAGCAGACGACACTCACGCCGTGAGGAAGGCGGGTGCGAAGGACCGCGTTATATGCGAAGTTCCATAGCAGGGATCCCAACACCGATCCCTGCGGAACGCCGCATTCGACCCTCCTCGTCCGGCGCGGACCTATGCTCAAAGTTCTCTTCCACGATTTTTCGAGATCTTCCATGTGACATGGAGAAAAACGGTGATAGAAGAAATGTTATATCCGCTTCAACCGAAGATACATAGGCTTCTGGTAAAATAATCTAAAAAAATAGAAAGTATCAGAAATTAAAGGCCGTTTTTTGTGGGAGGGGAGACCCAATCGAAAAACTCAAACCAATGCAAGCTTTCAAGAGTTGAATGAGTTGTCAATCAGCTAGATCGCGCGCAGAGATATTTTGCGTTGATAGCGGTATATTGATTTTTAGCCTGTGATTAATAAAGTAATACTCTGCCTGAGTGTATAATCTGTGAATTATTGTTTTTTTCTACGGTTCTCGAAAGACTGAGAATAGAATGGCGTGTTATTTAGAGTCAAGTTGCCTTCCATGCAGTACGTTCCGTCGTGACAATTCGATAAAACCTATTAAACATTCAGATTAATTAAGCGTAAATTAGTTTCTATAATAATATTTTATTTATCACCTGTATAAAATTTCGTATTTGTGCATTATTAATAATTATTATTGTTATTTTTTTATATAAGGTTTTTCTTTGACTATTATCTTCTACTTATATTTTGCTAAGATGGCTCCCTCTAGTAGAAGTGTCAAATAAACGCGTGTTGGTCGGTTGTCTTGTCCCACGTTCCTGATCAGACGTTTAAGAATTATCGGATTATTGTCTGCTACTTTTTATAGAAGTATCTCAATATGAGTTGTGACCGCAAGTGCTTTTCTCCTAAATGGTGAGACGTTCCTGCGGCTGAATGGATCCCGGCGTCGGATGGTATCAGCCCGAGCAGGAAGGACCCGCCAAACGCCTATGGCTTCGTATTTGGGATACTCAAACTGACATGGATAAAACGAGTTCAAAAATTGGAGACAACGCCAATCCAAATGCTTTCAAAGCGCCGGATTTCATACCACTTCAGGATACATTTAACGATAGAAGTTATTTCAACCCTGCTCGGAAGAAAACGAACGACAACCGTGCCTCAACATTTAATTTGAATAAAAATTATGAGCAACTGCTAGGATCATACGGCGGATGCCCGTGGAGAATGATAAACTACAATTATAAACCTGGCATTATCGGGTAAGTATTTTTTGGTTTATGTTAGTAACATTACAATCATGCAAAATGAAACTGTGAAGAGGTTATCGCGGTGCTACTTCTGCCGTCTCCAGACTTTATATTTGAAATTCAGTAACATGCAATCATATTCTGAAACAGAACTGGTGGTAAAAGGCAATACTCATGTGATGTATGTCTCAGTACCTGGTATTTTCATATACATTCATGACTCTTCTATTTGGAAAACTGCAACTTCATTTAAACATTGTTGCTTTGTACCAGAAACAGCTCTAATGGTGTTAACAAAATTGATAGAATCAGTGTAGTCTGGTGAAAGCTGTATGTACTTTTATAGCCAATTTGGTAACTATTAATTGCAATACTAATTAATAGTAACATTAGTATCATGTGATCTCATCAGTACAAAGTGTTTCAAGTTATCATTGGAAGGCTCAATATCCTTTACAGCCTGTGGGAGTCGAACACAGTGTGACTGAGGTGATTGGTGAATGTTCACTTATATATTGTAGAGATATCCAAAGAAATAATATGATGAAAAATGTTTGAGATTGCATATTATATTCATATAACAGATATGCAGTGAATTTTGGTTATAATGACGGCAGAGGGACCTCTTTAATGCCGTCGCTATATCTGGAGTTCTCTATATCCGAAATAACCAAAAGTCATGTACATATGTATTTATTCTTCAATTATTATATTATGTTATACACGGATGTTAGTGAAAAAACATGTTATAGAGCACTGTTTCAGTTTATTATTTTGTGCACGCTGTGAGGTCTATTCCATTTTCGTAATTTCTTCTATATTTATATTATTTTGGCCTTCACTAAATGAACACTAGAAGAGTATTTTCAATATCTCAATGAGTTGGATTACAAATTTTCTTTATTTTCAGGGAATTTGATTCTAAACACTCCATAATTTTTGTACGGATTTTTGACATTGTTGATATTGTAGAATATGAAACTCGTTTATTAAATTGTTTACACAAATCAACATTGTTTTCTCCTTTTTGCAGTTTCGAAATGATGCCCACTTTTTCTTTAACAGTAAATGTATGTTGAGGAGCCATTTTTACAAGTTTAAGAAATACTGTTCACTCACTAGAATTTGCTATCTAACTGATTCAAAAGTTTAACTTCATACACATGCTAAGCAGTCCTACATATAAACAAAGCATTTGTTTGACCATCTGTGAATTCAAACAAAGGATAAGAAAGTTTAATAGTTCTAGTGATTTTTTGCGCCTTTGCCGGCTCAGTCGCAATATCAGCAAGAGATTTCTAGGAATCTGTTATGAATGGTTCATAAAAACAAGTCGCTATACACGAAATTGACACTATATCCGAAGTCACTATTACCAAAAGAATCTTTCTTATCTTTCGGAAGTATGCTTTAAATTCGAGGGACTTAAGTTTGACATCGCTATAACCAACCCTTTGCATGGGTGCAATGAAAAAATGGTCATTGTGGGTTATCCCCAAGACATATACTACCTATATATTTGTTCAACTTTTTAAATTGGACAATACTGTAATACATTATTTTGGTCTATCTCATAGGGTTCAGTCTCATAGGATTTTTGCAATATAATTGCAAAAAAACTTGCTTGTAAATAAGCAAGTTTTTTTGACATCACATTAGAAATCTTTAAATTTATCAGTGTTTCTCTACTATATTATGCATGAATACATGCATGTATAATAATACATTAAACCTTCCTTAAGAATCACTGTATCTATTAAAAAAAAGTGCAACAAAATTTGTTGCATAGTTTTAAAGATCTAAGCATACATAGGGACACACAAACGGTGGATTGCGACTTTGTTTTAGAAATTTATTGATATGTATATGTATACCTACTACTCCAATAATGTTATCTTGAAAATAATCTACTCCCCTACTCCCTGTTAAGAAATATGAATAGTTTGATTAATTGGTCAATCAGTATGTCTTTTGCAGGAGGAGGTAGTCTATTTAGTAGTAGTTTTTTTAATAGTAAATATATATTTTAACATATAGAGAATGATATAAAGATGTCTAAGTGACTTGGTTTTCAAAAAAACGTTTCTTGAGGCAGTTGCCTATTATGCCATAAGTGGTTTGATTTGACAGGATTTAAAATAACTAAATAATGTCTTTAACTGTATAAACACTTTGAAAATACAATGTATTTTTAACAATACATTTATTAAATTATGTGTGATTATTGAAAACTTAGCAGTTATATTGATATTCTTCCTAACAAGTTTCATTTTGTTGGTTGTCAATAATGACAAATTTCTTAGCATTTATTAACAAGTTTTCATTATTATTAATATATTTATGAACAGTATAATATGAATAATAAACTAGACATCAAAAATAATCTTATTATAGAGCTGAATAAATTCAACCTATTTAATCATACTGATATAATAATTTACCAATTGGCCATTTTTATTATATTTGTGAAAATATAATATTAGCATAAGAGTTTCAATTGTGCAGTATTTCATCACTATTACATTTTCATTGGAATAAAAATCATGTATGACACAAAAAAGACTTTCTTATTAAATAGTACTATGTATATATTACTGTATGTCTGAAAAGTATAATATTTTGTCAAACATTTCCAGCCATAATTTATGTCAGGAGTTTATCCAGACAAAAATTATTCACTATACTAAATTCAGTAATTCGTTTGCAAAATTAACGTATTATTGCGTTTTATTGAAAGAAATGAATAAAACGTATTGAATTACTCTGCATACTGGAGTAGTGTCGCCACGTGGTTGGCGACCTTGACAGTGTATGCGGTGGCAAAACTGTCGCTCTGACCCTTGTCGCACTTCCATTGTTTGCTCAATTGCTTCTCGAGCACCGGATACGCATCTTCTATCACAAATTCACGATCTGTGTCCTGTGCGCTTCACCACTATGTTGTTGTTGTTGTTGAATAAGAATATTCGTGCCATCACACCCGGCGGCACGCATCATTAAACGGTTTGGCCGGTCAATTCACGCGATGAAAAATTAAACAGTTACATTAATAAGAGCTTTCTCTAGAAGAACAGGCAAGAAACTCTGAAGGTATCGTTTACTCATATTATCCTCAGGGGTCTAATAAATGTTCATTCTTGGTTTAATTAGAATATGAAAAACTTGTTTTCTTACACTATATAGGTGAGTGCACTAGAGACTTGTCTCCAGAACCAGTCGGTCTGTCATAGGTGTTGTATTAATTGTCTCGTCGATACGACCGCGTATTTTCATACAAACATGCGTGAGATAGATTAGTTGCGGAGATAGAAGTCTTGTCCGCCTCGTCTAAGCATTTTCATTAGTTATTTGGCCCGTGTTGAGCGCGTTTGTAAGGACTATCACGTATCATTACGATATGTTAAGGAAACTTCATGTGTCTTTAGAGACGCGGAAACTAATTGCTGTGAAGTACCGCGCATAGATTTGTGTACTGAAAATGCATCCAGGCGAATATCTATCCCCAAACGAAAAGAATTTTTGTCAAGTAGTAGAGTTCTGGTGTTTGGAGAAAAAAGCCTGAAGTCAAATACTTGATTCCCACTCAGACACATCTAAAAGACGAGAACGATCTGCGGCCTTTGTATGATTTTAATCATTTTTGTTGCGCAAGTTCGCTGCGTGGTCCGTCCCACTGACGCTGCATTGATGTTTGTTTTAAGAAATCTGAGTTGTGGCATTCGATTGCTGATTTCCTGGATGATATTGGAAAAATGTGATTAAAATGTTCAAACTAGTTCATGAGTGCCATGAATAGTTGACAGAAATGCAGAGAGAGTTACGTCTGAAATGAATTGGAAGTGAAGTCTGTAACTATAACCTTCTTTTCTGCGAATGTTGTCTATGATTCAAAGTAAGCTGCAATGTTTCCAAAAATGGCAGCAGCGTATAAATCAATGTATTGTGAACAAACATACAATGTTTAATAATGTTAAAGGCATGTGGGCATTAATTTTGGCTTTGTGATTCTAACATTGTATCTAATTGTAAATATTGTTAACTATAAAGGAAAGATTCGTCAAAAATAATCCCTAATTGGGGAACTCAATAGACAAAGAAGACTTACCAAAAATTTTAATATTCGGTGCCAAGAATAAAATGTTGGTGCAGTCCAAAATATATAGCTCACATTTGGAAAATAGTAAATCTAATCCAATTTGATAACATACTCTTCTATTAAATCTAATATAAAACTATCTACATAGTTATATACAGCGGTCACATCGTCGGCAAAAGTACCATCATCTAAATACAAGAGGGATCACCTTGTTGGCAGCAAACTGCAGATGCACTTTCATTAATAAATTATAATAATACGAAATTTATTAACGCAGGTTACATGAGGAAATTGAGCACTTCTTCAACTATATGTCACCAACGGAGACAGAGCATCTGGTGCGTACGACGGTGGTGTCTCGCATCCGTACCGCAATCCTCTCGCTGTGGCCGCAGGCGCGAGTTGAAGTTTTCGGCTCATTCCGCACTGGTCTCTACTTGCCGACCAGCGACATTGATCTCGTGGTTATAGGTAAGCACTTTATCTTTCTACACTTGCAGTTCCCAATATTTTCATGGCCGTTGACAATTTCGCAATCTGTAGGAAACATATTTGAAACTATTATTACACTGGAAAACAAAGCTTCATAAAATATGCATGGTATTTTTAATCGAAAACGTTATATTCTTTTTGTGAATATTAATATATGTGTGATTTTTGAGTGTTTCTAACAAGTTTTACAGTTATAAGCAAAGGACCAATTTCATTACTAAAACAAACCATCATGTAAATAATTACGTTTTCAGTCAATTAGCGAACTTCCGTAATTGTTACGATAGAAAAGAAAAGCAATGATCGCAGGACGTGGATATGTTTACTGACCATATTTTGGCTTCACTAAACAAATGGATAGTCCGCAGACTATTGGTTGGGGACCACTGTCTACATCTTCACAGTTAATACCACGACATATTGTAGTAAAGGCTGATACTGTTTGGCACTGAGATTAGCAGAGCTTATTGAAACTGCTTATATCATATTTACCCGTATGTATTAAGCAAGTAATGCAGTCTTGTCCAAGCCCCATTACTTGCCATAAATAAAATAATTGTATAGGTGAAAAATATTTTTATTCGCACTAGATCGTAAGTTCGTCTTGGTTCGCGAAACTATTGATTACAATAATATAAAAACTACTTAATTATGATCTTTAAATCGTTTGCGGACCCCGTTTTATGCAGCTCTGTTCTTGTACATAATCAAAGTAAATGTACAAGTTGATTCTACTACCTGTTCTGTAATTAGGAGAACCTTTTTGACAATAATAGGCAAGAAACTTGAAAGACAAATATTTTCTCCTTTTACTGTTAATATGTATTATAGTACTAATCTTGCACTAATGCACGTCGAAGGGATTTTCACAGATTCCCAAATCCAAATACAAAGTGTAATGTTGAAATGTTAAAACTTGTTTATCGAACCCATGCATTTTTCTCTGTAATGTACGCAGACACTATATAATAATTACACTTTATTCGTCTTATTAGTCATTTTATTCTCAAAATGTTGTAATTTTGGATCGACTGTTATAAAATTGTGTCGCGTAATAAATTAACAAATAAATAAATAATTTATGTCAACAGGGAATGAAATGCAGAAATAACATTACTTCTCTACTATGTATCTGGGAATTAAGTAGTTTATGGTCTTTATACGTTCATTATATGTCTTACGACTTTTTAAAACGAATACCTATATTTTTATTGAGGAGTAGGCGATATATACCGTCGTATCAGGTGTTTCCATGATGATTAACACTTGCCAGTCCATAAATGTGGTGATTTTAAATGATGTGTACAAAACTGTCGTCCAGTAAGCACTACACTTTTTTTATTAAAAAATAGCATCATTTTTATATGCTAGTCAGTAGGTAGTCTTTATCGGTCATCTTGAAACTGATTAGGCGGGGAGCCGGTAACACTGAAAGTTCCGTCATAGCGAATCAAAAAATATTTATTTAAATAAATATTACATAAGTATAGGATAAATTAAGTTCGGTATGCGTGGATTCCTATTGCCGACACAATGTTAAAAAAGATTATTAAAAAAATGAAAAAATATTTTACGTCATCGCGGATTTTCGATGAGGGTGAAAAATTCTCCATCATGCCGGAAAGAATATTTTTTATTTTATTTATTTTTATGTAAATTTTAAAAATATCTCGGTATGCGCGCTATTAATATCCGCGATGATTATTTTGGTCAGTAGCTTCAAATATAATTTATTTTACAGTTGTTTAAAAAATCTTCTGTATGCTACTTGGGATTTTATTGTAGGAACCAACAGACTTAAAATAATTATTTGTTTTTTTTCAGTTTTGGTATTTAGTATAATTTTTGTTGTGTGTTGTGTTGTGTATACAAGTTTTTAGTAAAAATATTGTTAATATTATATATTGTCAACTTAATTGGCATAATATTCTTTTTTTTATAAACATTCTCAAAATAATCGGCGCTGTAGGCTATAAATTGTTCTGATAGTCTGCTTCTGCAATAGTTAATTTTCACAATATAATCCACCAAACCCCCCGCTTTTAATTCAGTGATGTACAGTCATTTGCAGAATATTGTATCATAGACTACACTTAAAGTTTATATCCATTGTTAGCTAAAACAACTGATTTTCATTATGATTACCTTGGTTGAGAGAGCTCGGGGCATTTGAAGCAATTGCACACCAATTGCCCCTCACTAATAAAATAGTAATAATTAATAATATGTGGGTCTTGTTCTAATACCGGTACTTTTGTATTCTAATCTACAATACAGCATACATATGTATATATGATATTATTGAACTGGAAAAACGGCGGCTATTGTTGGCGACATATTAAAACGAAAAGAAAACACTTCAACTTCTTCGAAAACGATTCAGTGCAGTTCTTCTTCTTATGCAAACATGGACATGTTTTGTGATTTTTACTTGGGAACTACCTGGAGGAAATATGTAAAGAAAAATTTTACGACATTATCACACGCGTGATAATATTGCGTTTCATGTTCGTTACCACTATTCGGTAGAATTAAAACGGTAAAAATATTACCGTCAAACTGTGTCAATCTTTGTTAACTACGCAGACATTACAATGCAAAATTGTTATGTACCGCAACTCTGAAGTCCGTGATTATAAATATCATCAAATGATCTCTCCTATTATGTGATGTTTCTGACGATCCTTCCCCGATAGAGGAGAGTACACGTCCATTTCCCAAGGCTGTCCGCGAAGGCCGATCGATGGCGTTGTTAAGTCTCCTGGGAGGGTTGCCGCGCGTACTTACCTGCCGATACTTCCTGCCGAAGCGGTGCGAATGATATACATCTATAAGTATAGTAGTTTAATAAGTGCTATTGTTGTGCTTACTTTTAATTCAGCATTTTTTCACAATTCATTTTTTTTAAATAACACAAACAGGAATTGAATAGCAATGCTTATTCCTTACCATATCCTATGGACGCTTCCAACGCCAGTGCGTTAGTGATCTTACATCCTAAGCAGCTGTAGCATTGAGACACACTGGTCATGATGATCCCCGATTAAATAAACTCCATTCAGACGAAGAAACGCTATTTTAATAATTGTTTGAGTGTGGTCTTCATGTAAGGGTGTTGATTAGAATGCTGATAACTGGATGCATCGCTCATACCACCAGCAAATACGTAATTCACGGCAAAGGAAAGTGAGCGTAGTGAGGTGGTCAGGCGGAGATGTCCAGAATCCTTCGTCTACATGCAATATCAAACAAACTCATATTCGTAGTTGTCTTATAGATTCAATTGGTCCATATTCTACATTATGTGTAATGTAGAATTATATTATATAGAAGGTTACATGATATATAAAAGTTTGGATAAACCTACAGCTCAACAATTTTTATTAGTTTACATTAGTATTGTTTAGCTCACATTTCTAGTGTATTTTATATATGTGATTAATTAAATGTAGTGTGTCATATCATAAACAGTCGCTCTTGTTATTTTTAATATAACAATATTATTCGAGGTCCATACATATATAGATATTCGCGTACGTAAACACGATATGATAAATCTATTTATCACTTTGAATTGTATAAACGTCAATTTGGCGATTGTATCAGACGATATATAACCTCTTTATAATATCTTGAGTTGTTCAGGCTACGAGGGTTACACGGAATGTATAAGATCTCTAAACATGTGAACTCGCAGGGGTCGCTGGCCACTCGTATTCCCGTTTTAGAAGTTATGAATGTTATTTGTTAGTTTTACCAGTTCTAGCACGTATTAGAACCGCACTGCTTTGTAATAGCAGTAGTTCTTTTGTTTGTTATGTACTTTACTTCCCTTCTCGGAATTTTGAATACATTGTTGATATGTTTAGTTTAGTCCTGAAGCCAAATTGTTATTAGAAAGATATATTAATTCAGAAAAAATGTAGGAAGTAAAATTATTTTCTGCATCAAGTGTTTTTTTTTGGTGCGCCGTAGTAGTAGTATATGATAAAGAAATAATTATAGTTACATTTTCAATGAATTACACATAACGTAGTAAATGGATGATTAATTCATCTCAAACAGCAATCGGTTCCGTGGTGTAGTGGTTATCACATCTGCTTTACACGCAGAAGGCCGCCAGTTCGATCCTGGCCGGAATCATTTCTTTTTGTTTTTCTTGTTTATTTTCTATTTGGATGTTTTATTAAGTATTTTTTAGATATTTTTGTAATTATTTGTTAAAATATAAATTTTATGAAGTTTTTTTTTGCTAGATTTATATATAGATTTAGATTTTTTTTATCCCGACCTTTCATTTTGCTAACGAAATAAAATATTTTATTTTATATTGTACTGTATTGAGTATATAATAAAAAATTCCAAGCTAATGAAGAACCATCGAAAAAAGGATTGCGATTTTTATTGGTTTTAAGGACACTGACCCTCTTTTAAAACATATTTTTGCATTGTGAATAGCTTTTCTTCATTATTTGTAATTTGCTTTACATTTAGTTTAAAGCTTGTCATTAATTATTTTAAAATCACATTTTTTTTCACTCGTCGGCGTTTACGTGTTTCTGACGGCGGCAATCCGAACGTTATAATCCCTTACGCAACAAAATAGCTGATGTAGCAACAAACTAAATACCATAAATATAATTAATGCGGCTTTTTAATATATTATTTTAAGAGGCAAATATTGGTATTCAGGTGATAATTTGACATTAGAAGGATATTTAGGTTACGAAATAAGACATACAGTTAACTATCATACAAACAGGTCAAAAAATCTAAATCCTAGCTAATCAAATCAATTCTTTGTGCCTATTAATATAAAATATTTCATTAAATAATTGTATTGATGCAAATAAATTAGATTGTGATTAAATTATTATAGTAATCATTATATCAATATACATGTTTTTATGATTATTCTATTCCTCTTAAAACTCTTTCAAGGAATGGAAGGATTTAATATGGAATATTGCTTAAGCGTTTTTAAGAATAGCTATAATATTTTGTTTTTATTTGAGAAATACGTTTCGGTTGTCCGTTATATATGTTTATTGTGCTATCGTATGACCTTCAGTGATATAATTTTAATTTAGAGATATGTACCGCAAGTATTTTGGTAATCTTCTTATGTACTTCAAATATATTATATAATTCATAAAGTATTCTTTAGCCAATGAAAACCACAATTATTCTTCAACTAAATTATGTTCAAAAAAATAGAAAAAAAATTATGATTTTTTTTCTTTCGATCTCTGCACAGCTGTTATACAAAATTTTGTTATTTTATTAAATTTTGTAGTGAAAAGTATTAATTTACTGTAGTTTGAAACTAGTTTTGTGTGAGAATTTAAATATACTACTTATAAGTATACCGTAGTGTTAAATTTATTTTTAAATACACGACGACTATCGACTAAGCTGGGCTGTCAAAAAAATTAAAATCAAAAAAGATATATTAATATTTATCAATTTTAAGCTCTACTTGAGCGAATGAAAACATAGAAACTGTTTAAATATATGTATAAATATAGTCATCAAGACTTGGAAGATCGAGAAAGTTTCTAGCAAATCATTGCTATGTTCGTGATTTATTAACGGATTACCCACCATATAAATCGGGGAAGTATTGTATTCATATATTCATTCGTATTGTATTCATTCGTATTCATTCGTATTGTATTCATTCGTATTCATTCGTATTGTATATTATTTTAATAAATTGATTCAAAGCTGCAAGTTATTCTAAGACAGCACTTGTATTTGTTAACACCATGCTATTGTTTCCACTTTCTTGCTAATGTAACTTATTTTTCAAACGTAGCTCAAAACATTTATTATTTATTCAGGCATTGCTTTTAGTAAATACTAGTCCATAAACAAAATATATTGCTAAAGTTTTTCATGTTAATTACGTCCTGCATTGAAATTTTAATACTTTTTATACGGTCATACACAAACTACACATAAGCACTCTTAAAAGTCTGAACAAATCTCATGTAAAGTGAGACACATCCAGTATCACACTTGGCTGAGTTGTGTTTCTCTTAACTTGACGTAAAGTGGAAGTTAAGTTGAGACTTATCAACACATATAGCCTCAGATATTACTTACAGCATACTGAACAGTTTAAGTGCCCTAACTTTTATTTGTAAGGACTAGACTATACATTAAGCTTTGCCCAGTGCATGAATATTTAAATTTAAGATTACATTTCTTTTCATTAATTTTAAATAAGAAAGGGTGATTTAAGCTTATCTTATTTGTGGCATGTTTGTTTCCTTTGATGTGAGCATAGTTGTGTTAAATCTATAAACCTATTCCTTTTTTTTATTTTTAATTACCTGACATTTTTAGTTATTAGGTATATTTCTTTAGTTCTTTGCTAGTCCTAATATTTTCTTTTTCTCTTATATTCACTGTTTTTGTATTATGTTTCCTTTTTCTCTCCATATTCTTGTTTCACCATTTAGTTTACTCACTCTCTCACAGGCTTCTTTATCTTTTAGATTTTACTCTGACATAATGCTAACCCGGAAAGCCGCTGCCCTCAACACTGAGGCAAAACTAAGGCAGGCGGTTGTTGAATTGAAGGCATTGAAGGCCAACAATGATCAACTGCTCCGGGAAAGGGATGATAGTGAAGTGGAAATAAAAAGGGTGATTGACAGAAATTCTAGTCTTAAGACCGAACTCTCAACACTTGATAGCAAATATCAAGAATTACTAGAAGAGCAGTACCAACTACAAGACCAAGTCAATTGTCTTACCGAATGCAATAGCTTGTATGAAGCACCCCTTCACAAAATAACCGAACTAGAGTGGCAGCTGAATGATGCTTATAAACATATTGCAGAGCTTGAAAAATACAAGCAGGACAGTGACGTCAAACATACCCACAGCCTCTTCGAAGAACTTATGCAATCTCCCTGTGTTCAGATACAAGTGAAAAGTATTTATCTGTCCAATTCCAAAGTAAGAATAAGCTAAATAAATATATCAAAATCAACAAGTTTATTAAAAAATCCCAATATTTATTAAAAATACGAAACTTCCTTAAAACAAATATTAAATTGAGAAAAGACCGTTCCTGTCTGTTGGAATCAATAGATATTTTTGACTCCAAGCTGAGAGAGAGCAGGCACATGTATGAAAAGGATACAAAAGATCTAAATGGAACTATTGGATCCCTGCAGAATTCTTTAACTCAAATGAGCCAAAAATTTTGGCAGGCTCAAAATGAAATTAAGGCTCACATCAGTATCAACATAATGAGGACTGCTATCATGCTCTTCTGGAAAAACATTCTGTGAATTCCAGCATTAATAATATACAAATTGATTCCAGCAACATTATTAAGATTTCTTTCGAGTAACCTGATCATGCATGTCTTGCTCTCAGTACGTTATGTCCGTCACCTGCTCATTTTGTATCACCTAACTCGGAGGAACAAGTCAACAATTCACCACAATATATTATTTTTTCCGATGAGGTTGGTAGAGATATGGGTAAGTTATTATTGAACCAATTAGGGCATAATGTCATAAATAACTGTATTCCTGGCCTAAGTTTCCAGACCTTAATTAAAAAATAAAACATTATGAGTTTAATTCCTGGGATAATTTGATTATTATAATGGGAAATAGAGGAAATTTAAATAAATCTATGCTAAATGAATTCTATTCCTGTTTACATAATTTGAATATAAATAAAATTATTATGTTTACACTGCCATTTAATAAGAAACTGCCTCAGAATGAAAATAACTTAAGATACAAATTAAATTTGACTTTGGACTTGCTGACTTGTTACTCTGAAAAATGGCATATAATTGATGTTAACAAACTTCAAAATATTTACAAAATGTTATTTTTGGTAAAGATAGACTTTATTTGTCAATACATGCAAAAAAAAAAAACAATTATCTGTTTCGCCAAGACATTATTTTACAACTTTAGCCAAGAACTTGGCTATATTAATCCACAACTTGACGATGCTTCTATTGAGCAATAAACGTCTCGGAACAAGTTCCAAGTAATTTAAATTAAGTAATATGACAATTTACATAACAATTTGCAATGTAAGGATAGGAAAATAATATTCCTCTAAAATAATATTTTAGAGGAATCCCCTTTGTCTAGTCGGTTTGTTAATTTATTCAAATCTTTTAATTTAGGGTACGTATTTTAAGAACCGACTCGAATTAACACTTACTCGTACATCTGCTACTTGTATATACAACATTTTTTGCTTCGAGAAATATATGATCGAAGATTTTTTGTAACTTTAATGTACATGACAAGCTTATCGTAAATTGTATTAACTCTGACCATAGCGGGCAACTGACATCATTTGAGCACCATCATGTTTGTTCTAAGCGCGAGATTACTTGTAGGCCTATCACAAAACGCGGTTTGATGAATGAATGTAATATGGTATATTTAAAGAAAGAAGTTCTAAAATTAAAAAACGGTAGAAAGAAATTTAGTAGTAGGTAGAGCTACTCCAGGCATATACAAAAGTCAAAGTACAAGACTATATGACCTATACGCTCAAAAAGTAACTTCGAGTGACCCCGCATTTATAACTTATGTTAGAAATTATTCAAAAATATTTAAGAAAGTGTGTCTGTGCGCTAAATCTGTAAAATGTTTATTAGTCACAAAATTTGTTCATCAAAGAAGAAAATAAAAACTACCTGGAACATCATTGACCAGGAAACTGGTAAACAAAAAAAATCTGTAGAAAAACTCTCATTAGTAGTCAATAATAAACAAAGTCAATCAATGAAATTGCCAATGCATTTGAGCATTTTTTCTCACATACCTATAGAAACTACAAGTAGTCTCAGCTCTTGCCCAAGCAAAGCCTTAGCCCTCTTGGGGCAGAACGTAGAGAAGTGCAACAAGGTTTTTAAATTTTGTCACATTGATAATAATACTATTTTGAAAACATTCCGTTCGATTAGTATTAAAAAAACTGAAGACATATGGTATTTCGACTCATATAACTCCATATATAAAAATCCATAGTACAGGAACTTGCTGCGCAACTCGCGTTCATATTCAATTTATGTCTTGATGAAGGTGTTTTTCCTGACCTTATGAAAAATAGCAAGTTAATTGCTTTATTTAAATCTGGAAATAAAAATGATCTTATAAATTATCGACCGATTTCCATTCTACCAGTACTTAGCATAATATTCGAAACAATTTATGAAATTAGCTAACTGTTCATTTAACAGGAAATAACATTACACATATAAACCAGTTTGGCTTCACCAAAGGACGTTGCAATATAGATGCTGGAGTTGCACTTCTCAAACACATTTTTAGCGCTTGGGAATGTAAATATGATTGGTATTTTTGTAACCTTTTGACTGCGTAGATTATCAGTCCTTATTAAATAAGCTGAAGCATTGTGGTGTCTCTGATGCAACGTCTAGATTAATCGAATCTTATTTGTCTAGTCTAGAAAATTGTTGTTAATGGGACTGAGTCTGCAGGTACTCCTTTTGTTATGGGCGTGCCCCAGGGATTGATATTGGGACCCTTGTTTTTCTTGATTTATATTAATGATCTCCCACACTTCACTGATACTTTGTGCAATACTGTACTATTTGCAGATGACACTTCTTTAATATTTAAGGTTGACAGAGGAAACGGCAATATTGACGTTGTAAATAGTACTCTTTCTAAAGTATTTCACTGGTTCACGATTAATAATTTATCTTTAAATCCCAATAAAACTAAATGTATCAAATTTTCATTACCAAATGTATGAAAAATAGATACTATTGTTAAAATGAATAATGAAGTGGTAGAATTAACTAAATTCTTGGGTATTACTTTGGATCCGACTTTGCAATGGGACTCACATATTGAGACCTTATCAAATAGACTAAGTTCTTCAGCATATGCTGTAAAAAAATAAGACAACTTACAGATGTTGAAACGGTAAGATTAATTTACTTTAGTTATTTTCATAGTGTTATGTCCTATGGTTTACTATTATGGGGGTCGGCTGTTAACATAGAAAGTATTTTTGTTTTTTAAAAAAGAGCAGTCCGCGCTATTTATAATTTACGAGCAAGGGATTCTCTTAGAGATTTATTTAGAGATTCATAATAATGACTTTAGCGGGCCAGTATATTTATGAACATTTTATTTATGTATATAAAAATTGTCACCCATTTCATACAAATTTTCAAATGCATAATTTAAACACAAGAAATAAAAATAAACTTGCCGTTCCAACGTACGAGCTAAAAATACTAGAGGTTCGTTTGTGGGCAAATGTATAAATTTTTATAACAAGATTCCACATAGCTGAATTGCCATGTTAAAAAGACGCAAATGAGTAAGGGCTATTACAAACTCAATGAATATTTAAATGATGCCAATGCTTGGTGTTGATTTGAAGATATTACATTCTAAATTGTAAATATTAGTTTTCCAGTATAAATTGTAAACACATATATGTAATTGTATGATAACTACATAATTTATTGTAAATGACGTTATGACTTTTGATAAAGCTGATAAGTTTCTTGCGCCCATTCTTCTTATCAGCTAAAAAATACGTCCTGAATGGGTGATAGAAAATTGGACGATTCAAAAGAGCTTTCTATAAAGTCATATTTGATAAAAGTTAATTTTGATTTTGACAATGAACGCATAATTTTTGTGATACTTTAAGAGTCAGAATAAACTGTTATAATGTAAAATTTGGTTTTTGTAATTTTTTTATTGTATGTATATTGTAAAAGTAACAGTGCACCTGCGATTATTACTTTTTATTAGATATAGCGACATGTTTGCAGGGTCGCCGTGGATCGCATAAAAACTCTCTGTACTATTCTCGTAATCAAATACGTAATGTATCGTAATCTAGTGCTCACGCTGTTAGATACTGTTAGGCGATGTGTCCTTCGCCTTGAGTGTCCGGCTAGTATTATACTTAAAAGGAAAATGGAAGTCACGCGGAAGCGGTGAGGCGGCTTAGGTTCCTGCATCCGACTTCTGCTTGATAGTCCTTCAGAATGGCCAACTGCTCTTACTGTTGGCTCGGATGTGTTGTGTGGTGATTAGTTAGACTTGTGATAGCAAACTGGGTGTATGTATGAGAGCACAGTAACCTGCTACTAGTTAGCTTTGCTTTGCTCTGTACAGATTCTGTGTTGTTATCTTTTGCATCAATGGATCGAGTTTAATAATTTATAATTAATCCAAATTAACAAACTCCTTTATGTTATTGTATATAAAAACTTCTTTGTATTATTGCATACCAAAACTGTTTAATATTATACTATTATTTATGTATTTATTTATATAGGTAGAAATTACAGGTTTCCATTTGCTACGATCAAAAATTGTAAATATACTTATCGAGCTTCCTCAACTGTCAATAATGCTTTCATACACGCTCAGCAGTTATAAGTGCCCTGACTCTCGGCTTTGTCCTTTTTCCCAGGATAGTCTGCCACATGCCTATTTCGCATTTACCCTATAAATTGGTTTCGTCATTCTTTCTACTACTCTGTCTCTATGGTCATATCATCAAATCAATCTATACATACCATCCTGTGTTTTGACACTCTAGTTAACCGTTCAAAGCTCTTACTTACACTGTGTCATTCCTACTTGATCGCTGAAAGTAGGAAGCCCAACATTCGCTTAAATTTAGTTTAATATAAAAGGGGCTACATAAAAAGCCGCTAACAGCTTGCTTGCTCTACCCGTTTCATATTAAAGAAGACCGCAATGGGATAAGGGTCACGGTACCCCTTTTCTTAATGTGTTTGATCTTAAACATTTTCTCCAACAATTTCGCCAATTAAATAACGAATTTTAGATTAAGTCGATATTTCACAGAACTTTTCAGCGTTTGAACGGGAGATATAAGATTGATATACTTTCCTATCGTTGCTAAGGAAATTCGTGAAATCATCAATATTGACCTTTACAGACACTATTGACGTCATAAAAACTTATAAATTAGATAGTTACTTATCTTGTAAAAAGGATAAAAAAGTATATAAACCTATGAAATTCGGAGACCGTTCTCGAGAAAACATCTATTTTGTTCCTATTAGTACTCACGAAGAATTATGATGAAATCGTCGATCGAAATATGAGAAAGCATAGCAAAATTTTTAGTGGTATGCCAAGAATGAAAAGTCAAGATTTCCTATTGAGCTCCGCTAAACCTGATAAAGGTAAATCATAAATCAATAAAATAGGATAAATAAAATATTGTAAAAATAAATTGGTAAATTGTTGTTTTGTTAGAAGTTTACAAAGTAAAGGAATGTCTGGCTTAATATTTAATAACTGTGTATTTTCTAATATTTTTATTCTGTTTCAAACATTTCATTGTCGTAATGAATTAAAAATCTTAAAGCAATTGATGCCTAGAGGCGTTTGTCATTACATTCATTGTGTTGTTGGCATAGTATACCATTGGTATGGACTGCGTCAGTAATGTCGGTAAAAATTAAATAATTAATTAAATCGAGTTTTAATTGATGAAGTTCAAGTTTCTTTAAATCGCTATATATCATATTGTTTATCAATATAAATTAACAATATTATAGAAGTATTATTAGAATAGTATGTCGATTGCTTTTTGAGTAGAACCGGATCCTAGCATTCCACTTTCAAAGTACGTTCAAGTATTATAATTGAGGTGTTCTTACAATAGTCTATAATCGGCAACTGTGATCTTTTTTTGATATGATTCTTTTGTATTTCCAGAACTCGGAAATTAAATTATTAATAATTAAAAGTACATAGACCTCAACTTTTTGGTAACTAAGATTGTTGACATGCAATAATTTATGTTATCACAACATTGACCTGTATAAAGCTGCTGTTTATTTTGCTTATATTAACATATAATTATTTGTAACTCAGGTTAAAAGTGAGTTTTAAGGAGTGTTAGGGATTGATAGTTGCCTAAGCAACTAGAAGCTTATTATAGTCTCTAGGTGCAGATTACAAAAACAACTGCTTTTTATGCCCTAGGTACTAAAATAGTTAGAGCATGGACACGTGAAAAAAAAAATTAACACATTGCTCATCAAGTTGTAAGTTTTTATATTATTGTTTATTTTCTTAAATCTAAAGTTTTTAGTTCAATTCAAGTTTTATCTTGTAACTTGTAATCTCTATTCGTTCGCTTCCTTCTTCACATTTTTCTTAAGACATATCTCGACCGGACAGACCTGCCATCATTAATTCAATATAGGTTCATAAAACGAGTCTCTTTTTATCGTCGTTGTCGGCATTCTCTATTTCTAAATCTAAGCATTTAAGACATAAGTTTCCGACGTGGTTCCAAGACGAGCTGAGCTAAGAGACTACTCTTAAGGGAAACTCTTTATGTGTGTTCTAACGCTTGTATAACGGGCTATATTCCGTAGAATTATTTGACATGATGCCAACGGCCACATTCTATCAATGGACAGCTGGCTATTGCGCGGTGTTCAGCTCATCCTCTGGAACTTGTCTGACGTTGCTTTTGTGACTTAGTGTTAAAGTGATTACTTATATCAGTATTATTTAAAAAAAAACATATTTTTTTTGTGGAGTGGACGGTTTTCTCTGTGGTATTGCAGGTCGACGTAGGATTGACCTGGTCAAGTGGCCAATTGAGTCTTTTTATATCAATCAGGCGGTGAGGGCCAATTCCACAGTACAAAATATCTTAATCTAAGTGTTGCCCAGCAATATAACGGCAGGCATTATGTGAAAGAAGATTTAAGATTGGCCGATCACAAATTTTGTCGCGGCGGTTTATTGATAGAATTGGCCCTGATTATGCTAATGTGTGCCTTCCTCCTTGTGCTGTTCAACCCTGGCATTGACTGACCCCTCTGACCTCAAATTGTAATGCAACTGTAGTGATTCGCGATATCAACAAGCCTGCGTCGTCGGATGATTGAAACGTACTATAGTCAACTAATTTATAATAGTCAAATCTGCGTGACTCATCTGGAATCGTCTCGCGCGCACATATGCTGACTTCCCCTTGCGGTCTTTGTTGGTTATTGTTAATTTCCATTTCGGTCATTGCCTCCATACGGACACTTGCACACGACGGTCTATTTCTGTTTGATTGCATCGATGATATAACAAGGAATGGACTATGTAGGTCCTGGTGACAACAACACAATTGATACACAACGTGGATAAAAGTTGTGGACACATATACATGCGAGACAATTAGCGATATATGAAATGCTCTATTTCATATTCTTGTGATCGCATTTCCCGATCAGCGACATGTAATAGATTTGGAATTACATATGGACAACTTAATAAATGTCAAACCTTCGTGATTCATTGTGGATCGTCTCGCTCGCAACTATAATGACTTCTACGGTAGAGGTCATAATACCTGCGCACGATACTATTGGGTTGAGGAATAGAGCAAGAGTCCCAAAAGGATTTAGTTATCACATCTGATATCTGTCCCCACCGAGGCGTAAGGCCTACCTTAATTATGTTAATACGAGAAGGCCTTAGTTTAAGTGCGAATACGTCGGTTACACGTACTCGTTTTTTTATTTGGAATTTTGTCGGAGGGAAAGTCGATGTAGACAAGAGGAAACTGATACTAATACGATAAGCATATCGGTTTTGGATCCACAAATTTCTTGAGATCTATCCTGAAGTATAATATGACCAGATCACTTTCGAGATTGACAGGACAGTATTCAAATGCCTACTCATTTTTACAGTTTGCATATATTTGTTTAGTTACGGTATTGCCAACCAGTATCGAGTCGGATAGTGCATTCTCAGCAGCTTTAGTACATTGCAACAGATATTAGATGCAGATACACACACACTTTGTTTTTTACGTAGTTACTTTGAAAATCATCCGTAACTTTCTAATTTCTCAATACAAAATGTATAATTTTTTCTTTAAATTATGTTGATTTATAAAGAACAATTAATTATTTAGTTAGTAATATTGAATTTATTTTCTTAAATAAAATATATATTTTACTTAACCTCAATATCCCGAAAATTCCGGGATCTCGTGGGATTGATATTTCCAATACCGCAGGATCTCAAATTTGTCGGGATTACATTCCTTACTTGGCAGGTATCAAAAAGTGCATCCAAATTTTGAGGTCATTAAACGTCATCATGTCAGTCAAAACTTGTAACTCGGCTATAACTAAATGTAAGATAGGGTGAAATTCTATATCCGAACCATTGGTACGAAAAGAGAACTGCACACACACGGCGAATACATTTCGCTCTCTTCGTGTGCTCATAAGGTGGTGTTCGAGCGCTAGAGCAATCCAACTGAGTTTCCCACCAAGTGAATTTTATAAGGAACAAGACAATTATTAGGCAATTAAGAATGATTATTTAAGTCAAGTGGATGCCTCAACTCTTAATCTAATTAATACTGATTGTGCAGAGATACTTTCGAGTAGGACTTATAGCCAGTAACGTAAGTTTTGTAATTGAGATCATCTTCAGGTAAAGTATTGCATTGGTTAAAATCTTCAGTATTTTGGCTCTTGAGATTTTGCCGTCATGGCTTGCCCGGGTTGAAATTAGTGATTTAGCTCATTTTCTTAAGCAGATTTACCTAGTTCAACTGTAAGTATCTTATAGTTTGTCAAGGCTTTGCACTGGGAGGAATATATGGATGTCATTTATATCTAAAGAAATGGATAAATTAAACCAGTCATTTAGGTGAATTAATGTTCCGGCACGTAGAAAGGTTATCAAGCAATGGACACATAATAATACATTTTTCAATTCTTTACCATTAAGACTAATTGTAAAGAATTAAAAATTTGTTGTAAAAAGTACGCATCTGAGTATTTCTTTGAACACGAAAAACGAGAAAATATCCGAAAGTATTCGTATATTAAATTAAACAATTTCCAATAAAGCGCCGGGAGCGAGTTAAATTTAAAAGGGTAAAAGTGCATAGTTGTGTTATGTGGCCGTGCGGCTTCGGGTGCACCTCGCACTCCGCCATCGCCCGCTTCGATCGCCCCCATCCCTCGGTGGGAGGTGTTCAGGTTGCAGGCTGAAGGGGGGTCCTTCACTATCTGTTTGCACAATATAACGCTTGCGCACAAATTACATTCTTGCTTGCTTTCATCTCGCAACTTAGAATAATGAACATTTAATTTCAAAGCTTATGACTAGGATAATATTTTTAATGATCGTTTTTAAATACATACATTGATATATATAATATGATAAATGATATGTCATTATTAGTTTATATATATTTCACTGTTCGATATTAACCTTTTGCGAGTTTACAAGGTCAGTCTTGCTACTCCTTACACAGTTTTATTAGCCTACACTGTGCGCTGTTGTGTCTTTAGATAAGTAACACAATAGTTGTTAGTTATCCCATTCACTTATTTGTCTCTCTCTGAATATTCTGTCGTTTTGGTGATTAATAAGCACCAAAGTATGTTTAAAATAACATTATTGCAATCAAATCTGTTTGTCATGCGGCCTGTTATCGCAGCTTATAGACCGTTCTTCTAATACCACACAACTAATGTTGTCTAATCCTTAGAAACATTTTATCACCTTTTCAATCTCCTGTCGGTTTCACTGGAAACTACCCAGTGTACAGTGTGGTCTCATAAACCCAATCTGAACCCAATCTGAGGTAGAAACTTAATACCCTTCCGGTAGTGAGCGGTACAAAGTAAACAGGTTGCCGAGGGCATTATGGTAAACCATTCTATGAATTCCCTTATTATAAGATTCAACTGTTGTGTTATATATATGTTACGATTTCAATCATTTGGGTGGTGGCTTACCAATATTTCAATGATAATAGCAGCATAATCGTACTAGGTGAAAGGCTCGGACATTTTTAATCTTATCAAAATGAGGACCAAACTTTACAAGATATCAAGATATAAGATCGGGCATTAGCCCGTCCGTGATTCAGCATTATGGACTCAATACAGTGACTGCTGACGACACATACTCTTTAGTTGATCTCATACGTCAGTATGTATGAAATATTGCTCTTAAGTCTTCATCTTACCAGATATACGGTACATTTACTACTATCTAACTATTTGCATTATAGTTCAGATCGCGCCCGGGGGTTCAGCGCGACCCGGGCAGCCTGCATTGAAACTAGGTCACAGATCGAACGTGATTACCTGGAACTGCCTGGAGTATATAACGGCCATGTTAAAGTTCAGCCCGATTCAGTTTCAAACGGAAATAGTTATCGTACATATAGCGCCTCCACACGCTTTTGATTTTGTGTATTATTTTAAACGCAACAATACTTGATGAGGGTGATATTCTTTTGTACTGATAATTTATACTTCTTTGTACGAATATTTAGGATTAAATCAGTGCGAGGTCAGGAGAAGGGGTTTTCTACTGCTTAAGTTAGGCTACATTTGGGTCCTGTATAACTTTAAGTTGATCCTTTTTCTAACCATGATACTTTTTCTTTGGAAGACAACCCAGATGCAATACATACATATATATATCTGATGGTTGAGCAATTTGTCGATTATAAAAATAACTGCTTTGTTGAAACTTAAAGTCTCGTCATTTTCTAAATCTTTTCCTCTAAGAGGCTATGTTTGTAAAATATCTGACAACTACAATTAAAATCGCTCTGAGGTGTATTTGGCGACTTCTCTTCGTTGAAAATGTTGTGACATATATTTTAAGAACATCTGGTACCTATCTACTTGGTACTTATCTATCAGTCTGAGAACGTCTAAATTTACACTGCAGAACAAGGTTTGGATATATCAAAATTGCTAATTATTAGAATAGATTTTATTACCATTATAGTAACAAAAGATTAAGTTAAAATCAGGCATGTAGTTCAGATTTTGACTATTAGCTTCCAAGCAAGCTAGGACGATAAAATCTACGAACCTGAAGTAAGAACTTTAAAGAAACATTGATTCTATTTTTTATTATTATCAAACATCATCTATTAAGTCACATTACGCTTGCGTAGTTGACTGAAGCCTTTCAATTAAAACTTTAATTTAGCAGAGTAAGCTGGAGCCCTCTCGTTGGGGTGGTATATAAACTTTTAACAAAGCAAACGTACAAAAAAGAAAAACAAATCTAGTCTGGTATTGAAAAGAGTTTAATTTAATAAATGTCGGGTACAGAGTTCCTGAGCGGGGAGAATTTAATTTCACGACTCGAAGAGAGAATGTCATGGTATAATGGTTATATATAAACTTTGAATCCAGCGATTCGGGGTAATATCTTGTCGAGAGTTCACTACTTGCTTATTTACATTTCTTTCGTGCCACATTCTTGTTTTAATTTTATAGTGTGAGTTATAGTCATCATCTTTAATTTATGAACTAGTATTTTAATATTCTGCCTTGAGTTTTACCTGAGGTTCGATCTTTTAAGACAGTATTTTTTGTTTTAGTGAAATTTGGTTTAAGATAACTTTGTATTTTAAGTCCAAATGTAACTAAATTTAAATAGCAACAAAGACAAAGAGAACATTTGCGAAATAAAAGGGACAACGTCTTAAAACAACATGACTTACCCTCAAAACTGCTTCATATTATTCAACTAAGCTGTAACATAGTTTATTGTGGATATGTGGGGCAACTGTCATTTTTAATAATTGCATTGACCTATGGTGTGTCCCATTTAATTAAACTGAAAAAAAAATACAACAGCATTGAGGATATTCAACCAATTTATATCCTTAGGATAGTATACTCATTGAGAGAAAATCTGAATATTGATATTATACCTTTTTGTTATTATTATATTCGTCTTATTAGTAACTAGCGACCCGCCCCGGCTTCGCACGGGTGCAGTGAAAAAATTATTATGGTGGGTTATCCCTAAGAGATAGACATATACCATCGCGGACTTTTTTTGTGGATTTTTGTAAGTTGTACAATACTGTAGTACATTATTTTGGTCTATCTCGTAGGGTTCAGCCAGCGTTTGCAATATAAGCACAAAAAAACGTGCTTATTTACGACATCACATTAGAAACCTTTAAATTTATCAGTGTTTCTCTACTATATTATGCATTTATTATACATACAAACCTTCCTTAAGAATCACTCTATCTATTAAAAAAAAACCGCGTCAAAATCCGTTGCGTAGTTTTAAAGATCTAAGCATACATACGGACATACAGCGAAAGCGACTTTGTTTTATACTATGTATTGATATTCATTGAATTGAAGAAACTGCTTTAAAATGTAAATAGCTCTTTTAGAGACGTACACATAATCGTTTCTACAATAAAACCCCAAATGACATTGGGGGCACGTCAAACAAATGCATTATGAATATAAATCATTATTGTATTGTTTACGTTTAAAGAGAGATGGAGAAATATTTGCTTTTCCGGGTTTCTTGACTGTTGTCCTCCGTATTTTCGAATAAACTTAAGTCTATTTGTACTTACGTTAATAAGTGCTTTGAGTGTTAGATAAATGTTGATGGATTTGACTAACCTTTCCCAAAATACACTTTGCGTGTATGTTAATTTTAACACTTTTACTAAGTAGATATTCGTTGTACGTATTCAGAGTTATAGTGTACAGTTGTTGATAATTAAAAATAAAACTAGTTACATGTGTAACAGTATCAGTGATACTACGCTATGTTGTGGTGTAAAAATTACGCAGTCCTCTGTTATGGATTTGTGTTTGCTCAAACACAATTGGGTTCTCATCTCGTCAGCTTGTCTCCTGCATAAATACTACAAGGGCTACACGTTTATTACTTCTCTTGTGAGCCGCAGGTGTAAATGTGTGGAAGTTACATTTATCTTATCTGCGGAATATTAATGTGTAGCTCTTGTCTGTAGGAGCTTTTGATTATGGCCTTAGTGACCATAAAACAGGTACGACGACTGATTATTTTATAAGCAATTTCAAAAGAATTTTCAGTCACTTTTTACTGACTGGTATAATAGAAAATATTTTATTAATTTTCTACTCATGTCAAGAAATCAAGTAAAAAGGATAAAAATTGAATTAAAGAAGATCTATTTTCTCTGCGTCATAGCTTTATAATATTATCCACCGCAAGGTTCGCTGGTGTTTGAATGCAAAAATTTAATTCACTTGATAATGATCTGCATCGTCAAGAATCATGAAATCGGATGAGGTCGCACCATACGGCGCGGAGAGACGTTTATCGGTGTCAAGATGAAGGGATCATGTTTCTCATTTTCAATCTTAACAATTATTAAACACAGATTATTCCATAAAAGTTGATTGACTTATAATCATATAAGTTTGTGGATTGGAAGTTCTACAATACCCGTTCGCCAGCTCTAATTGCATGGCCACTGAAATATGATTCGCTATGGCGATTTATCATTATGTATTGCCAAAATGCAATGTATAGTAAAAAAAAATGTTTCTATGGTCACGTTCGGGCTGGTGTGTTACGTTTACCCAGCACGTTACTGGTCCCCATTTGTACATAGGTTGCCGCTGCAACACCGCAACGGGGCCGAACCACCCCGCAAACACTACCTGTGGCCTCACTCTCTCAGGTAAATCCAAAGGAAGTCTTTAGCTATTGAATGTTGTACGAAAATCCTACGGCCTTGTTTCCTTCAACGTCGCCCTACATCAACCCACCTACGTGGGGTCGGCCTGTCTTCATTGCATGCCTCTTTGAAACTATCTTTGCACTGTTCTGTTTACCTTTTTTCATGTCCTAATCAATTACATAACTAATAATGTCGATTCACACCTTATTGTTTTTATTCTCTTTTTTTCTGTTAAAGATTTGTTTAATATTCGGTGGAGAAATACTTTTAGCGATAACTAAAGCCTAGCATTCTTTAGATTATTAAAAAAATATATATATTATTGTAACTATCAAAGTTATAAATTTATAATAGACAATGAAATCTGCTTTTGATTGACAATGGTCGATTCCTATTGTATAATAATATTACTTATTCTATACTCCATTCTCAACCAAATAATGTGAAGTTATCATAACGTCCCTGTATGAGATACTCTCACAGGGATCTAAGTTGAACGATTTTTATTACATTATTAAAATAATACTACAATTTTTTTTCATCAAGATATATAGATCTCCAATTTTTTTTATTCTTTACTTTATGGCCAAACACCTCACGGTAGTTTTTCAACATTTATTTTTAGTAGATAATATAACTTAGTTCATGTTACACTTAGACTGTGGCTTAGTTAAGGGTGGTTTTACATTGTGTATGTTTGATTTCTTTCTTTTCATACAACTGAGAAACAGTTGGCGTATTGCACCTGATGGTTACTGATAATAAGGTTTGTGACAGCAGGCCAATGGCGACAAACTTGTGGTTGGACATGTGTAATTGCGAATAAAAAGAGAATAAAAATACTGTACCATCTTAGATGTTTTGAAATTAAATTTAGAACATGAAAATAATAATTATTCAATTTTTCCTTTTCACGCTCTCACATCAAAATATTAGCCAATTGTAAGTATATTTATGAATTTGTGTCTCCTGTAAATATATTAAAAATATTGTATAAACACAAACATTCATGATTCGATAATTAACATTCTATAAGTGTCCATATTACCTAGATATTGTTTTTTACTTATATGGACTTTACTGATATTAAGAACGTTGGTTAATGACAATTGCGATATACGATTAGATACATAAGTAATTGTAATTGCGATTGTGATATAGAATTTTAATACTATATAAATTCGAGAGGTACTAATGTATAACAAACTCGGTGATTCTCCTTTAATAAAATAAGCCACACTCATAAAATTGATTTGTATCTTTACAAATGTTTATGTCAAATTTATTAAAGATTAATAAATAATACCAAAAAGAAATAAACAAGAAAACACCAGTGATTTATAAATTTTATATATGGTGACTGCGGCGGAATTACATGATAATCATGTGCACGAATATAAATACTAGTAAATCACTAACGCACATATAGTTTATAGTAATTAGTTTATTGTTTTATCATCAGTGTCCTAATCTTCAGGTATTGGAATATCATGGTTTGAGGATGTGTTATTCTCATCGAGTCTTTCATTCATCATCTCAGATCTACGCGTAATTACACAATTGAGGCATTCAGTGTGTATACCTTATTAATAATCCTGTGAATCTTTTTGAATTTGAATTGTACGGTCTTTTGCAATATACCGTCTATTTCAATGCAGTAGTACTACTATTGTACCTGCCAAGTCGCGGATAATGAAAACTCCCTATACTAATAGTTCATTGATTCAGACCAACAAGTTTATCAAAGTAGATTGAGATACTGTAAAGATTGAGGTTAACAATTTTGCCCATTACATAGTCACATGGGCATATAAGTACGAGTTTAGACTATCGGCAAGTGGTAAACATTGCTTGTCAGTGACAACAATGCCAATGCAACAGCTGATATATTTAGCAAGTGTCGCTGACTGGTCTATTATTGTCGCGGAGTTGCCGGGGCCGTATTTGACAGGGGAACCGTTGCTACATTATTTGAATGAAGGAGACGAAGTGAAAATTGTTTTATTTACACCGGCTTTTTATTGCTTTTCAATTTAGATGATATAATTAATAATAGAATTATTGTATAATATATAATATTGTGGCGTCACCAGTTTCAAGTTGTCGCCTTTTCAGGTTCAGGGTACAAATACTCAGTGCAGGCAGATTTTTATTTAAAAAATACAAGCATTAGTGGCAAAGTCATGACTGTTAACATTTATATCAGCAAATATATGATTCATTTAATAGTCTATCCATTACATACTTGTCGATTTTATATCACAAGCAGTTGAGTGCTTCAATCCTTTGAGCTAGGCTAATAACTGAGTGTAAAAAAATATTTTAAATCTATAATTGGCTTGATGGTTGTTGGAAATAAGCCGCAATATTTGGTCTGTTATTGGAACGCAGCCTTGATATACGATGATGGCAAAAAATAGCAAGTTAACTGAAAATAAAGGTATTTGTACTTTTTTGTACATTATAAAGCTACTAGGAAGAGAAATATGAATGAGCTGATAAACCCTTGAATCGTGAGCTTGTATCGAATCATGTATGTGAAATACGAAAGAGACCTTATACATATTTCTTTAAACATTATAATTGTACATTTCAAAAATGTGATTTCATGCAGCTTCTTAATTGAAATGTTTAACTATTTGTAAGTTATTAACTATGTTCAAAAAATTTCTTTCATGCTTCCACTAATTTTAACTAGCCTCATGTAAGTATTAATTAGAGCATAGACATACATTACATTACAATAAAATACAAGGAATCAACAGATATGCATCTATTATATGACAACAAAATTATCAATTATGACGATTGCTCGGATAAATGCTCATAGCAAGATTAATAGTTGATTTCCATTTTGCAAAGCAGTTGTTTTAGTTCTGGCGACAATACCATTTACAAAATGGCATTTGTTTCAATATATATTTGTATTTCTTTCTTATCGTATTTAGGGTAACAAAATGAAACATTTTTTTTCATATCTTGTAAGAAAAATCGATACGTATTAAGGGCAGGAAAAGGTAAGTTTATATTATAAATACTAACATTTAATTAAGTTTTATGTTCCTATAAATGTTTTAATTTTATAAATGTGTTTTTTTTTCTGTGCAATAACCTCATCTCAGCCTGTAGCAGATGCTTACCTCGATTTTTAGCTTGTAGCACCTGAGCGCTTTCAGCTGTCTGATGTGTTGCAAGATGCCTCCACGTGCTTTAAATGTGGCCTCCACTATAAAATCGACAATTATTAAAATAGGCTTCTCGTCTGTTTCAACAGTTGTCGGTTTTGCGACGGTTTTCATCCCACCATTGCCGTACTTAGTAACTCGACTCTCTAAGTTATTTATTACAATCTTTTTCAAAATAAAATTACCTGAACTGCGTTTTCTTAAAGACAGTAGACATGGAGTCGTGTTTGACAAATTAATTAACGTATTTGTATTACAATTAAAAGCTTCTGTTTTACGACAGCTGATGAATTCAGATAATAAGAATATGTACTACAACAGTAGCATGGATGATGTTAGTTTGTTAAATTTGAGAGATATTTGAAACATGCTGAAGTACAAAATTAACAACCAGAAGACTTAATTTCTTAATAATTTGTTTTAAATTTTATAAATTGCACGCGACTTTAGTCATCCACGCTACGTCTTAACCCGAGAATGATGACATTCTCAACCGGTGACAATGAAAACTATGTGTTTCTTTTTTTTTTTAGTAGATACTCTCTTAATGAAAACATATAGTAATGAATTTTTCGTATATACTATTTTAGTGTTTATTCTATTATTCGATTAGCGATGAGCCGGAGAGTCTGTCTGTCTAAGTAAACTGCCCCTACAAATTTCTCGAGTACGTGCCTGGCGGGAGCCCGTGTCTCAAGTCGCGCGCGCTCGTTTCTTACGTGACTTCAGCACGAGTACGGCGGGGTCACGGTCTGTGGGCCAATTCGGTCAATGAATCTCAGTCGAATCGTACTCGGATTCTTTTGTTGAACCAATCAAATCGCCACATTATCACATCACTGAACATCACACAATGAACGGTTTTAGTAAAAAACAGCAATTTTTATTTTGTAATTTTGAATGAATATAAAATACTCAATTAACCTCGCAAGTAATTACCATATATATCCACCCTCGATCAATAAGGGTTTCACTGATAGCAAAATAAAAAGCTTGAATTGAAATAAGTTAAAACCAAATATTGAAACTGTATTTCTGGAATCTAGCATTAGATAATTTTTCTCTTACCGTCATTTTCATATTTTCTAGTAATTTTGTGTTCACAGTAATATGAAATGTCCAACGTTCTTTTCGTTGTTCAATTTCATAAAACCAAACGGTGTGTTTGATCCAAGTTTATCAAAGCTCATACTGGGGGTGCATAGACGGTTTTCCAATAACGTAAATGCTCCGGGCGAGCCCCCCGTATGTAAAAGCGCGCAAGGGTGGTGGGTGTTGGGTGGTGGATTCTGCCAGCGGCCAGTAAATGCACCCCCACTTGTATGACGTATGTACCAAGCCACGGGTCAGGAGGGCTCTTATTTTAGTCGCAGACCATGTAAAGCTTCGAAAACGACGTGTTTACCTGTATTTGATGTACCGTTTGAAGTACTATTATAGAGGAAGCACCAATGTAACGGCGACTTTCGTGTTCGATAACCACTGTCGAGTTCCCAAAATAGCCGCCTAACAGTTTCCATGCATTTGTGTGTATCGTATTCGCAATCAACGCCCCATATATAAAGTGATTCTGTGTTGATACAGTCTGAACACTAATCCCGTTTCGACATGTATGTACTGTTCCCTCGTATATGGAATGGTTGATTGGATTCAGTCGATGAATAGGAGCTTGTTATGACATGTTCTTAATTGGAAGATGTATTTTCGATGTATAATTGAGGCTATCAATAGAACCTGTACTTACCTATATAATAATAGAGAGTTGCTGTAGTTCTTATATCAACATATGTGTACACGTCTAGTCGTAGGGATGGTTAGAGTCCTGTCTTGGATGTCGAGATGATCATTCGAATATTGCATGTCAGAATCAGAGTTGGAGGTGCGTTGGATGTTTTGTACTAAAAATACATCAAATTCTTTCAGGTCTTTGTTCTATGTTGAGTTTGTTCTAAACGTACTATGACGGTATTTGCAATATACTCATATACCTGGCTATATAGCTGAAAAATAATTGAAGTGGTTGCTTATTCAAGATACTCTGACATGGAGGTGATAATATTATTTTTTTCCTTTTCTTTTACTTTAACGATTTAGCGGATCTCGATTAAGAGTTTAATAATGACAAACAACACACAGTCTTCGTTGTACGTCTCTGTTTGCTCTAGCTTATAGATATTAGGTTGTCGTGAAACAATAAATCACTGTATCGAAATCAGCTCAATGCTATAATAGCCAATGTGCTGAAACAACAAACAGTTTACGCAGAGTACGGAATAATTTGACGCGTTGTTGCGTTTTCCGCATATATTCAAGTTCTAGACAAAATTCTGTATTATATATATTTATTTTATATTTTTGTGTGCTTGCCTGAAATTTAACTTCAGATAAGCTCACCCCATTTTGAAACCACAATTGGTAGCTCAGTCTTACAGATGGTCTGGCTTTGTCGACTGAGTAATATTTATGTCTGTGTGGCCGAGTGGTAAAGGCCGTGCACTGCAGCCATTCAATAACGCGGACAATACAGTCGCGTGTTCTATCGTCAAAGCCAACGTTAATCAGTGTTTAGTCCGTCTGATATGATCAGGACTAAATAATTAAAACGCTGCTACTTTGATGTACCGATACTTCAACATATATTTAACGCATAATTTCATATCTAGGGCTGCGGCTATGGGCATGCTTTGAACAGTTGAACAGTAATAATAATTATTACTGTTATTACTACTATTGTCACTTATATCACCCGTCTTTAAAAGGACACGGTCCTTTATAAGGCATGCGCGGGGATACAGATCCATCGTGTAGATACCATTTAAACGAAATTTAATGGAAGTGTGCATGGAGTGTACCAACTAGGTGTAATCTCTAACTGTACCATGAAAAATGTAGCTAAAGACTACACACAGCTATAAGTATGCATAGAAACTAATGTTATTACTGGTCAAGGCGTTTGTGGACTTTTACATTTCGATTTTGGTGGTAATGTAAACCGGGGTAAGGAAGAGACTCCGGTCACCTGCCTTCTCAAAGCCTCCTAATTGATTTAAATATGGTGGTCACTAAATGCCCAAAAATAGACACCTACAAAGTCACTCACAATCCTCGGAGTTCAGTGTGATTGAATCAGAAATAATGAAGTTGTGCGGAGGAACCAAGGTCACCGACAAAGCCCGATTGTGAACCTTAAGTGGGCAGGGCATATTGCTTGCAAAACTTGACCGTCGCCGGGGCGTAAAGGTCCTCGAGTGACAGGAATATTTCGGGAACCGCAGCGTAGGTAGCCCTCCCACAACGTGGTCCAACGATTTGTTGAAGATACGTATACCTAAAAACAACCATTTTGTAAGAATATTACTTTAATTAAAATAAGGTGTGATTATTCATTTTTAGAAATAATAATTAAAATTGATTAAAGACGCTGTAAATGAAAAGGCATCGGTACTCTTTAAGAAGAACTCTTTGATAAAGCAAAGAACTTGGAAATTCTTGGAATATTAATAATATCTTTGAGAAGTGCATATCTCTAATTAGCAAACATTTCGAATGTACCTAATGATATTTTCATTCGCGTTCTACGAGAGCTGGAATATAATATCAATTCTTTTGCAGCGTGGCTTTCGTAGCAGCTTCAAAGGAAGTAACGTAATGAAATAGCCTTTGCAGTGATGTTTAAAAATAAATCCGTAGGTAATTAGAGAGAAATAATTAAATCGCATTTGGTTTCGGTTCTCTTGTTTGACACTAACATACTTTGACGTACTAGCACTTCTATTAACTTAATCGATGTTCAATTTAATATCCAATGCATACAGTTGATATCAATTAAAAAAACAATATTTCAATCTGGGAAAAGAAAGCGATATCGTCAGTAATAAGCCTACTATACTATTCATTTGTCATTTCTTTTTTGTGTTTACGTTTTTTATACTTTGTGTGTTATTTTCATACAATCACTATTTGCGTAATTAGAAAAAATATAATAAATTCATTTTTAATAATATTATTTTGGTATGAAGTGCACGAGTGGAGCGGAGCGGTATTAGACTTGTTGTCTTCAATCACACAACTTATATTGCAGTGTGAGTCGTCAATATGACTCACTGAGTGAGGAGTCTCGTGCAATCTCTAATTGCGTTTAACTAATGAAGCTAGCAATCAACTAATAATTTGTTTAATAATTTAATGTGCCGCGCGGTTCTAATTGCCTTTATTTATTGAATTTTATTTCATTAACAGTATTTAGAACTTAAAATAATGATTAATTCGAGATTAAATTTTTATAGTCAATAAATCTATCATGGTATAAATTGACAAGACATTTCGTATAATATTAAGAATGTATCAACCGAAATTGGTAAACTGACTTCTCCATTTATTAAAATGCTGATGACTGCTGCAGGGCTTGCTAGATGCCGAACTAACTAGATTATTTTTAAGCAATCATCGAGTTTCCCAAACGTTATCGGAACTGAACTACATTAAAATTAGTTTTACGGGTGAAGCATCTACGCAACTGTTACGAGATAGAAAGGATACTTTTCTCTTGTGATAACAAATGATCTAGTAGAAAAAGGAAACCGAGAATTCACATGCAGTAATTTATTCCAGATTTCAATACTCGTAATTATATTTGTTTGGGTCGCGAGTCAGTTTTTGTTGAAATAATAGCTAGCGCATTGATACTTTATTATGATTTAAGATGACAATTACCTTCATAAAGCATCAATGTACAACACTGTCAGTCAGCTTCAATCAAAAGCTGTAGTAACATGCACGAGATATATAATAATGAGTCGATTTTCATTTCGATTTTGATTAGAATACCGATTTTCAGCTCACAATAAGCAGCGATAGAAATAGTGAATAAACATTTCCTTGTATAAATTAATTTGATTCGGCGTGTAATCTATGTTCAATCTATGACATAAGTATCGCACAAAGAAACACCAATGCACAGAATTGAAATACTCGTTAAGACGTTACTTAAAAATCCCTTATTGTTGTATAATACAAACAGCCATATTCCTCCATAACGAACAGAAGAGTCGTTGATCATGAAATAATGATTTTGTTAACTAGTAATGTAAGATTAAAAGCAAATTTATGATATATAGTTGTCGATGTCGCCACCCATCCCAGTATTTAATTTTTTATTTAATTGTGTAGCGCTGCTTTCTGTACTTTATCTATATATGTTGTAAATCGAAACCTTGCATGACCCTGTATTGATAGGAAACATTCAGGCAAGATCCAATTGATCACGATTGATTGTTGTTCCAGGTCAATGGGAGGAACTACCACTGTGGACACTTGAGCGCGAGCTGGTCCTTCAGGACATCGCCGAGAAGGAGAGCATCAAGGTGCTCGAAAAGGCCACTGTGCCAATTGTCAAGATGACGGACAAATACAGTGACGTCAAGGTTAGATCAATGTATTATCAGTGTTTACTACGTGGCATTGGTGCCCTGATCGCTAAAGTCGGGGCGGCTGTACCTCAAAAGGATTGAGTTCGTTTACATGTCGGGATCGTCTGTTATTGGCTATAGGGTGTATTGTTACATATACTTTGTCAACTTGTTTTAATTACTATGTGGATCTTTCCGTCGTTTCAATTGATGGTAAGTAAACATAAGTACGAAGGTGTTCCGAGCTTTTTCTGGATTTTCAACAACATTGCTGACTGTCTTAATATTATAGCGGCAAAATTAAGAATAGATTACTACAATTGAATATGGCTATTTTTATTAACTAATTATCAAAGTATAACAATTTTCATGAATATTGTATTTAGATTTAAAAATATACAATTATTTTTTACATAATTATAATGAATGACTCGAATACATTTCTAGCTTTTTCACATTAAATGTAATGTTATTTAATATAGAAAGAAAATCTAAAAACATTAAAATAACAAAGTTTTTGGCAATTTTGATTATACGCTCATACAAATTAGGCGAGTTTACTGAATTATTGCGGTGATTGCGGTGTAATTCATTATGGAACCATCCGGGGCAGCGCTGCCTACATGTTAATGCATTTTCAAAATTAATAAGCGCTGGTATGGTGTTGCTTCTACAATATTCTATCTACTCTGTTAAAAGAGAACTCTTATTATATGTAGAATTTAAAAAAATGTAATCTACCCAATTGAATTTCTGAACTCTATCGATTCCAGGTAGTCTCAATCACTAGATATTAAATGAAGTTAGTCCTTCACTATTGTCAATCTTCAAGTACTCCTATTATAAATATATAATATAACATTATATATTTAAAGGTAATTAAATGCAACACTGCCATGTACTTTATTTTAATTTCAGGGTTATCGTGCTCGAGACATGGAAGGTGTGCGTGGAACCTTCAAATTATTTGTCAGTGTTTCTCCTCGTATGTTCTTTACATTTTTTAACTAACGTCTTCCCTCAGTTCGGGGCAACTTTTACAGTTTTACCCACACGTCGATGCCCGACTTTTGACCAATTGGTCCATCGACCCTTTTTATAGTCCTAAATCGTTCGCTTTGTCGTATATTCCGTCAAGGATTACTATTTTTAACTTTATACTAACTCACGTTATCAACTCGTTCAACTCTTAAAGAAATTACTTGCTCACAACTTTGGCCCTAAATAGTTTTGAATTTCGAAGACAGACATCGTGGTAGTTGTACAATACCTTTCCATAACTCTGGCGCTGAACTGTTTCAAATTCTCAGACTACTACCACATTGTCTTAACAAATTATATAATAACTTTAAAATTATTTCAGTGTGGCGAATACCCAAAATCTGTTTTCCTAAGAGAACCTTTGCCGAAATATCTGGAAATAATCCTATTAGTGTTCGTATTCCGCCGAGGAGGTTGCATTAGCTTGTATTAGCTGTCTTTTCGCGGAAAATGCTCGGAAAATCCTTTCATAGACGTTGCCTCGGGTCCTTCGAGTGCTACTTGGAAATGATGAAAGCTATTTGAACGGGTTATCAAGAAGATTAATATCCTAGTTAGAAAAAAAGCGTCATTTGAAAAAGGATATCCAACAAAAAGGGATATTTCCCCAATTCTTGACAGTCTAAAAATAATGAACATTTTATATACAACACAACTTGTCTACATCACCATTTTCGGATTTTATATTTAATCATCTCACAGAAATGTACTTAAGTGTTGCTAGGTTCGTAACCTGTTCAACTGGCGACTTCAATGTGTTTTGTTTTGGATATTAGCGGAAGGAAAGGCCTAAATTTCGTAATTTTTCGTAGCCATAAAATATCAGAACCCTGGTATCCTAAAGGAGAACTTATATGGTATATCGCCGTTGATATCGTCATACATCTCGCTCTACGAGTTGCTATGTTGTATGTGCATGTAAGTTAGGTTTCGATGTGGCGTACCAACGGCAAACAAATTTTTTTGGGCCGTAACAGAGCGCTCTGCCTGTCGACTGACTGTCGTTTTTACAAGCTTTTTTTATATTAGCTTCACTTGTAACTATGTAAGAAAATCTTGGAATCTTAATTTGACCTACTTCTCGGTCTCCGATTGAGCTGAAATTTTGGGTGCACGTGTAAGTCGGATGACAATGCATGGTTATGTGTGTGACGTCATTCTAAATCCAACATGGCCGCATTACCAAGATGGCGGATCAATTATTTTTAATGCACCCCTACAATATGGGTATCTGAAAGGGTAAATGAAAGGGCTTGCAAATAACACCTCGATAAATAATGTGACGTCACTCTTAATCCAATATGGCGGACTTTCCCAAGATGGCGGACCATATTGTAGGGGTGCATATGAAAGGGCTTGCTAAGCTTGGTTTTTTAGTCGGAAAATAAATTAAAAGTAAAAAAAAAAATTTATACAAGCATTTATTAAATGCGCTAAAAAGAACAAAATAAATTTTTACATGTAAAAGTTTGTCGTTAAAAGTATTCAATAAGTAAGTAAATCTCGCGACAAGCTTAATTAAAATTATTAAAAGTTTATTTTGTTCTTTTTAGCGCATTTAATAAAAGCTTGTATTAAAATTTTTTTTTTACTTTTAATTTTTACTACCATACCATTTAGATGCCGTTTACCTGGTAAATGAATCTTCATAATAATCTGATATAAATTATCATGTATTCTCTATTTTTCTTTCAGGTGGACATATCATTCAATATGAGTAGCGGTGTCAAAAGCGCGGAGCTTATCAAAAAGTTCAAGGTTAGTAAATTTTTTTGTAGAACGAATGTGACTTAGTAACGTATGGGTCGCCCGATGGTAAGCGTTAATCATGGGCGCAGTAAGTATTCGTTTACGTCGCCGGCTGAAATGGTGTCGTCATGCATGTTGTACTATACGCTCGCGTTTTATTATTTCAATTCTATTTCATTACTTAGGCCCCCAAAATGTGATATGTTTTGCTAGACGCCTATAATGTGAATCGAACTTACAGATTGTAGACATGTAAGTAAATTTGTAATTCGAACGAAACCTTGCAAGCTATATAACGATTTATTTCTTTTAATTTCTTTCTTTCTTTCATCTGTTTAAAAGGCAACGTAATACTAAGTATTATTATATTTGAATATTGTTTTTTATAAAAATAACACTTAAAACGGAATATTTTTATATTCAACATTAATTTTAATAAGGTTTATATGACGTCAATTAACTTGTTAGAAAATCATTAGGAGAAATGAAGAAAAAGAAGAAAATGATGTAGGTGAACCTTTGTTATATATCTAGTACTAGCTTTTGCCCGCGACTTCGTCCGCGTGGAATAGTGACTTCCGGCAGATTTTTGGTTAACCAACAACATATTTATATTTATATTTGAATAAAGATTAATATTATTATGTTGATACAACTTAAACAAATTATTTCGACCAAATTTGGTACCATAAAAACGGTCATTGTGACTAAACCTTAAAAGATAGACATATGCCGTCGCGGACTTTTTTTTAGATCATGTATAGAGGAATATTCTTTCATACATATTTTTTGTGTATCTTGAACCGTTTTCGCAGCGCACGCAAAGAAAGCCTTCAAAAATGAATAATTTTCCCCGTTTTTTACACATTTACCGCTCTGTCTTTGCTCCTATTGGTCATAGCGTAATGTTATTTAGCCTATAGCCTTCCTGGATAAATGGACTATCCAACAAAAAAAGAATTATTCAAATCGCACCAGTAGTTTCGGAGATTAGCGCGTTCAAACAAACAAACTCTTCAGCTTTATATATTAGTATAGATTAAGATAACCTTTTTTGTTACCTAGTAAAAATTGTATGTATTCCAGATTGTTTCGAAAACAGTACTCATGAAGTTAAAAATGATTTCTGTGTGGAACAATGGAACCAAAATAGGTTCCATTGTTGAATTTAGTCCTAAGTTTATAGTAGTCATGGTCATTCTATATAAAGTGGGGTAGTTAATAGTATTTTTAATGAAAAATTAATGCATTTTTTAATGGATATTTCAATTTGGTTCGTGTCAACGATATTGATTATTTGAAAGAATAGTGGCACTAATATACATATTTTTAGTTTGCTATTGCGATTTAAACAATGTAATATTTTATGATTATATGCTAGTATTTTTCCTGCAGAGTGCATAAAGTTCAATAATTTTGCTTTGTCAATTTGAAATGTATAATTCTATTTAGAGAGAAATATTCGTGCTGTAAACGCGGTTTCCTTTTGTTCGTGAAGGAAACTTTTTAATATTGGACATACTCCGGCACTATTCGTTTTGCTAAAAATAATAATTAGATATAGATTATTCATGCGAAAACTTAATTAACTGTCAACACAACAATACGACGTTGTTGCAGTTCACTTTCAAGTTATATAGTTCTCTCAGCGCGAGTTACTCGTTCTTCTTTTATGGAGCACTAGACAGAATGCTCAAGTTGCGAGGGTTGCGAGATAAATTACATATGGAGTTTCGTCTCCCTACTTTTACATGTTCGCGCCGATAATGCGATCCTCGCTCTGCTTTACTTCTTGTTTGTTTTGTTCTATAACTTAACTTTGTCAGTTCAGTCAGTGCTTAAACTTTAGATATATAAAATTGTTTTCTATTTCGTAATAACAATTTGTGCCATAGTATTTATTGATAACATTAAACGAGATACAGATATGTGTTCACTGTTTATTACTTGTTCAGAGCAACAGCGATACAGAGATTATATAGTTAATGGTAGTAATATTTTTGTAAATGTTTCACATTTGCCTCGATATTTGGTTCAACATTGAATTAATTTTCAAATATCGACCAAGAGAAATAATAATTTTCTTTGGAATAATGCCGGCAAATTTAACTAAGCTCCATATGATGCGCAGAATGTAATATAAATTCAGTCCATGTTTGTCAATTAGATCTGATTTGGCAAAATGTCCCAAAAAACAAGAACGGCGAGATATGATGATAGTGAAACATACTGTGGATATTGAATAATTGTATGTGCTAAGCGGATGTTAGCGTTTTCAGTGCGATTTCTTTGTGATAATTTATTTCAATTTGATGTTTTTATTTTATTGCGAAGTATGCGATTAGTCAAGTTGGTTTACGTCCCGCGTAATTGTCAGGTTGAATATAGAATCGAAATTATCGAAATACAATATGCTTTATTAATTTATATTGTTATATGACAATATAATTAGTGAAGATACTAATACTTAGCAGGCGGGCTCATTCGACATGGAATTTAAATCTACGAATATTTGATACCTAAGGCAATTTGTTTTATAAGAAAGCTTTAGTTGAGTGATGTATACCTTATATTTATAATAAAAAATTATCGAATTTATTAATTCGAAACTTTGTCCACTAAGATCAATTAAATATCCATTATGGATTTTTATGTACAATCATGCTCAACAGCCTTTTAAGTTTGAATTTCATAGAATATGCAAGTTTCAAAAATTCCTTATAGCTTTACGAAGAATGCTTTTTTCTAGCTTCTATCTACAAATGTGTGATTGGATCAGTCATTAAGCCGAAGCCTCGATAGAACTCTAGTATTACATAGTTTCATAAATGTGGTGAAAAATCATATTCGCTGGTAATTAATGAATGAATTAATTTTATTTACGATTGGGAAGCTTTTGGCCCTTGCCTCACTTAATGGTAAGTGAAAATAATTCCGTAAGTGGAAGTAAACTTCAGCTGAGCTCCTCAACACTCGAGAAACTGACTCATCCATTTCTATTGTCGGAACACGATTGCCACAATACCACACGAATCCTAGCGGTGGGTTCGGATATCCTGTTGGTAACCAAAACGAGTTAACGAATTGGACCGTGGATGGAGATCCAAGGCTAGGCTAGGCGAATTTGTATTTGTGACTTTACATTTTATTTAAAAATGCCTAATAAATGTATATATGAAGGCGCGTGTTCGAGTCCCGCATTAGTCGAATATTTTTTTTTGCGATTTTAATCATTATTGATATATAACAGTTATTATTAATAAAAGTTATTGGTATATAGATATTGATATGCTAAAAGATGTATAGTGTGGATGGCCAATGCTTTGCATATATTCATTTATGCGTAAGCAGGCTGTCGTTTTGTAAAACTACTACAGTGTAAAATAGATCTTTATTATTGCTCTTAACCATAGTATAAAATTTGAGTGAAATACTCAATATATTTTTTAGTTCGGGTGGTATTCTTAGTTATAGATATTATCACTGCTATATATATTATACAGTATTCTATTCGTTATGTAACTGTAATATATTTTTTTGTATGGTAGCTATTATTATTATTATGGCTTACGAGTATATCATGCGTTTAAAAGACACGGTCCTTTATGAGGTGTGCGCGGGTATACAGATCCAATGCGTAGAGGCCATTTAAGCGAAATTTAATGAAAGTGTGCTTGGAGTGTACTAACTGGGTGTAACTGCACCATGAAAAATTCATCTAAAGACAGCAGTACACCCAGTTAGATGCTCAGAAACTATTGTCATTAGTGGTCGAAACGTTTGTGGACTATTGCACTTCGATTTTGATGGTAATGAAAACCGGGATATGGAAGAAACTCCGGTCACTTGCCTTCTCAAATTATTATTATTATTGGTGAAGCCTATTTGCAGTAGCGAACATTTCATTTACTTTTTGTACATTTTTTATTTATATGCATAGCTTCGTAATATTACCATACTACCATCCCACTTTTATGTGATGTTAGGCTTAATACGTCCTGAGTCATCCATTTACCGATACGTTACCTCAGAATAGCTATCTTCCTACACTTTCCTTCCTTGGTGTAAATCGTCCCTTACATCCATCCACATTCGTAATCATAATTCTTTTGGTATGACTTTCATAACTTTTCATAATATCACGCTATTCTCCTCATTATCTTATAATAAGAACACCTTGGAATTACTAACCATCAACTCAGTATTTGTATAAAAATGCTCCTATGCGATCTCTGCTGTGAAAGGTGTGGCTATTGGTAAGTTTAACGCGATATATTTTTATAGAATCTCTTTGTTTATTGATTAAATATTCATTAACATTTTTAGTACACATTGCATTGTGGGCCTTGAAAAAAATTTAGCAAACAACATATCTGCAAAAGTATTTATGAGTTCAGTTCGATATGTACCCTATGCATTGTAATATTTGCGAGCGGATAATATTGCGGTATTACTCATTAGCGTCAGTAATTTAAGACTGACATAGTCTTGAATTTAAAATTATGAATTTAAAAATACTTACATAAAAATACGAGTACTGTGCACGTTTAAAATTATTCTTAGTTGTTAATTCAATTTTATATAATCGTTGAAGTGCTAGCAAAGTGTAAGAAATAATAAAGAACTCCCTGGTCATGATAGACCTGAAAATAGTAAAAAATTCTCTTATTAGACATTAACTTAGAAACTTTTCAAGTTATCTTTGAGCAATCGAACGCTCGAGTGTGCGATTGAACAGTCGAGAACTTGTTAGGCAATAATTTGTTATTAAATATTATTCGAACTGTGGAAGAAAAACGAAAAAACTTGGAAGGTTTTTATTATACACGGAGTTTACTTATTTTTTGTTATTGTTGTTTACTTATTGATGTTGTACTAAATTTCTTTTTATATATTTCGTTCATTGTCCACGAAATATAAAAGCGAAATTTTTATTTTGACATTTCTTAAAAATGGGAAAGTTTCTGAAAGGTGGTCTTTTTGTTTGTATTAAGCAGCATTAGAAATGCGAATGACATTTAGAAGTAAGCTTTGAAATTCGGGTATATTAAAACTTATAAAATCTTGCCAATAGACTTAAGAAAAACCATAAAAATTCCCTAAAAGTTAAAAATAAAACGCGCTTGATTTGATTACGAACATTGTTCTACCATGATTCGAAAACAAAGTTTGTTTTTGTCTTTGTTCAGAGGTTCTACCAATGCCTTTGCTTCACGTGGTTCATGACGCAATTGTAATTAAAAAGTTTAAATTAATAAGAAAACTTAGAAAGTTGCAATAAAGAACCCTTTTACTGTTATTTCTTATTTTAGTTACTTTGATTCCATGGAATAATTAATTGCTACTGTATTATGAATTGTGTCAAGTGTATTTAGTAGCTGGTGCTTTGTGACCAGAGCAACAGTTTAAAGAGAGCAAATATAGTTTCGTTACTTCACGAAGCAAACATTTCACATACAATTTTAATCCGAAGGTCTCAATGCTATGGAACTTATAAACGATTTTATTTTCAGTTCCGTTGTTGTTATTTGTTTTACCGAATAAATTTCCTAAATCCTTTATTGTGTATACATTTTGTATGTATTGCATTTCGGGTACTTGGTTTGCTACAGCTGTCATCAATAACTAACTGGCTAATCACGACTATGTTTAGTCCCGGTTAGGCAAAGTTTTTGAGTTCTAAACTCACGATATTCTCAGTTAGGAGTTGTCTTTATATACGACAGCTTTATCAGCAAAATGACTATCTTAATTTAGTGTTTTTCGTGGCTTTGTTCTTTCTAATTTACGATCAGTTGTTATCTGGAAACCATTATTGAACTCAGTAACCGAAATCCTCTCGACTGATTTTTGAAACGCCATATAACTTTATTATATCATGCTTTGGTGGTCATGCTAGAAGAGGAACACGTGTTATTATTAAAGCTATTACGGAAATAATATTGCTGTATTCATATCGACTTTTTTATAGTTAGATAACTATTTTTCGCATACATAAAATATGTATGTGTGTGTCACCTTATCCACTACACGCGGGCTACTATTCTATAGACTTGCTCCTTCATTGTAACTGTGTCTGAACGGTAGGTTAGACCTGGTTAACTGTAGTACAAGGGATTACCTTGTGTGAGGGCCAGTATTCCGTACCTATTTGCAATAAAATATGTATTATGTTAATATTGATGGAGAACTAAAAAATAACTAAAGTAAAAAAAAATATTATCTAACCATATCATAAAAGATCCCTCGACACAATTCACTATCCCCGCAGTTCTATCATCCAAAGTTCGCCCTCTACGGAAACTGTATTTACATATATGAGTACGTGTGAATTTTTTTGTGCTCATTGCAGGAGAAGTATCCCGTCCTCTCGCGTCTGGTGATGGTGCTGAAGCAGTTCCTGCTGCAGCGCGACCTGAACGAAGTTTTCACCGGCGGCATCTCGTCCTATTCGCTGATCCTCATGTGCATCAGCTTCCTCCAACTGCATCCAAGGCCTGAGAGGCTGCACCAACCGCACAACCTAGGCATTTTGCTGATAGAGTTCTTTGAGCTTTACGGCAGAAAATTCAATTATGTCAAAACTGCATTACGTGTTAAGAACGGTGGTGCATACGTGTCTAAGGATGAAATTCAGCAGGTGAGTGATCTAGTGTACTTGTCGTGCGAAAAGTACCGCACAATTTGGTTAGGCGTCCTTCTCACGGAGTTCTTTCATGTTTTGCGGCAGGAAATTGTCAAGGTGAAGACAAGGCAGCTCATTGAGGCGGGTGTTTATCTCACCAAGGAAATGCTTCAAAAGGTGAGTATCAAGGGTATTAGAGGTAATCAGTTTCCTTTAATTGCACCTCTGCTCCGTGAGACTACAACTTAGGTGTTAGCTGATTCAGTACGCGACTTTATCAAAAGTGCGATCCAAACGTTGCTATGCAGATGGGGATGCTTCATTCGTCTCAATCATAGGTTTGTGTCTCGATGACGTCATTCGCTTCAACCGTCTGGGGTTGTCCTTAATTCTACTAACCAATAAATTATGTCGTGCTTGTCTTGGCACAGTTATACTAAAGTACTAACAAAATATGTTAATAAGTAATACCGTGAAAAGTCGATCGTCAGAAGGCAGATGTATGCGACGTGACGCTGCACAACGGTAGGAACGTTAAGGTTAATTGAATACAGACGTAGATTCGCTAGCCATGGACTATTGAGATATGATAGCTGTGACCATCGCTGAGGAGATCTATTCAAGATATGAGATGACTCACATAATATGAAAGTAATTGCGTACAGACGCTTGTAAATTAACTCGAACAGTGACACAAATCTTAAATTCATTAATATTTACGTCAGTAATGAGAAATAACCCATTAATCACAATTCTTTAATCACTCAATATCGTTGATATATGACTGTCAATCAAGTTTTTTTGGATCGTATAAGTTACTAGAGTCTAGCCGATGAAAGCGTGTCCTGACATTTTTCTAAAAGTATACTAAGGGCAACATTATTAATCTGTCAAAATCATGTCTACGCCAATTACATGATTTGGTGAAATATCGGTTTCAAAAAGCAAAATCTCATAAGATTAATTCAGTACCTCCGAAAAACTAAATACTACATCATAATGTGGCATGTTCTTATATTATGTTTTGTAAACGATTCTAAACCTTTTCTGGTACTATATAAATATTGTTTTTGAATTTCCTTCGTTTTATCACGTCACGTTTTCGTTAGTCAGACTGTCCTCTCAAATTTAAATACTTGAAAACTGTATTAGTAATCTTTGAAGGAGTTATTTCTAGTTTAAATGATAAATAACGACGCGAAATGAATTGCGCGTGAGTACATCTATTGTATATATAGTGTTTTGAAGCAAACAAAGATAGCTACCAAAAAATCGAGCGCTGCATTTGTTTTTTAAGTAAAGTTTAACTAATCAATTTTTTTCATATAATTAAAACAGAGTAAATAAAAATAAGAATCATCGGTAATGTCAAAAAATTTGATATCTCGCTTCGCATGAAACTTATGGCGTACGCTTTTTCTCTGGATCTTCAAAAACTGTAATATTCAAACATCTCTTATTCCTCACACCGTTATTACTCATTTAAGTAATTATGTCATGTTTAATACTCGTAATGCATGTGAATGTAGAATGTACATTGAAATGAACGTTGATAATACGAACGTAACATTCAAATTCCAGACAGAAGATAACTTTATGTCATATAGCCTATATATAAAGAGTTCCTAAATGGCCTAAGTTACTATCACACCTCCTGTTCGGAAATTGTACGGTCAAAAACTAGGAAGTTTCTACATGCACCTGTAACTTCATGTCCTATCACTAGTTTGAGTGCTTGTCGCTTTGTTTCAGGAGTTAAACGATGGACACCGCCCTTCGTTGTTATGCATTGAAGATCCCCTCACCCCTGGTAACGACATCGGTCGCTCTAGCTATGGAGCTCTCCAAGTTAAACAGGTAAAATATTTGATTAGGCTGTTGTAACATGTCGTTCAACGTTGACAAATTATTTAATAAACAATTAGTAATAGCTTTTATTTGAGTAAATCAGTACGCGCAGCCGGTATTATAAATAGTGGTGGTTTGCTTCGTGGCTTTTATGTATACATCCGGGATAGACAGAGCCTCCGACCGCAACACTGTTTTTTTTTGGTTACCAGCCCACGCACTAACTTCACGCATCATTAGTAATAATCTTGAATTCCAACGGTTCCAAGTTACTTTCCGGACTATCGCCGGACCTAGTGTAATAGGATTCTGATATTTTTCCATTCCAGTCGACATACTGTCTGACAACCAAAAAAGGAAGTGTTTTTAGCGTGCAGCCCACTTTTGCCAAAATTCTTTCACAAAATAGTTTGTCATTATCCCCGCAGAGTCGGAATCGGACAAAGCCACTCTGTTTTTGATAATCTTGCCTTACGGTGCTCCCTCTCTTGGAACTAACAAGTTGCCAGAAATATTTGGGATAACTATTTATATTATTTTGAAACTTGTCGTAATTTTTATGTGCTCGCTCAATTCCTTGCTTTACCCGCTCTCTGCATTTTGAGAATCGGACATAATCCTCTTTATACTGTTTATGTAATTTGTACTTTATGTATGTAACTTTATATCTGGAGTAAATAAATGCCGGGTACTGCCGTCAACATTCTTGGAGTATTCGATTTTTAATGTAATAAGTTTTTTAATGCGATAGCTTTCTGAAACCCTATCACCAATAAAATCAAGTCTATTTGAAAACTAACACTACACATCAAGATTCAAAAATAAAACTATAAACTCGATTTCATCAGTTATAATAATCCAGCATATTAAGATCGGAAATACAATAGATGACGGTCAGGCAATTTCTTTTTTTATTTTTTTATTAAACAAGAATGAATTAACCTTTACAAACGTGAAGCTCATCAAGCTAATAACATGTTAAAGCAATATAATTTGTTTTCACAAAGTATAACCGGTATAGTACAAGATTCTAGCAATAAAATTGAGAATAGATTATTTTGGTAGTTAATTTTTTCATTTTAGTCATTAAATTAGCCGCCATTAACAGTAGACAAATAAATTTCACAACAGCATAAGAAAATAGCTTCGAATAGTGTTTACGTTGTCAAAGTTGTAAACTTTGGTATGCTTTGGAAAATTTAAATTTCATAGCTAAAAAATAAACATATGTACCTTTTGACCGACTCTGTTGTAATTTTCCCTTTATACATTATCTGTTAAATCCTACAATTAAACTTACCAAAACATGACCTGCCTTACTAGCATGAACAACAAAAAACATATGATGTAGGTGTAAAAATGTAACTATATATCGCGTTAAAATTTCTTGTACATGCTAGCAAGCATGAAATAGCCCCCTTAAACCGTGTATTAAGCTGAACTGTTGATTACGATAAAAATGTATAATATTTTGATAGTTACACGAGATATAACTTTGTAATATCATATCGTGTTTTGATGATCATGTTAGTCAGGCTGCAATCTCAAAAACATTAACTTGCTAACTTACCTTGAACTATTGCATTAAAATAACTGTTTTGTATACACTGTTGCATATTACCAATTAAAGGCATATCTTACCCGATAAGAGAATGAGTGCAATAAGTTTATCAGCTTGTCAAACGGACATTATGAATTATGTTGTTTGCTGTAATTATACAATTAACGTAATAACAGTGTTGTGTTTATGAAGTATTGATATTAATAGATTCCAACTCATTACTGGAGACAAATTTTTGAAGCAATAGAAAACCAATTCACATTGGAAATTGTGAGATTCGTATACGAATTACTGAATTCACTATTTCTGAACTTTGATTTCGTGCGTTGTGCAACGAGTGTTCCAACCCACTCGTTTTTGATTTCTACTAGTATTATATCCAACGCTGAAGTGACGTTGACAGTGATCCGTTTCCGTTCATCGTCGGTTTTTTGTTTTTGTTGTGATTTATGATGAGTGCTTGCAATATGAACTTTGTACAATAATAATAAAGCTCAAATTGACTGTACGTTTTAGTTAGAAAACGTTTGTATGGGAAGAAAAGGGCTGTTTTTAGGATTTTTCTGATAATTATTCGAAATACCATCCTTAACCTGCAACGGCTGCAATGTATGTTTTAAAAAAGGATTGGCTAAATTGGTCCAGGTGCTGTTGAGTTATGCGGTTTACCATATTGTGAGATTCATTTTTATATATAAGAAGGTAACAAGTTTATAGTATAGTCATAGTGTTTTTGTCTCTACAGGCTTTCGACTATGGGTTCATAATCCTGCAACAGGCTGCTGGTTCGGGCCCGTGGGGCCTGGGCGCAGTGCAGGCGTATATGGCCACCGCCAAAGGGAAACCTGTTGGAAGTGAGAACAGTATACTAGGCCGTATAGTGAGGATTACTGACAATGTGTTGCATTACAGACGATGGGTGCGCGACATGTTTTACCCGTTCTTTTTCCCCGGGTGAGTGTGCATCAAATATACTAAATCAAACAATAATTTATTTGCGACTTAGTGCAGCCAAATGGATACGCTCATTGATCTGCACAGTTTTATTACAGTCATACTAATTGTATTTAAATTATAGAGCCAACACATAGGAAGCTATCTGTTTATTAGTGAGTCACTGAGTATGTAGGTGGGATGGATGAGTATTTGACACAGTTAAGCTTTTCGTACTTTCCAGAGCGAGTGTCTCACCAGATAACAAGTTATTTCTAGCTGGATTAGCCATAGATTGCCACAAAGTCTTTGACTACATACTACAATGTAGGTGAACAATAATGCATATCTATTTCACTACAACTCTCATTGACGCTCTCGGAGATGTCGATTAATTTTATTACATGATTTATAATGTGGTCCTCTTGTACTTTATTATGGAAAATATTCGAGCAGACTTTTTCAAGATAGAAATAAAGAGAAGTTATGCATGATATATCGAAAATGGATAAACAATATGGTCCTCTAACCATGCTTTGTTGACGATCGAGTGTCGTTTAGTATGTCACCTAGTTGTATCAACATAATTTCTTCGGTATGCGTACCTCAGTTTTTGTAGCTCTATGAGATACTCATACTTCTCGTCTGTACGAGAGCTTGATAGAACTAAGTAACGGAAGACATCAGATAGTCTCATCCCTTCTAAAATATTATCCAAGTACTGACTGCATTCCAATATAGATAGATGGTCTCCAAAAAGTTCAATGTTACATCTTCCCAGAGTAGGTGTCTAACAACAACAATAATACATACAATGTTTATTGTGCAGATTATACTACTTCAGTTCAACTGAGTGTGACGTGTTTCAATCTTGGTTCTATAAATAAATTAAGTCTATCGATAGTTGCATCTATCTATAAAGAGTCAATATACCAATTTGTTTATAGTTATTGATCTTATGACTCATTTTTATGAATGAGCTATGTTTGTTATTATATACAATCTTTTATATAATAATCACAATACACTACACTTCACTACAATCTTTTACATATCACACGTGCGATGTTTTTATTGATTCGTGTATATTTTTAATTTTTTACTCACAGACGACAGGTGCAACCTAACATGCGGAATAATCCAGTGGCAGCGGCCATAGCTGCCGCTGCTAAAGCTGGTATCATTCGCCAACGTTCCACCAATCACAATGCATTCGTTGGCCACAATTTTCGACCCGCTACCGATGAGAAAAATAAAGTCAAGACTGCAGACACTGCTAAGATGGCAGAAGTTACAACTGCGGATGTCAAATATGCTACGAATAAAGTGGATGCAGCCAAGCCAGCCGTGGATAAAATGGATAGTATTGCAGAAAGTGCTAAACCCGTTGTGGAAAAGACTGAGACGCCGACGGAACTTCAAGGCTCCCAGAAAGCAAAGGTCGCCAAGTGTCAACGCTCCGACAATAGTGATGACACCGACCCGGTAAGTAATTCATACTAATTGTTAACTAATTCTGAGGCGTGTTCCGACGGTCAGAAGCTTTTAAGAACATATTGTTTATTTAATATTAAAATAATTAGTATCTAATAAAGTTTTTGTCGATGCGCACTCGGAAAACCCTAAAATAGGTTTCAAACACTCCTCTGTCATTCATAAACGTAGTGCATATCACGAGTTTTTTAATCTTTGAAAATATAACAACTGTTTTTCAAGAGTTTGAATCTTGGAATATCTCACGAAATCTACCTGTACTTTAAGTGGGAATCAACATCGCACTCCATTCGATTTCTCCAAGTCGTACTGGTATAGTTTTGTAGAGTTTCTAACATTTCTTGTTTTAGATTTGTGTAGACTATATAAAAAAATAAAAATTCAGCAACAACTATACAATTAAAAATTGTACACCAAAATTAAAAAAATAATAGGTGCACTGAAAAACGGGTTTATAACGGCAGTACAAAAATATCAGCTATTCAATACATCCAAATAAAATAATAGCTGCTAATATAAATATTAATTAGAACTATGACACTTTTTATAATAAATCCATTAAATTGAGCAAAAAGCATTGGCTAACTATAGGAAAGAAAATCAAGTAAAATAAGAGACTATTAAAAATACTTGTAACAAACAAATAATTAAACATTAGAACTACATTATAAATATTTTATAGAATATTAAAGAAAACAATAAATTGAATGAAAAAATTCAATACACAAAAAAAATTTGTGTATAATAATTATGTTAAAGCTATGGCCATGTGCAGCAATGTCAATAAATTCTTTGATAAGTACCAGCAGTATTCGGATTCCGAAAAATCTGATCTACAGTATAAGCCGTGTACAAAATCAATATTATATAATATATGAAGTTGTTAAAATATTTGATTGTAACAAACAGTATGTGAGTATCCAATTAGATATGACTAACGAATACGATAGAGTACAATTATAGTATTCTAAATTAACTGCACGGGCTAGGTATAGTGGTACTCTACGCTATAGTGGTCACTACTCATGAATGGTTCGCTTCGTACCTGAAGGATGGAGAGCTACAGTTTTATTTGCTGATGATGTTTCCGTACTAACGTTATCATCAAAATAATTATTATATTGACAATAAATTTGAATCTTAAACCATTTTTATCAATGTTCATAATCTTAAATTTTAACTACAATATTCATTATACTCTAGTATCTGTAAAAGAAATTAGATTGCTTTGTATAGATATAGACACTCACTTAGATTGGAAACCGTACGCCCATAAAGTAAAATGTAAACTATCCAGTTTCTTTATGCACTTAGTGAGAATAAGAAGTACAGATATTGACATTGCAATTACAACATACTACGCGCATTTAGTTGGTGTTAATAATTACAAATATAGTTGTAGATATGATCTTAAATACAAAATATATATTCTAATAAATATCCAGCTTATATATTGTATTTTGGAGATGTGCAAGTTTATTCGGAAATCTAAGTAATTTTACAGAAAGCGTGAAGATATACCATGTAAATTACAATACAAAAACAAATGAATATTGCCAATATCCTGAAAAATTATAATAAATAAATGCTATTACTATACTAATGAAAATTTTATTGAAAATTATGTTATTTTGGGAAAAGATGTATATAGTTCCTCTCGCCTAGCCTTTATTGCCTTATATTGCGTATTCGACGGGGTGCAAACATTGATCAACAGTTTTGTTATCCCCCTATACATTATGGTTTGTCATACATAAGTTGGAATATACACTATGGTTCTAGACAGGTTCTACACAGGTGACTGTTACCACTTGCCGTCAATATAATGCATATTTTCAGCTTCCTTAACTTTCTTTTATTCTTTTTATACACGCTCGTCTGTTCTGGGTACTTTTAACTAGCACCTTTCTTCAGGATATTTTTATTCTACGTAAATCTTTCCAGGCCTCAAGAATAATTTACCTAAACCAAATTTCTTTGCTACTTGCCCATTCGGTTTCGCTTTATATATTGTCAATTCCATTACTATGGAACATTAAGATTATTTATATTATTTCTTGAACTAGTGTTATTTGCAATGTTGATGAAAAGTTAATTTATTGTCTATCGATTAAATTATTTTATCATTTTTTTTTCGTCCTTTTTTAGTATGTCAATTAACTGCCTTATTATAATTTGATTCATAATGGCGGAAGCACTGTCATTCCTACTCATTTCCTTGTACCAGAACTTCAATGATGATGATAGTCAAATATTTTTCATTAGCCTTTTGTTGTATTGAGTGTTTTAGTATGAATTTTACAATATATCGGAAATCTATTAAACTTTAAAATGGTCAACCTAACGTTTTGTAGAACGATTGATCTGTCTGATCTCATTGTTATTTGATATATCTCCAATAATATCTTCGTCAAAAAATAATAGCTTAAATAATACCTTATATATAATAAAATACACTTTTTCGACAAACTACAGGTAACTATGGATTATAGACTTCGACTTAAATGGGGCAGGATAAATGCTTTTAAAGAGGTCCAGGAATTTTCACAACTTTTATAATTATGTATGTAGACTATCGGTGGCTATTTGTCTCCTATTTGACATTTTATTGAGAAGTGAATTTCATATACATATATTATTTTTTTAAATTTCCGTGAAGGAAAGCAACATGAGGCAACATGATGACACCTGGTAAGAAACTCAAACGGTTTTGTAAAATCGCCCAATACGCACTGGACGACCTTGGTTGTAAGATCTAATTGCGTTAACTTATGTTAGGTTATCTAAGTATACGTATGAGTTGTAATAATGCATCATTTTTTGCAACTTGCAACAGAGCAGACAGACGAGAAAATTTAGAGCCTGAAGTCAGTCTGTGAAATTGAAATCTTCTCATTTTGAAAATGGATCGAGTTATTTAGTTTGTATAACAGGTTCGTTAGGTTAGTATCAACTTGTATGTTTTCTAATTGTTTGAAATATCAATACATTTAGTACAATTCTTTAATGATAATATCCGGGTAATGTTTAATTTGCGTAATCCAATTTTTGTTATTTGATGTAATAGAACACATGAAAGACAATGTTTTAAACACAAACTCACCACCATCATATATATTGATACTTATAATGCACACACACAATCATATGCACGCTCGTTTTCAAATAAATCGATTTCTGTATCACTACAGCCGGGGGATTGCTAGAGGGGCGGGGGCGCCCTTCCAGACAGACATCGACCTACCTCAAACTCTATATTTTAAGGACCCAAAGCGATGAATTTGTCATTTAATTAATCCGCTTAGTGCTTTCTGTTATAAAAAGAACTCAAAATAGTTAGTTCTTTTTTTCAAAGCCAATTTACCGAAATCTTTGGAGACATGGACATCTATTGTCTTTAAAACATGTATATTCATATAATCAATAATTTATATAATTAGAAAAACGAGACGTAGTTTTAATTCCATTTTGTCGCATAGTAATATGCGAGAGAGTGAAGACGTTGTTTTTATCCGATTTTCTTGGCTATCGCAACGTCAGCTCTTTCTGTCTCGTATTGTCTAAATAATCTGTTTTAATTACTTATAAATATCATGAGGTTTTATAGGAATGTAATAGAGGAGTAGCTTTACAGTCTACGAACGTCGCGCAATGTGAATATTCTTCGCCTGTAGTATAACTTCATTGCATATAATGACGGACGACCTTATTAAAGACTTAATGGAATATGTCTCAGGCAATCTGTATAACCAATTCATATTTCTTTCTGTTTCGTCTATTCTATATTAATATTATAAAAAGAGTATACCAGTTTGTAGTTCAGGCTCGATTTTGATAATTGTTTATTGCCATAAAGCAGTGGGCCGTAATATTGGTATTTTATAAACGTAAGGCAATCCATAAACTTTAAATAATAAAACAAATGTAATATATTGACATTGTTCCTCTTTGTTTCGTTCTTAGTAATTACCTTGTTCGAAGTAATTTTAATTGGTATATTTTGTTCTGGAATAATCGAGAATGTGGTTCCTATGTAAGGTATGGATCGATAGAATGCGACACTGCCGTTGTCGCGCAGTTTGAGAATTAAATATTTCAGGAAATATTGCGGTATATTCAGTATGTCTCTGGTGAAGTGTTTTTTTTGAAAATGTAAAAACTGATATTCTGTTATCGTTATGAGTTATCTCGGGATACATCATAGCCCATTATAAAAATCTCTTGAGCTTTTTAATTAGCATCAAAAGAAACTTTTTATACCTTACTTCAAATATTTATTCCAAGAAATGCGTAGACTTGATTAAAGGTTTCAATTTTATGTAAAATATTTCACTTTTTCCCTCACGGTATTAGAGATAAAGACAACAAGGAAAAGTAATACTGTAATGAGTTATCTCGGGATACATCATAGCCCATTATAAAAATCTCTTGAGCTTTTTAATTAGCATCAAAAGAAACTTTTTATACCTTACTTCAAATATTTATTCCAAGAAATGCGTAGACTTGATTAAAGGTTTCAATTTTATGTAAAATATTTCACTTTTTCCCTCACGGTATTAGAGATAAAGACAACAAGGAAAAGTAATACTGTAAATTTTTTTCTTACTCCTTTCGTAAAATCGAACTTTTTCCTTTAGGAATATGTATAGGGAAATCTCGCTGCCTTCTTGTACAGTTATATCCTAACAGCGTTCGTATAACGTGTGTAATAATTTATTTATACTTTGAATTCACTCTCCACATTCAATCAATTAATCTTCATATGATGATTTGATTAAATCATTGTTTGTGAACCATGATAGCTTAGTGCCGGTTTTTTCGTTACACATTTGAGTTTCTATGATATATTATTGTCTCACGATGTTATCCTTCGCTGAAGTTTCGGCAAATTATAGATTTTGAATTCTACATTGATATATGCCCGTTTCTGCTTATTAGGCCAGTGCGACGCATATAATTTAAATTACTTTTTAGGAATATATTGAATGCCGAGACGTAAGGCTACGCCCGTTTCCTACAATCCTGTACGGGTCTCATGGTGTAATGGTTAGCACATCGGACTTTGAATCCGGCAATCCGAGTTCGAATCTCGGTGGGACCAAAGCCAATCTTTATTTTTCTACACTTTTTATTATTATTGTGTGTCTGTACTTATGATATTATGTGATTTTGTCACGTAATAACCAGTTTTTGTTTGACTTAATAAAGAGAGTACTAATATTTTCGTGTCGTTTGTGTAGTTTTGTGTATTTCTATTTACATGTTTTCGGGTTCATACAATATATTTTATTTATATGTTTTATATAAGTGTTGACTTCATATACGTCAATCACGTATTTGACTTTAACAAGTTAAATACGTGTGGTTGTTCAATAAAGTTATTGTGGACATTCGAATATACTCGACGACTCCCATAGTCGTGGATAGTACACCGGTTTCAAGGTGTCGCCATCTCTGAGGTCCCGGGTTCGAGTCCCGGTGGGGCAGATGTTTGTGTGATGAATGCGAGCATTTGTACCTTAGTCATGGTTGTTGATATATATTTCAATAAAAATTATTTATATATGTATAATATATGTATGTCTATCCGTTACCCTAGATCCCATAGCACAAGCCTTATTGAGCTTAGTTTGGGCTAGGCTAATTGGTGTAAGTGTAACAAATATTTATTATTATTTATTATTTATTTATATTATATTTTATACTTTATTTTATAATTTTTTAAGATTTTTGTGAAATTTTTAAATAAGATATTTTATTCAACAAATTAAAATAATATGAATATTACATAAATATACACAACATAAAAAAAAGTATATTCGGTAATTAAAACTAGTAGGTCTTAAAATATGTTAACACTTTCATTAATGTTTTCATTCATTTTAAATATGTAAGTTAACAGGTTCGCTAAGAAATTGTATATTAAGTAAATCTTTGTTTTATGTTATAACTAGAGATCGGATAATCGGATGCATATTTACCTAAAGTTAATTTTTAGCTCACAAATTATGGAAGCGGCTTTTTAAAATACATTTTGTTAAATAAAAATCCCGGGAAAATACGGGGCTGCAAATTTAACGTAGTGATATTGTTTTGAAAATTACTGAATTAGCACGTGGTATTTATTTTCAAAAGACCGAGACCCCTGGTTCATTTATACAACTACTAGCTTTCTGCCCGCGCTTTCGCCCGCGTGGATTTCGGGATTGGGTGTTATAAGAGGGTTAAGGGTCATAGCTTTTGCCCACGGCTACATATACGCGGAAGTCGGTTTATGGTGCGAAGATTTTATCGCGCTTCCCGTGGGACTATCCGTTTTTCCGAGATAAAAAATGCCGCAAAACTCCTCAAGAATCACTCTATCTATTGATGAAAACCGCAAAAAATCTGTGCAGTAGTTTTTGAGCGAAGCCTTTATTGCGCATCCCTGGGATCTGTCGATTTTTCCGGGATAAAAAGTAGCCTATGTTACTCGGGGAGAATGTAGCTTTCCAAAGGTGAAAGAATTTTTGAAATCGGTCCAGTAGTTTAACGCGTGAAGAGGTAACAAACAAACAAACAAACAAACAAATAAACAAACAAACAAACAAACACACTTTCGCATTTATAATATTAGTTGGGATGCATACGTATTTACATGAAGTTTAGTTTCAGTTCCCCGTGCGATCTATGAATGTACGATTCATTACATGAAGAGTGTTATACGAAAGTAGTGAGCTAGTTTGACAAACAATAATCAATTAAATAAAAAACCAGAAATGGTGCAAAATTTTATTTAACAAAACAATAAAAAGCCGTTTCCATACTTTGTCTTAAACTAACTTTAGGTAAATATGCATCCGATTATCCGATCTCTAGTTATAACTCTGTATTTATTACTAAAAAAATTTCATTAAAATTTACTTTGTTTTGTACATGATTTAAATAGATCATTACTTAATTGCATGTTTTTTGGCCTGTTCTAAAATGTTCCAACGGCTCGCATTGGAAACAGACTGATATATTTCGCCCCCCTCAGAGTTGAACATCCTATGCAGATGTCTAACTCGCCTAGTATTTGAAAGGGCCGGCCCCGGTTCGTATTATCATGACACCCGAATGTTGCCTACTCATATTTAAGAAATATACTACGTATTGCGGTTTTTATTGCTGTTACGTTTTGTTTTGCATTCGACGCAATTATATGCACCCTTTTTTAGTGCAGATAACTACTGCAGATAACTTTTACAGTCACCTTAATTTAGTTTGAAGAAGGACTTGATTTGTATCCGACCGTCTCATAGATTTCTATTAGGCAGGCATCACCTATTGAGGTGATCTGTTGACGTGATGGGGGATGCCCTATCACCGAATAGAGTCAACAGATCGTTAAAACTGGACAGGTGTACTCGTAATGAGCCCTGTTCATAGTTCAATAATTTGCAGTCTTTTGACAGGTTAGATATAGAGGTTTGCTCGCGTATTTCTCGTTATATATTTTAAAATAAAAGTTAACTGATTTTATTTTCTTTATTTCAAATAAAGAAAATAAGAATATAAAGTATCTTTACAGATTATAAAATGAAATATTTTCCGCTGTATGTTTGGTTAGATCTTTTACACTACTCAACTGACTTCAATGCTGTTTTCAGTAATAGATAAGAGTGCTTCATGGCGTTTATATATATAATACATGTATATTATAGAGAAAAGCATATGCTTTTGTCTATATGCTGCCCAGCTTCGCACAGCTGCAATATTGCAGCTATTAAATATTATAGCAATATTGCTAGTAACTTCATCTTGTGTGATCTATTTTTGTTATACTTGCCGTTTTTATTCCATAACTGTAGAACTCAATAGTCCATAATTCTGTAGAACTCAATCCAGCTCGAGCCAACTCCAACTATTTTATGGCGATTAAAATCATATCATAATAAGCTTTATTAAACATTAACATGTACTTTTGAGGTCAATACAAATCAACCACGTTTCAATCACGCTGGCCCAGTGCGGATTGACTACATATAGTTGGCTACATATCTAGGTTTGAATTTCTTCGCAGGTGTGTGCAGGTTGATTTACGGTATTTCCTTTCACCGTAGGAGCGTTAGATGAATGTTCATATGAAATTCAAAAAACGAATAATGAATTGGTACTTGGCAGGATCAACCCCAGGCACTCGGAATTTTCCGATTCTTATACCAGTGCCAAGACCACAGTGTCACCGACTATTTATCTAATTGCACAGATTAAGAAATAAAGAAATAAATATTTGTTACACTTACACCAATTAGCTTAGCCCAAACTAAGCTCTGTAAGGCTTGTGTCTGATAGACATACATACACTATATATATATATATAATAGAAATATATATCAACAACCATGATTAAGGTACAAATGCTCGCATTCATCACACAAACATCTGCCCCCACCGGGATTCGAACCCTATCTGGTGCACTATCCACTCTACTATGGAGGTCGTCAATATCATGATAATTAAATCCATTGTATTATTTTTTATTGTATTTTACATATTTTATAATGTATGTGTAGTTACAGTTGCATTCATCTTGCCCTCAAACATTTAAAACTTACCATTTATTAAATGTTCATTTATTAATATATTTATCCCACGATCTTTGCGACGAAAAGATATTGTTAATAATTGTTTGTAGTTGTTTTAATACTTTAGTCAAATATATCGATATTAAAAATATATAGAAATGGCGATCATTTCTATATATTTTTTAATGTTCTTGCTAAATATGAGGTATTCAAGTTTTACAAAGGTACAAAATGCGCGCCATTATTTTTAAAATTTATTTTCTTGTTCAGCCAGTTTTATTTAGCTGCTTTTATTTTCCCAGAGTCTTTTTGATTTAATGCATACATTTTGTATTAAATTTATTGGGAGACAACTAAATAATAATAAAACAGTACATTAGTGCAAAACTTTTGCGTCTTTGTAAAACTAAGTCATTTTGTCGTGCTCGGTTTTGTTGTGATTAATGTTTAAATACTATATGAATATCAGTAACCATAGACTATAGTTTCAATTTCGAATTACAGCATGATTGGGCATCTGATGGTGCAGCTGAGGCTTCTACTTCCGGGACCTCCCCGGGGTCGATTTCGATCCCGAGTTACACTGCGTCTGGATCCGGCACTTCTGTGTCTGGTACATCCGCATCCGGTGCATCCGGATATACTGCTTCTGGATCTAACGCATCTAGCTCCGGCACTGGCGCCATCAGGCGCACATCGCCACCGCCCTTGTCTGCTCTTCAGTGTTCGTCACCGACACCACGCCGCGTGTCCGCCCACCAGAGTCTTATCATACACCACATCACCAGCAACTCCGATTTCAACAACATCCCGTCTGGTTAGTTGGACTCATGCAATAATTTATAGAACGTCTGTCAATTACATTTTATTTATTTTATTCTTTGACTGGAATGGGCAGAGTATTGTATTTTTAAATTAACACTTGTTGTCTATTTATAAAACACTTCTTCAATCGTTGAAAAACTAATAGGTACACAAATTCTATTATTTATGTACCTATTAGTTTTTCAAGGATTGAAGAAGTGTTTTATAAATAGACACTCCATTTGGTTTAATGTGTTTCCTTTATATGGGAATCATAAATATTTTAAAGAGGTAAAGATCTGGATTGATCTACGGCACTGTTTGAAGAAATTTAGCATATGGATTAATATTTATGAAGAAAATGTTGTTTCAGGGGTGATTCAGCGCTACGGGAACAATGCACACAATGTAAACCCGAACAATCGCAACCCGCGCGCACCGAAGCAGCGCCGGTACTCGTCGCCGCCTCGTCGCCCCACCAACGACCGGCGGCGGCGCGTGCGGTATCCACCACCGGTACAACACATTCAGCATGGACAACACGGACAACATGGACCACATGGACCACATGGGCAGCATGGGCCACACGGACAACATGTCCAACATGTGCAACACGTCCAGCACAGCCAACATGTGCAGCATGTTCAACACATGCACCCCCATATCCATCATCCCCACGCCCACGCCCATATGCATCCGCACGCACACCATCCGCCTCATGCGCCCGCGTAGTCCCAGTGGACGCACGTTCCACGTGCGTCGTTATACAACTTCTGTCCGCCAGTGAATATGAACATTAACATGCCGTACCCCGTTTACCCATACCAGTATGTACCCGCGTACCCAATGTACGCGCCACGCAAGCCCACCTGCCCTTACCACACTGTCTACTACCAGTAACTAATCAAAGATAGCAGCGACGATACATCCCAGACAAAGTCACATTCTGTTCATTCCAAAATAGAAATCTTAAAAATGTGTAAAATGTATATGACATACTGTCATGAGCGTGAGTCGCATATATTTTGCCAATTTTAATTAAAATGTAAACAGAATGTAACTTTGTGTATTTGGTCTGGTAATATGAAATTATTGTGTCCATATATATGGTTTCTAAAAATGTCGGTGACACAGTTTTCAGACTGTTCATTGGAACTTTTTATTCGATGACAATGCTTTGCAATAGAAGCTGAAACAGTACCAAAGTAATTTAACTATTTACTTTTAACGGTTACATTGTGATCATATTGGACAAGATAGTTTCATTTTACTCTTAGCATGTTATCGTTAGTATGTGCAGTCATTGTTGCCAGAGAAGTTCTACTGAAGCTGTTTTACTGTCTTATGAACATTCCCAAGTGTCTAATGAACAGTTGAGTGTCTGAACTGCATAAAGAATGTATTGAACAGTGCTAATTTTCTTAATAAAACAGTTTAGTGCAAACAGATCAATGTTAAATGTCAAGTGATCGATTTCAGTGAATGCATTTTAGTGAAGTGACTACGGTAAAGTCTAGTTTGGAGAACAGCAACAGTACTAGTAATGGTTAATGATGACTGCGGGTTTTTTTGTCAAAGGACCATACAACTAGTTCCTTGTTGACAACACCATCGTAACTTGGTAAACGTAATCCGGCTTCAGACAAAACACACAGTAATCTTTCATTTACATCACTCACTATGGGACTGATCTGATAACACTCAGAATATTTTTATTCATATTATTTCAGCATTCCTTGTTATTTTATTATGTTGATTTGAGATCTACATATCATTCACTTTCTAGATCTACATAAAAACATTATTATTATATGTTGCATATATTTTTACAATCATGTTACGAAATTTTTGATTTATCATTCATATGAATGTTACCATAATGTGTAGTGATAATCTCTTTTAAACTATGATATTAATCTTTACCTTTTTAACCTTGTGCTGTTTATAGACGGCGGTCAAGTTGTTTCAAAATAGTTAATATTAATTTATTATTAACTTGGAATGTTGGGTAGCCTTATTGTCAAATCTTATATGTGATGTATATGAAAGATTTACAAATTGTACCCGTGTTTGTCAGATTTTTGGTCACGTGGTTGCGGTGGGTCTTGTGGGCTATGTTGTGTGCATAAATCATTATTGGTGGTATAATCGAGAAACAAAGAACTATTGCGGACATATCGACAATGCATCGGATGTTGCAAGGTATATGATTGAAGACTAACTGGTGGTGAACTGGAACATTAACAATACGGACAATTTCACTTAAATCAGTAGATTCCTTATTAATAATTACGCCCATTATAAGGGTCTTAACCTTAAGGTTAATGTTATTTATTATAAGATAAGTAGTATATAAGTTTTAAACAAAATATTATATATATAAAATTTGGAATATTGTGAAATTGCATGTTCCAGTAGGACCGCATAATGTATAGTTTGGGGCGATCTTGTTTACCTATAACAATATGGGTACATTGTATCTTGTATACTTTTAATTGTGTCCTATGTATTTCTGATGTACCTGTACTGTTATGGACTATTTGAATTATAACATCTGAAGATTATGCCCTGAATATGCATCATTGTACTTCATAATCTCCTAAGACCCTTTGTAAAATGAAGGTGAAAAACATGTAAATCTGACAACAAATATTGAAAATATGCATATAACAAAAATTTTCTGTCGTAAATTTTGCTATATGCATATTATTTGCATTTGGGCTATAGAAATAGTATGACTTTATAATATTCTCTAGTTTGTATGTGTATGTTGATAATTCAATACATATTGATACACTTTTACTCTTCTGTAAGTTTTATAGTAGATTTAGTCTAGAAATTACTGAACACTTTTAAACATACTATCTGTCTTACCGTTGGACTTAAGATATATTTTTCGGATTTTAAACTCACTAGTAACTATCGATTGTGGGTGTTAATTGAGTTTATGTCGCTAAATGTATATAGAATAGATGTCGCCGGATTCGGAATGTGCTGTTTTAGTAATCTCATAGCGGAGATAAACAATTAAAACAATTCATAACCTATATATAAATCTAATTATGAACTGATGGTCATTTTCAATTTATCATATTATATGAAATATGCAATAGACTTAGAATATCCATATACAGAGTGGATCAAAAAATGTATTCACTGTTTAAAAATCCACAACCAGTTGACGGAGTTGCCTAATTTTTTGGTGTATATACTTTTAAACAGTGGGTATATTTTTTGGAACCCTCTGTAGGCAGATGCAGTAGACATATATATTAAGAAAAAAATATGTATGTATTTGGAATGATTTGTACGCGTGATGTTGGATATTCTCTGGTTTGACGCGATTTGCAGGCATAGGTTATATATATTACATGATGTGTTAAATTTAAACATTAGTATCGATAACATTAAAATAGATAGCTATTTTAAAATTTGTGTCGTATGATCGCCCGTAATACAAAATAGCATTAATGCATTTTATCCTTACAAATTGAAATGTAAGCACTTATCAGCCTGGGCTCTGTATTTATGAATGCTGTTGTTGTTACGTTGTGCGTAGTTATTTGCGATCTGTATCGCATAATTGAATTATGCATTAAAAATTCGATCAAATATATGCTGTTAAAAGTATTGCGTTACGCGACGATCGCTGTTTTGAGACGATTGCTCTTCCGCGACGACCCTATATTGATTGGATCCTTTTTTGTGATCGACAGTTAGAGTAAGTTCAAAAAAATAAAATCTATTTATGCATATGTGTGGAAAAAGTGAAAAAAACTAAAAAAAAAGTGTATCTCTGTCTATGTAAAATACTCGTCGTATCTTAATGTTAGGTAAGTGTTTGTCGCTGGCAGTTAAGTAAAGTTAACCATATACAAAATAAAAAACATAAAAAAATTCTTCGAATAGGTTTTTTACGATTACTTTTGCAAAGATGCTACGCCATTAGTGCACAAGTCTAGGAGACCCTGGTACTGGAAAGAAGCAGCAAATTATTGTTTTTACCTGTGTTTTTACAAGTATTGCAATAATTTTAGTAGTCCTTAACTATATAACATTTTTTTCATAAGAGTATTTTTGAAAAATAATTTAAGTCTGTGAGAAGGCAAATCGGTTACACTTACGTGTAATTTGTTGTAAAAGTCCCTAGCTTTTTGCAGACTGTATGTTGGTACGGCAAGCTTATATTTATTTCTCGTTTTGTTTAAGTTTATCAAATTTATTATGGTTCTTATGAACATATATCAAATTTCTATTAATGTGAGGTCACATTAATGAAAATTACTGCTAATATCAATATACTAGTTTCTTCAAATTGTGTTTTCAGCGATTCTCTTGGTTTTAATTTAAATATAGCGCGAATATATATTTTTTGTAGTATAAAATTACTTTGTATATTCGCAGTGGAACTTCACAGTAATAATCAATATGACACAACATTATGAAAATATTTAAAATAAATTAACGTTGCCGTTTCAATGTCAGTAAGTTATCTCCCTTATTTTACAGTATATGCTGCAGAACTAAGTCTATTAGCTAAGCTATCAATATGAGGATCCCATTACAATCGTGAATCTAATTTTATACCCAAGAATGTTGTATCAGCTGTGAATTTGATAATTTCATTATTGATTTTTACAATGTATTCCTATTATTTGGTAACAAACATTTTAAACATATAGTTTTAGAATTAATCGTGCCAGTAACCAGTGTAATATTTTGGAAAATGTACTATTCACAAGGTCAATATTTTACTTCCTCGATCAGTCATAAATATTAATGAAGTGTCAACTGCAAACAGTACTGTACCACACAGGTCCTAAGTGAAGTATATAAGCTACACTTTGTTTGTGGAATGAGCTCCCTGCCGAGGTTTTCCCAGAGGGCTACAGTATGGGGTTCTTCAAAAGGGGAGTAAATAGGTTTTTGAAGGGTTGGCAACGCGCGAGTGACACCCCTGGTGTTGCAAGTGTCCATAGGCTATGGCAACCGCTTACCATTAGGCGGGCCGTGTTCCTGTTTGCCACCAACGTGGTATAAAAAAAATTAAGAAAGTAATGGTCCCAATATTGACCCTGGGGTTCTTCCATAATCATAGGTTCACAAGTAGACTCAGTGCCATTAATGACAACCTTCAGAAGCCCAATTCAATAAATAATACGCAACACCGCTACCCGCTTCCGAAGAGATACTATAATAATTGAGTACTTGGATGAGTTTTCATAGTGGATATGTCGCAGCCAACTGGTTAAAATAGCCGTTCAATCAAACAGCTAGCCCTTTGACTATTGATTGAACGGCTATTTTAACCAGTTGTCTGCGACAGATACAGTATATAGATATTGACTATCTTCTGTTAATATATCCTTTTATAGAGAATATGGATTGTGAATATGGGATGTGGATATAATATTTTTTTTAAAGATCACATACTAAATTCAATAAAAACCTGAATAAATTGTATATAGTCAAATAATATAATCTACTAAAAAGTACTACTGACTTGTGGGGGGTCTAGAGGTCGATAACATTCCACCGATGTGACGGAGAAAGAGGAAAAAGATAAACATCTTGGAATAGTATGGTATATATTCGGAACGCCAAATTGTCTTATGCATTTTGGGCAAGCTGCTGTCGGCGGCACCAACCTAACAGTTTGGCAGTGGGTATTAGGAGTAATACCAACAATAACTGGAGAGTTGCCACTGAGGCGAGACCTGTTGGGAGATTTCAGGCGGAATCTAGCCTGTAAGACATCACGCTATGCATTGAATCTCCCACTGATTGACCATAAGGAAAACTACAAACCAAATAAAAAAAAAGTGTGTATGTTCCCATATTGTAATAGTCCGTTCTCAAATCTATTTCTTGTAGCATATAAGAGAGCAGTAGCTATGTAAGTTCTGTCCGTCTATTTAGATTAACCGTTGTATTGCCAACCCGTTATGAGCCAACTGTATTTTTCTTCGCTACAAGACAACGACTATATCTGGGACAGCATAGCGGTGTATTAGCATATTTAATACAGTATTCGTCATATATTTAAAGTATGGTGAATTACTAATTCTTACTTTTTCTTTCCATAATGTTCCGATTGATCATCTCGTCGCTTGCCCGTTTATTTGAATTTACGTTCCGTTACCTCATTACAGAGTTATGTTAACAATATATTTATTATTGTTTCATTTAAAAGGATTGATTTATCAGTGCAATTTTTTACAATTTATCATTTGTTTATTATTGTTTACCCGCCTGACCGGTCTTATTTCATCTACCGACTAAAGGCTTAGACTTAGGCCTTATGCCTAAGTTTTAAGAACATGTCGGCAAATCATGAGGGCGATTAAATAAGTATTTTTGACTATATGACCATAGTCCGTTCGTTACAACAGTTTGACAAATTATAGATTTACATTTATAGTTTGACTAATTATTTTTACTGAATTGACAGACAAATTAAACTGCAGTTGAGAATGTCTGGCTTTATTTGTTTTTTGTCTGGTCATATTCATTCACAACACACTGGCTTTTACATATGCACAGTACATAGGTTTGTTAAAAAAGGCATAATTTTATTAACATTGAATCTTATATCTTTGTATAAATATATTCGCGGGTATTTATATTCCATGGTATTATTAGGATGTACATTATATATATATACATACATTATTGTCACCAAAAGCTGTTCCAGAATTTAGCGGCTTATATATAATTTATGATATCGCAAGTTTCCTTGTCGGATTTGTGGTTTTATATATTCTATTTATAATAGTAGAATTATTGGACAGCTTAGATGTTTTTTATTATGACAATCTTAGCGCTACGAAGCGTCAATCGATGTTTTCGTCGAAACGGAGAGCCGGCCTTCTGTAGCTGTTTACTTTATGGTAACCCACTGTGTGCTTGTATGCAACTCGTATGCTTTCCCTATACATATATATTTCTCATGTCACTCGCGGTTTATCTTTCTCAACGGGCTTTTATTATATGATAGATATAATTAAAATAGCGCTGTGAAGTTATTTATGAATGTCTTAGTGTAGATTGCGCGCGTTCATCCTGTCGCGCGTTTTCGTAGATGTAACAATAACGTAAAATTAATACATAGTGATATAAGTTGGTGTTGTGTTGTAGAGGACACAATGTAAACTTAACGACTCGCATTTCCTCCTCGTCGGTTTATTTTTGCGAGACATTGATTTTCAGAGCGAAATGCGAGTTATTCTATATATTGTGTCGTAGTATTTAATGTTATTACCGGTTAGTTATACTAGAATAGTTTCATCTGGAATGTATTGTTTGTTTTCATAGAGACGTGCAGCTTGGGTACTTTGTGTAATTGTGAAAAATATTGATTATTACATCACGAGACAAATATTTATATCAATTGTATGCTATAACATCAGAATTTGAAATGGAAAACGAGATGTATAACGGACATCGGTTTTACTATCATGTTGTCAGCGACAAATTTGTAATATGAGAAACATAATTTTCATCCATCTTTTTTAGTAAAATTTCTAAGAAGGGTATTGTTTATAGGTCATGAAGGTTTTTAAATAGACATTATTGCAATGAAATTATTCTACAAACACTTTCTAAACCGTATAATAGATTTTATTTTTCTCCGAAATGATCATTATATTATGAAGTTTCTTTTAAAGGGTGCATTAACGAAATCTGCTACGTTTGATGTAATTTGGGGTGCGATATTTAGATATACCTTAAATGAAATTTAAAAAATATCACGTAGCTTGGAGATTTATTGCTATACCTTACAGAGAAACTGTAAATAGTCTAAACTTTGTTTCAATATCTGTGCCTCCATCGTCCATGATGTAGTATAGACAAAAAACGTATCATACAACGCTGGTTCTTAAATTAGTTTCGTCTCTAGGAATGTTTATGTACATCTTAACAATTATATTAACATGTATAACGTTAATATATTTTTTGAACCATTTCCATCACTTGTAACAAGTATATCTTATCTATTTTTACCGCAAAACAGCAGTGTCTACATGCGAATTTGTGCGTCTCGCGACTTTACATCTCGTGTAGTAATTTAGCAACGTAATTTCTAGTGGGAGTTGAAAATTTGCTGCGAATCTCACCAGTTACCATCACACGCACAGCGTGTTTGTTTGCCAATACATAGGTACAAAACAAATCTAGAGCATAAATGTTGTGACCGTGATTTGCACATAGTTTTCGTGAGGTGCAAAATTCTGAAATAGAGGACGCATAGAGCGTGGGTTTGTGGGATGGCAACGCGTATTCCGGTCGCAAGCGTCCGGACTACGGTGGCCGCATAGCTCCAGTTGGGCCCTAGTCTTGTATAAAATAGAACAAAGTACCCAAAGCTCAGTCTCGGTCTAGGTATAAGTTCACTATCTTAACCGACTAGTCAGTCTTTTTAATTAGTTATTAGCTGAGTTTCCGATCAGTCCACTAGTCGTTGGGTAGTGCAAAGCAAGGGTTTAAGTGGTCGCATTAATTTTTTATTTAGCCTAAGCTGGGCCAAGGCCTCTCCCCAAGATCGTTCAGTTGCGTGTTTCATGTCACCTCAAACCACTCACGAAATTCTACCATATGATCTCGCAATTGTTTCCTGGGATGGCCTCGGTAGCGTTCTCCATTCGTTTGTTTACACAAGAAAGTCATTAGTATACATTATGCTAATAATAATATGAGATTCGAGTTCCGGGAAATCTTGATATCTTTTAAGACAAGTCGGGTAACCTTCATAAAATGGCATAATAAAAAATACGATTGTGAATAGCTTGAAAATACGATTAATATTTGACAAGTTATAAAAAGCTTTTGTATAATCGACAAGCTATAATTTCTGACATCAATTACAGCGGAAATGTAGAACTGTGATAACGGACTTTATATTACCATACAGGCCAGTATCAAAGATTCTTGAGATGTGATCACTTAACCGTTGTACTCGTTACGCCTAATGACTAAGTATGCAAATATGAAATTAGATTGGAAACACAAAAACGAAAAAAAAAAACAAAAAAACATGCATTTAGCTTAAGACTGTATTCGGGCGTAGTGTTTTATAAGCTAATTTGTTAAGTTATTTACAAACATTAGTGCGCAATTTCGATCGATTAAGTTCATTACAAGAGCAGAAAATCGTATTAGTTCTTATCTGAATTTTTAGATCTCAGGGCCTGTAGACAAAATCACATTTATTGTGTTTGAATTCGTTCGTGAGAACTAAATATAAGAGAATTATCCGCAATTTGAAATCATTTCCATACATTTCCGTTAGATAACGATATGATTTCGATAATGAATTATACGTCGATGATTGATACTTTGAGGGGTCCTGATCTTTTTGTATTTATTCGCTTGTTCCTGAACGTATGTTGAAGCTTAGCATTTTACCTGTCTGTGAAACTGCAGTGTGGTCATTATATCCACTAGTAGCAAACAATAGTACAAATGGCTCAATTCGTGAAATCCTCCATATACAATATACCTTATTTAAAATTTAAAACTTTTTACTAACAGTCGAGGTAATTTGTCAAATAGGTTTGACGGTACTTGTTTAATCATGACAAGTTAATAGGCGTATTTAACATATATTTTGTATGGACACGAAAATTTAGAGCCAAATAGTTATCAGTGGATATGGCCACGTTACCATATTATGGCAAGTTACCAAAACTTGCCATAATAACCAGGGCTGCCAGTAGATAAATATCGACTACACATTTTAGTGTCTGTAGTTATACGAAATTTCATCGCATTATATATAACATTATATAAAATTATAAATATAAAACAATTTTTCTTCATAACTTCATAAACCAAACATACTGTACTTCAACGCTTTAAGTTTAATTATTAAAATTTCAGAAATACAATTTCGTACTGGTCACATTCAAACAATCATATATATTTGTACATTTGAAGCGTTGGCAAAATAAGTCGCAGATAATATTCCAATTTATTAAGTTTTTTTTGTATCCTATTTATATATACACTATCTGGCAGCCCTGATAATAACCGTGCCACGTACACACTCATCACAGTATATCGCGTCGATATATCACATTATGCCGCGTCGGCTTATCACAATGGTCTTAATTTTTAATTTGTATGTAATATAATACATCCAGTGTTATGGATTTTTCAGATGGGCTTATTTGTTTTTTATTTATTTTATATAGTGACACAAATATAGTTTTATTTATTATGTACCAGTATTGGTGGTTTCAAAGGTTCTGCACGTCTTGTTTTTATGTATTTTTAAAGTATTCTGCCTATATTATATAAGTTTTATTTTAATGATATTATTGTCATATTTTATTTTACTATAATGCCACTATTGTGTTTTAAGCATTTTACACTCTTTATTGCCTCAAACTGTATTTTAAATTTATGCATGTTTCGTTCAGTACAAATGATTATAGTTTATTCGTGTTGTTTTTATTCGTGGTGATTTTTTATTGTTTTTGTCGACCATTGTTTATTAAAACAAGTATAAATATATTTTTTTAAACATATGTAAAATATATTTTAATCAAATTTATAATTGTGTCTTAAAACTTCCTGTCGACTAATATTTAACTGTTGATTTTATTTGTATACGTGTAATGTTTCTTTTAACCTAAAAGAGTGAACGGTAGGACACTGTTATTGTGGCTGACATAACTCGTTCAACCAGACAGAGGGTTCGCTTTAATGCAATATCGCTGAAAATGTACTGTAACTGCGTAAATATTTGCACGCGATTAGTTTGCTTAGACATGATACAACCATTCGCTCTTTTTGCAAGCTTAAAATAATTATCAATGTGCGTTTTCTTTTAAATGTGCGCGATTTTGGGAAATATTTTGTCAACTGCACTTTTTTTTGTAACGAGACATTAATAAAATCGCGTTCAAAACGTTATTTTCAATTACATATGACATATGGATTAATATTTACAAGAGTCGATTTGTTTTGTATTTGATTTTTGTTCCTTGTTACATCCTTTGTTTTGTTTTTTTATTGTGTTTTAGTAACTTCCATGAAATATGATGCATGGTCAAAAACCACTATAGGCAGACGGGTTAAAGTGGCAACCGACATCAAAACCGGGTGTTCAACCACATAATGAACCTGTAGGGTCTTTGTCTTCCCACCTTTCCGACTACGATGGGTAACAGTGTAAAAATATAAAAACATTATATAACAACAATAAAATAAAAAGTAACAGAGACAACTAAGTTACTTCTGTTAATAAAACACCTTAACGACGTTTACGTGTCGCAGTTTCAATCAACCGGCATGTCCATCAAAACGCCATCTTTTTGCTACCGCGTTCCATTATCGGCTCGTTGAAGTAACACAATGCGCTCTTTGTGCGCCTGACGAGGGCCGGCCGCCGCTGATCGTTCAATTTGTTTCGGGATATAGGTGATTTATCATCTTTAGCATCGCATTGTGTTGTCCGTCAACGCGGCCAGGGCAAACACCTTCGCTTGACACCGCCCCAACTGAATAACAAACCTTAAACGCCGAACTTACGATATATTTCGCAACAACATAAAACATTACATAGCGCTGTATAATAGTTATTGTTGAGCCGAAACGTTTTATCGCTGAAAACGAAGTCTATTTATCGCCGTGTGTCGTTTCAAATCATTTCCATTCTGTTTGTTATCACTAGATGAGTGCAGTTAACAAAAACGTTTTCCCAAAGCTTGGGATTCTAGCTTGCCCAATGCCCAGAATGGTCCTTACTTACGAGATTGTTCTCTGATAGAGTACGGTCGGCGGGAAACGAGGCTCTACATTTTTAACGGTGTAGTTTTTGAACATGCTCATTGTGTATGGTCGAACTGGCTATGGATCACTGACTTCATTTTCGTCAGTATGCCAGCGTAAGGCGGGTTCGATTTTATATTGTACAGAACCGGATACAAGCGCGTGATCAAAGAATAGCGCAAGCTCTAAATTACACACACTTTACATTTCATGCTAACCGAAAAATTGAAAAGAAAACGCAATTAACATTTTACTAACTTAAAACTCCGTTAACTGTGTTACAAAGAAGCATTTATTTTATGAATGTATTTATGATGTAAGCCCGCACTGTTGTCGCCGATTGTACCTTTATTAGACTGTGGAGAGAGAATCATCCAGAACAAGTTACTAATTTAATGGATTTTACACAAAAATTTGTCAAAAGGATCTTGATGTCATACAATGGACGTCACGCTAAACTTTGCTTTGCATTAGGAAACTGATTTTATTACAAAGTCGGGTAATGTCTGGCGTGCTGTCGCGTTTATAAAAATATGTCGCAGTCAACTGATTAAAATTGTTGTACAGTCAAACAGCTAGTCATTTCATTGAACAACACCATTCGACTACATGTCGCTTAGCCGCCTAGCTGAACACAACATTCAACATTACAGCTAGATAATGCTCTGCTATATGTAAATTTGTTAACGTAACTATCATATTGACATTGTTCGCGATTGACATTGATTACTAATCGTTATTATTTTTCTTACATCGAATTTATGAGATAACTTAAGTTTAAAAGTTTCTTTTAAAGTTCTAAATTTTTTATTGAGTGAGTGAATCAATATATAAGTACTTTAATTTTTAAGTTTCTGATTGATGTTATTTCTACACCATTTTGTCTTGACTGCGATATTAAAATACTCATCTCGTGGTTCATATATGCAGAGGATTGTCTCTCAAGTATAAGAAGATAATTATATGTGGTCATTTAATGTTACAATGTCCTTATATTCGGCTGTATTGTTGAATGCTTTGAGCGCATCTATAATAACTAAAAAGCTAGACATGTGGTTGAAATATATTGTTTAATTTTGATTGAACAGTTATCAACCAGTTGACTGCAACATATACCACTCCCAGTTCTTAAGATAGTTCTCTTTCCACCGGTCTTTCAGTGGAACCAATGGACACCGATAGTATGTTAGGTGTGTGCCGTTGTACAAACTCAAATGTACGTACAACTTTGTACAAATCTTGTAAATATACTATACTTTAATTTTAAATAATTTGGTTTTAAAGTTTTAAAAATAAATAGTATCAAATTTAAGATAGATTAATAAAATTAACATACGTTGTATGTTACTAAAACCCAATGGTGTTTCATTTAACCGCCTATCTTAAATTCCATATAGATTTGCGTCGAGGTGCAGAATTATTTGATAAGTTGATAGTTCGCTATAAATTATTCAAAATAATAAGCTACAATAATTTTAAATATTTTGTATTTTGAAAAAAGATGATTTTTGAAAATAGTTTGGACATACAAATTATTTTAAAAAGTACATAATTTTTTAAAAGTACATAATTTACTACTTTTGTAAATAAATATACTAACATGACAAGTACTAACCGTTCTATCATTCTACGTGTATTTTCTGAAAAAAATTCTCAATCAGTACAAAATTTGTTTGGAATTCTCAACAACATACAAAAGGGTTAAATCGGTACACTTTCTGGAATGAGCATGACGCTCGCAGTATGCCCTGTCAGGAGTTGACAAAACATGTTCATGTTCAAACACCGAACGTGGTTGTCATGACTTCGCGCGCTATGCGTCGTGTTTTAAAGAGTATATAATGTTAAAACAGAAGGAATCTTAACGGAAATTAATCAATCCCTTGTTGATTAATCAATGTTTCAAAACTCACAATCACAAAAGATAGCTTTCTTAATTTACGAGTTAACTTGTTATGTTTCAAATAATTGTAGGTATGGTATGTCTTTAAGAGTATTTAGTTAACTGAATAAGAATATTAGAAAAAGTGATAAAAAGAGTTAAGACTCCAATGATAGGAAGCCGTAGCTTTATGGATGCCGTCTCTCACTTCTGTCATGAAGTGATGGAGGCGAAGGAGAGGCTCGAGCTAGAGCGCGAGCTTGATCCCCTCGCAAGCGCGAGGAAGGCAGGGCGGCGATGGAGGGGCTCCAATGCCCTGATTCCGCCGTCCTAGTGGGGGTCGGCGGGCGGTACGGATGGGTACCGTATCGTCTGCATTACACACGACCCCAGCGATTGTGGGGGCAGCTATGGAGAACACTAGCTACCCCCATGTCTACATACACACATATATCTACATACACACATAATATATCTACATACACACATATATGTGGAGTACCACACACTCCTGTCCCTACCCAAGAGGTTTGGACGGTGCGTCAATGCATTTCCCTCGCTAAAAAAAGAAAAAAAAAGGAAACCGTAGCTTTAAATATTTAAGTGCCTATAACGCATAACGTACTCGAGTATTAGAAGAGAGATTGAAAGGTGCTCGGGCTACTCAAACACTTATAATGATGCTAAAATCCAGGTGGCGCTACGTGTAGCACACGTTATTTTGGTTTAGTATAACACGTAGTAAGCGTACAAGCTAATTGATGGAACGCTTAAATCAAATGAGTCGGCGCTGCGATGACTCTAATGGTTGTTAATTGTCGTTGTGGATTGCCATTGTCGTTGGCGTGTGAATGAATGGAATTAACGTGATTGTTACTAAACTAGACAAGAAAGCGTGATGTGGGTGTTTTAATTTTTAAACACAACATGACAAAGATCATATAAAGATGATTTATTAAAATGCATTCGCTGAAATTGAGAAGGGACGACCTAGACGCAAATACCTTGACTAAATATGTGATATATTGAAAAAAGTTCAGGTCAAGGGGTACTCTTGGTAACCGATAGGCGTACATGAAGTCCAGGAAGCTTGGGAAGTATGTTTAGATCGTAATAAGCGGAATACTGTGATATCCTACACCCATGTGAAAGAGGTGTATTTACACACACCTACATATATATAACATATGTTGACCACCTCACCCAATGATAACGTACGGCGTATGTATTCGTGAGAAATGTAGAGATCACATTGTACAATATTTTTCACCTTAGCAGCTCAAACATACTGTGTTCCCTGCTTAAAAAGAGTGAGGGAAATGCGTTTTCCCTCACTGAGTGAGGAAAATTGATTTGAATTTAGAATGCTGCGAATTATCATTATGTACGAAACACGTCATTCGAAATTCGATTTATTAAATGTAACTTTTAATAACTGTAATTTTAAATTTTAATAGATACTTAGTTTTTGCAAATATATGTGGTTTTATTTTAATCCATATTGTTTCATTTATATCTCTAATAATGTTCTCACTGCTAAGGTGAAAAGTTGTATGTGTCACGCGAGAGAAAAGTTATTTCCATCTCGTGCCTTTGAATCCCTCGCGTCGCTCAGGATTCTAATGTAGAATCAATTATTAGAGTCTTTCGCTTACTGGGGATTCAAAATTAGCACTCGCTTGGAAAAACTAACTTTCCTCTCTAGTTGAACAAATAACTATTATAGTAAAGTTGAATGAGAAGATAGATTTCATTAAGCTTATATCCGTCTGTTCTACTCTATGTTATGGCTGTAGGCCTTAGGCCATCATCCTGGTCCAGTGCGGATTGATTTACTTCACATACGCTTTTGAATTCATTCTCAGGTATATGTAGGAGTGTCAGATAAATGTAAATATGAAATTCGAAAACGCAGATAAATGGCAGATTCGACAAATCCCAATTCAATGACCAGTGCCACAGCTAGAGCGCCGCCGACGTTCCAAAAACCGTTTTACATTGTAATATATTTGAAAAATGTTCCGTTAACATTTTAGAATTTTCGAACATTTCCGAGACCACAGGGCCCATTGACAGTCTGTCGTTTGGTATATTATTATTGTATGCAATAAAAGTATGAGCGATGTGCATTTTAATTCTATAGAAATTTGTGATAAAACCATGTTTTATTTTGTGATACAGTTTGGTGACAACTTGTTAAAATTATCTCCAATAATATTATACCTGTTTGACTGTTTGTAATATTATCATTACGTCTAAAACGCTGAACTGTGTCTAATTTATTTTGGTATAGCAATAGTCTGAGAACCGGGGAAGTATATAATATAGATTTTACTGCGGAAAAGTCAGGTATAATGAACTAGCAAGATGCACAAGGAATTGTTGTTGCTATATATCAAATCTCATTTAATGAAATAAAAACAGAACTTGAATCGTTTACTAGAAAAAAAATCGAGTGGGGCTGTGCCGGGGCACACGGCCGTTGGTTTTAACGTGAAACGTTTATGTTAGGGAATCGCTTTTAAAGTAAAAGATTGAAATAAAAACAAGATTGACGATGTTTTAAGTATTTTAATAAAAAACTCAATGTCACAACAGCGAGCTGACTATATAAGCGAAATATTCACACCACATTTTTGTTTCTAAGACTAATAGTTTTTTAATTATTAAGGTACGATGATATAGACCTTTTCGTTACGGTCCACTTTTCAAACCTGGTACCCGTATGTTCCGGCGCGATTTTAAAGACGTTTCACGTCAAAAAACTTTAATAAATAAAATAAAATGCTCTAATTAATTAAACAAAGAACTTTTATTTAACATAGATTGGGTTACACTTACCTCTTACTATCATTTAAGAATAAGTATATAATGTGTCAAAAAGAGATTTGATAAACACTATTGATTTGTCAGAGTAATGAGATTGAATTGCCGCAACTATGTCATTTAAACTCCAAATCACTAATGATTTGTACAAAAGCATCTTGATTTGACTAACAACGAGCTACGAAACCGTAGCTACGATGTGAAACCGTAGCGTGACAATGGACAGGACAACTTCAGAACTGTAAGTTCCACGTTCCACATTTCAAGTACAGAATTACAACTGTAAATTGTTAAGTAATTTAATTTACCTCAACTTTACCTTTACCTAATGAGGCACAAGGAAAAATTTCCTCAAAAGTTTGTATTTACTTATTTGGAAAATTACAAGGTGAGCTACAGTGATAAATGAAGTTAAATCGAAGGTTTTTTAAAGTGATTTACTTCTTTAATTGTGTTTTTTGTTTATTAATTATGGAAGCAAACAGTATTTAATGTTGAGTTTTGTAGCTATGCCTTATTTTATGCTGTATTGAAGAAAAGTTTGAATTTTGATTTGGATATATTACAATAAAGGAATTTGTCGAGTTAAATATAAAAAGTTTCTTAGTTTATATGTATATCATTAATTATTACTAAATTGTGAGATGTATTTTAGACGAGATTTTGTGTTTTGTTAATAACATTACAGTTACCAAATTTTACCCTATAAAATTTAAAATAAAATTATATAAAGACATAATAAAATCCTAAATTTGCTAAATTAAATCCAATAAAAAAGTTAAACAATGAATATTGTTGATATGCACTATAATTTATCAAATTAGAAATTGTCGAAATACACGGTAAATTTGAAAAATGAAATAAGATGACATCTCTAAACTTTTATAATAGACGAATTTATTGCGAATGAATTAAATTTTTATAGTTTATGGCTAAATATATCTATGACACTATTTATTTTTATAGTGTAATTGATTGCAAGAACACAGGCATTCTGTTGGAATGCAATGTATCAAAGAATGCAGATTTATCTTGTAAATTTCAATAAGATTTTAGAAAGCAGGTATGGAGAATCTAAAATGCCGTTTAATCTCATGAAGCTGCATGCAAGATCTCTTTGAAATTTTAAGAAAAACACTTCTTGAAAGTGTTTAAATTTGTATTCAACCGCCTTGTATTTTATTTTATATTCTTATCGGCTTATGGCGTATGTATTGTTGCTCGGAGCTAATGAATAAATGCCTTCTGAATTAAATGAGCTTGTTTTTCTATGTACAGTTTACGGGCCAGAGACTCACTCACGCAATTCTTTAAAGTAATTATTATTTTAGCTAATTATTATATGTGTTAATAACATTTAGAAACTATTACACATTTATTGTCATATTTAATTTTATTTATTTAAACAACAAAAGAAATATTGAAATGTTTTGAATATAAATTAGACAAGAATATTTTACAAATAATTTTAGAACATTTATCAAAACTAGTTTTATTAATATATAAACCAATTAAAAACCCACCACCTTATCATAAATGAGAATTAAATAAGACAAATAGAATAAAGAGCTTATTCTGTAGAGAACCGATAATTTTTGGTTCTCTACATTTTATTTATATAAATCAAAATAAAAGTGTTTTTTTTTAATCAATACATAGTATAAAACAAAGTCGCTTTCGCTGTATGTCCGTATGTATGCTTAGATCTTTAAAACTACGCAACGGATTTTGACGCGGTTTTTTTAATAGATAGAGTGATTCTTAAGGAAGGTTTGTATGTATAATAAATGCATAATATAGTAGAGAAACACTGATAAATTTAAAGGTTTCTAATGTGATGTCGTAAATAAGCACGTTTTTTTGCGCTTATATTATATTGCAAACGCTGGCTGAACCCTACGAGATAGACCAAAATAATGTACTACAGTATTGTACAACTTACAAAAATCCACAAAAAAGTCCGCGATGGTATATGTCTATCTCTTAGGGATAACCCACCATAACCATTTTTTCACTGCACCCGTGCGAAGCCGGGGCGGGTCGCTAGTTAACAATATTTTAAAAGTATATTTTAAGTGCAAACAATAATTATTTTATTATAAAATCAGTTTGTACTTTTAACTTCCTGAATTTATTTGTAATAACAAAATGAAAAATCACATAAGAACACTTGTAGTGTTATGTATTGATCTTATGATAACTAATAGAAACAAGTATACTGAGATCAATTTTATTTTTTGAGCAATACAGGACTCGAAACTTATATAAAATTTTCTTCGTTCGTGTCAATGGAAAGTTTGAATAATTGTTGAACAGTCGTCTCACCAAACATAAATTTTGACTGTAGACCTTGTCAAATTGCATGTGCATGTGCATTTCCAGCATATTTGTATTTCTAATTCTTTATGCAATACTTTGCCAGTACAGTCACCAGCGTTAAAGATATTTGTTGATTACTTACTTGCTCCGTACATGATCTTAAGTTGAACGACTGTGCAACTAACTTTTAGATTTGGTCCTCGCGTAGCTTACACTAGTAAGAATACTTGTAGACATAAATGTAAGCTTTTATATAACAGGTGGGCTTGAATCCGAGCGATAATCTCTGTCAGATAACTTGTGAGTATAGTTAATATAGAAACATAATTTTCGTGATAAACTTTTGTTTCTTTTTCTGCTTTGTGTAGACGAGGATTCATATTACTTAATATTTATATATTACTTTTATACATATAATGCTAACGTTCCTTATTGTATATTAAGTTCTTGACACAAATTATGATAAACTAATGACAGATTATAGTTTAGTACTAAAAATATTGTTAGGAGTAGATGCTATAATAAGGAATTGATTATTTGAGTAGTCACACTATATGGAGCTAAATAAAGTATTTATTTATTCATGTCTTGTAACACCAGATTTGCGATTCTGCGACCTGCACAAAACTGTCAAAGTCAGCTGGCATTGTTAAACTTAATGTAAACTTGATGTCCATTATTTTACACCTTAAATTATGATTTATTTGTGAGTTCTAAAAAATGAAACAAATAACTTATTCATAATATTATAAAACCGTACCACAATATAACTCACGAATTGGCTATTATAAAACTATGCTTAACTTTGCTCAGTCATAGTAGTGTATCACCACAATCAATATAATAACACTTACTATATAGGTCGATATTAATTATATATATATATATTTCTTTCAATAGAGAAAGGCTGAGATTCCCTACAATGAGCATGAAACGTGCCCAGTATATCGCCGCCACAGGAAGTGTCATGGTGATTATGTCGGGCTTTACGCCGGCCAGAGCGGTTGACCAGCGTGACCTACCGACTAAACTCAGCCTTAGCCTTGGCCAGAAAGACTCTACGGTTTGAATGAAGGACGGGTGACTGCACCCTCAGGAAGAAGGCACGGCACGCCAAAGTGGCACCGGCCTGTATGGATGGGGCCTATTCATGGAAACGCAGCAAACTGCGGAGAATGGACGACTAAGAGAGTGGCAGCGCAGATGCCGTCTCTCGCAAGGCTTGAAGAGCCCGCGTTAAGTGGCCGGGAGGGCCGGATAGGGCGTGTCGGGATCGGCGGTGCCTAAGATTATTGGCATTGACCGCAATATAGGCTAATACAAATTTGTGTTTCAATTTAAACATTTTAGCAGTAGGTTTATTAAACGGTGAGTGCATTATACATATTAGACACACATCATATACACATTCATAGACAGACATTCATACACGTATTAGAATTGATTCCATTTAAGTTACTCAAATAATATACAGCTTTTAAATTAAAAACAAGTATAGGTTTATATTAATTGTAAATATAATATTTAATGAGATATTTCCTTCGATCATATATTTCTGTAGATACACAATTCCATAGAAAATCAAACAAAATATCGACCCCGCGTCTATACATAGAAGAATAGATGTATATTATAGTACCAATTTTGAAAAAAGTTCTAAAGTGTCATATAATTTAAGCCAATTAAAATCTTAAGTAACGTAATGAAGTATGAAAATAAATCCTTGTTAAGGTCGTTACATATTATCTTCTGGTTTCGATGATATAATGATGCCGTGAAATCAGAAATGAACAATACATATTTGAAAACAAATATATTGGATAATAAGCCCTTAGTCTGTTGCAATTAAGCACAAATTCATTTCATATAATAATGCTCCTACGTTCCATTTGACTCCGAATATTGTGCTCGCGTCTTATCGCATCCTACTTGAACATAGACAGCAGTGGAGATGCTTAGTTTTTTTTTACACTTATCTTAACAGTACGGAAACTTTTTAAATTTTAAACATAAACCAAGAAGTATTGTTACAAGTTCAGCTTCCGGCACGCCGCCCCGCTAAATCATAAATTGTATCTATATTAATCAATATTCCTCCATATATTAATCAATTATCACATAATTATTTTATTATAAATTATTAATAAATTATAAAACTAATCTAAAGCCAATACTGATAGCCGTAATCAAATTATACTGCTTAGTAATAATTTTGATGCAAATTAATAACTATTGTTGTATTGCATTGTATTAATATTGTTATAAATCGATTAATAAGTTGCTTGTGTAAAATTATAAAAGCCAGTGTCCGCCATTTTTAGAGCATTATTAAACTGCCTGCTGATAACATAACATCGCAACGTTTATTTATCCCTGTGCCGTGTACAGTATGTAGAATTAGGTGCTAAGGAAAGTACAAACTTTATTAAGACAGGGTTTCTCAACCTTTATTTTGCCGAGCCTTACAAACAAAGAAAGCGAAAAACTAAAAAAAAAGAAATAAAATCACAAAAAATGGTATAGGCGACTCCATCATTCCACTGACCTTTTTCTGAAGCATTCTCTCTGTTCTATTTTTTCCTATGAGTGAGCCACTCGAGACAGAAAGAGATAGATGCGATGCGTTGCGCATCGTGGCATGGTACGCAAGCGTTTTAAATTGATATTTTAGTAATACATAATATGAATAAAAGTGTTTTACTCATAAAAAATGCGCTAATAAATTAAGATAAAGATATACTTATTGGAAGTATGACATTCCATCCTTCTTTTGCACTTTACGTGTGTCATTTTTACAAGTATAAACTACGCATTTCGGCATCGCTGACGTTATCAATCGCGCGCGGCCACCGAATGAATGAGAGCGAAACAAGGCACATTTACTGTTTGTGCCTTGTTTCGCCGGTGCCACTTTTTAGACGGTAACTGTGTATCTACAGAAATATATGATCGAAGGATATTTCTATTGGGGACGTAAGAAAATTGTTAAGAACCCGGGTAAAAATGTAAGTAGGAAACAGCAATTACATTTTCTAATCAAATTAAGGTGCTTCTGTAGTAACTACGCAACGATAGCTGTTTTTATAACTAATGGGACGTTTTCCGGGTTAAGTAATTGAATAATTAAGGACTAAGAAATATTTTTAACAACAAATTAAACCTAATATCTTTCTTCTTCTTCTGGTTGCACGACTTGTGCATTAGCCAATGAAATTATATACGTTAATATATTTAAAATATTTTAAAAACTATGCTTGTTTACGGATTATAAAGACATTACGTTTAAATGTATGCTTGAAAATATTAAATTGGATTGTAAGATTATTTCGTGAAAAGACAACATAATTTTGACTCAGTTTAGGACAAAAGCTTCTTTTTATTTTACAAATTATCTAAAAAGTATTTTTTTTACTGATTGTCTAAAAAGTCATCATTTAAATATACTCATTAAGGTTGGTTTGCTTATCATTATGAAATCTTATGGCTTGATCCTCAGTGATACCTAAATGTAACGACTAAGGATAGAACTGAGCTTCAATTGGGTTACTCAACAACTGGCTTTTTACATCGAACTTGAAGTGAACATTGTAAGTGTGCTAATACACGCAGAAAGACAATTAGCAGACTTTTCATTTCTCAATGAAACATTAAAGAAAATTACTACATACTTATTTACTGCATTACTAATAACGAGGAATCAATATTTAGCATAGCTCTATGCTAGGGCTGTCTGGTTAGGTACCGTACCATATCGTATGTATGAAAACATTATGAGGTAACTGCATAGACCTTGCGAAGATAGTTAAAGGTGTGTGTACTCGACCAATCTGCACTGGGTTGACTAACAGTTCAACTATTATAAGTTTAGTTTTTGACACCGCTAACTTATAAACTAAATATAAATAATGTTTTTTTTTACACTTACACCAATTAACCTAGCCCAAAGTAAGCTGTCTAAGGCTTGTGTTATGGGATCTAGGGTAACGGATAGACGTACTATCGGGGTCTCTCGCGCCTTACCACTTTTTAGAAATATTCGTGTGCAAGCGGCTCGCACCGGGCACGACCACGTGATCCGTAGCTATTCCTGATTGGTTATGTATTTTACTACGATTTACTACGACCATTCTTATACCAAAAGAGATTGCAAACAAACGATTTTGAAATCTCTTTTGTAATACCCTATCCAGAGATATTATTTTTTAATATCGCTCGCATATCGCTATCTCGCTTGCATGTTTCCGCGCAAGCACAATTGTTGAATGAACGGAAGGCGTGGCTTGTGCCTTACCATCGTGCAGTGTGCAAGCGACTAACGCTCTAGGACTGATAAGGCGCCAGTGTCCCCGATAGTACATATATTTTACATATATAAATATTTTGAATAAATCGACGGCCCCTACGTATAAAAGGTCATGTCGAAAATGGTCAATTTTTTTTATTACACATATGGCTTTAGATTGTCCATACGCTCATGTTTGTGCATGTACGCAATACATGATTTTTTTTAAATTGTATGTATTTTACTACCTATACAAACCGTATATGACAAGTATTATAATTTTACGGAATTGGAGCCGTAGACGCGGATATATGCTTGTCATTTTATACTACGTTTTAAAATGCGCGCCCCTCGGTGGAAACGCGATCTTATCAAACTTAACGTCATTCACGGCCTTCATTAATCTATTTTTTATATTATTGCTTAAAGATCTAGAGATGTTTAAGGTACCATTGTAAACAAATAATTATATTTTTCTTTTTATAAAAGTAATATTAGCATTTTATCATAAAAATTGCATTATTTCTTCCTACGTACCAAACGGTTATCTAAGATTTGTCTGATGTGGCTTTATTTCAATAACAGTGTAAAAATGGTCATTAGTCTGTTTTTTATAGAAAATGTACATAAATTAAATATCTTTAAAAACATTTAAAAAATGACTAACACATTACGTAAACAATATATTCAAAGCTGAAAGTATTTTTATTTCTAGAGCGATTTGAACTTTCATTTCACTCTCCTGTAAACCTTAGTTTTAGACTTATCCTCTTATAAGTAGGGACCGTCGAAATATATAATAATAACCATGACTAAGGTACAAATACTCGTATTCATCACGCAAACATCTGGCCCCACCGGGGTTCAAACCCGGGACCTCGGAGATGGCGACATCTTGATACCGGTGTACAACTACTCGACTACAGAGGTCGTCATTAAATATATATCCAATTAAGTAGAATGTTTATAATTCTCTCATAGTGAAAAGTCAACCTGACTCGATTATTGCGTCATAAAAGTTAGAATGACAATCTGAGTGTGATAAAGATAACATATTTAACTTATTCATAGAGTGAATATTACAACGGACTTGACAATGCCTGTAGGTACTGTAAAGAAACCGATATGAATATCTATATAGCAGACTCAACAATTGGAGAAGCAAATTGGACCACACTTGGAGAAGAATAAAACTATGTTCCTCGAATAAAATAACCTTTTTAATTTTAAAGCACAAGCGTCTGGCGCAATAAGTTGCGGGTATGTCACGTATTCAATCCTGCCTTATTGCCTTCGTTTCTGAGCTACCTGTAAAAGTACAGTTAGCCGCAAAAGCAGGGAAGCAGCCAAACGAATTGATATAAAGTTATTTCTACATCTATTTTAACTATCCTGTATAAGTACAATTAGCCGCAAAAGTAGGGAATTAGCCAAATGAATTGATATAAAATTATTTCTACATCTATTTTAACTATCCTGTAAAAGTAAGTACAGTTAGCTGCAAAAGTAGGGAAGCAGCCAAACGAATTGATATAAAGTTATTTCTACATCTATTTTAACTATCTGACAATTTTTCGTATATATAATATACTAGCGGCCCGTCCCGGCTTCGCACAGGTAGACATAAATAGGTACAGATTTTTAAATTATAAGCATGCTAATTAAAACGACATAAAAATGTGTTAAAAAAACCCGAAATATTCAATGTCACTTGCGTCCATTACGTAAGGAGCCAACTGCGCGAATGAGTTTTTTTTCCTTCAGGAGAGAGAGGCTGAGAATCCTCACGAGGAGCACGAAACGTACCCAGGATACCCCCGTAACGGCAAGTGTCACGGAGGTTATGTTGGACTCCACACGACCGGAGCGGTCCGATCGCGTGACTACCAACTAAACTCAGCCTAGCCTTGGCTAAAAGGGCCCTACGGCTTGGATGGAGACGCCAATGAGCCGCGCAGCTACCTAGTTCATAATGGTGTACCCCTTTCTCCCGCACAGTCCCTCTCTCGTCGAGTTCTGTGCCTCTCTCGTCGAGTTAGTTACTCGATGCGCTGCGTGGCAGCCGCCGCCGGCATGTATTTTTATTTTAATTTCATGATATCTTTTGAATGGAATGTTCGATTTTATTAGTATTCAAAAAGTAATCATCAGGTATTGAGACAGTCTAGAATATTAAATTATTTATTTGGATAAAAATTTATAAATGGTATGGATAACACGGTATGATTTTGATCGGCATTTCTATCAATTTGTTAAATGTAAAAAAGTAGTTATAGTGACGTAACTACAATATTTAGACATATAGTCTCTCAAAGATTTTTGTAGATATTGATATATTCTATAATATGGTCGAACATTATTTTGTCCTATCATTAATACTCTTCGCAGTGTATACGAAGAAAGACATTTTATGGCAAATTTTTTTACACCTTCGGTTGGTTTTAATAAGAATTTCTAAAGATGTCTATAGTAATCTAGTACTAAATATAGCCTATGTTACTCAGTGATAATGTAGCTTTCTAATGAAAAAAAGAATTATTAAAATCGGTCCAGTACTTTTTGAGTTTATTCGTTACATACAAAAATTAATATTAGTGTAGAAGACAGTATGTCTAACAAGTGAGAAGTGAGCCCATAATATTACATAATGCAATAAGAATTTGTTATATCCCCATATATAAAATGCTAGATCAAACTATTTCATGGCAAAGTGTTATTAGATAATATACATACCTCTTTTTTTATGTCACGTGGTTTATTATTATATTAGAAAAAAAAGGATAATATTTTTTAATTGCCTAATTTGGAACAATTACAGCTTGGTTTTTTAGATATAATTGTGGTAAACACACTTTGACGTTGACACTTTTGAATATGTTTAAAATTAACCGTTGATATAAGTAGCTCTCTTACACAGATAGGTTAAAGGTTTTCGCGGAAGGAAAATGTAAAATGGAGTAACAATTTTCTATCCAGCCTATATCCAGCAAAGGGCGTCTATTGATTGAAATGATAATTGATTAATTAATAAAATAAAATGATAAACGCCAACACACGGAAAAAACAACCTTTCAGTTCTCGATTCCCACATTCAATTCAGTGGTATATCATTATCTATTTATCTATAAATATTACCATAGAGATCATGAAGAGTTTATTTGAAATTGCATTAAACAGTTTAATGTTATTTTTCTTGACAATATAATAAAACTTGAATTGGGGGTACAGTTAGCAACACGTCAAGTTTTATATTTGTGCTACGAAAACCTATTACGAACACGTGTTTAGCGATTAACAAGACATAAATGTCATCTCAAAGTTATGTAAAGTTTTATGAATGGTTGTAGTACAATATTGTGGAGTAAATTTTTTGTTGCAGATATTATCTTTAATTTTAACATTTGTTTTTAATTAATGTGAAATCTCGGGTGATATTGTAACCAATATGGTCAAAGTCAAAGATGTTATATACACGAAGGAACTAGATATCTTACTAGATCGAAAATGGAAATCAAACTGTCAAATTAGGAAAATCGATGTATTTTAATTTAGTCATACAGCAGAAAAGAGTCTGAAAACATTGACAACTTAATCTTCTCATACTTTCTGTACCATCTGTTTCTTTATTTATAACCTAGTGAAACGTTAAAAGATAAGTATAAACATTCAAAGTTTCCGTAGTGTTATTACCAGAAAATAAGAAAAATCTTCAATTTATGCAGTAACTTGAGAAGAGGAGGAAGCCTGGATTCTGATTTTTCTGAAGGAGGATGAAACATAGTAACTGATAAAAATATTAATTGGGTGGTGCGAGTACCTAGCACCCGAGGAATACAATGTCTATTTTCTAAAATGTAAGGTTTCCCAAAATTATATTTCTCATGCAAACTATGTAGAGATCGAAAGCTGTTGTTTTATTATGCCATATAATATCCATGATATTTATTGCGAAGCGGTGTCAATTAATCTTTACTAATATTAAAAATGCGAAAATAACTCGGTCTGTTTGTCTATGACGCGTTAGCTCTGTAACTCTAAAATACTGAACCGAATTAAATGAAATTTGGTACAGAGATATGCGAGAGTCAGAATAGGTAACATTTAAAATCGAAAAAAATGTTTTGAGGGTTTGAAAGGCGGGATGAAAGAGTGTATGGAAATTCGTCGTTGTTAAAGTAAACTATTGAAAAGCTTACATATAATTAAGGGTTTTGAATAGATATATATATATATATAAATATGACACTCAAAGTTTGTAAAAATATTACGTTTGAGAGGGTATAATAAAAATAGGGGCTGAATGTTTGTATGGAAATTCGTTATTTATGAAGCAAGAAAGATATTTTTTTTTTAGATTTTGATTAGTTAGATATATAAAAGTTATTATTCCACGTGGACGAAATCTCGAGCACAGCTAGTATGTAAGATAAACATGTGATTGTTTGTAGTAACACAAGTTTCCCTTAAAAGGTGCCTCGATTAACAAAGAGCCGAAATTTACAAGTAAGGTTATAAAGAGAGTAAATAGCATTAATAAACCATAGTCGAATATTAAATGAATTGATGCGTTTGACCAATCAGAGTTCGAGTTTCACGATTATCAAAACGTAGATGGAGCAATAATCTAGTGTTTTAATAAATGTGTTTAGTGTTCAATTAAAGTTGCCTGTGGTTTGTGGAATTATTTCTTAGGGCGTCGCTTCTTTTGGATTCAAGATCTTTTGGATTTTATGTATGTATGTGTATATTTGTATATGAGATGAGAAATGGATTTAATATACTATGCAGATGTTTAGAGTTCGTAAAATAACTGAAATCCCGTAAATATGAGTAGGTATCAAATTATTGATTGTCGTTACTCTCAAAGTATCTAACGTTATTTTTATTTAAAATCGTTATTCTCTGACATAGCCTCGATACCAAGAATTATGGAAACCCTTGACAACGTACACATACATACGGATGATAGTATTCCGAGTAGTTGAAGAAGTATGTAAACAGTTACTCGGGCCGCATAAGAAGGCTTACACTCTACTTACAAGTTGAGCCCGCCGGGAGTAACTTCCCCTTCTGAATAATGTATCAGTTTAAACCCTGCAGCGGGGTGACATAGGGGGATGTTATGCAGCTGATACTAATTTGTGATAGTCGCGAGGAGAGCTTAGCAACTAATAATACATGAAACATTAGTTTAAAATTTATGCAATTTATTGGTGTATTAACTGTTAGGCTAAGATTACACTATAAATGCTAAGCGAAGAGATAAGCTATAAATAAAGTTTGTGTAAAAAATATCAATGATCTACTCATAACAAGCTTTGGACCAAGGTTATGGGCTCAGTTTGGTCGGTAGGTTACGTTATCGATTAAAGGTGTATATTTTTTAGATATGAAATAAGAGAACATATTACGATAGCGCAAAAAAATATTTTGCTACATTTAAACAGTTTTAAATAAACCTAGAAATGACAGCCAAACTCGTGTTAGACACTCAAAAGAAGCACATGTAGGTATAAGTTACGGAAGGGCAAATTAGAAGAGAAATACAGCATTTCGTACAGCTCCACAACAGATGTCGGTGCACCGCAAACTGCATTACAGTATCGTGGTTCCATTTCTCCTGCAGTTTTTTTTTATAGATTATTCGCAGCGTAGTTTCGTTTTTAATGGGGTCATTACATGTTAATATGGGTTTTTTTTTAACTCAAATAAACCAGTGGTCGGGACAAGACATTCCATTTAGGTCAGTGCCGAGACCACAGCGCCATTAACTACAAGGAATTCAGGTAGTGTGATTAGCTCTTTCTTACAATTTTCATTAAATAGTTCACTTAATGCGAGACCTGTTAATACTCCGTTACCCAGCATATGCTACTCGTACTCGGTGTTTTGTGTCTCAACGGCCGTCAGTTCTATGAGCAATATGCTTTGCCCGCCGTCAGTTAAAGTTAGCAATTCTTCTGCGGATTTCATTAGGTATGTCTGATTTGATCACGTAAAGAAATAACCCTCTCCATGAAACGTCCCTATATGATTCGAATGTTCTCGAACGTTCCTAGACCTTGCAAATATATAATTTTGACTATTTCAAATACAAATTAGTTTTTTAGTTAAATATCTACGCTTCTGCATTCTTAAAATAAATCTATGTTATGCATGGTTAAGGGTTCAATTATGGAAATATTGAGCACCTCTAGATAGTCGGCATAGATTGCCGCTAGATTTTTTTTATTATTAGACCTATTATTTATTATATTAGATTAGACCTCTGCTGTAGTCGCAGATATACCCGGCTATATTTAGCTTTACCTTGGGTATGTTTTTGTGGAAGGTGCCCGAACGGAAGTTTCTGCACCTTGCCTGCTAGAGGCCCCGGCGCCGTTCCTGGATCGTTAGGGTCACATTAAAAGAGAGCGACTCAAATTGAGCGCGCGTCTACTAGCTCGGTCGCTCAATATCGCCGTGTAGTCAAGGGTGAGAATCTACCCGGTATGTGTTTGACGGGGGATTGCTGCTAGAAGGAAAGTGCTCGCTAAACCCAACTTGTATGTAGAATACCCTGGGGTACTCCCCACAGTACTGCCGTTAGTGTTAGTTAGTGTCAGTTAAGTGTACTGAACAGAGGAGATCTTTTAACTCTAAACCCAACAGAACTTCATGTTGATTCCACTGGGAATCGGGCATAGTATTGTTGTATCTGAAAATGGATTGTATTCTCTTGGTAATGTTTACTGTAGGAGTACTGGGGGGCAATCGCACTAACAAATCGCAGCTGAAACGAAACCAAATCGTACCACTCAACCAATGCAAGAGCTAGAATATCACGTCATCGAACAGATGACGTGATATTGTGGCGTTCGGATTGGTTAAGCCGAACGGTTCGGTTGCGTTTCGGTTGCGATTTATTAGTGCGATAGCCCCTCTGTACGTGTAGGCATATATCCAAAGGAAAATTAATAGATTGACACATATAATATATTTTTCATGCTTATAAAATTATTTATAAGTATTATTGACTTTTTCTTTATAGCGATCTATGTAAATATAGAAACAATGGTGAATATAACTACAAATAAGAATGTCGCAAGTTTACCATATATTCACATTTTTTAACGTTGTAAATATGTATAAATACTTGTTATTCTTATAAATTTCAGAGAAACGTACGTAAAATTATTTTCGTACGTTAGCTTCCTATTCTTGTTTATACTGTATATACTGTTAGAGGTTGGAATTTTGTCTATGATTAGCTATTTGTCAAAATTTAAATATAGTATTATGAGTTTAAAAGATTAATGTGCGCTGTTTTTATATTTAATGACTGGAAGAATGTTTTGATATTGTTATATTAGTTTTATTAGAAGTGGGGTTTGGAGTTTTATAATTTAACTATGTAAAATGTAAATTAAATAGAAATAATTAAATTGTAAATTTGATAGAAATATATTGAGTGTAATAATGGTATTTATTTGTTAAAGTATTATTTTTCTTACAAGATATACTTTCTTTATATGTATTTATCTTTACTTTTCAAAATTTTTCTATTAATTAATTCTTAACATTTTTCTATTAAGTAAATCTTAACATTTTTCTATTAAATAAATGTGAATGTAGCACTGTTGACTATTTATGATACCAATCAGATGTGACATCAACACCGTTTTTATTGTCAATTTAAACTCATTTTATTAAGGCTTAATAAGAATTAAACAGAATCCTTTTATAAATTTTGGGTCATTATTTGATTTTTTTGTATTGTATCTAGAATGATGTCTGAGGCTAGTGTAATTGCGGACCAGGGTATCTAGGCAGGTAGTTCTCCCTCCAGCTCTCAAAAAAGGCATTAAGAATAGCCTACAAGTCCCACTATTTCATCTATAACTATTTCGTGTTGCTTCTACTATGTGCATACTATGCTGCTATATAACTATTGTGAACGTACGGTGCTATTGCTACCGGCTGCTACTACCAGTTGCTGCTACTGCTGCCATTATGGTTTACTACTACTTCCGCTGCCAGCTATTACTGTTTGTCTGCGGTTGCCTGTTTCCCCGCTTTTAGTGTTGCCTACCTTACTAGCAGGCCTTTGATCTTTTCATAATCTCAAAATCTTATTCTTAAACCTTAATAGGTTTATTTCAATAGCTATACTTTTCTCTTTAGCTTTAAGTTTAGTTTTCAATCTTTATGTAATCTTCATATTTAACCTTTGGTCGTGCTCTCAAAATTTTATGTTTTGTTATATATATATAGTTCATCTCTTAATTTTATTTTTATTTTATCTTCTTTTCTCTATTTTTTGTTTTGACTTCATATTTTAAGCCCATATTTTAAGGCCCAAGTATGTCAACACGACAACATACACGAATTAGAGTCAATTAAAATTTTTGTCACTAGGTAGTACATGCTGTGTAACTTTCCGACATCTGTCTAGCCAAGATGGCTGCATCGATTGACCATTCTATGGAGTTGGTCCTATCTAGTTGGATTATTTGTCTCAGTTAAACAAACTCGTCTACAACTTCCAGTGTTGAATCTCCAACCTTTACCAAAGAAGATGCTACATACATTTTCATTTTAATGTTCATATGAAGATCCACTCATAGATAATATCCTAAATAATAATCTTTCTAATTCTTATCTTGATGTAATTAAAGTGTCGGGTGTTGGTTAGGTGTTACTCGAACAACAACTTCTGCGTATATTACTAGTAGAAATAAAACTCTCGTGATTATCATTCGTTCATAATTCCAGCGCAGAATGAATATCGGAAAGTAATAAATTTGAAAAGTTGTATTTGTATCTTCTGATTTCGAATATGAAAAATACGGCTTTCTTTCCCATTGAATCGTCGGTCGGCTGTTACGAGTCATGTCAACCATTTGTAACTACAATAAAAAGTCGAATTATAAATAAATATAATATAATAAAGCTCCAATTCGTATACACCAGTGAAATTCGTTTCGTTAAGACTAAATTATAACTTTTATTTAATACATAAAATGATTTAACAGTAAAGGTACATTCTACTGTGGTTACTGTACACATATATTTTACTATAGGTCATTTAAAGTCACGTTACTCTTGGGATTACTGGAACAGTTGGATGAGAATCTTTGTGTCTTTTTTTTTTGCCATAGGCAAATGAAATCTAACAGTTTTATCGGCTCGCAAAATGTATACTGACTTATGTTAATCTATTAACGAATACAATATTTATAACTACTACAGAGCAAAATCAGCACTAAAGCTATCAAATCGTTAGGTAAGTAATCGTTTTATTGACTATAATACTTACTCTATACAACAACCTAAATATTTAAAAGGGTAAGATTATATTACCTTAGAGTCGTGTAAAGTAAAAAGTCAAACCTCAAGCAGACAAAAAATTTATTGAAATAGCCTATCTCAGGGTTAGAGGGAGTGGTAGTGAAATTGTTAGCCTCTATGGGGTGCGATGTTGGTAACGATCGGCAAATGTCATTATTGCTATTAGAGCTGGAATGCAACGGAGCACACAGGCGTGCGTGGTAATTTAATAAATTAATGAAAAAAAATATATTACTATAAGATAGGTCACGTATAAAGACTCCGCAAGACCGGTGAACGTGCCTGCGTGAGTGGTGTCCTTATTTGGTATGCGAGACGCAGTTTGATGTTCGACTCTAGTGTAGAATCGAAAAGGGCGCGATACGCGGGGTAGGTAAGTACTTCAATAAGAACCGGTCGCGCACTGGTATACTATTTTTAATTATTATTTAATTTTTTTAGATTTAGGCGTTATTGTAAAATATAAATATTATTTTTAAGATTAAGTAAGTGCTGTTTAATATGATTTTTCTCTCACTAGCTACTGCTGCTCATATTAATATAAACCTTAGTTATATTATTTTTATATTTAAATAAAGTAACGCTGCAATGTTACAGGTAACTAATCTTAAACTAAAAAACAAACCTATAGCAGCTATTGAGCTATAGCTCAAACTACTTGACGGATTAAGTTAAAATTTGGTAGCCTGATAGTTATGAAAGGATCTTTTGAAATTCTATCCATAAAGAGAAATATGGATCTATGCGGATAAAATCACTTGCGGAAATCTATTACGTATATTTTAAAACAGTGAGTACCTCATTGTTTCACAATGATTGTTTGAGAAATAATCATCATTTTAAAATGAGTTCTAAGGACAAAAGCGTCATGTGTATTATCATGCCAACAATTTTTGTTTTTCTAATAGGCTGTCAGAAAATCTATCATCATTATTTTACAATCTCAAAGTTTATCAGTAAATTTTCCAATTAATATAATTTGTTAGAAGCAGTGGGACTAAATTGCAAATCATGTGTTAGAAGAGGTTGTTTTATTTTCTTTTTGAGAATGTGACATCTGATGTCTTGTCAACTTTTTTTATATATATCTTTGACATTAGTAATTGAATACGTGTGTAATTTTCTATGTAAAACTGATTATAAATTTTTAGTACTATTATCATCTTCTGTTTTATTTTAGGACGTATTTATACCTATTGGTATTACACAATCATCACATTCTGCGATCAAGCAACAAATGGCGACCGTCAGTGAAGCCCTTGAAACTGCAAAGAAGAATCGCGGAACAGCTCGTCGTTCATTCACGATAACAGCAAATAAATTAGAAAAATTAATGAAGGGCGAACCTGCAGATACCAGCGAAGTGATAGCGCTTTACCACCTACTTCAAACGAAATTCGAATCACTCTCTGTTTGCGAAACGCTGGTCGAGAAGAGTTTGTCGGCGGCTAATATTGAGGAAGAAGTGATTTGTCAAGAAATAGAGGAGGACTTGACTGATCTTTGGAAATTAGAGTCTATTGGCATTAGGGATAGTGCTAGAGATGCCTCAGTAGATGATGTCATTATGAAGTTTGAAGAAACTATCTACGTAAATGCTGAAGGGCGTTATGAATTACTATTGCCATGGAAAGAAGGACACCAAGATCTATTAGGGACGCCAAATAGAGAATTAGCCTACAAGAGACTGTTATCAACTACTAAGAGATTAACGGAATTCAGTAGTTATGATAATTGTTTCCGAGAATGGCTAGAACTTGGAATTATAGAGCCAGTTATAAATGACAATTTGAATGAAGGTCACTATTTGGCTCACCACGCAGTTAGTAAGCATGATCCAAACGCCACTACGAAAATACGTCCCGTATTTGATGGATCAGCTAGAGACAAGAACGGAATTTCTATCAATGGATGTTTGGAGAAAGGTGAGAATTTTTCAGAGACGATTCCAACTTTAATTATTCAGTTTAGAATGCATGAATTTGGAATAACGTCAGATATTCGAAAGGCCTTTCTTCAAATTTCATTAAATCCTGAAGATAGAAAGTTTTTAAAGTTCTTCTGGTGGAAGGATGAGAAGCAGCAGGAATTGATTACATATCAACACTGTCGCGTAGTATTCGGATTGACGTGCAGTCCTTTTCTCCTAGTTGCTACAATAAATCATCATTTACGGAAATGTTCTAAAGATGATACGGAATTAGCCGAAAAATTGAGAAGGTCCTTTTATGTAGATAATTGCGTTGCTAGCTTTCAGACTGAAGAAGAAACTAAGAAATTTATAGCTGATAGTAAGCGCATAATGGATGCCGGCAAATTTGATTTAAGAGGTTGGATTATAGGACCCTCTATTAATTTACAACAAGATACCGGGCTAACGGTGACGTCGATTCTTGGAGTGGCATGGAATTTTAAGTTAGATAGCCTCGGTTGTTTTTATGATGGCGTGTTTAAATGTGATGTCATTACGAAACGAGTGCTTCTTTCAATTGCACAGAAAACGTTTGATCCGATTGGTTTTTGTGCTCCTGTTACTTTGATTCCCAAGCTTTTGTTACAAAAGTGTTGGATGTTAGATTTGAAATGGGATGATAAGCTTCCTGATGATATTCACAAAGATTTTATATCATGGTTTGATAATTTACATGTTTTGAAAGACATATCTATACCTAGGAGACTGTCCAAATTTAATTTAAAAGAAAGTTCAAATACGCTTCACGTATTTTGTGATGCAAGTCAGAGTGCTTATGCGACTTGCATATTTTTGAGATCGGAATTAAACGGTGTCCCATGTGTGAATCTAGTTTTAGCTAAAGCAAGAGTGAGTCCAACAAAGCAAAAGGTTACCATGCCAAGACTCGAACTCTTAGCAGCTATTATCGGAGCAAGGCTAGCTGATAATGTTAAGAGAGCATTTGACATGACACTTAAAACCTTCTATTGGACTGATTCTAAAGTGGTTTTAACTTGGATCAAAAGAGAAGCACAGTGGGCCGTATTTGTTGGTAATCGAGTAAGAGAAATTCGGACGCTATCAGATCCTGGCAATTGGAGGCATGTACCAGGCTCCCAGAATCCAGCGGACTTACCATCAAGAGGCTGTGATGCGAAAAATTTAGTTTCCCTTCGCTGGTGGGAGGGACCATCTTGGCTTTATTTAACAGAATCTGAGTGGCCGAAATCTGACGATGAATTTGTATTGGTGGCAAATGAGGAATTAAGTAAGTCTCATTGTCACGTTTCATCATCACTTTTAGGCACAAACATCATTGATCACTTTGTAAAATTTAGTTCTTATACTAAAATTGTGCGTATTTTAGGCTGGATTAACAGATTTATTATTAAGTGTAGAATAAGGATTACTAATAAAGAATACTCTAAGGAGTTATCTGCCGATGAATTCATTAATGCGGAAATGTTACTATTAATGTTTCTGCAAAGAGAAACACTGACAATCAATGTTTTAAAGAATATAAGGCTACAAACTGTTACTGATAGGAATGGGTTGATCCGTGTGAGAACTAAATTGACAGATTCTGAGGAAACTCCTGCTTATGTTTATCCTATATTGCTAACGAATCACGTAATTGTTACTGGTTTAATAGAATATTTTCATAAATCATGTCAGCATGCAAGTTTGTCTATCGTAATGGCTAAGATTCGTGAGCAGTATTGGATTGTGGGAGGCAGAAAATTAGTTAGGAAGGTGATTAAAGGTTGTGTTAAATGTCGCCGGTTCAGTTCTAATAATTTCAATCCATCAACAGCACCTTTACCTCTCGCCCGAGTTGACAAGACTGCTAATCCTTTCGAGACTACGGGCGTTGATTTAGCTGGCCCCTTGTTACTGTCGACGAAGGCAAAGGCATATATTGTGTTATTCACTTGTGCAGTTTACCGAGCAATTCATTTAGAATTGGTTACTTCTCTAAGTACTGAAGCTTTTATTATGGCTCTACGTCGATTTTTCTCTAGACGCGGTAGAGTTAAATGTATGTATTCAGATAATGGTACAAATTTTCATGGTTTTGTTAATTTATTTGAGAAATTAGACTGGTCAGTTATTGAGAACACATGCGCTATACGGAAAATAAAGTGGATAATTAATGCACCTACCGCCGCATGGTGGGGAGGATGGTGGGAGAGGATGGTCAGAAGTGTGAAAGAACTTTTAAGAAGAGTACTTGGCCGAGCCGTGCTAGATTATGAACAGTTGATGACAGTACTTTGCGATGTGGAAACGACCATAAATTCAAGACCTCTTACATATATCAACGAAAGCGATGCTCTAGTGCCTATAACTCCACACTTGCTTTTAACTGGTGGATGTAGTTCCGTGGGTGACTCAGTTGATATTGATATTATAGACAGCCAAACATTAACATCGTGTTGTAAGAAAATGCAGAGTTTAAGAGATGCTCTAAGGCAGCGTTTCAGGAACGAGTATTTAGCAATGCTCGCTCAGAGGAAGGGCAGAGGGAAAAATCTAAGAAGAGATCTTAAGTTGGGTGAAGTTATACTTATAGAGACTGATGAGAAAAGGACAATGTGGCCCCTAGGAATTATAACTGAGTTGATACCAGGGAGAGATGGCGTAGTGAGAACTGCGCGAGTAAAGACGGCAATGGCAGAGAAGTTGAGACCTGTACAGAGATTGTTTCCTTTAGAGGTATGTGCAGAGGACGCCAACGCGTTATTACCGTCGTCTACTCAACCAACAAATTTGCGGACTAGATGTGGTCGAATTGTTAAAATTCCAGAACGTTTAAATTGGTCGTGAGTGCTGTAGAAATGCAATTTTTTATATATGTATATGACTGTTTTGTGTTTCATTACTTATTACTTCTAACAAGTGTTTCATTGTAAGTTAAGTTTTTGACAAAACAGATAATGTCAAAGGATTAATGATGTGTTTACGTCAGAGCCGTAACTTACCAGAGCCGTATTCAGAATGATACAATCTTAAATTTTTTTGTTCTTTCTTCCTCGGGAGGATGTTAGAAGAGGTTGTTTTATTTTCTTTTTGAGAATGTGACATCTGATGTCTTGTCAACTTTTTTTATATATATCTTTGACATTAGTAATTGAATACGTGTGTAATTTTCTATGTAAAACTGATTATAAATTTTTAGTACTATTATCATCTTCTGTTTTATTTTAGGACGTATTTATACCTATTGGTATTACACAATCATCACATTCTGCGATCAAGCAACATCATGTATGTGTTTTTAATTTTGAATTTATCTCAAAATTCCTGCTTATATTATAGATGTGAACTCTGTCTGTTAAATTTTCACATCACATACCACCTGTTGAACCGATTCAGCTTAAAGACAGTTTTAGTTTAAGGGCATGGATTATTTTTTGCCGCGGTGGAATATCTCCCTCATATGGGAAACTTGGATAAAAACAGTCGAATCTGATGTAATTTAATTTGGGTAGTAAGGTAAATTTAGGATATTCGCAAATTTTTTGCGTGGGAAAACATTTTTTTTTCTATGGGAAAATCGGATTTAGCTCATGCCAAACCGCTGGCAGAATGCTAATTTTACAAGTTATATAAAAAAATGTATTTGCGATTTTCACCGCTTGTACTTTTTTCTGGGGGTTACGAAACGTAGTGAATGAACGATTTGTTAGCATTTTATTTCGCATGCCATTTAGAACGAAATCACTTGTTTTATTCGCCAAAATCGCTTCGCAGAAATACAAATTACGAGTGAAAACATTTTTGTGTTAGATATTGACTTCAAATTTCTATATTGTCGACAAAATAAACTGAACGCAAATAATTCATCAATTAAACAAACCCGTCAGTGAATCTCAAGAAAATCTAATACAAATAAGAAAGTTGTCAGTCAATTGTCTATTCAGAAACTTCTATGTTTTACTGTTAACGTCAGTCATGTGTGAATTCTACTAAATCTTCCTAGCTACCGAAGCTACTAAAGTTTTCCGCGGAGATTTGCCATTAATATAACTTGGTCGTTGAGAGATTGTTTTTCACTGACTTGTCAGTTTCGCCGATTGACGACTCTGTAACATTACAGGTAGAGATAAAAATTGCTTTTGTCAGTTTTTTCTGTTCAAAGGTTTGTCGCCGTGGAGTCGTGAACCAATGACGTAGCTTCTTTATGAAACTGACTATATAGTGATTTTATGTCCAAAGAGTTCAGTTGGGCAAAGTCGTTTTGGTATGTCAATAATCTATATAATCCCGTACGTGTAAAATTACTAGGGCCTGTCAATAAAGCATTCAAAATGTCGAATTTTAGTAGAAAAGTAGCTTTCATCCCATAATTTCGCCATATTGATATCGGCTTTGCCTATAGTAAAGAATTATTTGCCTGTATTAATTATTTAATCTAAATTGGATTAGTAGTACTGGACATTATCTTCAGAACTAATATTGAACGTCGAAACTTAGCAAATATATGTTTTTTTATAATTGACTAATTCAATAGTGTGTATTTTATCAGAAATGTTAGTTAATTAAATTAGAAAGTGTACAAATGGCGGACTTATTGCCAAGGGTATTCTTTCGCAGTCAATAATAAAGCGTGTAGAAAAGTTATTCAAATGTCAGTGTACATGTGTGAAAATTGTACAAATATTATTAAAGTAGCAACAACTAAATTAAGCTACAGGACATTTCACGAATGAAATATATACTCAAATACAGATACACACATAAATACTCATTTATACATATGTATACACACATATAGGTAAATATATAGATAATAAAATACAATAAAAGAATTTGAATTTATTGCGACCCAATCTAACATTTGGAGCTTAGTCTCGTATGAAGCGTAACATTTTTTAGTATTCAACGTATTTAAATAAACATATAAATTTTGTTTCTAAGCTCATACAGATTTTTATATTCAATTCCGCATTTTGTAATTTGAATTCATAATTCTTTTTCTTAAGTGCTAATGCGAATTTAAAGTTTTTGTGTTGGCATCATTCCTGAAATGGCTTCGCTTCGTTTAGTCGTTACATCTTTAATTATTCTGGTATCTTTCCCAATCCATAACTGATGCTAATAACAGTAAAATATCTGCAAATATCAATATTCATACTACGCCCGTAACACAAAATTAAATTGCAACTTTTGTGCGAATCACAAGTATGCAGTGATGCGGAGGTGGACACCTTGAGCATGCTCTGAAATTGCGGAGGCGAACGCAACTATGCAACCTTAACATTGTTCTGGAAACTGTTTTGAAGTCAACCCTGAAAACAGCCTTTGTCTTTTGGACTTTCTCATATTTTAGCAATTTTGTGAAAAATAGTTGTTGTTTAACTACAGACACATTGCTTTACGTAAACAAAACAAAATTTATGCTTTAAACATCACACGGGATTGTGAAATTATTTTTTTGTATAAAATTAACATAAACTAGACTCATCTTGGAAGAAATGCAACGCTGGTATTTTTATTAGGCTATTAAGTGTATTTTTCGATTGGATTAATTCGTTCATGACGGTATCATTTAACTAACAATCACAATCAAATAGTTATATTGGTAAAAAGGTGATAATATATATTGCAGCTAAAATAAACGTTAGTGACGATACAAAAAATCCCTGTCACGTTTAACACGATTTTGCTGTGTAACTGAGTTTATTCACTAAAGTTATTTGTAAAGACGAATCATTCGTCGTGTTACAAATAAAAAGAACCTTCATCAGATTCGATTTGAAAACGTGTCAAATTCTTCAAGTACAGAATGGCAGTATGCACAGAGGTAATAAATACCTACTCTGTCAAAAATTTGAGAGATAGTACAGATATTTCTTTAACATATTAATCTACGCGAAATAAAGTCAATACATATTTTTGAGTCTATACTTTGTAAAAATGAAATAATTTTTAATTGGTAATGTATTTATTTATGTAGCAATAATATAAAGATAATTTTGCGGTTTTGGTGCTATTTTAGTTGTGTTCATCCTTGGCATCAAATGTAATACCTAGTTATTCCCATAACATGTGAGAACGCCGTCTTCTCTGCACAGTCCTCAAGACAAACGTGCCAAGTAGCGATACTTGGTCAAGAATATCGAAGAGAGCATCAATTATTATGGACGCTGTCGGAATGGTCATGATTTGATTGTTTACCACATATATTTCAGTTGTTTCATTTAATTTGATACCCCTGTCAATTATTTTTTCTCTCAAGCTTTTGGTTTGTTAGTATACGGGAATAATATTGACAAATGTGCAAGTATTGAAATGTAAAATGCAAGTATTGAATACATTAAGAAAAAATGAAAACAACATTGTGGACTGACACATGGCTTGACTCACGTCTTCAACAACAAATCAAGATTGATGCTTTAAATAATCGGCCGCGATTTTCTTGTTGAACAAATGTTCTGAAACTGAACAAATTTCAGATAAAACGCATTAATGTAATGTAAATATTGTGCAAGTGTCGCCTGCCTCTGAATGTTCGAATTTGGTTTTTCGTAGTAGGCTTTCTCAGACGTTGATTATAAACAAATTTAGATAGAACATAAACTCAAATTTATTAAACCCACATTCCTTTCGAACCTTACCCTAGTAGAGATTTGAGTTTAAGTTTTGCTTTGTAATAGAGGCCTTAATGCGTAATCACTGTTTTATGAATCAAATTACTTTGGAAGAACTTTTGGATTTGTCTACATGGTTCTTATAACTTAGGCATAAGGCTGAGTTTAGTTGGTATGGTCATAAAGTCGGATCGCTCCGGCTGGTATGGAGTCCGATCGTAGTACTTGACGTTGCGTGATATCCTGAGTACTTTTCGTACTCTTTAGGGAGGTTTTCTTCTGAGATTCTCAGATTTTCTTCTGAGAGAAAATAAAAAATTTGAAGAGAAATATTAATTTTAATTGCAATGAAACATTTAAGTGAATTGACAATAACGTATATTAATTTTCTACATTTACCTTTTAAGTACTTAGTAACATCTAATTTAGTTTAACTTCGTGTATTTAAACAGCGTTGGAGTAGTTTTGAATGCAATGAGATCATTCGCTAATATAAACTAAGATGTTAGTAACACACTTATGTAGTCGCTGTTGTGTGTCAATTACGGTTGCTATGGCAATTGCAACTGAATCTGTCAACTCAGACGTCCACAGTCGCAGAAGTTACTCGAAAGCAGCAACTTCATTAATCTCTTTACTAAACTGTTAGCAACAAAGTTGCGCTGCTAACTAACTTGCGCTGCACATGCTTAAACATATGACAAAGATATTATAACAAGCAATTATTAGCACCTTAATTAACATGATTAATTCAAAACGTTAGTTCATGTTAGGTCAGAACTCATGACATCCTCCAAGTAAAACGGGTAAAACGCTGATACACAGAGTCACACACAATCTTTTTTGTATTTCCGCCAAACTTGACGTTGTATCTTAGAATTACCGCCAAACTTTGCATGCGTGTAACAGACGTGCCATTCTCGATGCTACAGAACTTTGGGACCAGCTGTGGGAATACTTGCGGGATAAAGTGACAACGTTGGCTGCAACGTGGAAATGCTTAAACAAATTTTCCCTGTTTCCACATTTTCAATTATCGCGAAGTTTTGTTTGGGTACAATTAAATGACGAAACTGTACACTTGTATGTATGTATACACTTGTTTTTGTATTAATATTAATATCAGTGCAGTGATTTTTAATCTTCCTTTCATTTGGACCTTAGATATGATTCTTTGAAACCTTTATATAATAGTATAGTCTAAATTTGTATTAACTAGGGTGAGTTGTATACCACTAGATTAGTCAATTACATATGAGATGATAGAATGATCAGGATACGTAATTCTAGAGTTCTATAAATAAAAAAGGACACCCTTATAGGATTATTTTGTTGTTCGTCTGCCAAGTGGAAATTAATATCAAACACTCAGTCCTGCGGTTCTTTGCTGCAGTGCAAAATAACTTCCAATACATTTTATGTTCCGTTCATTCCGCTTATTTTGAAATACGCGGGGAATAAAAACCTACAGCAATAAACTTATCGTTAAACTAGAATCGTTAAATTTGGCATTTAATATGTTAACATGTTAATACAATGTTCAACAAACTGTAACAGGTATTTGTGTAATTCTCTAGATTTTTATAGTGGCAAATCATTACAATCTCGTTCTCCTCTCGTTCAATGATGAACGTTGAGATGTTTGTGATAAATTATATATTTAATAAATTAATATATATTATAAAAATGCTTAGAATATATTCGACTCAGGCGGATTTCGAACCCGCGCCTCCCACATTCCGCAGTGATGACCTTAATAACGTCATTGAGCACTATTTAATTCCATTGAATATTTAATGATTTGCAAATGCGTTACTTTGTACATCTCGGCTGTTACTTCGTTAAATAAAACTAGACCATAGACCTCTTTACAGATTTATTGAAATTGCATAGGTACTAAGCAAGTTTATTTTGTTTGTGACTTTGCATTTTCTTTAAAACAAAAATGCTAAATAAAAGTGATTATGTAAATTCTAATAGAATAGAATTATCTTTATCTCGGAACGGTGGCAGAATCTATAGTGCACACCTTCACTTAGGGTTGTATCCAAACTTTGTTGTAGACTTATTGTGTCTTAAGATCACTTTACTTCATACATGATGCTAACGATAAAGTATGTGAAAATAATGTATTTTACTTGAGTTGATATCATTAACTTATCATTGCACATATATAAAATATGATAAAAAAAATATTGACGCGATGAACAAATCTATACTATATATTTATATTTATTAATCTATACTGGTACAAAACAATGTTTTACCAGGAATGGAGATATTAAAAAATTATAGAAACAACAATTAATATGTATTTAATAATAATATAAAAACTAGTAAATAATACTTTATTGCATTAGAATCGACGTTTTATGACTATCTTTAATAGCCAATGTTTTAATGTGGCTATTAAAAATGTGGCAACCCTAGCTTAATCTACCATTCGCAAAACCCCTCAGGGCCCTTGCAGCCGGAAAGAACTGGCCTTTGTAACTAAGATTTTTCCTTCTTGTACAGTCATAACAATGTATAAATGTGTAGAGAAAAAATCGTTTTAAAAACATATGATTGAAAATCGTTTTACTAACCGTCTTAGAAACGAAGTGGAATATAGGAATATATATATACTAGTATATAATTAGACGTGAGATCCGTTGGAAATGCGTTACAAATTAATTTAGACAAATTTCGTGTCAATAGTCTGGGCTTGCTTACCAGTATAATACAAGTGGAAAAAAAGGCGCGTTACAATATAATCTCAATAACCAAACAGGGATTGAATAAATATTAATTCCAGTGTTAACAGTAATTACCATTTCAAAGACACATTATCTTTCACCTGTTTCTTATAGGAACCATAGCTACATGAAAATATGTCGACTGTGTTAAACAATTTATTGTACGATTCGACAAGACGGTGCAGTGGGCATTGGACTTCAGCATTGGTGCGAGCAGGCTGTACGTGAAACAAAACATCTTCAATAAAATGATAATTATACATTGATACGCACATAGTCTAACAAGTATATGTAAGTATATAGTATTAAATACATGATTTAATACTACAAATATTTTTATAAAATGTGTATTACGGAAGCGCAATTAAAATTTTTATATTGTTTCGAATTCATAAATTGAAAATTTGGTAAGATTAAAGTCGGAAAGATTAAGATTAAATAGCACAATCTTAAGTGAAAGCTTGTCCATTATTACTTTTCATTTCCATTACTAGCCTTACATAAGAATACATTGGAACTCGTTCCATGAATAAAATGGATGTACAAATGTACATAGTATAAATGGTTTCTTAATAATTATGTTAAATTAGTGTGTGTCCATTTTAGAAAATTTTAACAGCAATAAATATTATTGCACTACTTCAATGGATATCATATAATCACGTGATACTATGTTTATATGACATTTGTAAAGGCATGGCGATAAAAACATTATATATATATTTCATGATAGAATTTAAAATTGTTAGATGAATACATATTTCTTTACTTGACTGTATGAAATTAGTTGCGATAGAAAACAAATTTATTTTTATACATTTTATAGTTTCTGTACGTAGTGAGGTTGGGTCGAGCAGGATCCCGACCGAGGTGAAAAAGAAAATCACACCATAAAATTTGGATGACCTATAATCATCTATACTTAATATACAGGGTGTCCCAAAAACGACACGTCACAGTGACACTGGGGTTAGGCCAGCACAAGAGGCATCGAATAAGCCTAACATGACCTCAGTAAAAGTTGCTCGGTTTTCAAGATATTGTCAATTTAAACTTTTTCAAAATTTTCACGTTTTTTAACGTGTTCAGTGCTAGCATTACGTTAGATAGCCCTCAGGTTTTGATTTTTCTTTTGTACTCTTGTTGCGAATAGTTGCTTAAGATGATAGAAGTGTTATTTCGTTGATAACTAATGTAAAATGTGGAAAAATACTGGATTGAACTTGAAAAAATTGAACAACGAAAAATTACTTTCAACTTTGATCACTTGCCGTGAAAAAAAATTCAAAGAAACTAAATGAGCAAATAACGTTAAAAACTTGCATGTCTTATGCTTATTCCAAAATGGTATAACACATGTGTCTTATTTTAATATTATACGATTTTTTAATGCTTCACTAATACTAGGAACCCCGGAAGCTACCGCTAGCAGGTAAAAAATAATGTCACGCGCAACGATAAGGCATTGTTATTGTTATCTATTAGCTTTTTTGTTTGTCAAATGCATGAGAATGAAAGATAAGGATAGTTTATTACCCTTTTGTCGGCTAGATATTGTAAGCAAATAGCTTTGTTTTTGACGTACGTGTCGTTATCATCTTTTCAAAGAAATGGAGAAGAAAGAGGGGTTGTAGTTTTAATTCTTATGGCCCTGCACTGCAAATCAAGTTGTTACGACAGTTCGTTACCTTGCGTTTCGTACGACAACCGTGTTAATCTCTGCGTTCCTTGTTTCCGTGTATTCCTTAATTTAAATCGACTTGGCTTTTCTCTGGACTCTGATTTCTGTTTTGAACGACAACTCGGCGCTCTGTTGGACACTGATATTGCTTTACGGAACTGTCTTATTAACGATGGCAAATCGTGGTACCCAATACACTCACCGTGACTACTCGGACATGCACTTGATTTACGGCGAAACCAGGCAGGTTTCCAATCGAGGCAATGTTTCGTACAACGCAAGATTGGCTGCAAGATTATACTCCGAAAGATATCCAAACCGTAATCCGACGACTTACGAAGTGATCTTAAGAGTTGTGAACGCTTATCGTGATGGCAGATTACCTGGAGTGAGTCACTCAGAAGGAAGACCTCGGACTGTTGACGACAACGTGGTGTTAGAGCAAGTACGAGAGGAGCCAGGAACTTCAGTGCGAATTATTGAACGCCGCACTGGTGTTCCAAATCTTCGGCACATCGAATTTTAAAACGCCACAAATACCATCCCTACCATATCCAACGCGTCCAAACACTGCTTCCGGCGGACTACGCTGCGCGTGTCCAGTTTTGCCGGACAATGATTCAGAAATGGAGAGAAAATCCAAATTTCTTCAATGAAGTGTTATGGAGCGACGAATCAGCCTGCAAAAGGGATGGGTATATCAATTTGCACAACATCCATAGCTGGCAATTAGACAACCCACATGAAAAAAGAGAAGACCGATCACAGTACCAATTTAAAATTAATCTGTGGACGGGAATTTTCAACGGTCAAATATTGGGACCGGTCGAGTTGCCGCCTGTTCTGAATGGACAAAATTATTTAGAACATTTGCGAAACAACCTTCCTGTATTATTGGAAGATACTCCGTTGGCGCTGAGACGAAGGATGTGGTTCCAACAAGATGGCTGCCCAGCACACTATGCCTTACCAGTACGTCAGTACCTAAGCAACGCATTCCCCGAAAGATGGATTGGGCGACAGGGGCCAATTTCATGGCCACCGCGTTCCCCGGATCTAAATCCCTTAGATTTCTTTTATTGGGGTTGTCTAAAAGACAAAGTTTATGCGAAACCAATAAGATCCGAAGAAGAGTTACGGCGACGTGTATTCGATGCAGCTCGCACCATATCAGAAATCAGCTTAAGAACATTGAGCCGTAATTTTATTAGGCGATGTCACTTATGTATTAGAGTTCAAGGGAGACAGTTCGAGCATTTACTGTAAACTTATTAAACCAATAAGATACATGTGTTATACCATTTTGGAATTGGCATAACACATGCAAGTTTTTAAAGTTATTTGCTCATTTAGTTTCTTTGAAATTTTTTTCACGGCAAGTGATCAAAGTTGAAAGTTATTTTTCGTTGTTCAATTTTTTTCAAGTTCAATCCAGTATTTTTCCACATTTTACATAAGTTGTCAACGAAATAACACTTCTATCATCTTAAGCAACTATTCGCAACAAGAGTGCAAAAGAAAAATGGAAACCTGAGGGCTATCTAACATAATGCTAGCACTGAACATGTTAAGAAACTTGAAAATTTAGAAAAAGTTTAAATTGGAAATATCTTGAAAACCGAGCAACTTTTACTGAGGTCATGTTAGGCTTGTTCGATGCCTCTTGTGCCGGCCTAACTCCAGTGTCACTGTGACGTGTCGTTTTTGGGACATCCTGTATAAAGCTGAAGAGTTTGTTTGTTTGTTTGTTTGAACGCGCTAATCTCCGAAACTACTGGTGCGATTTGAATAATTCTTTTTTTGTTGGATAGTCCATTTATCGAGGAAGGCTATAGGCTAAATAACATTACGCTATGACCAATAGGAGCAAAGACAGAGCGGTAAATGTGTAAAAAACGGGGAAAATTATTCATTTTTGAAGGCTTTCTTTGCGTGCGCTGCGAAAAACGGTTCAAGATACACAAAAAATATGTATGAAAGAATTATTCCTCTATACATGATCTAAAAAAAGTCCGCGACGGCATATGTCTATCTTTTAAGGTTTAGTCACAATGACCGTTTTTATGGTACCAAATTTGGTCGAAATAATTTGTTTAAGTTGTATCAACATAATAATATTAATCTTTATTCAAATATAAATATAAATATGTTGTTGGTTAACCAAAAATCTGCCGGAAGTCACTATTCCACGCGGACGAAGTCGCGGGCAAAAGCTAGTTATTAATCACACAAATCGACTGAAGACCTGCATTCTGTACGTATTGTATGTTTCTGTTGTTGTATGTTTCTGTATGTTCTGGTATTTGTAGTGTCGTACAAGGATAGGAAAGTTTGAGTTCATAATTTGTTACTTCTAATCACTGCATAGTATAAAACAAAGTCGGTATGCACTGTCTGTCTCTATGTACGCTTAGATCTTTAAAACTACGCAACGGTTTTTGATGACGTTTTTTTAAATAGATATAGTGATTCGTAAGAAAGGTATTTATGTATAATACATGCATAATATAGTAGAGGAACACTGATAAATGTAGAGGTTTCAAATGATGATGAGTGCGTAAATTAGCACGTATTTTGCGCTCTAAGCACAACATGTTTGTATTATCTAATGACATAAAAGCTATACTCAACGTATAAGGACATTTTGGAGTAGGTATATTTATATAAGCATTGCACCCGTGCGAAGCCGGGGCGGCTCGCTAGTAAGAAATAAATTAGATCTAGTTCAACAAGATCCAATATATTTCTTTACTCATTAGATACAAGACTAAGTTTTTCGGTCGTAATTAGCTATGGACACCCAATTCCGAGTGCGACCAGAAAAATTTGAACTTTATATAAGCGCTAGATTGTGCTTTTAATGCAACTTTTATCATGCGATTTCCCACGTTTCACAGCGTTTCAAAGCGTCAACAAGTGCGACCGAGCTTTGAAGGTACTCTTGAACGAATGTAACAAGATTTTAGGAGATGTGAAAGAGAAAAGGTTTTAGAAATTATACGGGCTATGAATAAATTCTACGTATAGGGACGAATTTGCAATACACGTGTCGTGGCTTTCTTTCAGTCGATCTCGTTAAAAATCCATTATGATGTGGTTTTCGAGAAAATCTTCTCGGAGATAACATGTTTTATCTAATCAGTGGTACTACAGAATAGTATCGCTTTTAATGTCGCTTAAGCTCAAGTGGAGTCCTTTCTTTTAATATTCTTAAAGAAAGAAACACAATCCATTAAATCCTATCATATCCTAACGCCAATGGTCGTACGTAATATATGCAAATTGCCTCAGCATGCAACAATTGGCATGTTAAATTAACAATTGGTATATAATACAGTACAATTACAATAGGTGATAAATAATTCAGTGCGACTCCATCGATGAATGAATTTTCGATCGAATTCAAAAGACTGTGTTAAATCTGTATTTCCGATATAATACAGAAAAATGGTTGAAACAGAATAAAATGTTAGAGGGAAATGTTATAAAAAAATTAAGGTTATAAATCAATCAACAATCAAAAGTGTAATGAAGTTAGTAATAGTGCTAACTAAATTTATAATATTTGAAGGTTTTTCTTTACTACTTAAACAAATGTCAGAATCCTTACTAATATAATATTATAAATTGACTTTGTTTGTTTGTTTGCTCCGATTTCACGCCGTAACTACTGAACCGATTGCTATGAAATTTTGCAGACGTAAAGATAAAAGTCCGGATTTAATAATAGAGTACTTTTTATACCGAAAAAATCGACAGATCCCACGGGATGCGCAATAAAGGCTTTGCTCAAAAACTACTGCACAGATTTTCATGCGGTTTTCATCAATAGATAGAGTGATTCTTGAACAAGGGTTTGCGGTATTTTTTATCTGGGAAAAATTGATAGTCCCACGGGAAGCGCGATAAAACCTTCGCGCCATAAACCGACTTCCGCGCATGTGTAGTCGTGGGCAAAAGCTATGGCCCTTAACTCTCTATAGACCCAATCCCGAAATCCACGCGGGCGAAGCCGAGGGCAGAAATAATTAATAAAAGAACAATACAAATCGTAAATGTAAATATTCTGAAGTAGTTTTTCATAAGTTAATTAAATAGGATTACAACTTATTAAAATCTTAATAACATCAATTAATTCAAATCTTAAAACAAATCGCACACCTTATATTTCTTGCAAAATTCTTGTTTTAGATAATCTTTGTAGGGAAGTAGAAAATAAAATAAAATGGATGTATAACTACGCGTGTGTTTAATTTATTATAATTTCCAATAATACAAATTCTATTTTATGTCCTACAGTGATACATATAATTTTTAATGAACTATTGCTAAAAAGTTCTTCTTACTTCCTTCCTTAGTATTTCTGAGATTAGAAGAGTATAGAAAAGAAAAAGAGTGACAATGATGATTTCGTAATCATTCATCATCTTTAATTCAGCTTAGAATATCCACTGCTGGATATCCATTTTGATATATTTCCGAAACAAAACTGTACTTTGAGAACTTATTTTGATTTCATTTTTTATTACTTAACTTCAAATAGTTATAATATTATGATAATTTTACGTATTTTTTTTTTGTTAGAATGTTTATATTTCGGAGTGCGATATTTTGAAAGTAATGCTTAATTTGTATCTTAATATGTAATTGCATTTCCGTCTTAATTGCTATGAATTCAAAGTAATTTGTTCAATTAAACGATTTAAATACATTGATGTACTAGTATATATTTAAGCAATGATTTTATATGGTGATGGATTAATTTATTTATTGAGAGATAACAAACAGTTACAATATATAAAGTATAATTAAGTTTAATATATCTATGCATCCTAATACTGCGACCAACAACGTTATCCACAAATTAAAAAAAAAAACAATAATAGTGCGCTACATTTGATCTCGGCACCACACAGCACACACACTCGCACATACACACATATTCAACATAACGGCAACCAATTTGTTTTATTTTTTATGTTTAAAAAAAAACAAAACATAAAAATAAAACAAATTAAGTTAAAAATATTAACATAAATAAACAACATTTAACTTATTAATATTAATTACAATTATATGATTAGATGTTAAATGAATTGAAGAATACTCGTGTCTTCGTTCTTTATCTTCTAGTGGTTATCGTAAGAGACTACTAAAACAGAATACAGTCATCACTCTGCGTAATCCTCAGGGTGATCTCCTATTGTAATATTTACTGTAGTGAAACCAACAATTTTGGTGTTTACTACATCCCTAACTATACTTAGCTTCGGGAAGAAAACTTTATAATATTTAATCACCGTTTTATTAACAACTTCGCCCCACACTATGATTTCTTCTTGTGCGGGTTATCAAGGGTGCAGTCACAGACTGGAAGACATTTTTTAAGATCATACAAAATGTATATCTCGTGCGGAAACCGAACCAAATAACTATGTGTTTTTGTTTTTATAAATTGATATGTACATTTATCTGACACTCCTTCCATGAAATTTAAGAAGATCAATTCGCACCTAGTCACACAAATATGAGCTGTTATGATGATGTAGAAGACATTTAATAAAGACATTGTCTTCTAAGAAACACATCGAAACGTTAAGGAAAGAGACAGCACTTGATTGAACATTTACAACTACTGAATAAATTCAACATATTATACATGTGTGCATCATGTTCTTATGCATTGAATAATGTATATTTTAACGGCACCTCCACTATATTACATCATCGAGCAATACACGAGGCGTCCGTCATGCGTCATTATCTACTGTTCGGTATATATCAATAAAAAATATAGTCCTGCGAACAAAGCGGCTCCCTTTGTTAGAACCATTTTGAAAGAATGCTATTTTATACGAAACCATGGAAAAATGCGTCCGCGTGCGATGTGAACTAACGTATACGTTCGTTATTCACATCGAAATTATTGCGATAAAATAGCTTTTTGGTAACTTTGTTCGCAGGACTGTATCCGAACTAACGCATGACGGACGCTCGTGTATTGCTCGATATGTAAATACCGTTAAATAACATTGATCCCACGTGTCTATAATATATTCGTAGTTGAGAGCGTAGATGCCTTCGGAAAGTCGAAGTCGCAGTAATAGTCTCTTTTTGACTTTAATATTCTTTCATTGACGGACAATATTTTTACAGCAAAGGAAAACATCTAAGTGTAAGCTCCGTACAAAGGTGTTCATAAATGATCACTCAGCCAATATCACACTACACCCCACAAAAATACTAATATTATACTAAATATTAATATTATATTTATATTGTTTATCTACTATCATGCTATTAATCCTCTATAAAAGAACCTATAACAATTAGCTTATTGCCAACATTAAAACACTCAATGATATTATGATCATTATATCATCCAAACGCGTGATATTATGAATTTCAAAAATAGAACATTCTCATGCAATGACATTTTCACCACCAGAACGCTAAAAAAAAAGAACAATAAATTGTAGACTATAGTCAGAATTTTAATTCGATTCCAGATTTGACATTAGCTACTGTCATTTTGTGAAATAATGATACCACATATAATAGTGTAGTGATGAACACAAAAATCGATAAACAATCAGTGTGGGTGCCATCAGTGTATTGGCACACTAAGGACTAAATTGTTGATTTTTATTTAAATAGATACATAATTATTCATAATAATTATTTATTAATTAGTAATTGCTGCTCTATTTTAAAAAGTTAATATTTTTGTTTTTATATTAAAACAAAACTTACAATAAAAGAGCCTAGATAGTTTTCAGTATTACCCCCCCTTTATGATATATGGGCGCAGGTAAAAGGGCATGTAGATCAAAATAATAAAACCTTCAAATTGACAGACGTGAGAAATTTATTTCAGGAAGGCATTCAAATAATTACGGCTACCGAATGGTCTAAATGCGTATCCCATGTTGTCAAAGAAGAGGAAAAAATGAGTAGGCTAGATATGTCAATTGACAATATCACAGACATATTTATAATAAATGTTACAGAAAGTGACAGCGATAGCGATAGCGATGACAGCGACAATTTATAAAAAGAAATTATTACCATAATACATCTATCTGTTTTGTTTGTCATGTTCCTTCATGATCACATTTTTTTATTTATTTCACACACAATTATAAAAGAAAAGTCTCAGATCGTTAATTAATCGTCAAAAATAAATATCGGTTCAGAAATATTTAATTTCCTGATATACTTAGTTTACGAGAGTAAAATTAAAAACGAGAAGAATCGATCCGGAAATATTCCATTTCCATATCGAATAATTTCGCAACGTCACTATTTAGTACTTGTCATAACGATGCAACACTGAAATTGTCATATCTGGAATCGAATTAATATTCTGACTTTAATTAGTAATTTTCAAGTACATCAGGATCTGCCAACATTCAACAAGGTGCAAATGTTCAAGTTCATTTCAATAATTGTACGATCCAAAATGTAAATAATTATTACAATAAATAATTCTTTTACTTATTAAGGTTTGTTTATTAAGTAAAAGAATTATTATATTATACTAGCTGACCCGGCGAACTTCGTACCGCCTTAGCGCAGCTTTGATGCACTACTTTATTTTGTATAGTTGAAACGATGCTCTTTTAATATAGTCTATGGCTGTGAATGACGTTGACATTCATATAAAAAAAAATTGACATTCGTAACGCGCGTTTTTTAAAATATGCAAAATTAAATGTATACTTTTCAATATTTCTGAGAGATTTTCTTAATATTTTTTTCCGTAACAACCATCCTTGGACTTCCACAAACATTTAAAAAAAAGAATTATCGAAATCGGTTCAGCCGTTCACACGTGATGCCGTGACAACGCGAAACGGGTTTCATTTTTATATATATAGATTTACAATTAGACTTTTCTTGAATTTACATAGTTTTTACAATACTATACAACATATGACAATGTATGAGAATCTTTTATAGAGGATTCACATCATGATTGTAGATAAAGTTTTGTATGCAACTGTTATAATTAGGTATTAAAACACTCATGTGATACTATTATCACACTCGGCTACGCCTCCTGTGATAAACCCACATTCGTGTTTTAATACACCTGATTATACAACAGTTGCATAAATAACTAAAATTGCATAGTATTTATATTTATAGAAAAGAGAAAATTGCGAAAGAAAGGATAGACTGAGCAATGAATATATGTATTAGGGGAAGTCTGAAAGTAGCCCTTATTGTTGAAAAATTGAGAGAAAGGAGACTTTCCAGGTATGGTCACGTATTAAAAAGAGAGAATGATCATGTTTCCAGGTACGGTCACGTATTAAAAAGAGAGAATGATCATGTTTCCAGGTACGGTCACGTATTAAAAAGAGAGAATGATCATGTTTCCAGGTACGGTCACGTATTAAAAAGAGAGAATGATCATGTTTCCAGGTACGGTCACGTATTAAAAAGAGAGAATGATCATGTTTCCAGGTACGGTCACGTATTAAAAAGAGAGAATGATCATGTTTCCAGGTACGGTCACGTATTAAAAGAGAGAATGATCATGTTCCAGGTACGGTCACGTATTAAAAAGAGAGAATGATCATGTTTCCAGGTACGGTCACGTATTAAAAAGAGAGAATGATCATGTTTCCAGGTACGGTCACGTATTAAAAAGAGAGAATGATCTTGTTTCCAGGTACGGTCACGTATTAAAAAGAGAGAATGATCATGTTACTAGGAAAGTTATGGACATGAAAGTGGATGGGCTTGTGGGGAGAGGAAGACCGAAGAAACGATGGAGCGACTGTGTGGATGTTAATATGTTGAGGAACGGAGTGAGTATCGAAATGGCGAGTGATAGAGGAAAGTGGAGGAGGAAGACATGTTGTGCGGACCCGAAATAAAATTGGGAATAGGGCAAGAGAAAGAAGAAGGATTTTTTGTTGCAAAGAGTTTGATTTCATCGACAATTTGGGAATAGGTATCAGCTTTGGTGACATTAAAATGGGCGTGTAACATTATTTTAGTTTTGTTTATTGACTTACTTATTTGTTTAATAAAACCAAAGCAAAGCTTAAGACACGTGAACACCGATGTGTGGTATAGAAAAAAAAAATTGTCTCAAGGTATTTACCCGATTCATTAGTAATGGTAATAAAACATGACGATACACTCTTACGAGTATGAATATTCCTTGCCGGCACTAAAATATGTATATATTTGGACATATATGTATTATTGTGTACTTTATGCTAACGACGTATCACCCTGTCAATAATTTGAAGTCGATCGCCGCTCGCCAAACTGTCATATTATCTGTGCTATGTACTATAGCGTTAAATAGACCATTTACCAAGGCTATAGGCTACTATTAGAGAGGAGAGTTCATGAAAAATATGTCCAGATGAACTGAGTCGAAGGCAAATTAAAATAATTCTATGTTGATAAAAGTAATTAGCATTGAAAATGTAATTTCAATTACATTTTCTTAGTTCTAATGAATATAATTGAAAAATTTGTTAGCGCAAACACTCTCAACGTTGGTGTTCAGGTTTCGTGAAAACAACAATAATTTCACTCCGGACCGCGTTGGTAATTAGTTTCATTAACAAACGTACACGTGCAGGTAGAGAGATAAACAAAAAGGGATACTCACCTATTATCTGATAGTACTAAATTGTTATTTACATATTTTCCAACTTAATCTAGGAACCTTAAACCGGAGGAACTAGCTATGTATTAACAATTTTTCTATTATCAAACCTACTGCGAACTTTTCACGTGTTTGTACATAAGTTTTGTGACAATTCCATATTACGACTATGGCGGTGATAGACGATCAGAACCACTGACTCACAAACACAGGTGAACCGAACTGAGGTACTGGCCAGCTGTATGGTATATGCTGGAAATATTCTCCCTTCACAAAAGTTAAGTTAATTGTGAGAATTCGATTCAGATCCCACTAGTTCACTTAAGATTGAAGCGTGTTGCCTTATACAAAATGTTCAGAATCCGGAGCACCTTGGGGTACTAAAAAAATAGAGTTGCAAGGACCTCAAGACAGGTCCCATAAATTAATTTAATAAAATAAAATATACACTAATAAAGTATACACAGGCGCTAATTTATTCTAATTAATTCTACAGTTGTGACAAACATTCGAATGGGACATCCTTTGTCCATCCCCCAATTAGCACCTATTGACGCTTATAAATTTTATAACGATATTGAAGATTTTTAAAACTCCTGACAAAAGAAATACAGGAATTTCGCAATGAAACAAAAACAATATTTCTTTTTATTGTCAAGCTGTTATTAAATTACAACAGACAAATTTATGATCTTTTTAAAATTGAACTGTTATATCAATCTATTGACCTTGATTTTGCTTTTAGGTAATATGACTGAACGACTAAGGAAGCAAAAAAGTAAACGTAAACGTTTCGTAACCGAAAAGGTTAACCTTTTTAAGAAGTTTCCGTACAAAGAAAGACTACACATAAGCGCGGCCTTTGCGTACTAGAAAAGATTGCGAAAATCCCTACTTCGTGACAAAGCTCTATTCGGACCGCCACGGTATGCTTTAGGGTAGAAGCTTTTATATTTCCACACATCCATGTTCAAAAGTAACATAGGATTTAGGTTGTCAATAACAGATTTTTAACCGATTGCTTAGAGAATTTGTTTTTTTTTGTTAAAACTTACATTTACTTAGTTCTGACTTTATTTTCACCCACAATCAAGTTCTCTTCTGGTAACATGTTTTTCAACCTTCATTATCACATCCCCATGCCATGTTAGTCTGTTATTTCTTATCTTACCTGTCACTTTCAAATTTCCAGTTGGTGATTAAATCCCCTAACAACACCATGTTCCATAACCAAGGTGGTCTTTTCAGCGAGGCTCCGCTCGGTTCATGAAGCTTTATCCACCCGAGCTTCGTTGGGAGCTAACGTTTTGTACTTCAGTGTTAAACAGTGGTAATCATCTAGTTCCAATCTTAATTCGCTGAATTATGATTAGGTTTTAGAGAGAGTGATTTGGTCTAACGTCAAAATGTTTCGAGTCCCTAAAGCAATCCATATGATTGCAATTAATAATTTTCCCATGGAAAGAGTACGCGCTTCTATGGATAACTGACTGGAGTTTGAACGATAGCCAACGAAGATAATTTCAAATAAGTTTCATATATTTTAATATTAATATTATAATTAAACTAATACACATTAGTAATACATAAAGTAATAAATGTTATATTCAATAGAAAACACAAAAGATTTTTCCTTGTTAAAATACTTATGGCAAGAATAAGTACATTTGTTATCTTGTCCATTCGAGTCACAGCACACTCTTAACATTCCCAATGCCGCCACATGAATTCTTTTTATATCTCTCTCCTTTATTGCCCAACATTCCGATCCATACACAATGACAGGTCTGATCAAGTTATGATCAAGCATGGATATGCTTTATTGGATAGTAATATATTCATTTTATAGCCAAAATACGTGTAAAGATATTGAATTCGACTTAATGTCCAATTTTCTGTGAGCGTTCAACACTATTATTTTGTTGACACGCAATATTAATTCGTTCAAAACTTAATACTCGATATCGTCGTGTTGTTGCTAATTAAAATTTCTACCTATTTCTCTATTATAGAAGTTTTTAGATATATTATAGAAGGTTATAGAATCTATTTATTTACTTAGCTGATGGATCACACAGGCAGGTGTTCAACGCCACTGCCGACGTCTATTAATAAAACTCTTAACAATTATTATATTAGGTATTTGTATCATCATCGTTCATAATCTCTTCGACAGATAACAGTCACTGTTGGGCAGAGAACTATTCCAAGGCTCTTTAGAGGTTGGTCTTCTGCGGCTAGCGTCCAGCGCCTTTCTACGATCCTATAAAAAACCTACAAAAGTTGCGGGTCTGGTATGTATATGATAGTCACTTTAAGACCTTACCGCGCTAACGGCCGTCAATAATAGTTTACTCCTATAATAGTTTAGACAAACTATACATATTTGACATGCGGGTATTCAATGTCACTTCAACAGTTAGTACAACTATACAACTATACGCAATATTTTGCGCGTAAGACTTTTGGCTCAATACTGAACATGCTCTGAGCGTGCCTAGGTGTAGTAATAAAAGAAATAGTGGCGTTAGAAAGAACGAACAGAAGACTCGTTTTTTAGTTTGGGGAACTAAGAGGTGGTTGAGTTAAGCACACACTTGTTTTAATAGAAAGTGGGTTGTAACAATCTTCTTCTCGTAAAGGTTAACCCTCATTAAAGGTTCGCAGAATATAAATGCTAAGATTACCCTTTCGCTTTATATGCAAAATTCTTTTACACCTTGCTATCTCAATTATATTGTTCATTACATGTTATATGTCTTGCGAAAAAGCACGTCGCTATTTAAATCTGACGAACATGTCAGTCATTTATAGATACAAATTGTACGAAAAAATAATTTATATTTAATAGGTGTTTGGGGAAAACTTGCGTCGCAGTCGCGATCATACTCGAATGATACACAGACCGTGCACTGTTCACTCTGATTGCAATCACTGTTCCGTTCTAATAACTGCAAACTATTATTCAGGTTCGGCCTGCATCGGGCTGGTTAGTTTTACTGCATATGTACTACTTGCTTTCAAACGGCTTTGCAGTCGGAGGGCAAATAAAATGCTTGTTTGTAATGGAGTCTAACTATTGAAATCTATCCAGCCGTTTGGACGATACGAGATAATAAAATAAATTTACAACAGACAATACAATTTACAACAGACAAAAGGGAATTAATGAACCCTTTGAATAAGCATTATAATGAAAATAAAATACTTTTATAATAAATTGATTCTTGAGGTAATGTATGACCAAAGTTATTACTTTTAATAATAGGATGAAACGATCCACGAAAATACCTCAACAAACACTCGAAATAAATATAAACAAAATTGCTTTCAACCCGTAAATCGCGGCGTTATCGAGACGAATCACGTTTCTGATAAGCTTTGACGAGTGAATATTTGATACGAGGGCGGAATCCTTAATATGTTGTTATCGTGCTTCGCGTAGTTAGTAACTTGGAGCGCGGGAAAAGTACAAAAGTAGAGGTTGGAAATCGTGGGATTTCGGGACTGCGGCATCCATCGGTAGCGGTCATTGTCCGGACACGCGGATTTTTCTTAAAATGCAGTGTCTCCAAATCTTAACCAATCCTCTCAAATCACACCTTAGAATAAAGCAACAAAGTTGCAAATAGCTTAAAGTGTGAGTTTTAGTGCTCGCTTGTAAGGTAGTCGCGAATCGCATGCGCGACGCGACGTAAACATCGCCGTGCTGCCGCGTCGCCATCGCCAGTCTTACGGCGGCCGCCGCCGGGTGAACATATATTTTCGCTCTAAAGCGATCTCATTCCGCGTCGTGCAGTTGCATCGCTCTTTGCCGACAACTCTGCTCGCTGCAGCGCGCGCTTCGAACTTTTCTCCGGTAAGTTTTCTTTCACTTACACGCTGTTTTTCCCGCCGTTTTCGACGCTGGTGCGGTGACCCGGTTTTTAACCAAAATAAATTATCTTTTTGCGGAGCTTGTCCTCATGCGGTTGCGGCAATTTTGGCAGCTGCTTGAATGTAATTTACGTAACAAAGAAACCTCAGATTACCATACTCGCGCGTGGTGGCGATGGTGCGTGCAGCCACGCACCACGCACGTATTCTCATACGCGTAATTATAAATTGAATACTACATGTTAACTGTGCTATTAAGCCCACCATTAACCTGCGACAAGCAGGTTGCACATAACAAAAATAAAATAATAACACAAATGCGAAACACAATATAGTAACAATATATTCTATTTATTAACATATAATAATAATTTTGTTATTAAGGATTTATGACAAATTATCCCTGTGCCATTATTACATTAATCCAAGGGTGTCGTAAGGCACGTTCTATAATTGCCACCCGCTAATGCCTTCGGTTACTATAGCGATTCCTTACTTGTATTAAGACACGCGTAGCGTAGTACTCGTATACTGTAGCTCGCGAATTTAATTGCTTAAAATTTAATTCTATGAATTAGATGGTTTTAATGGTTACATTGCAAGCAATTATGCTTCAGATACATATTCAAAAATGTTCACTTAATGCGTCTTTACAAGCACTTAATGCAACACAAATTGCAATGCAAACATAACACTTAGTATTATATCTACGTACATTCTTACCATAAAGTAGAATGTTTGAAAGAAAATATAAAAGAGTGGATAGTATTATTTTTAATTCGAGTATATATAAAGGCATACTCAAATAAAATGAATCTGAATTTCAAACGCTTTAATCATAAAACTTAATTTAAAAAAGAAAATATATGCGATAATTAAAAAGTGCATAATTGTTTATTTACTAAAATAACCTTTTATATTATAAAAACTAGGTATATTATATATAATTGTTATGTATTGTGGGTATATAATTGTTGTGTCTTTAGTATGTTTAAACGGATTACTTATTTTTAAAAATATGTATTTTCCATCTGTATTTTTTGTGTGTGTAGGGTTATGGCTTTTTTTACAGGCGTCAATGTTATACCATTATATTTATCTGATGTTAATGCTGCGATGTGTTCAAATATCTTGAGGTACCCTTCAGACTTCTCGGAAGAAATCCAAAGGAAAAGGACCAACCGGCACTAGATCAGGATTAAGGATTAAGCACTTATTTTAGGTAGGCTGTTACCCCTCGGTGGAAAAGTATATGTACTGATGACATAGATGGTAAAACAAATTATGCTTATCTATATATCGGAATGTATAAAGGATATGAATATACTTACTATAAAGGTTACTAAGAATTCATCTTCATTGTCTGTTACCTTACGTGTTATTTGGCATGCGGGGATTCACCGATTACAGAGTAGCAACTATAATAATATTTTAATAATAATATTTATTTAATAATAACTTCTATAGTCAATATTACATTTTTTAGCTTAACTCATATGTATACACGTATTATAATAACTGTGAACATACCTGGACTAGGATTAAACTGTATCTCAGGATTGTAATTACAAAATAAAAATATGGACACATAAATCAAATGCAAAATGTATATTATATCTGATTATTAACTAAATTTGAACAAAGTAAGAAAGATAAAAATATAAAAAAAAATACAAATTATTTGGTAACTAGTAATAGTTTCTCTGTATCGTCATACGACATAACTTGAAGTGCTTCTTGAAGAAGTATTTTAGCTTTATGATAGGTACAATTAAACATACATAGATTGGCGTTTAATCTTTTATATAGAAAAGGTCCCAGGAATACATAAAATCTGGCCAAGAAAGTATGCTTAATTCCCATATTTTGAGACAAACAATATCCCTTCGTCTTTTGTTAGTACATTCGGTGCTAAAGGGAAGTGTTGAGTGCTGTTTAAGGACTAAACTATGAGTTTACTTTCATTGCAAACGATATCGACAGCGTATACTTTTGTATGAAAATTTTGTATAGCGCCCCTAACAGAACACTTATTCTTTCATATTAAAACAACATGAGTTCTGCAGTTTACTATACGCTAAGTACCTATCAGAAACGATAGGAAACTGATGGTATTCCATGGTGAGCCATTGCCCAAAGGACAAGTTTTTACGTTAGTAATTGCGTTGCCTACGAGCTCCGTTTGATTTAATCTCTTTCCAATTCTATTTAATCTGTCACCCACGAGTATCTCGTAGATGCGATTTGACAGGTCGCAAACAGTTTAATTTCGCTTCAATATATTAAGGCTCATTTTCATTCGGTCGAAAATCCGTTATTCGGTTCCTCTCCAAATACCGGCTATCGTCTAATGAAAGTAGGCTATCAATATCTTGGTCGATACACAGATATGCATAAACAGAAATTTCACGCGCAGATTCCCTATCTACAAATGAAAACATTTACAACATATCACCCCTGCCCCATGCTGGAATAGGTATCTTCCGAAAACCGAATGAAAATCATTATGTAATTGTTAATCGATGTCTTCTTGTCCATGCAAGTCTTCTTTTTTATACCGCACTCTTACAGACTAGGAGAGCTATTACAAAAATCTCGCGCACCTCGAATGCCAGCTACCTGGATCATTGAACCGACCCTAATTCGGCCCTGTTTTTAGAAATCTATCGCACCCCGAAAGCTAGCCGGAGCAACCAAAGAAAATAAGCCAAAACTCATAGACGTCAAAAAATCCCACACTAAATAAATAAATACACCCAGTATTTTAGATTGAGCCTTGCTATAGTTTTTTCACTGTAGAAGCTTGAGATAATTGTATTAGATTGTAGGAAAAGTTCGTCGAAAAACAATTCGAAAATCCTTTTCTTTCCTGGAACAATCTCGAAATTCTAAAATATACAGTAACATTCTAGAACTCTCTCGGTGCTTTCATACGAGGCCTATTTATATTGCGCCCAGTGTGTTTTTTCCGTAGTTATGGAGAATCAATCAATCCTCCAAGATAACGTACGGCCACGCATCGCCAAAAGACTCAAATTAAATTAGAGGAACTCCGTTGGGAAACCGTACCAAATCCCCTTTATCCACCCGACTTGGTACCTTCAGATTATCACGTATTTAAAACATTTTTTAACAACAAACAAATTTCAATGATTTTAATAATCTGAAAACAGAAGTGATAAAGTTTTTTGATTTTAAACTTCCAGTTTTCGGCCAGAGGTATCAGCTACCTTCAGAGTTTAAGCACTGTCACTAGTTCTAACGGCGATTATATTGTAAATTAAAACTAAACTTTAATAAAGAAAATTAATACAAAATTTTTGTTCCTAATTTTTCGACGAACTTTTCCTACAGCCTAATAAATACGAATTGAACTCGAAAAACGTAAAACATATTGGTATATATTTGAGGACCCGTGCTGAGACATCACCGTTGTTGATGCTATGGTCAACTTACATAAAAAACACGGTCAAGAAGTTATTTTTGTCTATGGTCATCAGGGTAGATAATCTTCAAAAAGGCTATTCAGGAGCAGGAGCGGGTTTTTCGAGGTATCGTTTTCTTTATTCTCGAGGTCTAGAGCTTTTTTACCCATTGCGATTGCTTTGGCTTCAATCTACATCACTTAATGCTTCGAGAGCATTCTGTACTACACAGTGCAGTGAGTTAGTTACTTACTTACACATTAGTTACAGGTGGCGTAAAAAATTTTTTATATGTATTATGGACAGGCATTTGGCCTCGATCTCACCTGGTAAGTGACGTCCATGCCTGTCCAGATAGTGCCTATTCACTCTTGCCTTGAAAAGGCCCAGATTGTATTTATCAGGGAAAATATCCGGCGGGAGGGAGTTCCACTCCTTTGCTGTGTTCATTATGAAAGTAGAAGCGAAGCATTTGATAAAAGATGGCAAAAGATGGCCATAAAGGCTACCTTGCATCGGTGATCGAGGCTCTGCAGTTTTGCCTCTACTAGACGTGAGTCACCAATGAGCTTCCTAGCACGTTTCTCGATTGAGTCCAAGGCAGCCAGTTGGTATTTGGCAGAACCGTCCCAAAGATGACAGCAGTATTCCATACACGATCGGACTTGATCGAAATAATATGCTTAGATCATAAAAGAAAGACACTGAACTGAGTCATAAGCTTTGGTCCTATTGACCTTATAAATGGGAAATATAAAATTGTTATTTTTATGATGTTGGTGCCCCCGGCGCTCTATTTTTTTCACAATATGGCAAGATGGTTTATATTAAAGGGATTTGTATTATGCGTATCAGTCAATAAACAATATTATCAATAAGTTATAAATCGACATCTTCGGAACTTTCAAATAGCAGAAATGTACTAGCAATAAGGCTTGACGAGTAGAACATGGTGAAGTAAGGGATATTCCACAATAATGACTTACCTTTTTTTGTAACTGTATCAAAAATTAGGTAATGAAATGAAAGCGCTTCTGTAGTGAAATGAAACCAATGTTTTAACAAATCAATATTATAACGACAATATTTGTTACTTTCGAAGCTCCATAAAAAGTTGGACTTTTGCATAGCTTTACAACTGTAGGCATATTTATAAAAAACTGTGGGGGCGGACGACACTTCCGTTTCACCTGCGGCACAGACGCGACCGCAAATACAATTCCTTTTATGTGTGTGGTTTTTATCGACGCTAGTTTTGTAGGCAGTTTTATATTTTGCTTATAAAGAAAGAATGTTTAGGAATGATTCGCAATTGTGCAACTTCTTTTTCAAAAATATGTGGCTCTAGTTCAATATTAAAAAATTGTGTGCGGAAAAAGATAGAAAAATATATAAAAAAAGTAGTAATACTACATAAACATATAGTGTATACGCTACATAAAACGTGACTCAAACAAAATGCCTATTGGGAGTAATGCGTATTTTTAATGCATTTAGCACCATGCTGCCGCAGTTATATGTAAAAAATATTCATAATGAACACTACAATTGAAGGTTGTTGATATTATGTTATTATTTTTTTGTCAAATATAAATTGGTTCATAGTTTCTAACTAACTAGCTTGTGCATCAGTTTTATAATATTTAGTTATTATTTTCCATTTACAAAAATGTTTACTTATAATGTATTTAAATTGTGTCCGTATTAACCATAAGGTAATTGGCCATAAACTTAAGAATAAAAAATCAACAAAAACTTATTATCAAATTTCTACGCGAGAGTTATAAATTATATAAATAAATTGAAAGAATTCCACCGAAATCTCTATATGGATTTAAGAAAGTAGGATTACATACACATTATAAAAAATGTCGCGCATAAAATTGATCAAGTCAGTATGTACGAGTATGTCACTAAGACCTGACGAAAAGCGACAAAGTTTGCTGCGCCCTAATATTTAACACGATATTATACACTTACGGCCGACTTAGAAAAGAATTCTCGCCCCCATTACACTAAACGCGTAACCGACACGTCATTTTGTACAAAATTACTTTAAGCTCCATTTTTTCTAGCAGTTGCAGCATCAATTATCTATAAACCTATATTATGCTATCTATTTTGTCGAACGTTTGCTTCTAGATTATTATTTAACGATTATTTGCACAACATTGCTTGTACAATGACTCCCGGACATAATCCAGGCTGCATCGAGAGATAAGGCCGTCTAACACGTAATTATGGTATTAGCTTTTTACATTGTAGAATTGCAGCGAATTCCAGACCTACCCCTCTATTGTATATCTCACAGTTGTTTAGAGACGGTTACAATACAGTTGAAATACAATAGTGAAGCTCATACATACAACGAGCATGGGCCGTGGTATCTTCATATACTCGTAGTTATCTCATCGGTATTATAAATCGGATGTCTTTTTGTTATTACTTTTTAGGTTCTATTAAAATAACGAATAATACAAGTCGAGTGGGTCATTTGGAGGATAATGTTATAAAATACTAAAATTAATAAAGCAATGTGTTTTAATTTTAGTTTAATGATATGGCCCAATTGATGTGAACACTTAAACGATTATCTATTTGATGTCTGATCACAAAGCAGTAACTGCGCAAATTGACTACGCAGAGACACATGAAAACGATTTTCAATATCGCTCCTTTAAATGTTTATGTCGCTCAGACGAGCTAATGGCTGTTATAGAGGCTGTTTGATCGCAATCGCGTTTCTAATTTTCCGTTCATACTATAGTATAAGGAAATACGTAAGCCTATGCGACTTTATACATACATATAACCTACGATGTAAGTAAAACAATAAGAGGTAGATATCGCACTATCGCGTCAAAACTACCATTCAAATTCGGGTAATTGGGGTGATTTCATTTAGTCACGTACTAATAGTGAGAGAATGGCAGACGTTCCAGCGCGACGCTGACTTTCCATTCTGTACTATCTGTATGATCTGTTTAATTATATAAGTAATAATTTCACGACAATTTAATATATTAGTATGTACATGCATAGCCTGTTTGAATTAAATGAGTTAAGTTAGGAATGAAAAATATCTCCAAAGTTATATAAGACTATGTGATTCTTTACTTGTACTGTGTTTCTTTGAGTAAAACATATTTTATTCCTGTTATATGATGTTCTAAATTGAAAGTTGAGGGGCAAGCCGAATGTCCGCTGGGTCAGTTATTATAGGTCTTCGGAGATTATTTAGCACTATCCTTCGTAATAAATAAGTAATACAAAACTGGGTACAAGTATCAATCAAAAATGAAGTAATAATTAATTTTGGTATATCGTCACTACATTACTAAAACAAAGTCGCTATCCGCAGTCTGTCTGTCACTTTTTTTTTGTTCCCCCGAGAAGAAAATGCATTAAATTGCATACCCCGGCTGTGGCGAGCCGGCGGTTATGTGGGGCTCTCCTCCCCAGAAGGGGGAGGCCTACCCACTAAAAACCTCAGGGATGGCCTTCTTCAGGCATATGAGAGGGAGATTCTCTGACATACCTTTTTATGTCGCGAAGTAGCGGAGCTCGTATATACGAGTTGTAGGAGGTGCGAGGTTATGAGCACAAATATTTGTGTTCCTGTTTTAAGAATAAGATTCAATTTATTCGTGACTTAAGTGTTATATAATATATTCGTTTTATAATTGACAAAGTATATTGTGGGTTTGAGACAGTGTGGGTGACTAAGACTTAATCGCCGTAACATTATTTTTTTTATTTAATATATTTCTACGTCGGTGGCGCTGTGGTCTCGGCACTGGTTTGTGCGCCGCATAGAATCGGGAGGCCCGCGATGTAATCCCCACCGTGTACCAATGTGTTTATCGTTCCGAATTTCATACTATGTACATTTATCCGACGCTCCTACGGTGAAGGAAAACATCGTGAGGAAACCTTCGTGCATCTGCGAAGCGATTCAAAGGTGTACGTAGTCAACCAACCCGCACTGGGCCAGCGTGGTTGACTAAGGCCTAATCGCCCTAACGTAGTTAGGGTAGGCTCGAGGCCCCTCGGTGGGGACGTATATGAGCTGTGATGTGATATATTTCTTATACTTACACCAATTAGCCTAGCCCAAAGTAAGCGCTGTAGAGGCTTGTGTTATGGGATCCAGGGTGACGGATAGACATATATATATTATACATGTATAAATATTTTTGATAGAAATATATAATAACAACCATGACTAAGGTTGCTCGCATTTATTACGCAAGCATCTGCCCCCACCGGGACTCGAACCAGGGACCTCAGAGATGGCGACACCTTGAAACCAGTATAGCCAAAAAAAAAGGCTTTTAAAGGCTTCCCTTTTAAAAGGCCGGCAACGCATCTGTGACTCCTCTGGTGTTGCGGTTGTCCATGGGCAACGGTTATCGCTTACCATCAGGTGATTCGTCTGCTCGTTTACTGCCCTATCCTATAAAAAAAAACCAACCATTCGACTACGGAATCGTCAAAGTAGGTTCATGTAGGTGGGACCGGTTTTGAGTTGTAATGATTCTTGAGAGGTTTAAAGATTTGCTTGCAAATCTCACACGAACCACACATGGTGTCGGCGACTTACCATCTGCTGGGAGGTCTATTTATTTCTGCTTAAACAACACAAAGCTTTGTACAAAAAGCTTTCAAGATATTTGAAAGAATTTTAACCTGTCTCGGATTAGTTGGTGGTGAGCTATCCGAGATCTCTACCATTACTTTAGTCGAAAAAAAGTGTGTAGTGTTAAAAGTTTACACGACGAAGCAATTATTTCGCTTACTCCTTTACTTATACTGTGATTATACTTGTGACGCCTTGATTGGATGTGGTTAAGTTTGACGTTAAGTAAATCAGGTGGTGGTGTATCGTAGTAATGTGGTCGATTCGATTTCCTGCGGCTGATTAACAGGTCACATAGCGCTTAATTAATAATATGAGCACAGGTTAGCACGTGATTAGATTGTTAGATGCAATATACGGCTCGTATATAAATAAATTAGTTTACTACAAATCGCAACCTTTACACTCCTATATCTCGATTTTTTTCTAATATATATTTAGAAATGTACTGATAAATATGATTCATATCATTAATATACAAAGTAGAAAGAATGATTGAGAAGAGAATTATAAAAATAGGCAAACAAAGAACTCAATTTCGGCGGTTGGTGGCAAACTGGATTGGGACGGATAGTGCTCGGTGCCGTATTGCCGTTGGAATTGGAAATGCAATTTTTAACCAATTTGCCGGAGATTTTTCGTTGGATGTTAATAGGTCAACATCCAATCAACAGTGGCTAAAGTCTATTTCGACTTAACAAAGTAGAAGATGAAGAATGCAGTCGAAATATTTGTTCGAGACGGATAGCACTCAGTTCATACTGATATATTTATGTTATACTACCCTTTTGCACGCGGCCTATTCGATATATTCGATTTTCAAAAAGTTATGATATGTCATGATAATAAAAATATATTTTCCTGTTAGAAAAATATAGTATCTTTCCAGTTAATATTATTTTTTTTCTCATGGTAAAAAATATCCCATATTTTGCCCCGTGTCTTCACCTATTTTCATAATTGTTTTGCATCATAGCCCGGCTAGCTACTTTTGTAAGATTTTAACGCAGGAAAAATATTTTTTCCTGTGGTAAAAAAGATAAAAATTACTCTAAGTCCTCCGAATTTCAAACTATCCCTACATCCATTTTCATTAAAATTGGTTCATTAGTTTGTGGCTCAAAAATTCAAATAAAAATATTCATCCCCTATTTTTACCCAATAAGGGAAAAAATTTATAAATTTAGAATGTTGTTTTTACATATATCTTATTTAAAGTTTTTATATGTATCTAATATTTTTTTTCTAGCACAAACTTTTAAAATGACTTACTTTCAATACAAACGTTAATTTTTTATTTTAAGCCTTCTTTATAGAAGAAGAAGGGAGAAGCATAGGAATTAACATTGTGATTTTTCTATTTTTTTCAATTAAGCTCGATATGGCAAATTAGTGACTTTAATTTGAGTGTTTTGCACATAAATATTAGCACTTTCATATTGCAATAATCATTGCAGGATTTTGTAAGTAATTTTCAGATTTATTATCTTTTACAACAAATTAAGTTACGACATAAAGATTATAGTAATAGTCCTTGATCTGCCGACTCTCCATGCCGCATAGTATCGCGATTGAGAAATATATGTCGTAAATATTTTTACAGTTCCGTTTACCTTATTTATATATCTGAATGAAATCAATTTCCAATTTCAGCGCAAATAAACACATCGACGTACAGTCGAGTACGCTTATTTGGAACTTATTGAAGGACCAATATTAGCTATTAAATTCAGATACTATTAGGTCACCGTTAAATGTAATAAGGGAAAACATTGGTTTTATTTTGTGTATTTTCTACAATATTGCGTTTTGAGTACTCTATGTACATGTACAGACTACTACACGCCGCGTACGCGACTCGCTGTAATCTTGTCAACTTCTCACGAGAATTCCGACACAGGCGAAACGTATAATTATTCAAGCTAATTCCTCATAAGTCTGTAAACATAATTTATCGCATGCCGTGAAGTTTGCCGAAGTTGTTGAATTGTTTTGGTTAAGTGGAGCGTGGTGGGCGCAGTCGGACTTGCCGACGCCATGTTGTAACGAGACTCCTGGTGCTACAACGAAAATAACAACGAACATTATGCTAGCGCCGCCTTTCAACGTCCGGATATCCCTGGATGGCTGAATCTTTAAAACTGTGTAAGTTTTGGAAGATGAATTTGTAAGCAATTTCAACAGCTGCTTCTATGCGTCACGATCGTTCGACTGATGAAGTTTACTCTAATTAAAGTGATCCCTTTATCATTCTGTTGACAAATAAAGATGTTAGAAATTATAGAACTGTACTGAAATGACGGGAACACAGGTTTTACTAGAGATATAGACAGCTAACACACACTACAACTTTACAAACTTTTACAAACATCTTTTTTTTTATGTGATAGGGGGCAAACGAGCAGACGGATCACCTGATGGTAAGCAATTACCGCCGCCCATGAACGCCCGCAACACCAGAGGAGTCACAAGCGCGTTGCCGGCCTTTTAAATGGGAGTACGCTCTTTTCTTGAAAGTTTGGATATCGTAACGGTTCGGAAACACTGCAGGCGACAATTCATTCCACAGTTTAGCTGTGCGAGGCAGAAAATTTCTAGAGAAACGCACAGTGGTGGACTGCCAAGTATTGAGATGGTGAGGATGGAAAAGTCTATCCATACAAATTGTGAGTTTATAATATTAGTAGGGATGTTCTTGCATTATTATACTCATGGTTCATGCCTTTTCTGATGTCAGGTTATATAATAATTTATACTATTTATTATTGTACCTTATTTATAAGTAAGTGTAAATTGTTTGTTGTCTTAAATAAATTATAAATAATAAAACAGAATACTCAAAATGTCTGATAAAAAATCAATAAAAATGAAATGATTGTCAGAAGAAAAAAGAGCACCAGATTTTTATTTCTGAGACTTTCATACCAAACCATCAAATGTTTTTGTGCGTTCTTAATTTAAACTGATAAATTCATTGACAATAATATAGACGTTACAAACTCTTTTGATAAATGAGGTCATTACATTACATACCTTCTATCGACAATCAATGGTGTCATAGAACATTAGCTCGACACATGTTAGTGTAATGAGACACAACATTGTGTCGATCCACGGAGACATGACCGAACTTTTATCCGACAAATAAAGAGCGACACAACATTGGTTCGATTAACAATTGTATATTAGTACTCCGGATCAACAAGTTAACTCGTAACACTTATTATCGTTATATGATCTGTTGTTGTTTGTCGAAACTATGATAGGAATCTATACTTAAATTTAGGCAGTAGCTGGAGTTGACGCCAAGACAAGCTAAATCATAAGCTTGTCGTGGTGTCAACTCCAGTAAAGTTAGACGTATACTTTGACAATATATGTAACTATAAACATTTATCTATAAACGCTACGCTTTTTTTTGTTCCGCTGAAGAAAATGCATTGAATAGCATACATCGGCTGCGGAGAGCGGTTATGTGGGGCTCTCCTCCCCAGAAGGGGGTGGCCTACCTGAGGAACCCCGGCCGTCGCTCCCCTGGATGCGCAAGGGGAGCCCCTGTTCAACACTGTTAAGCCCCTACAAGCTATACACACCAATAATTCGAATACTGGTAATATGTTAATGAAAACAGAATTGCTTCATATGCTTGATTGGCGAAACGTTAAGTATCGGCAACTGCGCAACGTGTCGTGGTTTCGAACCCGCACAAGACAAAAATTTCTGCCTATTTGTGGACATGTAATTTAATTCGTGATTGCACCCAACACATAGGATAAAGGGATAAAAATCCGATTCATTAAAAAATAAATCTTACAAGAGTTACCTGTGCTACCACAGATTTGGTATTCTGCTTATTTGTCAATGTAATGTAGAAATAACAAGAAATAAACTAACCTTAACAAGAATTAAAATGTATTGATATTTCTGAGAGCATGAGCTAGACTACTTCGCGTTAAAGGTAATATTTTAGTGAGCGGTCGTTAAGATGTGCACGTACTCGTACATAAAATTCACTTCGAGTGTGCTCTTCGCTATGCACTTGCTTATCGTCCACCATTTCAATTAATCTTACTTATGGTTGCTTGCAAAAGCTTTTACAAAAAGCAATCCACGTTTGCTCCATTTGGCTTATTACAGTTTCTCCTCTTCGTATCCGCTTTGTATTGTGCTAGTTATCTAATGGAATTATGAGACATTTTGAGAAGTACGTAATATCTCGACAATTGGTGCAATAATGGATTAAATTTCACGTGTATCATGTATTCAGGAGACGAATTTTTGAAACAATAGAAAACCAATTCGCATTCGAAATCGTGAGATTCGTATACGAATTAGGTACCGAATTCACTATTTCTGAACTTTCATTTCGTGCGTTGTGTAACGAGTGGTTCAACCCACTCGTTTTTGATTTCTACTAGTAGAATATCCAACGCTGAAGTGACGTTGACAGTGATCCGTTTTACGTGTCGGTCATCTTTTTTTTTTTTTCCTCAGGAGAGTAATCTGAGCATCCTCATGGATACCAACGCAACAGGCAAGCAGGGATGCGTTGATTATGTCGGACTCCTGGTGATGCTGTCGAGGCGGGTCGACCACACAGACCTACCGACTAAACTCAGCCTAGCCTTGGCCCTAATGGCCCTACAGCTTGAATGGATGTCGGTCATCGCCGGTTTTTTGTTTTTGGTGTTGTGATTTTTGATTTTTCTGCTTGAAACGGAATCTGATTAAGAATTAGTTTTTAATGAGAAAACTGAATTCGAGTGATTCAAAAATCTACAAAATTGTAAGCAGTAGAAAAAAATTACGCGCACGATTTGCATTCGTATTCGAATTCCAAATTCACATCTAATGATTCAAAAATACGTCTCCAGGTCGTTGTGTTATTCGAACTCATGTGCAGATACAAAGAAAGGCATATTTTTTACGACTTTTCATTTTTAACTTCCACCTCGTAAAGGTGTGTACCTAATAGAGGTTCACGGAAGCGTACAGTTACGGTTTTTTATAGGTGGGCGAGGAGACAATGTCGGTCTGTTACCGCACCCGCTAAGCTAGACGCCGCGGACGTTTTACAGCTGGACGTAAAAGCGTATGTCGCATCGGAAACTAATAACGTCAGCTGGATATTAAACGAGATTGATATTGAGCTTGTTTATCATCGTTACAGAGCATTGTTAGGTTTTGATTTACAAGCGACAAACTGAGGCCTACAGTTATCCACTTTGGTACACGAGTGTTGCTTGCGTCGATCACCATTAGTAAGCTAATTACGTATAAATGATGCAAACGACTCGTGATTTTGCCACTTGCCTTCCAGTAACTTTTGTGATTATTTAGTTTAGGAATTGAATTAGGAATGAAACTCGTTTCTTTCCGAGGTAAGAAATATTCCCGTGGTAAAAAATCATGTAAATATAGTTACATAACAAGAGTCAGTATAGTCTAGGGCTGTTGATGCTGAAGAAAGAACATTTGTTTTTCTTATACCCTATGGCTACACAACGCGATAACTTAAAGTAAGTATTTGGTTGAGAGCAAGAGTTACGAACAGTTTTTGTACTTTTTAAATGTTGATATCTTTTTACCTGTTTTACCTGTCAGTTGCAAAGAAAATATATTCTAGTGAATTTTAAGTTTGTTTCGTTGAAGGCTCTAAATCTAGTTAGTTTACCCTCACTGGTAACTTCAGAGGCTTCACGTTTTAGTGAATAGCTAAATGTACTACGCGTAACGATACGATTTTATAAATACGTAGAAGAAATTCTGTTCATTTTGGGAAGATTTAGAAATCAAAATACTAATTCAATGCTTATATATTTCTATATTTCTTACGGGCGCAACGACTATGAATAATGGTCTAAATACAAATTATTTAAAACGTCACAATTGGGTTCCTTCAGTCAAGAGCTAGCCTTATTGCGTGCCTCTAAACTGTAACTGAAGTCAAGTAAATTGTATTCACTGTCTTCCATACTGAATGATGATGGATTACCAGAACAAACAGTCGTTTGAATTGTATTAAAGACATCAACTATCAGACTGCGTAACCAATTTTACTAAATGGCCGTCCAGTGGTACGTTTCCTTATTCGCGTTCAACTCAAATTGTCTGCTCACGGGTGTAAGGAGACGGTGTATAACTAGATTTAACAACGATTTTGGATTATGAATTGTTGAATCTCAATAAAAGTGATCTCCAAACAGTCTTCTTTTTCTTTGAAGCGCAAGGCAATACCATGGATCCCTCCAATAAGCAATATACCACAAGTGCGTCTGGAGTATAACCACCAATTGTTTACCAACGTAGGGTTAGATTACTTGGACCCTTTTGAGTTTGCCGTTGCGTCACCGAGAAAAATGAGACATCGCTCTATATACTTGTGAGAATTCTGTCTTCTTTCATTTAACGCTATTTTAGGCGTATGGTGATTCATGGTACGCCGTGGCATCCCAAGAAAAATGCTGTCTGATAATAGTACTGCGTTTGTTGGAACCAATTGTTGGCTACGTGAATTTTACTATAAAGCCATTGTGGATTTTGCAACTAATTCTAAAATAAAGTGGTCCGTTATGCCTTTGTTGGGAGCATTTTGTTCTTTCTGTTGAAAACGCATTGGTTGTACTCATTAAGGACCGAACACCAAAAAAGAACTGTTACTGATTCTGCTGGACGAAACGGAAGCATTCGTGAATTCCAGAACTCTTCCCTATGTAACTGAAAGCTATGAGCAACAAAGTTTTATCCACTTCATTTCTTAATCGGTGAATTCTCCAACCAGCAACTACCAGCCTCGTTAAGAGATGAAGTTTAAGTTTGAAGTTGAGATGAAGATTTTATCTGCGCCAGGAATGACAGAAAGTGTTTCGCCTCTCAGAACGCATCTGGTACAGTTGGCTCAAGGAATTCTTACTTTGCCTTAGAACCACACGGCCTCAAGATGGTGTTATTAGAATTTTGAAATTGGTGAAGTAGTCTCTGTAGTAAATCCAGATCTTCGTAGAGAAGTTTGGCAATTGTGTCGTGTGAAAAAATTATACCCTGTTGACGATGGAGTTACATGTGTAGCTGATGTGCATACTCAAGGAAGAGTTCTTAAGAGGTTAGTTCAGAAGCTAGCGCGTATAGGTCAGCACACAATTGTATAGCTAAACTACACGGGTAGGTCGAGGTTACGAACTGTTTTATATAAGTCTGTGCATTTGAACTTTTTTAAATGTCAATGTTTTGTACCTGTCGGTTGCTAAGAAAATGTACTGAATTTCAAGCTTATTTCCTTGGCTCTAAATTAGTATCGATACTTAACAGCAAATGAAATAGAACTTACCGAGTACGTTTACATAATCTCATTCCATCCAGGGATTTCTTTTATTAGCAGCACAATTTTATATTGAAATTAGTCTACTGGTGTGACTAGACTGTCAAGGCATGCTAACAGACAGTGTTGTTTCAAACAATTTCACTGCAACTCGAACATTTTGCTTTCATATTAAATTACTTGCACAGTAAAGTAACTATAACGATGACCTTATTAGTTTTAGAATTAAGGTCGAAAGTTTTGAAATGTTATTTCTATTTAGATAGAGACACATAGTAATTTAATGTAGAAACATTAATACCAATAGGTATAGGTAATATCACTATCGTCACGTACAACGTTTGGTGGTATCCTTTTCTTTCAAACACAAGATTTATATATCCTAGGTATCTTATCTCACATAAATTAACTAAGTTGTTGGTGAAGTGTGGTTGTATGAGAGCGAACTTATTATGTCGTGGCTAATTAAAGTTTTACGCGATCAGAGTAATTGGCGGCCAGCAGTGAACCAGGCACATTTTATACATTGCAACATACCATAGTTTACATTTAGGCATAGAGATTGCTCTTATTTTGGAAGAAATATGGTTGACGTTATGTAAGGGAAAGCCGATGTGTCGTTAACCGTCCCACGTTGGCCGCCAATGAAGCGAACACGAACAACCTTGTAATGGAAAAACTTTTTCGGTCCATGTTCCGAGAGTATCACACGTTGTAGCAATTAAATTAAAAAGGCGCCATTACCACCTGATGATGGCGGGATATTAAATTAATTTCAACACTTTTGATTTTTTTTTGTAATTGATATCATTTATATCATGTCGAGATCTTTATTCTATTTAAATCAAGATATGAGAAGAAACGAGTATTCCTCAGACTCGTAATTCCTCTCCTAGAATTAACAATATTATTAAAATATAAAGCGTATAAAATATTATAGTTTGTTTAGACTATATGTAAGACAAGTATAAAGTGATTTTGAATGTGCGTAGTTTAATGCTTAAAATTACATAAGGATACAGAAAAAATAACTACTTTTTAAATATTTTAATTAATTATACGTTCAAATTGGTGATGAAAGATATAAAGAAAGATGGATTATGTGCATGATGTGGTTCAGATGACTTTACAGACCGATGAGTATCATTTGTGGCTATAGTTTCGTTGAAAATAACCATTATTGCAGCTTATATACGTGCTTACTGAGAGTAATGAGCCTATCCTAAATATGTTAGGGTAGAATTTCTTCACAGGTGTATGTAGATTGTTTCACGATGTTTCGCTTTACCATACGAACTTCAGGTACATATGAAATTCGAAAACCAAAACACATCAGATTTGTGTAGACATCTAACGTCAGTACCATAGCGCCACCGGCACTCAAACTACTGATGAAAGTAGCTTGTGAGTAATCTAATACATCACGTCAAATACGAGACGGTGTTCCATCTTGTTGAAATATTATTGATAACAAAAATACCCCTAAAAGTTCGTTCTTCAGAAAGGCTAAATATCGATTTGTGTTTAATATCTCGAATTAAATTGTGTTTAATTCTCACATAGATAATGGAAAACTTGGGCTCCCATTTCTGTCATTTTCTGGGACTTTTGATACCAGTAATGTAAGCTTTTACTGTTGCAAATACCACAGTTTGACAGACTATTTTCGTCAGTCTATAAGACTATTCTAATATGTATAACCAACGTTAATACGTAACTAGACGCCCATTGGATTCAAAATGTAAAGTTTGACCAGCTCCCCTATTCACAACTGTCGGGCCACGGATTCTATTCGGAAAGTAACGTCCCGTCTCGCTTTAATGTGTGGCAAAAGTAAGTGACAGGTATAGAGATTCTGTGATTCGAGTATTTTTCGACAGTTGTGAATAGGGGTGCTGGCCTGATTTGTAGTACTTATAATCGCGTTTTTTCGATACACACAAAGTAAAAGTATGGGTTATATGATACAAAGGTGCTCTAAGTTCATTAAAACAATGTAGTCTCGTTCCAGCTCATCTTTTTATAACAAATGATCCGTCATTTGCTAAATTGCCATCTAACTTTTGCAAGAGTAATGAACTGAAGAGCCATAACCGCGTTTCTCTTGTTACAGTTATGTTATTAGAAAATTTTTAACATGCCTCTCTTTTCAAATTTTAGAATAATTTTTGTGTTAATAAAAAACAATAGTTTACAGAAACATACATGAATTGTTATTCATTTCGGTGGGACTTTTTTTATTAATAGCAATAGGCTTGTATCCACTATGAACAAATCTGATGCATAGGTTGCATAACTATTAAGATGATCATTTAATTATGAAAAAACAAAGTTTTATAAAATAATAACTTTCGATTATTTATATTTTTATAAAATAAAATTGCACAAAATAAGCCATAAGTCACGTGACAGCAAACACAAATTAAAAAGTGTTACGTCACGCCGTGCGAAACGTCAAAGTCAAAATGTCATTCCCAAGTGTCTTGTGGAAGTGCGAAAAAGAATGGGCATCATTCCTTCTCGCGAGTGTTAACCACTTTTTACGTATCTGCTGATTGTTTGGCACGTATATAAATAATTTTTTTGGTGTTTTTTATACTTGTGCTTGTACACTGGGGCACTATGCAGTACTTGTAATACGATGAATCCATTTTTTATTAAAATAACTTCACTATACTGAATATTCCGATACTAAAACAGCTGTGTTTTGCACGGCGTGACGTCATTCAAGACGCTATGACAGTCATGAGCGTTTTTGATGACTAATGTCAAATATTTAATTAAATGCAAAATTATTCTTATAAATAAGCATTTTTTTTCAAAAATAATAATTTTTTGTATAGTATAGGCATCAAAGTATATTAGTATCTAACTACTGAAATTAGGCAACAAGCCTATTCTGTTCTGTTAAATTTAAGACAAAGGTACAGATATTATATTACAAAATCAAACTCTTATTGTTCATAATTAAAACAGAGTAATTTATTTCATGTAAGTTCTTTTGAAGTGGCAGGTACTTAACAGTGGTAACACGCAACGCAATACTTAATCATAAGTAGTGATATTATAATTTAGATAAACAATACAAAAGAAACAAACATCATTGACTTGAAATGCTACAAATGCGATGTTATATTGAAGTATCTTATCATACGTATAAAATTGTAATTGATTATCAGAATCGTACATTAGTACCTTACGTTACGTATAAATGTGTGATAGTTGCAAAACTACAAATTCTAAACTTATATTTTTTTCGGTGTGTTTAAATCATTTTATGTCTTTTTTTAATGTATTAAGCGATGTCGTCCATTATTTTTTACATTGACAAACTAATTAACTAGACAAACTTACTTTTACACGCTGTTACTGTCACCAAATCGAAATTGTTAATGTCGACTAGGAAAATTCTTGCTTGACTAATTAAATTAAAGTGCAAAAATCGCAATATTATTTCTTCGTCATCGTTACGAGTATGACGTTTGATTGATTAATTGTGGTATATTGGCTGACAAATTGCTAGTTGTACATAAATATATCCATTGTTTGTTTTTTTATTTGTTGTTTTTTTTAACAAGTAGATTTACATACGACGATATTATTAATATCAGATTATTTGATATTTTTTGATTTGACTTACACATAATTATTAATATTTCAATAAGTATTGAAAACTGGGTAAGCTATTTATGACAGTCTTTCGACAGTCATCAATAATTTTATTACCTCCGCAGCTGAGTGGTTAGTACACCGGTTTCAAATTGTTACCATCTCCGAGGTCCCAAGTCGAGTCCCTGTGGGGGCTCGTGTGTGATAAGCTCGAACATTTGTAATGCTTGTTAACATATATTTCTATCAATATATATATATATGTCTATCCGTTACACTAGATTCAAACCTTATAGAACTTTATTATATACTTTGGGCTAGGCTAATTGGTGTAATTCCAGCACATGAATTGATATATTCGTAATATGTAATGATAAATCAACAAGTGAGCGGTAAACTTGTTAGCATTCTTCAATATCTTGATATTTTTAAGACTATATTCGTATTTCGCTGCATAATGCATCCAGAAGATATAATTAAATAAAAAGCATTGATCTATATAACAGTTAAGTATTTTAATTTGTCAGTGCTATTAATGGCCGGATTTTTTTACGTTTCTTACATGTACCGTAAGATAAAACCGGTTAATATTTAATTGGTCACAACAAGACATTACTATTTCAAGCAGTTAACAACACGGAGTTTAATTGTTTATTCTACTCTAATTTTGAATCTATGTTGCTGAGCGATGTTCTGCCCCCGCTGAATTTTACGCACCCCGTTGACCCACATTTGTGTCAGTTGTGGTGAACTGATTAATCCACAATGAAAAGCGCGATGTGGAGCTGCTCCTGGCTAGCGTTGGTGAAAGTTCTTTCTCTGGGTTCATAAATGAAACATCTTTACAAACTGCCTGTATTTCAGATGGCACGTAAGCCAGTCGGTTCTGCACCTAAAAAGTGGCATGTATAAAGAGACCGTGATTCTTAGGCCGTGAGGCTTAGTTCCGAAGTTTTGTTAATTTTATTCGGTTATTAGTTTTGTTCCATTCTATTATGTGATAAAGAAACTGAAAATACGTTTATTCTCGTTTCATTCATGAATATTAATCACTAGTGCAGATGATGAGATGGTGCAGACATTTATGTGTAAATTGCGCTGATGTCAAATCCCTGTAAAGATTCAATATCCGCCGTCAATAAATAAATGTGATTGCGCAGGTGTTCTGAATTATAATCTATCCTGTGCATATATTGTGCCTTTATTAAGATTGGCAGCGTCGACCGAAAATAGGCGATGACTATGAACGTGTACCCGACTGTCTCACTGCGCCGTTAGTCCGTCGACCTACATTCGACGCAGTATTAATCACCATCATAGATTAGATCGGGCAGTTAGGGCGAAGTTGTTTGGTTTCGTCTGGGATTTTCCGCCAAGACAAAGTGTTTTAATTGATTTTGAATTTTATGGTTTTATTAAAGTTCGTTCGTTCGTTGATTTTTTTGGGTCTCATTTGGTTATTTAGATTGGCACAGACAAAAATCTGAAAAATAGTGCGTTGATTTTAATTTATTGTAGAGGCAAGTTAAAATTAGGTTTGTCAGTTTAGAAATTAATTCTTACTTAGTACTTTCCCTTTGAAACTGTTTACTTGAATAAAATAATACTTACTTAATATGAAAACAAGAGTCAAATTAATAAGTTTCTCTTTCAATTGATTATCTTATTGCAAACGAAACTTATTCGTAAAGTTCGTATTGAACATAACGGACGGAATATTTAAGATTATCGCAACATAATGTTGGGAGAAAAAAATAATATTGTCATGAACTCCCAAACCTTTATTATTACTAGAAATTCTTTAGTGTACATATTTATTAATAACAAAACGTTGCTTTTTATTTAATCGTTCCACGCGTCTTCTTACCTAGCGTAAGTTAAGTTTCAATTCATTAAAGTCTACTGAGGTATCAACAAAACATGCATATGTCTATAATTTTCACCATTATTTCATGTGATCGACTTGGAATAAGTATTTTTACTATATTTTTCTTATTGAAATGTAACGTATCATCCGTTCCACTAAATACCACTTTTATGAAAATATAGTTTTTTTATAAGTGATATTTATACTATTTTTGGAGGTAGTGTAAAAGTGTAAATTACAATTTTAAAAAAAGTTATTAACAATAATTAAGATGTTTTATAAGTCTAATTTCGTTCAGCAAGGTTTTAAAAATGACCTTCAATACATTTGCACAACTGAAGATTACGTACGTACGAAGAGTACGCACGAACTTTACGTGAGATTATACTACAAACTGTTTAATAGAGTATTTCGCAAAAAAACTTACTCTCCAGTTTTGATCACATTCATTATGATCTTCGTCGTATTAGTGATAAGGAGGGTATGACAAAAAATGGATCTGTAGATGTCATGATTCTCCCTTGGTTAGGCATATGTACTATAAAGTTCCATACTTCGCTATGTTGGTGTGGACACTTCACAAGAATGATGCATTGTCGTTTATATGTATATAAACAAATCTGTGATTTTTGTTAGACATTTTGACAATATCCCAACTAATATTATAAATGCGAAAGTGTGTTTGTTTGTTTGTTTGTTTATTTGTTGTTTGTTTGTTTGTTTGTTTGTTACCTCTTCACGCTTAAACTACTGGACCGATTTCAAAAATCTTTCACCTTTGGAAAGCTACATTCTCCCCGAGTAACATAGGCTACTTTTTATCCGGAAAAATCGACAGATCCCACGGGATGCGCAATAAAGGCTTCGCTCAAAAACTACTGCACAGATTTTTATGCGGTTTTCATCAATAGATAGAGTGATTCTTGAGGAGTTTGCCGGCATTTTTTATCTCGGAAAAACGGATAGTCCCACGGGAAGCGCGATAAAATCTTCGCACCATAAACCGACTTCCGCGTATATGTAGCCGTGGGCAAAAGCTATGACCCTTAACCCTCTATACACCCAATCCCGAAATCCACGCGGGCGAAGCCGCGGGCAGAAAGCTAGTTAATAATAAAAATGTAGATTATATATATATTATATATATATATATAATATATATATATATATATAATATATATATATATATATATATATATATATATATATATATATATATATATATATATATATATGTCTACTCCACGGACTCGTAGTCCGTGCCTTTTTTAAAACTGTCCTCGCTTGGTTCTACTACGTACTGTACGTACAGCGTCATATTATCTTATAATACTATTCCGTGACTTAACATTAACGTGAGTTGCGCAGCACTTACTTATCTAACAATAGTACTTTCTTATCTAATAACTATCCCAATTTATACCTACATACAACCATTTAACAATACTAAAAATGTAGTTAAGTGATACGATATCTAAAATTTGAAATCTTCAGTAATATTTTCTCCGTACAGTACTGTAATGACTCCATCGAATTTTTAATAAAAGAGTTTGTATTGTCAAAGTTATGATTCACGAATTTATTATTTTCCATTAAGAAACATTTGATGGCTTTGTATAAAAGCATTAAAATACTGGGTCTCTTTTTGAGCGCTGGGCTTTGACATATCGGTAATTATGTTCAGTTTTATAAGCGTAAGCTATCTAATTTTTGATAATAATAAGATTGTTTGAATAAAGCGAGTCTCTCAAACGATTTTGTGTTTACGTGCACTTTACACAAATTATATAATACTACGGTAATTATGATAACGAAAACTAAGAATTCAAAGTTGCAAATGCAAATATTATTAATAAAATATTTCTTAGTTTAGATGTACGAACTAACTATACTCGTTCTCACCAAAAGTAACGCGCACGTAGTTTCATAAGATAAAGTACTGTACACGTCAATAAATTAACAAAAATGAAGCAATACTGCACAGCGTGCAGTGGCTTACGAGATCAATACCAAATCTTTATTGTAAGCCTATTACCCCAGTCCGGTACGACCGTAGACAAGGAGTGCTGACAGATTTCTAGACAACTATCGCCTGATTTATGTAAGAAATTGAACATAATGTAACACAAAACCTAGTAAGACATAAAATTAAATGACAAACATCCTTCGGCTGTATTTGAGTAGGCGATGCAATTTAATTATTATAAAAAAAAACAACACCTAAAATGCAACAAGAAACTTATTGTCAAGACTTACACCAACTTAAAAATGCATACATCTAACTATGGAAGCAGTCCGAAGCTTATTGCATTGCATAGTGCAGTGTCGACTAAATTAACTTAATAATTCTTATTTATCCTAAGGTATTCTGTACGAGCATATAAAACAATATACTTGCCTTATATATAAAAATGAATCGCAAAATGTGTTGGTAAGCGCATAACTCAACTTTGACTGGACGAAGTCTGTCGGGTCCGCTAGTACTAAATAAAACAACACGGACTAAACTGACAGTTAACAAAGTGCGTCATGCGAATTAGTGAGCTGAACTGTATGGTGCTGCTGGTAGCGTAAAATTTAAAGCGAGTTACGTTTTCAAAATATGAGGTTGTAGGAAAAGTTCGTCGAAAAAATAGGAACAAAAATGTTTTGTATTAATTTTCTTTATTGAAGTTAAGTTTTAATTTACAATATAATCGCCGTCAGAACTAATGACATTGCTCCATCTATTAGGAAGGTCGCTGATACCTCTGGCCCAAAACTCTGCATGTTTAGAATCAAAAAAACTTAGTCACTTCTGCTTTCAGATTATTAAAACCTTACATTTTTTTTTACTTAGAAATATGTTTTATATGCTTGATACGTGATAAATTGAACGCGCCAAGTCGGGTGAATAAGGGGGATGTGGTACGGTTTCCCAATCGAGCTCCTCTAATTTTATTTGAGTCTTTTTGGCGATGTGTGGTCGTGCGTTGTCTTGGGGGATTGATTGATTATCCATAACTACGGAAAAAATGCAGTGGGCGCAAAATATATAGGCCTCGTACGAAAGCACCGAGAAAGTTCTAGAATGTTACTGTATATTATGGAATTTCGAGATGGTTTCAGGAATTTTTTTTTCGACGAATTTTGCCTACAACCTAATTATTATAAATTGAATTGTAAGGTAACTGGAGTAGTGTAGACTTTTGTAATACTTTTTTTTTTGTTTTTGTACTATATTCCAGATAATATTTTGTTTTATTTTTAACAGTTTTAAAGAAAGCATAGCAAAAACTACAAATTTGTAAGCTTGATCGAGTTATAAATATGTAGTATACCTACTGTAAATATTTCTAGCTTGCATATCGATAGTTTATTATTAATAATGAATGTCTACGTCGGTTCAACAAAGGAAAAGATGAAGAATGTAGTTGAAATATTCGAATACCATTCCGTTCAAGCCATAAGGCCACTAGGGCCAAGGCTAGGCTGAGTTTAGTCGGTAGGTCTGCTGGATCGAGCCGCCTCGATTCACCAGGAGTCCAACATAATCAACGCATCCCTGCTTGCCTGTTGCGTTGGTATCCATGAGGATTCTCAGCCTCCTCTCCTGAGGAAAAAAAAATATTCGAATGATTTGTTTTAGTTTTACAATATTATGACAGCCGTGTTTAAAACCTGTGAGTTCAATGACCTGAGACATATATACAGTAAAATACATTTCTTTGTTTACGTTTACCGCTTAGTTCAATCACTATTAGTTCAAAGTCTATAGGTATTTTTTGTCTACGGCAACAACAATTTTATGTCTTGTGGCGCGCCGCTCTCGCCATTTTACTCGCCGCTATGCCATGTATAATATGGGAATTTGGAGGAAGATCACGCGCGATTCACTTGAACGGGATGATCCTCCTGAATGATATTAACTCCTTTTCCAAATAAGTAATAATGTATAATATTAGTTGATACAGTTTTAGATTGTTTAACTCTGTGAAAATTCCCCAATATTCTTAGAGATTGTCAAGGGTGTGTTTCGTAACTGTGGAGCTATAATAAATGGTTTCTTTTGCGGTGAACACTCGGGTTATATTGTCCTCCTTCAAAATGTTTCTTGTCCGATAATATATTTTAACATCTTTATCATATTAACATTAGATCGCTGCTGAGCATGTGTTTCTAATAATAACTTTCCTAATGATTGGTACTACACACTGCCACTTGGGTTTAGAAATTCTTTGATCGTAAGTCGGTACTTTTAGGCTTCCACGTATTTCCTGATTCCTGATGTGATATTCAGAGAAATTCCAAGCATTGACTTCGTTATTCCGATATACTTCATGCATCTAGCAAATTTTATTTTCAGATGGCGATTCTGGAAATTATTGTGAACACGTCGGTTATAACTAATGTCTATCCTTATCACAAACTTACTAAGATCATTTAGACGAAGAAAATAAGGAAATATTAGTAAATAAGATAAATAGGAAAACAGTTTCAATTTAGTAGGTTTATTTAATTATCTGTCGAAAACTATAAATTATGTTTGTAGATATATATACTATAGTACCAACATAATATTTAATTCCATCTACACTAATATTATAAAGAGGAAATATTTGTATTTTTGTATGTAACGAATAAATTCAAAAAGTACTAGACCGATTTTAATAATTCTTTTTTCATTGGAAAGCTACATTATCACTGAGTAACATAGGCTATATTTTGTACTAGATTACTATAGAAATCTTTACAAATTCTTATTAAAACCAACTGAAGGTGTAAAAAAATTAGCCATAAAATGTCTTTCATCGCATACGCTACGAAGTTATCTATAAATTTATAATTAACTAGCGGACCCAACAGACTTCGTCCTGTCAAAAAGATTTGTACAGTGGCAGTTTTTTGTTCCTAATTATTTTATAGATAATGTCGCATAGCCAACCAAATCGCAAAAAAAGTCTAAATGACCTATTACATTTTGTGGCTATTCAATTTTGGAACGTGACATTAAATCCTCCAACGATGTATTCTGTGCTCCAACGCACGCACACTGTTTTGATAGATATGATTGAATTTCAACTATATGTAGCGTTAATAAAGCGCAAATTGACTCTTTGATGTTAGGAACAAACCTTCATTGCTTAGACAACAGTGAGTGCTTGCAATATGAGCTTTATACAATAACAATAAAGCTCAATTCGACTGTACGTTTTAGCTAGAAAACGTTTGCATGGGAAAATAAAAGGGCTGTTTTTAGGGTATTTCCGATAATTATTTGAATTTTCCTCATTGTAAAAACCCTCCTTGAACTTCAACGAACATTAACAAAAAAGAATTGGCCAAATTGGTCCAGGCGTTGTTGAGTTATGAGCTTACCAACACATTTTGCGATTCATTTTTATATATAAGGTAAATAGATCCGTATAAGATCCGTCAAAAAGTAACGGATACGGATACGGATATCCGGCACTTCACTAATAAGGACATTTTGTAGTCGATATATTTACATAGGCATTTCACCCGTGCGAAGCCGGGGCGGGTCGCTAGAATGTTATAAAAATGCTGAGTTCCAATGTGGTTATAGGAAACATAAAATTTTAATAACTGTTGCAACTGTTGTTGGAACAAATTACAAACAAACATGTTGGCGAGTGCCAAAACTGGTCAGCCACTCAAACCTACCTTTTTCTATGTTCAAAAAACCTTTATACATATTTAAGTACCTACATGACAAGCCTGCGTCAACAAATACCTCGGCCAAATTATGTAAAAGCTATACAATGTAGTCTAGCTATATTATGGTTCGTTACGTATATCAATATTATATTTCATACATAACTCAAATACAACTCCTATGAAAATTGAATTTAATAAGAATTATGGTTGAGGCGAGAGATTGTTCTTTTACCACAGTCTATTAGGCTTTTTATGCGTAATTTAATTAAAGTTCATTTTCGTGAACCGAGTTTTAAATAATACGAAAACGTATCATATTTTTTGTATGTTAAAAAGTTATAATATATTGAAAACGCTTTCTATCAGAAGTCGCATTGAGTAATTGACAATAATCATTAAGCCAATGGTCTTATCTATGAAATGGGATAGTTCAGTAGAACTTATATCCAAAAAGATTCAGAGTCTCAAACATCGCTACTTAATCGAATTTCTATGTATTTTACATATTGTATTATAATAAGTGCGATATAATTACAATAGAATTCCAATTATAATTCACTATCTGAAGACACGACGTGTGGACGATTTTTGGACTTCGTGGATGACATTCTACTCTTTTCACGAAACGGTTCGCTTCCTAACTTTGCCAAGCTATGAAATGATGTTGCTGGTTCCATGTCTCCAAATTATAGGTATAAGTTGGAGATCGCCGAGACAATAGCGAGAACAATTTCAGCACTATAAATCAATACCATGGATAAAATTAGGAATTATTTGAGTACCTACTCTGTTACCGTCCTGTATTTTTATTATATCTGTTCTTAGTTGATCAATTCGGATCAGAAATTGGTTATCATTTAATTTAATAATAAAGCAATGTCTATATTTTAATTAAGCCTAGAAGTGCATTCTAAAAGGTTTTGAAATTGGACTATGAAAGTATTAAGTTCACTCAATTTAGGGATATTGGCATCTTTTGTTTCAGCCGTCTCGAAACCATATAATATGTTCTACACTATCACGTGGAAATATCATGCATGAGGGTATGTTTCGGCTGTTCGAGAGAGATCTAATTCTATCAAGCTTTTTTTATCTGATACCTCGTTGCCCGGGAAGGTTTATACATAATATCCGAGCCGACAATCGGCTGGGTTCGAAAACCGGTGGGGCCAGATGTTGGTGTGATGAATGCGAGCATTTGTATCTTAGTCTTAATATATATTTCAAGATCACATAACACAAGCCTATCAGAGGTTAGTTTGGGCTAGGCCAATTGGTGTAAGTGAAAGAAATATTTATTAATTACTAGCGGACCCGACAGACTTCGTCCTGTCAAAAAGATTTGTACAGTGGCAGTTTTTTGTTCCTAATTATTTTATAGATAATGTCGCATAGCCAACCAAATCGCAAAGACAGTCTAAATGACCTATTACATTTTGTGGCTATTCAATTTTGGAACGTGACATTAAATCCTCCAACGATGTATTCTGTGCTCCAACGCACGCACGCACACTGTTTTGATAGATATGATTGAATTTCAACTATATGTAGCGTTAATAAAGCGCAAATTGACTCTTTGATGTTAGGAACACACCTTCATTGCTTAGACAACAGTGAGTGCTTGCAATATGAACTTTATACAATAACAATAAAGCTCAATTCGACTGTACGTTTTAGTTAGAAAACGTTTGCATGGGAAAATAAAAGGGCTGTTTTTAGGGTATTTCCGATAATTATTCGGATTTTTCTCATTGTAAAAACCCTCCTTGAACTTCTACGAACATAACCAAAAAAGATTTGGCCAAATTGGTCCAGGCGTTGTTGAGTTATGAGCTTACCAACACATTTTGCGATTCATTTTTATATATAAGATTTATACGTATATCCATTTTATCTCTAGACAACACAATGCAGTTAAAATTAGTCTATCATACTTATTTATACTTGTTTTTACCTGACTACGCAACATAAAGGAGGGTAATTATGTTCATCAGTCTATGTATTATGTTTTTTTCATTTAAGGTACACATTCGGAGTATTAATTATAATTATGAATATGATTAGAACTATGATTCTATCTATTCGTTAAAATCTTACGAGTGTGACTAAAGACTTGAAAGTTATCTACATCCCTTGAAAATGTATAGTGAACATTATTATTATATTTTTCTTTTAGAAATGTAATGATTCGCAAGTACTATATCATTATAGTAAAGACGATTACAAAACGAAATTTTGTTTAGCAAATAACAGTTACAAAGTTTTTGTTTGTCGAAACTCTGTTGTTAACTCTGATTTTAAAAGAAACAAACAAATATAATAGTTTGAAAAACCAGCAGTCGGTATCCATTAACCTACATATGCTCAAGTATTCCTAATAATAGCTACTACTAAGACATTTTGTTCCTTTATTGTTTACATTTTATGCAGTCCTATTTTATCCTGTAATTTATAATGTTCGTTTTGCGACCGAGAGCGAATACTGTGCTTTATTACTTAAGTTATTTCTGACTGCAGCGACATTTTTCCATGTTTGCCGTAGATAATTTATAACACTCCATTCTAATTATCCAAAAAGAATATTCCTGAATAAAAAATAGACCCAGTACTTTATTGCATTCTATAGTACATACAATATGTCTCATAATATTAATATAAATTTGACGACGTTTCAAGATCTCTTAGGTCTTAAGTCATAGGGTTTGGATGCCGGTGGAGGCAAAAGTTTGTGTGATGAATAATGGTTGTTAATATATATTTCTGTAAAAACAATTATATATGTGTAATATATACAGTCTATCTGTTACCCTAGATCCCATAACAAAAAGCCTTACAGAACTTACTTTGGGCTAGGCTATTAGGCTATTAGTGCAAGGAATATTTGTTTATAGTAATTATTTGATATACCCCATGATTTGATATACTCGTAATATATAATGATAAATGAAGTGAGCGGTAAACTTGTACTTGTAGTTATGTTTAAGATATTGTGTTGAATTTTAAAAAGTTTTAGAGTCTAAACCAATGCGTAAAAATTGCGGCATGCAGATGATGTCTATCATATCTTCGTTATTATAAGAATGGAATTCGATAGGTTTGAACCCGCCCACAATGCTTTGAATATCATGACACAACGTTCTCAGATTTCAGGAAACATTTCACACATCTGTTAGTTGTAATTTACACATATCACAATAACGTCGACAAAATTGAGGTACCTATACAGGACGGATGTTATAAGTGATTATAGAGTAGATATTATCGATCTGGAAAGCTAATGCTTTCCAGATCGATAATTGTAATAAAATGGTGAAAATGGTTTCATTGCGTGATAGTCATTATTATAAGTAATTTCTAGACACATTATTGAATAAGAAAATAAATAATTTGAACCGGATGCAACGCAAAATTAGACAATAGTAAGTGCATTATATCCATATGCATATTGAATATATCTAGTTACTTCTATAAATGACTAATAGAGATCATACCTCGTTTTCATATATTTTCCTTCGTCATAACTCTGTACTGTATACAAAGCTTTGACATGGTAAGATTATCAGGCGACTTGTATACATTTTCAAAGATATTTTAACTAAGACAAGCCCATTATCATGTTTTCAATCTTAAATATAAATAATTGACCCTGCAGTGAAAATGTTACAATTGAAATAACTTAATCGATTAGTATTATTCGATTTATTTCATTCGTTATGAGCAGAGGTCGGAATTAGAGTTATTAATATACTAACTATAAGCGAAAGAATAAAATGGATATGCCTCAAATCCCAAGATTAATTTTAAAGAGCAGATTATTTACTTTTACACAATTTAAACTATTGCACGCGCGATGTTGCCACATTTGTAGTTCGCACAACATTACTCATTCACACAGCTCATTCGTTTACCTCAGTTCGTCGAATGCGCTCACATGTTTTTTATTGTGTTTTGTGTGGCGATATCTCTGAAGTTTTTATTCTTATTTGTAATATTGTTGACCACCTGGGATTGTCCATTAGAAATCCCGGGAAGGTCCACATTGATATCAACATTTCGATGCAAGTTAAATTACTCTACGTAATTCCGACCTCTGGTAATGAGTAACTTCTTACGTTGCTTTCTCTTTTTTTAAATTGTAGATAAAACCGTTTTTTATTATCTTTACTCTACAATAAGTGTTAAAAAGCCGAATATTTAACTTTGTTACACTGTCAACCGTCTGTGGGCGCACCACGTTCCTATTTTTTTTTATTAAGTAGCTTCGATTACCAGCTTAATCTGTCATTGTAATAGTTTATACTATACTCGTATATCCACAGGCTTTTTTCAAATTGACCGCCGATGTAATATTTCTTACTAAACTACCAATAGGCAAGTGTATTGTCAAAATGAATGATTGAGGTTGGCAACTAGATTACGTAATAGTGACAGGGGACGGAAAAGATTTACTGATGATCAAAAGTATAAAAAAAGTGTCGTAGCAATAGGCAGTGATAAGAATGGTCTAAGGACCGAGATACCGAAGGTGGTTAAGTTAAATTCTCAAATGTTAGGTGCTACACAAACTGCGGCACAGTTATCTTGACGTAGTGTGTGCTTGAAACGCAAAGCTTAGTTTAATTTCGATGGATGAGATAAAAGCCGTGTCACTCCAACTTTAGGCACGCACTCCATTCTCTTCACGATTAGCATACAAATCAGGTGTCATCACAGTATTTGCATATTATTAGTATCCGGAGTCCTTCGTAACGACGCCAAAAATGATAGGTATTACTCTGAAGAGTCCTAACATTGTCTAATGGCATTTTCAATAATCTGCCATTTATTACTCCTGGAGTATACTGTTTAGCTAGGATATGGGTATGTTGCGAGCAATATAGTTGTTCCAATGGTTTTAGTGTAACTTAGCGCAAAATAAGTTTAAAGTTGTATGGTTTAAGTTAGTTGGTCTTTGTGTAGGTATAAAAAAATGTTTGATAAACATGCATGTAGTTGTCGTTGTAATATCTCTTTAAATGCTAAATATATTTCTAAGAATTAGTGTCGATGAGTTTTCGAACAAACCTATAAACCAAGAAAGATCAAAACAAACCAGACGAAATTTCAATTGTATAGGTATACTTATTAGCTTGTTTTTCTAAATTTACTTAATAAAAATTATCTTTAAAGTACTGTAGAGTACATTCGATTCCATGGTATTCAGAAGTATTCTCAGAATGTGACGTATTTAATTTTTTTGATTGTTATAAGATGACTAGGCCTCGGACCTCTAACGGTGACTCCTTTCATACAAAACAATAGATCAATTGGTATTAAGCAATCGTTTTGGGCTATAATCGAAGGAGCAAATGTTTGCACCTCTCTATATTAAATACCTGTCGCGCTCTCCGACGCCTTTGCGAAAAGGGGAATTATCATTAAACATTTAACTGAACTGTCTGAAACAGTTTTCAGCACCAAGTTAACGCATTCTAAATTCATAGATAGCTGACAACTTGAGCATGAAATAAAGATGCTCATTTCAGATTGTATTTAATTTTGACTGAGATTCGGTTGTAAAGTGTTTATGATTTTATTTTCAGGTGGGTAACATCTTTTAATGGGTCGCTCTTGATTTGATGTATTCTCATTATACTGTAGATATTAGAATTCTGCTAATTTAAACATCAACGGTCTTTCAAAACGTCGTCTAACAGAATTATTGTATTTTATGCCTATTATTAAGAATAGTGCCGCTATAATGGCGCACTGCCATGGAGCGAGGAGAACATTAAAAGTTGGTACGTAACCAGATGACTTGCCGACTAAACTTAGTCTAAGCCACGGCTCCACGACCACGATCCTTACATATATATAAAGACCCAAAGGCTTGCATGTAAGCGTCATGTGGTATCTATGTGTGTACTCCATTTATAATCGATTTTGAATACACGTTTGTCCCCTCCTTGATTCGAGTCGAGCGAATACGAAACCTGAAATTTAGAAATCATTTGACGCACAATGTTCTTTATACACGAATATACTTCGCAGTAAAGTCTTCACGCTTGCTGGACTTAAGAACTAAGTAATTCAATAACAAATCTCTCCGTTCGTGAATAATCTGATCCCTCTTTGAAAATCCCGCGATATTCCCCGCAAATAACCAGGTTTGCGGCCTTAGCGAGCTCCGAGAAATACTTGATAGCCGACGACTGGATTTACGTTCTAGCGAACGTATTGCGTTGCGTGAAATATTTTTTACACAATACCGTGGAAGAGTGATTTGTTCTTTATGGGGTAAACTGCAGATGTGAAATATAGTGTTTTCATTTTGGGCTAAAAAGTAGCCTAAGTAGATTTACTCTCAAATTCAAAAATCTTTAGCATATTGATTATTAAATTTAATTTGCCGTATACAATTTATGAAGAAAATGTAGTGTCCATATTCGAAGTTAATTCCACTAACTACCCAAATACGTATGAGATGAGAATCCACAAAAGACAATTTGACGGATTAAGTCACAAGTTACATTTTGTTAAACTGACATTTTACGAATATAACATTGTGCGTCGAGAGGTTGCTAATATAATCATCGCCCATAGATTTGTCGACTCGACTTCATCTATGATTAGCAGAAAGAGATCTCTTCTCGAGAGAAACATTCCTGTATATGTCTGATAATAGTAAAGCATTTTATAGGTCAAATTTAGGATACAAAAAATAATCAGTATAATATTTTCTGATAATAGATAATTTTTACGTTTGCATTAAATGAGATAATTGTTAACAGTTTCGTCAGGTTTAAAACACGTTTAAGGAAAGTTTGTAAAATGGAACCCCTCTAATTTAGTAGTACTATTAGTCATTTTATACATATAAAACTCTGGAAATACCGAAAAAAAATAAATAATCATTCCATTGATAAAAACTTGCATTACCCTGGAATAACAAACTTGCTTATTGTCATGGAATCCCCTCGAAATTTACGCAGTTAAAGGCGAAACCTCCACTTGAAACTCTGAAATCATAACTATTCAGTGATGCAAAAACGTCGGGTATGTGGATTGAATCAGGCACGCGTCTAGTAGTATGTAATCCTGGTTAATATGTAGGTCTAGAACAAATATTATACCGGGTGCTACAAATGTCACGAAATAATATTTAGTAGCGTGTATCCATCAGAAGTGAAGGTTTTGTAGAAAAAAATAAATTATTTTGTGTTCTTAAGAAACGAAAGTGCTATATCAGCGCTGCAATCTTTTGAGCGTCATAGCGTCTAGATAGGTAGCATTTCTTTTGTGTTTTAACAAACTAGGAGTCTCATTTGAAAGGTTTTGCTTTCTTTTTGTAGCCTGTCAACTCAGAAATCTAATAGGCTTTTAGGTCTATCTTATATGCTCTTTAAATTTTATTTGACCGGTCTTGAAACACACTGTTTTCTGAACCGATTTTAAGGTAGCATCGAACTAAGTCCTTATATAATATATGAATAAAAATTCGCGAAATAAGAAACTATAAATCTTATAGCTCACATGAGTTTGGGCATACAGTAAAGTCTGTATTTCATGTTCAGTAGCCAAAGGGTAAAAACGGGATCCTATTACTAAGAGTCCGCTGTCCGTCTATTTATACATCTGTCTGTTGGCTATATCTCATGAACCGTTATAGCTAGACAGCTCAAATTTTCACAGATCTTTATTGCTGCAATAACAACAAATACTGAGATTAGAAAAAAAAATATTATAGGGGGCACCCATACAATAGTTTGCTTGTATATATATAATATATAATAATAACAGCAGCAGCCAAATGCTTGAAATATTAACAGAATATTTAGTTCTATATGCACTTTAAGATACCAGGATGAGTAGTACAAAAAAAAACCTCAAGAAAAATGTTATAACATAGGTATGTCTAATGTTCGTACGCGTGTCTGACTCACAAAATCGCCCTTGTAAATATCAACAGTGTGGTCCAAAATTTGCTGTCAGCGCTCGTCAGTAAAAAACATACGGACGAACCTATCAGGGGTGTCTGTGAGGGGAAGGGGGGTCTGTGGTATATGTACGAGGGATAAAATGAAATGACAAAATAAAATAAGTAATCTCGTTTGTTATAACATTGGCAACGGAGTGAACAATATAATTTTGTAAACTTGGGCTCTGTTTGTCACTCTCTTGATGTTGCTTATACTTTTTATAAAACGAGATAGTATTGAAAAGAAAATATTTTTATTTGTCGAAGTTTTAGACTCATAATATCTTCTGAACCTCCTTTGGTTATACTAAATGACTTAATGACGATCACTAACTTGAAATACTAGACGATTGTGGTCAACACGAGCATTATATTCTAATATTTCGTGAAAAGTTTTATAAGTAGCTTATCAAATGAAATAACTGCGTTCACGTGTCTTTGTGAATTTTCGGGTTGTTTTATTGCACACGCCAAGTTACTTAATCATCGTAACTACTTGTAGACGTCGTAAATACAAGTGGTTACCTTCTTCTGAGTTGTAAATATATACAACATCAACAACAAAAATGATTCCATAGAATGCTGATGTATTGAACTACCTTTTATATCACTACTCGTAACTTCTTTGGGTTATGCTCAAATCCGATGTAGGTGTATTGGTGAAACTATTTTTTTTGTCAAAGGTGGTAGACTTTACGATAATACCACATATACCTTAATCTCAAGCAAGGTACAATATCACTATTACTTGTACTAATTAGGATCTTGTAATTCAAAAATCCAGTCCATTTATGAAATGTCTACGCCGCACTCACACAATCGCAAACATCGTAAAGTAATACTCAATATAGTGTCGCCCGTGATCTCTTCCCGCTGTTCATTGATATGCACCTTCATTATAAAGTCACACTTAAAGGTACATATACGCTTGAGATAAATACAGTAACTATACAAATTTGTATAGTATTTTCGTATATGAAAGTAGAGATAGGAAGTCAAGCGAAGCCCGGCAAGAGAGAGAGAGAGAGATATAACGTAATGTCTATTAGGTACACATACATGTAAAATTTGACGCTCGCTTCGACAATCAGTGCACTTAACGTTTATTGATCAGTCAGTTCTAGTTTTTTAAGGCAAAACGGGATTTCAGCTTGTATGGTTGTCCTGGTACTGGAACATATATTAATTACTCAAAAAGAAGTGTGTTTATTTTATGAATTAAGTGGTATTTTTCCTAGTAGTTTGTACCTATGTTTTGCATTTATTGGACATGTTAAACTATATTTCTTATGCGGCAAAGGGAGTTTATTCACATAGACATCTTCTAATGTTATACCATAGGTCGTAATTGCTGTTATTGAAATACAGTATTTAGCTTCACGTGGGATATGATGTCAAGAAAAAGAAAACTTACTTCTTGAAATATTATTTTTAATTAAGAGCACAACCAACTACGATCTTACTTCTTAACTTAGCTTCGCCATCGTATCTAACCTCCTGTCAAAAATCCTTCTCCACACTTCCTTATCATCCATCCCTTTCTCACACATACAATCATCTTTCTCACACACTTGCGTTCCGTTTCCCACATTCATATCCCGCTGCACTGTTTGACCTTTGTCCTATTATTAAATCGTTAAAAATAATAATAGTTCTAATAGCGCAAATATAAAGTTTCATGTGGCACCCCTTAAGTAAAGTTGCCAATGTACCTATCGTAGTTTCTATTTCACCTCGTTTTAGTTAATGCGAGGTGAAATATAGTAAATCACAATACATACGACTATATTGCTGTTATGCTGTCTCCGCAGAGACGCGGTTAGTTACTAGTGGAGTAAAAATATATAATGACTGGCACCCTTCTGCTCTCGACCGTTCAGGGCTTTCAACGGGATCCGTGCCAATGGGTCATCTTTTTTAAACTCATGTTGATGATAGAGAACGTCATAATGTGTATTGATTAGACCCCTATAACAGCGAACAAGCTTCGAAGCAATAGAGGGTTATTAATATGACTCCGTTTTAGATTTTTTTTTTTCTGTTATGATATTAGAGTTAATCTATAGTTTGCTAGATACTTATACTTAACATGGAACGCAAGATGTAAAATGAATCTTATATATAAAAATGAATCGCAAAATGTGTTGGTAAGCTCATAACTCAACAACGCCTGGACCAATTTGGCCAATTCTTTTTTGTTAATGTTCGTTGAAGTTCAAGGAGGATTTTTACAATGAGGAAAATTCGAATAAAATTATCGGAAATACCCTAAAAACAGCCCTTTTATTTTCCCATGCAAACGTTTTTTAACTAAAACGTACAGTCGAATTGAGCTTTATTGTTATTGTATAAAGTTCATATTGCAAGCACTCACTGTTGTCTAAGCAATGAAGGTGTGTTCCTAACATCAAAGAGTCAATTTGCGCTTTATTAACGCTACATATAGTTGAAATTCAATCATATCTATCAAACAGTGTGCGTGCGTGCGTTGGAGCACAGAATACATCGTTGGAGGATTTAATGTCACGTTTCAAAATTGAATAGCCACAAAATGGTCATTTAGACTTTTTTGCGATTTGGTTGGCTATGCGACAATATCTATAAAATAATTAGGAACAAAAAACTGCCACTGTACAAATCTTATTGACAGGACGAAGTCTGTCGGGTCCGCTGGTACATGTATAAAAACAGGCTCGCGTCTTATTTTCATACAAATAATTGCGCAATTGCTATTATAAACGACTTACAACATTAATCAGAGTTTAGAAATAGAGTAAGCTAATCAGCTTTCTTAGATTTGCTTTCTATATCACACGCTTGCGAGATTGGTAGGTGTAGGCTTATCTTCGCGTATTCCATCTCTTTACAGAGGTTTTATTGCAGTTCTCTTGGCTAACAGAAAAAACATGGGACGAAGGAATAATTTCTGAGATAACAAGTCTTTGAGTACGAAACACTATATAATATTAAAATTTTCAAAAATTTTTTCTTATTTATTTATTCAAATAACCAAAAAAATAAATTTTGTGAAACTTTTGCACACATGTTATTTGACTTTAAACCAAATAATTACATAAGTATATAACAATGGTGAAGCAAGAAAATTTATTTTCTAAAAGTTATAGTTATTTATTAATGATAACTTTTTTCAAAAAATTTTTAAACATCGAAAGTATTTTTAATATTATTTTACTCAATTTAAATAAACAAATATATAATAAAAATAAGAAAATACAAAATAAAAAAATGTAGCCTTCATTGTACTAAAGTTACAAAAATAAACAGTTTAGATAAGTGAGAAATATGTCCTATTAAAAAACTAAAACAACAAGACTTAAATTATTCCTAAGTGAAACTGGGAAAACTGTTAATTAGTTTGTCAACTACAAAATGAAAGTGTGAAAGCTGAAAATCAAGTTCCAAATATAAAAATCCTGTTTCGCTATCAGATGAAGTAGTAAAATATTCGCTATACCTGCTTTCATACTGCGAGCAATTAAAACTATTCCCTGGCCGAAAGTTAGGCGCTCCGCGCTTTATTTGTAATAAGTTATTACTTGATAGGGATATTTATTAGGTCAAACGAGAAAATTTCAATTATTTTCGTTCAGTGCCCTACACTATTCAGCTATTTTTTACGAGGAAAAAAGATATTTGAATACGCATTAGTTATGATGATTTAAAGATTGTATAAATGTTTTATTTTTGTGAATTTTTACGCATAAAATACGCCAAAATTGCGTATGCCAAGTAAACAAATCCACAGTTTGTATATATACATATATAAATGAAATGCTGTTCGATAGTCTTCCTAAAACTCGAGAAGAGTTGGACCGAATTGGCTAATTTTGGTCTTGAATTATTTGTGGAAGTCCAAAAAATGTTTGACAGTTTAATAAATATGAAAATGCTCTTTGACAGGTTAATAAATATAAAAAAAAATGGATATAAAAACGGGTATTAAAATGCTACATTCGTTGATTTACAAATTTCTCGTAGAATTAAATTGAAACTGAAGAATAGACTTTTAACAATTTGGTGATTTGAGCACATAGGAAGTGTATTAAAATTACGGTTCTAATCAGGATTTAAATATTCTTGTTTACCTCAACGTTTTGATAGAGTTGCATCCACCGTGATCGCGAATAGACCGTATTATATTTTGAGGTAAAGAACCATAATCATGGCGTATCATACCACCTACCATGCACAAAATTAACACATATATTATTTAAAAAAATTCGTTGTAAAGTAATCCCGAATTACAATTAATCCCATCAAATGTTTCGAACAACAGAAGTATCACAATACAAAATCGTGAAACAACACAAAGGCTGACGAGTGGTGTAATTCATCATCTGTGTTTTGTTTCCTTTATAATTTTTCATTAAAGCTCGCCCGCCTGTCTGCATTAATTCTTTGATCGTCGTTACGGACTATTTAACTGGAATCGTCGCATTACTACGGAGTGTAAATTACTGATTAAGCAAAACCTTAAGCCTTATAAATGATTTTTCAATATTTTTGATTGGACATCAATTTTCTCCTATTTCTCAAACAAACATAGTCTGCTAACACTCATCTGTGGTTTGATTTTGGAGGAATAGATGATCTGTAAAACGAAAATTTAATACGCTGCGCTTTCGAATGACTAGACATTCCAAAATACCGGTTATTATTGTAACCAGGCCTTTTATAGCAACAATGGTATAATGGTATATACACTTGTGCTAATGGTTTAATAACTTTTTCACAAAAAGAGACTTTACTTCTTTTCAGCTAATACTTACCAAACCATCATTAAGTGATGATTTGGTTGGGCGGTAGAGGATTAGATCATCCTTACGTTGTACTCTGTTGAATAATCGGGAAGCTACTTTAGAGCTTTGAGCTTAAAGCTTAATCATGTTTATTGGGTTTGTTAAATATTCTTCATTTAAAAACATTTTCTTATCCGGACACAATTTATTTTTGATTTTACCATCATTCTTCCTTAATTTATTAGTTCATCCATAAAAGATTGCAGTTCGTATGCTTCTAGGTTCTAACATCATCGCGTTAGATAAAATCTTTTGTTTGCTGACAGGATTTCTTTATATTCTTTCCCTCACTTTGTTTTTCTTGGCTTTGATTGCCTATATCGAACGAACACTGCGTGGTCTGAGGTTTTCGACCAGAAACAGAGGTTTTATTGTACCTATGAATAGCCCGATACACAAACATTCGACTAATACTAAGCGGATGGAGAGCTACTTTGTTTAATGAAATCAAAGCGATTCCTTAAATTATCTCACTCGTCTAATATCACGAAAAATGAGAAAACAATGTATATTCATGCATAAATAACAAACTGGAATATAATATTTCGTTTGTTTTTAATTGTCTGGCCATAAATACGAACACTTTCTTTTTTTTTTTTTCAAAAAAATGTTTGTCTACTGTTGGATTTCGATTTTGGAGGTAATGAGAACCGGGATATGGAAGAGACTTCGGTCACCTGCCTTCCGAAATCCCCTAAATGATTTAAATATGGCAGGTAGTGACTCGCCGCTCATTAAATGAGCCCGCCCAAAAAGCACAATAATATTGGTGCGAACGGTCAGGAAACGTATTTTTGAATCATTAGACGTGAATTTAGAATTCGAATACGAATACAAATCGTGCGTGAAATTATTTTCTACTGCTTACAATTTTATAGATTTTTGAATCTCTCGAATTCAGTGTTGTCATTAAAAACCAATTCTTAATTAGATTCCGTTTCACGCAGAAAAATTAAAAATCACGACAACAAAAACAAAAAACCGGCGATGACCTACGCGTGAAACGGATCACTGTCAAAGTCACTTTAGCGTTGGATATTCTACTAGTAGAAATCAAAAACGAGTGGGTTGAACCATCACACGCACGAAATGAAAGTTCAGAAATAGTGAATTCGGTGATTTGTATACGAATCTCACTATTTCGAATGCGAATTGGATTTCTATTGTTTCAAAAATTCGTCTCCTGAACGGCTACGGGTGTAGAAAGGTGTGTCTGCGACAGCAATCGAGACGTCATCAGCGTTATGATATTATTACACTTCCACCCTTCGAGCATTATTTTTATTTGAAATTCAAATAAATATGACTGTATGACTAAATAATTATTAACAGCCATAAAAATGTACTATGACTTACTTACATTAAGTATTATTATATGGTCAAATAAATAAATATTGAAATATTTGACAAATAATGGAAACTATATTTTTAAGAAAATTATTTAATTATTATATTAGCAGATTTGATAGCTCAGTAAGTACACAAAGATTACTGTTCTTGAGGTCCCTTCCACAGTGAGTTAAGCTTGAATAAGGAACCGTGTGTGTGCTTCTCAATATGATAATAAAGAAGTCTGCGAAAACAGGTAAAAAATGTTTCTATTGTCCTATTCGGGAGAGCTCTTATGAGAACTTAAATCTTGTAAGTGTGCCCTAGTGGGTAAATGTACAAAAACATTCTCAACATAGAATTTTATGTATTCCCCTTTGAATGACCCCTGCGCCCGCGAGAGAAGGTCCCTCACAACCTAAACAGGGCCCATTACTTTTTATCGTTTCCAAATGGAAATAAAACCAACAAATCAAATTTGCTGAGGTTGTTTGCGGTGTTTTGTGCCCGATAATTCGATTTGTTTCATGTAATGTATATTGACGATTTGTGGTGGAAATGGGGTTAATAATTTAAATTTGAGATTTTTTTTTTAATTTATTAAGGAGGGTTTATTCAGTTTGAACCCCTATAGGAGAAAAACAAAGATTGCAATCTTAACTTAAGGATATGTTTCACTAATTTGTAGGTATCTCGTGATTCTTTAGATAGAGGTTGCGCAAGTATACTACTAAACCTGCCCATCTCATGAGAATGACTGACCAGAAGGTGTTGGCGGTGAGTCTGTCCCCGAATACACTCTGCTAAAACATGATTTACGTCTTCTACCACACCACACATTGCTATGGCTATCTGTCCTTTTTATGAGGTAGGCAAATTTATTCAGCTGTATATGGTCACAGTGCAGTCTTAACGCTAACACAATGTCAGATCTAGTTAATTCAGACTCGTGAAACCATGGAATGCGTAGAATATTAGGTTGAATCGTTTTGTACCATATACCCTTAGAACGATTCTTTTCATCAAAATACTCCGACCACATAGAGAAACATTTTCTTCTGAGATCTGAGATCTGGCAAGAGATCTGTATAATACGGCAAGTAGTGCTCCTCAACTCCACATGTTATAGCCATTTTATTCATTTGGTCGAACTGTTGGTTCGAAGGAATCCACTTAAAGATGAGATAGTACAGAGTTTTACGAAACCATGGTTGAAAATTTAGTAAATTTATTTAATTATCTATCTGTTACGGCGGTAGAATCGCGAAAGTGCATCCCGCCATGTGCCCCGCTTGGGCCTAAAGAACTCAGGGGGGTTTTAGTGGGTAGGCCGGTCTTCTCAGACCGGAGAGCCTCACACACGGCCGCGCCTAGCCAGCGCGGTGTCACGGTGTATAAAGTCCTATCTATCTATCCTATCCTGTATATACTCCTATATATATATCTGTCACAGTGGATCAGCATTATCATACAATGTGGTAATGATGCCAGCTTTCCAGACATGTTACCAATTGACTGTGTTTTCAGCCAGACTATTTATTTTTTATTTAGTTTAGTTTTTTAAATTATATTTTAAGGTTTATTTTTACTGGTTTTGTTCTAATATTGAATAACACTGTCAAAATCTACAGAAGTTATTTATTTTTAAAAATGACAATTTTTATATTACTATGTGAATTGAAAAAAATAATTCGAAAGGTTATATGTTTCTTGCGCTTAATATCCAGTTAAGCAAATTGAAAACGGAACTGCTTGTTTTCGTATTATAATATCTACGCTTAAAATATGATTTCAAATTCCGTCAATTTCCGTTAAAGTATATTGCCATAAATCCGAGACCCCTTGAATCATTTTTGTTCTCTTTGCAGTGTTCATGCATACGCCACTGACAGAGGAGTTACGAAAACAGCTTTAAAGTCATTACTAATTAATACATAGTCATTATTAATTATTATTATTAATTACACGCTCCACGTTGAAAATTAAGCCATAAAAACGCGACACATTGCGCTTTTAAGCTACGCCGTACCGCGTTTCAAAGCTTTTAAAGTCATTTCCCTATAAAATTGTTGCATCAACAAGTTTGAGCGAGCTTCGAAAGAATTCTTGAACGATTCCAACGGGTGAAGACAAGAGAGCGCGGAACTGCCTTTTTACATTTTCCAAGTTTACTAAATAAATAGTTTCCGTTTAACGCTGTAACTGCGAGAGAATTTTTAAACTAGAACGCTTTTTAATGTCCGTCTTAAGCAAATTATTTAAGGGTGGCGCTGTTTACTTGTTAATTTTGTTTTATTTTAAGTCGTCGCCCACATTAGGGTTTATGTCCAATGTCGTGGGTGTAGTTATTAACAAAGAATCTATAATCACAGGCGCCGAAAACAAATTTCCGCAGGTCATACAAAATAATTTAAAAACTAAATTAAATTGTACTTCCAATTGTACGTTGGACCAATTAAATTTGTAACTCCTAATATTTTTATTGTAATAGCGTTTATATAGAATTCGTGACACATTATTCGATCACTCGGCTGCTGCATAATTTCACTATGTACTGTTTCATTCTCTAATAATTTCGTGAAATATTAATGTGTAATAGTGTGCACAACTAAAATGGAATCCATTTTTAAATGTCACGCAATATGGTACATGCGTCAGCTATCATATTATGAAATCTAGTACCGTAGTTTACACTAGTCATAAATGCAATAGAAACCCCGTAACTTAACCTGTAAATTTGATTACAAAACTGCATTTCCCAAAGTGGTTTATATCGACCCCTAGGCTTCGATCATATTATATGATCGAAGCCCCTGTAACAAGGCGCTATATTTTACTCCTTGCCTCCTGGCTGGCTGCCTTGATCATTTTAAAAGATGTACGTCAAGCGTGAGCTTATTGACAATTTTGACATTACTCGAACCATTATTTGCTGAGCATATCATATGAATTAGAACAAAAGTACAAAATAAATATTAATATACATAATTACAACTCTCAGAGTAATAATAAATTCATATTATATAATGTTACGAAGGCACTTATGTAAGTAGCTCAATATATTTAAAGTATTTTGTATTAGCTGTAATTGTGTTAATTTTGTAATGTGATTTATTGTTTCAGTGTGCCTTTAATTTATACCTATTATAGTAAATATACATATTAAGTGACTATTGGTGCCTTTCTTTTAACAACCCGAGTCACCCTGTCACAACCAAGTGCTACAACTGGCGCCCAACGTGGTGGCGCCCAAGTGCTACACCCCTTTTTTTTTTTTTTTTTTTTTTTTTTTTCCGCTGAGGAAAATGCATTGAATTGCATACCCCGGCTGCGGAGAGCCGGTGGTTATGTGGGGCTCTCCTCCCCAGAAGGGGGAGGCCTACCCACTAAAAACCTCAGCGATGGCCATCCTCTGGCGTTGTAGGGGGCCCTCAGGATCGAGTGTCGCAACTGAGGACCCCCGGCCTTTGCACCCCTGGGTGCGTAAGGGGAGCCCTTCTCGGGGAGGAGTGATCTTGCCGCCTCCTCCCCTCCAACCTCCTACGACGTCACCCCCCGGCCATCCGGGGGTGAGGTCCCTCCCGGGTCGACTCCACGGGCACGAACTGCGTCGCGCCCGCCAGCGACCCGTGGCGGCGCCTCAGGCCAGGCTATCTGGCCCGAGGCCGCCTTCTTCGAGCGGGATCGGCCATCTCCCGATCCCGCTCGGCGGCCTCCTTCTGGAGCATCACCGCTTCACAGAAGGAGACCACAGCCCTCCAACCTCCCTCATCCGCCAGCATTGCCGCAATCAACGCTGGCGGAGACAGATCTTGCCCGATCTCTTCGACCAAGACTCGGCGTTCGGAGTCCCAAGCAGGGCACTCCGCCAGCGTGTGCTGGGCCGAGTCGAGGTCGGATGCACAATGGTGGCATCGTGTCGTGTCCTCCCTCCCTATTCGACTCAGATACTCACCGAAACAACCATGTCCGGTGAGTATCTGAGTCAAGCGGTAGGTGACTTCCGCCCTCCCGCAGAGCCAAGCTTCGAAGTGCGGGAGTATCGCACCGACGGCGCGCTGACGCACGCAGCCCCCACGCTCTAGCTGCGCACGCCAAGCCCTCTCGGCCCGTCGGTGCAACTCCCGTCTGTGCATTCCGTGCGCTGGTGCCGGGGGACTCCCCCCGTCGCCCCCCCGACCGACATGCCGCGGTGCGTTGTACATCACCGCGTACATGTCGGCCAGGATCTCGAAAGGGGGGGACCGCCCCAGAACCGTCGCCGCCTCGTACGAGATCGTACGGTAGCCTCGCACGATCCGTATAGCCATTGTCCGCTGCATGCTCCGGAGCAGAGCTCTGCAGCGGGAGGACCTCGTGCAGTCTTGCGACCACACGGGGGCCCCATACAAGGCCACGGACCGTACGACGCTCGCGTACAGGCGGCGAACACCATCCCTCGGTCCCCCGAGATTGGGCAGCAGGCGATGTAAGGCGCCCGCGACCCTCTTAATTCGGGGGACCAATCGCACGAAATGCTCCTCGAAGCTCCATCTGCTGTCCAAGGTGAGGCCAAGGTACTTGATGTAGGGCCCCACCTGGACCTCCGCGTCACCTACCCGTATCCGGCAGCTGGGTGGTTCCCGGCGCTTTGGAAGGCCGTGGAACCATAGCGCCTCGGTCTTGTGCGGCGCTATTTCTAGACCCAGCCGGCGGATCGCCCTCACGATACACGCCACCCCCAGCTCGGCAAGCCTGAGCGTCTGCTCGAAGTCGGCCCCGGTCGTCACGACGAGAGTGTCGTCAGCGTAACAGACGACACTCACGCCGCAAGGAAGGCTGGTGCGAAGGACCGCATCGAATGCGAGGTTCCATAAGAGGGGTCCCAAAACTGACCCCTGCGGAACGCCGCACTCGATCCTTCTCTCCGTTTCCGTCTCGTTCCTTCCCTTGACTCCGATCGTCCTGTCGCGCAAGTAGTCCCCGACCACGGCCCGCAGGTAGGGGGGCAACTCGTGGTGGTCGAGTGCCCCCCTGATGGCCTGCCAGGGGAGGGTGCCGAAGGCGTTGACGATGTCTAAAGACACCGCCAGAGCCACCCCCCCCGATCGGACTGCGGACTCCGACAGCAACCGCACGCGCTGGACAGCGTCCAGCGTCGATCGCCCCTGCCGGAATCCAAATTGGCAGTCCGACAGGTCGGGACCCACGCGCGACAGGTGCTCGCTGATACGGGCGGAGATAACTCGTTCGAAGAGCTTCCCCGCCTCGTTCAGCAAGCAGATCGGACGGAACGACGACGGAACGTTTTCGGTCCTTCCTACCTTCCTCAGCAGCACCAGCCTGGCCGATTTCCAGTCGATGGGGAACACGCCCTCTCTGAGGCAGCACGTGAAGAGCTGCCTCACTCTGTTCCCCAATGTCCTGAGTGCCAGCGCCAGCACCTTCCCCGGGATCCCGTCTGGGCCCGGTGCGGTGCTGCGCGCTGAGAGCCGCGACACGGCCCCGGCGAGCTCGCCCTCCGTCACCCCTAGGTCATCCGACCACGGAGCGGGCGACGGGGCTACGGAGGAACTGTCCTGGACCCTCGGGAAGAGCGTATCCAACACTCTTCCCACAGTATCGGGGTCCAGGGTTTCCGTCAGTGGAGGGACCCATGGTCGGAGCTTGCCCAGTACCATTTTGTACGGGCGCCCCCATGGATCCCTCTCCAGTCCCTCCAGGAGCTCGTTCCAGGACCTCGCCTTGGCGTCAGCGATGGCGATGCTGATCGCCTTAGCTGCGGCTCCGTACGCGAAGTGCTACACCCCTAGGGGTCTATGACAACCTGAAAGGGGACTACATTAGCGAAAAAAAAATGGGCGTCCATGAAATGTAAATGGGGGTCCATGACAATGTATCTCAACATACACTGATAGTACCTTTTTACTTACATTATGCTATCTTGTAATATAAAGGCATATACAAAGCATTTGCAAGGAATTTATAAAATACCTGTGAAGTAAAAAAATGTAATGTTTATATAATATTGTAAGTTCTAGGATGTAGGCATTCAATATCAGGTAAGTATCAGAGGGTCTACCCAAAACCGAAAAACACGGCAAAGGGTCTACGACACAAAAAACATTGGGAAGCTCCGATCTAGAGCGCTGGAAAACTGCTACCCTTATCCCTAACACGGATGTTCGAGATTAGATGAGTTATTTTCCGAATCATATCAGAGGACTTCAGCGAGTTTGGTATGGTTCACAAGCGGAAGAATCAATATTATTTTTCGCCCTCACGATTTGCTTATATGGTTTTTAGAAAGAATTCTCAACCTTTCTCTCCTGAGGAAAAAAAGAAAACTACGAGCATATTTTACCGCTGCACATTTGTCGGCTTTTATCGGCACAAATTACAATACTGCTTACTTTATTGTAGAAATAAGATATAAATCGAAATCACATTTCATAGATTAGGCTTATATATATATCAGATAGATGTCATATTCATTTTAAATTTTCGCGTTCCCTTGTTAAATATAACTTAGAGGTCCATCAGAGACCACGGCTGACGCAAAGCTTCGAATTTTTAAGCTATGTCTTAATGCATTTTATCCTGTATTTTAATTTTTATCCTTAAATATTGAATGTAAAGCTATGTCCAAAGTCCGAATGTCAATTTTTATGGCTTATAAAGTTATTCTAGGCGACACGACACTTTAGTAATAAAAATTATATTTTTCAGTTTTTGATATTTATTAATGAATGGTTTTTCGGAAGCCTTATGAGAAAAGTATTTAAATTCCATAAAAAAATATACATGGTGGTTATTTTAATAGTATGGAAGGTACATTTTAAACATAGCACTTATCATATAATATATTAAAGTATCCGCTACATGGTGCTATCGATGCTAAAGAAGTAGATTTGTTAGTTCTGTTCAACATTCAGTTGAACAGAAATGGATCATCAGTAACAATAATGAGGTTTATATGCTAATTATCGTGTCTATTGTCGCCGGAGATAGCGTTGTGGCGTGTAAGGTAGCGATGTGGTCACCCACGCGGTTGCAAATGGCGGCGAAATGTAGTTGGTTCGCGAGAATACTATTAACTTTTAACAAGTACCTGTCTACGTGCTTTTCTAGTCATGATAATTGTAACATTATATAGCTTGGTTTTAAATGTATGAATATATGCGATATTCTTACACTCTATCACTCTTCCATGGGATTAAAGGGTAAATTAAAATAACAGTACTACTAAATAATAGCAGTCTGCCTTTGAGCCTCACGTAACATGAAAATTGGCATCGCATATCGATATAACCCACGTCAACGTGTCAATCATCTCAGGCTACTGCAATTGAGTTTCACAACCAAGTAATGAAAACGTCATGCTATAATGACTTTTGTTTATAATAACATATTAATGGATTCATTGAAATATTTAAATGAATCCATTAATACGAATTCATTGATTCATTGAAATATTTCAATTTTCATTTGGGCATATGAATCTAGTCAGACAATATATCTTGTAACTATAAATTTTTAATGGTTTTTCAGTTTTGTTTTTCGCACGATTGTAACAACAATTCTTTATACGCATGTACAACGCAGTCAAATTTCAGGCGACGATTGTAGGATTAGATGCAAATTAAAATTAGAATCTTCACCATCAATTTGAAATGGTTTCAATGGAATAACTTTCAATTATAGGCGCCATCATGGTTTTACGATGGCTGCTCTGCGGTGCAGCGCCGGATTTCATGGCTCCCTACAAATTATTTATATCTATCCCCGTTGTCCATGTTTCTCTCTCCCCGTTCTGAGGCGGACACGTAGACATGCGGCCAAACACACTAATACCTTCGGTTCTCCCCGCAGTCGGCTTATGCCCATCGTTGGTGTACTGCTAGCTTCGTCTTCGTTACAGTCTTCTCTCTTTGGGCGGCTCCTCTCTTCCTTCTTTGCCGGTTGGTACAACGCAAAGGTTTAAGGAATTAAACCCACTCTTTAGGTTGTACCATCGATACGCACTCCACTTTGCAATACCGATTACCTCGCGGTCGGATGGTACACTACTGACCAAGATTGGTAAGACGATAGAGCTCTTCGATTGGTCCTTCCTGATTGAGCTTATCCTGACATGCTACAAATAAAAAAAAGGGGGTGTGGCTGTGTTATGGACACGGCCGTTTGTTGTACGTGAATACGTCTCGTAACGGGTAATAGTACGCAGCAAAATGGCCTTCAAATTGGCGGGGCTCCCCCTCCACCGCGCGCGATGTGTTACAGTCTTTACTGGGCGTAATAAATTCTTTGATCCTTTAGCTAACCAGTGGTGTAATTGGAATTTGGATGGGGATGATAGATATGTAGCTACAACACCAAACTGTATCCCCCGATATTGTTATCATTCGATTTTTAGATTTGCGTCCCTATGGAAGCAATTTTAAAGACGTATTCACGTCAAAAGCACTTCAAATTGTTAATTGGTAAAAATAGATTAGATAGAATTGTTTAGGATACGGCATATATTAGTCCAGTAGTTTTTGTCTATTTACTATAAACAGACAACAATGTAAGGTTTTCTTCCCTTTTCATAACATTAGACTGGCGTAGAAATACAATTACCAGTCGATTTTCCTCCTATATGAAAATGCTGGTATAAAAAAAATCAGCAACAAAGTGGCAAGCATGTCGTAAGTTGTTCGGTATAAAATTTCGTATAGACATCACAACGGACAAAATTGTGACGGGTCGCGGATGTCGCTCTGTATATTTGTTCTCCAATTAGCACGGATGTGTGCACACGCGGCCAGCAGGAATGCTGGCCACGCTGCAGAGCTGGTCATCAAATATTTGCATTAATGCTATATTTGACAAGTCAACAATGACGCGTTAACCGCCGTTGTTAAGATGAATAAAGTGGCAATTAACTATCTAGTGCGTTTATGTTAAAACATATAAAAATCTAGTTACAGATAATTAGGTTATTATTTTGCGGTCAAGTAAGAAAATATGAGTCGATCTATCTATGCATACTATACTCATACTCCATAGCGTAGCGTAATTATTAAATTTCAAACGATGTTTTTCGAAGTGTGCCTAGACTAAGGAAACGTGAGTTGTTATTTATCTACAATACCCATTTGAGGTAAATGTTAAATATTTACATTGTAACATTAAAATTGGATTATCGTTAAAATAAGTCTGTGTGAGTCCAATGGATTCGTTTTTTTTTTAGATTACTAAAGCATGGTAGGTGAAGTTTTATGACCTTGTAACTTATCCTCAATCACCACATTATATTTATTTCAATCTATATAAATTCCAATAGATAAAGCTCATTTCAATGAAGACATTACAAAGCTATTCACAGTTTTTTTATTTAGACATAAGTGTTGTTTCGTAGTTTTTATCTTATCATGACAAATGTTTTCTCTGCTTATCATCCTAGTTCTCTGGAACCGATAATCTTCATCAGTCGTCACATCACTCTAGCTAACTTTAAATATACATTAGAGTTTCTCCATAGTTACAAGTCAAATAAATGATCGAATAAAAAACAGTAAATGACATTAGATAATCGAAATACATATTGGTATATAACATCTGTCTAAAACCAATCGTTACGAACACCGAGATACCGCCTAATCTGTGATACATACTATTTATTGTTGGATAAGAGATTTGACATGTTCAAACATGAAATTTCACCAAATCTCGACCCGTTCTCGTTACAAATGGAATATTGTTAAAACAAAGTGGACTCGTAATAGAATGCCATCGGCAGAAGGGCGGCGGATGTGCTTTAGACAGACATAATTTAACAACGAAAACGTGAAATGTCGGCCTACCCTTTGTGGTATTCTGTTATTTTTCAAATACTCTGTTAGTGCGCTGAATATAAGTCGGCATAGAACCCGACGGCTTCCTTACTTAATTTCATACGCCGCAGTCTATTTCTGTAACTACTAGCTAAAATAGATACGACTATAAATTAAATGACAACAACGACTTAGTAAAGGGAAACTCCTTGGAAAATCACACGACCCTATGCTTTCCATATATTTTTCTATACTAAATGCTATACTAAACACATTATTGCTGAGTTTCATAGGTTATATAAAAAACGAAAAATAAAAAGGCTTTTACGTGGTAGTCCATTTTGCAAAGTGAATCGAAGAAAAAACTGTCGAATGAAAGCGTTTCTTACGAACGCTGCCTTAACTATGAAAGATATATTTCTGAAATCTAGAGAAAAGATCTGGAGCTTGAAAATACCTACAAAAAAGTCAACAACAGCATATGTCTAACTTTTATATTTAATTTACAAAATGTAGATTTTTTAATACTAAAAAAGGATTATTAATATTATGCACAACGAAGAGGGTGCAGGTCAGCTAGTTTTCAAATATAAATGTTAAAAAAATTCTGGTGTGTTCAGGCATCTAGTAAATAAATTGCACAAGATAAAAAGCAAAAACACAGGGCACAGACGAAGTATTTACAAACGGTAAACGGTCGTGAGAAATACGAGCTATGATGATAATTATAATACAGTTCAAAGATTTTGAGAGACAATATGATTTGTTTCGTATTCTTGTTTGTAAAATAAATCTTTTGACTGATGTCCATAGCAATTAACATTTGTTCGAGACAAAGGATACTATGGAACAAGTTGGACGAAAATAATTTAAATTAAATCAATAACTCTCCAATAAAACTACGTAGTCACTTGTTGAAATTTTAATTTATTTACGGCTTATATATTTTATATTCAATTCGACAAAATCGTTTTTGAAGTTACTCTGTACTGCGTTTCAGAGAAAGGTTTTTATAAAAATACAGATTGTAATCTTTTTGTCTACTTAAGCATTCACTTCATTTTTATGGATTTATATCGTCTGGGTGGGTATTCTGGTGATTGAGGGATTCACATTAATGTATGATAACGCTCGCTCTCACACTGCAGTGATTGTATTTCTAGAGATTTGGGATATTCGTTTTGCAGTAATCGATTTGAAGTCCAGATCTGAATCCAATAGAGCCCCTCTGAAATTGTTTGAAACGCTAGGTTCGATTTCGTAATCTTCGTTAATAATGTTTAGTATTTCGCAAAATGTTTTTTTATGAGGTAAAAATATTCAATCATTTTTGGGTTCTCCTTTTTGTTACTTTATAAAAGATAGCCCATATTACCGACTTCATTGATTCTAAATATTGACTAGATCTGTTCGTAGTGGATTTTTCAAGACCCAAATGTAGTCAGTTTGTTACTGAGCATAGAAAATAACATAACATAACCCTTTATTGTATTCATGAAATACACACACACAAAAAAAAAAAGAAAATAACAAATGTACAAAAGGCGGCCTTATTGCTAAACAGCAATCTCTTACAGGCAACCTAGGACCAGGGAAATATTAAAAGGAGATTTAAATGTAGGATGGGTACAGTAATTGGACAGGACAATAGGCTATAACTAGTTTGAGTTAAGGAATCTTTGACAGGAAGTGAACACGGACTTGATTCTTAAAGGACTCCAGCTTTCGCGCTCCCCTAATACCCTCAGGGAGAGAGTTCCATAACCGGACGGCATAAGCCGAAAAAGAATATGAAAAATAGTCGGTACTTCGGGGCGGTATATCCAGAGTCAGATTAATATTAGAACGCAAGGCACGACATGACGAATGGGATCGAAAAGAGAACAAAGATTTAAGGTAGGATGGAGATATTGGAAGATACAAAATATTATAAAGTAGGGATAAAACATGTAAGTCTCTGCGCTGGCGAATAGGTAACCATTTCAGTTGAAAGCGACAATTAGAAACATGATCAAACCTACGCAGATTAAAAATGAACCTGATGGCTACATTTTGCAGCCGCTCCAAACTGTCAAGTAGTTCTTCAGATAAATTAATCCACGCAGCGTCAGCGTAGTCCATCAAGGAAAGCAAGAGTGACTGAGCTAACACTGTCTTTGTAGCTATAGGGAGAAAGCTATAGAAAATATTAGGTTGTTAGTAACAAAAAAGCACAACTCCTAGAAATCTTCACACAAAATGGCAATTTTATGTTATATTCGAACAGCTGGTGTTGAAACATATTAAATTAAACTTTCTTCAATGAGACATAATTATACTCGTACAGGTAATGGAAAACTGCAAAATCATTTAGTATAGAAAACAGAAGCACAATTCCATTTATTATCTAGTCCCTGAAAGTTTCAAGGGTATATTGAACGTAGAATTCTGATAATTGCTGAGAAAGGCGGCGATATCTGCCTCAATTATAACAAGTAGTTATTTGTGTGGCACTAAAACACATTGGACCTACAGAAGAATAGTAATGTCTTTATAATTAGGAGATTTATTCAAACATGTCGATATTAAAATATTTCATATATATATATATATATATATGGAATATATATATATATATATATATATATATATATATATATAATATATATATATATATATATATATATATATATATATATATATATATATATATATATATATATTGGTCTCAAGTGAATCCTCTTCGTGTTCACGAAACTAACAGTCAAGTAAGATTTTCTTTCGACGTTTGGTGCGGAATTATGAGAAATATGGTTGTGTTAGTCCATGTGTACGAAGGTCACCTAAACACTGTAAAGTATTTAGAAATATTGGATTTATTAAGAAATGAGTTAAATAGTTTCCCCGATGAAGAGCGAAACCAAATAATTCTACAGCAAGATGGTGCTCCAGCCCATAACAGCAGAATCACTACTGCCTGGATTAATAAACATTTTAATACATGGATTGGTACAAACGGCACATTCAGATGGCCTGCAAGATCACCAGATCTCACCCCTTTAGATTTTTTTTGTGGGGCTATGTAAATATCAAATTTACATTAAATCGTATGCTAATGTCAACGAATTGAGAGTGGAAGTACAAAATACTATCAATAATATTCACCACAACACACTTTTAAAGGCTACCAGCAATGAAATCGTACGAAGAATAAATTTGTGTATTCAAGAAAATGGGGCACATTTCGAACAATTAATTAGTTAGTGTATCATTTTTTGTACATACTTAATTAATGTTTTCCTTTCATTTAATTTATGAAGTTTGTTAGAGAGATTTTATCCTTATAATTGACTCTACCGATCGGTGCAATAAAAATACAGGATGAATCTTTTGCAGATTTTAGTCGGTTCGATTACCGGGTGGGGCAAGTGAATTTTCAAAAATCTTTGAATGCAGTTTTATTTCTTTTCAAAAATAAAGGAATGTTTCCTTTAAGTAAAACTTTCTATCTACAGTATTAAGAGTACTTCCCCTCCAGGTGGCATTACAAATTTCCACTCTGTATATCTAACACTCAAGAAATTAGGAAAAATATAGACAAGCTCTATACCCTAAAGAAACTTAAGGTCAATAATGCATTGGACAAACTCATACTGCGCTAGCCTGGTCGACGAAGGTTTCTTTGCAGTGAAGTGATATAATCAATTTAAAATCAAAAAAATATTTTTTCAAATTATTTTTTTACATTCCCTTTTGCACGTCAAAGATACTACGCCATTGGTTCATAGTTTTTTGGAAACATTGTACTGAAAAGAAGTAGCAAGAAAACCAGCAAGGTCTATTTTTTGTTCTCCCTGTATTCTTACACTGTCATCAATTAGAAGCTGGCCTCAGAAAAAACCTTTAGAAAGAAAGAAAGAAAGAAGGCATTTATTCCCGGTACAAAAGCACACGTAACATATACAAAAGCTTAATAATACAAAAAAAATATAACAATAATAATAAAAAAAATACAAATATAAACTACTTAACTATAATAACTATAATACATAATATGTACATCAACGCACGTAACATACGTTACGTTACGTATGTATACGTTAACTATAATACATATAGCAGGCGATAAATAATGTCGGTGTGCTCCTGCACCGACGAATCGGACACTGGCTCAGCATATGCTGAGGCAGAGGCTTAAATGAAACAAAAATAAAATAAAAAATCGAAATAATAATAAAAAAGCACCTACTGAGAAGGAACATAGATTGGGATTAGATTTTTTACGCTACTAATTTATGAAATACGAGTTCAGTAGTAGAAAAAATTTACAAAAACAAAGAATAAAGAAAACCCCAAGAGAACACTCATCGAAAGTGCTGGATTAATTTCAAGATATTTGTAGCGTCAGCAAATAAGCCCTAAACTTTCGTCTAAAGCTGTTTTTGCTAAGCGCCCCAAGAAGCGGTGGAGGAATGTCGTTCCAGCACTTAGATGCCGCAAACTGAAAACAGCCTCTAAACGCTGTGGTTCTGTGCCGAGGCAGGATGGCAAGAGGCCGGGCTTGGCTTTGGCTTTAGTTTCATTACGTTATTTACTATAGTCAAAACATTTGGCAACGTAACTATAAAGTTATTATAATTAAACCTAGCATTGTTATCACCTTAACCTTTTTTGACCAATGATTTAAATGTGTGACCTTCATACGTCTTCGCCGATTCAAACATTGTTTATATCGTCATCATAATGTAACAAATAAACAATTTCAGGTAATATTTCTATATAAATTATGAGAGAAGTTACAAGAAATAACACGACAAATACTGTTATTTTGTAAGAAGAGATTGCTTGTCGTGGTGTAAGAGAGATTTTTGCTATTTAATATTAAATTTAATTTATATGTTGTATTTAATGAATGTTGAAAATTATGATGGATAAATAATAGAAGACAAAATATTGTGGTTCCTAGAGCTGCTACAGATACTTCTTCTTTTCGCGAACGTTTTATAACATACTATAAAATATAAATATAAATAACAGAAGACAAAATATTGTGGTTCGTAGAGCTGCTACAGCTACTTCTTCTTTTCGTGAACGTTTTATAATATACTGGGCAACAGAGTATGACTCGTTATTAATACTCTTTTGGTTCTCAAGTGGAATTGTTCAGATACGACCCGTGGCGAACAAAATATCGCGATGGTTGAGTCACGTTTTTTGGGCTGCCTTAATTATGTTGGTCTCTTGTCACTTTCAAACAGCTACTTAGAAAATAGTTTTATTTTTGTCGCGTGCAAAACAATACATTTCCATTTCGTCTTCAATAACTTTATAACCAGCATTTGAATGCCCAGGTCCTACTTCAGTTACATATTTGAGCACTATTTGAGGCGAACTCACTCTGCCCGCCGTTAGTTCACGAGGGATTCAGCGAAAGCAGTTTTCTAACTTAAAGTACGAGTTAAAACTCTGACCTGATTTACACCGCATTGGTTTATCTGAACGGTCTGAAATAGAAAAGTGTTACTTTAATAAAAGTTATTTAGAATACGGGGCAACTTGTTAAATTGAATAAAAAAAATGAACATGCAAGAATACCTCACTGGTTCACGGAACGAGTTTCATGAAAACATGTTTCCTTAACAAAATTTGTTCAGAATACTAGACAAATTATTAAAAAATTGGAGTTGTAAGAACTTAACTTAATGCAGACCTTACTGGTTCATTCATCCGAATCGTTTAAGATAGAAACATTTTCTCGTAACAGAGCTGTTCAAAATCGTGGACAAATAGTAAAACACAAGGAAAACTTAATGCAAATATTGCTGATACAACTTGGTTTGACATAGAAATATGTTCCTATTGAGTTGGATATTATGGCAAATTTTATGTGTCAAGCACTTTTATTTTAATTTGTCATGAAATCTTAAGAATTATCATAGCTAATTATTATATAGGTTATATGGGTATGATATCATGTTAATTTATTTTATAGTTTTTCGTGCGTTATTAAAGTTAGCTTTTAATAATTACACTATTCATTTTTTTATTTACGTCGATGCACTAAGGTCAATTTTGGTTCTGTAGCAGCTCTACGAACCACACTATTTTGTCTTCTATTATTTATCATTCATTAAATACAATATATAAATTTGATTTAACATTAAATAGCAAAAACATGAATTGAATGTAGCCGTTTGAACTCAACTTCATTATAATATTACGTATTTGTAATTAAGTTCAAAGATTGTTATCATCATTGACCTGTTTTTATAACAGTAATTTATAAGACGTGGCTTATTTTATAATTAACAATATCAGTAAACTTTGTTGTAAAATGATATATAACTCCCACAAACGAATTTCTGTTTTTTTTTTAGATTCTGAACCGTAGGAACTATTAAACATTTAAGCTATTAATTGATAATTCACCCGGTTTGCCCAAGTGGAGTTAATGTTTCAGACTCATTGCATATTAAGAAATTTTGCCATATTTCGAATCAGAACACAGTATCAATAATAATACTAGAAATGGTATTTACAGGTATATATAATACTAGAAATGGTAGATATAATACTAGAAATGGTGGTACAGTATCAATAATAATTCAAACTATCAAAAAATGCATGTCATTGGCCTACATATCAACAAGGTCGTTTAAGTCATTTAGCTAGTCGATAATTCATTTGGAACATAGGTTTTACAAAGTATCTATATTTCAGCGTCAATAAATATGAAAAAAATTGCAAAAATATGGAACATGATACCTTTCATGATAAAGCTTGTTTATTATCATTAGTCCCTAATGAGAGTTTACAATATATAAAAGACATAAGGAAAACTACACTTACCTACAAAATACTTTATATTAAATATAGGCCGGCTATGCAGAGGCTATTTAGACAGTTTGATGCGGCTTATATTAAGGTCGGTCCTAATTGTCCATTTCAGTTTCTGTTCTAAATTAGCCTTGTTTATCATTGCAGTTTGGCCAGTAAAAGAATTTTCTCAAATATGAAATATTACAATTACGCTCGAAAAACAACAGGCGAAATATTGTATTTACGAGTATGTACTCAAATAAATTAAATACATTGCCGGCACGATTTTTTAATTTCGAACAATAAACGCTTCGCGACTTATATGAAAATTCGCTTACTGTGTCAAGATGTGCAAATATATTGACTTTAAAGATCCAATTGAAAAAATAAGGATTATAATATGTCTCTTTAGGATTTGTGTATAATATTTTTTTTTACAAATAACATTACATTATATTAAAAGATATTCAGCCGTTCGTGAAGTAGTAGATTATTCAGTTGTGCCAACATAACCACGTTTTATGGAAATATGGGGACGAATACGGCCCCCGTGTTCCGGCGGATGCCGAGGTAGATTCGCGGGGGGCGGATAGGCCGCTGAATTCGTGCAAGTTCCGGTACAGGATAGGCAATATCAGCGGTTAAATGTATTTTACATGCTGTTCGTATCTCCACATGTGGTTGTTATATGCCTACACAAGTGGTAATAATTTGAAATGAATCTTCTACATCCTTTATTTTATCATTTAAGTGATACAAATCTGTATATAATGCAGTTTAAATTATACCGGGTTACATAAGTACTGTATAGTGTAGATATTTCCATGTGTGGTAGCGACCGCAAACGTACATATGTTCTTTATAGGTTATGATTTTCAATTGTCCCTGCAGGAATGTTGAGGCTCTTCAATTTGTTTTTATATTGAAGTATATGTAGGTTCTACTCCCTTCTACTTAAATTCTACTCCCGTTCCATTACTATTCGTGCTGCTAGATTGTGGCTAGTGTTCAAGATTGTCAATCCATTGCTTCTTTAAAGCGCAATGTAAAGCAACACTACCTGCGTAGTTTGTCTTAGACTACTTTCTGCACTTGATCATATATATATATATATATATATATATCATTATATATATATCTACTATATATATAACTCTTTATTGTACACAATAAAAAAAGTTACAATAAAAAAATTTGCAGGTACCAAGTACATTGGACCAAAGGCGCGTCTTTTCTTCTTTTCTCCCTTACTATAATTTGAAACTGCATACAATTTATACATATATCTGTATGCACTGCATTATGGCGTTGTTTGAAAAAGAAGTTATTAACTTTATGGTACAAAGATCCCTTTAGTACCCGACAGCACTAAAATCTGCATTCGGAAACTAATAGCGTTTCGTCTGCAAGTCTAGACTAAACTCGCAGATACTAAACTTGACTAGACAACTTCAGCGCCGTCATCTGTATGAAAGGAGAACGTGCCAGTTTTGATTAATATTCAAGATTAATATTCAACTGGACCCACAGACAGACCAACAGATGTTGTGGCAGAGAAAAAGTATATTTTTCAGTTTACATTATCAAAATTAAGCTTTAAGTTCGCTAAGTAAAGTCAATGAAAACAGCATTACAGCATCCCAAGAAAAGGACTTGTCCTGCGGTCAAATTATTAATATATCATATTTTGACCATCCGCCATGTCAAAAACTTTATCCATAATTAAAACTTATTTAATACGTGTATACATATAAGTTAAGCTAAAAAATGTAATATTGACTATAGAAGTTATTAAATGAATATTATTATTATTATATAAAATATATACTTGAGTTACATATTTACTATCTTCATAGATAAATTATATCCGTTTGTATATTGCAAAGATAAAGCAACAGGAAAAATTACTTTTTGAAAAATTCCAAAAAGTAATTTTTCAGATTTATTAACCACGATTATTAGTTATTTTCATTCTATTTGGTATGAAAAATTGTAGACAAACAGACACCATTCCAACAAGAACCTTTAAACAGTACATGGGTGTACCAGATTACCAAACCGCTCGAACACTGTATTTTACAAACTATAGTAAGGTAAAATGCTGGTAAATTACAATATCAGCCACAGAACTGTCCTCTTACTTGTAAAAAAAATACACAATGCTTTGGCATGTTTTTGAAGCAATTTTGCTTCTTGTGTCCCCAATAAGTCTTATCATTTAGGGAGTGTTTGCATATTTGACACATGTAAGGTACTGTAGTCTTCTAAGCGACATGTCCGGGGTTCGATTGGGCATATACTTGTATGTTTTTGGATTATTTATTAGACGCTCATACGGTGAAAGTAAAAATAAAAAAATCCTGCATTACACTTGCAAACACTCGGTGAAGTCGACCAACCCGCACTGCGTTAGTGTGGTCGGCTGTGAGTATGTTTTATTTTATCTTTGATCAGTCTTAATTAATATAATCGTTCAAAAGAAGAGTACCGTTGTGCTGTTAAATAAGCGAAATATATTCTCTCGCAACATCTATTTAGATCTATGTCTAGACCTCGCTATTCGCTCACGTTGCTCATATTCATTTCAGCTTGCTTGGTACGGAGTACTCTGATATTTTATTGTGGACATTTCGGGTTGTTTTAATTAGGTAAGTTTGTAGTGTTTTGAATATAATAAAATTAGACCCTGGTACTGACTACATCAGTTAAAGCTGCTAGTCATTTTAAATTACATTTTATATTTATATTCTATCTTTTGTTATTTTTTTTTCTCTCACTTATTATATCTGATCGCATAACCTGATCTATAAAAATTAATTAATTAATTATTACACACACACACATATATATATTATATATATATATATATATAAACGGTAATAGTGCCGGGTTCATGTTGTATGTCATTGTATTAGTTTGTATTACTTAGAAAACCTATATATATACATATATATATATATATAATATTTGCGTGTGTGTGTGTGTGACTGTATGTCTGTGGAGTACGGCAGCTGAGTATCGTATCGAAGTGATGGCCCCAGGGCTATAGGTACCTGAAAATCGGTGATTTTCGCTCTTGTGCAAATATTTGCACTGAGCTATGGACCTTTTTGTGCTGCTGCAGCACACATGAACCTCAATTATTCTGTATGGCAGAAGGTCTGTTTGTTGTACAACCTCAAAAATTTTTTTTTTCTATTCTTCTTGTGATTGAATAATAATTATTGTTTATGGGTGTCCGTAGACCAAATTAAATATCTATCTATCTGTCTAGTCTTTTTAACACATTCACTACACAGGGTTTAACACAAAAATCCCATCAAGTGGCTTTTTTTAATGTTCATATAACTTGTGGTATCATTAAATATCAGTTTATATAAGAAGTCTAAAGCAGTGACAATTATTACTAGAAAACATTGATGAATTGTGTAACGAAATATAGTAGGTGTTATTTCTGTTCAAAAATTATTTTGATAGATTGTAAGGACATCATACATGATTCACTTGTTAATAGCTTTCTAGATACTGTAGAAATCGTAGAGAATTACAAAATTAATGATTCAATTGTTGGTAGCTTTCTAAACGACGTAGAAAAGGTAGAAAATGTTCATCTGTAATGATTCAATTGTAGATAGCTTTCTAGATGACATAGAAAAGGTAGAGAATGTACATCATTATTGATTCAATTGTTGGTAGCTTTCTAGACGACGTAGAAAAGGTAGATTATGTACATCATTATTGATTCAATTGTTGATAGCTTTCGACGTATACAAGGTAGAACAAGTTTCTAGAAATCATATTTAAAAAAACCTGGGCTTACGACTTTTTCTAATATTATGTACTGACATTTCAGAAACTATGTTTTAGTAAAACCATAGATTTATACTTTACTTTACTTTAATACTTTTTTTGTGATATGTTGACAAACAAGAAGGTTGCCCACTTGATCGGTGATTGGTTATAGTCGCCTATAGTATGTGTGTCAGATTCGTAGCAAATCTGCGATCCCATAAAAAGCACAGTATACGTGGTCAACTTATGACACAAGATGGAACACACACTACTCAGTAATTTCTCTGCCTATTTTACCCTACACGCTGAAATACAGCAATGCGGATATTACTAGTTGCGGCAGGTTAGATCATCAATGCGAGAGGTTAACAGTATATTAAAGCGAGATGAAAAGGCCAAACTGTTCACGTACACGCTAGCGACCTGCATCAGCCCCACGTCACTTGTGAATTAAACAAAACCTTGAATTTAGTGTAAATTTGGTGTTTAATGAGCGTAGGTAATTTTGGTACCTAGTTGTAATTAATTTAGCAAAATCCTTATATTAATTAATTTTATATGTAAGTTAGATTGGATGATTTTGGAATTCTGTCAAAAATAGTTTGCAGTAATAGATAATGATGTCGCTTTTATTCTACAAATGCATAACAAATGAACTTAGCTTCTTCTTCTGCCTGGCCTTGTTCCCATTTATTTGGGGTCGGTTCTTCTAATCAATCTTCGCCAGGACGATCTGTCTTGGGTTGTCTGGGATGTTAGTTCTCCATTTTTCATTTTTTATTTGTTAATAACTTCACGGATGTCCGTTATTCACGTCCTACCACGTCTTCTGGGCTGGATACTCATGTCGAGAACTGATCTTCTGGTCTGGTCTGGATCGTCTGGTGGCCGCCGCATGACCAAACCATCTTAGGCGGCTCTCCCGAACCTTCTCTGGCATAGGCGCTACTGTATAACTGCCTCGAATATGGGTGTTTTGGATGTGGTCCGGCATCGTTACGCCACTAGCCCGTCTTAGCATTTCTATTTCAAATCAAAGTTTAAAAAATACTTTCTATATTTAATCATGTGTCAATCGTCTCGTAAACTTTGAATTGATTGATAATTTAATATTGTTAATATATATATCCGAAAACAATGATGAAAGGAATTGAGAGATAATTCAGACTTATTTAATTAAGTATTATTCAATTAATTATTGAATAAGTCTGTCTATTCAATTATTTTTAGTTGACAAAAATGTATTGATATTAATCGATAATATCGAGTAGTCAAAAATTAGGAACAAATTTCAACAAATGTGAAAACTCTTTTAAAATTATATAATTAATCTGTACCGTAATATAGTCTGGTTATGCTCTTAATTTGAAAATTAATCTCTCGTGTCTATGAAATAGGCCACCATTTTAGAGAACCTAACTTGATAGCTGACTTAATACCTCCTTAACATATTGTTTTATTCGCATTCAGATAATGTGTTAATTAGTTAGATGTGTTCTTACAGTACATAATAAATCTATGGTTATAACAAGGTGAATTGAATTGAATAATTAATTGTTACACACTAAATTCTTCTTTCACTGCGATCCTTCTTGTTGAATTGCTTACATAATTTTGGGGAAACAAGAGATACATGTTTAGTTTTATGCAAGTAGAAAACCCAGCCTACCCCCATGGGAAAGAGGCGTAAGTATATATTACGAGATGTCCGCCCGCAGGGCCGCCCACGTAGGCATATTTTTCTATATCCGTTACCATATAGAGTAAATTTCCTAAGAGGTTATTTAACAGAAAAAACCAATGAAAATCTACAAAAAGTTGTACAAGTACCCTCACTTGTACAACAATTGCTTTTTTGTGTGAAAGGTATAAATATAAACGATTTGAATTACATGAAATACCCCATATTCATTCTAAGGTTTCATTCAAAACTTTCATATGTATTGAGGGTACATGTTAAAGATTAAAGTGCTTAATTATAGTTATTTCTAAACTAAAAAGAATAAATAAGTTGCTAAAAAACAATGATTACTTACTGAAAATTAAGTATTATTAATTACATATAGGCCTAGATAGTAGTTACAATTTTCTTGATAAACAGTAAGTAGTATATTCTACGAACTGACCTAATGGTATAATTACCATTCATATAATAAGAAAACAAAAATATATCGAATGATTTTTATAATACATTGTTCGATATCTACAAGCAAACGTGACGTGAACGTGAGTAAAAAATATGAATGGCTTCAGAAGTTTTGAATAACGTGTCGATTTTATTTTTAGCTTACATTTACTATACGTTCATTAAAATTGTTAGCTGCATCGGTACACGATAAAATTATCGGGATATATTTTTTTTTCTGGGTTCATGCGTAACAATCAAAAATTTGTTTCAAGCGTACAATATATAATATACATTTTTGTAATGAAAAGATCTATTCAGTCGCTTGCCGTATGGATAGCTAATAGAACTATGTTAAATAAATTAGATTCTAGTCGCTCGGGTCGATTTATTAATTAAACTTATAAATGTAAGCACGTTGGGAAAAATAGTATAGTTATTGTATTTTCAGTCCTTTGAATAACAATCTTAGAATTCAATTATTAAAAATAAGAAGAAGACTCGAAAATTATGTAAATATTTTGAGATATTTTGTTGTAATTATAAAATGATATTCATTAGTAATAGTCAGTGAAACTTTAGCTTGTAGCGGTTATAACAGAAATTCACACGAACCGTGATGTATTTTGAAAACTATACAATAAATGTTCCTTTTACTTACCTAATAATAATACGCTGAAAATATTTCAATGAATTGAAGTGTGCCAGTTAAATTAAATCTTTAATATTATTGATATATTTTTCTAATGGCTGAACATATTTTAATTGTTTAGATCTTAAGTGAAAGGTATCTTTCCAGTGATATAGAGTATGACGACTGTGAGTTTGTAATTCTAGTTTACTATTCACTACACAATACGTATTTTATAGATTTTTTGTACAGTATCTGAGATATTAAAAACATATATTTCATAAACCAATACCTCAAAAACAGCAAAACTATAACTTGTTATATCTATACAAAAGACTTATCCATCGATGTACGACGCCATTGGTGCCCGAAGTGCCTAACTTGAACTGTCTGGTGTAGTTTGTTTAATACATATATTTTTTGTTTCTTGTTTATTTTACTGTCAGCACAGAAAGTGAAACTTTCTAATTATAATTATAAAACACTGGGCTGTAGTTGCGGTAGTATCTCTTGCTCTAAAAATGTATTTAACGCTAACGTTGTACAAATTATGTTGTTGCGTTGCGTCTTAAGTAAAAAGTTTGCAAATTTATTGTTCAGTTCTACTCGCCATATTAGCTCTATGTGTAAGATTTTGACAGCTTTAATAAGTGAACATCGAGGAACAGAATTCAACAAAGCTCTCACGTTAACGGAGCCTAATTTTACCTTTATGGTTTGTACTGTAATACAAAGCGTTTAATTTGGCACAAAATTACATTATAACTGCATTTCTTCAAGCAGAGTGCATCGCGGCACGTTGCAGAAAATGTGTCCACAGTCTGTCGCTACTTATCATACACCGTTCTACGTAGAACCGTAGGTTAGGTATAATGGTTATTTAACAGTTTGCCGTCACATCGAATCACGGTGTGTTGCCATGTTTATTGTTAGCGCTCTTTGTATATTATTGAAATAAACTGATTTTTGACTTCATTTTTTTACAGGTAAAATCAGATTATAATGCAAACCAATGACTGATAGAGGATTCAAGGTTATTGATATTACTCGATTACAAATAATATGTGTTCATAATCTTTTTGATTCAAAGTTAACCAAAAAGTTTTTTTGATTCTGAAATATATATATATATATATACACATATATATATATATATATATTATATATATATATATATATTAATATATATATTATATTATATATATATATATATACCCATATATATATATATATATATATATATAATTGACAATAAATGTTGTATTTTTCTATACTTGATGATTCGGTTTAATAGTACAATTTACATAATATTTACTATTTAAATTAGACATCTTTCTTCTAGCAATCTAAAACACATAATTAAATATAAAAAAATAAATTAAATAAACTATTAATAGAGTATATTCTAAGCTTAAAACTACTTAACGACAAAAAATTACTACATACAAAATATACAAATTTACAAAATAAAAAAACACCTCCAGTGCTGCCGTCAGGTATGGTGCCCAAAAGGTTGGCACCATTTCCCCGTTGGATGTCGAGGCTAATACGTTGACCGACATAACTGCCAGCCTTTTGATCACCCGTCCCGATCACCCTCGGCGAGTCTCTTCGCCAAATCCTTAAAAAGGGACCGAGCGCTTGGACCCCATGGACTCGATGTCTCTACACCAAACGGCGCAAATATGTAGCTATCATTGAGAGCCGAATATTACCGCCGCTTAGAGCACTATATACAATTCATTAAACCAAATAAAAACTCAGTCACGGTTAGCATTGCAAATTAATCTCCTCGTACATGCCTTACACTTTAAAGGCATGACGTAACAAAGATTACTGTGGAATTCCCATTAATGTCGATGCACAGATTCACAATGGAACATCCTGGTTATAATAATAATAACACTGTAGTTTACATTGTCGGCCATTTTAAGGCGGCAATGTTCCGTGAAGGTTGCTGTGCTTTCGATAGTAATTTTATGCTTGGGTCGTTATATTATTATCACAATTTTGATTATGTACATCAATAGAGTCTATCTAACTAACAACACTAATTCAATTATTTACACGACAATATTTATAATTAACAATCAAAATGATCGTTTCGGTATTTCATAACATAACTCAAAAACAAGAACATACATAGATAAAAAAAGAACACAACAAATAGTAAATATACAAGAGGCGGCCTTATTGCTAAATCTCTTCCAGGCAACCTTGGACCAGGGAAGTACTAAAAGGAGATTTAAATAGAGGATGGGTGCAGTAATTGAACCGGACGATGGGCTATAACTAGTTTAATTTAAGGTTTATTAATTAATAAATAAAATTAAAAAGAAGAAAATAAACAATGAAAGGTATTTTAAATTTTGCTGATAGATATTATTTTATTAAAGTGTTTTATTTAAGCAATGGTAAAACAATGGTTTTAATGGAATTCCTTAATCTATGATAAACTGACCTCTATTAAACGACCATTTATAATATAATATAGTGTATTGTGATATATAAATAACCAGACTAATAGTTATCAGACGATTTAAAGCTGCGGCTAATTAGTTATAGCTTATTTGACATAAAAGATTTGTATAGAAATTTAATTTGATTTGTCTAATAATGAATGAATTCATTAATAATAATAATTAACAATTATGGTCAAATTTTTTGGAAGGTCCATATAGTGGGCGTGGTGTCTCACCTGTCATATTTAAAGTAAATAAGGAGGCTTTGAGAATGCCTCCGGAGTTCCTTCCATAGCCCGGTTCTCATTACCATCAAAATCGAAATGCAATCAACGGTTTGTCCTGTAATCTAAGTTTCTGTGCATTTAACTAGGTATAATGTTTAGCTGCATTTTTCATGGTGCAGAGAGAGATTTGACCCCGTAGGTACACACCATGAACCATTGTTATATATTATAGCAATTTGTTATATAATTATAGCAGGTCCTTAAACACCCTTCATGAGTAATCAATTCAGCAAACCAAGGCAGAATTTTAATATTATGCTGCAATAGCAATTCATTTACTCTTTTGTTTGAATGACAACGAGCGATGACGTGCACAGTAAAATCTGAACGGGGCCTCCTTGACAATTGGGACGACATAAAACGTTCTCTACGTGAGGGTCGACGTCTAAGCTGCCATTTATAAAAACAAGCTCTGTTTGTCTGTTCTTAATAATTCTTGCTCAATTCGTTACAGTGGTCCTACTGAAATAATAAAATTTCTGGACTCACTTCACACATTCAATAGATATACGTAGATCGTACACGTGCAATCTGTTTCGAATAGTTTGTGCACCAAGCAACATTTCCATTAAAATTCTGGAGCCTCAATCTACATTGGAGATCGTCATCAGGCACTTAAAATATATGGTCTCCGTCCTGAAGCATTCTCACTTCTTCTTTCTATTGCCCTGTTCCTAATTTTGTTTGGGGTCGGCATAATATGTCTTCCTCTTCCAGTCTCTTCTATCACTCGGCATTTCGACACACACTCCCTTCTTCAAAATATCAACATTCACACAGTCCATCCATATTTTCTTCGGTCTTCCTTTTCCCCTTAAGCCCGTCCACTTTCATGCTTATAACTTTCCTAGTAACATGATCATTCCCTCTTCTTAACGTGACTATACAAGGAAAGTCACGTTTTTCTCATTTTTTCAACAATAGGGGCTACTTTCAGACTTCCCTTCCTCCTCCTTCATTCTTTTATTCCTCACTCTATCCTTTCTTGTCTTGATGGAAAACACCACGTTTTCCAAGTGGCAATTTTCCATCGTCAATGGGTAGCGGTTCTGGCGACAGATTGGACAACGGCAAAGTCACACAACATTAACTATAATAATAACGAAATCGCAATAAGGAACCTTAGACTTGGCACGACTTTGTTATATTTCTTTACTTTTTAGAGATAAACAGCAGCTCCATCGAGACTTGGCTAGTTTTTTACAGAATGTTCTTGATGGGTCATTTTTACCACAGGAAAATGATTTTTTTTCTTATATAAATATCCGACAAAAATGACCAAACCTATTCTGATGTAATTTGGTATTGGGATAGTATGAGACCAGTAAACAACGTAATATCATTTTTACCATAGACAAATAACTCTTAGTTATGGAAAAATCCGATATAAAGCGACAAAAACTAAATATTAATATTGGAAAAACTTGGAAACATATTACGACGATTAATTGCCAATATCTTGCAAAAGTGTACTTCAAGAACTTGAACTTAACTACATGGATTAAAACATACTTGTTCGTAAAAACTCAACCCAGTAGTGCCATGGTGTGTTGTTAATTGTCTACCTTTTTTTTTGCCGGCGGTTATGTGGGGCTCTCCTCCCCAGAAGGTAGAGGCCTACTCACTAAAAACCTCAGCGATGGCCGTGCTCAGGCGTCTAGGAGTCCTCAGAATGGAGTGTCGCATCTATTTAATTGTCTTGGACCTTGGGAAGTTCTTAGTAATCTCTCGTAACTGCGCAGACACATGTACATAGGCATTGTAAAGTCGCCATTGGACAGACGTAAATATTCATCTGGAAGGAATTTCTGAATATAAAATAGTTAATGCATTCATCAATTCAATTAACACCCGTTTCATTGTTGCTGTATAAAGAAGTGAAGCGACTGCATAAATCCTTAATTATAACTTTGTATTTATATAATTGATATTTTGCATTGCATTTGCAAGGCCAAGTGATTCAACTTGCGCGTACAATATAAACGTTAGTTGGAAAAAAGCCTGACAATAAATAATAAAGTATACATAAACTAAATTTTGTTTTGTAAATACATAATTTATAAAGTACACAGTTATACAAGTAGATTTTTGAGTACTATGAAAAATCTTGTTCGCTTAAGTAAATAATTCTTTTAGATTTATATTATTATTTAAATGTTCAAATGTGTTATTAAAACACCAGTCATTCGACGATTGCTGGAGAGTATTCCAAATGTCGGGTTAACACGTATTCAAATAAACGCGAGATAAATCTGAAGAGTTCACTCATTTCAATGGGTAGGGGTCAAGCAAATAAAAACAATATTCTATTTACAAAATAGGTACTTACTACTATGTACTAGTCAATTATTGTGTATTGTCAATTGTCACGGGAAGCAAATAAGATAATAGACAACTTCTTTTTATACTATACCTATAATGAAAATATATTTATTTTCTTGTATAATTTATAGATATGGTAAGAAAACAAATTCTTACTAGGAAACCAGTTACACTATGACGCTTTTATGAATATGACATTAATGAAGTGGTTGTCTTAACAAACGTCAGACTAATATCAAACATCAACAAATGTTTCTTTATTATAGTTTATTGATTTTTAGTATAATTTTTATAATAATAATCTAAACAGTTAAGTCAAAATTATGAAATGTATTCTTACGTTGACATTGACAAAGCATACCTTGTAAGCGATTTCAAGAAGCATTAACTTTAAAAAAAATGTGTCATGTGTAATATGACTTTTGAAATTAACAGGGTGAAAAAACGTATTATACGTAAGATAAAATACGCTTTCAATTTATACACATCGCAATGCGACTTTAAAGATTTTGAGACAGCTCTGAGGCATCTTGAGATTGCGTTCCTAGTAAGCTAAATGTTCTAGGTACTATGTATTTTATAAATGTAGAATTCGAAAACAAAAGAATGTTTTTAGACCGGCCGAATAGTTTTATTGTATTGTCTATTCTAAGGAACATTTTCGTGCGATAATTTTCTACAACTTTCAAAGAGGATTATCGCGATGTCAGTGCTGTGAGGAGATCACTTCTGTGTTTAGGAAGTTTCAGGACTATAGAACGCTGGTATTTGGAATTTCAACGTGGGCAGTCTAGCCTCAATGACAAGCTACGTGAAGGTCCTCTAAAAACCGCCATGACACAAGATAATATCGAAGCCGTGTGGCAGCTAAGCTTCGAAGATCGTCATGTGACATATCGTGAAATAGAGGTATCCGTGGGCATTTCAGGGAATAATGGGCAAAAAATCCTACACGAAGAACTTGGCGTAAGGATACATTTGCTGAGCAAAACTCATGTTTATGATATGGTTAGTGGTCTTGTGGATATATGCTTACGATCAAGATTCTCAGCAGCAGTCAATCTATGTCTTTCAGGATGACCCAAAACCGACCAAGGTCATACGCTTAAAAACAATGGCTGCCTCCTTTGTGGCAAAGAGTGGTCACGTCATCACTATTGCACTAAAAGATTGCAAGATGGTTAACGCCAATACCAGACAGATATACCACTGTTTGTATGCCACAAATCATCACAGAATTTCGAAAAAACAATCCAAAACGTCGTATGATACTGCAAGACCATCTAAGTCAACAATGCAAGTTCGCACACCGCTCGCAAAACAAAGATGTTTTTGAGCACCCAAAATGTCGAAATTTTAGACCATCCGCTTTATAGCTCTGACTTAAGCCTTTTTTTTGTTCCCCCTCGATTTTTTACGTTCCCCAAAATTAAGCACTCTTCGTGGTCAACTTTTCAGCTCACCCGAAGAAGCTGATGCATACAAATCGGCCATTTTGACTACCCCCAGTTCGGAGTGAAATATTTTTTTTAATAACTAATAATGTTTGAATGCATGCAAGTGTATTATATATCATGAAGAATTTTTTGAAAAACAATAGATAGTAATAATCTATTAGATTGTCTATACTTATTTCAAACGCCACAACTTAAAATGCAGCTCACGTACAATATTTTGTTTTGTAACAGCATTTCTTCGAATTCATTCCTCTGATCACTTTTTCGTACAAGTAGGTTTCATCATACTTATTAATAGCCCGATACACAAACATTCGTACACAAATCGAGCGAATGGCGAATTTCAAAAATTCCGTTTTGATCCGTACCTACTTAATATAATGCAAAAACAGCGATTTGGTTTATCTTTATTACTCCACTTTAATTGAGTATTGTAAAAACACATCTTATTGACCCGAATATAAGAAAACATAATATTTATAGACGAATTATCATCACAGTCTACGAGTATATACGTCCTCATCGAGGGGCACGAACTTACCCTATGTTAGGTTGATTGAGCAATAGTCATAAACGCTGGCCCAGTGTGAATTGGTTGACTACATACATATTTGAGTTTCTTCGCGGGTGTACACACGTTACCTTACGACCTTTTCCTTCAGCGTAGGAGTGTCAAATTAATGTACATATGATATTCGAAAAACGAAAACCACATCACAGCGTGAATAACCCCGCCCCCCGATCATACAAGAATGACAGATTCCAAATTTAAATGTAATGTTTTGTTAATTGTTAATGGTAACAATATATATGGCCAGACTCAGTATGACAACAGACTTACGTAGCTAAGTGTCCGTTGAATATTATAATTAGGAAATATTTTCTTTTCTCAACATAACCTCCGTGACACTTGCCGTTGCGGGGGTATCCTGGGTACATTTACTCCTCGTAAGGATTCTCAGCCTCTCTCTCATGAGGGAAAAAAATCTACCTGAACTGTCAAATTCAACCAACATTCCTAATTTTAATCTGAGATTTCATATTAACGCTATAACGTACAATTAACAAATAATTTTGATTTAAAAATATATTGTACAAAATCTATTCATTAATTAATGTTTTTACCATACCACAACACAATAATCATTTTATAAGACTATTGTAAAACTCAGCTTATTTTTTTTTTCTATCGCACTTTATAGTTTAATTCTTCTTTAACCATAGTCAAGGTCTGAACCAGTTGAAGTTTCTGAAAACCCGTTGATTATGGTGTCCACGTGTTTTTCAGCTATTGACCGGAAACAGGTTTGTTTCGTAAACGGAAAAACGTCAACGTGGAAACAGTATACACTCGCATTGAAACAAAATAGCAGTCAATAAGATAACAGTTGAATGAATGATTTAATTGATTTAACCGGATGTCAGTACAGTTAGATTTCATATGGAAATTTCGCAATGCGGCATCCGAATAATTGCTATGAGCAGATATTTATTAATTGATGCAAATCACACAAAATTTAGGCAATTAAATGTGGCTTTAAGATGTAATTTATGTTACGCAAATCGCATAAGGCCAGCGTTAGAAGCTATTAACAAACTCCTTGATACAAACAGTTATTTCAAATAGTTCCATGTGAATCACAAAGAAGGTGATAAGACGTAACTCCTCTATATTTTATAAGTCTCAAAGGATAAAAAGGTAAAAAAAGGTATAAATTCCCTAACTTTGGGTAGACATGAGTTGGAAGTGGTATATCAATTATAGATAATAATTATAATTAAATATTGCTTATACTCACATCAATTAACGTAACCCAAAGTAAGTACTATAAGGGTTGTGTTATCTAGGTATCGGATCGGATCGGATTAGTACATAAAAAGAGATATCGGTATCGAGTCAACATAGCGATATCTCTCTCCCCCGAGGCTTATCGGGCGTAAGGTTAAGTAGGGAAAAGTTAAAAACATTTACATTAAGAGATAATTAAAAACAATCATACTATAAAAATATGTATGTATTTTCTTCTTTTACACGTTAAAAAAGTTCGATCAATTAAACATAAATATTTACAAATAGAATGTTTAACATTTATAACTAGCTATACGAGTAATTTAAAACATAAAAATCTAACACACACACACGCCCAACACACAATACTTAAATAATAATAATAAGATAGGAAATAATCAACTTCGTGATGAAAATTTCGAATACAATAAATTATAAAAAAATCTTTAATCCATTACAAACATCGTTTAATTTATAAAGCTAATAATTACTTGTCAGCAGGCCAATCTATATTAATATTTAATTTCCAATTCTAATAACAATACGCAACTACCTATTTTTATTACCTTTGCATATTTAAAGTTACTAGTGGGAACTCTGATGGTTTTTTTTTTGTTTGCTTCACTGTTAATAAATTGTATTCATTGACAATTAAACTATAGACACGATCAAATTTAATAACACCTACAGTTACGCTAATTGAGGTAAAACGGACCTTTGTTCTGAAGGTTATAAAAATGGCGCTCGTGTTATGTGTTTAATTAATGCTCAATTATGTTATTAGAACATTACTCTCACAATTGCAAAAATCGACCATTTATTTCTGGTTTGTGAATATAACTCTCATTAAATTCACTTTAAACTCATTGTTATTATGGAGTTGTTATAAATACAAAAAAATACATTCAACTCTAAATCGCATTCTCATTTGATTGATTGATCAATTGTTGACTGATAATTAATCAGTTGATGCCTAATTAATTTGTAATAACGAATTTTTTGTTTTGATAGAAACATCTGTAGTAAAGTCTTTAATCTACATACACACATTTCCCAGCCACCTTGATTTTACCGGTAGGACAGGAGCCGCCGTCGAAGGCTACTCTGTTATTTATATCTGGAGTAGTCTCCGCTTCCTCTGTCACTCCCCATATCCATTTATCCTCGGCCGTATCTGAACCAGGCTTTCCAATATCTTGAGCACTTTCTGCGCCTGTCGCGTTACGTACGTCATCCGAAACCGGTCCCTTACCTTCATCCTCACTGGTTTTTCCATCGCTATCACTTTCAACCTTATTGACCTTCAAATCAACTCGCATGTCATCCATATTGGAATCCCTGTTGTAATTGTTAGTATAGTTGTCAGTGAATTGATCTGTAGTCAGTTTTGTCGTACTTTCAATGCTTTCTGTCGTGATTTCATTCTCTACTGCGACGCAGTCAATTGGTGAATTAATTTTCTTGGCTTCACGTATTTTAGAACAGTCGACGTGAGAATTGTGCTGACTTGGCTCCGTCGATATGGACCGTTTCATATTCGTTAAATCAATGTTTTGTTCTGGGAAACCTTGATTGGCGCTCGCTTTTCCGTGCGTGTGTATGATAATGTCGCCGTCACTTCGTTTGAAGATTTTGTTGTCGTTTCCGTGGAACGCGTGACTTTCTTTGATTGTGTCTTCGTTTCTGTTGTGAAGGCCGGTGTAGAGGCGGCGGGGTGTTCTGTTGAGGCTTTCTCCGTCGATGCTTTCATCAAATTGACTGTGAGGTTCGTGTAGGTGATAGGTGCTTGTAGGTAGAGATTGAACGGTAGCCACGAACACTGTGATCACTCCTAGGTACATTATGTCGCATGGAGGACAAGTGCGCGCGCGCTCCGCGACGTTACTGAGGTCGGACAGCGCACGACCTGCTAGTTAAGACTCAAGTTCAAGGTGTCGTCGTAAAATCGTGCCGGACGGCGGAATAATGGATGCTTAATGCGTTTTTTTTTACGTTCGGTGACACACCGAGCTAAATGTAATATAGTGCTATTTATGTTTCTATTGTATAATACGAGTATATAAAATATTGCAAAGTACGTAGATGGTAGTGATAAATAAATAAGGTTTTTGTCTCCTAGTTTGAAACATGTTTTGTTTTTAGTTTGGTGTATCTAAGAAGTATTCGTGTATTGTTATAAATATATTTTTCTTGTCCTTATAATAGAATTTGTAATGTAGTAGAGACTGTGGTACCTACTAGGGTTGCAATCTAATGAATTAAAAATAAAACAGTATTACGGAGCTTTTGGTGCCGTTACGGTCGGGTATAATCTTCTTTCCAACACCACGACTATTTTGTATACTAGACGTCGCGAGGCTATGATTAATTCCCAAGATGACCAAAAAAATGTGTAGCTTAAGGAAAAAGCTTAAGCGCTGCTCTAGAATGGACTTTTTAAGCACTTTATAAGAGCTGCACAGCTTAATTGTTTTTCAATATAAATCATATAGCTTATAACATAAGGTAGATAATGTTAATATCGCGTATAAACCAACAGCACATTATCATATTAACGGCATCATATCAAAATTGAACGTAAGGCTTAATGCGAATTAACACATCTGCTGCAAATTAACACGTTACCGCTATCCTCAGTTTCGTTGACCGATCGGTGCTTTACAATGTTTATTTGATCGATTGATTCTCGTAATGGGAGTTCCAGAAATCGCATCAACCCAAACTGTTGCAAAATTAATGACTCGCCCTCAGCTCGGACGGGCATGGAAGTTCGCTTTGCTATTAATATACCAATAAGTATTATAACTAACACCTATAACAATTAGACCAGTAGGTCTAATTGTTATAGCAATGTTATAAATTATTTTATACACATCCAGACTATAGGTAAATCGTCTATAAAGTTTCTGAAAGAATATTTGGACATTGCAACATTACTTTATATTTCTAAAATAAGAAATAGCCTAAGTTACTCCTTATTTCGCCTGCTACTTGCCAATAAAGTCTCGTCAAAGTAGGTTCAGCCATTTCAGAGATTAGCCGGAACAAACAGACAGATAGACGACACTCCAATTTTAAATAAACTCGTATGTATAGATACGATTTTTAGTAGCATCTAAGTTATATTTAAAGTATTTATTTAAATTTGTGTAGATAATGTATGTACATTTCCTCAATAGTTGGAAATTAATTAGATACTTGTGGGTAAATCGCTATGAAATCTCCGTTGAACTCTATATTGACTGGCGGAAATGCCGTATACAACTGAGTCCACTACGTTGAATTTAAAAAAGTTGAACAGTAAGAAAAAACATAAGCTGTGTGTAATTTTCTAGTTCATATTCCGCCATTTTTGTTCTTTATTTAAATTATATTATTTATTTCATAACAAAAATTATTTATATAGTATCTTTGATGACCCTTTGATCATGCATGTCGAAGATTTATTAGTTAGATATTATTAGCCTTGTATGAACCACTTATGTATTTAATGCAACCCCACATCATCATGTAACCTCATTTCTGTATTAATACCGCTGATTTACGGCAGTTGCTTAAATATTATCTACTTCGGTTTTAATATGTTCGAATTACAAAATTGACAGCGCTTTTGTTATAGTATTCATAAAAAAAAACTTGCTTCATTATGCGAATCGTTCTAAATTACGAAATACAAGCAAAGACTTACTGTAATTTTTGTATAATAGAATCACCTATAGGTATTACTTCGAAATGAAATATAGAATATCTTAGCTTTATAGTATTTTCATTTCTTTATGTACACTTACGTATTATTCCTTCATTAGTCGAAAAAAAACTTGAATAAAACGGTACGTTATTTACAGTTTATGTTTTTAATGTTTATGCGCCAATATTTCTGGGCTCGATTACTTCGCATCAACATTTTTTCACACATTAAAAGAACATGTAAATAGTTATTTTGCGCTTGTTCTAACCAAATTCATTCCTCTACAGTTAATTATGCCATCATAATGTTACGTCTCTAATATCTTAGAAACGAACAGTTTCTAAGATATCCTAAAATAACTTGTCTATTTGTCGAGAAGCGGTTATTTGTCATCACGTTACTATTGATGAAAGCGGAGATTGAAACCGCAGGTAGCTGGTATACAATTTCAGGGCCAACGGAATTATATTTAAAAGGACATTATGTATACTATACATATGAGTACTATGTATATTAGATAGGGTATAGGTGCTTCTCTAATAGATACCTTCCGAATGAATTGACTTCAAAATGAAAACAAAAAACTTTCAAATGACAACCCTAGTTATTTGTTAACACAAAAGAAATGCTAGCTAGCTGTAGACGCATTTTCGCTCAATAGATTGCTGCGTTCCTAGATTACATTCCTCGTACGCTCATGTAGGGATGTCGATAACTAGCATAAAATTATTATTTATTTAGTTTGTAAGAGTATAATAATTTGATTATCGCAAATATTTTTTATATAGAATATTCATTGCTAAGGTATACACACTACTTAAATTTTCTACGCCAGCCTTGAAGTAACTCGTATACATTTTAAATATTTTATCCGATCGAGGGACACAAGCCAACCCTAGCTTAGTTATACTGATTAATTCTTGAAACATGATTACCCAGTGCGGCTAGTCTTCACATACACTTCAGGGTTTCTTTGCATATGAAAAGTTACGATATACGATATATTGGTACATAGCAGGTTCGAGCTTCTGATTACTAGTCCTCTATATTACATTTGTTTGAAACTGACAGTCACTGTAGTTACATCGCTGTTTTATTAAGATTCAATGTTATAATTATCTACTTAAACCAGCGATGTTTCTGCAATTTGTTAGATTCAATCAAATTTGATACCAATAGAATACAGATCACAGAGTTACTGTTGCTCGCCGAACATCCTAGAATTGGCCCGATTTGTCTTCAGATTAAAAAATATTAATTAAGTTTAATTAATATATGGATATAAAATAATATGTTATAATTATTAAATGAAATATTTATTCAGTATCACCAATAAAAGTTGAATTTAAAATCTCACGATGAGATTTTCATAGTCAACAGTTCTTTCGCTGTCTAGATTTGATATTTACGAGAACCGGGAAAAGTTGGTTGCAAATAACAGTCGTTTTTGTTTTGCTTTAATAGTACGGTTTACAGCAGCAGGCGTGAAAATACACAGCACACTGTTGACCATCCTGATTGCATTTTATCAGAGTGCGAGCAAAATAGACAGCTGTGTTTGATTTACGTTGGAAAAAATGGCAAGAGATATTTTTTTTATTTTAGTTTTTGACAGCTGCAACGAGACAAATATCGTGGAAATAGGTCGCGTAACATTCACATAAGCAATTTCAAATCAGCAAAAACAAGAGTTATACCTTTTAGATGTGCAAAGATAAAGAATAAGCTGAATGTTCATTTGACAGCAAAACATAGTAGGTATTGAACGTTCGTATTGTGATTATATTTAGAGTTCCTATTTAGACTGGGAAAATTATTATTATGTTACACTGCATGAAACATTTTTTCATTGATGGGGGGTTTAGGACAATACGAATGTACATGAAAACACAATTTTTTTATTAAGTATTAGCAAAATCGCCGTTAAGATAAAATAAACGTTAGCTATTTGACTAGACATAGTGGCACTCAATAATATGCTGTATAATATTCGTTATACACTGATGTAGGACATGAATACGAAAATCATCATACGAATCATAAATACGAATGATTGTGTTCATAACAAACTCAATGAAGCATGTAAGAAAAATAAATTTTAACTATTTACCTCCTAGCCTATATTTGCACTGCTCTAATATCTCCAAATGAAACTAAGAAATAAATAATGCATTTAATATCGCTCGTGCTATGAAGCGGGCTTTTGACAGGTGTCACCTTAGGCAAGGAATTATTAACAGTGATTTCAGGCGTCGATTGAAAAGCTGCAGCTTACATTCCTAACTTGTAAACAAATTATGTTACATATAGTAGATGAACAAAAGGTATCAGAATGTTCACTATTGAAGATGTTAGTTTCACAATATCGGTTGTTTTATCGTGTGGATGGACTGTTATAAGATAGCCAATGCTTATTCTGACCTAAACAGCTCTATTTCATGTAATCAAGTCATTTTAGCTATTGGCTAAAATGACTTCCATTTCATATGCCTTCCCCAAGGTTCTCCATACCGATCGAACCTGTGCTTTCTAATTTTTTTTTAAATCGTCTGCCCAGCTCGTGGAAGGACTACCAACTCTACGGGTGTCAGTGAGCCTTCTTATAAGGGCCATTGTGAGTCGCCAGTCACAATCGAATTAAAGTCACGAGACTCTGCGTTAGATGGGCCGAGGATAAGTCTGTAGGATATGTATGTAGTTTCTTTAATGCAGACCAGCCAAGGTGGATACGTCGATTAACCTCTTTTTAGAAGTTCGATCTACCTAGTTGGACTATTTGACTCAGGTAAACATACTCCTCAAGAATTTCCAGTGTAGAACCCCAGGCTTCACAGAAGTTTACAATTTTCTTTTAGACTCAATACACATGATTTATTGGAATTCTATGTCTAGTGTTTACATAAACACATCATCAATAATTAATTATGGATCGATTTTGTGAAGAATGATATAAGAATGAAAGGAGTATGGATGGAAATGACGGCTGATAGAGAGGAATGGAAGAGGAAGATTTACTGCGCCGACCCCAGATAATGCGAAATAAGCAAGAGGATGATGAACCATCAATAATTAATGTATTCTTAGATTATTCTTTTATTTTATGCATGCATTATTTAATTTTAGTAATTTATTTTAAATGAATCTCGATCGATATTATTTATTACTAAATTTATAGAAAGATGTACAAATTTAATAGTGAATTGTTATACTCTATAAGCACTATACTTCAAATTTAATTCTAGTTATTTAGAAGGAAACATTCATCATTATTTAATATGTTTGTTTAATATATAATATAAAAAAAATATTGAACCGAGTAGAGAGTCGAAATGTTTTTAGAATATACCATTCAATTCATATTGGCAAACAGACAGCAATAGTCTCTACTTTCTGATAGAGATAGGTGTTCTGTTTCACTTGCCTATAACGATTTATACATTTGCATCATGAGTTCGAGGGTATCAGGGCTGATCCAGCGCCGTATCCACTGACCTAGCGACCTCATTGGCTAATCGAAGGTCAGCTAGGCTGTCAGCGTCAGCGAGCGTGAAAGGCAATATTTTAATGCCAATAATTACTCTGAACTTAAATTAAATGTGAAGTCTATTAATAGGACAGCGGGATTAAATAATGAAGAATTTTAAGTGTTAACAAAACTATATTCGGCTTGGGCGGAGTTTGTATTTGTCTTGTATTCGAAATCTACTTTTACGCCATTTTCTGATTGCTAGAGCGTCAAAATTTTGCACTGTTTAAAATTTTTCTTATATTATTTACTAACTATTTGTATGCTTCTTTATCATTTATTAACACACACACACACACATCCATCCACACTACATGCACCCTTTACAATGAAAGCGCTACACGTATATTGCATCTTACTACTATATGTTGTACTTGGGTACAAAATGTTAATTTCTTTGATTTTGACAACCGCAAGTCAGGCGTAGTCTTGTTTGGATGTCACAATCTGTATCTGATAATTGCTGTGTATTTGAGAAATAAAAATTAGTGCCTATCCGGCTGGGTATCCGTATCCATATCCGCGGATATTCGAGGCAGAAGAAAGATTCGTATCCGTGTCCGTATCTGTTACATTTTGGCGGATCTTTTACGGATCCATTGTTTCTTGTCACAAGAGGGGTGTAGCGAATATGTACCTTTTACGGAAAAGAAGTATCTAAAATATGAAAAGGAGAATTCAACAGCTGAAAGCTCTTTCACATTAGAGTGTTCAAATGATGAAAACAATAAAGGACAATGCCCATTGTAGTATGGACTTTAGTATCGCCAAAATGATTTGTACCATAATGATTTTATGATATATTGTAGATTTTTAACTATATATTCAATTATTAAAAACTATTTGACTCTATTTCGATGGTAAAATAGAAATTAAACACAAAGACTTTCAAATTACGAAATTTCTCCTATCATCATCTTTGATAATACCTATTTCATTGTAGAAGATTTAAACTATAAAATGATTAAGTCTATCTTATCCAATAAATATTACAACTATCCAATAATCATATAAAATAATTAATTAATTTAAAAATAATTGTTTTAGCAACATTGATATTAGCTATCTGTATAAAGAAACTCTTAAAGCAGAATAATGACTAAAATATTAGAGAAAGCAGAAAAAAACACTTAAAGAAAATAATTGTTTTGGTATTCCTTTTTACCTTTCACGAGAGGAACAATAGAATGTATCGAATATATTTTTGACCAATCGATCCGATCGTTAATATATGGCAATACCGAAGAGACTATTTATCAATGAAATTAGAATATCATCAATAAAAATACACGACGAATGAAAAGGAAGTGAAATAATTACTAATTATTATGTGGATTTATCTCCGGCGAAGTTTCGGCTTGGTATATTGCAGTTTTGTTAAAAATTGTTACTTATTTTGGTATTAGTTTGGTTAAGGCACAAGACGAGTAAGGTGATACTACGAATGGGCATACTCCTTTGATCAATTACGCAGTGACAAATACCGTAAAAAGCGGTCACAAGTTTGATAGAAAGAAGTAATATAATGTGTTTCATGCCAGGGCCATTGAAGTATGTTGTTATTATGTAAAACAATACAATCATATCTCCTAAGAAAACAATCCACGTCCATTATATTTGCCATGACTAATGCTCTAAACTTTAGTATGTTTCGATCCAACTCAGGTACCGAAACAATTGAAATAATTAACTTAATAAGTATTTACTATAATTACTCGTATATATTTTAGTTATGGAGTTGCATTAAAAAACACACACATGAAAATTGTTTTACACTGAAACAATTGTATATGTTTGAGCTATATGTTCATAGTAATTAATTTAATTAACGAACAGGATTATAATGTAAATATATCAACATGTTTGGAAAAGCGAAGCCAATGATAAAACTAATTTTTATTTGGATATGGAACCCTAATTCGTTTTCGGTGAAAAAACATGGTTACTATTTTAATGCTATGACATGCTTTTACGTAGCACGGCTGGAGCCAATCAGTACTATAGCAGCCATAGTAGATACGAATTCCAATTTTACAAATAAAATAGAATATATTTTTTATTATAAGTAGAAAATTATGAGGGCGCTTTATTAAATTACAGATCAGCATTATAATTTTATCGATACAATTATTTTTTGCATGTGAAAGTTAGAGCGGAATGACGGGCAATAAACGTTTAGTAGTATGCTTTTTATTACAAAGTCCTATAAGCAACCATTTCAATTTATAATAATAAACGTAACTGTTTCCTTGGAACACACAAATGCTTGGCGATTCACTGTGATAAAAAATATCACTGGAATCGTTTACAGTACAAAATAGCACTGTAGTAATGTTTTACTTACTTTTATAGTACCATTTCATACTATAAACGTTGCAGACTGCCATATTTCGGTATCAAAAAGAGTTTCTCGACGCTTATACACTTCACCTAAAGAGCTGATATATCACAGTAAAAGCCTTTTTGTGATGTTTATAGAATAAATCAGCGATAAAACTAGGGCCTATTTGGGTTCGATAAACGTTAACAATGCCATTTTAGTGCTTGTCATGAACACTAATTAGCACGTTCTAAAATGTTCTTAGGATTTCTATAGTACCAAATTTTGCTACTTGGGTGATACAGATTAACGCGAAGATTGCAAAAATGTAATAAAAGCACTGGTCAATGTTGTTGTAGGAATTAAATAAAGCTTTGTAGAAGCTTTGTAATATTATGTAAAATTTGCTATTTAATAGTTTTGATATTGTATTCAATACCGTAATGTGGAATCACAACTAGAGGTTTAATAAGATTTGCGTTTTGTCTCCACATAGCATCGCACGGCTGCAATATGCTTTTCTCTACTATGCTATGCATAAATATTTTAAAAACCTGCCTCTTGGAGAGCTCTATATAATTCTGAAAACTGCATTGAAACATTTACTTATCATTCTCTTTTCTACTTTATAGAGTGTTGTACCATTCACCACCAATAAAGCATTAGTCTTAATCCTTATTAGTTAATTTAATAATGTCTGCTGTAAGCTGATTAATTGAGAATGCCGATAACTTAACACCCACCGACCGCGGCTTACAAAGGCCACAGTGACGAGACTTTGATGGTGTCCAACTTTTATATTTCTATTTCGACAAGACACTTTTATTATAACTAAGTGATTTCTTTCCTAGTAGTAGATCTATTAAGAAGTTGCTTTTTGTTATACAAAATCAGGTCTATATAAATATTATTTTCTGAGGTCAAATAGCAAAATAAAGAAACGTCTTGGGTATTCTATTGTTGTGGAAAACGTACTATGATCATACAATTTCTGCGGAACTCTTGGTACGGCTTTCATTTGAACGTAATTAAAATGAAAATTTATTCTTTAAATAGGATTTTACAATCACTTTTGTACGTTAAAGATGCTTCGCCATTGGTTTACAGGTACGGCGGGAGATGATGTACTGGAAGGAACCAGCAGCAAAACCAGTAAAAACTATTTTTTCCTGTTTATTTTTACAGAGTCGTCAATTAGAAACTGGCCTCAGATAAAGAGTCTGAAGCCAACCTCCTTAACAAGTTTAAACAAGATCACATTATATCAATAAAAGCTATAGTATCATTATGTTATTTACTATATCCATAATATTCAGCAACGTAACTTTTTTTTTTGAGGTGGGGAAATGCGAATTTATGCACCATGACACTGCGCTGGCAAGGCGCGGCCGTGTGTGGGGGGGCTCTCCGGTCATAGTGGACGGCCTACCCACTTAAATCCCCGCGAGTTCTCTAGGCCCATAAGGGGCATATGGCGGGGTGCGCTTTCGCGATTCGACCGCCATGTGTACCGGGGCCAGCTAGACCAAGCTGGTCAAGCCACCGCCAAAGGAGGAACTGTCCGAGAACCCCTGGACAGTCCCCCAGACAGAGGAACGTCACCACGGCGTGCGCGCTTAGCAGGACGCGCACGCAGCCTCATCAGCAACGTAACTATTGAGTTATTAAAATTTAACTGAAGCATTGTTATCATTTAAGTATTCCTTAACAGAACTAACCTTTTTTCATAAGAGTATTTTTAACAAAAGGTTATTGAAATATGTGGAAAGGCAACACTTTGGGGAACTTTGTTGTAATAGTGTATGCATTTCTCCCGTATTTTTTATAATACAGTTCACTATAGTGTACCATATATTTAGCAGCCGTCGATTCGTTGTGTAATATGAAACGCAAATCTGTTTGTCAGTGTCCGAAAGTCAAGCTGGGTCGCGGAAGGTTTGTTATCCGGATTAACTGACGGCACGAGCTTAATTCCGGGGCGTTTGTACGCTGAACTTTTTCATAAAGTGTTTTCGTTTTTGACCTATATATCTGACGTATCTATCATGCATATTCGAATTAGCCTCGAGACTTATCAATCCTTCTGTTACGTTCTGATTGTTTTAGTTTTACGTTATGATTGTATTTCATTTTAATTCATACGTAATATTCTGTTATTACTGTCCTTATGAATGAATATTTTTTTTATTTGTCAATGTTTATATGCATTAATTTAATTTACTATAAAATATATACAGTCTTCAAAAAAATCACAGTAAACTTATTGAAGTTTATTTTTTATAATGATAAAATAAGGAAATATGACATAATTTAAAGATAATAAATAAATCTTTTGTACTAAAATTTGCATAAATGATATTCTTTCAAAAAATCGTACTTGATCAAATACTTTATATTTACAATTTTACATACACTTTATATTTACAATAAAGTGTAAGTCAAGGTGTTTACCTTATATTACATATATAATAATATCATAATTAATAATTTGAGTTGTGGCAACATTTTAATAATAGCTGTTTGCGGAAGCGTACGAACTTCACTGAAAAGTAAACATCCGGCTAAATCCAGTAATGTTAACTTGATAGATTTTCCTCTTTTTTTACTAAAATTTTACAGACATCTATTGGGAAAAAATCTTGAATGCATGTTATACAGATATACATTCTGCATTCTATTATATCTTCGCAAATGTACCTATTTAATATTTGTTTTAACAATTCCTAGTGCTGAGAGCCAGATGTTTGTATAATACATGTTTTAAAACTATTTATGTTTTCTTAGTAGGAAACATGTGAAGTACCTACTTTTTAATATAAGTGCGGTCCAAAATTAGTTTTCAGTGTTTGTGTGAGCGCTGGTGTGCGCGTACTTAGTCATTTTTGACAGTTCTGGAGACAAATACTGACAGCATTGCATAGACTACGGAAATCATGTTATTAATGTTCTGTTCATTCACAAGAAACGTCAACAACCCCTTATTTGTTTTTGTAAGATAGTCAAATACGACTGACATCATTAGTTGCTATTATTTTATAATGAAAATGAATTAGATATTTCAAGCAACCAACTAGATTGTCACTGTGTAAAAACATGTGCTGATAGTATTGGCTATACTGTCAGTTTTTTTAGTTTTCTAGTTTACTCTAACTCGTAATTTAGTTTTTTGTGGAAAAAGAGAAAGAACAAATTTGAATCGGTCACTTTGCTGTATTTGCTGACAGTACGCCAGAAATCGTTTGCCGACGCGCTATAAATTGGTTTCCGGGGCGATTTCCCGCAAAATGCCAACGCGTGCCCACTGTCCAGTTGAAGTCGATCAGTAGGTCAACTTCGGTTTATCGGCGGGGGAGCGGAGGCTGGGGGCTCCCTACATGCCTGAGGAAGGCCATCCCTGAGGTTTTTAGTGGGTAGGCCTCCCCCTTCTGGGGAGGAGAGCCCCACATAGCCGCCGGCTCGCCACAGCCGGGGTATGCAACTTAATGCATTTTCATCAGGGGAAAAAATAAAGAAAGGGCAACTTCGGTTGTTGTAGAAATTGTACTGAAGCTAATTAATTTACCGCTACTTTATAGTTTAGAATTGGCTACAAGTAAATCCCATATTGTAATAGGGTTATTGTATTATTATTCGTGTCGTCGTTGTTTGAAGTCGTATTGAAGTGTCTCCATTCCAGGGATCGCGGTCTGCCATAAATATATATAAGTTTTAAAAGTTGAAATATAAATAAATTAATAATGTTGGTGATTCAGGTTTCATTCATATAATGGGTACAATATGTCTGTTGAGAAATAATAAAAGATGCGGATGTATTAAGCTGAAAGATTAATAGAAATACAGGACATCTTCACTGACTAACATAGCAACAACATAACTCGCAGTTATATTATAGAGCAATGGTTTATTCAACAGTGAGTTAGAGGCTGTTATGAATGAAATGAAATGATTTATTTGCCAATAACAAGGCCTAGGCTGTTACAAGTACGTACTTACTTAATTATAATATATTTATAAGTTGTGGGTACATTGCAACGTTCGTACTAATACCGATAACAGCAGAAGTGACAACTACCTCCGCACTAGTAAAAACTGTATTGCGGCAGCATAGTATCACCGTCTCCTGTCTCCAGTAAAGCTTGACATTTAACAACATAAGTAAAATATGTTAATGTAGGTCAACAATATTTGGTTATTACTCAAGTTAGTTTGTGTCAAGTTAGTGAATGAGTTCAGTAACTGGTCTTGTTTACGCGAATGAGAAAATAAATACAGTCAGCAAGCTTATATTACCTTCAGAAGAAACACTCGTTGGTAAGAAATAACACAGAACCTGAAAAGCTATAAATAATTATAATAAATAATATGAATTATAATAAAGAATTATCAGATTGGTATAAAAACGTAAAACGCGTAATGATCAACTCAACTTAATGAGGATATTGTTGCTAAGCAACGAGAACTGTTTTTTCGACGTATCGATGTATTACGTTGGTGACTTACTGGTTTTCCTACACTATATTAACACCGCTTCAATGCATTGCTGTAGCTTTCAACTTTAATTCGCTGCAACGGGCTAACGTAACGGAAAATCGTCGTGTTATATCGTTTAACACGGGTTCACATTTATCACAGTAAAGGTAGGTATCACAATTTATCGTCATTGAATTAATATGGGTGTGAAGTAGAAGCATGAGACAAGTTTTAAAATTATATTACTTAGGTAAATGTATTATGTTTATATGTTTATGATGATTGATAATTATTATAATCAACGTTCTGATAAGTGAAGAATCAACGTAATATTGATGTTGCGTTACAATAACAATAGTTTGGGAGCGTCGGTAGCGCCGTGATCTTCCTTCGGGTTTGTGTTACCGGAACCGTAAAGAATGCGGCAAAGCTGTATCATTTTTTAATATAGGTTAGAAAACATACTTAAACTTGTCGGCAACGAACATTGTGGTTCGTGTGAGATATGTACCTTTACATATATGTATTCATTATTTTATATTTATATCCATACATATTATCATATGATAAAATGTAAAGGAGCAAATTAATCACTTAATTGTAAGCGATTACCACCGCCCAATACCAATCTACCTACCATGAGATTACATTTGATGATTGCAAACGATATCGAAAGCGTAAATTTTTGTATGAAAACTATATACAGCGCCCCTAGCGGAACGTAATTATACTATTCTATAATATTAAACTGACATGACTTCTGTAGTTTACTGGACGTCAAATGCCTATCGAAAACGATAGCAAACTCACTCATAGTAGAGGCACAGAGGAGTTGCCAATACGTTACCGGCTTTATAAATGGGAATACGGTATTTTGGAAAATTTGGATACCGCTTCGGTTTATAATACCGCTGGCGACAATTCACAAAGCTTGGTATTGTGCGAGACAGGAAGTTTTCGGAAAACCGCACTGAATACGGAAAGTGTGCATGTAAATATACAACAATAAAGACGTAACAAAGATATTATTTTCAATTTTTACACGCTTTTCTTTAAATACAATTATTGATTCATGGGTGGAACATCATCAATTACAAGAATCGAAATTTCAAGATACTATATAGATACATAATTGTGTCGATTCTGTCCTGATTCTCTAAACTTAAAACTAAATTAAACAGCATTCTATCCTTGTCATACTCTATGCAGAATGACAAGGAGAGACTGTTGTCAAATTTAGTTTTAGGTTTAGAGAATCACGTCAGAATCGACACCATTATGACGATATTTTAAATAAATCACACATTTTTTACTTATAATACTTCTTACTTTTGTTATCACTACTTATACCACTACTACAGTGGAATAACAAAATTTCTTTTCTTCTGTTAAGTCTATAAAAGTGTGTAGTCATAAAATGTCTCTTTTATTTTACATACAACTTTTTTTGTTTTACTTTTAATATACAATAGCGAAATTCTGCATCGATCGAAAAGTGACCCACTTTAGCAATGTGCTTAATCTATTTTTCCCTTAATTACCAATTTACCTTCCGGTATAAGATATTCCTACAAAATAAAAACTCAAGTTAATGTTAACAAAGTTATCGCGCGACTTTTGCGGCAAAAGGTTATTAAAAATTTCATCTGCAGCTGTTTTTATAACTTCTGGACACGAATTATATTTCCTTTCTTTTAATCTTTTCTTCCTTATTTCGCAAGTAGTACCTATTTTAAAATAGAACAAAATGCGCGTTATTTATTTTTTTCCATCTACTCTGTTTCATTCAGTAGTTTTTAATTGCCAGCTAGAATCTTTTTAATATGATGAATTTTACGCTTCATAGGACACATTTCATAAATTATTTAACATCTAAATAAAAAATAAACCACCAACATCAAAATAAAAGATAGTATTCAATATTGATGAAAAACTGTGTAACATGAGATTTCATATAATATTTCTGAGTTGTTTGTGTTCTAAACAAAAAGACGTCTTTTGTGAAATGTTTTGTAGTGACTAATGATAGATAACATTACTATAGACTCAAAAGAATATATATATATATTTAGTTTTTATTGCTAAGTTTTTATTATTCATTCGAACTACGCGACGTTCCATATTTATTGTGGCGATATAATAATAACTTTATGTTTCAGACAATAAGTTCAATTTTGTTAGTAGACTTATTAAAACTTATACTAAAAAGTTAACAAACTAATATATAATTATTAAAACTTCACTAAATACTAAAATATAAAACACCACGTTTCACTATACTGAGCGCTATGGGATATGGAATCCTTGTTCACTTTTTATTGGAATTACAGTGATACCATGCGTACGCATGGTGTATACCATGGATGGGTGAATCCCATCGTTTAACGATAAAGTGTGTGCATAGAAATCTGCTACATAAAACATACATACATATTGTTACATCAAAATTGTTAGAATATTTTAACGTCTCACTACATTACTAAAACAAAGTCGATATCCGCCGTCTGCCTGTCCCTATATATGCTTAGATCTTTAAAACTATGCAACAGATTTTGATGCGGTTTAATAGATAGATAGGTTTTTAATAGATAGAGTGATTCTTAAGGAAGGTTTATGTATAGTACATGCATAATATAGTAGAGAAACATTGATAAATTTAGAGGTTTCTAATGTGATGTCGTAAATAAGCACATTTTTTTTGCGTTAAAAAGTCCAACATAAATGTCCGCGATGGTATATGTCTATCTCTTAGGGATAATCCACCATAACCATTTTTTCATTGTACCCGTACGAAGCCGGGGCGGATCGCTAGTTTCTATACTAGATTATGACCCATGCTATTACACAGTCTATTATTTTCTATTCTTTTAAAGGTATATACAATGTTGATGAATAAATGAAAAAATAGCATTTCCTATGACCCAAAATTCCGAGCTTCTTCCGCATGATTGAAACATGAGCAGTGACGGTAATAGAAAAAAAGGAATAGAAAAAATGTTACATTGATATGCTCTATCAGGCGCAGACCACGCAGCATTGAGCAGGCACTCCCGAAAGGGCAAATACAAGATATAATTTCTAAAGTCCCTGTGCCCAAACACTCGGATAATTGCCGGTTGAGCCTTTGAGCTTTGGCGAATTCTACTGGAGATTTCACGGCAGATAAAAGAGTTTTATTGTATTGAGAATAATCGGTGCAGTTGCTTGGTTAATGGGTGAAATTACCTGCAATCTGGTTTGGGATCGTTTCGGACGGCTTGTGTGTTTTTTCCAAGAGTATTTTTTCAAGTAGAAATAAGTATACGACATAAAGTCATTGAATCAAATAGATACTTCCCACAGAAAGTAGTACTCTTTGTGCAATAGCCAACGATATAACGCCGTGGAGCATTGAACCTACAAACACTTTTGTATGTCTTTTTTAAGGTCCTCTATTCTGAAGACCTTAAAATCCTTAAAAGCTTCTGAAATTGAAAATCTCCGTACAGTGTTTAGCGATGACATGTCGAAGAAATTTGTGATGTTTGGAAATCATTCATTTTAAGATCCATCTACTCTCTGAGAAGAACTCTGTTACAGATATAGTAATGGTTTAAATTTGCTGCAAAATTATTTTGTTACATTATTTATTGCACATTAAATTTTTTAAAGGAAATATGACTTTGTAATTTTTATATGATATACTCGAATTTAATTTTAAAAAATCATCTTAGAGGAGCGTCTAAGTCTATTTTACTTAATAATTTAATTTTAACAAAATTATTCGTTACCTTTACATTAGAGTTTTCAAGATTCATTATTATTAGGTATTTAACTGACAGAAATTATTAAGAGAACAGCAGCAGCACACAGATTCATATATGACTTTTTATATTTTTATATATATATTTTATTTTTTTTAATAATTATAATTTTTTATTTATTCATATTTTTTATTTTATTATTTATATATAGAAAATTATAGAAATAAATCAGAATCTATAATAATACAATAGTAGCAAACCAGTTTGGCTTCCAAAAGAGAAAAAATACTACACAAGCTATAGCAATATAGCAATAATTTCAATTAATAACTGAAACAATGCGAAGCAAACAAGCGAAATAGAAATATACATCAGTGCTATTTCTCGGTATATCGAATACGTTTGATATGGTTGATGTTAATCGTCTCTTTTATATAAACTCGAAGCCAGTGGAATTACAGGACCGGCATTAAGTTGACCGGAAACTTATTTATCAAATTGAACACGAAATGTAGAAATATCTTGTATTGGCTCTGGAGCTGTAAATAAGAGTTGGGATCCTACATTATGAGTATAAATCAAGGCGTTCCACAGGGTGCTGGGACCTCTTCTCTTCTACCGTCGGTAGACCACAGGATATATTTTTTGCAGATGCTGTTTCACTAATTATTGTAAGTGATAAAAATGCTACACTGGAAGATAACAAACACGACATTATTAATACTTTGACATGATGAATAAAAAATGGATTAACAGACATAAATTAATGATTGAAGTAAGATAATTTTAATTAATTTTAAAAGAAATAAAAATACCATAAATATACATACCAAGACCATAAATAGTTATAAATTACTCTTTTTATTGCATGCTTATTTTATGGTGCAGAAAGTACTTTCATTCAAGATAGTGTCCTTTATTTATTTATTTATTTATTTATTTGCGAGCATGTAGGTATACATTAGGTCTTATATTAAGTACTCAAAATTCCCTTACAGGCTGCCTACTTCAGGCGTACAAATAACTTTAAAATTAAACTAATTATACAAAGTTATCAATAAAAATTAAGGTGAACAAATTAAGATTACATACGATTGAACTGATTTTATAATTTCAAATTAATACAGTCATATTTAAAATTAATACAGTCAAAATACACAAGATGTCAATAGAAGAATGTCAATATTATCCTAATACGGCACTTAATAACCATTTCATTTAATTTGATCGTTATTGGATGTTAAAAAGATTATCAGTTCCTTCGCGAATTGTCAAAATTATGTCACAAATAAAATGTCAATAGTCCAGTACAACGAAAAAAAGGTGAAAATGAAGAAGTTCTCCTTCGATAATCGGACCGGAGGCAAAACAAACTGTAGCATGCGCACATTATAGTCATAGATAATAGATGCTTTGAAAATGAGCGGAAACTTAATTGCAACTAGTATTTCTATACTAATTGCAATTTCTACTGCACGTGTATAGAATTGTTAGAATTTATCCGTGACTCTGAACAGGATCTTAAACTGTTTCAAGGGTACTTATTTTAACAACAAACATATTCAATATATTAGTAGTTTTCCCAATAGTTGGCTAACGTATATGAAGTTTGCCTACCAGTCATTACAACTGCGGAGATAGCTAAGCGATTGCGAAGCTTATCCAGGTTTCAATTATGAACTAATCGAAGTTGTTTGAGTTAATTTCAATATGATTTCGGTGGCCTCAATATGTTGGTTAATTGAGAGTGTATGTTGTTGTATTATGGGTTTAACGAATAATCATACAGGACTTTTCAGAACTCTCATCTCGTATCGTGGGGGCGCACCTCCTGATTAATTACTAAACCAGAAGGACTTGGAATTGGAACAGGTTTGGATTAGTGTTGCCCAAATGCAAGAACAAGACGAGACTTAGCCAGTCTTGGTCTTGGTCTTGCGCCAATACACCTGGTCTTGGTCTTGGTCTTGGTCTTGCGCTCCCAGTCTTGGTCTTGGTCTTGGTCTTGCAGCAAGAGTCTTGCAAGTCTTGCAATTACCTATTAGTCTATTACTATTTATTAAAGTTTACTTTAAATCTTAGAAAAGCGTATTAGAATTGGAACATTGTGAGCTTGAATTAACATAGCCATAGTAAAGATCAAGCAGATTAATAAATAACTGAAGATTTGATAAGAAATTCGAAAAATCAACTGACCTATATGTCGTTTTCCATGGAAGTAACTGTTTCTTAATAAACATTTATGATTTATAAGCTTACATTTGCTAAAACATGTAAAAAAACAAATTAATTACAATAACTTGACTGTATTTAAAGAACAATACTTATCTGTCTAGAAAGAGATTGAACCCTCAACTTATAAGAAATTTAATAAAAGAGTTTTACGATTATCATTTATTTGAATAAAAAATAAAATACAACACAAATCAACAGCTTTATCATTAGGTTATGAAACTTTATATAATTTTTTTTGACCAAGAATTAATACAAAGTAACCATCTGGCTGACTCATCACTTAACCTATTTCTATGTTTTCTAATTACTAATGATGCTTTAGAAAATAACCTCTCAGCAGGTACTGAAGTTGCAGGTATTGAGAGAAAATCACGGGCCATTTTCGATAAAATCGGATACTCTGTCTCATGCGTCCTCCACCAATCTAAAATGTCTTCCGAGCTGGCAGTTCTTGGTTTTCTCAGGTACTCCTCCAACTCGTCTATCACTAAGCCTTGAAGACATTCATAGAGTTTATAAAAGTCTATTACGTCTTCAACTTCATCACATACTTTATTTTCTTTTTCTGGTAATTCCAGAGATTTGTTAAGTGAGTGTAGACTTTTATATTCTTCATAAAGTTCATTGAACTTGCGCAGACTTTCTGTTTTAAGTTGCTTCCCCCACATTGTCAGGTCAAAAGTCTGAGCCTTATGCCTTGGGTCTAAAATTTTTATTCGCTATGTTTATGGTATTAGTCGTAATGCGCATAGGTCCAGTTTTTCATATTCTTTGATACAGTTATAGCGTCTCATAGAATTCCTAAGCGTACCTACCTATACACCGAACTGTTACACCTAACTACTCAGTGAAATAGCGCTAAGTCCTAGCTGCAAGACGCAAGAGTCTTGCAGGCTATGTCTTGTTCTTGCTCAAGTCTTGCACGGTCAGTCTTGGTCTTGGTCTTGCTAATAATACGCGGTCTTGTTCTTGGTCTTGGTCTTGCAAAAACGCAAGAACAAGACCAAGACTGCAAGACCAAGACTGAATTTGGGCAACACTAGTTTGGATTTGTAAAGACTTAATATCGATATCGATATAGCAAGACGCTATTTTGTAATGGCGGCTATTTTGAATAATGAACCGTGTCTTGAACTACTATTGGGATTTTACGAAATAAAAGTGCTTGCTTAGTCTAAGTATTCTAAAAGTGATTCGATATTTACTGCTTATACCTTTTTTTACCGCTTATACCTATACTAGCCACTCTTAATGGTTCACGATACTGCGCCAATGTGGCACTGATGTAGGTGGACACGCGTATCCGCTTTTACTTACATAAATCCTGAATCAATCAGATATTTATGCTGCTTAACAACCGGGAACTGTCGTAATAAAAAATATATATTCAGTACTCAAACTCAATGAATATCATACAAAAATCCACAGCTTAATCAACTTTTACAAAGTTGTTTAAATTACTCTAAATACGGAAAGATAACGTCCATACATGTCCAAACTAAAAACACAGAAAATTCACTTCACTTCGGAGACTTAAGTCGAAAGTTCAAAAACTATTTTAGAATTACATTGAGTGGTTTCTGGGCTAAGAATAAACTAAAAAAAGTTTATTTATTCAAATAGCCGTAATTAGACTTGCGACACTAGCACTGAAAATAAGTAGGTCGATCTCTTAATTGGCATGCGTTGAGAAGCTACTCGTAATGTCCAAATTTGCAATCCGCTTTCGAAAACCTATTTCGAACGCTGAGTGCAAATGCGGAATGCGGTTCGCTACTGCACTATAGGTTTCAAAGTGACAATCAATGTATGTAAACGTGTAGCAAGGTTTATTGCCTTTACTATTTTTCGCGTTTCTTTGCAGTTGTGTGAGGTTAACTTACGATCCTTTAATTCGGATATTCGATTCGATAATTCGGACAGCCAATGCGTAGGCAAACAACGCCACCGATGAAGATTTGTTATTTCCAGATAACATTAAAAGAGAGATATATTCAATAATATCGAACCTTTTTCACTTCTCTCTAATATGTTATATAAACAAATATAGCATTGAATAATATATTCCTATTTAAGCTTCCTATTTAATATTGTCAGCTTAGGCTAGCGGCGCGCGACTTATGAATCATAAAAATTGTAATAAATTTGTCAAAACTTGGCGTTTGAGGAAAAACTAAAATTAGTAGTGAGCACGTGGCAAATACTTATACTTTATGATTTAATCATTTTTTTATTAGTAGACACCACGGAAAATACAATGGTGTTTAGGTTTTTACGATTACGTTGTCAATTTAAACAAAACAGCACTGCGTGTCTAGCAACTTACTGAAGTATCTGAGAAAATACATTTGAGTATTCGTCATATCTTTGCATTTTATCTAATCTTATTATTATCTATTGTAAGTGTCTGGCGTATATGTCTATCACATTGATTGTATTGAAAAAACAGAAAGTAAAGAAACAGTCTTGAACTTGTTACAGTTTCTATTGGATGTAGCTGAAGGCTACTCCTAGTAAGAGACATTTCGGAAATGAGAAAATAGTTGTTGGAGTGTTTGTAGCCTAAAACAAAAAGCAATCATCACCTACAGTTGTCAGAGACGTCTATTTGAGACAGTCGGCCCACTAATTATATCATTACCTCATACAGAGTTTGCGAACTAGAGGTTTGTCGTTATTAAATAATGTGCACGAAGTAGACATTTTATTTAAATATTTATAGTGAAAAGAACTGTTTTTCATACAATTAACTAAACAGATTTCTGTAATTAATTAATTTTATAAAAGGTAATAAAGCAAATATTATCGAACATTAATCGATTTATTTACATTATTATGTCAGTTTTCTTATATACTCGTATGTATATAGTTAGAATAAGAAATTACTATATAATATAAATACTGATTATCCGTTAAAAACAAATATGGATCCGTTAAAAGTAATTATGAATAAGATATTCTTCATGAAGCTATTTCAGCTTCATGAAGAATATCTTTTCCATAATTATTCCTAATTAATACGACCGAACACGCACGGTCCTGCGTGTTTCATAGAAATCAATGATTTTATAATGTAAACAAGTGGTAGATATCACACTAGTACGTCGAATTCGGATTCGAGCAATTGATGTCATTCAGTCGCCGAAGCCGTTGTTCCTTGTTGTACGCCAAGGTCTGGCTCTCGTAACAGTATCAATTTCCGCACCATAACCTCTGTATGATCTATTTCAATCATTAATAAAGTGAAACGTAACGGGTCAGTTTTTAAACTTCGCACATTATGTATATGCGTCATTTATAGTCAAAAATTATTGATGGTAATGATAATAGAAAGTTGAGTTCAGACTGTAAAAATACAAGGAGAATAAAAATAGCCCTCGCAGGTTTTCTTGCTGGTTCTTGCCCGTACAACGCCTCCTGGCGTAGACTTGTCAACCGATGGCGTAGAAAAGGCTTTAACGTGTTAAAGTGATTGTGAAAATCCTATTTGAAGAATTAATTTTTGATTTGATTTGATAATAATAATAATCATAAATTTCTTTCATTATTCTTTTATTTGTTGTTAATAAATGCAATTTTGAAATGAAAGAGAATAAAAAAGATAAAGTCAAATAAAGTCATATATTCAATATATATAAATGTGTGTGTGTGTGTGTCTGCAAAGCACGGCAACTGAGTTTCGAAATGACGGCCCCAACGATTGTTACTCTTGTGCAAATATTAGCGGTGAACTATGCCCATTCCTGCTGCTGCAGCACACATGTACATCAATTATTCTATGTATGGTGGACGAATCTGTTTCCCTATTCCTACTATAAAATTAAATAATTATCTATCTATCAAAGCGTTGCATATTCACATCTGAGCTCATAACCAAAGTAACATATATGACACTGATTTCGTCTCTTTAAACCGAAACATAAGAGAATCATTTCTTTAAATTGTCTTTAGTTATGAAAAGGACTTCTATACGGAATCGATTAATGATAAAAATGGCTACGGGCCCAGATTCGTTCATTATTAATGTTACGAATTGAGAAAGATAATTATGTACATGCCAAGCGGGAGCAATTTTTATTTGTCGCATAACAATTAAGGTTGAATTTTCGACTGAGTCCGTTAAGTACTCAGTGGTTTAATAGGTTCCGTCATCGACACGCTTTGTTGAAGTCTGAATCATGGATTATTGTTGCGTTCTTTTTCACATTTCGATGGCGAAATATCATTACCACCTTACTACCAATTGATGTTTTAAAATATTTACTTTAATCGAATTTAATATTTGCATGGTTAAGTGAAATTTATTTAGCCTATTTTCAAGGATGTTCAATTGATTTATATTCATTGACCATATTTAATTATAGATTCTGTTTCTTGATAGCAAATCCATAAATTATTAAAAGAATTATCCCTGACCAATCGCATAATCCCTCGTGGGTCTCTGTGGGCTGCACAGACTACTGTACAATATGGGTCTCAATATGCACGTACGTATACAACAGACAGTTGCAGATTCTAGAAAGAGCGCCAAACATAGAAACACCTCTTATACAACTGCGAAGCATACACCGATATAGTACTCTAGCAAAACCATTATGAATCCTGATAAGATAACACTGCTCCTTAAATCCGTCATGACTAAAAGAAATATCAATATTAGAAGGATTTGAGAATTATAGAGGAATTGTTACCAGAGAGAGAGAGAGAGAGAGAGAGAGAGAGATGAAATATTAATAATCCCATCAATCATCAATCATCTCGGAGTGAGGATTAGCTGCACCTAAAATAATATCAAATCCCATAACTCCTAGGAAAACAAAAAATATCTGAAATATTGTCGAAATACTTAATATACTGTGGAACTTATCGGGATATAAAAAATTCCATGTTATATTCAGATATAAAACTCAAGTAAACCCGAAAATTCCCTTGGGATAGCCTTTTCACATAACTCGATCAGTATTGAGTAAGTATTTGAATATACATCTTTTGTTGATGGCTAGGCTTTTGAAGAATTAACTTAGGATTCACTCAAATGTCTTAGAAAGATGTACGTAATTTGCTAACGAAGGACTGGAACAGTCTAAAATCTGCTACTCATGCGCAATACATTTTAAGAGTTTTTGAACAGGTTTAGCAATCTATTCTTATTGGCTTCAATCTTTTGAAATTCCCATAGGTCTTTACAAGTTGCGTTTGATACTGAACGCATTTCTGAAAACCCCATGGAGCTGTGCAAATTTAGTTAGCCTCTTAGTTAGTCGGTAATAGTAAATTTGCTCCAAAACGCAAATAATGTTTATGTGCAACCAATTTAATCTGGTCATCTTAGAGTACATGACTCTTGTAGACTTGTAGACGCTTGTGTATCATCTTAGGCCTCATCTTCTCTTCCGTTGAGGCAGCGTGTGCGGCTGACTAACCGCGCACGCCGTTGAAATGCCTCTACCTGGTGTCTGTCCTAGTGTTCTCGGATAATCCCCCCTTGGCGACGGCTCGACTGACTAAGGTCGAGCTAGCCTGTGGGCGTGTGGCGGTAGCATCGCGAAAGCGCACCCCGCCATGCGCCCCGATATGGGCTTGGAGGACACCGGGGGGTTTTAGTGGGTAGTCCAGTCTCTGACCGGAGAGCCCCACACACGGCCGCGCCTAGCCAGCGCGGTGACAAGGTGCATAAGGAGCATTTCCGCCCGAAAAAAAATAATTAAACAAACGCCTCATCTTCTCTTTACATCTGACATGATTGTGGCCAATGGCAAGTACATATATATAATATACTAGCTTTCTGCCCGCGGCTTCGCCTGCGTGGATTTCGGGATTGGGTCTATAGAGGGTTAATGGTCATAGCTTTGGCCACGGCTACATATGCGCGGAAGTCGGTTTATGGCGCGAAGATTTTATCGGCGCTTCCCGTAGGACTATCTGTTTTTCCAAGATACAAAATACCGCAAAACCTTGCTCAAGAATCACTCTATCTATTGATGAATACCGCATGAAAATCTGTTTGAGCGAAGCCTTTATTGCGCGTCCCGTGGGATATGTCGATTTTTCCGGGATAAAAAGTAGCCTATGTTACTCGGGGATAATGTAGCTTCCAAAGGTGAAAGAATTTTTGAAATCTGTCCAGTAGTTTCGGAGCCTATTCATTACAACAAACAAACAAATAAATCTTCCTCTTTATAATATTAGTATAGATATAATGAACGTTATGAATTTATCTGAGTTCTATTGTGGAAGTTTAAAGAAGATTGGCAAGAAACCATACATTGTTGGTACCATAGTTAGACTAAGTGTACGGCGATAAAAATACCATGTATTTCTTCGTTTTTAATAATGTAACAAAAAAGGTAATCACACCATATGTCTACAACTGCTAAATAAAAAGATAAACTCATTTAAAAAATAGAGCATAGAGATAACGAAACGTTATAAATCACTTAGGTTTTGACTTTTGCAACGCTTTGTCGATAACTATGTATTATCAAAACGTTGTAAATGTCAAAATATGTGATTGATTTAATATTGACATAATCTATGCACGACACGACCATAAATGATATTCATGTGACCACAGACAAAGTAGTAGATACTACGTACATTAACATAGTTTACTAATCTGTGACGTTAACTTGACTTTGTCAGTTGACATAATGGTGACAGATTTTTCATTTATATCTAAAAATACAGGACTCAGCTAGGAATAGTAATATTACATTCATAAATTCTAGTGATATTATCGGTACTCTAACTGTCATTAATCAATTATCAGAATATGTATTAATCTATAATCGATATATCTGTAACGAATGAAATAGTTATTTTTCTTATGCATATTGCGTTTTAATATTGCTTGGCACATAAATACGTTTTGTTATCAATATTCCCTGAAATTGTAACTTCAATTTTTCTTTATTTACAAAAGTTATAGATTTTTCTCAGTTAATGAAAAATAGTCAACCAGTTACCGTTTACAAAATATCAAAAAATCTGAATCGTACATTTAACAATGTAATGGGTACCAGGCCTGCCAATCTTCTTTAATTCTGCCATTTCTATCACAGATTAGTATATAATTTCTATTCCGCTTCGCTATCGCATCTGTCGTAAGTGGAGCACAGCCATACAGAACTGCCGGGCAATTATTGCAAGTGTCAACTCGACATGAATAGAAGACAGGTAATTTCCCGGCGAAATGGAGTCAAAGGGGACTTTCACAAGCTGCCCTTTATTGTGAACACAATAGTTTGTACTTTGAAAAATTGAGTTGGCATGCAGTTCACCCCTTCAAGCATAATATGCAAGAGTTATGATAATAGGTATTGTTCTGTAAATAAAATTATTTGTTCAATGCTATAGCTTGATACCTGCTTTCGTAACGTATTATTTAAGCTTTGGCAGTTTGTTGTGTCAGATAGGTCTAATTTTGTTAAAAAAATGAACGATGTCCTTTTTACTTATTCAAATTATTATAGGGGTCAATAAACTGAACAGCAGTTTTCAATTTTTATTACATATCTCAATTTATGTAACAAAAGGAAAAGGAAAGGAATCACTTATAGATTACAATAATTAAACCCAAATTTATCTTTAATTTTTTAATTAAAATTATTTCATTAAAACCAAATTTATGAGTACCATTAAAGGCGGATTTTGTATGTTTCTACGTATCTATTGTTAGTATTCGTCATGGATATTAATTAATTAATTTATTTATTAGGAAACCAAAATCATTTTATGGTACAAAATTATCTTAATATTTTAAATAAATTTTCTTATGGCATCAACAAATACTATATCAACAAATACTAATAATTAACAAATATAATAAAAGACTAAAAACGGACTTAATAAATAAATACAAATACATATAGAGTAGAAACTAAAACATCACACCATATTAAGTTTGAGTGGGTGCATATATGAATGTGTGCGTGTGTGTTTGTATGTTACCTATAAAACTATATGTCCAAAGTCCCGTATATGCTAACAATAATCAACTATAATATTAATTACGAGTATTATAGTATGTGATTTATGGCATATCATTCCATTGGATTAAAATTCTATTCCATATTAATACCAAAATTATATATATATGTATAACATAAGCCTTTATTGTATACATAAAATACACACACACAAAAAAAGAAAATAGCAAACGTACATAGGCGGCCTTATTGTTAAACAGCAATCTCTTCCAACCTAGGACCAAGGAAGTATTAAAAGGAGATTTAAATATAGGATGGGTGCAGTAATTGGACAGGACAATAGGCTATAACTAGTTTAAGTTAAGGAATCTTTGACAGGAAGTGAACACGTACTTGATTCTTAAAGGACTTCAGCGTTCGCGTTCTCCTACTACCCTCCGGGAGAGAGTTCCATAACCGGACGGCATAAGCCGAAAAAGAATATGAAATAAAGTCGGTACTTTGGGCCGGTATATCCAGAGTCAGAATAAAATTAGAACGCTAGGCACGACATGACGAATGGGATCCAAAAGAGAACAAAGATTTAAGGTAGGATGGAGATGTTGGAAGGTACTAAATATTGTAAAGTAGGGATGAAACATGTAAGTCTTTGCGCTGGCGAACAGGTAACCATTTTAGTTGAGAGCGATAGTTAGAAACATCGTCAAACCTACGCAGGTTGAAAATGAACCTGATGGCTACATTTTGCAGCCGCTCCAAGCTGTCAAGTAGTTCCTCAGATAATCCACGCGGCGTCAGCGTAGTCAGTCAAGGAAAGCTAGAGTGACTGAGCTAACACTGTCTTTGTAGCTATCGGGAGAATGTTTCTAAATCTATTTAGAGCACTATATGCAGCAAATAGCTTCTTCCGACAGCCTCAACCTGCGGCCGTCAAGTCATGCACTGGTCAAAGTCATTCTTTTAAAAATCATATATGTGTTTTGAAATTATTTTTTTTGACGGAGAATGACTTACTACTTTGTTCTATAGAGATAATTCTCAATTGATAATTGATGTACATATATTTTAAAAATAAATACTGCAAAAGAGGAAAATAATTACTTAAATCTGATCAATCTTACTTAAAATATAAAAAGAGATATAACTAACACGTCTTTATATATAAAGGGATTTCCAATAAGAAGAGTTATTTTGATGTTCTGCACAATTGCATTTGTTGAGATTAATAATTGGATTTTTATAACATTATAAAGAGGAAGGTATGCCGTTAAAAATGGAAAAGAACATCAGCCACCACGACGACGCTTACAGGACCATATCCTTTTCATGAAATGTTTTTTAACCAAATCGCAAAGTTGCCCAATGTCCTCGATAGCCTCACGAATTCCGTCTTTGGGTCTTCAATCGACGCTGGGCTGTTAGCTTATCTTTCACGTTGCCTCTAAGGAAGAAGTCGCAAGATGTAAAATTTTTCCACCAAATTCAATATTATCTTAGTTACTGTATAATCGTAGTGTGTATATATATATATATATATATATACACACACTGTACGAACTAGATGTTTGAGGTGTTTTGTAGGTAAAGACATTAGCCGCACGAAAATCGACCCGTGTAAACCTTCAATAGCACAGTATTCGTATTTAATCAAGAACACAGTCATAATAAGTTACGTACGTTGTCTTATTAATTAAGGCGCGGGTGTTACAGCGTTCGTCTCTGGTTATCTGTTCATTAGCCGAAATAGGTATCGAGTTTTGTTGCGGCCAAGACTATTGTATGGCTATTTCTATTATTCTCAAATCCTGCGGCCTGTAAAACGATTTTACGTTTCGTATGTCGTCGTGATAACTTTTAGTAATTTGAGTTCCCATTTTTGTATATAACACGGTGATACTAAAAGACATGTCCTACCTGAAGTTAAGCACTCACAAAAGCCCTTGTTCTGGAACGCCCGTGTTAATAGCGTAAGTATCAAGGTAAGTGGTTCTCTGCGTTCATTTACGGTGTCGGGTCATCAGGTGTTTCTACGGAAAGTACCAACTTCAGTCTTAAGAAAGCTGTCCAGTATTATACGAAGAAGGAGATGCCGGTATACGCGTGCTTACTGGATTTGTCTGAAGCTTTTGACCTATTAAACTACGACCTGCTGTGGCGGAAACGGGAGAGCACGGGTATGCCGGTTGAATGTACAGAACTGTTTAAATTTTGGTATAAGCATCAAACTAATCAGGTTAGATGGGTGGGTGCCTTGTCGGACGAGTATTGCTATGACGTATGGGAGATGTATGGGGTGACGCATGGCCAGGTGTATAATTCAAAGAAATCTGAAATTCTAGTGTTTAATGTGGGTAAACATGTGCCACTAATTACATAACATAAAATAATATTAAAAAATGTAAATAAATTTAAATATCTGGGCCATATTGTCACTTCTAATCTGAATGACAATGAAGACATTGAAAGAGAGCGTAGAACGCTGGCGGTGAGAAGCAATATGCTTGCACGAAGGTGCCCTCGATGTACAGCAGAGGTTAAGATTACCCTATTTAGGGCTTTCTGTCAATCATTTTATTCGGGAGGCCTGTGGGTAAGCTATACGCGGCGAGCTTACAGTACACTACGTGCGCAGTACAATATTGACTTCAGAGCTTTTTTGCGGCTGCCGAGGCTCTGCAGCGCCTCTGGAATTTCTGGTTGACAGATTCCATACAGTTATACGGAAAAATGCGTCGTCCCTGTTGTGACGTATGAGGAATAGCAGCAACAGAGTTCTGCAGGCAATTACTGCTCGTCCTGATTGTCTCATACAAAAACACTGGTTTGAGACAGTAATTGGGCACGTAGTATAGTTGAAATTTTAATTTACATTATTTTATCACTAATATTACTAACTTACTTTTAAAAAAATCTAACGTACTAACAAAAATATGGATGTAAAATCTGAAATAAATGTTATTATTATGTACCAGGCTGAAGAATTTCCTTCCGCTCCGCACCAAGACTCTCCTCGTCCTCCTCCCTTCCTTCAATCCTTGATTCTTTCAATATTTGATTATGCTGATGCGTGTTCTACCGATGAAAACCAAGACGTTCTCAATAAATTTGATCGGTTACTTAACAATTGTATTAGTTTCATTTTCGCTACTCTGCGTAAATATGATCACATTTCCATTTATCGCAAAAATTTTAATAGTTACCATGAGACTTAAGACTCGTTTCAAAATTTTTAAGTATACTTTATGTTCCGAATGCTCCTAATTATTTAAAAAAAAAGATTTCAGACGCTCGGTGATAACCATAGACTTATCTTATTCGTACGTTTCGCTGCTCAGACCAATGTCTCGATAACTCTCGGAATTCCATAGCACCATTCACTCTTTCCGTCACTTGCTTGTGGAATAAGCTACTAGTTTAAGATTTACCAGTTCTAAGGTTTTAATTCAAAAATGCATTATACTTCTGTCTGTCTTTTTTTCTTCGATATACAAAAAAGATTAAATACATAAATAAATTTCATTAGATATCGTGTTATTTGCAGTCAGTTTAACTATTATGTATGGTGTATGGTTTGAAAATAATAAAAAAAATTGAGAGGGATATTTTAAATTACGTACCTTCATACTGCGAACAAGCAATAAGTTGCTTGTTCGTAGCCTTCATAGATCAAGTTAAATTACGATCATGGTAATATCAAACTAAAACTTATTTATTTTAGTTGCGCTTAGTTTGATATAAACCAAATATAGATCACATAAAAAAATCACATGATAAAAAAAATGTGTAAAACTATCATTGCAAATATTGAATTTTATTTACAGTCAAAATTGAGTTTGCAATTGCAAACTTGTAAAAATATATCTGTACTGAAAATCTTTGTTTTGTAAATGTTATTTTTTTTAAATAGTATTATGATTATAATGTGAAATCGACCATAATTTTTATAGACTTCAAAAATGTAATTATTTTGATGATCAATGTATACAAATCTACAATCGTAATTATTACGAGTATTAGATTTTCCGATTGATTAGACCAACAACAGTAATCTATATAGAAGATATATTAAAAACAACCCCAAGTTATAAATTATTCATGTCATGAGGAAAAAATGCATCAACTTAACTCATAACTCGATTTAGGTTAAACTTTTAATTTTTTGTTTCAACACTTCTAATATGTTTTATAAAACAACATATATATAGTTTTTTATTTTGCTGTTCGATTTTGTAAGAAAAACATTTTGTGTTTCTACTTACTATGCACCTTAACGCCCATTTTATTTATCTCCAGATGATCACGTCCGCGGCGTGACCACGGACGGGTTGCTGAGCGCCCTGGCCCGCCTGCGACGCGCCCCGCTCCCACTCCATAGTACTCACGCCCCGCGCTCCGTAAGAACTATAATTGTACTCTTTATCGAGGCGAGCGTTAAGTTGGATATAGTATACCCATGCTAAGATAAACCCATCAATATTTTTGTATTAATTTATATAAATATTGACGCATATGCACCGACGTCTTAAACTAAGCTGGGGCCCTTGGGCTTTGGGAATTGGAGGCCCTTTTGGAATGTAAAAAACGCGAATTACACTAATATTTTTAAAATAAATTTGTTACGCTCGCTAAATAAGTTATCCTCGAGCCATCCCGCGTTTGGAATACTGCACTAAAATAACGTTACTGAACTTAAGCAATTTCGGCGCTGGCGCTTGAGTTGCTGGAATTCCGAACTAAAAATCCATAGGCGTCTCTCGGCCTTAGCTTCCAGATAGAAATGAGCCTTCATGGAGCGTCTGTCTTCGTTAATATAATGGCGTAGTATATGCCACGTAAATACCTTTTTATAAAGTAATAATTTGCGAAAAAAGTAATGTCTAATTTGTCCGACAAAAATGTTTTGAGAATAAGTGTGTGAGAGAAATCGTAGGTATTTCGGGGCCCCCCTGAGAATGGGGGCCCTGGGCACGGGCCCCGTGTGCCCTTATGGTAAAGACAGTATTGCGCATATGGATGCACCTGAATATCTATGTACAATTCCAAAAACCCTACGCAAATTCCTTTTAGGTAAAGATATTGGAGAGTCTACTGACATCGTCCATTGCATCAATTACCCAAGACGCAAAACACGTTTAGTTCTGTGGTAATTGTAACTAAATAAACCTTATCGAATGCAAAATACTTTATGTTCCTTTAGTTTCATATTTTTGGCAATAAGTAATAACCACAGTTAAGTTGATCAAAATATATAAATTTCTTTTGTACATTTTTTAATATTTATTATAATAAATAATAAATGTAATACTATAATAAATATATAATGTAATAAATATAATTCAGTGAATCACTTAGCGTGCTAGCGTGCTCACAATGTATGAGAAACATAAAGCATATGATTATCCTATCCTATTATAGACCTTATGATTGTCGGGCTTACCACAGACCACAGCACATATGTTTTGCGTTCAGGTCTGCTTATCACGCCTTCATTATTATCCAGGGATCCAATCTCAATGAGATGTCGAAACTGAGCAAAGCGCAGTGATATAATTATGTTGTTCTCTAATTACACTGTCACATCTGATATGAAGTAATAGGATGTCTCCGTAAATAGTCTCATGAAACAGTGTAATTCAATTGTACATAATAAAATCATGAGTCTCATGAATCACATAACAACAATAAAAATTATAAAAACAAGACTAACCACAACAACACAATACATGCACAGTGACGGCGGCTTCACACAGCACAGTATGGGTTTTTTATCATAGGTGTATTTTTTTTAGTAATCGCCATCCATCGCCATCTCTGATTGACCACGGACAACACGGCGTTCTGCCACAGTGCTTGCAGTAGACACGTGTAAATTTTTACAGGTATAAAGTAGTTACTGACACCATTAAGATCAGAAGGATCAGGAAGAGTTAAATTACTGAAGAGGGCAGAAGTTTTTTATAACCATATGTACTGTCAGTCAAAATTCATTCAGGCCGTAACATGAGGAAGTAATCAATACATAAGCTTGTTTCCAAAACAAAATAGATTCAAAGATGATACTGACGAAAAGTTCTAAATGTTAGATAAATTGATTAATGCTCTATTAACTTCTATCTTTTCCTTTGGAGAGGAGAGGCTGAAAATCCAACAACGAGCCCGAAACGTGCCCAGGATATGCAGAATGCTCCGCAGCCAAGTGTCCCGGAGATTAAGTTGGACTACATGAATGTCGGCGGACCAGCCGACATGACCTACCAACTAAACTAAGCGTAGTCTTAACTAAACTAAACTAAAGCCTAAAGTCTTAAGTACCCTATTGCGTGAATGGTGGAAGATTATCCTTTACTCTTTGTTTGAAATTTTAGTTAATAAATGAATAATTTACACATCTCTCTAAATTCCACATCTAGTAAAATAAAACAAGAAATTCATTCGACCTTATTTATGTAGGCAATATACAGGTCAGAAATGGAATTACCAAACGAAACAAAAGCAAATATGAAATATACCTTATTTCTCATTAATACAAATACGAATAAACAAACGTTCACGTCACTTAGTGAAACTCAATTCCACAGCAAACTCCAAAGTGCTCAGGTGTAATAATATAAAAACGAACAATGGATAAATTAAATGCACTTTTCTGAGCGCTTGTGGTATTGGAATAGCAATTTATATTTTTGACGCTTCGCTCTGCTCACTGATAAGTGAAATTAATTCGAATGCAAATGAATTTCCTGCCGCAGTGTAGTATATGTTAAAATCATTACGCTTTCATGAAAATGGTTTCATTTTAAAGATAAATACGCTGAACCTATAAAGCTATAATTACGTTTTTAAGCGCAAGTGAGGAATTTAGTATAATTTTATATAGCCGCACAGCGATAGAGAGTTAGTGCAGATGTCGTTCCCCGTTCCGATACTATAATCGACTATCGTAACGCTATTTTACTAACTCGTACTTTCTGTTTGATCTGTTTGTCTTGATAATCTTGTGAAACGTCAAACGATCAGTGTGTATATGCAAAACTGGGTAATTTTATAAACGTCGCATAATATGAAAATTCGTCATCAATAGAAACCATTGGCTATACTGAAGTCAGCATTAGATAATTATTTTGCTTTCTACCAACCAAGTTTTACAATTGAGTGAGGGTACCGGAGGCCCATCCCCCCCTTCCCCCTTATTCCCTTTTAGAAGGCCGGCAATGCACCTGTGACTCCTCTGGTGTTGTGGGTTTCCATGGGCAACGGTTATCGCTTATCATCAGGTGTTTGCTCGTTTGCTGCCCTATACTATAAAAAAAAATACAACAAGACTTCGAAATTTACATACCCAAATAGTTTGTACCAATGTTCCTTTTTTTTTCCCCTTAGGAAAATGCATTAAATTGCAATTGCTCACTGTGGCGAGCCGGCGGTTATGTGGGGCTCTCCTCCCCAGAAGGGGGAGGCCTACCCACTAAAACCTCAGGGATGGCCTTCCTCAGGCATGTAGGGAGCCCCCGGGATTGTACCAATGTTCCTAGCATTGAAGTAGAAAGTTATTTCACTAATAGCAGCGAAATATATTTCACAGTTGTCCTAACAAACAGCCAGTGACATTGCTGGCTCCTTAAAAGCATTGGCAGGTTCTTTGCCAGAGAATATACAATAAAGATTCGTTATTAACATCACTTAGAGGAAGATTGAAACAATGGAGAGATAAAGATATAACTATTGTACTGTAAAGTGCCTTCTCACTCTGAAAGAGAATCAAATATTCGTAGTGGGTCTCTTCACTGTCGAGTAGCGGAAATGTTAAGCACCTTTAACGCAAATTATACGTTAATTAAGTTTCAGCCGTAATGCAATCCGGTTAAGGATCATAATGCGTCAGCAAATTGACTCCTCAGCGTTGCGGGCTCATTAAGTTTTGAATTTTATTTTATTACTGTCCATTAAGTATGATTAAGTAGTATTGGAATAGCCGGCTTAGAGGATATTTTTATCGGAGTGCTTAGATGGTAGTCGTTGCTATATAAATTTATAACTAAGTAAATTTATACAGTTTTTGTATACTGGAGCGATGAGTGATTTAAGTTAACATGTCACGAATTTTAACTGAATCATTAATTAACTATATTTGCACTACACCGACATATCTGACTATGGAGTCACTTTAGGCTAGTACGGATTGGTCGAAATTTTTTTAGTTCTATATATGGACAAACGAGCATTCCATTTGCCAACATTTTTTTATAACTTGTGACATAATATAAAGACACTGTTTGAAGCCTCGTTCAACCTCGTTAACATTTGTTACGCTTACGATCTCTACACCGATCTGTCCTTGGTTGCTGCCATCTACCGTCTTCCTGAGATGTTCACCAAATCATTGGTTCGTCAGTGAATCCTGCAAGCAATGTGACCTGGCCACTGTTCAGGTTTATAATTCTTTAGGTTAAAGTTCTTTAGGTCAATCGCTGCGTTTATGCAAGTATGTGATTTGATAATTCTGTATTGATATTTGAGAACTATGTCAATTTAGATGCCGCTGTCTTAACCATCTCCAATTCAAGCATTTAGCATTTTAGCATTTTTGGATAAATTGTTCTCTTCGGAACAAAATGACAGATTATTCTGAAATAAGGTGGCGAAGCAAAAGCGAATTGCGGAAACGGTCTTACTTATTCACTTTATTACGGCTGTTGGGGCTGAAAGGCCTTGAGTGGCAGGCATATGCTGGACACCGCAACGTTGGTAGGCCTCCCACAAGGTGGACCGACGATTTCATGAAGATCGCGGGAAGGCGCTGGACGCTTGCAGCGCAGGACCAACCTGCGTGGAGATCCTTGGGGGAGGCCTATGTCCAACAGTGGGCGTCTATTGGCTGAAAAGTATATTCACTTTATGGAAATGCAACGGAAAATATTGTTCCAAATTTGTGATACAATATGGGTTTCTGACTTGATTTTATTGACTATAGGACACTTAACGACCTGAACTTGGAAACTACAAAAACAAGAGCAATTGATTAATCATATGTAAAGTCTGCTGAAAGCTTTTAAAAACAAAATTTGCTTGTGGGAAACAATCTGAAGTAACAACTATTTTTATTTGTAACATTATCCAGTTATATGCTGATAAACTAGTGTCCGGGCAAAAGTTACTAATCAGTTTATCACTTTCAGAAATATGTATACCTTTTTTCAATATCTTTGAAATCCTGGGGAGTGTAATGTGGAAAATGATTCGCTGATTCACAAATAGAGTCGATTGAGTTTCAAGAATTTGAATATAAATTTTAATCATGTGAATTTTACAGAATTTTTTTTTTTTTTTTTTTATACATGAACATACAATTTTGCAACGTATCGCCAAACTGCAAAAAACAGTTTAATGGCGAAACAAAAAATACACTCAATTAGTACCTAATTACTCACTCAATTAGTACATATTCCGCGGGATATGTCATCCCGCGGAAAAGTAGCCGCACGAAAAATTAATTGTACATTCGGAAGCGCGTATAAATGTGAGCAGTTTTAAGTACTTACCAATAAATTATACTCAGATTTCAAGTTGAGTTAACATTTTATTATTTTTAAGAGATTACAACCTCCATACAACCTCCATTTTGTGTAAATTTACGTAGTACCATATCGAAGAATGGTATCGAATCGAACTACTCCTTACCAAAGTGACGAAAAAAATGAGCGACAATTTTAAACAGTTTATCAATACATATAACAAAGGCATGCAACTAATTAGCTTTGTAGCAAATGTAATTATACTAGAGTTACAATAATAAAAAGTATTGAATTATACTCTCAAGTCTCGCACTGTATCAAGGCGGGGGTGACAAGGTTGCTCCAATGTTATAATCAGACAGGGGGACAGGGGACCTATTTGTTGGTTATAGAATTTGTAATTTATTTCTTATTATGAGATTCATTTTTAATAATACTTTATATCACGTGACACATTTAACATGGAAATGTGCTAAGAACATAAAAGGACCTAGGTTTGAACCTTGAGGATCTCCAGATAAGTCACAGACTTATAACTGCACACGTACTCAAATTATGTACAAAGATTGAAAAGATGTCGTGAAAGCTGGTACCACTATAGAGATATATTTCCCTTAAAACCTATGTGAAGTCATTTGGTCAATATTATTGATTGCTTAAAGTGATATAAGGCTTTCGCAGTCACCATGATAAACAGATTTACAATCTTTTGCAGCTTATTCGATAATAGTTCGTAATATCTTTTTTATTTCGCCAGTTTTGTATAATGTATTGGAATTATTTTTATCTTCCAAGAACAGGAAAAATGACTCACTGATTGATTTAACAAATATGAGCGTTAACGGGAATCATATTATGAGATGAGGCTTATTAACTATATTGTTTATGATTGTAGTAATTAGATTTACTCTCCTTAAATCATCCATTACTAAGATAAAGACGAAAATAATAACCGATCAACTAAAATGTTAATTAGCTACTTATTTCCTTGATAATTCTTGTTACAGGACCTCCGGCTCTTTGTTCTCTCAATTACATTTGTGAATGAATACAATTGTATATTCATACAGCTAGAATGACAAGTGCGCGAGGCGTCATATTGTTTTCATGGTCAACTGATACCATAATTGAACTGAAATAATTAGTAGAAATGCTTCTTTCAATATGATTATTCCTTGCGTGATTCGTAATTGTGTGAATATGAGTGATCCGATTTTTTTCTACTTGGTGTAGTAGGTAGTGCCGCTTCTGAACTGACATGCTTACTACTATCATCTTATTTATGTTTAGTGCTGTAATAACACTGTTAATAGGATTATGATTTCTGACTGTTTTGTTTAGATGTTAGACAGTTAGTTCCTTGGTAGTTCAGGGGTCCGAATGAAGCTCGCTCGCTCGCTGGCGGTGCGTATAGTTGCGACACCGTAGCTATCAAACCACAGTGACGCAACTATACTATAAATATACGCACCGCCATGCAATAGGAATACGAAATAATGTTTTGTAAGAAAGAGATAATATGATATTTTCAATAGCAAATATTTTTTATTAACTAATTAGACCACTTAACGATTTATTTGCGTTTTTACTGAAATATAAATGTGTTAAATAACGAAATATACAGACGTCACTCGTATGTATATTGTCAATAGGGCTGATGATTCGACGATGACTTCTTAGTAATCACTGCATTACTTAAAAGTCATAAACGAACAATAATTGTGCACTCCAATCAAACAAAGAAGAATTAAAGTAATCGCTGTCAAATTAGAAACACAATTTGTGACTATAAAAAATTAGTATGCCGAGCCAACTGTCAGATCTCTTTAAATTTCCATTTCGCCGGGCTGATGGCGCGGACGGGACGTGTCGAGACTTCAAAGGGAACTCTGAAAAATATGGATGTTTTATCACCCTTTCTGTTGCTTTGACGTCTATTTAAAAGTCGATATGAAATTTTAATGTAATATCTTTTATGGTGGCGCAGTGGATGGCAATGTTTTACGGTCCATTTTCAGGGATTCTCGGGATCTCTGTGAGAGTCACTTCATTTTAGCTTTATGGCCTTTTCAATGTACTTATCAATTTTGACTCTCTTTATCGCAAAGATTCCCAAGACTTTTCTGTCGCGATCAAAGGAAACAAGAGCTTTTTTGTACTATACTACTTTTATACTCCCCGCAAGTCGACAATATTTATGGATGGGTGGATGGATGGATCTAAATTGACTGAGGAGTAAACGATTGGTGGCAGCATAAGATTTAAATTTTATGTAGGTAATAGGTAGTTTCGCGGGTTGAAACATCGAAACAAGTTTGCGTTCATCATGGGTATAGAAATAATAAATTCGTATACAGAAAACATGGTAATGTTTGATTGCTGCCTAACAAGTGATCGCAGATTTCTTTCATGTCAAAGTTTGCATCTTGATATAATTAACGCCAACTGTACCCAACCTAGATGAACTAATGTACAATAATATCAATAATACATACATAAAATTGGTTAATTTTATTGTGTAAAGAAGTAAGTAGTAATTTTTGAAACATTGGATGCAGATTTAGGAGCCTGCAAGGTTTATCTACTGTCAGTCAGGAAACATTTAGATAATTATTTCTCAAAAATCAATTTAAATGAAAAAAATCAATCATAATAACAGATATATCTGCTGGTCTTATTGAAAAGTTCAACTATTTGGCGACATACATGAACATTTCACCAAAGGCGGATACTTGTAGCGTATACAAATAAATTTCTATTTGTATACGCTATACGGTATTTGTAACAAATAATTTTTCTTGGAAAGTTATTATCTTTTTCTATCACAAACAAAGGAGAGTTCATTGTACTTGTCAATAGTCCGAGACACAAACATCCGACTAACACCAAGCGGATGAAGTTTCAAAAATTATATTTGGCGGCATACCTACTTCGTGTAATGCTCTACTAAATTGCAATATCACAAAATATTTGACGTATTCTGTGACACATACACAGATACAAAGACATAGTAAACATCCATACAAGAATGATAGATACCAACTTCAAAAATATTTTCAATTATAGCAGTATTTTGATTACACTAACTATTATAGTATCAGATGGTTCTAAATTCTATTGTTTTATTTCTACAATACGTAGTACTCTTCAAGACTGCAAGAAAAAAGGTTTTATTACAAATGTTGTTAAGAATTTTTCAATGATACAAAGGTCGTTTGTTACATCGCGGAGCGTCTGTGAAGTAATTATAATGAAAATTATGATTCTAATTTGATAATTCTTCTCAATATTTTCAGGAGCCAACTTTTACAGTTGGACGTAATCAAAATATTTTAATTTGTCTATTGTTCCTGTATCATTATAATTCGAAATTATTAATTTTTCTTCTATCCCATATATGTCACCAAAAATTTGTTTAATTATGTGTACCCACGTGCCAATCTGTGTGCCAATAATTTTTGCGGTCTTCCAAAAAGGAGGAGGTTATACTTCAATACATATTCGACTGTATTTCTTTTCGTATGTTTCGTTATATTAGCTAAACATCTCTTTGACATAGGAAAGTGGAATTGTGATTTCATCAAAAACTTTTAACCCACATTGCAAACTTCACCCACACATATAATTTACAAGCGCCTCAATTAAAAAATAGCGTGTAACCTATAAGTCGCTTAATTTGGTTCATTCACTTTGTTATACTCGTAAATTCATGCCTTTTCACAGTTAAATCTAGAAAAAAGTAATAAGAAAATAATAGAAAAAGAAAAAGAAGTAAAAAGAAAGAAAATAATGCTGTATTGCGATTTTTCAGACAAAAACAGAGATCTAAGTTTGTATTCAAAATATGCTGCAACGTTTTCCTTTCGCTACTTTACAATAATAAAAATTAGACTTATCTATTTATAATACGTACGAAACAGGTCTCCATCAGGTCCTCACAGCTGAAAGTATTTTTCTTACTCACAAGTGTTTCAACGCTCAAATAATTCAGACCAGTAGATCCAAGATTATTTCATTTCCACGAAGAGCTTAGGATTCTGAACAACTTCTGTTAAAACAGCAAACAGGTGTCTTATAAGAATAGCTGAATGGTATACACCATTCAGCTATTCTTATAAGACACCTTAATTAGTCCTGATAGACATAAGTCTATCCATCCATAAGGATAGAACGAAAATATGGTTAAATGTGAGTCCCAAGATATGTTTACTTAATAATGTGTATCCAATAAATAGGTGAAATGATCGTTACTCTTAATCTATTCTTGAAAGATTGACTTTGACATCACTTCCTTTCCACCGAGTTACAATTATTATTTTATTGCCTAATCAACAACATTATCCTAATTAATGAAGTTGCTGCGGGGTGATTTATATTTAATTTATTAACAAGAGCTCCGGCTTACGCATGCCAAAGTTAATAACCTGATCCTTTGTTTTTGAATTAATTAAATAACAGTTTTAACCAGTTAATTAAATATGGAACGTGCTACTGCTTTATTCATACTATGGGATTACGCGTTCTTTGTGTACGTTACTAGAGTATGCTTTTTTATTAACCTCAAAATTTTATTTTCCGTACCAAAACAACACTTAATACTAGCAACATTAGAGCTGGCTTAAGCGCAACAACAAACTGTACAATGTGACTTAAATGAGCCTGAAGAAGCACGTGCTCTTTAGAAGATCCCAATCAAATAAATCCGAAAGAGATGTTCCTACGAATGAGTGGTTTTTCTCTAAGCTCATCATCAAAAACCAGTGACCTAACAACGGTGCTCACTAACTTAGTAGTTAATCACACAGCACGGCTTAGTCGCTGTGCTGTGACTAAGGGTTGTCTTCCATCTACGTTATACAAAAACTATACCTATAGATCATTTAACAAGACATCATTTAACTTAATTTTCATAGAGTTAGTACTTAAATAAATTTGACGACATATATAGTCGAGTGGTTAGTACATAGGTTTCAAGGTGTCACCATCTCTGAGGTACCGAGTCAGTTACGAGCATTTGTACTTTTGTCATGGTTGTTAATATATGTTTCTATCAAAAATGTATAATATATGTATGTCTATATGTTACCTAATATCCCATAACACAAGCCTACAGAGCTTAGTTTAGGCTAGGCTAATTGATGTAAAGATGCGGCCATTGTGCAGGCCTGGTGTTCCCACCCAATGGGCGGCGACTTCGTAGACGAGGCGGCGATCCGTCTGCGCGACTCACTCACTCATCTGTGACTCCAGTATGCCCAGGGCGCGCCCCACGAAGGTGGGACGACGCGCGCTGTATTGGTGGTCCTCCAAAATAGCCGCGCTGCGCTCGGCGTGCACGTCGAGCCGCCGAGCGTACACCCGATACCGCAGGCGCCGGGTACGGAGCGCCGAAGAGGAGGACCGCCTATACGCCGAGTATAGAGAACGCCAAAAGGCCCTGAAGACGGGAACCTCCCGCGTCAAGGAAAGCGCGCGGGACGAAATGCTGCAGGGCCTCGCCGGGATCCATGGGGGCGCCCTTTCAAGGCGGCCAGGAACCGGCTCTGCGCGCAGGGGGCTCCGGTCACGGAGACCATGTCCCCCGAACTTCTGGATCGGGTTGTGGGGTAATTGTTCCCTCCAGCGGAGCCGTCCGCCCTGGGCCCTGGGATAGCCCTCCTCTTCCTCCGATAGGAGTCGAGGAGTTCGAGGACACCGCCGCCCGTCTGAAGGGTAAGTGCACTGCGCCCGGCCCTGACGGGGTCCCGGCCAAGGTACTCTTAATGCCGCTCGGGCACCTGTGCGAGAGGGGGGGTTCCTCTGCCTCTTTCAAAAAGAAGGCAAACCTGCAGGGGACCCCTCTGCCTATCGGCCCATAGTGCTGCTGGATGAGGTCGGTAAGGTGTTCGAGAGGCTTATCGTCTCCCGCCTTATCCAGCACCTCGAGGAGGTGGGTCCCGACCTGTCGCCGGTTCAGTACGGCTTCAGGGCGGGTCGGTCAACCTTAGACGCACTGTCCGACCTGCGGGCGCCAGTCAGGGAGGCGTGTGATGGGGGCGAGCAGGTGTTGGCGGTGTCACTCGATATCGCCAACGGCTTCAATTGCCTTCCATTCCGCGCAATCATGGCGGCGCTGCGGCACCACAATGTGCCGCACTACCTCATCCGTCTAATAGGCAACTGGACCTGGACGGGACTGGCAACCTGGACAGGTGAGACATCGTGTTTTCCTGCAGCGACGGGCAAGTTGGCAGCCGCCGACCTGTGCCAGAGTTAACTGTGCTATTCAAAATAAATGCAAGAAATATGCTAGACAAACGTATACATACATTAGTATGTATTTGGTATTTATAGACAATAAATACTACAAGTTATTTTACAGAGCTCCGAAAGGGCCTTGTGCTCAGGATTCATTCACTAGATACATATAAATATAAAGTACACGCAAAACGCTTTAATTCCCATAAAAGCAATTGTGTCATGATGTCGCCATAATGATACGAATTTACACCTAGCTCCCACAGATTACTAAATATAGGGTCACAGATTACTAAGCATATAAGTTAAATTTTTGCGTTGAACATTGAATTCATATATTGGCGACCTTCGGGGCCAAGTGATTAGTCCGCTTGATTTCAACGTTTCGCTATCTCTGCGATTTTGGCCCCGAAACCCGGTGGGAGTAATGTTGGTGTGATGAACACGAGCACTTGTGCCTTAGTTATAGCTAATATATATTTCTATAAAACAATAATTTTTTATATATGTATGATTTATTTATATGTCTGTCCCTTATCCTCTCTATAACACAAGTCTTACAGAGCTTACTTAAAGCTAAGTTGGCGCGAGTGTATTAAATATTTATTTTTTATTTGTTATTTATACAATCATATTAGGTTCGTTTTAATTTGAGTTCTTAATCATATATATACATAAGTATAGATATATATATATATATATATATATATATATATATATATATATATATATATATATATATATATATATATATATATATATATACTTTTCTCTAATAGAGATAAATGTTATTATGCATTTATTTAGTACTATACATGCTTTTAATAAATAAATATGATTATGGGAGAGTAGAAAGCAAATGATTTTTAAGTACTCTCTTGAAAACAGCCACGGATGAACTGTCGCGAATACTTGCATGCAATTGGTTCCAGAGCTTCGTTGCTGACACCGTAAACGAATTCTTAAAGTAACTCTGTCTACATATCTATTGCTTATGTAATAAACTGCTCGGTTTCTATTTTAACTATATTACCTTTTGTTAATTTATTTTCTATAGTTAAGTAAAAACACATTAAACGAGAATATTATAGTAGTGTGTATGAATTATGCGATGTTAAACACAACCCTTGTGTGCAGTGGCGCATATAACCGGATCATCCGGCTGACTGCGTGGTTGCGGGTTCATTCCCGTTTGTGTATTATTTTATCGTGCGGTGCATTCTTGCTCGCTTGGCTAACTTCAAAGGTTAGGAGTCTGCTCTTTGCGAGATGGTTCTAGATGAAATAGTTGCGGAAACCTTTAAATATAAATTTAGGAGTCCCGTATCGTGTATTCTAAAATTCGGGTGGGTGGACAGGTATATAAAAATATGTATACAGAGATTGATTTAAAATCAAAATTAGGTTTATTTAAATATGACATTAGAGAAAGCCCTTTTGTATCGTCAATTTTTTTTCCAAATATACGGGAAGACAAATATTTACACCTTAGAATGTAATATCTTCAAATCAACACCAAGCATTGGCATCATTTAAATAATCATTGACTACTATTACTACGAACTTTATTTATTTATTAGTAGTAATAATTCATTCATGTATTTCAAACAAGAGAAGCTGTTGGCGTTGCCTTTACTTCATCAATTGCACCTAAAAGGTCTTTCGATGCTGGTTGTCCATGCATATGCCCATCACTCGAGGACCTTACTTCCTCAACGTCCTGCAAGTAATGTGATCACTGCCACTCCAGGTTCACAATTCTTCGGGATATAACGTCGTCTCTAATTCTTCTGCAGATTTCATCATTTCAGAATTGGACATTTAAAACTGCCATAGACAAGTCTATGTGCTAATTAAGTTAAAAACAAGTCCCTAATAAAAATAATTATGATATTATAATATCGCTATCCCGTAGCGGTTGTTATACGTAGTACTAGAGACAATATTGAGATATGTGATTCAATTCGCTGTCGCAAACAGAAATAAACTATCTTGCAACTAAACACTAATAGACTGGACAAAAATTACATAGTTCCTATTTAGTGTAATCTGTGACAATATATTGTATTTTAATGCTTAAGTAAAATAATGTTCGTTTTACGCTTATAGGAATTTTGTTTTTAGAAGCTATATTCTACAGCTGCTGCATTCGCTCAAAATGTACATACTCGTAAATCCTTAAACTTTATGAAGAAACTAGCGACCCGCCCCGGCTTCGCACGGGTGCAGTGAAAAAATGGTTATGGTGGGTTATCCCTAAGAGATAGACATATACCATCGCGGACTTTTTTGTGGATTTTTGTAAGTTGTACAATACTGTAGTACATTATTTTGGTCTATCTCGTAGGGTTCAGCCAGCGTTTGCAATATAAGCGCAAAAAAACGTGCTTATTTACGACATCACATTAGAAACCTTTAAATTTATCAGTGTTTCTCTACTATATTATGCATTTATTATACATACAAACCTTCCTTAAGAATCACTCTATCTATTAAAAAAAAACCGCGTCAAAATCCGTTGCGTAGTTTTAAAGATCTAAGCATACATCCTACGGACATACAGCGAAAGCGACTTTGTTTTATACTATGTATTGATTGTACGATTATTAATTCAAACACGTCTCGATTTATAGGTAGGGCATACTTTTAAGTTATGTTTTTTTTAATTCGACGGCCAAGCAAATAAAATGTGGGGTATGAATTGCTCACTTCAAAGCGAGCATTTATTTGTTATTATTTAAGGATATCACGCGTCTTTATAAGACACGGTCCTTTATAAGGCGTGCACGGGTATATAGATCCAACGCGTAAAGGCCATTTAAGCGAAATTTATTATTATTATTATTGTACAAAAAAAATTGATCGATCACTTATCTGTTAATATCTTAATACGACTGGTACGAGATGTCAACGCCGAAAAAACCACATGTTACTCGTAAACCATGTTGACATATTGTTGACCTATGTAAATGCAAACATTTTCATCTACAAAAATTATAACAATATTCAACTTCGGTCTTTTTAAATCTAGGTCTAGGAATCTTCGGTCTTTCAAAATTGATTGTTATATTTCGAAAAATACTATGTGTCCGCGTGTGTGCACTGTGGGTCTAATTTACAATACTTCTCACTTAGAGCCCCATTCTCTGAATATGTTAATTAGCCACTGAAAATGCAATAAGGTACAAATTTCATCAGCAGTTGTTAGAAAGCTTACGTGTAGGATTCCATCTTTGATCTTATTATCGCTTACCAACAGGGATCTTTCCCTCTGGAAAGGACAGGCTGAGAATCCTCGTGGATTTCGATTAATGTCTGGACACTGGACATGGATTATGTCGAACTCCAGACGGATAGAGGCGACTCAACCAGAATGATCTACCGACAAAACTCACCACTGATCCTTTTCTACAAGGGCCCTATGGTTGTATGGGAACCATTTTGAACCTGTTTTTATATGAAAAAGAAATATATTTATAATATAAATACATAAACTAGATAATCCGGGACTTCTCGAGATTATGCTTATATTGAATAGACGTCTTAGACCATACCTGCCCTGGTCGACACTTCACAGCTTGCTGCAAATGTACGTTCATCAATTCATATAGGCCGGAGTCACATGGGTGTACCGTGCCTTCCTTCGCGCATATGTCCTCTTCGGAGGGCAGCGCTGACCGTACCGTCTCCTGAGTGTGCGGCAAACCTCTCTCCATTCAGGGGCTCCGTAGGGCTTATGGCCAAGGCTGGGCTGAGTTTAGTTGGTAGGTGACGCGATCGGACCGCTCTGGTCATGTGGAGTCCAACATAACCTCCGTGACACTTACTGTTGCGGGGGTATCCTCGGTACATTTCGTGCTCGTCGTGAGGATTCTCAGCCTCACTCTCCTGAGGGGAAAAACATATCTGTGTCTCATATGCAAACGTTAATGTGACTATATAAAAATAATAAAAACATAGTTATATGTCGGGATCGATTTCAAAAAATGGGAGGCAGGACGCCGAGAACAATGTCGCCGGTGCGAGTAACTGTTATAAATTAATTCTATTTTTTTTATGTATTATATATGAGAAATGTTCGCAAAACATTCCTACATTACGCCTGTGGTAAAGTCGTTACGAAGTTTTAATGTCCAATTAGAAATGTTTAATTTGTTTTTGTAGAACTTTGATTAATATTTGAGGCTAGCCGTCTACAATAAATACTATGAATAAGATTTGAATAAACGTTTTTGTAACCTTGTTTTTTTAGTCATTTTGAGGTTAGAATTGTCGCGAAAAGTAGTTACTGCAAATAAATCGTAGTCGTTTAATCAATTTGAATGCTAGATAATCACATCATCTAAGAACATAAACGCTTGTTAGTTAAATGGAACCATTCAGACCTGTTTTCGATTTGATTTTCTTTTGTTTTCTTATAAGCCCACAGCAAGCATTAGGCTGATTATATAATTCTATTGCTATCACATTTTGATTGAAATTGACAGATATTGCAGTTGCATTGCTGCTTTGTGTAGACAATTCTCACATTGAATGCGGCAATGCATTCAGCACCTGGTGCATTCAGCACCTGTCAGTTTCTAAGCAAAAGAATTACACAATCAGTGAGTGAAAAGTTACAAATCATTTATAGATAAGTGAAAAATACTCTAAATTACCTTGTTATTATCAAACTAATAAATGTACAAATACTATATATTTCACGTTAAATATTTAATTCTAATGACAACATTTTCTTGAAACTATTTGATATAAAAATAATTAAATATCATACTGTTAAAGAAACCAAATTGTACTTTTACACTTAAGGCATTTGTGTATAAATTATGTAGACAATAGTTAAAGTAATCGATTGCAGTTTAAGTATTTATTTATTCTACACTAGCTGGAGACCTATTTTTGAATTATGAATGCGACTTCGAAATCGCCGATGTGACTAATAATCACCGATTTTCAATAATTCTTATTTTTCAATATCACTGATGTGACTACCTTAGTCACAGGTGTGATTTCATTACGAGTGCCCTCACCCACTCGTAATCAAGTCATACTTGTGGAAATGTTATCTGTATGTTGTTAGATTTTTCAGTCTATATATACAATATACATATATGTGCACAGTAGTAATATGTAGCACATATATTATATATATATATAATAACCATAATGGTTAAGCCGGCAATAACCGGCAGCGACTACATTCTGCGTGGAATCGAACTCTTACATTTGTGTGTACATTATCTATGTTGGCAGCTCTGCGATCGACTTTCAAAAATTGGATGTTTAGGAATCCGTGACCTCAAAGTCACCGCTGACTATTTAGTCAGCGGTGATTTCGAAGTCGCATTCGTAATTCAAAAATAGGTCTCCTGGTCCCCGCGACTTCGTCTACGCAGGGCACTTATCGTTATATTTTGGACAATTCACACAATATCTTTATAAATTGTAGCCTAGGTTGTTATTTTTATGTATTATTGTAGTTCCATTAAAATCTTTTAAGTAGTTTTTACGTGAAAGGGTTGGTAACAAACATACATTCATACTTATAAACTGTCGCGTTTGTAATATGTAGGGGATAATTATCAAGATTATTTTGTTTGTAATATGTAGGGGATAATTATCAAGCTTATTTTGTTTGTAATATGTAGGGGATAATTATCAAGATTATTTTGTTTGTAATATGTAGGAGATAATTATCAAGATTATTTTGTTTGTAATATGTAGGGGATAATTATCAAGATTATTTTGTTTGTAATATGTAGGGGATAATTATCAAGATTATTTTGTTTGTAATATGTAGGGGATAATTATCAAGATTATTTTGTTTGTAATATGTAGGGGATAATTATCGATATTCACAAACCATTGATAGGTAAGGTTGTAACCCGAACTTTTTGGCTACCACCAGCGAGCACAATCAGAAGAGCATGAGACTATATATTAATAGGGTGCTCGTGGATACAGTGGGGCTATTGGTTATTTAGTGTAAAATAAAACACTGGAAATGCACCAAGAATGACCACCAAATTTAATCTTCACTTCACATATCATATATCGAACCAATGACAACATACATTCATTTCTAATGATTTTTTTTTCTTACAAGGTACCAGATCATGCTTTGACAAAGTTCTTCTCAAGGGTATTTAGGGTGTACACATTTAAAGTATCTAATGCAATATACAATCAAAATATATTTTATATCTATAGTATTTCATAGAGCCTTTATCCATAGGATAAAACCGTCATAATGTGGCCGTGCTTATGAAATGATTTCGTTTGTATATAGACTCTTCAACCGTGGGCATAAGACAAATCCGACAAAAGCTTAAATTAAAACTGAAATTTTAATCTCAAATTTATCTTAACGCGCTGAAGCATTCAGTTTACTTTTGATTACTCGTTTTAATGAGTAGAAAACACTGGCGACAATGGCTGTATTTCTCGAAGTTTGTATATATATTCACGGTCCTGTACAATATTTTCTTGTACAGAACGTATAACATATATAATACTTTGGCGGTGCAGACAGGTAATGCCGCTAGCCTAATGGGATCCAATCGGCAAGCTAACTTGCTAGTCAGGGTTTCTTTTTATAAGTGGAATGTCTTCTTTCTTTTTATATAAATATATATATGTATATAAGTTTAGAACTATATATCTCTTTGTTTATAGGATTAGTTTATTTAATAACCAGGTTATTAGTTATGTTATTATTATTAAATATTAATTATAATAAGACAATCATGTACTTTTTTGCAGCATTTGAATACCTATATATTTTATTCGTCTTAAATTATTACATTGGATATTATTTTGACATTATTATCCGACTGTAGTATGATTTCCATTTAGACAGACCAGACAATTGTACATTGAACAATTGCCATTAAATGATTTTGCTGTCAGATTGGTATATCCAATTAAATGGTATTTTGGCATTCACTTTTGTTATTTTATGACAAATATCTTAAAAAAGCTTTGATACTAATTTATTCGATTGAATTAAAACAAATTCAAATCCCTGTTTTCATTAAACATTAACCAATCTGGCTAATAATCTGCGGCTCGCCGCATTCTTTGCTATAAAATTTTACTTATCTCAGAATGAGATAAAACGTTGCCTTTTTATTATATTGTATTGTCCAACAAAGATTTGCTTTATTGTGTTTATCATCTGTGTACTTGCTATTCTTATGAAATTCTCAGTAAATCTGCAACCTCCGAAAACCATGCTGAGTACATTGCCAACTTGTGATAGTATACAATATATCAGTACCCACTAATTTCAATGCCATATATTATCGAGATGTTTAGGATCGTTTTTAAAAAGTCGTATTCTAAAATCTAAGTTAAACTCAAATCTCTTCTTGAGTACAGTTAGAAAAGAATAACGCTATGTGGTCTCAACAGCCCCCTGGGTAGGGGACAAGGGTGTGTGGGACTCCACGGCAGCCGCAATTACCTACTAAAACCCTCAGAAACAGCTCACAGGCCATGAATGAGCGGTTACGAGCATGCGCAGGGCGCTGCGCTGCGTAAACCGCTCGGCCTAGCCCGCTCCGTTCCAACATGGAGCAGCACAGGCTGCCGTCTCCGCCAGAGGCATAAAGGTAGCTAGTGTTCTCCGTAGCTAACCCCACCATCGCAGGAGTCGTGTGCAATGCAGGCGATACGGTGCCCGCGCAATGCATCGCCTACTGCCCAATCTCGGGGGACCGAGGGATGGAGTTCGCCGCCTGTACGAGGGCGTCGTGCGATCCGTGGCCATGTATGGGGCTCCCGTGTGGTTGCAAGACTGCGCGAGGTCCCCCCGCTGCAGAGCTCTGCTACGGAGCCTGCAGCGGATAATGGCCATACGGATCTCGGGCTCGGTAGCACAGCTGCGGCGCCGCCGCGGGTCGCCGGCGGGCGTGAGGATGTCGCGACTGCTACGGCGACCCGGGATGGACCACGCCCCTTCCGTGGCCGGGGGGCGTCGTCGGTGGAGGAGACCGGGGGAGGTAGTAAGCCTCCCCCGAGGAGGGCTCCCCTGTATCGACGGGGGAGCGGAGGCTGGGGGTTCCCTGAAGAAGCTTGATGTTTCCGGGGGCTCCCTACATGCCCGAGGAAGGCCATCCCTGAGGTTTTTAGTGGGTAAGCCTCCCCCTTCCTGGGAGGAGAGCCCCACATAACCGCCGGCTCGCCACAGCCGGGGTATGCAATTTAATGCATTTTCCTCAGGGGAACAAAAAAAAAAAAAGGCGAAAAAAGGGGAACAAAAAAAAATTAGGCCCATCCGCACCGCTCGCCGACCCCCACTAGGGCGGCGGGTCTCAATAGCACCATCCCTTAATAACTGTACCCAAGCAGCAATCTGAGCTTTTGTTGGATTTTAGACTACGCCTGCGCTGCCTTAGTGTGATGTTTTAAATAATTAAATTATTTATTTTGTTTTTACATCGATGCGCTCACTCATTAAAAAACACATAAACATCATTACACATTTAAACATATCCCGTACCAATCTTTAACTCACACACATGCATTAATGTTGATTTTTTAAAATAAGTTCATAATGTTGCATTTATTCTGCATTTGAAACATTTATTGAAATAGAAATCTTGTGATTGCATTCTGTTTTTAAAGATATTTTGTGCACTGTAAGACAATATTATATCAATAAAATAAAATATATTCCCCTGTAAGTAAGAATACAGCAATGCGATTATTTTTGCTTTAATAATTAATTAGATAAAATAAAGGTACTCAAGCAGACGATTCATAAAGAAAGTATCCCTCTGGTGAAGCCAGGTGCTCTGTTATATATAATCAACGACAACTTTTTTAAATAGTTCGGTGAAATCCCATATCATTTGGTAGAAGTCTAAAAAACTATACAGAACACTAACCGCATAGAAAAGAACTCGTTTAACCTCTGATCAATATTGTCACATAAAGAGTCAGACTAAACAAATTGTTATATACACTTCACATATACCCTTGAATTATATATATGCGGGTTCAGGTATATGCGGATTGCTTCCCCATATTTTTACCTCTGGTAAATGTAAAAATCAAAAGATACACCATATTAAAAGTCATAGCACCAATGCTCTATTACAGAATTATAGGCGCTACTATAAACTAAACAGATCCGTTTGTTTAAAAGGGAGTTCACTACAAGCGTAAGTCATAAACTAAGATTGTGACGCCAAATGAGAAAGATAAAGTATAGCAGAATATATATAAATATTGCACTAACACTCGCTCCGGCTTGACGATTAGATACACTAAGTGCTTGTTGTAGTTTGAATCATAAGACAAAGCGGGATTATAATCTCTTGCCATTTAGAATACGTTTAAAATAACTAAATAGTTAATCTATTTCCGCTGTCGATATATCGTTTTTTGTATCAATAACAAAATTTATTAAATAATGCAAATTTTTATTTATTTAAAAATACTAGTAAAGACTTATTTATCACTAGACCGTGGCAATACCCGCATTATATTGCATTTAGAAAAATCTTGATCAAAATTCAATTTTTTTTATAGTCAAGCTTCTCATTAAGGCTTTGGCGCCACTACTGCGGGGTGATTAGAGTCTCCAGGTCAACATGTATACTCTGATACGTTGAATGAGGCTATGGGTTTCGTATAGCATATTCATTACTACTGCATTGAAATCCATACGTGAAATCTGGAGCTGCTACTTGAGTACTACTCTACCCCAAAAACCGAGATTTTCTTAAGAAAGTGCCGGAGTTACTTGAGAGAAAAATGCTCCAAAGAATATATGGAGTTTTATGGAAATGCTAACAATATGAGAAGTAGGAAGGTACCTTAATTTATTTCTAGGTTTGTGGCAAACATATCGCACTGTGACTAGATTTACTAAATTATCGATATCTTTATCGATTATATCTTTCGAAATAAAAGCCTAACAACCGCAGCCCGATTCTGATTTGAGAATTTCAAGTTAAGCACTACTCAACCCTGACTGAGCATGTGGCAAATAGTGTTTTGTGTATGAATTAACATTTGACACATGCTCATGAGAGTCTGTGTTGTGCGTACCGTTAAATTCACAAATTAGATACCGACGGTTATTTCTTTATTTATTTAGGTCAACCAACAGGTCAACAACCACTAATAAAATCTTATAAATAGGTTCTAATGTATTCTACTAAGTGTAGACCCAATTACAGGTTGCCGCGGCATGCATAAGTAAACTCGATGCTACATAACAATTTTTTATAATATATTAATTGACATATATGAAATTATGAGAAAATATATGAGAAAACATATATGAGAAAAGCTCAACAAAAAATTAACTAGAGTTGTAAGGACCCGACCGATAGACTATTTATAATTTCTAGTCTAAATCTTGCTGTTTTGTCTGAAAAAATATGAATATTAATTTTCTTTATTAGAATATTATACTGACGCTGGATTCTATTCACGGTGGCGTGGTAACCCAGATTACTCCTACTGCCTTTCACCGAAAAAGGGACATATTTACTAAGACGTGGCAATTTTATGGGAATGTTAAGATTAATTGAGTTTAATCATCTATAGGTACATATAGCGCTTAAGCGCATATCTTGGCCCGTATTACAAAGAGAGTGCTCAAACCAACAACCGTCTTTAAAGTCAATAAAAATCTATAACGCCATATAAAATATCGCACAAACAAATTACTGAGTACTCCACGTTTTACTTTTGACCCCGCGTTTAATCTGATTCCTGAGAAATTCTTAAAAAGCGCTGCTTTTTAACGTGCTATTTCAAAGTACCCAGTATAGTCATCAATAAAATTGATATTTTTAAAGTACTGTTAAAAAAGCCTAGTGTTGTGATTTTATTTTTTATTGCTTTTTAACGTGCCATTTCATGCATTTATCAGCTGGTGGTATTTTATTGAGGCTCCTTTTGAACGACCGTTTCCATTTGAAGAGTAAGTATTTGTTTGTAAGTTTGTAAGTATTTTATTCGCACGCTCTCAGTTTAGATATTACGTGAATTTTAAAGAATTTGCTTTTTATGTGTTCTTTCAGATTTGATCAGAACTCTCAGATAAAAAAACACATTTATCTATTTAATAGAATGATTGTGGTCAGATTAATTTGTTAGCAAATGAAATGGTGGCACAAAAGGCACACAAAAGTGCGCGCGCGCTCATTCGCACTTTGGCTGCACGCAAGAGCGTCCGTCGGTCAGCCATTTGGTGCCATAAATCATTACAGACCCGTGTACAGTGAATAATTGTAATTTGACATAAATCACCTCATGTATTCTTCATATTATATTTAATAAGTATTTGTCGACATGCCGGCCATTGTTCAGTGGACAGGTTCATTAACTTACAGGATGGCTCACCTTTTTTTTTGTCCCGCTGAGGAAAATGCAGTGAATTGCCTCGAGAATCGGTGTGTATGTGGGGCTCTCCTCCCCAGAAGGGAAATGCCTACCCACTAAAAACGTCAGCAATCGCTCGCATCGCTGCACTACCACGACCCCGTCGGTGATTAGTCTATTTCAGTTATTTTCACAGTATCATGACGTATGGCATACTATTGTGGGGATTTGCGGCGAATATTGAAAGTATTTTCGTGCTCCAAAAAAAGCGATTCGCGCTATCTATAATATAAAACAAAGAGAATAACTCAGTGATTTATTTAAGGAAATAAATATAATGACATTAGCGTGTCAATATATTTATGAAAATTTAATATATGTTTATAAGAACTACGATACATTTAATACAAATTTTCAAATTCATCATTTAAACACGAGAAATAAAAATAAGCTTGCCGTTCCAACATACAGGCTTCAAAAAACTAGAGGTTCGTTCTTAGGGAAATGTGTAACTTTTTATAACACACTTCCAGAAAATATTACTGCTTCACCGTTTCATAAATTTAAAGCACATATTAAAAATATTCTAATGATGATTTCTTGAATGATTAAAATGCTTGAATGTAATTTTTACGATATTTAATTTCCTGAATAATTAAACATGCTTGGATGTAAATTTTGCGATATATAATTTTAATGATTCTTTATTAAATGATATTTTTGTTTTGTACCGGACATATACATATTAGATTTGTTTAATGCGATATGACTCTTGTAACGGAAATATATATTTGTTAGTTATTTTAATTTGTATCGGAGGTTGGGTTCAGACTGTGTATCGAAGCCGGCTTCCAACTGACGACTCTGTAATGATATAGGGAGAAAAGAAAATCCCTTGCTGGTTCTTTCCAGTACAAGGTCTCCCGTCGTAGACTTGTGAACCAATGGCGTAGCATCTTTGACATTCAAAAGTGATTGTAAAATTCTATTTGAAGAATAAATTTTTGATTTTGATATTGATTTTTAATGGCGGTAAACGCCCACTCCAAGCCACCACGAGGATGGCCGCCGTATACCTTCGGGTCCCCTGGACGACAACCACCTCCTCTTAAAGAAGAAGGGGGGTTTCACCCGTCAGCCATTGGTTGATAGAAGCGGCCCGCCAGGTTGGGCCCTCTCGGGAGGCCCTCTGTCAGACTATTAGCATTTCAAAAGACGTTGCCCACGGTGCACCACGAGGAGGTTATGTGACATTGCACCCTTCAGGTTGACTCACCTAGTTATATCATCAGCTAGTATTCAGTGCTTTTATTCGATCTTCACCAAATAGTAGTTAAATCTTGTGCGAGATTAACTAACACTTCGGTTTCCGACATACGGGTATTCCTGCCACTCTTAGAGTCTTCCGCCTTAACGAACATCAGTCTTGAATATGTCTAATTATATATTTGTATAAACAAACACACATTAATATTTACTAATTTTCTTTAAATATATCGCAAAAGTATGCTTAAAAAGTAAAATGTGCAAGAAATGTGAAAAGACCTAGATAAAATGTACTGAATTAATAGAAACGAAAATGGACTCATTGTATAAAGGGGGCGAACACAGTATTTAGGTACTTTGCTGCTTTTCAACGCTGTAGTGTGCGCAAATTGCTCTTTTGAAAATGCTTACTCAAGCCACAAATCGAGCACTTCACAATTGTTTCAAATGTTATTTTGGCGGAGTCTTCTGTGAAGGCGTGGAGTTGTGATTTTTGACAAGTTGATTTGTGACACTATAATTATTTCCTATTTTTATTTAACTACCAAAATGTCACTTTTACAAGTATATCAATAGATATTAAACTAAATAATGGTTTTGTTATTAAAACAAAAGTTCTTATTCAATATATCATTGCCGTAATGTTCGAGATTATATTATCAATTTAAATAATCAAATTCTCCATTCATCAATATATTGATTTTATGATTTTTTTTTTGTTTGGGTGTTTTCAATTGATGACATGGCTCATTACATAAAAACATTTAAAAAGAGCGAAAAACAGAATACAATTGCAAAATAAAACAACGAAATAATTTAATTTTTAAGGATTCATTGGGTTTGCGATTATGGAGCTCTTTACGAGATCCAATCGCGACGCTGAAAGGTTTTGGAGACAGTGAAATTGGGGCATCAGGTTAATGGTCGAGTTTGAGGACCAGCGCCATTTGACCGATGAAGCCGCCAGGGCAAAGGTTGTCCTGTATTTTGGCTATGTTCAGCTCGCTATATATTAATATGTATACGAATATATTAATAATTATATTATATTTAAAAACTGCTATATGTCGAACAGTTAAGGTGATAATAAGATAAGATAAGTGATAGGAAACTAGTATTTGTGGTTTCTGTCACAGTGTACAGATTATTATAAATTTGTTATACTTTAAAGTACAAAAAGCAAAAGGAATATGTGTCAACAGTCAATGCCGTAATAATGATGTTAAATGTATTTCTGAATGATTTGAATTTAATGAGGTTAAAAATATATTACAGAATTATGTTGAATTCTGTGATCGTTTGACACAAATTAGTACATTATGTTTGTGTTTGTTTCTTGTTTTTTTTTCTTTCTTATGGCCGTTTTCACCAACCTTGCCTTAGCTTAGGCGACTCCTAAGAGACATGCTGTCTCACTCTTTTTGGTTAATACAAACAGTGACAGCATGTCACTTAGGAGTCGCTTAAGCTAAGACAAGGTTGGTGAAAACGGCCATTAGTCTCTGGTGGAGATCCCTAAGAGTTACTACCCAACAATCTATGTTTCATAAAGGATATGTTTTCTATGTTTATGTGCTATTTCTGGTTGTTTCAGTCGGATGGGCGTCACCAACATCCCAAAATCCAGTCGTCTAGACTCTCCCCTGATCTCGCCGCAGGTAAGCTTTAAAAATATACACAAGATGAAATATACCCTAAGTTCGCGTCAAAAATATCCAGCGAGTCGCACTCATTCGTAGTGGTATAAAATTTAAATATACAGTATAACCCTATATAGCGAAATTGAAGGGCGGGGTACTTTCTTACGCTATAAAGAGTTTTCGTTATACTAAGAGAAAAAAGATATAATAATAATTAAGTAATATTATAAGGAATTAAAAAAAATATATATACAACAATTTTTATAATCAGTAATTTTTGTTTGTCGCTCGCCATGTTTACAGTTCGAAAATCAAAACAAAAAGTTAACCCACAGCAAGTCGGAAGTGAAGTAAGTAAATACGTACTAAGCAATAAATGAACACATTTCTAAGAATTCTATTGTATGAAATGCTAGTTGGTGCCCGCGGTTTTGTCTCTGCAGTATTAGTATTTCGAGTAGCTTATATTAATGGGACGCATACCTTTATAAATAGGAGCCTATGTGTTATTCTGATGTATAAGCTTTATTCTTGTAAAGTTACATTCAATTCATTTAGTAGTGTTTACAAGAAGAGTAACAAAAATTCATCTATACAAACTTTCGCGTTTATTACATTAGTAGGCAATTACGTCTCTGAATCAGTAATGTGTTTAAAGGTCAGTGACATAAATGTTTCGCTATTGAGAGCGGTTTCTACGCTATAAGGAGTGTTTTATTACTAATATAACAATGTAAACCAAACAAATCTTCGATATTCTATGTTTTAAAGAGTTTTTATTGAATAGAAATTCGCTGTATGGAGTTTACACTGTATATGAATGTGTGCGTCATGCCATGAGTCAGCACGGACGGCAATTTTTTTCGTAACCGTTTTTAAAGTATATTATATGTTAAGAGGCCTATTACAATTCTTCATTCTGCGAGATTAGGTATTTCGAGCGTCCTGAGCATCCCGACAACTCATTGAAGGTCACATGTCCAAAATACTATGTTAACGCCACGACTAAGTCATTTTGATACCTTTCCCAAATTTTTTATATTTATATTTTTATGGAATAATTCGTTATTGCTATATATATCGTATAAGAAGAAACACATTATGTGAAGATGATATTATAAATAGGACAGATGATATTGTTAAAAATAATGTTTATTAAATATTACCTAGTATGTTATTTAGCAAAAGACAGTTTTAGTTTTAAATTAAAAATAGGTCAGATTAGAAAAAAACTAGTTACCAACTATATAAATAATCATAAAACAGAATCACCTATTTGCCGAATTTCCATCAAATCGATCCAATGGTTTTGGTGTGAAAAAGCTTTAGAAATAATAGATAACTTAATGTATAGAATAGAATAACTTTAGAAAAAATATGAAATTAAGGAAAAAAATAATAGTTTAAAAGTCGCGAAAAAAATAATTTTAGTTACGTGATCAAAACTGATACACTGACGATCAACGGCACGATCACTGGATTCGATCAATGTTGGCGCAAAAAAATTCGACATAGGTCCGACTCTTACGGCCGGTTTCTGAAACGCATGTTATGTTAACACGTTGTTAATCTCTCATTAAATCGTTGTTAATGTTAGATGTATGGATAACAGCTGGTTACTGAATGGGTTATAGTGTAAAATTATCTAATTGACTATTTTTTGGTTATTTACTCATATATTTGGCGTTTAATAAGAAATAGTAAACGTGTTAACAGCGTGTTAACATAACATGCGTTTCAGAAACCGGCCGTTAATTACGAATATTTACTTTATAATCTATACAATCAGTAAATTTTATGGAATATTATTGTTTAGTGTTATAAATTTACACCAACAAGTTAAACACGCCTTATTATTAATTCCGTAATCACTTAAAATTCTCTCTACTAGCTCGGCTAATGTCCCTCGAGACAGGTTGGTAGTTGGCTGGGTAGGTAATCCTGGCGCGTCCTGGAACGCGGTGCCGCGTCCCGGCTCTCCCGACCATAAATCATGACTGTTATTCCCCCAAAATATACGGCCTGCACCAGTCTCTCTAACATTCAACGATATTATTTTCGTATATTTCATCGCCTGTTTAGAGGTTGGAAAGCTTTGTGTGTGTATAATGAAAGTGAAGTGATGTACGTTGGTTGAGGTCGCGTTGGGTGATCGGCAGTTTAAATTTGTGCTTCCGAAAAAAATAGCTTTCACATTTATCCAAAAATCGATTTTGTTCCTCAATTATAAGGATCAAAGTAGATCTTTTCGATTGAGGGTTTTTTTTAATAGTGTGAATTAATGATGTTATGACAATATATTTTATATATATCATTCATTGATTCTTATCAACATTAACAACTCATTAAAAATTTAACATCAAAATGTTTTTGTTATTTTTTTCTTCTTTAGTATGTAACTAAAATTTACTGCTGTCTAAGCAGTAAATTTTAGTTACATATATACTGATATACAAGTTGCCAACACGAAATAGAAATAAGGAACGAAATAGAGATAATTTACGTACGTTACATTTCATTTTGAACAAAATATAGAAAAATATTGGAACCTATTGTATTTTTATTATAGTACATTTATTTGACATATTCGATTATTACGTGAGCATACCCTTACTGTATTGTTACAGTCTTGGATGTATCTTAAAATTATTCCTTTCATGTTACATGTTCAAAATGTTTATATAAATAACGCAATAAGTGAAAGTTAAAAATATTTTTAATAAGGAATTGTTATTTATTAATCGATAATTATAATTTAGAATGTTTATACGCATATTTTTTCTTAACTTCAAATCCAACAAAATTAACGAAAATTGTAAATAGACATAGAATAGACTAAGAAGTATAATAAACAATCAGCAGCAAATTCAGATAAACATTCGCATTAGGAAAACAGTTTTATTGCGTATAGAAATAGAGGAGGTAATGCTAAAAAATACATTATCGGTACTTAGCAACTCGCAACAAAATTTTTTCTTATTGTTTTTTTTTATACCACGTTGGTGGCAAACAGGTATACTGTCCAATTGATGGTAAGCGGTTACCGTAGCCTATGGACGCTTACAACACTAGGGGCTTAGAAACGTATTTATTACCATTTTGAAGAACCCAATACTGTAGCTCTCCGGCAGGAAAACCTCGGCAGGAAGCTCATTCCACAATCGAAGTGTACACGGGAGGAAATTCCTCTCAATACACACTGTACACATCCTCCAGAGATCTCCAGAGATTCTCCAGAGAGAACAAACACTATAAATAATCTTAAAATAGGTACAAAGAAAAATGTTGTAATAAAAGCACAATAAAATCGAGCTACTAGCAAAGAAATTAAATAAATAACGTGAAGTGAGTAAACATTTAAAATGCTTACCTACTATATTATATAACGTAAGTGCTATACTGGGGTTTTTTTCAATACAAATTCGCAACTGAGTGTCGCGAATGTGTGTGTGCATTGCTAAAAGTTGTTTTGGGTCTCGTCTGTATCGATGCAGTTCACATCATTTTTATTAGTAATAAATAGATAAACGTTTCCTATATTCACACCAGTAAACCTAGCCCAAAGAAAGCACGTTATGGATACTGTGTAAGGATCTAGGATAACAGTTAGATACAAACAATTCATCACAATTCAACCTACAATATTCTAAAACAAGGTCGTATATGTAAAAATTCAATATGGCGACGCGAAGAGATCGTAAGAGTTATAAAACATATCGCATTTGTTCTTACTTCAAAAAATACTTTAAACTAAATGATTGACACAGAGAACTATTAACAAAATATTCGACAATGCTGCGAGCATGTGAAATAATAAAATCTATTCGCTGCCCAATTTAGGATCGTCCAATATGGCGTTATTTCGAGTTTCTCTTTAGATCAGATGTGATTTTGAACAAAACAAGTGACAAATGAAACGTTGAACGTCTAGCGGACTTTCAAGAATCTAGTTGCTACAACATGTTCTAAAGTTTTGAGAGTGATTGACGATAAATTTTCATTTTCAATAATTTCTTTAAGAGATAAATAAAAAATAGTTATATTGCTGCGATCTATTTAATTCGATTTAGGTTACACAAGAAATATTCGACATCGGTACGAGCGTGAAATAAAGCTATTAATTTGCCGCACAAGCTACAAAAGTCCAATATGCCGGGCTATCTCGCTGGAACCAGATTACATGGAACCAATTACTCTACACTGGCCGAGCTGGCTGCAACCGCTCTTATAGTGGCTTTGTAGAGGATAATACTAGCGCTAGATCGCACTCGAAAACCTTTCGAGGTGTTGTGTGCAATTGGAAAGTGATTGGTAATTTGCGGGAATTTGAAAATGTACCTGCGTTGGCGAATGTAAAGGCTCGTATTAACGAGCCTTTAAGCCTTTTATATTAATAATCATTTAAAATATCATAAACCCATATAACCTTTTGGAATATCTAATATCTACCCTTATTATGGTTTGGTCGTTTTGACAATAAAGTTAGACAATAAAGTTTTGACAATAATAACCCTTATATGAAACTTAATATTTTTCATGTATCATTGCCAATTACCACAGGTATTATATTTCCATATGTCTACAGTGTAATTTAGTTCTTGGCAATTATTATGGCCACACTATCGTAACGATTCAGGTTCAGTGTGAAATGGCTTCTCATATAAGTATAATATTCGTATAAAACTATTGTTGAAGAATATGACAAGGACCAGTAACACTAAAACACAAGGTTTAAAGAACATTAATATTATTCCTCTCGAAATCAATGGTTACATAGAGTTCGGCCATATGCTGCCTAAATGCCCGGCAGTGGGCATCTTACGGCTGCAATAATAAATGATACTTTGATGTTCATCTGTCCGTCTGTTTTTCAAAACCTTTTGTTTACAGAAATGCGTTTTTTTAAATTAACGTTTAATATTGTGTTAGTAGGTACTCCCACCAGCGACTGCCGCTGTACTTCCTAGCTCCTTAGCTTTAAGACCTGTATTGCAATTTGATGCGTACACTTTCATGAACCTCTAAAAAGAATTGTTTTATCTACTAATACCGAAGCTGCAGCTTCAGTACATGCTGCTCATCTCAGTCACACAGCCATCCACAGCTCGCCTCCGCGTTTGTATGCTAGATGAATATCTCCATGTCATAATCTATCCTATTAATTATTTTCTAACGCAGGTCCATCTGGAAAAATGGCGTAATAGACAAAACTTGAGAAACATCATCCTCTTGTTTATAAGTAGTATAATATTCTGTCTTTACAGGCGGTGAGGGCGGTATGACGGTCGCTCGCGAGGAAGCCTCGCCCGAGCGCCTGGGCGGCGCGTTGCGGCGGCTGCACTATAAAGCCACGCGACGCGCACACTCTGCCGCTGCCCGCCACCATGCGTCCACTCCGCCTAAGGTATGTCACTATTTGATGACCCGAACCTTGGAAAAACTAAAATACAGTAGATGTTTTGTTGTTTTCTGTTGTTTGTATCCTGGAGAAAATAGTTAACTTTCTTAAGCGAAAGAAAGCTTTTCTTAAAAACTAATACAAAAGCTTAACTACCGAGCCGTTGAAGATGCTGTTCAAGACTGTCTTTCCATGGGTGTCTTACCAATAATATTAACGTTATTGTTATGACATAGAATGCTGATCTAGTGTCTGTATTCCATCCGGAGATATTCGGTCATCTTCCTGAAAGCTTTATGTTAGCGATAAGTGAGTAGAGCTGTGATGCAATTCAGATGTTATATCAGCGATAAGTATGGTGAGGCATAATATAACTAAATAGACAATAAAGACACAACCTAACGAACAAAATTGGCAGTAGTTAGTTCTTTCCCATCGGATGGTTTAATGGTGAGCTGAAGCAACTTTAAAAGTGCAAACATATTTTTAATAGAGATCTCTTTTATCAAAACTAAGCGGCACCGCAAGTTAGATCTAGAGAAAACATACATTAATAATGTACCATCAAATACTATTATATTGTAAAACATATAAAAATTCGTCATCAGTTATACGAGTACGTATCCATTTCGTGCTATAAAATAATATACCCATTTTAATATAGGTATAATATAGAGATCTCTTTTATCAAAACTAAGCGGCAACGCAAGTTAGATCTAGAGAAAACATACATTTATTATTAAATTATATTGTAAAACATATAAAAAATCGTTATCAATTATACGAGTACGTATCCATTTCGTGCTATAAAATAATGTACTCATTTTAATATACTGAGTATAGTAATGGTCATTATGGCCATTCCAATCGGCATACATTGTTTTTAGCTCGAAATGTATACATATTATATTAATCCCCTATATTTTACTTATGGAATCTTATGAGCCAGGTAAGGGTCTCTTACAAAAGAAAAGAAACCTTCGATAGTGAACGCGCCTGAGAGAAAATCACCTGATTTACGCGAAGACAAGACTAAGGGCGAATATAAGGATAGACGTTAAGGTTATGAACACACATTAAGAATGATAACTAGAAAGAGTAAACCGGAGGAAGTACTTTACATTTTCAGAGAACTAAAGAAAATGCAGGGTTTTATAAAAGGAGCTGAGAAGTGTAGTAACAATGCCGTATTTTGGCATTTTAGTTTTAAATAATATTTAAAGATACAGTGCTATTTATGTAAACTAAAAATAAACCAGATATTTAATACTATTACAATAAAGAAGAAAACAGACATTAATAATAATAACATTATTATTAATAACAGGCTTATTGACACTTTCGTGTATAGTAAATTTCATAATTTACGTCGGGCGTAACAATCCTTACAAAATATATATTTTGCATCATCAACACTCTCTTTGTTTCAAAATTGGAGTAAATTCTCTACAATTGGAGGAAATTTACGATAGTGCTAGTACAATAGGCAATCATACAGAAGTTGTAGCATTTCGGTATATCATTCTACATTCGTAGCTTGAACAATCACGGAATAAAATTGATTTGTTTCCAGTGTTACTCCCAGTAGATTCAGTTAAGTACGGGATACCACTTCGTTGTATAATTCAGACAACACGATTACAAGAACTTAATTGAATCAGTGGTATCAGAGATTACCACTGATTCAATCAAGGTAATATTGGTATTAGTGATAATTTGAAGCATGTCAAAGAGCATTTTCACTAAGGAAAATATATCTTTTCTACCGGAAAATCGGATCTAAAGCGGGCGATTATCATATTATATGATAAATCTTCAAAAGATAAAATAATTTTCTCTTTGAAGTAATAGCATACATACATTCATTTACGTAACTATCTCGTTATACAGGAACATCTATACTAATATATAAAGCTGAAGAGTTTGTTTGTTTGTTTGTTTGAACGCGCTAATCTCCGAAACTACTGGTGCGATTTGAATAATTCTTTTTTTGTTGGATAGTCCATTTATCGAATATAGAATAACATTACGCTATGACCAATAGAGCAAAGACAGAGCGGTAAATGTGTAAACGGGGGAAAATTTATCATTTTTGAAGGCTTTCTTGCGTGCGCTGCGAAAACGGTTCAAGATACACAAAAATATGTATGAAAGAATTATTCCTCTATACATGATCTAAAAAAAAGTCCGCGACGGCATATGTCTATCTTTTAAGGTTTAGTCACAATGACCGTTTTTATGGTACCAAATTTGGTCGAAATAATTTGTTTAAGTTGTAACAACATAATAATATTAATCTTTATTCAAATATAAATATAAATATGTTGTTGTTAACCAAAAAATCTGCCGGAAGTCACTATTCCACGCGGACGAAGTCGCGGGCAAAAGCTAGTTCAATATAAATGAACAAAATCTTCGTGAATGAGTATTAAAAGACACATAACGTAAACTACACTTTTATCTATGAAAAATCGAATGGAACATAGGTGTAGTTTAAAGATACTGAACTGTGTCGTTTCTTACGTTTCGATTGTTCCTTTTCAATATTTTTCGTGTAGTGCTTATTTTGACATGCAGTCTCCAACATCCAAAGATCGCAAAGACGCAAGACATCCGCACGCAATATAATTTCAGCATATCGGTGTAAATTGCTTGTTCAAAAGCATATTAATAATTTTTTGTAGTTACTTTTTTCTTATGAACAACCTTGTTACCTTTATTTTATGGAAAGCTTAAAATGGCATCTTTAACATAGAGCGTCATTATAGAACTTTAGTAGATATTACATTACAGGTCCCCTCGCTCCTCCGGGACTGTTCCTTAATAATTTCACAACATATTAATCAACCCTATTGCTATAAACGTTACCCTTACGTGTTCTTACAAGCATTTAAAATCATAATGTCAAGTCATACTGCCCGCCGACCTATTTAGGCAGGGCTGGATCGGCATGTTGCCGTCTTATGGAAAAAGGGCGTTACTTACTAATACGGAAGGTTCAAGTTAACGGTACACTAATTGCGTTGTAATGCTTGTTGTCGGGTCAGTTAATAGTGGGAGTGATCGCAAAAAGGGCTTCCTTCTCATCAATGAGTGTCAAAATGGCATGTTTTCGTTTGTGTTTGAGGCTTTACAGCGTAAACAAGGGTTATACCTTGTAACGCAACTGAAATTCAAAGTTCCATGCCATACATTCCATGACTTACCATGCATGTCATAAGAGACTAATGAAGTTAGTAACTTCGAAATAAGCCCCATTAAGGCTGTATGCTTATAGATTTTTCATTATAATTTCCATCAATATCTCCGTGTCCAAAAAGGCCATCCCCAACAATAGGACTTCCATCAGTGACTCCTTACAAAAAAAAGCCATGCACAGCAACAGTTTCCGTCAATCCCTCCTTACTTAAAAAAGACCCAAAATTAAAGCTTCGTTATAGCAATAGCTATTATCAGTAAAATTGTATGAATAGGAGTGGCGTTGATTCAAGACTGTTCGTGCGCAGATATGTTGGTATAATTGATTTTCGAACTGAACTGTTGCAAGTATAAATCACGTTTAATGTGATTAAGCTTTTTATTACTCGACTGTACATCATCACAGCTGATAAATGACTGGTCGCGAGTTCCATTAATATTATCGCCTAATAGAGATTGTCGACGCCTCCATGTGTGGAATGGGTGATTAGTCGCCACACTTTATCTGTATCCATTGAGGCTTATGAGAAACATGTAGCTTCTATAACATGTATAGGTGAAATCATTAGTTTATTATATTGTTTCCACTACATCCATCTAGTCCTACTGAAGACGACTTCAACTCGTGCGTGTTGTCATTGATAACGAATAGGGCCGAAACGTGGCTGCTTACAAAGAGCCTTATAAGAAAGCTCAAAGTCACACAAAGGGCAACCGAGAGGGGTATGCTTCAAGTTTCTCTGCATGATCGAATCTGAGGTTATAACAACTATAAGAATTCTTAGCTCAATACATAGCCTGAAGAATTGAATACTGCGAAAAATAATTCGTCAATTGACTGTTATGGGTCGAAAACACACACACAGCAGTGGTATCTCTCAACGATCTGGTGATGATTGCGTAATGGTGATGGATACTGAAGACGTACGGCCAATCTGTGTGAAGGTCCTTGAAAGACTTATCTGGTGCTTTTATAAACTTATTCTATTATTATGAGCTTACAATAATATTCATGCCTGATCATATATTTATATGTATAATCCTGTTAAGATGTTACTAAAGCAAATAAAGGTTAGCTCATCTAAAAGTAATGGAAAATTCAAAACATACTCTACGTTACACCAGCTGGTCAAGATAAAGAAGTTGTTTCCAATTTGATTAGCGACCAATGTTCGAGTCTGATTAGTTTAACAGATGGTAATAATATTGAATAAAATCCGTTTGAAATAATTCACTTAGCCAACTTGAGGAAATCAGGGTGTTAAGTAATACTGTTGTGGCCACTATTACATAGACCACTTATCGTAATCTATACCAACCAAATTCCTGACATCAAGCTAGGTGGATCCAGTAATTAATAGCTGCTAAGGTTATCGTCGTAGCCATTGACTAATTGTTTCACCTGACCAGTACCCTAGCTCTTCATAATTTTATTTATTGTCGATACTTCTGATATAAACTTTGATTGACATGATTAAAATAAGTAAAAGGAAAACAGAAGAAAACGATATCAAAAATGTAAATTGAAAAGAACTTACTTTCCCAGTTAACTTATTTGCCCAGAGTTTTGTTTACGTCGTAACGACTTTTACAGGTAAATATATTTTTCACGCACACACAAAACGTTGTTTGGGCTTTATAAGATATTAATCTTTCAAAGAAAATAAATAGGTATCACGTTGAAGGCTCTCATTTCATTCATTTTAATCAATACGAATAGTAATTGTGCGTGAAAATGAATATATGCTTTTGGAGCGATTGTATAGCAACTAAGTGTATGTTGGCGCCCAATGTGGGCTAATAAATACTCGATAATTTTATGAAATTGGGTCTGAAAAAGATCTAAAAAAATGTACTAATTACACTAGTATTTTGTAATTAAATGCGCCCACCGTAGGCCTTAAAACTTTTTGGTCACTAATAGTGAGTTGAGTATTTTTTCACAGTTGTCTTCGTATATGATTTTAATCTATACTAATATAATAAAGCTGAAGAGTTTGTTTGTTTGTTTGTTTGAACGCGCTAATCTCCGAAACTACTGGTGCGATTTGAATAATTCTTTTTTTGTTGGATAGTCCATTTATCGAGGAAGGCTATAGGCTAAATAACATTACGCTATGACCAATAGGAGCAAAGACAGAGCGGTAAATGTGTAAAAAACGGGGAAAATTATTCATTTTTGAAGGCTTTCTTTGCGTGCGCTGCGAAACCGGTTCAAGATACACAAAAAATATGTATGAAAGAATTATTCCTCTATACATGATCTAAAAAAAAGTCCGCGACGGCATATGTCTATCTTTTAAGGTTTAGTCACAATGACCGTTTTTATGGTACCAAATTTGGTCGAAATAATTTGTTTAAGTTGTATCAACATAATAATACTAAAAATTCTGCGGAAACTCGACCATTCCGAAAATCCCGCAAGAACGGGAACTATGTGGGAAAAACCAAAAATCTGCCGGAAGTCACTATTCCACGCGGACGAAGTCGCGGGCAAAAGCTAGTCTTACAATATTTTACATCAGTAAAACATCGTAAGGCTAAGTAGCCTTTTAAAGTTTGTGTGAGAAGTGATTACTTCGAAAATGATGGATTCGAACTATTGCGTGTCATACGCTAGATTGAACACTTAACTGATTGTTATGTCAAAACGAATCATATACTAATTGGAGTTTTAGATTCTTTGATCAATACATATGAATTCTTCAACTATTCTCGAAGCAGTTACTGAAAACTGAACCTCTGAAGCTATCGCGCCACCATATCTTAACTCGTATACAAATACATACAACTATTTACACGCTAAGCCTATTTTCCGCATCTCTTACGCTGGTTACAATAATTGAGTGTGAAAGCTAAAACCAACAGTTTGTGAATAGGAATTATGTGTAGTTTCCCTTGAACGCACGGTACTCATGTACGCGTATATTATATCAACACTGTACACAACTAATGATGTTCTAAAGCCATACAGTTACTCAGGTGATAGGTTACTTTATAGGTGCGTTCTAGTTTCAGATAAGCATCATCAGTTTTCGGTGCTAATATCACATGTTAACCGCGTTTTGAGTTGATTTTTATAGTCATAAATTTGAAGCTAGGACAAGGACATACTTTTTTGTGCCGAATTTCGACCTTTCGTCTACGTAGTCTGTTAGGTGATAATTACAATTAGTACATTTATTTGACTTTCGAATATTGTGTATTGAAGATGTTGAAATAGTGAATTATTACTTTCATGTTTACGATGTTCTAACGTTTATAAATATCTCATTTTAAAAGACTTTAGAAGAAATAGTTTCAAGAACCCAGAATGCTGTGGCTGCATTTAAAATGTCTTAGAAGTAATCTCTAAAGAAGTGTGCTTTAGTCAATGCTTGCATAGCGTACTAGATTGCATATGAATGAACGGACACTTGTTGAAAAAGCAATTTAAATATTAATTAGTTTCTGCATCAGCCTGCTTTTTGTTTTCTAAATACTTTTAGTATCACCCCGTGTATTTAAAACTGTTGTTTGCTTTTGATTTTCATACATTCTTATTTTATTTGCAGTAAACTGCATATATATACTTCGAATTAGCGCCAACTCCGCGCAGTGTAAAAACATTTCTCTTTGTCAAACAGACCACATTTCACGACAAATTACATTTTAAAATTTTACATTGATTAAAAAGACTACGAAATTGGTTAAGTTTTTCATGTTATTGATTATAAAGTAAATGCGTCTAACTTTCGAAAATAAAAAATCTCCAGCCACAAAGGGAGATAATACTTGCCAATTAAATAACAGTCTGCGGGATAGCAGATACAGTGAATTCCTTATCCCTTCTCATCCCTCCTTAAATCCCTCTTGTACACAGAGTAAAAACTCCGCTCTTCCCAATTTGTTTGCGCCGGGTGTATTCCACAATGAATTAAGCATTCAAATTATACGAAGCTCAAAATGAAATATTTTTCGTTGCTATTTTTTTGCGAAAGCTTTAGACGCGGGAAGGGGAGCTTTATCTTTTCACATACTTAGAAAATATCTTATCTTATCCGTGGTAGGAAAGGGAGCGGCGACACTCCACAGATAAGAAATCACATTATTCGAGCAATTTATAAACAAGAGATTCTTTGAGGGAACTACGAGTATTTTCAGTAATTAATATTAAAGCATTTATACGTTATACAAAAAGCCATCTATATGTTCTTAAAAATAATATATTTGTTCAATAAAATCGTTATTTTTACTATTTTCAATTATTGTTTTTGTATTTAAACTATATAAAATTATAGTTTCGAAAACATCTTTAGATCTATTTTTGTCTATGATCCACTTACATTAATACATCACAAAAAATTATGTTAAGTACCATAAACAAATTACATTAAACTTACAGCAGATTCTAAATAACATAATTATAAAAAAGAAGCTATTAGTGCAATAATAAAAACTTTATTATGTTTTTAATTTTCCAACCGCAAATATAGTCAATGAAAGTCCGTTAATGAAAACATATTTTAGTATTTAAACGGAAAATGAGCTTACCGAACACGAAAATAACGCAGGTTTTGCATTAGCAAGTCGCCCATTTGCCTATTCAGCTGGTTAAAACCAAGCGCCTAAGTAAACGAATTCGAGTATATTTACAGAGAGAATAATTATTATGTACACAACCGGTTCACAAAAGTAACTATCTTGCAAATAGATATTTCATTGATTGTTCAAAGTATTCTGCTTTAATGGTCAACACACAAAGACGCCCGTTTTGTGAATTTAAATTTAAAGAAATTATATTATATATATGATGATAAACTTAATTTAACAAAAAAGTTAATTAGTTTATTTAGTTATATTTTGGATTTTGCATTTTTAAGTGGCGTTCGTTTATTTATGTATATGTATAGATTATTAAGTGTAACTTTATTTGACGTCAGGAAGTGCCTGAAATTAATACTTAATTTGTTAATAATCAACATCAGATTTTTCAATGCTTTTTCTTCTAGATCTAGAAAAAATCCATTCTATGAATTTAGATCTTAGAAAACATCAGCGACTTTAATTGCCACCATATTAATTGCCTTTACTTCTAAAAGGATTCGAATAAGTTAACATTATAGTATAATCTTAATTAATCCACATTTAGCTTATTTGTATCCTCCGGATATGGGCCCTGTGACAGTAGGGGCTCATTAGGTGATGTCACTTCCGGCGGAAATAAGTTCTGTGGGATACCGCCGGAAGGAAGTGGGTCAACATTGTTTAGCTTTATGACCGCCCAATTCTATTCAGTGTTTTAGTTTTTTCTGTTGGAAATCGGTATACATTATGTTCATTAAGAATTGCCGTGTCATCTAAAAGAGAATAACTTTCGAGGAATCATATTATTTTTAACATTTATATTTGTGAACGGTGCTTTTATATTTGTAGTTTGATTGTCCGTCTGTTTGCGAATTAAGTTAAAAATTAACAGCTACTGTAATGTTAATTCACAATTCAAGATTGTTTATCAATGCATTCCGAAAATATGGTCATTTGAATTTAACATGTCGCATAGATCTAGATTATTAAAGGTGATCCAGGTGATCAAAGCAGCTCTTGCAACAAAACTGAAGACATTAATTTGATTATCCATTACAGTTTATTTACTTACCAGTTTGTGTGGAACTCTCAGTACGTGTTTTAGTTAGATAACATATGTATGTTCCGAGCCTTAAATTATTATATTATTATGTTAGTTTAATGTCTATTGATATGAATGTAAAAGTACAATATTTTTTATATTTAGGACAACCAACAAGACATACATTAACACAATGTTCATAGACACTAAAAGAACTTAAAACTATGCTAAGTGCTATCTTAATTGAATGTTGCCGGCATACATTAACTATGAGCAAATAGAATTAATAAAAAAGAAATAGCTCCCAAGAATATATTTTCTTAAAAAACATACTGAATTTTTCTTTCCTCCAATATTATTATTTTCACAATCACACGCAACCACAAGGAATTACTATACGGTCGGTAGAATTTATTCTGCTGATTTAAAATCAAGTACCCAAGGGTCGCCCGGAAAAATCATTTAGTTTTACATTTCAGTAAGCAAATTCCCGATATTTACTTATATTGCGTAGATCCCCGCAGTACGAAATTCCTCTCGCTCCCAACAATAGGTAAATATATGGAAATATTCCGATTACATCTTGTAAATCGGTGGTCTTCGGCGCGCGCCCTGAATAACACCGCGCAGATAGGGCAGGCCCCAATTACGACGAGGGTCCTCCACCTGAGTGTCCTCGGTTCGATTCTCGTGGGATTTTTAATAAAAAAGACCAGGGCCGGAAACTAGAGATGCTCCTTTGGAATTTCAGATCGGTCACGAATTAGACAATGTTTCGCTGTGTACAGGAATTTCGATCTTGTGCTTTTGTAAAAATGTTATTGGGGAATTTACAATCTTTCATATAATGTTATAACTTCTAATCTTTGTATGAAAATAATGTTTTGTTTGGATAAATAACAGCAATTGTTTTTACTTTGTCGTGATTGGTCTGAGTTCTTCATCATTTTACTTTAGTAATGATTTTAATTATTTAATGAAAAACAAATATGAAAAAATTAATTACCATAAATTTTTCTTTCTAAGTTCTAGATTGCAAATAAACGACTGTGAAATCTTAAATCATAGACCTCAAAAAACTGCAAATATTAGAAAAATGACATATTATTTTAAGATTAAGTGTAATATTAAATGAAATGAAACTACTCATCTTAGATACACTTAAGAATTAGTTTTCATCATAAGATGATCGCTTGTCCTCTAGTGGATTTTCTTAGTTTGTTATTAAAGAAAGTATTTAATTGCTTAATTCACGGAGGAATAGACAGGAGACTACGAAACGTTGATTCGTCTTCTATTCGTGGGCAATATAAGTATACGTAAGTAAATTTAAGTATAATGTTTTTATTTCACATTTTTTTGCGATTATTATCTACTAATTAGTACATGTTTAAACGCAGGAAAGACACTGAACGCAAGTAGTGTAGGAGAGATCGATGTGGAACTCCTTGATGGCGGGATATTCCAACATTGGGCGTGTTTTCGTTGAAATTAACATGATTTAATTAAATAACAATTAGATAAATGTTCCGAGCACGTATCATGTGCAGGAGCTGAATGAAATGAAACCGCTCAGTTCCGCTTATGATTTATCGTTTTTTCATTTTGTATAGAAACATATTCTTTCTAATTCATACACACTTTGGGTTGATCTTCTCTTGGTATCTTACCTAATTTAAATACCATATTACTAACTATCCCTAAGTTACACAAAATGTTCATTCCATTGCGTCAAATTCTGTTCTAGTTCTGTTAACAGTGCCAACTTTTCGTTAATGCTAGTTAGAAAGTCCGTGATACAAATCTAAGTAGTTAGTTTAGCAAGATGTGAAGTCCGTTGGAAAGCCAAAATAGTTAAATTAAATAACCACTGATTGCTAAAACTAGGCATATTCAACTCACTATACGATGCTAAATTCCATAAGCCTTATTGGTATATATTCTTTGACTTTCAAACAAATACGTTTATATCACATTAAGACATTACTTGACGGTGTGTATATTAGGTGATTGGTGCAAGTAATTATATTAATTGTACTTGTATGTATAAGAAAATATTTTTAATATGTTAGTTAATTTTCTTTGATTGTTTGACTGAATACACAGAATCCATTAGGAGGCCAATAATTTCATAAAAGCTCTTTTGAACATATTAGTTTTATAAAAGTTGTTTTTGATAAATCTAAAAGTGTTCGTTACAAACTGTAATATTCTAATTTAAAAGGGGTTTACTCTTGAATTAATTAAATAAACGTTTTCTCCGTGAATAATCACACTAGAGTTGTTGTCCTGGCGACGTCCAGCCTTCTTACTTGGACATGACGTATTTTTGACAACCTTTTAAAAATAGACGGACTTGACAGAGATATAAAGGAACGACGACCGACATCGTATATGACGGATTGTTTTATATTGAAATTGTTTAAATATTCAACTAATAAACATGTATACGGAAAATCTAGACCTTTTAATCGACATCAAGACTATACGGTAGTATTTTTTTTTCTAATAATCTGTGGTTTCCACCGTCAAGTCCTTATTGTTTTTTTTATTAATTAGGTATGTAGAAAAACATATTTTATAAAAGTTCAAAAAACAAATATTCATATTTATATGTATTGCACACATATAAAAATATTAATATTCTTATACACACAACAAACACTAAACAAATTTCAGGTGACAATAAAAAAAAAGAAAACATAGGGACACAACTTAAGGTTTTCTTCGTTTCTTATTGTCGAAAGTATTTGAATCGCTTTAATCTTGGAGGAATAGACAGGAGACAACGAAACGTTGATTTGTCTTCTATTTGTAGGTAATATACCTAAGTATACGTAAGTAAATTAAGGTAAAATAATTTTATTTCATAGTTTTTTTGCGTTTATAATCTTCTAATTACTAAATGTTTTTTTTATTACTTTTAAAATTGGTCATTATTTGGGTGGGTATGTTTTTTGTTGAAATTTATATGTGATCAATTTTGAATTGTACATTCCTTTAAAAAAAAGCGAATTATCAAAATCGGTTTACTCTGTTAAACTTATGCGTGGTCAGACATAAAAAAAAATTCATGTCAACTAGAGGACACCATTTATTCGTCATTTAAAAATTACTAGTTTTTGATCAACCAAATCCTAGACTTGAACAAAAATCATTCAGTCTTCGTGTAATTACAAGGCGAACCGATGACAATTGAACGTTAGTCGGCGACAACATTTGCCATTTATTTTATTTTAAACGCTCTGAAACTTGAGTCCAATTAGTGAATTCCCTAACTATTATTAAAGACGAATAATTGGGCCCACAATGCGGGTGTTTTGCAGCAACACTCATAACAGTTGTAATTGAAGTAAATTGACGACTTTATGTGAAATAAGTAAGCGTTTTATTACAATTACTTACAACATTAAAATTGCTATTATTGTCAATAGATAATTATGGAATTCTATCCATCTAAGTTAATAAAAATAAATAAAATAAGTCCCTAATAAAAATTGTAATGGCGTAGCGTAACGGAGGCGTTTCCAACTTAATTAATACTAAGTTAATAAAGGTAAAAACACGAGCATGAAATATACGCAAATTTATGGCACGCTAAAAATATAATATTCAGTTCAGAATTTAGAACCGCTACATACCATAATATTTTAATAATTTTAAATTCCAATGCTCCATCGCGACGTATTATTATCAGCGGAGAAACATAAAGATGTACGAGTAAGTGAAGTTGATAGATTTGTGCTGGGTCATCTTGGTTGGCGAAATACAACACATTTTGTTAAGGTTGACATGTGCTCTGAGGGGAAATGTCACACGCTCCCCAGACAAATTAGAGAAAAACTCATGAAGCTGCATCGCGCCCTCTCCTGAGGAGGTAGCTCTCACTACCAGCCATTAGACCAAGCTGAAACTGAGTTTTGGCATCGGTCGAGTCCCCTTGATCGATCTATAGTCCGACATAATCACCACGGCAATTGGTCGGTAATTCACATCGGTCGAGTCCCCCTGAATTGATCTTGAGTCCGACATAATCACCACGGCAATTGGTAGGTAGGTCACATCGGTCGAGTCCCCTTGATCGATCTTGAGTCCGACATAATCACCACGGCAATTGGTCGCGCTGGTGTTCATGAAGATTCTCAGCCTCTTCTGTACTCCGGTCCTGAGAAAAACACCTGGCAAGCGTCCAAAAGAAACTGAACATTGTATTTTAAAACAATTGCTGTTTTTTACGAATATATCTCGCTACATTGTAAATGATATGTATTTTCAATTACTCGACTTACGAAATCGTGAGGTTCGTATACGAATTACCGAATTCACTATTTTCGAACTTTCATTTCGTGCGTTGTGCAACGAGTGGTTCAACCCACTCGTTTTCGATTTCAACTATAGTAGAATATCCAACGCTGAAGTGACCTTGACAGTGATCCGTTTCACGTGTGGGTCATCGCCGGTTTTTTGTTTTTGTTGTTGTGATTTTGATTTTTTATGTGTGAAACGGAATTTAATTAAGAATTTGTTTTTAATGACAACACTGAATTCGAGTGATTCAAAAATCTATAAAATTGTAAGCAGTACAAAATAATTTCGCGCACGATTTGTATTCGTATTCGAATTCCAAATTCACGTCTAATAATTCAAAAATACGTCTCCTAGGTTTGTTTCAGACGCAATCACTTTTTCCGCCATGTGCTTGTGGAATAAGTTACGTACCAGTTTGAAATTAGCCAGTTCTAAGGCTTCATTCAAACTAGTAGGAAGATATTTTTCGAAATCTGCCTTAAATTTATATATGCGTTGCTAGTATTTTAAGATTTTAGATATATTGTAATTTTTTGTCATGTTAGTAATATGTGTCGTTTTATGAAGATTTTGAATACATTTTCAAATGAAATAATAAAAACTGAATGTTGTTATATTTCATCACATTCAAAGATAAAAACACTTGTGTATTTTACCTCTTTGTTTGTAAATGAATTGAGATGTTATAAAACAATAACATTTTCTCAAGTATCATTTTCAAAGTAATTTAATGCTATAAAAACCTTGCACACTGAAACATATATTTAGATTTTGAAGCGTTTGTATATAGTTACATTAAATAAACTAGCCGATGTTGTAATTTTCATGTAACTAGAATACTGTTTAATGTACGTACATATAGCTGATCATTTAATTTAATATTACTCAAATTAACATTAAACAACAAACTAAAAATAAATATCTTGACATATTTCTTTGTTTTATAGTGTGATTACTGTGAAAAATTGGATTAATTGCCCTTTTTAATGACATAATGAAAGCAAGATTTACCGGTAAACTATTCACATAATAACCACCAATCTTAATTAAAAAGCTCCTATTTTTCCTTGACATCTAATAAGCCTAGTTAAAAATTATTTATACACATGTATTATAAACTTTTTTAAATTAACCACAAATTATGAAACGTTTGAATCTAGAATAATTATATTTGTGGATAATTGCTTCGTAATTACTACTTTAAGATTTGGCGATTGCATTCGGTGATATAGAAAAAATAATGGAGTTATTGCAACAAAACACTCTAAAAATATTTTAAAGTTTATTATGACATTTTAAATTATAATAAAATACTTTTTATACTACGCTGCATAACAAACAATAAACACTCAAATAAATCAAAAGCTGATTATGCAATCATTTGCAAGATTTCTCTAATGAAGTCATTGTACCAGCTTTACGGTTCATTTAATATTTGAAAATATATTTCATTACACATTTGAGGGTTGATAGAAACCAAAATAACACAAAAGTTACCAAAGAAAAATAACTTTATTGAATTCGCGAACACTTAAAGCCCACTACACTATAATCCATTGAGGAAGCCGAAAATTCGAATAGACAAAATTGATTTCTGCCGGCGCCACTGTTAAGCGATATTTGTTAAATAACTCATCTTTTTCCTTATCGTGTATCCTGTTCCCGTTCCTAAGGGATATTGAGTGATCGACGCAACTACGACGAAGGGGACACGGTTTTAGGATCACTGGAGTTCGACAAATTAGTATTTTATTTTGTTATATTGAATGTTTGAGTTGTAGAAGATCTGGGAATTATATTTTTGTGGTAGATACAAAAATAACCAAAATCCACCTAATTTTATTACTCACATGTTAAAATATTACAGTTTAACAAAAATCATAATAACTAATAAAATAAAATAAATAAATAAATATTTGTTACACTTACACCAATTAGCCTAGCCCAAACTAAGCTCTGTAAGGCTTGTGCTATGGGATCTAGGGTAACGGATAGACATACATATATTATACATATATAAATAAATAAATAATTCAAAATTGTGGCGGCAGCTCAGTTACTGAATAGCTACCCTATATCATTTTTTTAGCTCTGGCTATGGCTTTAATCAGATGAGCAGCATTTTTTGAAAGGTTTGGCATCTCACTCTCCAATGTACAAAGAGCTTTAACCGTGAATGGTGTGAATAGGTACTCACTTCTTATGAAAGCACACTTCCGCCATTTTAGTTGTTGATCCTGTCTCCACAGGAGGCCTGGGAAGGCTAGTGAGTCGATGGAAGTAGTTGTACTAACCTCTGTTTGAATCTGGGTCAAATCACTATGGTTGCAGTATTCATACTTGTTTTAGTTGGTTTATAAGGATACATTTCTCCGATTTGTCGGATTTGTCTCCATAATTACCACAGTAACAGCATTATTGTAATCGCCACAATCAGAAGTAAGGTAGGCTGAACTATTGAGGAGTTTACATTAAGTTCGTTACAAACTACCTTATTTGCCCTTACCATCTGGTGAGATGAAATTCGAACGCGGTTCTGTATGTAAGATGTAAAACACAAAATATTGTCCTAAAAACGTTGTGTTATTGATATAAATTTATAGGTTTATCTTATGTATAAAAATGAATCGCAAAATGTGTTGGTAAGCTCTTAACTCAACAACGCCTGGACCAATTTGGCCAATTCTTTTTTGTTAATGTTCGTTGAAGTTCAATGAGGGTTTTTACAATGAGGGAAATTCGAATAATTATCGGAAATACCCTGAAAACAGCCCTTTTATTTTGCCATGCAAACGTTTTGTAACTAAAACGTACAGTCGAATTGAGCTTTATTGTTATTGTATTAAGTTCATATTGCACTCACTGTTGTCTAAGCAATGAAGGTGTGTTCCTAACATCAAAGAGTCAATTTGCGCTTTATTAACGCTACATATAGTTGAAATTCAATCATATCTATCAAAACAGTGTGCGTGCGTGCGTTGGAGCACAGAATACATCGTTGGAGGATTTAATGTCACGTTCCAAAATTGAATAGCCACAAAATGTAATAGGTCATTTAGACTTTTTTTGCGATTTGGTTGGCTATGCGACATTATCTATAAAATAATTAGGAACAAAAACTGCCACTGTACAAATCTTTTTGACAGGACGAAGTCTGTCGGGTCCGCTAGTTATGTAATAAAAATTCCCGCTACCATCACATACATCATAAACGGTATTAGACCACCCCAACTGAGGACGATTAAGCCTTAGTCAACCAGGCTTAGAGCAAATTAATCATATTCAATCAATGAATATTAGATTGGTACGTACAACATATATCCTATGGGACACTTACCGATCATTAAATGAATTTCAGGACAATATTCCAGATTTTCCTTATGATCACTTCTGTCTAATCTATACAAATAAATAAAATTGGAGTGTCTGTTTGTAATATTAAAATAATCGCTTTCTACTACATGCATATGAAATACAATACAATACATACCAAAATACATATTTTTAAAATTTTTGTTTGTCTGTCTGTCTGTTTGTTCCGGCTAATCTCTGGAACAGCTGGACCGATTTGGACGGGATTTTACATTCCATGCGTACGAAGTCGCGGGCACAGCTAGTACGTAATAAAAGTTATAATGCAATGATATGCCTCATTCATGAGAAGTCATTACTAATGCAAGATACCAACATTATTGTCTGCCTACATCTATTCGTATACAACCTTATCCGTCCAATAAATATAAATAACAAAATAATGGCGTCATTTAGTTATTTATTGTATTTGGATAATTTAATACATACATATGCTTATGATATAAAGATAGTAAAGAATACCTAGAATATTCAAATAACATGTTTTATATCACGTTACTTAGCATTAACAATATAACATTAAGCATTATATAACATAGCATTAATGATACCTACAATTAGAGACACAAATTAAATATTGAAAAGAAAAATATATTGAATCAAGGTAATGTAGATGTTATTTTAAGATAACTATGGCAAAAGTTATTTCGTAAAAAAACGATAAATGCTATTTTGCCATATTACTGTAGGTATTGGATAATTGCTGACGTCCTAAAAATCGAGAAAAGGTTATTTGATGCTATATGCCGGAAGGCTTATTATAAAAAGAACTTAAAATATTTTTAAGTAACCAGTTTATAAGTCATAGTATTATTTGCATATTAGAAAGAGGAATCATGTATATTGGTTAAAAATAAGAGAACAAATAGAAAAATCGAATTCCAAAAAGTAAAATCATTGGTGGGCGCTATCGGTAATAGTTTACGAGTCGGATACTAATTCGGGAGACTCGGAATAGATCATCACATACCGATGTGTTTTTCGTTTTCGCTTTTCAATATATCAACCGGCATACACCTATGATGAAATTAATCACCTAACATAACGAGGTAGGTTCATGCCATCATCAAACATCAACATCGGCTCCCAGAAAGCCAATAAATCAATGTCGGAAATTTAAAAGAAAAATATTATATTTATCAGTTACAATATGTTTTTTTTTATTAATGTACTGACAAGGGTTTCGTCGTCTACCGATCTTATTTTAAGCAATATTAAATTAGTTAAGGATAGAATCCTTGATTGGCCCTGGTCAGTCAATCTAACTTTACAGTTTAAAACTCTCATAAACAACTTCAAAGTTTAAAGTATAAATTATAAATATGATAACAAATATGAAAACACTAAAAATGTATAAAGCTTATTCGAAATGATCTCCATTCCATTCATCATTAAAAGCCATTCTTTCCAAAGGAAAATTCTTAGTTTGCACGGCAATCTTATACGAGTAGGTTGTTTAGTGACTAGAATATGTCATGGCGTTAAGCGCAAGTCATACTCTCTAAAACTGTTCATAAATCATGGTGTAGCAGAATAAAATAGAGACTAGATAACAGCCAGCCTTCAGTTCTGATGAAAACAGGAATGTTCGCTTCCAAACAAACTTGGGGGATTGAGCTTTATGATCCGGTATTGAGACTTACTGATGTGGTAAATATCGACATGTAGTTACGGGAGAAAACCACCCTCTTATGAATGGTATATTTATATACATATATGAATCGAAATATGTTCTCACTAATATGTCTCAGTCACTCCTTCATCAGATAACACCCCACTAAACCATCACTGAATTCGGATAAAATCCTTGTTTTTCTCTGTTAACTAATCGGGAAGTTTCGTCAGAGCTTTGAGAATAAACACGGTCATTCTGCTTGATACGATTATTGCTCAGTTATAAAAAAGGTCTCATCCGTAAACTAAATTTCTCTGCATTCTCCTTTTGCGTACCGCTTTAAGTAGTTATTTTAATTCTATTCTACATTCTTTATTAAATTATCATTGTTGTAATGGCTAGTTTTAGCCGGAAAATTGTAAAAGATCAGTTTCTAGAATAATGTCAATTTTGCTTTCCTAGTTATTACTTTTAATAAGATACACGTATAGAAAATGCAAGAGAAACTCCCAGTTATATTTGCATGGAGGTTATTAAAAGTGGATAATCCTCTTTTTTGTAGATACAGGCATCATACAGGTTTGAATTTCTGGTATTTTTCTTCAGAAAATACAGCGATATCGGCAGAACTTTACATGGGGTGATTTATTAAGGATATCCGTCTATTTTCCAGTTTCTGTTTGGATTTTAAAGTCAACAACAGGCGCATCGCTTCGGCTTAAGTTCCAATATTTGCTTCGCATCTTCGCATAGTGATTGCCAATGCCCCGATTCTTGACTCATCAATATTGGTTAAAAATAAAAAGTTAAATCTAACTCTCAAACGAAAGCCTGTTCTTAAAATGTCTGCCGAGATTCTTTGCTTTATGTCGTTCATAGAAACAACTATCGGAACTCTAATTGTTGAATTCTCATCACACTTCGCAGTAACCATCTCATCATCATCAGCTAAGGTATTACTACTACTTGCTTTCTGTTCTAGTCGGCTCTGACGAAATTATCGTCATGTGAGGTGGCTCTGTATTCTTGATGGGTGCACCCAAACCAAATAGAATAACCTCTACTTCTTTGGGAATTGAAAACTGAACCTCTGATTCTATAGACGGGGCGCTTTAAAATATAACCAACTAATAAAAAAAAATTATATACATTTCAATATTAACTACGGTGGGATTCTAACCCGCCGCTTCAATATTCTGAATTGACGCTTTAACCATTTCTGCTTCTGAGTACTTAATATTCTACATATTATCTATATATGTTATTTTTTAATATATATTTCTTACACTTACACCAATCAGCTTAGCTGAAACTAAACTCTAAATTATAGAAATACATATTAACAACCATGACTTAGGTACAAATGTTCGCATTCATCACTCAATTATCTGCCCCTGGCTGTGATTAAGCCAAAGAGATGTATAGAAATTCAAGGCATGTAAAAAGATTTTAATACATTGAAAGATCGGTCATCGTATTGGTACGAAATTTCGATTCTATCAAACATTAAATTACACATTAAATGTACAATAATTAGATTTAAATTAGATCAGAGAGTTTCTGCTGACGCCATTACGAAAATTTCGCCACTAGTTGTTTAGCAATACACCGCAATATAAAAATAGAGTAACGTATTTATTTAAAGTCGTTATTCTTTTATCCAACAAAATAAGGCGGTGGGTATCCGAAGCCATTGTCGTTGCTGGGTCACACTATCACACCGTTTGCGTGCCCCTAGCTTGTGTTGGCTGAGCGAGTCTAAATGGAACGCGCTGGGGTTACCGCGTAACGCGTAACTCAGTCTTCAATGGTTAAAACGACATCGCCAACATCCATCACTGCTTTATTGAAAGATAAACCTCAAAACCGTGTACAAACGGCGTAACGGATTCGAACCGCATTCGAAACTGGAAGCAGTCGTGTTAGTTATCGATACTTAATAAGGATTTGAGGACAAACGATGTCCCGCGACTCCGCGACGCTTCAAGTTCGCGATAAAATAACTCTGAATAATATTTTTTTATCACAAAACCCATGCTTCACTGTATACTATTTGGAATATATTGAGACTCTTTTCTGCGTTTCTCAATTTTATTGAAACGTATTCGCCATGGAATGCCTACAGTGTAAACAAATGTAAGTATATTTAAGGCTAAAGTGAAAGATGTACTTATGAAGAAAACTTAATATAAAGTGGCTAATGAAATATTACGATTTCCAAACTTTTACCGTGACTACGTATACATCGTTATGTTGTGTTTATGCGACAACCTTATACAATTAAACGAGGTTGCAATGATCTAATGCCTAGTTGTCGCTTTGGCTGATACTCACGAATTATTGAATACATTTTTTGAGTAATTCAAATTCAAAAGTTCATTTAGGTATATTCTGCAGACCAAACGAAGACAATAGCACGAGAATGTTAAGGGTCACCATAAGTTGTGGTTTAAAACTCGAAAACCGTTAACGCAAGTTATAAAATAATATGTTACGTTGATTTCCGTATTCATTTTTATTTTCTTTTTAACTAAACATACAGCCTTGACGATAGTGTATAACTGGCCAGTATCAATCGAATGAACTCGTAGTATGTTAATTCTTTTGTCCCAACTGTCGTACACTGATATATAAAATAAGTACAAATTCGTAACAGAAGTTTCTCAAAATTTCCTAACTGTAAAACGTACGGTACTTAAGTAGTCACTTATAAATTGGGAGAGTACTCGTAACTCAACATTCCTCAAGTATCGCAGATCTATATTAAAATAAAGACAAACTTTTGCTGTTGCACTATTTATATTGAATATTATAAAATAAACGAATTCAAAATATAATAATGCTCTAACCACGTGGATTAGCATCCTTTATTGTATCAAATGTAAGAATTATTATAAAAAAATTGTATAAAATACCAAGTGTAGAAGATACGAAAAGAATATGCCTACGGAGGGTATAAAAGCGAGTGCAAACTATTGACCCGGGCATTGCTGTCCGACATTTTTGCGTTTTATCGCTGACGAAAAGAAGATGGCGCTACGTGTGCTATGTAGCGTTCGTGCGACAGCAACCGAATTTATCCGAGCGCTCTCGAGCTCAAAGGCTTCGTTCGTGGCGACTTCACTTCTCAATCATATACTAGTCGACTACTGAACACGTGTTTTTCAAATTACCCTGTATAGCTTTCTATTAAATATTAGTTGTTTCTTTTGCATAAATTAAGTCGGAGCCTTAAGCATCTAGTGTTTTGTAAAAAGTTACGTCATTCTCATAATAATAGCGTGGATCTTCTTATACAAATAATAGCAATATCAAAATATATTTTAAAAACTACTAGTCTGCTTAATGGAAGTGAGTTGTTTGTATCTTTATAATGCAAGCGGAGCTTTCTTTTTCTCGATTTCACCTGCATTATATAAGATTTTCTCATAGGGAAGAGTTTCTCTCATAAAATATATGTACAAAATTTTATAATAATTGGTTCATTAGTACCGGAGATACCTTGAACATCTAAATTCAGAAACATGACCTTTATTATTAGTATTTTTATGTATATTCTTAGTACTGTGACACGAACATCTGCAATTCAATGTTCTATGTTCAATGATGGAGGGAAACAGGAGAAGACAGAGAACTTTCACCAACAAGCTCTATGTCAGTTTCGAACGGACTAATTTCCTTTTCATAGACAAGTTTCATGAACACACTGAATGAGTGCTGAATGCTATGAACCAAATGGCATATATGAGAAGAGGTTCTATAGATGGTAAGAGCTTTCATCGACAAGATGTCGATTGTTTAATAGTTAACTATCCACTGTATGTTAAATATAATTAGTTATTTTTCCTGTAAATAATAATAAGAAATTTTGTCATCAATATTAATCTTTGAATCTGTAAATTTTTGCACATACTTCAAATCGGGAAATGATAATATATTCGTGTTATTGCGCAGGCGGTGTGGAATATTCTTACGATAAACTTTCCTTACACAACGTAATTTCAACCAAAGTATTCTTTGCAGACGTTTTTGACGAACAAACTAAAACAATTCGAAATGCGACTGTCAAACGATATAATACTTTAGTTTTCGTCAACTTCAAGTTTGAATCTCGAACAATAAACGTCAAATTCAATTTATGTTTCGAACTTTCGTGATCCGAGTAGGTTTAGCTAACATAACTGTCAAACTATTTTCGTTCGAGGAAGTATTCAAATCAGATAAGAATTATGGTAAGAAAGATATTTTGTTCGGATCCATATATACCTAAGTAGATATTTACTAATATATGGACGTATTTTCCTGGAAAGTAGATGATAGTTAAAATGGCCAAGTGGTTTTCGGGACCTAGGTATAAATTTTGGATATGTTGTTCTCCTGGTCGAGCTGAGCAAAAGATGTAATGGTCGCAAAAAAAGTTAACGACTCATTTTCCCGCTAGGGGGCTCTGATTGCGGCATTGAACCCCCTAGCGGGAAAATGAGTCATAAACTTTTTCTAAAAGTTAATATTCTGAATCAGCTCATCAAGGAGAACAACATATCCAAAATTTAGACCTGGCTCCCGAAAACCACTGGGCCATTTAAACAGTATCATCTACTTTTTATACAAAATAAAATTTCCGGACTACTTACATTGAACACCATCAACTCTCATAAACCATTCGTATGCGGATAAATTAGCTTTTACATTTCCCAAGGTAATTTAATTTTTCTTTATCTACGTAGCTAGTAAGTGTGTGTGTAGTGTAATCATAGAAACAAGGCGTGGAAAAAGTAAATTATAATATTACTTACTAAATACGTAATGTACGTTACGAAAATTATAATTATACTATATTTTTCTTAAAGTTAATATTGTTTATCGATTCTAAATGATGTATATTATAAATATATATTTGTACACAAACTACGGCACACACTTTGGCAGTACATGCAAATAATAATCATAAAAATTATTTAATATGGCTTGTCACTACATAGTATAAAACAAAGTCGCTATCCGCCATCTATCTGTCCATATGTATGCTTAGATCTTTAAAACTACGCAACGGATTTTATTGCGGTTTTTTACAAGCTTTTATTTACTTTCACCTGTCCCGTTGTCTGTCTGTAATCAAATCTTGCAACTTAAATTTGATCCACTTCCCGGTTTCCGATTGAGCTGAAATTTGGTATACATGTTTAATTCGGATGACAATGCATGATTAACTGTGTGACGTCATTCTAAATGCAACATGGCGGCGTATCCAATATGGCGGACCAATTATTTTTAATGCACTCCTACAATATGGGTATCAAATAAAAGGGCTTGCCAAGAATAACTAGAAAAAAATAATGTGACGTCATTCTAAATCCAACATGGCGGCGTATCCAATATGGCGGACCAATTATTTTTAATGCACTCCTACAATATGGGTATCAAATAAAAGGGCTTGCCAAGAATAACTAGAAAAAAATAATGTTACGTCACTCTTAATCCAATACGGCGGAACACCAAAAATGGCGGATAATTTTCTTTTATTCGTTCCTACAATGGGTATCAAAAGAAAGGGCTTGTTCTCAGCAAGCCTGTAGAGGTACTAAAAAGTTAAAAATAAATTATTAACACTAAAACTTTTCACCATACATAATTATTTAATAGATAGAGTGATTCCTAAGTAAGGTTTATATGTATGTATAATAAATGCATAATATGGTCAACGCTGCAGGGTTAGATTTGAGCGTTGAGTGTTTTTCACATGGCCAATTTTATGTCGCGCTGTCAAGAGTAACCTCTAAGCAAAACATGTTATATTGTCTAATGACAAAAAAGCTATGAACTTTGTGTATAAGAACATTTTGTAATAGGTATATTTACATAAGCATTGGACCCGTTCGAAGCCGGGGCGGGTCGCTACTAATGTTATATAGCTTTGGTTTCAAATTGCCCCGTTATCAAAATGTAAGAAATGTAAAATAATCAAAACAAGAGCGCTGCTATAAACACAATCAGGCGTTTTCTCTTTTGAATATTTCAAAAATCTGAAAAAATATTGTCGGTATGAAAAATTTTAATAAGTTTGATAATCTAAAAAACATTTCAATAATATTATGTAATCAATCAAAAGTATGGAACAATCTATATTATTATTTAGACGCTTTCACTTGTTTATCATAAGAACCCCAAATCCGGGGCATGGCATCGCGTTAAACACTCAACGATTTATATAAAGCCCTCCATCCTGAGCCCGTCCAAAGTGAAGTACCTAGATTTGTCGCCAAATTATACTTCTATACATAATTTTTAACGCGGTATCCGTTGGTGAGCGACTTGTGAGCCGTCTTGGTGATTTTTGATTTAGCGTGGCAAGGCTAAGGCTTCGTTTACAAAGCTGTCGTATTTTTTATTACCTACTAAAAAACCTGTACAATTTTTTTGGGACAACTTTCGTCGAGGAGAAATTTTTATTATTTTTCTATTTTCTATTGTTTTTATTAGGCATATTTTCGGTCCATCTGAGGGCAAAGGCCATTGCTGAGAGCTATGTTCATAGTTTCGCTGCGGTATTATATCAGAAATAATGGAACCCGCAGAAGAACCTGGCCCGAAGAATTGTGAATCGTACCTAACCAGTGGGCAGGGCACATTGCTCGCATAACTGACTGCTGCTGATGCAAAAAAGCCCTCAAATGATATGGCATTGAGTGGATTATTCACATGTGACAAATTTACGTGAGAAATAAAAGGACAGACTTTATATAGACACTGACTTAAAAGAGTATATCAACGAAAAATGAAATCAAATAAAAATCAGCCCGGCGACGTAACTTGTTGCTTAATTACATAAAATATCGTGCTCTCCTCGAATCGAAATATAATAAAGATCACAAAGAATACTTAAATATCGGCCGAGTTTCAAAAGCGAGCAATTGTATTTGACGAATTGAAATTCAAAATTTCGGCGACTACGTCTTTCTGAAGTGTCTCATAGAAATTCCCTTTGATGAATATATTTAATGTGAGCAGCTTACGATGAACTGAACAGGGGGTTGTTTCTAGCCCTTTTACCTACGAATCGTTGGATTATTCGAATGATTTAATTAAACCAGATTGTACACGCTTTTCTAAAACTCTTCCAAGCATCACCGAGCTTAGATTGCGAACATTCATATAGATATCGGCAATTTCATAAAATCAATAGGAACGGCGCTTATTGGGGGTTCAATAATCCCCCATAAATAGTAGTCCAGTCAGATAAATAGGCACACCAGCGAACATCATACTCCTGCTGCAAATTGTTTAGCAATATTATTCGCTCTCTCATTTGCTGGATGATTCACTGATATTCCAGCACGCTATTATGGCATTGCCTAACTTTTTTAATATCTAAGGATTAATTGACATGTTCATCAAAAACGAATAAGTTTGCTTAGAACCAATCTTAAAGGTTCCTTCAGACTTAACAAATAAAACCTTTAATGGCCACTTCGTTGTCCGACTGCAATTACTTCTGATGAATGGGTCTTTTCGTGTGAAGATGTTAGGTATCCATGAAATTTAGTATATGGCAATGTCAAGTAACACAAGTATAATATTTCCATTTCAAATTTATTTGATGAACTTGAACTTAGCCAAATTTACTACCAGGCAATCATCAGTTTAATCTTAACTTTACAATCAATATGATAGCTTCATATATTTTGTATACCAAACCTTGCAACACTTCCTATTCCACTTTACATACCTACACACAGTGAAGTTAGAGCGAGACATGTGGCAAAGCGATGATGTTATAGCGTATGTCGATTTTGATTCTACTGACTTTACCCTAAAGTCTCTAATGGCTTTGTCAAAATGTTGAGTTCATTCTATACATAAACTATTGCAATGTTCTCAATAGCTTTTAACTTACAAAATATATTACTATGTTAATAATATAATAATGTTAACGTTGTAGTTTATTTATACACCGTCGATGAAGAATTCCTTGTTGTAAGTAATAACTTAAAGTAGTTTTTTTTTAATATTTTTTTTATAGTATATTTTCCAATAATCCATACTTAGCATGTTTGCTTAGAATGCTGTTAACTGTAGTCGAGAGTTGCCACCGAAGCAAAAGTTTTAAAAATATTCTGCGAGACTGGTCTCGGCCTTATCAGGAACAGACTTTTTCTGCTAAAGAGCGTTTTACAAACTCACCTTACATATTCATGTAATCAGCGCTTTCCGTATGTAGTCTTTTGATGCAAATCGAAATAAGTTACTCAAAGAAATTTATATTTGTGTTTTTGCTTGATTTTCCAGTCGATTGATAGAATCCTAATCAAATAATTAATGTACGAATATAGTTATGAAATATGCATACAAAATAATTCAACTCGGTCGGTCGTCTGTACGATCTTATTCAAAAGAAACACTTAAAATAAAATATAATTGGACATTCCATGGAGGATCGTAATCCTGATGGAATTTAATTAGTAATGTTATTCGCTCACTCATGCCGTCTTGCATGTAGCAACGCGGGGATTTTGTTTTCGGTTGCGTATTCTATATTAAGTCTTACGGAAACTGTCAGCTATCAGGCTTTCGGCACCTTTTTACTATCACATCACTCGCTACCTAAGTAGAGTTCACCCGTGTCGCTCAGAATCGCTTTATTCTAGCATAGTTATGTTTCAGCGTACATTTTTATACGTACATGTAGCGTTTTCTGGGAGGAACTGTTAGCAATGGGACTTTCACCGCTTTTTATCATCGCACCACCCGCTATCTCAGTAGAGTTATTTTCGAACTATTTCCAGTATTTCCTGGTTTCAATCTGGTCATTCGAGTCGGATATATATATATACCAGTAGTATAGAAATGCAGCGAACACCCCCCTGCGATATTTTATCAACAAACGATCGGAAAAAGCTGACCGAAAGGCTAAAGAGCGCGTCGGACCACGTGCTCGCGAAAGACAGTGCAGTGTTGAACCCGGTACTGTGTGATAATTTATCGCTCAAAAGTTATCCAGGACATTCTAAAATGGTATATGGACAATCGATTAAGGACGAATCAGTTTGTTCTTCAAAAATGTCGACCTCATCACAAGCGCGACGCCGCAAACAGCTCGAACTGGAAGCTGCCAAAGCCAAAGCGAGAATCCAAATGGAGCTTATAGATAAGCAGCTAGAAGTTAATCTCGCTTTGATCGACGAAGAAAATGATGATAAAAAATCTGGATTCCATTCTAATTGTAGCTTCTCGAACGTGGCTGCGACAACGGCTCGTCGTATGTCCGAATAAAATACGCTGTTTTCATTCTTATCCTTTTCAATCTGAACCAACCAACCAGAACCAAGAGAACCAGAACCAACCGTAGCAGATTGAGGCGGCTCGACCAGAAAACCAACCGTCTAAGGTCAGCTTGAGTCTTGGTTTCAACACAGCATTCTCTAGGTAGGCAGTGTCTGAACACTGTGGCATTACGTCTTTATAAGCGGTGGTATGAGTTACTAGTATATTATAGTTTATTTTTTATTTTTCCGCTTATTTTTCTGCCATCAACAGTAGACAAAATGAAGAAATAGGTACTTATTTTGTTTTAACCTATAACAAATGCTCCTGTCTACATTGGGTGTAACTTTTTTTGTGTGGATAGACAGTTATATATTAATGTCACTTCGGCACACCACACTGACGGTATCAGGGTTTGTTTTTATGTACAATAAACTTATATGTACAATGCAACGCGAAAGTTAAAAATCTTATAAATAATTTTGTTTTTATATTAGAAAGGTAATTAATGATATTAATAATTATATTAGAGAAAATAATGTAAGTAAATAGGTACTATTTTTTTCCCGTTTTCATTGCATGGATCCCCAAATTTTTGTTTCGCTGTGACGTAGACCCCTTGCAGGTCATCATAGACCCCTTGCAGGTCATCATAGACCCCTTGCAGGTCGTCATAGACCCTTTGCAGGTCGTCATAGAACCCTAGGCGTCGATATAGGCCACTTTGGGAATTACTGCTCTACACGAACCGGAGCCGAGGCGAGTAACGTCAGAAACATATTTACGTGTCGTGGCGTGTTGTAACGCGCCAGAAGCTATTTCTTTTTTGAAGGACTTAAGCTGAAACCGCAGATGGCTATGTTCAGCTTTAGCCTGGGTGTGTTTGTGGAAGGCGCACGAAGAAGGCGAAGGCGAACAGAAGGTTCGTCTTATTGGTTTCATACATTTAATATGGTTAGCGACATATTTACATAACGTGTCGTAAGGCGATCTGTCGTGACGCCGATTGCTCGCCACCGAATGCGGCCCAATTGTAGTAGGGATTATGACGCGATACGAAACAACAGGCAAATATGCTTCTATCAGGGCTGCCAGATCGTATATTTGGATACAAAATATGTATATTAATAATGTGTAATAAAATATGTATATCGGAGGGTGTATTGTATCCATAATCTCTCGTATAATTGGATACAAAAAACATCATAAAATATCTGCGATTTAAATTTAATGAACATTACAAACATGCAATTATATATGATTGTTTGTATGTCACCAGTACAAAATTTTAAAATTTAAATTGAAAACTTATAACTAGATCGGTAAAGTACAGGTCTGTATGTTTGTTTTATGAAGCTATAAAAAAAATATATAAATTTTTATAGTGTCATGTCATGTATAATGCGATTAAATTTCGTATAATTACAGATACTAAAATGTATAATCGATATTTATGTGTTGGCAGCCCTGGTTGCTATACCGGCACGTGGCTCGCGGCGTGAACATCTAGCGGACTCTTTTTGTGTATTATATTTGCAGCAAAATGACTGACCATTTTATTTATTGAACTTGTACGTCAACGTTAATATGTAATAAGAAAATATTACTGAAAGTTTCACTTCGTCACTCTAAATCTTTTTGTTAAAGATTTTGTTTGATGTCACTGGCTTAATTGAGCCGAATGTATAATGAACCAGAGCTCTCAAGTTTCATATGAAATTTTTCCGAATATTTGCCACAAGAAAAAAATAAACATTGTTTGTAACACATTGTTTGTAATTCGATATAAAATATCAATGGTGCGTATTTTTTTTGGTATGCGCTGGATATGGGTTCTGGATTCTGGGCTTTTAAGTGATATAATGCAAATGTTTTATAACAAATTCTCGTGAATTATGAATAAATATATTATTACAAAAGTTTGTTTTACCTACTTTGTACGTTATTTTGTACATGTGTGCGGTACGTTATTTTGTATAATTCGGTCGATGCTCATAAAATTATATAATAAGGGTCAGTATATGAGGAAGTGTGTAGAAAAAAAAAGTATCAATAAAAACAAAAAAAAAAAAACGTATTAATAATTTTAGGTTTTTTATTAGTGTGCTTAATATGAGTGTGTATGTTTTTTCGTTTTTCTGATTTGGTCAGCCTACTATTTAGTACAATACAAATGACCTTAAAACCTTTTTTACACGGTACGATTTCCTTTACACCGCATATTAGTTTCGACCAAAATAAATCTTTCGACAATCCGTACTGCTATTGCAATATTAATCGAAAATAGTAGTACCTATAGCGAAACACAAAATACTATAGCGATAAACGATAGTACGACCAAACGATTAATTATTAATATTAATAAAACAATTTATGGATTTAATGCGCCATTTTTGTTGTGTTATTCGTCAGATAAATTGAAGCGATAAATGAAGGGCGTTGTCTCTCGTCTCTTTCACGCGCTTTCTGCCTTTCCTTTGGTCCCCTCCCCCTTCCCGCCCGCTCGACTGACGGAACCAAGCGCTCGGCTCACGGCCAGCCAGTTCCGTTAATCCGTTCACAACGAGCGACAGTCAAACAGTTTTTGCGTTGCATATTGGCTCGTTTAAGAAGAGGAACTCATGCGTAGGTAAGTACGTATTAATTATACTAGTTAAAACAATTTAATAAATGAAGCTAAGTTTAAATTAAAGCATAATTTGTGATGACTTGTTATTAATTCAAAATAGTAACCACGACGCCATTTTGTAGTCAGGGGGCGTTCAAGTATTACGTAACGCAATTTGGGGGGGGGGGGGGGTGTCTCGGTAAAATGTTACGATGCGTTATAGGGACAGGAGCGAGTCTTTCTTACAACACCGTATGTAACATTGTTTCTTTTTTTTATAACAAATTAGCAACCTTTTACGGGGAATCCCTCGATTGTATTAGTCTGGTCGTCATTTTTAATTTTTTCACGCAAGTTGTTTAACGTTTATTTATTTATTTATTTATTTATTTATTTATTTTTTGGGAAACATACAATTATTATAAATTACAGAAAAATACAACAGATACATTCAAACATAAATCAGTAAAGTTTCCACAGTTATTTAAAATGACATATTAAATAATTAAAGCAATAAGTATAACAATAATTAAGAAAAACATTTAAAATTAAATAGTTACAATATAAAATAAGAGTCAAAAGAATAGAATTAATATGTCAAATACAAATAAATTGGTCAAAGTGTAGTCAATAAAGATAAAATGTCAAAACTAATAAACTACCTAATTACAATTTAGTCAAACAAAAAAATTAAAGGAAAAAAAAAGTATAATGGGATATCAAATGTCAATATGAAAATGTCAAATAAATTAAATTAAAATTAAGATATATAAACCAATCCAAATCAATTTTACATACAAATAAATTAAGAAAATGTCAAACTAATTAATTCATTCAATTTTTGCTGTATTCAATTGCCTTACCAGTTTTTTATAACAATGTAGTGAATAATTAAAAATGTCTATAGAATTAAATTCATCGTTATATTTCTTACAGGATCTGCAAATAAAGTTGTTGCTAGCATATTTCGTCTTGTAGAATGGAATATTAAAAGTATTAGTGCAACGTGAACTTGTCCGAGGGCATCTGAAACCTATATTACTAACCAAAAATGATGAATCAATATGATTATTCAAAATTTTGTGCAAGAAAATTTGATCTCTCTCACTGCGACGGCCTGATAGTGATTGCATATATGGAAGTAATTCGCCAGATCTAGCAGATCTGAATGTGAGATGTTTTTCAAATTTTTTGTTTATCCTTTCTATCATTTCGATATAAACATTATATTGTGGGTTCCAGACAGTTGACGCATATTCTAAGATAGATCTGACATAGGAGTTATAAAGCAAAGACAGGGTGAAACACTGCTTAAAGTCTCTGCCTATCCTCATAACGAATCCCAGCATTCGATACGCTCTAGCAGTTATAGTTTCTATATGCGTGTTAAATACCAATTTTGTATCTAAATAAACACCCAGATCCCTAACCTGTTCAACTTTTTTAAGAGGTACATTATTTAGATTGTAAGTATATTCAATAGGTTTTGTTTTACGGCTAAACGAAATAAAATTACACTTATTAGGGTTAAGAGTCAAATGATTACTATCACAATAACAACAAAGTTCATCCAGTTCATTCTGTAGCTGCTCGCAGTCATGTCGTGATTTAATATTTTAAATATTTTCATATCGTCAGCATAAATAAGAATGTCAGAATTTTTAAATATTGATACAATGTCATTAATAAATAAATTAAATAGAAGGGGACCGAGATGTGAGCCTTGAGGTACCCCAGAAGATATGGGAACAAACGTGGAACAGAAACCTTTGATAGTTACGGTGCGTTACGGGGGGGGGGGGGGTGTCAGTCATCTTCAACAATTGCGTTACGTAATACTTGAACGCTCCCTCATGAAACTTGTAATCTTTGGTTCTCTATTTTTCCTATTGTGTTTTAATACCGTAGATCGATTATTTTACATAGACTAGATTTTAAAACTATTGGTAGCTATGTTTGTTGACATGGAAGCACTGGACCTTCCATCTCATGTGCTCGAGACGTGTATATACATTTCGTGATTCGAGTGTTTTACGATGGTTCTTAATAAAGGAACTGATGTCAATTATGTTTAGCCGAACAAGGAAAAAGCTTTCATCAAGATTCCTCAATAGAGAAGTAACTAGCTGTTTTACATATAATTATAGGATCAGAATAAAACTATTAATAAAGTTATAAAAGCGTCTAACTTAAATAACACGGCTGGCTGGAAGGGCTTAGAACACCCACCACCAACCTAACGAAACATCGTTTCGGTGGGGAATTGGTGTCAACTACTATATGCTACGTGATGTTATTTGATAAATTCAATATGGCGGGGTATTTTTTTTTGTGTTCGGTCGTGATATTAATCGTGTAAAAGGCTTTGCTGAGAAGAAAAGAATAGTTTTAAAATATGACACTTTATTTAGACTAAACTACTTATTTAACATTGATATACATATAAAAAAATTGCTTTTAACATTAGCACGATTTTTATTAAAAAACATAATTGATATTTGCGGTAAAGATTATAGGAAACGTCTTGCGTAGACTGCAATAGATTATTCCTTTTTTCATCAGCAACTCCATGGTTATTTAGCGTTTAGTAAAATAAATGCAAATGAAACATTAATAAACTTACTTAATAATCTAATGCGTTTCAGATTATCTACAAATACAATCACAGAATGCCTTCAGAACAGGATATTAATAAAAAACTTGCTATAGCTAAACATGTTCTTGATGAATGCAAGAGAACCTGTATATTTCCGGCGAATGAAGATATTCCAACAGACATAAAATTTAAAAAAATGACAGGTGAAAACGCAGATAATTACAAGAATCAATCGCCAACTACTAGTACATTGTCGATGTACGAAAAAATGCAGTTGGCCAATAACGATGAACAAAACGATGCCAAATACAAGGCGATTCATAATTATCTAGTTGAGGCTTACCTGAAAGACCGGAGAATACCATCTATCGACGAGATAGCCGTTCGTTTGTCACTAAATATTGAACACAAATGCGCGGGATTCATTTGGCAGCAGCTACCGAACATGAGTAATGGTATATTCATAGAGAAGCCTGAAATTATAGCAAAAAGGATAATATATTTAAAGAAAATTGAAGACGTAAGGGAAAAGAAGCAGCACATCATCCATTTAGATTATAAATTTGTTGATAATGAGTATGGTACACGGAATGGGCAAACTGTTACATATTTCACTGCAGCATCAGCTGCAATGGGAATTATTAGACAAGATGTCTATGAAACGAGTAATCCTGTGTTTGCAAATAAATGTTTAATTCATTTAGTAAAGTGTATAGATAAAGGATCCGTGTTAGTACTAGAAGAGCTGCCTAATGACACGCCTACTGTTAATAGTTCTAGATCCGTCATGTTAAAATGGCTTGAAAAGCACAACATTAAACATGACCCTGCTGTTCACAGAAGTGTATTGTATGAGTTAATTCAGAAGGCTGACATTAAAGTCAAATCGGAAGATGAGAAACTGATAACAGATTTCGGCCATGAAGTCCTCTATCGTCCAAATGAAATTGACGAACTGAATTTCTTAGCACCATTCTGGAAAAGGGTGGATATCAGTCGTCAGGCAATAGATGCTTCCAGTGGTACATTTGATGATCATGTTCAACGTGTTGGTAAAATGACCAGCGAGGAGCAATGGAAGAAGTGGGATGCAAATTTGGAAATAATTGAGAAAAACACGTATGTGGAAGATTTACTGATGGAAGAAGTGATTGACAAATTGATGGTGTTAGCTGCTCATGGTCAGCTTCCAGAAGAGACTGAAGGACTGACACCTAATCCGTATTGGATGGACGCGTTCTCAGAAATTGTGATTTAATTTTTTTAACACATATTTTTTTAAATTCCTATATATGATAAACAAAAAAATAGACTGTCAATCTAATGGTACGTGGTATCAGTCGCCTATAATACGTGCTGTTCCTGTTCACAGCAAATCTGCTACCCCATAAGAACCATAATAAGTTGACAACATATGCTAACATAACTTATAAAGGCACAGTACCTAATAATTTCACTGCCATCACTTAATCCTTCAAGCTGGAACATTGCAATTTGAGCTCTGGTCACAATTCGATTCGGGCAGAAATAGGTATGGAAATTGATATACCAAACAGACCACTAGACCCTGTACTCTGACCACAAATTCTATATATTGTTATCGTGCCACGTCTTTCTCTAACTTGCTTACACACCCTGAAGTTAAAGGGAGACGTACAGAGAAGCGATAATGTAACATCGTATTTTCGATTTTATGAATATGGGTCCAAACTCTTTACTCTTAAAGTCGAATTTACGATTAACAAGGACGATAACTTGTCGCTCTAACTGACAAGTACAGTAAATAATAATTGTATAATTAATATCTTACGAAATAATAACACACATTATATGCAATATATGTATGTATGTATATATATATATATATATATATATATATATATATATATATATATTGTATATATATATTAGATTCTTGTTGAACTATTGCTTGCTGTTTTATTTTGTTATACCATTAACAACATTACATTTTTAAATAATATATAGAATATAAACCGTCTTTCATTTAATTTTTTTTTTTTGGATGGACCTATACTAAATCCTCAAATGGCTATATTCAGATTTACCTTGAGTGTGTTTGTGGAAGGTGGGGAAGGCCCCGGCGTGTTGCTAGAGGCGTTCTAATAAAAAGAGAGTCGACACAAATTGAACGCGCGGCTACTGGCTCGAACGCTCAAGATCGCCGTGTAGTGAAGGGTGAAAATCTACCCGTTACGTGGTGGTACCCGGTATATGTATGACGGGGTAAACACTATATTACACTACATTAACACTATAGCTAATTGTATATTCTAAAATATTTGTCAATATAACATTAATCTATTCAAACAAACTAGAAAGCAATAGTTTTTAGTAAGTATACTTGGTTGTACTGGTCACTACAGTAGTAAGTTTCACTACTGTAGTGACCAGTACAACCAAGTCCATACTATCGCAAAAATTGGTGGAATAGTTTTACGTTTTTTAAGTCATTAACATTACGCCCACGGGTTTGCGCGCTTTACTTTAGGAATGAGACATATTGCGGCATAATAATGATAATGTCCTTCCTCGAGATTCACAATGTCCCCGTTGTCAATTTCATTCAATAGACACTTGCGAAACAACAGAATCTAATGAAAGAAAAAAGAAGTGTCAGTATGTACCTACACCTAAAAAATGAAAAGACTAGCAAAATGTTAATTAGCCTATAAATCTCTAGAACATAATTCAACTAAGTCAGGCGTCTGAATAGGGTCAATCAAACTTTTGGACTGATGAAATCGTTATATAACTATAAGGTTTAATTAATGGCGGTTTGAAATGGCATAAAATTTCTGAAGGCTAAGTGAAACATTATTCGTTATAAGTAAGATCAACGAAAAATATATTTACCTTATTATTCGGCGGAATTTGGAAAATCATTCTTTTTATTGCGCAAAATAATATCTAGTTCAGAAAAGGAATTCATACATACAATCAGTTAACCTTTACCATTATGAATTGTTTTTTATTTTTTTTTTAATAAAACGTCGCAGTCACAATCATAGAAATCTCACATGCACAAACACCCAGACCGGAACAATTTTTTGTAGGCCGTACGGGACAGATAAAATATCTGTCCCGTGCGGGAATTGAGCCCGCAACCTCTGGCGTAGAAGCCGATTACTCGATCACTGCGCCAAAACATACCATGTACTACTTAAATGTAACGAGCGGACTTTGATTCACTTTGATCTTCGTCTCGTCTTCTCCCTGTCATGATTTGCTTAGATTTTCTTAACTTAGGCCTGAGGTTATTGTGTAGGTCACGCCGGTTGAGTCGAGGCGACCGAACGGTCTGAAGACCAACATAATCACCGTGACATAGTTAAGCTTAACTAAATTAGTAGTAAAATCTCAGCCTCTTCTCTTCTTCTTTGTGTGACTAGCGGAGGTTGGCCGTCAGCTCCGCATATTTTGTTCTATCTTTTGCGAGGCGGAAGAGTTGGGCAGCACTCGCGATTCCGGCCCACTCTCGGATGTTTCTCAACTAGGACTTCCTTCTGCGGCCCACGGATCTCCGCGATCGCGATTTTACCCATCATAAAAAGCTGTAGAAGCTCGTATCGTTCGTGCCTAAATATGTGTCCGAGATATGCTATTTTTCTCTTTTTGACGGTGTCCCACAATTCGCGCTTTCTTCCTATGCACCGCAGTACTTCTTCGTTGCGAACCTTTTGTGTCGAACTTATTTTCAGCATGCGTATATAGACCCACATCTCAAACGCTTCTATACGCTTTCTTAAGTCTTCCTTAAGAGTCCATGCTTCGCATCCATACAGAAGGATGAGCCATATATAGCAGTGAAGGAGTCGAACTCGAAGTTTCACGTTTAGGGTCCGACTAGTTAGTACCTTTTTCATGGTATTGAAAGACCTTCTGGCGACTTCTATGCGGGTTTTAATCTCAATATCTGATTCCCAGTTTTCGGTCAGCCATGTACCCAAGTACTTATATTTGGTAACATTTTCCAGTGTCTGCCCTGCGACCACAATGGAAGGACTTAATGTGTTTCGGGACACCACCATAGTTTTAGTCTTTCTCACATTGAGTTTTAATCCTGCCTTCTCACTACACTCATTAAGTCAGTCTACTATTCGTTGTAGGTCTAATTCTAATGACGCTATAATGACGGTGTCATCCGCGTATCTAAAGTTATTTATTAGACGACCGTTTACTTTGACGCCGCGGTCGAGGCCCTCCAGAGCCTCGGTCATAATAGACTCTGAGTAGATGTTAAATAGAGTTGGAGACAGGATACATCCCTAACGAACACCTCTCCTTATTTGAACCTCATTGGACTCCTCTCCTTCGACTCTAACAATGGCTGTCTGATTCCAGTACAGATGCTGTATAATTCGAATGTCCTTATCATTCAGACCTATGTCTTTTAGAAGTGAAACAAGTCGATTATGCCTGACTCTATCAAAGGCTTTCTCGTAGTCAACGAAGCACATGAAGCTCTTCTCTCCGGAGGAATAAAAAAGTCCGTATATTGGTGCCGTGACCTTGCTCATCGGTTTATCCGTTATCACTAATCACATCACTAATTATTTTAAAAATAAGTTAGATGCCATCATGGGACTTTTTAGATCTAAATACACCTCAGGGTCATTTACTTTCTTATTTATCTGTTAAAGAAGAAAGTTCTACAATATTATAGTAACTTCTCTCTCATAGAGGCCAACATCAAAAATATCTCACAACTCTACGTTATTTCGAATCACCCTAAGCCAATTGTTAAATAAGCTTTATATTACCCGTACAGATTGCGTTTCAGCCGATCGAGTCTATCAAGCAATATTCTCGCAGACTTTCCCTATTTCATAAAAAGCGCAACAGAATTTTTCCCGACTGTCTGACAGAATTCCAAGCATACAACATACAACAATAGTGCCAAGACACCTCATTCGTAGAACAGGTATGCGAATACATTGAAGAGCGGTTACTTGCGTAGGGTTTATTAGTAACTCTAGTTGCGAAAGTGTCGTAATCCACTTGCACGTCAACTATTGCTCGTTTTATTCCTCTCATACAAAATAAATTGCTAGCAAGCGGACGCTGGTTAATGTGTCAAATGATGGCGACGCGATTGCTGCGTTACATATTAAGCCCACTGTTAGGAACGGTGTCGACGAGTACGGTTTCTACATGGCACGGCACGAGCCCGACATCGCTTTAAGCTGTGCACATACAAGTTCTTATCCAGATTCGTAGCCGGCTCAGTCATTCGGTTGTCTACTCGTATTGATTTTAAATCCAGGCGTTCATTATAAACAGTTAAAAAATAAGCGAGTAAAAGAGAGACTGTACTAGATTGATCAGATTTGACAAAGTGACAACAAAGTGGTGTTATTTGATATTTAATGTGTTTTATGTTCGGGTAAACAGCATTTGATTAAAAGTGACAGTGACATTTTTTCGAAATATTTACCTATGTCACCACACTCATATTTCTGAATTAAATAATCTAACTTAATGTTCATGCTAAATAGCAACATACAGATAGCATATGCGCGACGGCTAGGTATGTCTCCAGTTGAAAGATTAACCGTAACATTTAGCTAATTAGAACATAATATTTATCAATGTATATTTTTATTAAGAAATAAACTGGAATAAGTAAAAACTTATTTTTGTCTATAGATTGGCGAAAGTTAGACGGTTTGTTGTGTGTGCCTTTTGCATAATGGCTAATAAATGGCGCGTCTTTCATTGCCTTTTAAATGTACATATTTCTTGATTTATCCATAGACATCATAAAAACTTGATGTTTTATACAAAAATGTATTAAAAATATGAAGGTATTAATTTTTTCACTTCTGCGAATACCCGACTGAGTCCTAATGCAGAAATTTTATCATTACCACGATCAACATTAGTTCGCGGTAATTACTCGGCCAATGACATTCGTAATACATTCACGAACTCTTTTCGTGTGCAATGGCAAAACACCACTAAGTACTTACGCCGTTTCTTATGCTGTAAATTATATTTGAGTTTGAAAATAGTAACGGAAATAATTTCTTAAGATAGCCCATCTATGTATTTAAAATGAAGAAATAATTGTTTTCGATACGCATTTTCGATCAACAGATGGATCCAAGATCTTGCATACGTCTTTCCAAGCGTAGAATGTATCTATTCTGCGTTTGTTTTCATCTATTGTTTTAACATAATATGGACAAAGATCTGTAGTCAAAAGCTTTAATGAACCCAAATAATAATCTTGAGTTATATCAGTCATCGGTTAAATGTCTATAAGGCCTGCGTTGTGAACACATCCAACCTCATCAACAAACTCTCATGGACTGCCACATAAGACAATCATATCGTAACGCCGTCAGCGTATACAGACCTTTATTAACTATACTGATGAATAATAAGTAATTAAAATAAATCCGGTTAAATGCAGTTTGGACATCTAGCATCGAGGGCTCTGCAAAAAAGTCCGTATTTACAAAATATTTTTTTTTATTGGTGTTATTAAAAAAAATTCGGAATTTGGATTAATCTTTAGTTACGTAACATTGCTTCATTTTTCAAATTTTAAATACTCTAGGTTAACAGAAAGTAAAAAGTTTGATTGTTTGTTAAGAGTAGCACAAGCAGATCGTGAAAGGCCGTATCTTTTGACTGCGACGCCCTAAACATTTTTTTAATTGCTGCAAAAGGTTGCAAATTGGAATTTTGATAATAATTTCGATTTGTTTGCCTGATGAATTGTTGTTTTGTTTTTTTTTTTCTAATTATTTTAAACTATAATCACATCCATTTTTATTTATTTCCTTTTCTGGGCTTCTAACTGCCCCCAGGCGCCCACTTCGAGTAAGACTATTAAAACAAAAGTTAGACAAAATACTGACTAGGGTTTAGATCTAAGCACTACATGTTTACTTTTGCCTACGTTTACGTGATATGTATACATACATAATACATAAATAAACAAATCTCAGCTGTTGCTTAGTGGTTGTAAAAAATATATGACCTTGACTGTCGATAAGACGTGTAAAATTTCGATAAGTTTGACCTTGACGACCGACGAGACTTTCTAGCTTTCAATAGTTTGACCTTGACAACCGACGAGACGTTCCGACTGTTGAAAAGTTTAACCTTAACGAGTACTGAGACTTTCAAACTTTTGAATAGATAATAATAATAACTTTAAATGGGTTCAGGCAGACTGATAACTGCATCTGATATGGTATAAATTCAGAATATTTTTTTTATGTAGTTGCACGTGATTACAAGACACGTATAGTTACGCAATTATCATTTTAATTCAGCAAAGATATTTCATCAAAAAACTTGATTCAAAAGACAAAAGGAAGTGAATTTAACTTATTCAATTGTGGTTATTTAATCTTAACAGAATCAAAGTGGTTGTTAACAAAATTTTCCTAATTACCTTTTGCCTGCCTTTAGATTACCCACATTCACTAATTCATTCTTATTTAACCCGGCGTGAATGAGGTGAGAAATTGTTACACCAGCTATGAGGTGGGTATGATATACCCAAAATTTTGATGTAAAATTTTTGATACTTTGATTGTGTAGTTAGAATTAATGCTTAAGATATATTAATAAAATAGTAACTATTCAAGAAGATGAGTAAATAAAATATCAACATTAAGTTAAGCAGCATTATTTTTTATTGAAAGAACACAATATCTAAATTATTTTCGAAAAATACAAATTCAGGCAATTAATTTCTTTTGCCATAAAAATGTAACAAAATTCCAACTTTGGTAAATCAATATAACAATAGTGTCCTCTAATTATTATAAATAAAAAAGGAACTGAAAAGTCTTGTGAGATCATGTAATAGTGCACCAAAATTACACCTACAAATCAACACTATTCCATACCCCAGCCGCGGGTACGCATGTGTATTTGCCGTCGCCGCCGGTGCAACACTAAACTCGATACTGTACCTCACCCCTTGGATCTTTACCTCCAGCTACTGAAACACCAGGACTTGCATGGCAACAGTAACATTAAAATATCTGCGTTTAGAAACTTTTCGGGTATGACATACCCAACCTCACTCACGCCGGGTTAAGAGTCACGACTTCTACGGCTTTCTTTTTATACGATGTTTCTATTTTCAAATTACAGAGAAGCCCAGTCTGGTTTTAGATTTTTTAAACTACCCTATTTTATTTATTAGTGACATCTTATTTAATGATATCATTTTTTGATGTCATGTAAATTTTTTTTAGTTTTGATACGTAAGTATTGGGCTTCCTAATATGCTTTAATATCGAATTTCCGCGCTATTATACTTTTGATATATAATACAATACTTTCACTAATCACCTTATCTAGTGACCGTACGCATAATTTTTTATATGATGGATGATGTTAAGGCGAGGCATTCCAGCATAGACTGCATTATATTTTTAAACCATCTAACACAAAGAGTTGCTAGCAATAAGGTCGCCTGGTACATTTGTAATCTGTAGTATTTTTTGTCTATGTTCTAGTTTTTAGTGTCCAATAAAGTTATGTTTTGTTATGTAATCCTCTAACGACACTTAATTAATGCCAATTAGTTAGAAGTTATGCGACTGTGATATCTATGGATATCCACTACTTAGCGGATTTTAAAGACGCATGTAACCGCTGACGTGTAATCTAGGTTCACGGTGTTAGCTAACTCGATCACGTGGTGTAAGCTGTACACGCCTTAAAAATGTTATTGGATAGCTTTTATTACATTTTCTCCAAAGACTGATGACTCAAAAGCAACTCGGCCGATCTTGATGAGATTTATTATGAGGCTAATGGGATCCGTTAAAGGACAAGGTTGCAGTATAAATTTTGCTACGTGGAAATATCTAGTATAATATTCTACAAAAATGGCGAATTAAGTCACCTAGGTGACACGATAAATCGAATCATTTTAACGTTACTGTATACAATATAGGAATAGATCATTGTAATTTCATTTATTTTTACTTATCCCAACTAATCTTCTTATCTTCTCTTATACATAAAAATGAATCGCAAAATGTGTTGGTAAGCGCATAATTCAACAACGCCTGGACCAATTTGGCCAATTCTTTTTTATGTCCTTTGAAATTCAGGGATGGGTTTTACGGTGAGAATAATTCGAATAATTATCGGAAACAGACCATTTTGTCCATACAAACGTTTTCTAATTAAAACGTATAGTCAATAGTTCATATTGTAAGCGCTTATTGTTGTCTAAGCAATGTAGGTGTATTCCTAACATTAAAGAGTCAATTTGCGCTTTATTAACGCTATATAAAGTTGAAATTTAATCGTATCTATCAAAACAGTGTGCGTGTCTGCGTTGGAGCACAGAATACATCGTTGGAGGATTTAATGTCACGTTCCAAAATTGAATAGTCACAAAATGTAATAGTTCATTTGTACCTTTTTTAAATTTGGTTGGCTATGCGAAAAAAACTGCCACTTTACAAATCTTTTTGATAGGACGAAGTCTGTCGGGTCCGCTAGTTTAGTATGAAAATAATGCTGTGTAATGCACTATAATATAAAATATATTTAAGTGTAGGAAAAAAGGAAGGAGCATCGGTAGCGCTGCGGTGTCGGCTCTGGTCTTCGAATCGGAACATTCTGTGGACCAGGATCGAACCTGCTGTCTTCCAATGTGTTTCTGATTTTTCTTGTACATTTCGTATGTAGATTTATCTGAAGCTCCTAGGGTGAAGGTAGATATCATGAAGCATCCTGATAGAAGTTCCCTGCAAAGAAATTGAAAGGCGTATCTAAACTGACCAATCCGTACTCAGCCATGATATTGACTTGGGTAGGGATGCCAGGTTGCCAAACCTAATAGCCGGACAGAGCAGCCAGTTTGGCTGGACATTTAGGTAGGAAGGCCGGTCATTATTGAGGAATTTGTTTCAGTATTAATCGGTACGACATAAAAATTGTATGTAAAATCAAGATTTTTTTATTATTATCATAAATCTTGTTAAATTTTAGAGAAATAACATTTATCAACATAATGTAACTGTGCTTGGCCACTATTGTTTACAAATTACTTCGGTCTACGTGAGCGACCGTCAGTCGAGTCTCATCGCCTGCGCTCGGTCACTCGTTTGCGAAATATAAAAAGCCTAACAAAAGCCGGACAAGCCGGATACAGTCTATTTTGGCCGGACACGCAATCAAAAAGCCTACCTATGTCTGGCTTTATCCGGACAACGCTAGACTTGGGCCTAATGCCCCTCGCGTAGTTAGAGTAGGCTATAACTATATGTAAATTGGTCAGTACTACCAATATAGGATATAAGGAGATGTCATGATGTTAGGTTGAGTCATCATAAGTTAATTATATACGCGTATATTGTGATCCACTATAGGACAACATAAACAAAAGCGCCGATTTATAATTCCGTGTAAGAATCCGAATAATAATTACACGTTAAAAAAGTGTGTTGTTATAATATCAGCTGCAAATAAATTGAAAGACCCTACGTAGTAATTGACTAACATTTGTATTTATTTCGACTCCGTCATAGTTATATCGACCATGGTGATACGATATTGTATTATGCTTAAAACGCGATAGTTTTAGGTTCGTATTACATGAATCCCTCTATGAATTCTCATTAGCAGTATACCTTTCTAACTGTATTCAAGCAGAAATTTAGCTTTGATCGACCGTCGATTTGGCCGATTTGCCTATAAATGTAAATTACTTGCTAAAAATACTCTTCTGGAGAAAGGTTATTAATACTGTTGACGATTATTTAAGACATATAAATGCTTGTGTTTAATTTTAATCATTCAATATTTACGTTCAATATGTACGTTACGCTGCCAAATATTTTGACTAAGTAAATAACATAATGAAACTATAGTCTTTACAGATATAATGTGAATTTGTTTAAAATTATAACGGAAATTGGTTCATACTTTTTATCTGAGACTAGTTTCTAATTGACGACTCTTTAAAAAAACAGAGAGAATAAAATAGCCCTTGCTGGTTTTCTTGCTGGTTCTTTCCAGTACAATGTCCCCGGCCGTAGACTTGTGAACCAATGACGTAACATTTTAGACGTGCAAAAGTGATTCTAAAAAATTCCATCCGTAGAATAAATTTTTGGTTTACATTTTGAGTCTCGCTCTGTTATATGGACCTTAAAGGTCTTATCACTAATACGGAGCGAAGCTGCAAACGGAGATCCATTTACTAAAAGAATAGAATAACTATTTGTTATTCAGCTATTACAAGTATTTATAGGGTTTGAGTAACTAACCATATAAATAACATATACAACCATATGCTAACAGGAACAATTATTAAATACATATTCATGCATACATATATGCATATTTATGCACATATTTTCTCCACAACATTAATATTTATAAAAGTTATGCATTTTAAATAGCAATACTGTGCAGCCAATATGTAGAAGGTTGTTCCTGTGATGCACACTTGAGAACTATCTGCATAAGACAAATTAATATCCAGAGGGCCTAGACAAGATACCTTTCGATAATCGTAATCGCATCGCTAACATAAAAAATGTATGGTATTGACATAACCACTCGAAAAATCAAGCGATCGGTTATGTCAATACCATACATTTTTTATTTTAGCGATGCGATTACGAAAAGAGAAAGGCATCTTGTCTAGGCCCTCAGGAAGTGAATATTGGCGCCTTATTGTTATGTTCATATGAGAGACTAGCTTTCTGCCCGCGGCTTCGCCTGCGTGGATTTCGGGATTGGGTCTATAAGGGTTAATGGTCATAGCTTTGGCCACGGCTACATATGCGCAGAAGTCGGTTTATGGCGCGAAGATTTTATCGCGCTTCCCGTGGGACTATCTGTTTTTCCGAGATACAAAATACCGCAAAACCTTGCTCAAGAATCCCTCTATCTATTGATGAATACCGCATGAAAATCTGTGCAGTAGTTTTTGAGCGAAGCCTTTATTGCGCATCCCGTGGGATCTGTCGATTTTTCCGGGATAAAAAGTAGCCTATGTTACTCGGGATAATGTAGCTTTCCAAAGGTGAAAGAATTTTTGAAATCGGTCCAGTAGTTTCGGAGCCTATTCATTACAAACAAACAAACAAACAAATCTTTCCTCTTTATAATATTAGTATAGATAATGTTATTGCTTATAAGAAACTTTCAGGCGTACTCATTCCAGAGAATATATCGGTTTTGAAAAATCATGCTAGATATTATTTCAAAATCAAAATTGTTTTTATTCAAATGTGACTTTATAGAAAGCTCTTTTGGATAGTCCGTTCGCTTAGGCGTTTTTAATCTGATATCCTCTGATGATCTGGTAATCGGATGTTCCATCACATTAATTGTAATTTTATGATCTGAAGGTAATTAAATTACAATTAATGTGATAGGATATATTAACTAATTCAATTAAAATTCAATTAAATAATAATTAGCAAACTTATGATTTAGCTCTACATTACGTGGAGATCTGCACGTATCAGGCTCAGGAATATTCCTAATGGTGATTTTTGATGTTCCTGAAGGTAGTATTATAGCCTCGATCATTTTTTTTATTCACTGTAACAACCTCTACTTTACAAATATAGATTGAGGATTATCATATGCTGACGACACTTCTCTTATTTACTATACAAGCTTAGATGAGAATCTAATATATAAATGTGCGTCACAAAGTTTTAATATAGTAAATGTTTAGCTTCATCCCATTTGTTAACATAAAAAAATACTTGATATATAATAATAAACAATAACATATATTTAAATGACAATAATACTTGTGACTTAAATAAAATCTGGTCCACGTATGGGACATTTAAAATTAATATTTGTTTTTGAATCTTCGGTATATTGCTGATTTGTCTGTATCAATAGATTATCACATATTGCATTAACTCATGAGGTTCAATTGTACAAGTCCGTCCAAAAAGCTTTTACAGTGACGCTAAAATATCAAATGAACTGTATACTATTGTCATATTTAGCACTTATAGTATTCGCAAGTTTTAAACAGCACTACACACTCCGCTACAGCATTGAATTTACTAACAAAAGATGGAAAGATATTTTGTTGTCTCACAAAATATTATAACGAAACATAGGTACTAGTTTTTTAGCACAGATTTAGAGTTTTTTTTGGACCGTTTCTCTGTAATAAATTAAATGCCAAGTTGTCCTTATCCTGTACTTGACTTACTAAGTAATTAATGTGTATATTTTTTTTCTGCCGCGGGCGCGCTTTTTTTGTGTTAGACTAGTTTAATTCATCTGTAGTTTATACCCGAAAAATTATATCATTTTGAATATGTTAATTCGTATTTAAAATTTGCATTTGTTTAATTTAAATACCAGTAAGTTTAAGATTAATAATGTGTTATTTATAACAATACTAACTGGTGCCTGCTACTTCGTTTGCGTCTCTTAATTTGGACAATTCATACAATATCTTTATAAATTGCTAGCTGACCCGTGCCCACTTTCGTTGGGCATAATATTAATAATCCCCGAAGCGAGCACGAACGCGATCCGAATTAAACCCGAAGCCATCGCGCGCCGTCCGCTACCTGTTTTTTTCTCCGATTCACTTTGCAAAACGGACTACCACGCAAAAACCTTTTTATTTTTCGGTTTTTTATATAACCTATGACACTCAGCAATAACGTGGCCTTCTATTGCTGAAAGAATTTTTAAAATCGATTCAGTAGATCCTGAGATTACCCCTTACAATTTAACAAATATACAAACACACAAACTTTACTTCTTTATAATATTAGTATAGATTAAGGCTATTTTTTTTACTCCTTCGGTTGGTTTTAATAAGAATTTCTATAGTAATCTAGTATTAAATATAGCCTATGTTACTCAGTGATAACGTAGCTTTCTAATGAAAAAAGAATTATTATAATCGGTTCAGTACTTTTTGAGTTTATACGTTACATACAAAAATACAAATCTTTTCTCTTTATAATGTTAGTGTAGATAGCCTATGTGCTAGTCTGATGTATGAGCTATATCATTGTAAAGTTCTATTAAAATCAATTTAGTATTTAGATAGTAGAACCAGAGTAACCGACATAGCTCGCAAAATAAGCTCGCTGAAGTGGCAATGGGTTGGCCACGTTTGCCGATGGACTGATAGCCGATGGAGCAGACGAGTCCTTGAATGGAGACCGCGACTCGGCAGCCGTAAGGTGGACTGACGACCTGAAGAAGGTCGCTGGAGGGGACTGGATGCGGAAGGCGGAGGACCGGGTGTTGTGGCGCAAATTAGGAGAAGCCTATGTCCAGCAGTGGACTATGATTGGCTAAGTGAAATTTAGTATTTTACGTGAAGGAGTAACAAACAACCACCCATACTTACTTTCGCGTCTGTAATATTAGTACGGATTTCACTATAATTGTATAATAAATAACTACCTACAAAATATTGAAATAACTAATTATTATCATCATTGTTGATTATGGATTTTGGAACAAAACTTGGATCAAAATACCTGAACCTATGTTATTTTTTGACAATAAAACAGGTGTAACTAATAATATACATTTTTTGTCTAAAAGGATTTCTCTATTGGATTTGAAAATCTTTACTCATTTTGAATCTAGTGCAAATGATGTCTCAGGGTATAAGCGTCGTATCAGCGAACGCGCTATCTAATTACCACTTTTCTGGAGCATCGCCTTCAAATACGGATTCGTTAGCCTAGATTTTTCGGTTGCAGTAACTCTGGTACGAGTTAATGCAATCCGAAAAATTTTGTTGTTGCTCGTATTTGAAAATCAAAATGGTGTCGGTATACGATGATATTGTATACTAAATAAAAATAGAAGTACTGTTCCAATAAAAGTAGTAACTAGTTAGTATAAAGTGCAGAATATCTTTCTCAAGAGTTTCGAACAGTGAAGAGTCAATTTTTTATCCTTGTAGTTATGCACATAGGGGGTTAAATAGCTTTTTGTGTTCTCATGAATGATAATGACTGCGACGGGCTACGTCGCATATATTACTCGTATAATAAAATATTATACAATGAATAAGTTGTTATGCGAATGATAAACTGTGTGTTTCTGTATCGCGAACAATTAAGAATTAAGTTAGAGCCTATTAAGTAGCAAATTTACCGCTACATATCTGCGAATAAGTGTATGACCAATAAATACATAAAATCAATAAATAATTTGTCCTCGCTTTACGAGGACAACTTATATTAAAAGGTTCATATCAGAAACAGTCAAGCCATTAGGACACATATAAATGATACTCGAACTACAACTAGCAAGAACATTGTCCCTTTTAATTTCACATTGTTTCGTGGAAAGGAAGTTTTAACTTTACCCTTTCGTCCATAAAGATTAATTTCAACTGTTCATTCACTATCAGGGTCAGCTATCTCGCGCTAGTTTCCAGGATCAGATAATTCTTGCCTCAACCATTAAACTTTCATGTGCCTAATCGTGGTCTCATTTAAAACTTAGCCAGATTAATATTTAAATAGGCCATTCTTCACGGCGCCCCAACTCTAACTTTGGTGATAAAGAGAATTAATTAATATTAGTTCCTCCCTGAGGGCAATTTTCGTAGGATTCCCTTTGGAGGTGTGAATTTATAAAACGCTTTTTACGTTGAGGAAGCTTGCTTTAATTAATTTGTTAATAAAAGATTGCTCGGTTCCCGTCTGCCTTAGGGGGCGGCGAAGGTTCCAAATGTGAGGCGTAATTATGCCCTCCAGACCGCGGTGGAGACAGACTTCAACTTAAGATGCCAATCGCAATAAACTCTTATTTTATAGAACAATGCTTATTTCACCAATTCAATTTCAGGTCTCATAAGAATAGATGGTCTGAACGCCTTAGTCGTATACAAGACTGGGTTAAATAGCTTTGTGAAGCATGGATCTTCTGATAATACCTGATTGTAACCTTGTTGGCTTGTCTTTAAGGAAAATCTATTGGTATTATTTTCTAGAGTCCCAACTAATATTCAAACGCGAAAGTATGGCTATTTATTATTATATTACGTAGAAACTATTGAATGGATTTTAATGAAATTTTACAATACATAGACATTAGAATAACACACAAGCTACCATTTACAAAGATACTAGTTTGTGCCGGTGACTTCGTCTGCGCAGGATTAGCATTTTGAGTGGCTTATATTAGCGTGGCGCAGAAAAGAATTAACATTCTGACATGAAAATTATCACATAAATAGGTCCTGCGCAGACGAAGTCGCGGGCATCAACTACTGTCATTATAATTCTTTTATTCGTAGTAATTGTTCCTAATGACAATATTTGGCAATAGTCTGACTTTTTCAAAGTTATTATAATAAACAAACATCTAAGAATATAACCAATAAATTTTATTATTTTATCTTAGACAAGGTTTTCTGTCAGTAGCAACGATCTTCGAAGAAAAGCATAACAGTGAATCAATACAAATCCTAAAAGTCGCCATAAACACGGATCAAACAATTGTCTCGAAACAAAACATATCACCTAGAATAAATTTTCCAGCAAAACCAAGACAGCGATTATGAGTTGTTACTTCATAAATTGGGGGAAAACAGTAGGGACCTTGTGACCAACTCCGGATGGTAAGATCCGGCGGTCACTGACCCTTATCGATCCCCACAACTGGGTCACTGTATCTGTGACTGGGGGAAATTGAGAAGGCTCAGCGCGCTTAGCCCGACGCGTAAGTTCATTCGCGCAAAACTTTGCATCACTAACAGCCGAGAAGTTGAGCTTTTAGGGCCATTCACAGCGTTAGAATGGGGCAGCGTATATTTTCTTAAAAGTAAAATCTATATAATTTAGACACTATTAGCTGAGAAAACTCATCGAATCGAAATAGTATCTAATAAAAATCATAAACTCATTATTTAAAACAAACACGTGTTATTTGTATATTGTTATTATCCAAACTGTGTGTTACGTGTAATGCATGTGCAGGCAGCTCGGGCGCGACAGAAAACCAGCGCTGTGTCGTAAAAATGCAGCGTCATACGAGTAGCTGAGTAGCCTTTTTACTGCAACTTTTTACTTTTTTTTTATTGTTTATTAGCCATTAAGTACCTATATATGTGCAGCAAAAGTAGTTATCAAATATGTACTTATAATTGTATACCGAAAAAATATTGATAGTTGCTAAAAAGCTATTTCACCTTTTATCTCAAGATAATTTATTAATACTACTAAGCTGACGGGTTAGCTATTTTTATCGCTGCGATCTGAGGAACTACCGGTTCGTATCTATAATTATTTTTTGAATAGCCCATGCGCGCCATTTTAACGGCAATCAATCAAAAATATTAGGCGGGTAGTTACTAGAAAAGCTGCAACTTAATTTGTATTTTTATAATTAATTAAGACTTAATTACCTGCAGCACCATATCAAAGTAAACCACGAAAGTAGCTTTTATTGCGTAGGTAGCTTTTAATAGGAGCAGTCTGTACATCAACACATATAGTCTATACTATAATTGAAAATAAAGTTAATATAAACATAAGCTAAGTTTTATATACTATTGTACTGTGTCTACAATGTCATTTAAATTCCTGCAAATAACAAGTTTCTCCTTTTTGTCTAATTCGTCCAAAAGTATTATTGTAGCTATTTCTGAATAAATTGAAACAATCTGAAATATGAATATTAAACGATAATACTTTTGCCTTCTTCATTTTGAGGAAATAATTCCGAACACTCCAATTCAATTTGTTGTTTCGAAATTTCTTAAACTGGACTAGGTTTAGACAATATAAATAACTAAAATTTATTAAATTTCGTTTTTCATAAAAAAAAAACAATAAACCTACACTACACTACTACAGCTTATATAAAATTAATTAATCTTAGCAAGCAAGCGCAAGGCAGATTACTCCTGCGGATATTTGCACAGCAATTACACATAGTGGCAGCGCGTGCAGGAATTGTTAACGAGGCGCATCAGGCGTCGTTTCGTAATCCGTCTGTGCATTTATCAAGTCTGTAATTACAGCGTTGAATGTGTTGCTAGCGCATGCTAGCGTTGGTCTGAAATCAAGCATTTTTCGTCTGGTATATTATTATTATTCATATATTTAATTAATAATCTTAAATTTAAATTTTTTGTTAGGGCTGCAGACAGAGATATCTCCGGGCAATATGTGCCGTGTCGAGAATCACTGCTTTTTGTATCCGGCCCTTGATCCATCCGTCAATCGAGAGCCTCTTAAGATGTTGATCGAGACTCTTTGCTATCAAGCCATTCGCAGACACAACTATCGGAACAATGATTATTATTATTATTATTGTCACGCGTCTTTAAAAGACACGGTTCTTTATAAGACGTGCGCGGGGATATAGATCCGCGGGCGCGGGGATATAGATATAGACACCAATATTGGTGCGAAGACATCAACATAGCACTTAGTCTATCTTTGCTCGAAAGCAGTTATTCCTTCCATAGAAGTCGTTATTCAAGGCTGGCAAACTTTATCTGCAGCAACTACAACGTCATCGTTCTGTCGACTTAAAAGTTTTGAACTTATGAAAGATTGATGCCTAAATCACGCCAATAAGGTGGATAGAGCAAGAATTCGTAGTGCCATTCATTGATGTGTGCCTTTACGGATATTGTGTGTATACGTCTTGTCTTGACGAAAGACAATTTTCGCTAAATCTCTAACTTTATAATGCACTAGCTTTCTGCCGGCTTCACGTGCGTGGATTTCGGGATTGGGTCTATAGAGGCTTAAGGGTCATAGCTTGTGCCCACGGCTACATATGCGCGGTAGTCGGTTTATGGCGCGTAGGTTTTATCGCGCTTCCCGTGGGACTATCCATTTTTCCGAGATAAAAAATACCGCAAAACCTTGCTCAAGAATCACTCTATCTATTAATGAAAACCGCATGAAAATCTGTGCATTAGTTTTTGAGCGAAGCCTTTATTGCGCATATTGGCTCTTTATAATTATCTTAAACCCTTTAAACCATTCATGTAAAATAGTTTTATCACGACTCATTGTTCAATTTTACAACAAAAACAACAAAATTTACAATTTAGATACCAAGAAACCTCTTTTGAAAATGTCAATTTTATTATATACTGTTTTTAAATCGTTTAGGCCAGATATTTCTCACCCCGCCTACGTATTTCAGGCTACAAATTTATGTTTTAAGACCGACCTTATACTTAATTTCGCCACTTAGAGTAATATTTATTTCATATGTGAAATTTATTGTTAAGATAAATTTGCTTACAATTTCTCAACATGCTTCTAGAATAAGTTGACTCATTAACTTACGCAGGCTCGCATGTATGTAAATCATGCACAAACTTATAATACGTCAAAACCTATGATTTCGTTTTTATGATGTACAACAATTAAATATTTTATGCTAGTTAATTTCCATCTAATATTATTATTATAAACGCGGTTGTAAGTATGGATAAATATTTGTTAGTCTTTCACGCAAAAATTGTTGAATGGAAATTAATTAAATTTTACAAAAATATAGCTTATTGGCTAAAATTGGCTAGGCTACAATTTATAAGGCCAGGATGCTATATGTGTATTTACTCAAGCGTCGTAGAGACTTATTGGAATTGAAAGGTTATATTTAGGAAGAAAAAAAGATTATGACATATGTATATTTTAACGGTGGGTTTAGCAGCTTTGAAAAATTTTGAAGTCAGATATTGATAGCATAAATTATACAAGACTATTTAAATGTGACACAAGCTTATTTGCCACATTTAATTAATTCCAAAACAAATTATGACTATTCAAAATTTTATTTCTCGAATTGCCATATTTTGAAGTTCTCTACACGAAAAATTTAAGTATCAACAGATTCACGTCATCAAACTAAACCATATATGTGCTAATCTGACGTGCACGACTAAAAATTCATAGAACAATTATTTTTTTAAACTAGTTCGTCACTAGATGGCGCTCTGAAATTTTGTAGGGTTATTCGACAAGACAAGAGGTATCTTCCATATCTTAATCTGACACGCCGGAGTAACTGCATAAATCCCCTCTTGGCCTCCCCAACTACAAATCTTGCGCAGACGAATCGAGGATATCTATTAGTACCTATTATATAAACAATAAAAAATTAGAACTTTGACACTGATATCTTTGATACTTAAGCTAACAACTTACAAGTAACTGTATAGGCCTCCAATAATATGTAAATTTAGATCGGTCAATATCGGTATATAATATTTACTGCTAGGAAATCAAAATTCTTTCCGAAGTGATAACTCTGGAGAAGTAAAAAATTTCTAAGAATCAAGTTTTGTAAATAGGTAGCCATGAGGGTCTCAGTTTCTCCTTTCCTGAGGCAGAAAAAAACGCCATAAGGAAGTACATTTCGAGAAGAAATGTGCCGAGAAAGAAAATTTAAAAACGCTAGCTTGCTAGGTTTGTCTATTTGCTTGTCTAGACGGGGCGATGTCGGGCGAGTCGTGAGCCGAGAGAATTTCGCGCCAATTCAGTATAAATTTATGTTTGCTCGAAGTAAAGGTAAACATTTGCCAGTATGGAATATTTATTCGTCGAATGAAAATTAAACATAAAAATGTAATGTAAAATGAGTACTCTATTAGAAAAGTTGTTATTATGCAGTTTATTTCGTGTTACTCATATTTTAATTAAATTTCAGCTCGTCTGGTTGAAGAAATGGGATCAAAATACTAACAATTTCTTTGATCAATGAATAAGTGTTGCACTTGGACTTGGTAATGCTACCAGCATTGATGGTGATGTGGTGATGGACGGTTGTCTTTTTATATAGTTTCTAAAACTATAAAGTTATTACAATATATAACTAATATATTGTAATAACTTTAGCTAAATATTTATCAATAGGTATTATAAATTTGATAATTTATTTTTAAGCTGATGAATGAGCTCCCTGCCGAGGTTTTTCCGGAGGGCTACAGTATGGGATTCTTCAAAAGGGGAGTAAATAGTTTTTTGAAGGGTCGGCATCGCGCAAATGACATCCCTGGTGTTGCAAGTGTCCATAGGCTACGGTAACCGCTTACCATCAGGCGGGCCGTAGGCCTGTTTGCCACCATCGTGGTATAAAAAAAATGTATATGATAGTGACCCACCACGCATGTTTTAAGATATAACGAAATATGACGAAACTTTTTAATATATTATTACGGTAAAATACATATATTGTTTCAATTATAAGATGATTGATGTTGGTCACAGGGTAATTATTGATCTTTGGTTTAAATGTATTTACATACGATGTTATTAATTCAATTTTATTATAAAAGTCGATAGAAAACAAGTTCATGTAATACACGTTTTTACCGGTGTTACCAAGTAGGTTATTAAAAGTATTTTTTTCCTACTTGTCATTTAATCGTCAATCTATAGTAATACACTATCTTTTGGGGGATGTACAAATACTTAACCTAATTTATTGCGTCAGGTGCTTTCTAGTTCTGAACATCAGATAACAGCCGACTGTTCACCTTTTCATACTCCCATAGGTCGACTCGCTATTTGAGTTTAGATTGTATTTCACCCAGGTATATCTGTTTTCCCAAAAATGGTCGCAATTCGGCTTCTCTTCTTGTATTTCTGTTAAAGGCAACGACTTAAGCTGTCTGCTCATCAGAAATGTGCTGAAGGTCATATGGTCGTATGGAGGACAGTAGTTAAAGTCCTGGAACTGAGGATGACTGGAGTTGAATGAAAAGAGTTTATAACTCTTTGAAGATCATATGTTTGTCATATACTATTTTGGTTAGAAGATTCTGTAGGCTTTTACACGCGCTTTTAAAATGAGGTAAATATAAAACAGCAATGCTTTCGTTGTTAAGTTTTGGAAACGTGCCTTCGTTATGTGCATCGTTATATCAATACAATTCCGAACTCTCCTTAGTCCTTAGGGAAATAAAACGTCTTAAGAAAAATATGTTGCAGTTTCGAGATGCACGGTCTTTGTCGCGACGCGACGTACACAAAGGTGGAATTTTGTGATTCTGCAGTCGCGACAATGAAAGTCTTGGAATGACCCTACTGGCACGTTATTTTCCATTATACGGCTTGAGCTTCAATGATTATGATTTACATTTTAGTTATTGGATCATTAGAATTCAGTATTAATGTTATTTACAAGATTCAAATACACTTTGAATAATAACAATAGCCAATAATTATTTACATTGAAAAATCTACTAATACATATAAAATGTTATTCGATATATGAAATATATGAAACTTCGGTGTTACTGTTAATGTCATTGTTGTGGACATTTAATAGTATGCGTTGAATCAATTAGCACTTCTCATATGAGGATTTGGCGCACATGCACGTTCATCTATACTTATAATAAATCTGTAGAGGGGTCAATTCTGTACATGAAATATATTTTCGAAATAACTATCAGGGAGTGATTAGGGATCGATACTGATGCCAAAAATGCAATCAGTAAAATTTTTGTCTGTCTGTATGTTCCTTATAGAAACAAAAACTACTGGACGGATTTCAACGAAACTTGGTATAATTATTCTTCATACTCCTGGGCAGGTTAGGTTACTTTCCATTACGCAACAATCAATAGGAGCAGAGTAGGGAAGGGACATTTTGGGAAAACGGGAGAAGTAACTCCATTTTTTTAGCTTCCGTCGCGTGTGTAGCCTTAATGGTTATAGTCACATAAAAATCATGTATGACGGAAATATTTTACATACAATTGTCTAAAATACATCCCGCAACAGCATATGTCTATCTTTTATGGTTAACTCACAATAATCTATACTAATATTATAAAGCGGAAGAGTTTGTTTGTTTGTTTGTTTGAATGCGCTAATCTCTGGAACTCCTGGTTCGAATTGAAAAATATTTTTTTTATTGAATAGCTCATTAATCGAGAAAGGTCTTAGGCTACATAACATCACGCTGCGACTAATAGGAGCGAAGAAATAATGGAAAATGTGGAAAAAACGGTGAAAATTATTCATCTTTGAGGGCTTCCGTTGCGTGCGCTGCGAAAACGGTTCTAGATACCAAAAAAATATGTATGAAAGAATTATTCCTCTTAAAATGATCTAAAAAAATGTCTGCGTTAGTATATGTCTATCTTTTAACGTTAACTCACTAGAATCGTTTTTATGGTGATCAAATTTGGATATGTCGCGTTGTCAAGATCGGGTAACAGCTGAGGTGGTTGTTTGCGAAAATAAATATGATGCTCAAATTAACTATTCCACGCGGACGAAGTCGCTGGCACAGCTAGTTGTAAATAATATTGATTCAAAGTTGTCCAATATCTGTTTACTAGCTCAGATTGTTATAGTCAATGTGATAATATGCAGTGTAGTCCTATCACAACACACAACTAACTGTATTTATTTAACTAGTATAATAAGAAACTAAATGTTTTTATATATTTTAAACAGTTATTTATTAACTGTTACGGTATGAAACAGGCTTTTATTCTATTTTTATTTTTTATTATTTGTAAAAAACGGCGTTATGTAAAAATATTGAATATTTAATTCAGAATCATAATCTATTAATTTGGAATGAGATTGACAATTCTCTTGCTCAATAAACCTGCCTCCAGTATCTATCAAAGTATTTAATACGGTACGACAGTAACACAAATAATGGTTTCAATTCAAATTCTTTGATCAATTAATGACTCGCAGCAAACGTTTGGGTCGCCTTGAGTTCAGCGCCCGTTTAACACTTCCTAGTTTATAAGTGTAACATCAACTCCGGTGGCCGAGATTTTAGTTATTGTTAGATAATGTCGTACACGAATATTTTGTCAATAAACATTGTATCAAAACACTTAATTCTGTTTGCATTTTTAATATTTTGTGATTAAAATTAAATCCTTTTTTTTTTAATAAGTTTGTTAGAAACATATATTGGAATTGCAAATAAGTTGTTTTTTTTCGTTAGCGAAAAAATAATGAAATAATAAGTGAATTTATATAAACAAATACTTCTTCTGATCTGTTCGAAAAGTTATGTCTTGTGGTTGAAGAGGAACAAAGTTGATCTTTGTCAATAGGATTTATGTACATTTTTTAAGTTTAGAATCTCAAACATTCTTTATGATTGGTACAAATATAAAATTGACGCAACATAATTTGGCACCTATGAATGGCGCCATTGCAGCTCATCAATTTGGTTAACATTATTTCTATTTTTCGACGTACTGTAATTTTTCAAACAATTCGAGATATACATATTTTAACAATTAAACTTTGCTGTAAGTTATACTGTTGGTTAAACGTTCTAAGTCTATCGCTGTCATTTTCAATTAATGATGGATTGACGGTCTATGGAGAAGAAGTCATTACTTCAAAATTTTAATATAAGAATATGATCATAGAAATGTGAAACACAAATATAAAAAAAAAAGATTTAAAAATAAACTCATTTTTATTACGTTTCCTATATTAAAACATGTTTACTTATTATACAGTAACATTTTTTTTGTAACAGTTTGTGTGAAGTTTCTCTGCTTGTCCTTAACAGAAATTATGAACTCCGCAGAAAGACCGGACATGTTAACGACATAGCCTAAAGAATTGTGAACCTTAAGTGGGTAAAGCATACTAAGAACAGTTCAGTTCTAAGTTCTAAGTTCAGTTCTAAGAACAATGGTTTTTAGAACTGATGGCCCCTGGAGTGAAAGGATCTTCGAGCGGCATGCATATGCCGGAAACAGTTGTATTGGTAGGTCTCCCATTAGATTTGGTGAGAACCGCAGGAAGGCGCTAGAGGTTAGCAGCGTAGGTCCAACCTGTCCTCCGTGGGTGAGGACTAAGTCTTGCAGTAGGCGACTACTTGCAGAGATGATATTATAAAACTATTTGTTGCGCAACGATGGTTAGTAGCAGAATTTGCTCATTCTTCTTTGAATTCCGTAGAATTTTGAGGTGCACAATCAAAAATCTTCCTAATTTGGTGTATTGACTTACACAATTAAGAATATTCTCAATTTAGAGTAATCTCAATCAAGGGACTGTCTTATTTGTTGTATCATATATTTGTCTGTCTTGTTACAGGTACGTTCACGAAAGATGCAAATGGCGATGTAAAACGGTAGGTAGAATTCATTTTAATTGGCTAGGTAATTATATAGACCGAAACTATTGATTATTTTGTGTCTTACATATTTGTTTTATTTTATCATCTCGCGTCCTCCAAAAATGATTTCCATATTCAACTCATAGGTTCGATTCATAATTTCACTTTCTTCCAATCCTAAAGCAGCATAATATAAAGCATATAACTACGGCAATTTTTTTTAAATCGAAGTTGCTTTTACATTGTTTTTAGTCAGTTTTCTGTTATAAATTCAATCTAGTTTCGTTCTTGATATTCATATGTATACAAGTTGACTTTTATGCAGTAGTTTTTTTACAATTTATTGCGTGTGTTGCGTGCTATCGTAATAAAATATATATGTTTTAAATGTCACGGCATATGTTTCAATAGGTCGACAATACATTAAAATACTATATGGCTAAATAATGTTGGATATATATCTGTGATTCGGATATTTAAAATATCAAAACGTTGCAAATTGTATTACATCAATAGAATACACGGAAATATCAAACTTTGACACATTTATAAATTCTTGCAAATAAATGATACCATTTTGCATATTGTTGTACTATATTTGCATTTGCTATATATTAAATTCTAAACATATATATATGCAGGTGTAATTAGTAAAATAAAAAACTAAACTATAAATAAAATATTTGAAATAAATCGCTGCCGTCAGGCAACGTCCCCAGACTAGCATGATAACATTATTGGAGTGTATTTCTGCATTATTTGTAATTTATGAGTACCGGTAACCGACGACGAGCGTGTGTAGTATTAATGAAAGTGAACGGAACTACGAAAGGATGTTTGGATCGTAGCAAGTGGAAAACTGAATCTCAGTTTAAAAAAACGGTTTATAGGTATGTATGTATTTCTGCATTTATTGCAGATTTGTAAAATTGACAATTTGATAATTGCATTTACTTGCGTGACTGACAATCACACAGACCATTATCATGGCTAATATAATTATTAGGGGTCATCCATAAATTACGTCACACGAATTTTTCGATTTTTTGCCCCTCCCTCCATCCTTGTCACAGCTAGTCACATTTGTGAGACCCTCCCCCTGTTGTCACGTCACATATTTTGAAAATTTACATTTAGAAATTATTGAATGATAAAAGCGGTTTCAATTAACAAAACAAAGAACGATTACTTATATAAAATAAGTAGGTATATGGTCATTTCATGATTTCAATATTATATTTTTCAAAATCACCTAGGTACTATTTTTCTAATTGATTATAGTTCCCGAAAGGTACTATTTTAAATACATATATAATAGGGGTACCTATTAATAGATAGAAGAAAACACTATTTATTTATTTATTTAAAAGAGTATACAGACTTTACTATATAAATTAATATTTGCAGCACTTTTCATACTAATAGTAATAATTTAAAGTGTATTTTTACAGTTAGCTTATAATAGATTTTGAAATGTGACGTCACGAAATTTAAGACCCCTCCCACCCCCTTGTCACACAATGTCACACTTCGTCAATCCCCTCCCTCCGCCATACCGTGTGACGTAATTTATGGATGACCCCTTATCTAGGTAATGCCCAGTTCTACGTTTTAAAACTATAGAATATTACTATTAGTAAGAAGTTAGAGGTACTGTTTAAAGTATATAAGGTTCTTGTGAGAATAGCAAAAAATAACTAAAAACATAACATTATTGTGTGTAATTATTGTGCTATGTACCTTTCAAGCCGGAACCAAGTGACTTACATATTTAAATAGGTCGAAGGTAGAAACGGCTCTAGTACATATGAAACAACGTGTTCTATTTGCAAGTATATATAGTGCATATGCTGTTGACAGAAATATTTTATAAAAATATTCAAGCAGACATCAGTTCAACAAAAATCTAAATCTGTCTGGTAGTATTAACATGGTTGTCTATTGACGATCATAAGTGACGTAAGCAGTCTTTAAGTTACTGTGATGTGAACTAACGGCCAAAGTTTTTTTTGTAATAAGTACAAGTTGCAATGAGCTGTGAATTTATCAAAATTCGTTGGAAATAAATTATTTTATATATAATTGACTCCGCCTGACATATCATAAATCAACAAATATCGCTTGCATTAGTGAAATAACAGAATTGAAAAGACTTCTGAATTAATAAAAAAGAACTAGTACTAGTGAAAAGGTAGAGTTCTTTTTAAGTATTCCAGAAGATAAATATTTCAGATATATCTTGTACTCCTCGTGTCACAAGGAACATAATACCACTTTACTGGAACAGGGTTATTCCCTATTCTGTGTGAATAGGAAATGTGCACCAATAAGATTAATATGCTTTTTATTTTCACGTCAAAATTCTCTGAAGAATAAATCAATATTATTCCATTGTTCGCAACTACGAAATCAGGTATATTTGGATTACTCGAGACAATTCATTCTCCTCATAATTGCTAAGTGTAAGTAAATTAACTTATGTAAAATCGAAACTTTAGTATGTTAATTACAGGTCTGTGACAGGTATCACTGAAAATACGTCCAACAAATTTCCAATTTTTGGGTCTAAGTTTGACTTGATTCAACTTCATTATTTATGCATAAGATCGCTCTAATTGTTATGTTTCCATCGAAGATGATTTATAAACATAAAGTGTTAATACAAATATAGCGAAAGTCAGGCATTCTACTTTTGTGTAGAGTTTGCTATCTAAAATTGCTATTTGTACAATAAAACAATTATTTTATATTACGTTAATCACATGTAATTACATATTTAATTAATAGCTAAACAATAATGAAAACCTAGAGCTTATAATATAAAATGTCTTATAAAATATTATTGTTTTCAATTTAATTAAATATTTTTATTGGAAATTTCGGATCGATGTCGCAAATTAGTGGTCTTTGAAGATGATTACGTGTTGAATGCGAATTAGTTAGAATAAGATATTGATTGATTCTAAATAAAACGACACAAATCGCTACTATTGGTCGCCATTATATACCACAAATAGTCACTGCTTGCATCGAACGGATCAGCCGATCTTTCTCTTAAAGAGCGACCCGTATAACTACACATTATATCCAAAGATATATAAGCTTCCTTCATCAATAAGTCAATTCGACACGACGCAGGTAAATCTACATATAAATTAAATCGAGGCTAATGTCTGTCTGTAATATTGACAACGCCTTCCATTAAGCTCTGATATTTGCATGCAATCAAAGCTGAAATAATGGCCTTATGACTGTCTCACAGCTTTGAGTGATGGAGATGTAAAATTTATCTACGGTTTAGTATATTTAGGTACTAAATCCGTTGTATTTGATATATTTGTACTGAGAAGTTTTTGTGTATTCTATACATTTTCTCTGGACTCAAAATTTTTCCAAATCAATCTCTGCTGTCTTGCCTTGTAAATAGAATTGATTATATCTATAACTTACTAGAATTTTTCTATAAAAAAATAACTTAGGTTGTGTTTACTCAGTACTTGTTAGTTCACATATGTATAGACTAGTAATTTATATGTAATACTGATAGCAAATGGTTATAGTCGCCTATGGTGTCTGTGCGATTTTCAGCACATCTACAACCCCCAAAAAAGCATAGTGTACGTTGCCAATATCTAACATAACATGTAAAGTTACAATACCCATAATGGCACTGCTTATTTTGCCGTTTATACCAGATCGCAGCAATAACTTCTAGTTGAGCACTTAAATCAATTATACAAATTTTTATATATTTATGTGCTGACAAATGAAACTGATCACTTAATGATAAGTTGTTATAATACACGTGTAGGTCTCGTGAGATCTGGAGCTTCGAGGAGCATTTCGTGCGGTTGGTCCCCCGAGCCAAAAGGGTGGCGGGCGCATTGCATCGCCTGCTGCCCAATCTCGGGGGACCGAGGGATGGAGTTCGCCGCCTGTACGAGGGCGTCGTGCGATCCGTGGCCATGTATGGGGCTCCCGTGTGGTCGCAAGACTGCGCGAGGTCCCCCCGCTGCAGAGCTCTGCTACGGAGCCTGCAGCGGATAATGGCCATACGGATCGTACGAGGCTACCGTACAATCTCGTACGAGGCGGCGACGGTTCTGGGACGCTCCCCCCCATTCGACATCCTGGCCGACATGTACGCGGCGACGTATGCGTCGCGGCGTGTCGACCGGATGGGGGGAGCACCCTGGAACCCGCGCACGAAGTGCCTAAGCGGGAGTGGCACCGACAGATTGTGGTGGCCTGGCGTGCGCAGCTCGAATTACGGATCTGCGCGCGCCAGCGGGCCGTCGGTGCCGTACTCCCGCACCTCGAAGCTTGGCTCCACGGGAAGGAGGAGGTCACCTACCGATTGACTCAGATACTCACCGGGCACGGCTGCTACGGTGTACTCACCGAAGCAGCCGTGCCCGGTCTGTGTCGAATAGGACGGGAGGGATCAACACATTGTCACCACTGCGCATCCGACCTTGACTCGGCCCAGCAAACGCTGGCGGAGTGCCCCGCGTGGGCCTCCGAGCGCCGAGTCTTGGTCGCAGAGATCGGGCGAGATCTGTCTCCGCCGGCATTGATTGCGGCAATGCTGGCGGACGAGGGAGGTTGGAGGGCTGTGGCCTCCTTCTGTGAAGCAGTGACGCTCCAGAAGGAGCCGCCGAGCGGGGGGGGGGGAGATGGCCGATCCCGCTCGAAGAAGGCGGCGCCGGGCTCGGTAGCACAGCTGCGGCGCCGCCGCGGGTCGCCGGCGGGCGCGAGGAAGTCGCGACTGCTACGGCGACCCGGGATGGACCACGCCCCTTCCGTGGCCGGGGGGCGTCGTCGTGGAGGAGACCGGGGGAGGTAGTAGCCTCCCCCGAGGAGGGCTCCCCTCTAGGCAGGGGAGCGGAGGCTGGGGGTTCCCGGAGGTGGCTTGGTGTTCCCAGGGGCTCCCTACATGCCTGAGGAAGGCCATCCCTGAGGTTTTTAGTGGGTAGAACTCCCCCTTCTGGGGAGGAGAGCCCCACATAACCGCCGGCTCGCCACAGCCGGGGTATGCAATTTAATGCATTTTCCTCAGGGGAAAAAAAAAAAAAGGTCTCGTGAGATCTGCAAATCTGTAACCGCCTCTAGAACCACTCTATACAAGCCACTATATCCAGTACTTTCACCTTTGAACACTTTATCTTTATCTCATCCTTCCAATCCGAGCACATTAAAACGATACTGCCATTTTTGATGTAAAACGGTAAGACTAAGGTACCGACAGATTTGCATGGTCTTATGGGTATTATGTAACTTAAATAACAAATGAAAATGATTACCAAACGTAAGTGATTCAATATGCATTGCTCGTTGACATAATTTTTATCATAATAACTTAAATAACATATGAAAATGATTACCAAACGTAAACGTAAGTGATTTAAAAGAAATTACTCGTTGATATCATTTTTATTATTCTGTCAACTTAAATATTTTAGATTTGTTTCGGTGATAATATATTAAATAACAAGTAAAAACGATTACCAAACGTAAGTGATTCAAAATACATTGCTCGTTGGCATAATTTTTATCATAATAACTTAAATAATATGTGGAAATGATTACCAAACGTAAGTGATTGAAAATACATTACCGTTGATATCATTTTTATTATTCTGTCAACTCAAATTTTCTAAATTTCTTTCGGTGATAATAACTTAAATATAAGTAACAAGTGAAAATGATTACCAAACGTAAGTGATTCAAAATATATTGCTCGTGGATTTAATTTTTATCATAATATCTTGAACAACATGTGAAAATCATTACCATACGTAAGTGATTCAAAATACATTGCTCGTTGACATATTTTTTATGATTCTGTCAACTTAAATCTTACAAATTGCTCTCGGTGGTACGAGTAATCACTTAAATAACCAGTTTAAAGTGGTTGAATGATTATCAACGTAAGTGATTTACAATACATTCCTCGTTGATATTTTTTTTTTATAAATTTGTCTACCAAAATGTTTTAAATCGCTTTCGGAGATAATCATCAGCATGCTGATGAGGTCTGCCTCTGGTGAAATATTACGTTTTTGTATGATCACCGTCCGCAATTAACTGGAAGACATATCTCTTCAGTTTTATAATCTAATACTACTATCTAACTTTAAGTTATTCTTACTGTATATTGTGCATTATACAGGGTGGAAATTTGTAATGCCACCTGGAGGGGAATTACTCTTAATACTGTAGACAGAAAGTTTTACTTAAAGGAAACATTCCTTTATTTGTGAAAAGAAATAAAACTGCATTCAAAGATTTTTGAAAATTCACTTGCCCCACCCGGTAATCGAACCGACTAAAATCTGCAAAAGTTTCACCCTGTATTTTTATTGCACCGATCGGGTCAATTATAAGGATCAAATCTCTCTAACAAACTTCATAAATTAAATGAAAGGAAAACAATGAAACTTAATTCAAAGAATTAATAACTTAAGATTTCATTGATTTCATTTGTTTCATAGTAATTTGTACGTTCTTGTAATGCAGACTCCTTTCTTATGCGATCTTGTAATGCAGACTCCTTTCTTATGCGATATAACTGCGTGTGTGATGTAGTTTAAATATGGAATGTTATGTTACATTTGAAAATAGATTTTCATTTGTTATTCACATTCCGAGTGATCCTATCTATCAAACTCAGTTTTTGTATATTACAATTTATAATTATTTCATTATACGCAATAACGAAATAATCTCTATTTTCAACATCATAAATTATATTGAAAAAATACTATATTAAAATTAACAAATAGGTTAGGTTTGATTGTTTCGGCGTTAATCTATATTAACCTAACCTAATATATCCACTATAAGTAAGTACATACTCCAAGTCCATTCTACTTTAGAAGAGGCGACAATAAGAGAACACGTAAATCTATATATTTTGTGGTGGAAAATGCGCTCAGATTTTATGTCAAAATTTATGTTTTTGTGTATAAGTGTTGCCATTTGTTCAATCAGTTTATCTAGAGCTGTTGTCACCATGACGTTTAGTAGAGTACTAGTGCAACACTTCTTGTGTGCTGTCATTCATATAACGTTAAAATAAAATAGTTTTTCTTTCTTTCTTTATTAGAACAATACTGGTATAAATACACAAGTTTCCGGATACCTTTTACGCTGAACAAAACTGCATTAAATTGCATACCCCGGCTGCGGAGAGCCGGCGGTTATGTGGGGCTCTCCTCCCTAGAAGGGGGAGGCCTACCAACTGAAAACCTCAGCGATGGCTTTCTTCAGACATGTAGGGAGCCTCCGGGAACGAAGACAACTTCCGGGAACCCCCAGCCTCCGCTCCCCTGCCGGATACCTACTTATAACAACATAATTTATTCACGTCCAAAGTACATGGCACTACGCAACCCAAACAACCGAGATTTGTTTTTTCTCATCGCACGTGAATTACCTACCAGTTCGTTTACAACATATAAATAATAAATGTGCGATAAATAACACAGTAGGTACGTCACATAACTGGCCGCCATGCGAGGTCAGTGTCAAGTTCAAGAAAACAACATGACCTATACTGAACATGTGAACATGTATACAATCATAGAATATGTAAGTAGTATTACTACTTACCCTAGTATTACATAATTTATGGCATATTTAAACGTATTTTGACTTGCGAGACGGATGCACATTTATTTGTGAAATTGTGTAGCTTAAAATTTTATGGATGCTTAATTCAGTACTGTGATTAAATCAATATGTATAGATTTTAGTGCTTATAACACATAAAACTGCAGGGTTAATTTAATTATTAATGTACGTTAGGATAGCTTATTATTATTAGATTAATTAATTTTATTGTATAAAGTATTGAAATTAAGTGTATTGTTAAATGGTTGTATGTAGATATAAATTAGGATAGTTATTAGATAAGAAAGTACTATTGTTAGATAAGTAAGTGCTGCGCAACTTATGTTAATGTTAAGTCACGGAATAGTATTATAAGATAACATGACGCTGTACGTACAGTACGTAGTAGATCCAAACGAGGACAGTTCAAAAAAGGCACGGACTACGAGTCCGTGGAGTAGACATATATTGTATATAAAAAATAAATAAAAAAAAAAACACATAAAACTGATACATCTAAAAACCGATGCATCTCGCGTGAAATGGAACGTCAATTAAAATTATAGTATGGCTCTCACTCAACTCAAATGCATATCAATTTAGAAGCATCGCTGTTCAAAAGTTAATTTCACTCTTGTTTGAATGCTGCCAGTGAGAATCGCAAACGAATGTTTAGGTGCAGATATCATGAAATGAGTATACATATACTCACAACTCTTTCCCGTGGGGGTAGGCAGAGATCACAGTTTTCCACTTGCACACAGTTTCACAGTTGATCACAGTTTTCGACTTTCATTAATATCTACTTTGATGCACGCTCGTCGGTTACAGGTACTCTAGACCTAACCTTCCTTCCTTCTGATCCAGAAATGATTATAATTTTTACCATTTATACTGTGCACATTATTTTAAGGTTCAAGACCTACAATAGATTAGAAATGATGTTACTGATGATTGTGAAAATCTAACAAAATATAAATTTTCTTATACTGCGAATATGTAAATGTTTGTCGTAGTATATGGAGCGATGCGCTTGCGTTGTGTATTCTTTTTTAGGACATTTTATACTCTACTTGAAGAAACCTTAGCTGTAGTATCTTAAAAAACTTAACCAGGTAATTCATTACACAACCTGATGTGCACTAATCTACGGTAGTATCGAGTACTATTTAGGGTTATTTAATTACGTCACTCGTTAAGTGAGAGGTAGGGGTCGAGAGAGTGTGATATTATATGATAAGTTGTAGAAGACGTCCTTCTTAACATCTTAGTTATATAAGATGTTGATATAACGAATGCTCCTGACATTAATAACCTAAGCAAGAACAAACTGATCATTATTGTGCTTATAAATAATTCAAAAGCCGTGGATTTAATACGTTAATAATTTTCATTGATATAATGCTTTATATTTTGTAAGTAATTTCAAATGGTTGATTTATATAATTATAAAACAAGCTCCCGTTAGTTAGTTACATCACTTTAAACTCAAGAACACTTCAAGAGTAGCATAATAAATATTCGAATATAAGAAAAAGCAGAGAAAAGTAATTACGAAGAAAGCCTACGTAGCTATCTTAATAAATAATTTGTAATTTAATAACATATGAGATTTGAAATTATTTTATTTTCCGCAGCTGACAGGTCACGTTATTATTCTGTCTTTTACTGTTAAGTGATTCATAGTTCGTGCGATCATCTAATTGGATCTAAAACTAATTACCTACTGCGGTTTTAAGTGATAAAATTATTAGATTAGGGAGTGAAACATCTCACAAGAGTTACCAGTTGTGATAAGCATTGCCTCAAAAATCGTGTAATTTATGTAATGTGATTTATGGATGGCCCCTTATGGGTTGAAGTTACACGCTGTTAGACAAACAATTTATTTATCAACATATAAATATTGTCGGTGTGTTGTTCAGACAAACACCAACACAACAAGGCGAATATTTAATGGCCATAAATCGTTCAGTAATTGTGGAGTTTCAATTGTGATCGAGTAGGGTCGGTGGATTTATCCGGGTGTAATTATCCGAACATTACATTCAACAATCGTTTTCTTTAGCCGCCTTAGCATTGTGGTAAAAATGTGCACTAACAAGTTTAGTTTGTTGTAATCGTATTCAAAGTTTTTTGTCAAAAACACAGTTTGCAGAATCACTAAAGATTTATTGCCGTATAACGATAAAGTCTGATTGGACACGTCAATACGAGTATTATAATAAATCAGATATTGATCTCGGAAAATTGTTGTCATTGATTTTATGATTCTTTGGCGAAAATAAAACTCGTGATTTAGCACCGGTTTACGATTAAAACTAAAAGCGTAATATGCGACATAATAAATAAGGCATTTTGGGTTCAATTGGCAGAAAATTTCAACAATAATAAATAATATATTTAATAAATCATCTTTCTAAAATAAAACATTTTATTGCATTACACTGGAGCAACTCAAAATATTCAATAGCCTGTTTTGTTGTAAAAAATTATATGAATGAAGACGATCTAAAGTTTTAAATTAAATAAACTGAAATTGGAAAGAAGATATAACCTTTGCTAATTTCTAAACAAATATTTATCCTTACATATAATATTTTTTGGCTTATTATCAACTCAAAAATTAGGACAACAGGGCTCGATAACACTACATACGAGTACAATGTATGATACGAGTACTGAGGTCGACATATTTTGTAATACATTGTACTTATATAATCGTCTAATCTTTGACATTCATGTCACACACAGTCAATTAATATACGAGTATTTGACGATTTGTTTCCTTTAAAGTACTCTTTCCTGTATATGTAATGGAAAATATGTATTAAGAGGATTACATCGCTGAAATTTTAATAGTAAAATTTCATTAGATTTGAAGAAATTTTTAGAAAATAAAACTTAATTAGGTTATATAGCTCATAAAATATTAATTGTATTGCACAAACATGTGATAAACTATTTACCACACTAGTGTTAAAAGTCGAATAATCCAATTCTTTCTGAAACGGGATGTGTTTTATTTATACTGTTCTTTAATTTAAAATACTCCGGCATTATTTTAAATTAAAAAAGGCCTTTAAAAACATAATCTAAACTAGCACCATCGCTAACCTCAGGATACTTTTACAACTAAGGAAATTATAAAGGTCATTGATCGATGTTATACACTTAAATAAAATTTATGCATATTAATACAAATTATACTCGTTTGTCGCCTTTAAATTAATAAAAAACAATATTATACAGGATTTGTCTTATATAAAAGTATAGCAACTATGTAGTATGTATGTAGCAACTGTGTGTTATAGTATGTAGATATGAACCTACAGATAAATTATTAAACGTTGAAATGTGCTTTAGTTATAATAGCATAATAAAGGTATTGTCTTATGCTATTGTACTGTAGAACACTGAATGCAGGCTTTGTAGACAACCCTTTTATAAAATTGTCTATGAAACGACATGCTCATGTCAATTACATGTTGAAAGTCTACTGTACCAATCGTAGTTGGAAATTGCGATCAAATTTCTTTTCATTTACATACAAATACTAGTTAAGTGTTAGGTAGAAATACGTCTTCATTCACTACATTTTTTGATTAGTTAGAATGTATTACATAAGATAAATATCCAATCTGTAGACAAATTAGTGAGTAACTGATAAAGCTGCTTAATACTGTACAAAGAAAACTCCAAATAAAACTTACGATTCAATTGATTTGCTTAATTAGGTACATTTGATTAAAACAGTATACCCGTATTTACATTTAGGTTGATCTGCGACATAAATCAGACAATGTACACAGTATTATCTAAAAAAAAACTTGTTTTAAACGAACGAGGTATAAATATAGTCACAATGAAACACAAAAAACCGATATTGATTTGTCGAGAAATTTATAATTTTCGGCCAGAATTGATTTTGTATTGATTTTTTTATTTTAATGTGCTTATAAAAATATAATACTTAAAATTTGAATTGCTGTATTATTACACAAGTCAGACGTAAATGCTATCACGTATCTTCGTTATCTAATTAAGAGCATAGGAGTTCCTACACAGTAGGCGTGTAAAGTAATACTTAAATCTTGGTCTAATGAATGCATTAAAACGCAATTAGAGGATCCAGCGCCTCCAAGGTAGATATCTCTGCGACCTTGAGCATGAACTTGCTGTGTGTTTACGTCGTTATCATGCGATAAACGAGCAAAGACCCACGTTATATAAAGAAGCCGGACTCCTAGGGCGACAGTCGGCATCATGACGCCGAAGCGGAGCCGCACGCTGAACTTCTTTGTCCTAGTATCACTGCTCGCCGTCTTTTACTCCGTCAGCTTACCTCTCGGGAATAGAACAAAAAGATCACTCGGCTACCCTAAAGATTCCCTGCTCAATTTCACCGAACTCTCATCACAGAATGGATACGTTTCTGAAGAACATACAGTTGTAACAAAAGATGGATATATCCTAACTATATTCAGAATAGCGAAGGGAAGAAATTGCCACGGTAGGAATCGTCTGCCACCGGTCTTTTTGATGCATGGCCTGCTGGAAAGCGCTGATGACTGGCTCTCAGCCGGTACGAGCGCGGGACTAGCGTACCTCATCTCTGACGCTTGCTTCGACCTCTGGGTAGGCAACTGTAGAGGCAATTACTACGCCAGGAAGCATGTCAGCTTAAATCCAGATAAAGACAAGAAATTCTGGCAGTTCTCCGTGGACGAAATTGGTCGGTATGATGTACCGGCTATGGTAGACTATGTCTTGCAGTACAGCGGCGCGGACAAACTAAACTACATAGGCTTCTCACAAGGTGCTGGAACATTTTTTATCATGTGCTCTGAAATGCCGGAGTATTGCACAAAGATAAACCTATTGATCACTTTGGCGCCCGCTACTAGGCAGCTGAATACAAGGTCTTTGTCCTATCGGATCTTGACTCAGGCATTTCTACATAGTGAAAAAATTCTGAGTAAAGTGGGTGTGATGGAAGTATTGTCTAAAGGGTCTGCTATCCAGGAGTTCCTGGCGTTTTTTTGTCAGTTCTACTCAATGGAAAGCATATGTAATATGGGTCAGGCCATTATAGACTCACAGCATCCAGGATCCGTGAGTAACGATACAACCAGGATTCTCTACGGTCACTTTCCAGCAGGGACGTCTCTACATAACATGGCCCGCTACGGCCAGAGTATGACACAAAAGGATTTTATGAAGTTTGACTACGGGAGAGAACAGAACTTGAGAATTTACGGAAGTGTTAATCCTCCTAAATATAACTTCAACGCGACGATATGCCCTGTGGTCGTGATCTACGGGAAGAATGACGGTCTAGTGGATGTGAGTGATGTGAAATGGTTGGTAAAGCGATTGCCTAACGTAATCGACGTGGTGCAAGTAAAAGACCCTCTATGGAACCATTTAGACGTAACCTATAGTCAGTACACAAGTGACTTTTTATTCCCTAAGATTTACGAACATTTACTTCACTATAGCTTCAGCTAGTCAATAGAAATGATCATAAGTACGTGTATAATATATTTAAATTTATGAGTAGTTTATCCGTGGGCGGTGCCTTTTTAGGTTTTATAGGCCAGCCTGGATTTTTTGTAGCGTAGTTTCTATTAATGTACGGTTAAATGTTGCTTATATTAAGCACGAATAGTGTTTTAGTGCATTCAATCTATGAACTTATATATAATTTAATTGGAATAATTATGAATAATATGACACTAATTCTTTTAAGTTGAGTCTTCGTCTTCTAGCAACTGTCATTTTGAAACTTTGATATTGTAATATTGCTCGAGCGAATTCATATTAAATTTGTTTTTGGTACCGCATATATGTATATGTATTATCAGTAACGATTGTGATATAATTGTAAGTTAGCTGTAAGGTGTAATTTATATCTTTTTATTGAATCAGTATTGTGATATCTAAGGGCTAGGTGCGAGATTTGGGTTTTAAGTAATACTTATATTTTTTAATGTGATATATAATTAATTACTTAAGAAAAATTAATAAAAGATTACATTTTAAATATTGAGTATATTTTTTTAATATATTCTCTTAAAGATGCAGTTTCATTTTCTTATTTGCGAATTGAAATTAAGTTGATTATTAGCCAAATTCTCCATAAAAATGTTCTGACTCGATTATTATTTCAATGTTTTTAGGTTTTACTAGTATATACGTCAACATCTGTCATAAGAGCTGTGGATATGTAGATTCGAATCCAATCAACATTTCGAGAGTTATAGAGAAATAATTGAATTAAATAAAAAAAAAATGAAAATCATTATTATTTTCTAAAATATCCTTTAAAAAACTTTAATCGAATGTTATTACAATTGACAATATTACAAATATCGATATGATATTATTCATTCATTTCATTTTGAGAAACTCTATCGGACTTGGGAAACACACATATCTTGAAAAAGTTCATCGGTCATTCTCAAAGGGTCACGTTCGAAACACTTGTCTTCAAAAGGCTCTGCCATGATAAAACTTCGACAGAGTTTTGGATAATTTTCTAAAACTCTTTTTATTGAACTTCTTTTGAATTGATACCTTGATTACAAATATATTTATTTAATTTTTTAAACATGACAATAAGAGTAAAGTCATTAATAACAGAACTATAGTACCAGTAAGCTTGCGTGATGTATAATAGGTTCAATTGATTTGTTTTAGATTTCTGCGAGTGCCCTTAGGCGCAGATCATACTTGGGTAATATAAATGCAACGAGTCTGATCGCGTGACGCTCAAAAATTATGAGTACGCCAATTTGGTTAAATTTAAACTGATTGTACATTGCTCAATTTGAATTACACGAGTTCATATACCAATTCAATAATATTTATTCAACAATATTTCTTTATCAACATTTCATAATCACTTACTGTGACCATGAATCACAGATGTCAGAAATTGACTTTACACCTTTACAGAAATTGAGAGTATCTCCTCTAGAAGAACCACATCAGAACTTGAAAACCGTTTTTTCCACAATAATTTGCCATTTACTAAATTATCTTTATGCTTACATACTTTAGATGCACATAAAAAAGGACTTGTGAAACAATGGAACAAACAAATTTTGCAGGAACGTACAGGTTCCTGCAAAATTAATATAGGCGACTGTAATTACTTGCAGTCAGACAAATGGGCAAAGACATGTTCTGACGTTACGAGACTTTTTTCTTTATACCACGATGGTGGCAAACTGGTATGCTCGCCTGATGGTAAGCGGTTTGAATGCTGAAGAGATATTGTCACATATTCTTATAACCGTGTGAATACGTAAATATTTTACTAAAGCTGTATCATATCTATAAAAAGCTTACGAAACAGGTTATCAAGATATGTATTTCTAATAACGAGTAGTAAAAGTTAAGATTCATCTGAGCGAAAATTGAATTAAGAAATCATAGCAGAGATATCATCACCATCTATTATACTATAGTATACATCTACCAACCGAGGGACACCAATCTACCATAATTATATTAACTACATCACGCAAGTTCGAATTAGATTAGCTAATTTTATACCCTTGACATTTTTCGCAAGTATAATACAGGTTGTGCCACTATTATTATTTTGTATCATGCACATGTTTACATTTGACACATTGACACATGAAGGGATCTATCTCAGTACGATGAGAAGTTCGCTGCCGTTACATCTTCAGCCATCAATATTTCCAGCATAAACTATGATATATTTTACAGCTGGCGTTCTGTCAGAGCTGCGCCTGCATTATATAAATTTTTTTACAAGAAAAATTTATGGGTCTGAAATAATTCCCATAAAGAAATAGCGGTTCTTAGTGGATTAGGATATAGATATGTCACTGTGATGAAACTTATCCCGTGCTCTTCTACAGACCTCAAAATATCCCCTTACAAAATTTTATCAAAACTGAATTTTACAGACAGACTTATATTCACATTCATAATATTACACATTTTTCGTACATTGCGTAGCTCCTGTTAAGTAAGATAGTAAAGACCATAGTAAAGACACTTTTTGTTAATAAATATTTATTTAATAATTATTTATTTATGTACTTCTTAAGGTCTCAAGCTTTCTTCGTGCTAAAGAAGATTGGCAGGAAACTATACATTGTTGGTACCATAGTTAGACTAAGTGTACGGCGATAAAAATACCATGTATTTCTTCGTTTTTAATAATATAACAAAAAAGGTAATCGCACCATATGTCTGCAACTGCTAAATAAAAAGATAAACTCATTTAACAAATAGAGCATAGAGGTAACGAAACGTTATTAATCACTTATGTTTTGACTTTTGCGACGCTTTGTCAATAACTATGTGTTATCAAAACGTTGTAAATGTCAAAATATGTGATTGATTTAATATTGACATAATCTATGCACGACACGACCATAAATGATATTGCATGTGACCACAGACAAAGTAGTAGATGCTACGTACGTTAACATAATATACTATCTGTGACGTTAACTTGACTTTGCCAGTTGACATAATGGTGACAGATTTTTCATTTATATCTAAAAATACAGGACTCGGTTAGGAATAGTAATATTATATGAATACATTCTAGTGATATTATCGGTATTCTAACTGTCATTAATCAATTATCAGAATATGTATTAATCTATAATCGATATATCTGTAACGAATGAAATAGTTATTTTTCTTATGCATATTGCGTTTTAATATTGCTTGGCACATAAATACGTTTTGTTATCAATATTCCCTGAAATTGTAACTTCAATTTTTCTTTATTTACAAAAGTTATAGATTTTTCTCAGTTAAAGAAATATACGTAACCAGTTACCGTTTACAAAATATTAAAAAATCAGAATCGTACATTTAACAATGTAATGGGTACCAGGATTGCCAATCTTCTTTAATGGATTACTTTTTGAACTATTTCCCTACATTATATAGAAAAAAATCAAAATCACTCCTCCTGGTAAGGACAATGGCGGCATAGGCCAATGAACGCACATTTCCTTTTACATCAACATATCATTGGAAGAAAATAATTTAATAATAATAGAGTAACCGGTAGTGAACCAACTCGCGTCATGGCCGAGTGCTCCTTGGGGAACTAGGTTACCGGGTTGGCGGAGTGGAGGAGAAACCGTCGGATTCGTTTCTACTCGAGCGATCGACCATGACAGCTCTAACATCATTAAAACTTACGATTCACTTACCAACTTCACAATCTTTGAAAGGCTTGACTAGTTATAATATTTTTTTAATAAATCTACAAGATACGGCATTTAATTACAAATAATTAAATGCCGTAATACAATTGAAAATAAGTATTAAGATGTTTAATAAGGTCAAATCAATAAAAAAACCAATTAAGGAAAAAGCAACAACACTTCAAATTCAATTTGAAGTCTTCACTTCTACGTCCACTCAAACGATTAAAGAGACATTTCTTTTAAAATTGCAGACGTCAACATGTTCTTTGCTGAATTGAAAGGCCTGAAGTCTAAATAAAATTCGTGACATTCATTAATTTTAGAAGAAGACATCTCATGAAAAGCGGTACTTGATCAAAAATAAATTTCGCTGTTAGTCAACTGGCAATACAGATACTTCACTATTTCACAAATAATGAAATGAAAGTTTTTTATTCGTGCGTGTTGCCAGTGATGACATATGGAACCAAAAGCTGACCGCTTAAAATGGGCTTTGCAAGGAGATTGAAAGTCACCCAAAAAGGCAAGGGAGTGGCTCGGAGTTCGTCCGCGTGATATAAAATAATATTATCCAAAGAAGAACCGATTGAAGTTTGAAGAATTGCAAACCTTAAGTGTTAGGTAGGGAATATTTCTCGGGGTTCTTGGGGCTGAAAGTCTCTCGAATGGTATGTCGGGAAACACAGAGTTAGTTGACCCAGGAAGTAAGCCGATGATTTGGTGAAGATACAAGGAAAACGCTGGATGCTAGCAGCGCGAGCCTTATCAAGTAATGGGAGATATCTTAGCTAAAATAATTATAATGACGTATAATCTATGTTAATATAATTTTATTTATTCGAAAATAATAATCACAAATCACAATAATAATCACAAATGCAAACGTAAATGCGGAAAACGACTATTATTTACATGTCATAATTGACAATACAATGTGTGTTGAACACGCGCTACTTGCGCTCATATTATGACTGGAAATTGCTCGATATTTTCTTGGTGTGTTTTACCTTGAATATTGCCCAGTACTTATTTAACCTCAACACATAAATGTTGACAAGGTTACAGCTTAGTTGAAATTTATTCATGTATGTTCATTTTCAGTTTAATCTAGCTCTACATAATATTATTTCAAAGTCAAAACCATTATAATATGTGTGAGGAGCTCACACACACAACAGCAGAGTTTATGGTACATATTTACTTTTAAATTGTTTTAAATGTCACTAAGTAGAACCCCTAAAAAGAGTAACACTAGTGTAAGTGGCTAAAGATATGGACGAAGCAGTCAGTGAGACGCGAATGACGATATGACATTATTACATTTCCATTCTTCGACCATCTATGAGTACAGTTGCGACGCCACTTTGGCCGCTGAAGCTAAAACAGAGGCAGGAGACCTATTTTTGAATTACGAATGCGATTTCGATATCACCGCTGACTAAATAGTCAGCGGTGACTTTGAGGTCACGGATTCCTAAGCATCCAATTTTTGAAAGTCGATCGCAGAGCTGCCAACATGGATAAAGTACACACATAAATGTAAGAGTTCGGTTCCACGCAGAATGCAGCCGCTGCCGGTTATTGCCGGCTTAACAATTATGGTTATTATATATATATATTATATATATAATATATATATATATAATATATATATATATTATATATATATATATATATACAATATATATGCTACATTCACATATATTGTATATACGTATAGACTGAAAAATCAAACAAAACACAGATAACATTTCCACAAGTATGACTTGAGTGGGTGAGGGCCCTCGTAATGAAATCATACCTGTGACTAAGGTAGTCACATCAGTGATATTCAAAAATAAGAATTATTGAAAATCGGTGATTATTAGTCACATCGGTGATTTCGAAGTCACATTCGAAATTCAAAAATAGGTCTCCTGGGCGCTGTCATAACTCATCAAAAACTGCCCTTAGTACGACTGACTGCTACTACATTATTGAAACAGTTATTATATTATTGACATTTCATTTTACTTCACACAAATAAATATATAATAAAGTAAACAGCAATTTACATTTTATGCACCACCAGTATCTATTTACTGCCTTTACATATTATTTCTTTTTACTTATACAAATATGTATATTTATAAAATATTTTCTGGCTCTTCCAGCCTAATTTTATAGGCTACTAGTTGGTGCCCGCAATTTCGTTGGCACATATTGCAGATTTTTTCTACTTATTTGACACTTATCGTCATTTTTTAACAATTCACACAATCGCTACTAATATCATAAACGCGAAAGGTCGTAAGTATGGATGAATATTTTTTAATATTTCACGTAAATAAATAATTCTTGTACTCAAACCAATTAGGCTAGTCCACACTAAGCTCTGTAAGGCTTGTGCTATGGAATCTAGGGTAACGGATAGATATACATATAATTTATTTCTACCAAATATATATATACATATATATATATTATAACAACCATGACTAAGGTACAAATGCTCGCATTCATCACGCAAACATTGCCCCCACCGGGACTCGAACCCGGGACCTCAGAGATGGCGACATCTTTTTTTTTTATATTTAAAATAGGTTTGCGTTTGTCCACAATCTCACCTGATGGTAAGTGACGATGAGGACTAGGTTGGAACACGCTTACCTAGCAAATGCCTATTCACTCGTGACTTGAAGACCGTAAGATTATATTGTTCCGGGAACACAGACGTCGGCAAAGTGTTCCACATCTTAGCTGTTCGTATTAAAAACGAAGACTGGAAACGTTTTGTACGTGTAAGAGGATAGTCCACCACGTAAGGATGGTAGTTAAGCCTACGTCTGGTTGACTGGTGGTGGAAAGGAGAGGGTGGAATTAATTCATGTAATTCCAACGCACACTCTCCGAAATGCAACCTATAGAAAACCGAAAGGCAAGCAACTCTTCGACGGTGTTCTAGACTCTGAAGACGTGAGTTTATAAGTATTTCGCCGTCGATAAGTTTTCTAGCTCGCCTTTCTACTGAGTCCAAGGCAGCCAACTGATAGCGGGCAGAACCGTCCCAAAGATGGCAGCAGTACTCCATGCAGGATCGAACTTGGGCTTGATATAGGTTGAGCATCTGTTCTGCAGTGAAGTAGCGCCTAACTTTGGATAAAATTCCAAGCTTGCATCTTGCAACCGGTATACCACTCGACTACGCAGGTCGTCATATCAACTAAGTAGTTATTGTATACCACTATCAAGTAAGTAGGAAAAATGGTTGCCTGTAAAGTCGGTTTTACGGGCGAAGATTTTACGTGACAACGTCTTTTCTCGGTAGAATATTTATTGATATGAATATAATTAAATTGCACAATAGGAACAAGGAATTGGATGAATTTTTAATTTTAAAGAATCAATTTGAAAATCAAAACACTTATTCAGATCGAAGGTTCAAATTTTTGCTAAATAAATTTGAAATTAATTAAAATTTGTAATTGTAAATGATGAAGTTGAAAATTAAAACATTTACTTAAATTAGATGTTAAAATTCTTGCTCAACACAGTTTAAATCAAGTTTTCTTATATCTGCCACTTTTTCTTAATATTTGTAATTTTAAAGAATCAATTCGAAAATCAAAACATTTATTCAGATTGAAGGTTCAAATTTTTGCTAAATAGGTAAATTTGAAATTAATGAAAATTTGTAAAATAATAATTAATTAATTAATTAATTTTAAACTAATAATTTACTTAACACTATCAACATTTATCAATAGTATGACATAACCTATAAACTCAGTTTCTCAACATCATAGTTGAGTGGGAGAGAGACGCAAGGCATTCGGCGGGCCTCTCTCTCGTTCGGTGACTCGTCGTAACGTTACCGAGCGTTACACTTTTTCATAAGTGACTCCCAGCCGCAACCTAATTTAAGACGTTGTCACGTCAAAAATCTACGATCTATGCAGCACCAGGCACAAGCTAGATCTTTTATAAATTGTAATCTGTATGTTGTTCTGAAGTATAAGCTATATTATTGTTTCAATAAAATCCTATCGTTCTTACGTGAAACAGTAACAATCCTCCAATACTTATAAAATTTGGCGTTTATAGTACAATTTCCCTAATAAGAAATATGGCAAGTAGGAACATATTTTTTTTTTTTAATTAACTGCTTTCTACGTGCCTTTGCTCGAATACGGCTCTCACTTGTTTGTTGTATATCAAAACCATTTAGCGAATTGACAATGAACTAGCAAAACTAGCAATCGGTATCCCTTTCGTTGATTAATTCAAATATTCCATAGTAAATTCTGTTCCTCTTTATTTCACTGAGGTAGCCTATAATTTTTAATTTCCACCTTCGTGTTTGCAAGCAGCAGCGGAGCTGAACGTAATATCTATGTAACCCGACACAATGCGCGCATTACATTAACTTCTCAGGCTCCTCAGCGCAGCGGTGTCGGTTTGAGACCTAGTTACGTTAAATTAAATGACAGTTAACTACTCAGGAGTCTTGTCGCCGGTTTGTTACAAATTTACTTTCGTTACAGTTAGTTTGGTGTAACACGAACCGTAGCCTAACCTATAGTTATAATTTAACATGATTGGAGTGCGATTTTGTGTTTATATATGTCATCACTATTATCACCATTATTACACACGCAATCACACACATTCCAACAAGCACCATACACACATCTGTCAACATTTTATTATTATTAATCCTAGGATATATGTGTAAGTAGCTAATATTCATTATTTAGAGGTTTCTATATTAATATTATAAAGAAAAGTCTAGTTTGTGAGCTTGGATGGTCTGGTTTTGCTGCCGATGCAAACAGAGTTTGCTTAAATCGCGAACAGAGATAGAGATTCGGGGAATGATATAGTATTTTTACAAGCTTTTATTTACTTTCACCTGTCCCGCTGTCTGTCTGTAATCAAATCTTGCAACTTAAATTTGATCCACTTCCCGGTTTCCGATTGAGCTGAAATTTGGTATACACGTTTAGTTCGAATGACAATGCATAATTAACTATGTGACGTCGTTCTAAATGCAACATGGCGGCGTATCCAATATGGCGGACCAATTATTTTAAATGCACTCCTACAATATGGGTATCAAATAAAAGGGCTTGCAAGAATAACTAGAAAAATAATGTGACGTCATTCTAAATTCAACATGGCGGCGTATCCAATATGGCGGACCAATTATTTTTAATGCTCTCCTACAATATGGGTATCAAATAAAAGGGCTTGCCAAGAATAACTAGAAAAAAATAATGTTACGTCACTCTTAATCCAATACGGCGGAACACTAAAAATGGCGGATAATTTTCTTTTATTCGTTCCTACTACGAGTATATGGGTATCAAATGAAAGGGCTTGTTCTCAGCAAGCCTGTAGAAGTACTAAAAAGTTAAAAATAAAATTAAAGAAAAAAAAACCATTTAAAAACAAGCTTTTATTATTTGTTTATAAAATGAACTAAAAAGTTAAAAATAAAATGAACTAAAAAATTAAAAATAAATTATTAACACTAAAACTTTTCACCATACATAATTATTCAATCTCGTCCCCCCTCTTTATCATAGTCCCCATCAATACATAGTATAAAACAAAGTCGCTTTCGCTGTATGTCCGTATGTATGCTTAGATCTTTAAAACTACGCAACGGATTTTGACGCGGTTTTTTTAATAGATAGAGTGATTCTTAAGGAAGGTTTGTATGTATAATAAATGCATAATATAGTAGAGAAACACTGATAAATTTCAAGGTTTCTAATGTGATGTCGTAAATAAGCACGTTTTGTTGCGCTTATATTGCAAACGCTGGCTGAACCCTACGAGATAGACCAAAAAATGTACTACAGTATTGTACAACTTACAAAAATCCACAAAAAAGTCCGCGATGGTATATGTCTATCTCTTAGGGATAACCCACCATAACCATTTTTTTCACTGCACCCGTGCGAAGCCGGGGCGGGTCGCTAGTTTATAAATAAAAGCGTGTTACATTGTGATAGCTTGAGGAAAATGTTGTGTTGTATTAAATGTAACACGCTTTTATTTATAAATGGGGACTATGATAAAGAGGGGGGACGAGATTGAATAATTATGTATGGTGAAAAGTTTTAGTGTTAATAATTTATTTTTAATTTTTTAGTTCATTTTATTTTTTTTTTTCTATCCTATGGCTAAATCTGATATAATGCGGTAAGTCGAAGGATACTTTTGTATTAAACAAGCAAATTCTTTATTTTTCAGACTAACCTAACAGTATTAATGTATGATAACAAATTGTGATTTATTTAGGAAATTCTCAAATTCACTATGACATTTTAGTACAATGCTAGCATAGCTCTTATTGTCCCTGAAAGTCTAACAATTAACAATGTTAAACAAAATGCTCGTTGCTTGAACAATGTGTATAGTGCGAGTAGCTTGTAGTTAATAAATCATTCAACTATGCGTGTGACCGTTTATTTATGAGAAGGGATGGCCTTATAAGTATGTACTGTTGCCTGTTCTCTTTTGAAAACGTATTATCTGTTAAATAAAACGTGATGAATCGTCGTCAAGATCAAGTGAAATCGTTGTTCAACTGTGTAGTGATAAACAAACATAGTACATAACTTTCGTTTATGTTTGTGTCGTCAACAATTAGACAATTTCTCAGCAAATAGTTGCCTTGCTTAGGTCGAACCTCCATAGTCTCATTGCCAACTTGTGACTTTGTCACGGTTCCAATGAGATTCGCAAATGAACTAGGGTTTCGCGGCTTATATGGGCCACAGCGTACGTTGCCAACTTTTTACGTAACGGAATGTCACAGTCACAGTAATATGGGAAATTCGTCTTCAGTTAGGTAATAGGTACCTATTATATATGCATATTATATATTATTTGCAAAGCAACTTATATAAGTTGCTTTGCAAATATATAAGGCAGAGAGATTTAAAATAGTCGAATTGAGCACATAATAACAAAAAAAGAAAAACATGCATCACAATTACCATTATTAAATTATCATTATTATCACAGATAATGACTAAAAAATTAATGATAATAAAGATATGACTACAACATGCCTACTCTGGTGCTTAAGGTCCTATGTCCCCTAGATGGGGCAGAGGGCGTCCACAGTGCTTCGCCAGCCCGGTCGGTCTTGAGCTTCGCGCTTGATTTCGCTCCAGGTCATCCCGATTTTCTTCGCCTCTGCGATGATCGTCCGTCGCCAGGTCTGTCTAGGGCGGCCTCGCTTACGCTTTCCTTGGGGATTCCAGTCTAGGGCTTGCCTTGGTATGTGTTCGGAGTCCCTTCGGAGCGTGTGGCCGATCCATTTCCATTTGCGACGTTTAATTTGATGATCGATTGGAGTTGACATGCCTACTCTAACATATGTTTTTTCCCTCTGGAGAGGAGAGGCTGAGAACCCTCATGGATACCTCCGCAACCAAGTCTGACGAAACTCGACCCGAAAGACCTACCGACAAAACTCAGCCTCAGCCGTTGGTCTTAATGATCCTTATGGCTTGACGTGATAAGGAAGACCGCAACTCAGAAGAGGGGCAGTCAGGGCTGCTCTGTAAAAGAGAAGAGGCACGGTACACCCAAATAGCTCTGGCCTATATTGAAGGGAACCTACCCGTAGCTAAGCAAAAAGCTGCCGAGAAGGGTATGGCAAAGGATGCGACGGCTCAGACGCCGACGCAAGCAGGTCTTGAAGGTCCTACGTTAGTTGAATGGGAGAGTCGCTGAGGACGTGCCGCCGTCTACGAAGTCTCTGCCGATTTGGATTGTGTATAAACATATGGTGGTAAACCCTTAGTCAACCACGTTGGCCCAGTGGGATGAATCCAGTTTAGTCTAATCTTTGAGCTATTTGCAGGTATATAGATTGTAAATCTGTATAATGAAAAATACATGCCCTAATCTTAAACTTTCGGGACTAAAGCGCCAATACAGATAACAGTACCACCGACACTTTTACTGTTTCACTTTTATCTGCGCTTACTTACTCACGGCCTGCTCCAATTTACGTGTTCTGTCTTATTTTCGACAATAAACTTAAACAATCTTTCACGTCTACTGAAGCCAAGTATAGCTAAAATTATCGAAACATGTTTTGATATTAGGTAAATGACCAAAGTCCGCAGTCCGATCGGGGGGGGGTGGCGTTGGCGGTGTCGTTAGACATCGTCAACGCCTTCGGTACCCTCCCCTGGCAGGCCATTAGGGAGGCGCTCGTATACCACGAGCTGCCTCCCTACCTGCGGGCCGTGGTCGGGGACTATCTGCGCGACAGGACGATCGGCGTGATGGGACGGGACGGGATGGAAACGTCGAGGAGGGTCGAATGCGGCGTTCCGCAGGGGTCGGTGTTGGGACCCCTGCTATGGAACCTCGCATACGACGCGGTCCTTCGCACCAGCCTTCCTCGCGGCGTGAGTGTCGTCTGCTACGCTGACGACACTCTCGTCGTGACGACTGGGGCCGACTTCGGGCCGGTGCTTAGGCTTGCCGAGCTTGGGGTGGCATGTGTCGTGCGGACGAACCGCCGGCTGGGTTTAGAAATAGCGCCTCACAAAACCGAGGCGCTATGGTTCCACGGCCTTCCGAGGCGCCGGGAACCACCCAGCTGCCGGATCCGGCTGGGTGACGCGGTGGTCCCGGTGGGGCCGTACATTAAGTACCTGGGCCTCACCCTGGACCGCCGCTGGAGCTTCGAGGAGCATTTCGGGCGCATTGCATCGCCTGCTGCCCAATCTCGGGGAACCGAGGGATGGAGTTCGCCGCCTGTACGAGGGCGTCGTGCGATCCGTGGCCATGTATGGGCTCGAAGCTCGAATTACGGATCTGCGCGCGCCAGCGGGCCGTCGGTGCCGTACTCCCGCACCTCGAAGCTTGGCTCCACGGGAAGGAGGAGGTCACCTACCGATTGACTCAGATACTCACCGGGCACGGCTGCTTCGGTGAGTATCTGTGTCGAATAGGACGGGAGGGATCGACACATTGCCACCACTGCGCATCCGACCTTGACTCGGCCCAGCACACGCTGGCGGAGTGCCCCGCGTGGGCCTCTGAGCGCCGAGTCTTGGTCGCAGAGATCGGGCGAGATCTGTCTCCGCCGGCATTGATTGCGGCAATGCTGGCAGACGAGGGAGGTTGGAGGGCTGTGGCCTCCTTCTGTGAAGCAGTGATACTCCAGAAGGAGGCCGCCGAGCGGGGTCGGGAGATGGCCGATCCCGCTCGAAGAAGGCGGCGCCGGGCTCGGTAGCACAGCTGCGGCGCCGCCGCGGGTCGCCGGCGGGCGCGAGGAAGTCGCGACTGCTACGGCGACCCGGGATGGACCACCCCTTCCGTGGCCGGGGGGCGTCGTCGGTGGAGGAGACCGGGGGAGGTGGTAGCCTCCCCCGAGGAGGGCTCCCCTCTAGGCGGGGGAGCGGAGGCTGGGGGTTCCCGGAGGTGGCTTGGTGTTCCCGGAGGCTCCCTACATGCCTTAAGGAAGGCCATCCCTGAGGTTTTTAGTGGGTAGGCCTCCCCCTTCTGGGGAGGAAAGCCCCACATAACCGCCGGCTCGCCACAGCCGGGGTATGCAATTTAATGCAATTTCCTCAGGGAAACAAAAAAAAAAAAGGTAAATGACCAAACTGTGGTATGGTATGAAATGTATATATTAACAAAATATATTAGGACGATACAACGTGTGAAGCAGCGTGCTTAAAGGTTATACCCAATGTACACTTTAAATGTTCTTCTGTAATGTTCTATGCGCAGAATATGCACCAAAACGAGTGCAGTTTCAATAACATAAAGTTATCATAATATACTAAATCAGACAAACAGTAACACTATAACTGAGCTGTCGAAAACATTCACCGAAAAACTCAACAATGATAGGGCTGGCTGCCCACGTCCGACTTTTTGTAAGGAAAATATTGACGTATATATTGTGAATAGTGAAACGGCAGTTTAAAAAAAATGTAATCCGATATAAAATCAGTGCATCCCAATTGATCTGATAATTGGTAAATGGACCGTTCGGAATTGTATACAAGAGTAAATGTACATAAGTAACGCAAATTACCTACTCACATACCAATAGTTGGTCGCTTACATCTGCCAAGTGAGGACTTTTGGTTATTACTTGATGCTGAAGAATGCAAGGAGTCTCCTATATACAGATGGCCATCGGCAAAATGACGAATCGAAAGGCAGACCGCGAAAATTGAAAGTATTTAATCGAATGATTTCGATTCTATCACGATTCATTCACAAGGGATCAAGCCGCGAGCGCTTAAAAGAATCGAATAACTAAAAGAGATGACACGCCGCGTGTCGATCTATGACTGACTATCTATCTCTTTTATACGGTATATGAATGCTACTTTGTTCTCATAACAACTTTGAACTCTTGTACGTTGAATTTGTGGACTTAATTGTTCCTATGTGCAGATCAATAACCTAAATAGCCAAAGCCCGCATACAACATTAAACCAACATTAAATGTACATAATAGAACCGAGTACATCGATCGCGGTACAAATAATTGGAATTCGACCACAAGACCGTTAGGTCTTGTGGTCGACCCGGAACCCGGACGTTTGCGTCAAGTCGATCGAGCGAATCGGAAAAAAAATCGGCTCGATTCTCGATCCTATAAACAGTTTGGTGTGAGCAAAAGCCCTAAGGCAAGTCGAATTTAAGTCTGGAACCGGGTACTTGCTACCGAAACCCTGAATTATTCATAGGTTCGATGTTTTATTCAACGTGAATGTCTGGTGCAGTAAGCGGCTGAAAATATTATCTTATGAGCTTCGCTCGAATCGGATGTGACAGCTTCGCTCTAGTTGGTGGAGCTGGAGATGAGGAAGTCAATGATTCACTTGAATAATCATTCAGATTGCTAACTTTATGTTAGCTTTATATAATAGTCATTATTCGAGTAAAATTATTTTGTGTTATCTACAGATGGGCACATTTTTGTTAATATTATACTTATTTAAATTAATATATACATTTGTCGCTTAATTATTATTGTATTAAAACTGTTTATATCAATATCACTTAAATACAGAAAATAAACAATAAAACATGTTTGATTTTATGCAGTTATTTACAGTCCTCGATGCCTGCCTCGTTCCCATTTATTTAAATATGATTGAAGCCTTTTTGATAAATGTGCTTTTTAATACTGAATTAGACATTTAATCCAGCTATTAGTTTCTGAGCTCTGTTCAATCAAAATCATTACATTTATAACACTAAGTACTTTACTAAATCTATGTTGTAAAACATACTTAATGCTAGAGATAAATACGCTCAGAGTAATAATTTACATAATCAAATGAAGAGATCACGTTAAAACATTCAATTTTTGCATTAATTTAAGATAAACATACTTTATTTAGTTACATAAGATATAAAGTTAACGAAATAATAATCTTCCAAATATCGATTTAGCTATTGTTCAATAGATATTCATAACTCGTATATCATAATTCGATTAGAGTTTAAGGTAAAATTGATTGCGACTTTTGAGAACAGTTGTCCTTTTTTGTATACAAGTGCTGGGTCAATAAAGAGATTGCGGTTGTAAGTCCTACAATGTGTCCTACAATGGATAGAACACAGATTCCATTCAGTTGACCGGCTAACGTTAGCGTCAACTACACAGCAAGAACTAAGTACTGCTGTACACATTAGCCCAAAGCGTTGACCTACTTTATGTTTTTACAAATATTTTATTGCTATTTCGTTGGGCTTCCGAAACCGCCTGACTTGATTCTTGAACAATCCAGGTAATGCAAACTGCCTTCGGCACCTATAAAATAAACGTCATTAAATACCAATTATTTAATATGAATATTTACTTTGAAATAATAAATAAGACATTTTGGTGAATCATTCACATCATCATCACCACAGCTCTTATACGTCCCCACTGAGCGGCACGCACCCTATCCAACCACGTTGGTATATTTCACATTGGTCAATTTCACATTTTCACATGCAGCTTTGAGATTTTCAGGTATAGGCTAGTTTTCTCACGATGTTAACCCTTAGTTTACCGTCGGAGGGTCGGATAAATGTACATACATATGATATAAAAAAAAACCAAGCGTTTAAAATCGTAAGAGGGTCGTAACTACAGTGCCACCGACGCCAATATTAATCGAAGCGTAGTAGCAATAGAAAATTTGTGGCATAAAAGACGCACAGGTTTTGCTCCTTCCATTTATAATTTCATATACTAGCGTAACATATAAGCTAAGCGTAGCGCCAATGACTTACGCTGTCTGAATAGAATATTAGACCGGCACAGTAATGGCGACCTTATCAACCGACAGACGGACATTAACCTGACCATTATATGCCTTATATATTTATATGCGAGTTTACTCAGGACCGGCACAATGCGAACAAAGAGCGAACGGCCGTAGAACGAAATCATCATGTTTACGTTACATTCGTATATAGGAATGTGGAATTAGTTTGACAATGAAAATGGAAATAACAATGTGGTACATTTTGAAGCGGAATACGAATGGTTTGTTATTTCTCTATTATTATTGTTTTAGTCTTAAGTCTCAAATGTTGCGTGTCACGTCTATATCACCGTACATGAGTTTACAAATACTACTTCTGTTACCGAACCACAGACTTTTTTAATACAGGCTTCCCATATCCTCAGGCACCTCAAGCATGTAGGGAGCCCCCGAGAACCCCCAGCCTCCGCTCCCTCGCCGATACAGGGAAGCCCTCCTCGGGGGAGGCTACAATACCTCCCCCGACCTCCTTCACCGACGACGCCCCCCAGGGGTTTAGTCAGGGGACTAAACCACTGTGACAAATTATAAGCCATTTATATTTTAATGTAACTGATTAAGTATTGTAATCTGTCTTTGGGGCTGGAATAAATACATTATAATATGTTATATTGTTATATAAAAAAGAAAAAGACATTTATTTCGGATCACAAACAAAATAATACGTAAGTACATAAAAAGTATAGTAGTGGTTTTTTTAATATCAGAGATCGGAGGGGGCGAGGTTACAAGGTATCTAAATGTTACATTGCTATATTTATATGTTTATCAACAAAGCAGTTCATATAGAGTTAGTCTCGGGCTTGGATACGAATAGTTTTCTCTCAGCTTTTAGGCGATTTATATCTCGGCGCGGGAAACCTAGGGAAATATTGAGTGATAACGGTACCACATTCCACGGGGCTAATAGTGAAATAACCGAACTATATGACTACCTTAGACTCAACTCTAATGAATTAGTAACTGCTCACGCGAATGAGGGGATAAATTGGAAATTTTTACCAGCCTATGCACCTCACATGGGTGGATTACATGAAGCTGCAGTAAAGTCATGTAAGTTTCATCTTAAAAGGGTTTTAGGTAATGCTTTGTTGACCTACGAGGAATTTACTACTATTTTATATCAAATAGAGGCAACGCTAAATTCTCGCCCGTTATGCCCTATTCGAACTCGAATGACGACGAGATATTTTATTTAACGCCAGCCCACTTCTTGTTAGGTAGGACTCCTATTGGTATGCCTGACTATGACTATACAGATGTGCCACAGAATCGACTTACCCATTACCAGCAATTACAACAACTTCAGCAAGATTTTTGGAGACGATGGTCGAGGGATTACATCGGACTTTTGCAGACTCGCACTAAATGGAAGCAATCTAAAGGCCAAGGTCTTCGAAATGGCACCGTGGTACTGCTGAAAGAAGATCGGCTGCCTCCAACCTATGGCGACTAGGACGTATTGTAAGCTGCTGTCCGGCACGGACGGAGTTACGAGAGTAGTAGAAGTTCGTACTTCGAAAGGGATTGTCATGCGTGCAGTCAGAAAGATTTATCCTCTACCTATCTAGAGGGCGCAGCATGTCACGGACACTAACCTTTTTTGTGTTTATTTTTATTACTGACGATGTATTTTGACATATGTCAGATGTCATATTTTTTCTCGCTATCTATTGTTAATAAAACCCAATTCATACGATTATCGATTTATTATATATTTTAACCAATTCCACGATATAAAGGAAACAAAGTACAAAAGTCAAAACTGCTGCTTCATTAGTATTGAATTGCTGGGTGTAACATTTCCACGGAAATTAAGGTAATTTGTAGCACAAGCGTTTTATCTTAATTATATCCCATTATTTCCATATCTATAAATCATATATGATAAACACGTTTTCGCTGCACATATGGTGCGCTAAATGTGAGAAACGCGTTTTATATCATCATCACCTTTTCAACTCCAATACCGTTGTATATAGATCGTCTCCAAGAATTGCTAGTAGCCAAATCGTCTTGTCCGCCTGGTGGAGGAACTAGCAAATTTGGGTTTACAAACATATGCTTGCCACTCATGGATCTTCACTACAGAACTTCGTGATAAAATAGTTCGGTGAGCAACGTGGTTTGAGCACTGCCACTTTAAGTTCCCAATTCTCCGGGCTATATTGGAGACTCTAGTACACAGGTTGCATGGTTGGTTTTCTTTTTTCATGTTTTATTTTTTGCATGTTTCCTTATCATGATGAATATGCGCATTTTATTTCAGACCTTAACATTATAGAAATACCGACAAGAATATACCGACAAAAATCCGCTAAATCCGCACCCAATAAAAAATAAAGTTAACGATTTTTTGCAGGAAAGCTACAATGACAGTGGAATAGAAAAATAAAATGGTTGATTTGAAAAAAGTAATGAGAATGTTAACCTTAAATACAAAAAGAGAAATATTTTTGATACTTGTTTGAATATTTTTGTTTTCAATATATGTATATATATAGTGTTTGGTGGTGCTACTTATCTAAAAATACAGACGGTTAATTTGAATATATATATATATATATATATATATATATATATATATATATATATATATATATATATATGGCGTTTGGTGGTACTACTAAATACGGACGAAATAAAGATGGTTAATTTGAACATAATATTGAGGTTGTTATTCCTCAATAGAAAAAGAGAAATGTTTTTAATACTTGTTTAAATATTTTTGTAGCGTATATCTATGTGGCGTTTGATGGTACTACATTAGCTTATAAGGTGGATGTGTAGTTGATACCTAATGACACCCTGAAACAAGAAGTTAAGAAGGATGTGTAGTTGATACCCTAAATAGAAAAAGAGAAATGTTATTAACACTTGTTTTAATATTTTTGTAGCGTATATCTATGTGGCGTTTGATGGTACTACATTAGCTTATAAGGTGGATGTGTAGTTGATACCTAATGACACCCTGAAACAAGAAGTTAAGAAGGATGTGTAGTTGATACCCTAAATAGAAAAAGAGAAATGTTATTAACACTTGTTTTAATATTTTTGTAGCGTATATCTATGTGGCGTTTGATGGTACTACATTAGCTTATAAGGTGGATGTGTAGTTGATACCTAATGACACCCTGAAACAAGAAGTTAAGAAGGATGTGTAGTTGATACCCTGAAATAAGAATAACACAAGGGTAATAATTTCCAAGAAATCAAAAAGTTTTAATCGTCACATTTCACCTGGAATTATCACAAACGTTACATTTCCATTCTGTGCATTACAACATGATTTAGATAAAACAGATTCAATCATAATGATTGATTCTGTTTTATTATTATATTCAATCATTGGATGACAATTTATTAAGCACATTTAAAAAGTATCGAAATCAAACGATCTCAACGCGTTACGTCGAAAATATTGCCAGCTTTAAAAATCACCACTTCAGCTTTCACTAGAGTCATATCCTACGTTTCGTTTTGGTAGCCTTGACATTTTGTTTATAATTTCAACGGAATCTAAAACAACAACGGAATTGGCAACGGAATCTAATTGAAATAGTTTTGAATTTTACAAGGTCAGTACAGTCAGTAGATTTCAAGAATAGGCTTACAGCAAAGAATTCATTGTGTACAATTATCAATAGATAACAACTTATCCCTCATTGTATTATATATTTCCGTGACACTCCCCCCAGGAATCATTTGAGTTATCATTTAGCATGTGAGTAGACAATACGAAGAAAAACAAATCATAATTATAATATAATGTAAATAACCAAATAAGGAGAAACAAAATACTATTGTGATTACTATCTTTCTCTCTTATAGGATTATATATCCTATAAGAGAGAAGAGAAGCTACATAATATTATGTTTATTGTCTTAAATTGTATTATATGATTGTACAACCATAAAAATAGAAATCTGAATTTTATATGTAGTAACTTTATTTAACGTGGAATAACTACAGGCGCTGTACCAGAGTAGCAAAGGGTCCTCGAGGGCGAATTTAAAAAATATGACATAGCACCCCGACTGCATAAAATATCACGAGCAAAATAAGCTAGAATTTTTAATACAAAGAAATATTGCAGTTGAATGAAAGAAAAGAACGTTGTTTCCCCTGTTTTCGCAGTCAGAATTTTATTATCAAGTTTATCTGCAACATTTTAAATTTCAAATAAATAAATAATGAACCTCGACCGCTTGGAGTGGAAGGAGTTTTTAATCTCAGTCACTTTGTTATGGAATTTATTTGTTCTACTTTACAATACCTGTATTGTGAATATAATTATGCGCTTTTATTGTGGTTCTGACGTTTAAAGTTATGACCTGCACTCGAAATCGAATAATGAAAGCAGATTTTACCAGAATCTGAATTTTCGGTTTCTCCTTTCTTATTTTTTTTGCAAAATAGCGATGCTCACATTGCTGTTCCAATTGTATGGGTAATAAAATTACTGGGTGTAATTATTGGGTGGCCTAAATTGGAAACAGTATAAATACAATATTTTTCAATATGAGAAGTATACATATAAATGGTGCTCTCATGAAACTTTATCCATAGCGCGCGTTTACGGCCTCTTGAATTTCGTAAAGAATTAATGTATATTTAATTTCATTTAGTGTAATTTAAAAATCTCAGTTGATTTAAATTTGGTATTTTGTTTGATGTAGGGGAAAACCGTATAGCAATTACCCACCTAAGAACGTTAAATAAAGTGATCCCAGGAAAAGAAAATTAATAGCTGGCTAAGCTTAACTTGGACTAGTAAACTTTCATATTGAGTTTTTAATCAACACTTGTATGGTATGGCAACTAACATAATATATAGCAGTACTCGGTGAATTTGTCAGGTAGCTTAAATGATCACAGAGTAAATACAAATTATTTAAATATGGGAAGTATGTATATAAACGTTGGTCTTATTAACCTTTCGCCAGAGAAATAAAGGAGATGCTCGGCATCCCATGAACCCTTGTTTTATTATGCAAGCGTATCAAAGGATGCTCGGTAAGATGCAATCTTGGCGTATTTTGTGATAATCTGCGCCCTAGAACGCGAACTAGTGTTGCATTCTACGATGAAATCCCGGACCGCACGTTTCAGAATACGTCACTTAATATTTCATTATGTATCGTGTACGGAGTGACTTTATTAAGGTTTATAGCAAGTACTGGAGTTATTGTTAACCTTACACAGCATTCATTTCATCCTTTTTTAATCTTCCCTATTCTATGCGTTATGCATGTTATTTAAGTTTTACAGGTACTTAATGCAAAAAATATATATTGCAAATATAATATAATTATGGATAAGTTTGTGTTGCTCCTAAACCAATAAAAACCGACCGTAGCACTATTGCCATATAAAATACTCATACATGTTGCATCGCTTAATTCGATATTAAATTTAAGAAAAGGTAATGAAAATTATCGTAGAGCAACCTACGAAGAACGTATACTTGACCTGCGTACGTTCTGGATTTTAGTTTACAAAGGCCTAAACACCAAAACATACGAGTAGTTAAGTTAGACTCGATCGCTTATAGTTTCCATATGCTAGATAGGTTTCGATTCAGAGAGTCACCTAAGTTCGCAAAACTATTTTTTACAACATGTCCTTTCAATTTCATTTAAAGTATAAAATGACACGGTCAATTTATGAATACCGTTCGGTTTCTAATTTATATATATATATATATATATATATATATATATATATATATATATATATATATATATATATATATATATATACTAGCTGACCCGCGCCCACTTCGTTGGGCATAATATTAATAATCCCCGAAGCGAGCACGAAAGCGAACTGAATTAAACCCGAAGCCATCGCGCGCCGTCCGCTGATGATGATGATGATGATGATGATGATGATGATGATGATGATGATGATGATGACACTCCGCAATAATGTGGCTTTCTATTGGTGAAAGAATTTTTAAAATTGATGATGATGATGATGATGATAATTTGAGATTTAAACTATCCTATCTCTCAAGTTGGATCGAACTGCACATGGTGTGCGAATTTTATTATAATCGGTTAAGTAGTTTAGGAGTTCATTGAGCACAAACATTGTGACATGAGATTTATATATATTAGACTAGCTGACCCGCGCCCACTTCGTTGGGCATAATATTAATAATCCCCGAAGCGAGCACGAAAGCGAACTGAATTAAACCCGAAGCCATCGCGCGCCGTCCGCTGATGATGATGATGATGATGATGATGATGATGACACTCCGCAATAATGTGGCTTTCTATTGGTGAAAGAATTTTTAAAATTGATGATGATGATGATGATGATGATTAAACTATCCTATCTCTCAAGTTGGATCGAACTGCACATGGTGTGCGAATTTTATTATAATCGGTTAAGTAGTTTAGGAGTTCATTGAGCACAAACATTGTGACATGAGATTTATATATATTAGATTAGATATATATATGTGACATTTTGCAAAGAGCAATAACATAATGAGTAGTATCTTATTAGCAAAATTCTTCAGTCACTACATATCTGATACTAATACCATACCTTATATACTGGAAGCAAACTACAACCAAGAAATACAATTATTTACGCTATCATATTTATGCAATAGAATTAATTTATCTTTTGAACTAATAGAAAGTTTTTTAAATATATATTTATTTATCTAAGACTAACAATGATAAAGACAAACATTAAAATTGTTACCCTTACAACTATCTCTTTATTTTATTTTTTTGAAGGACCTATGGTGTAGCCGCAAATGGCTATGTTCAGCTTTACCGTGAGTTACGTGGAAGACGCACCAACGGAAGTTTCAGCGCCTTGCCTGCTATATGCGTTTCTATTGATTTGACATCAAATACAATCAGACAGACATCAATACCTCTCTATGTATCCTTATCGTAAGGAGAAATTATATTACCCGCCTGCCATAGTGGAACTAATGTCATTTATATAGTATATTAAAATGCTGAAAGTCTGTAATTGAATGCGGAAAAAGGTAGGAAATCTTTCTCACTCAGACCAATTAAATTTTTAAAGGACTCTGAGGAGCACTCGGCTACACATAATCAAATTTAAGGGGAAATGACTCTCGCTGTGATCTTTAAGGGCCTTAATTCATTTATATTTACCTTCATTTGGTGTAATTTGAAAATCTCCGCTGATTAATTTTGGTATTTTGTTTGGTGTAGGGGAAACCATATAGCAATTACAAGACCGTCAAAGAAATTGACCTCAGAAAAAGAAAATATTACCCAACAGTATTACTAATATATTGCCCTATGCTTTATTGCCTGATATTGTCTCAGTATTATATGAATCAGTATCATAGACTTTGTATAATAGAATGAGTTTATGATGACTTTCATTTGTTTTTGTTATTACCAGCTAACCTCAGTTTTGCTGGTGGACACGACGCGGTGAATTTCTATAAGTTAGGAGCCCATACGCAACTCGAGCGCGTCGTTTGGAACTTCGATGCTTGAGTTCGTTGTGTAGTGAAAATCCTTACTAATATTATAAATCGGAAAGTGAGTTTGTTTGTTTGTTTGTTCCGCTTTCACGCCGTAACTACTGAACCGATTGCTTTGAAATTTTACAGACGTAAAGATAAAAGTCCGTATTAAATAATAGGCTTTTCATCCCGGAAAAATCGACAGATCCCACGGGATGCGCAATAAAGGCTTCGCTCAAAAACTACTGCACAGATTTTCATGCGGTTTTCATCAATAGATAGAGTGATTCTTGAGCAAGGTTTTACGGTATTTTTATTATCTCGGAAAAACGGAGTCCCACGGGAAGCGCGATAAAACCTTCGCGCCATAAACCGACTTCCGCTCATATGTAGCCGTGGGCGTGGGCAAAAGCTATGACCCTTAACCCTCTATAGACCCAATCCCGAAATCAACGCGGGCGAAGCCGCGGGTAGAAAGCTAGTAATATATATAGAAGATGGTTTGATACTCGCGAATAATCCAAATGGAAATATACGCTTATAGTATCGAGGTATAGACTAAAGTTTCACTTCGAGTGCGAGAATATATAATAAATTATGTAATCACAATGTTTTCATTATCTCTCGACATTGTTACAAAAATCAAGCAAGTTAATTAATTATCACTTTAGTTCCGCTCCGCAATCGTTCACTTCACATGCTATACATGTATGCCATATTCAGACCACGAGAAACGCTTTATCAAAACTTCACACTTCATTTTTCATAATGATGATATCTTTTTGAAATATGAAAACACACAAGAATAATTATTTTATGACGAGGGAATAATTGTTGTTTATTTATTTTTTGCGTAATTCTACACTAAAAAATACTTATTGGTATATTATGTAATGGAAAGTGACTTCATGAATTATCCATATCATTTTCCAAATTGACGACTCTGTATATATTTAATACAGGGAAAAAAAAACAGCCCTTGCTGAGTTTCTTGCCGGTTCTTCTCAGTACAAGGTCTCCCGCCGTAGGTTTGCGAACCGACGGCGTAGCTTTTCGACTTTCACAAGTGCTTGTAACAGCCTAGATTGAATAAATGAATTGAAATTTGAATTAAAATTAAATATAAATTATATTTAAGCCACCCTACTGGAAATCTGTCATGTAATTGCGTATCATTTTGCGTCCACGCATGTGAAAAAGATAACATGTCTGATTACGCTACTGATACCATTCTGAACATGAAATGTCCGCGCTTGTACCTATCTCAAACCGAAAAATATAAATTATACTCTCAGCGTTATCTGTTTGACGCGCTGATTCGTCCCTGCTAGATTTATACATTCCTGCAGGATGAAAAATACCTCTGAACTGAAACAAAAGGTAATCAAGACATTTATTTTACCCGCTGGCGTGTAAAGTGAGCTCGTGGTAGACGAAAATGCACCATAACACGTGGGTAACAGATGTCGAGATTGCGCGATCACGTACCGTAAATGGTGTTATCATACACATGTATCTATATAGATACTGTGAGTCTGCGAGTGACAAAAAGCTTCGTTGTTTGTTTTTCACAGAGGTATTTAGTCGTTATCATCAGTACAACTCATATATGTCCTCACCAATAAGTTCAAGCCTACTCTAAGATATAGTGATAAGGCCTTAATTATGTCAATCGAATGCAGATTGAACTACTTCAACAAAATAGAAAGACCTATGTTCTATCAAATTTGGTAATTATTCATTATCGTCCTGTATTTAAGTATGTTTAGATAATATGTTTATTTTATTTTATATTTTTCTGTTAGGGACATAAAACAGCTTACATAATATATCTTAAAGATAAGTACAATAATATTTAGTGTTAATTATTATGAAACCCACAACGTCATCCATCCACGGATTGTCTGGAATCGGATGTGGTTGTAACCTGTCGTCAAAAAAAAACATGATACAATTATTCAAGAATAATGCTATAAAAAGTTCGTAAGCACTAATGGACATTACAAAACAATTATTTCTTTAAAATATTAATTACTAGAGGCCCGTCCCGGCTTCGCACGGGTAGACATAACTCTTCGATGAAAGAGATTTTATGGCTAATTTTTTATACCTTCGGTTAGTTTTAATAAGAATTACTAAAGATTTCTATAGTAATCTAGTACTAAATATAACCTATGTTACTCAGTGATAATGTAGCTTTCTAATGAAAATAATTATTAAAATCGGTCCAGTACTTTTTGACTTTATTCGTTACATACAAAAATACAAATCTTTCCTCTTTATAATATTATAGTGTAGATTATCCTTTTAAAGTTGTAGAAGGGTAATATAAAATATGTCTAGACCGCAAAAGGTTCATTTTATATATCAACAACAACAATGCAATAAATTTTATTCCCTATAGTCATATTTAATAAAGGGCTATGTAATCCTTTATTAACTTTAACAATGAATTGTTCAGTCCCTGCAAGGATGCAAATACAACTAAACCAAATAAAAACTATACACATGTATATATACACATCAATATATCTATTCAGATACAGGTCTGAGCTTAGAATACATTGCGAAGTGTTTCAAAGTGTAACGAGATGTGAAACAACCCTAGGGACAAACTTGTCTATCCCGGTGTCTAGGTCCCGCCGCGGTGCATTCATCGCCGGAATGGATCTAGGAGTTAACAGCAAATTGTGGAGAGAATATGTTGTCACGGTTTTTATAGTTTCTCTGAAATGGTACGACCGATTTGTATGAGATTTTGATTATTATTTTTGGGCCTGGACCTCTCTCGGCTAATGTATTTCGCACCCCCGATGCGACACTGTCACTTTTGCAAAAATGTAGTTTTTCAGGAGAAGCATTTAAAACTTTGACACCTCACAAAGCAATGACGTTAGGAGATATAGGCGAGATGAGTTGCTTATATTAAAACGTCAACTTAAAACTTTTTTTTTATTTAAATCTTATTAAGCCTTACACCGGCAACAAAATAATTTTCATACAAACTTTTAACTTTAATTTTAGATAAATATTTGTGAAGTAAAGGGGTGCTCTAGGATAATGATACTAATACTTAACTCATTTTTGATTTTTTTGCAAAAGTGACAGTGTCGCAACCGGGGTTGCAATATGTTGTATTATTTTCTAGATTATCATGGCGTGAATAACGAGAGTTACATCATGAGCATTATTTCTTGAAATCTGGATAACCTGTAGTATTTTATTATTTAAAAAACTAACAGAACAATATGTACTCATTGAATTTAATGATTTTATTAGTATCTCTATCGAATGGTTCTGATACAACATGCCTCACACTGCTCTGCTTTCATCATTTTATTAAAATAAATAGGATGATAACATCGTAACGTATCGAGCACTTCTAAAAGTTTCGTTTTACAATTATTGGCGTAGTAAATTTTTAAGTATATTTCTCTGAACTACCTGTTTAAATAATAGTAATTATTAATGTAATTAAAGGTACATTAGAACATTTTATTTCGACACAAGGTTCCACGACATATTTCTAATTTAACCGTCACTATTTTTTATACCGTCGGACCAGAATCCGAACAATTACATCACGTCAATTTTAGTAGGAGTGAAAGAAGATCATTAACTATATTTTATACCGTTAAGTGATTAGGATTTTACAACTTATATATGATGAACTAGCTTTTTTACATATTTTACGAGGATGTTAGCTGAGCAATTTTGTAACAGCTTATCTGCGATTATTACCTTTGAAGATACAGCGACACGTTTACGGCGTTACCCAAAAACGTTCATAAATACGGCGTAATCGTGACATCACCACAAGCTTCTTTCTTGTCAATACTGGCCGTCCCACTTTGGAGATTCGTGCCTTCTTCTAGCGCATATACCCTCACCATGGGGTAGCGCTAACCGTGCCTCTCCTGAGGTGCGGCCCTCAATAAAGCCAGTAGGGTCAATAGGACCGAAGGCTAGGCTGAGTTTAGTCGGTAGGTCTGTGTAGTCGAGCCGTCTCGACAGTACCAGGAGTCCGACATAATCAACGCATCCCTGCTTGCCTGTTGCGTTGGTATCCATGATGGATTCTCAGCCTCCTCTCCTGAGGAAAAAAAAAATAATAAAAAAAAAACCATCACCACAAGCTTTATTATTTGTACAGTGAGGACCACATCGAGTTAGACTGTCTAAACTTTGTACCACTTTTATGTTACTCATAATAACGGTGATTTGCGCAGTGAAAATGTAGCTTGATGTTTACGCCGATATTTTAATTCCCTATTTATTAAATTTCCTATTTATTTCGTAGTCTATTACCGCCTTCGTTACAAAGTTTGACCCAATTATAACACGTTTTCCCGATATTGTTTATTTTGTACGCTTTTTTTCGTTTCTGCCTGATTACATTACCAGGAAAATGTTTATTTACTTAGAAAAACGAGAGCAATCCCTGTACCATACTTGTTTGCTCTTGCCTATTACTGCGACAAAGCAACAATATTTACAGACGTCTACACACTATGAGCTAAGAATGTGAACAATTATGGACGGTTCGTTTTACCACAAGCTGTGCTGTTAGCCCCAGATAATTTTTATAGCGTCACCTTGATTTATTTGACTTCTTTATTGGATATTTAGGCTTGAAAGTTTGTTGTCAGGAAGAAAGAGAGAGAGGGGCGGATTTGTGCAGTTGCAGTGCAGTGGATTTCAAGTGCTCAACGATTTCTGTGCTGGAAAATCTTTGTAAATCGATGCTGTCAGTAAGGCATTTTTAGCCATCGTCGGGACTACTTGAGAGCACTTGAGAGCACTTGCTCTAGAGACTTATAGCCAATAGTTCAAGTTGGTTATGGGTACTCTTATGTCGTCTACATAAGAGTGCTCTAAACTACTCATGTTTGCCATTTAGGTGCTCCGTGCTGAAGTGCATCGTGTCTAATCAATATGAATGAACCTCAAATAATAAGCCTATAGTGATATGTGTAATGTTAGAGATAAAACTGTTAAATAATGTATAAAGTAATGACTTAATATTTATCTCTCTATTTGAAATGCCAAGTATCAAAAACTTGGCAAGAAAATATAAAAATGAAAGTATGACATCGGGCTTAATTAAATTAATGCCTATACCACGTTTATCATATTCAAGACAAGTATAGTAAAGGAATGAGTAGGTATATAGTAAAGGAAATGCCTATGTTTTAAGACATAGACATAGACATAGACATAACTTTATTTGCAACCTTGACACAAAATATACACCTAATATTATTAAAAATACGTAGATAACATTGTGCCCTAGTAGCAAACAGGTCTCGGTCTTAAGAATTGGTAATGGATAAAAAGTTTAAGTGACATCCATTTTCATTCCACATATATATGATATGAATTAACAATAATGCAGAAATAATAAAAAAATAATAAATTGGTGTCACTTAATTCTAGGCAATAAGAAATTTATGGTGTTTTTCATTAAGGAGTCAAGCGCTACAAAATAATTTGGATTAAAAATATACCCTTTTCTCTGCGATACATAAAAAATAATTTGCGGGTCTGAACTGTGTTTATAACTCAATATGAGTCAAAGTGTAGCTTTTTGCCTTGGTATCTATTTTGAATCGTAATTGAAAGTTTATATGGTGTAAAATAGATGTCTGTCGTGTCGATAAATTATGATAAAATGCATCTTCAAGACACCACAAGCTTATTGGTGTTACAGCAAATGTTCCAAATATAACATTACACAAAAGAGTTACGAACAATATCGAAACAGGAAAAGATGCACAGATATGATTATCGAAATGGCCCTGTTAATGTAATGACCTTATAGATGTTAATGGAGTCATGGAAATTATTGAGGTTTTCCTCGACTGACTTCGTAATAGCATTCCCATTTTCGATCCTCTCATTCCTTTCTCAGTTTTTACTTACCTCTTATATCGGTATCTTCTTTAACAAATCATATATGTTTAATTTGCAGGACACGGGTTCTTAGTTAGGGTTTAACTAATCTAATATTTACTATACATATTCTTATAATGTGTAATTAAATACTATATTGGATTGTTTCTAATTTAAATCTTACAAAAACTAAAGAGCCGTAGAAAGATCGTAATTAAAATACGTTACGTTAAATATAAAGTAAATGGTTTGTAGCAATTGTAATAGTGAGATTCAAAGACACATATGATATAATATGATTTTAATTACTAACATTAACTTTTAACTAAACCACAATCGAAATAGGCGTACTCTTAATGTAACGTCTCATATCTGCCGGAAATGCATACGATACGCTCAAAGAAAAACGAAATCTATTTCAAGGCAATAGAATACAATTATGTTCTTTAATACAGCGGTTATTATTAGGTGCATGCACCGAAATTCTGAATAAAAATAATTTACTGTAACGACAAAAGGATACTGATAAATAAGGTAATATTAACTTTTTATTCAATTTTAACTATAGATTGTATCACTAGATAATTTCTAAAAGTATATTAGTTTTAACACTATGTATATATATAAATATAATATACAAAAAATAAAATATTCATTTCTATCTTAAGTGAATTATAATGATTTCCTGTATTGTCCACAAAGGAGAATGTAGTAATACACACGTAATAGACATTTGTATAGATAAACCATACATCTGGAAATATAATTAACAATATACTTTATACGAATTAAAGTTATAGTAATGAACAACTTCAATTGCTTAAAACAATAGTTTTCCGAGGGATATGACGCTCGCGTTGTTTTTAAAAATATTACACCCGACAAAATTTTGCCAACATCGATTAACCCGATCTCTACACATAACATAAGAACAGACAGTATTGCTTTTGTATTTGTAATATTAGTAGGGTTTGGAATACTCGAAAATTAATAATTTATTACTACAAATAAATTACATAAATATGCTTGATTTTTTTTGATATTAAACAAATAAATGTCAAATATTGAAAATAATTCGCAATTGCATGAAATGAGAAATGTGTGTATTTGATTATTATTCACACGCTAGTTATTCTTCATCGAAGTATTTTTTTTATTGCTTACGGTGGCAGACGAGCAAATGGCCCAACCTGATGGTAAGTGGTAACCATCGCTCATGGACATCTGCAGTGCCAGGGGCACAGCTAAGCCGCTGCCTACCTGGAGAAAAATACTCTTTTTAAGCCTCGTTTGAAGTTAGACATATCGTAGCGCTCAGGAAACACCGCAGCTGGGAACTCATTCCAGAGTTTGCAAGTACGTGGAAGGAATGAACGCTGAAATCGAACTGTACTAGACAAGATCGGTTCCAGGTGATATGGATGAACTTTACTGCGGTGGCGGGTGGTGCGATGGTAAAAAGGTGACGACAGCACCATTGCAAATAGTTCCTCAGAGCACTCTCCGTTAAAGAGCCTATAAAGAACACACAGAGAGCCAAAGTCTCTCCGCTGCTCCAAGGTATCTGTTCAGGCCGTAATATTGGGATCACCGATGATACGGAAAGCACGCCTTTGCAAGGAGTCAAGAGGGTCGAGTTGATATTTGGGGACTCCAGCCCAGAGGTGTGAGCAGTACTCCATATGCGGCCGTATTTGTACTTTATAAAGCATCAGACGCTGACTGGGCGTGAAGTACCGCTTCGCTTTGTTGAGAACACCCAATTTTTTACTTGCCATTTTGGCTTTGTCCTCCAAATGACTCCGGAACTGCACTGTGGCAGAAATTTCCACACCTAGAATCCTAAAAGACTCGAACATACGAAGAGCGACTCCCTGAAACTGAGGCAATACGATAAATGGGTCTTTCTTCACAGTGAACGCGCACACTTGTGTCTTCGTGGGGTTGAACTTGACTAAGTTCTTTGCACCCCATTCCGAGACTCGCCCTAGAGAATCCTCGACTTCAGACACAAGTTGCAACCGTCTTTCATGTTGCAACCGCGACATCCGGGGGACGTTCTGGTGGTTGGTATACCGCACATCAGCCGTGCTGTCATCTGCATAACAATGTATATTCTCAATGGACAACATATCGTTGATGTGCAGAATGAACAGTGTCGGGCGAGCACTGAACCTTGTGAAACGCCAGCATTTATGGGCATAGTTTTCGAGCAGGAGCCATCAACGACGACTTTAATGCTCTCACCATCCAGGAAGCTGGCTATCCATTTGCAGAGTCCCTCAGTGATTCCAAATGATGGTAGCTTCGCCAGAAGACCTCTATGCCAGACCCTATCAAACGCTATTTTATATTTTGTCTTATGATGAATTTATCGTATTGTTATGTCTCGATTACAGAGTGAAGTGTTTTTGAGTCTGTACTTACTTTCTTTTCGAAACTGTTATTACTTTCGAAGATCTTCTATATTTTTTGAGACCTAATAGTGAAAAAAAGATAAAGACCTAATAGTGAAAAATTGTTAATTACATAGTTACAACCATTTATAATATTCATAAAACATCTACTTTATGTCATGTAATAGAAATCAGTCCACTCACATTCTTTTGTTTTCTGCTAGAATGTTTGAAATTTTACTGCGCTTCGCTTCGAACAGGTTTGTTTGTTCATAAAAAATGTATAGCTTATTCAGACAACTCGTGCACAGGTTTCCTGCAGTAGCAGGCGATATGGAATATTCAGGCTACCAATATATCCACTCAATAATTCTCAACCTTTCCACATAATAGGAGCGGTAATAGCCTGGGTAATAAGCGCGTTGCCTGATTTCATACGACAATGCCCATGGGAATCGAAAGCTGCCATTTTATTTTATTTATCAAGCGACACAGTTATGTACTAGTACAGTTACGCTATGAAAAGCTTTGTCACATTTGCTTGCACTTTCTCAGTTATGATAACATTTAATTTCAAATTTTGTATAATATCCTGAACTATATCACAGATTGTAAAAAAAAATAATAGGCAAATATTATGTCAATCAATGCTATTTCATAAAAATGACAATGGGATAGCAATTTGGATATAAATCGTGAGTATTAATTTATAATTTTATTCATATTATAAGTCCTATTTTATTACGTTTACTTATCACATTCGCACAATACTCAAATAAAAAAAAACACTAAATCAGTTTATACACAGGGTGAAAGAGGTGAAATGCTGACTCGGCGACTGCGCTGACGCACGCGTCAGCTATCATTTCTAATGATAAGGAGTTCTATACTAGTCGCTATATCTCTTTGCACGTCTTCAAAACTAGTTTGGTATATGCGATGTTAATAGGACTGAAAAAAAGTGTAATGTTTGCACATTAATCGCAAAAACATCATACATTTTTTTGAAAGCGATGATGTGAAAACAGTTTCTTTAAATATTTATTTATTAAATAAGCTTAAATAAAATAAATAAAGCAGTGAGTATGTGCATCATAAAATACAAATTATTTTAAAATTGTACATATCGCATTGTTCTTTATTTCGTTTCATTAGTTTTTTAAAGGTAATAACAACACGGAAGTTTTATTCGGTAAATATTCATGAGCAATGTAAAAAAAATTAATGAAACTGAAGTAGATTAATTGAAGAACTTATTAATTTTAATAAACCACGAGAATTTGCTAGAAAATTACAAATAAATTAATCTCATCCGGAGACCGACTCGACGATATCTAGTCTCAACGTTTTATTTGGCCGGTGAAAATCCACCAGCAAAAATAAACCATAGAATAAGCGAAAGAACGGTGACGGTTTTAAATGTAGTCAATATCCTTTGGGGACAATTTTAGCAGAGCTACGCTATTTGAGCTATAAATATATTTATAATTAACTTGAAGGGGGACAACAAATAGGTACACAAATTACAGCAGTGTCAGGATCACATTCTTGTTTACAAATGCCAGTATGTTTTGTGTATGTGTTGCAACATAACAATCCTAAATATTTGAATGACGTGAAGAAATATTTTGTTCAAGAGCTATACATATTTAAAACTTCAAAAAAAGTTGTGCAATTAAAAGGTTGTGCCATTTACTACCGGAATTTGTAAAGATTCTGTTGAATATATATTCTGTATAATATGCGCTAATCAAACCAATTTTTCAACAGAATCTTCAGAATGTGTATACATTAGAAGATTCAGTAAATAAATTAACCTGTGTATATAGACATTTAATGTATATACACACTTACTTTTTTAAAAAATCCGTGCAATGCGACAAGCAGATAGTCCTACTACATTTTAAACTTTATTCGAATTGAATGAAACTGCTCACATAATTGTGATGAAACTTGACTTACCTGTTAACTTTCTGTGCCCCGACGTTTCTGAAACTTGTAGTTTGTTTAAAGTTTGCGCGCTTTGAATCATCCGTAAGAGAGCGTGGTGGTTAAATAGAAAGCAAGGCATAGTCTCCCGGCGGTAAATAGAGCAAAACGGTAGTAAAAAAATGTTATGGCTGTCATAGTGAAAAAGCAGGTTCCCTATTATTTCACACAAATTTCTCTCCTATTAAGTTACAGCTATATTTGGAACTCTAGAAAAAAACTAATTGTCTGCAAACTTTCGTATCGCCTTATAATCGGTGACATCAAAATAAATTGAACCACATTTTCCATTCCGATTGAATAATACTTAAACATATTTCTGAAACGTATATTTTGAATACAACGACGCCCTCTTTGCAGCTTGAAAAACGTTGAGTATTTATTTTTCACGTTTGAGGTTAAACAGAAATCGTTGAATGCCATAACTAGGCTGTGCGGCGGATGATCCCTCAATACGGTCCATCCGGAGTTTTTATTTTTAGGGTTCCGTAGCCAAATTGCAAAAAACGGAACCCTTATAGATTCGTCATGTCTGTCTGTCCGTCTGTCCGCCCGTATGTCACAAGCCATTCTTGTCCGAAACTATAAGAGCTATACTGTTGAAACTTGGTAGATAGATGTATTCTGTGAACCGCATTAAGATTTTAATGCAAAAATAAAAAAAAACAATAATAAATATTGGGGGCTCCCCATAATTAGAATGAATTTTAATGAAAAAGAAATTTTTTTTTCATCATACATACGTGTTGGGTATCTATGGATAGGTCTTCAAAAATGATATCGAGGTTTCTAAAATATTTTTCTTTCTAAGTCGAATAATTTGCGTGACAGACGCTTCCAAAGTGGAAAAAAGTTGGCCCTCTAACTTCTAAAATAAGAAAATTAAAAAAAAACCTATTATTATGATGTACATTACTATAAAATCTAACAACGAAAATTGTTTTGAACGAGATCTAGTAAGTAGTTTTTTTTAATACCTCCTAAATCGTAAACCGCTTCCTTTAATTACATAAATCAATAGTACGGAACCCTTTGTGCGTGAGTCCGAAACGCACTTGGCCGGTTTTTTAATGTCGTACACGTTTTAAAGATTATTCGTTGTTATAATGCTAAAATTTAAAATGCAACTATTTGATCCAGCGAACTTTATACTGTCACGGAGGATATAATTTAAATCATTTCAATCATTCTTGAGTCATCATAACTTATATTAATTACATATACGATTTTGTGTTATTATATTAATGTAAGATTACTAATGTTAGATTACTAAGAGAAACATTTCCAATAATCTTGTAACATGATTAAAGTGATATCAAGTACTAATTTTACGTTCATAAATGAATAATACGTCATTAATAGAAATAATGCTTACTTAATTAACAGGTAAACTAACCAATCACAAAGATTAATACGTCAAAGGAGATGTTCCAAAATGAACGAAGCCTTGGCTCATAACGCTGTATACTTTTTAGGCGTTTAATATTTATTTAAAAATTCAAAAAGGGTTCATGTTGCCTTAAAATCAATAATTGCAATACACTTCCATCATAGTAGAAAATATTAACATTTTATTTAAGTGGATTATATGCAGTTTATTTTTTGAGAATAAAAATTTAACCAACTATTCACTAACCGTGCCTTTTACTTAAATGAATCCTATAACAGTGGGATTTAGGGCTTTGACCGGCCACTGCAAGTTGAATAGACACCTCTACAACATGAAACTTAAGGACACTGACACATGCAGAGTCTGCGAACAAGAGCGTGAAACACCAATACACCTCTTGTGCTACTGTGAACCGCTGATTAACAAAAGAAACAGACACCTGGGGAAACACATTCTTGACCCAGATTAAATAAAAACAATCCGAACTGGGAACATCCTATCTTTCTTGGTCAGTGCCCAGTTAAGGGAGCTACTGTAGGGCCTACATAGAACCTACATAGGAGGCTGGTCACAATAGATCTTAATAGGTCGCAGTGATGCATATCAGCCCCGACTTACACACGAAATAGAACAGTGGGATTGAAACTGTTCTTTTTTCCACAGGGGAAGCAGTCTCCCATTAAATTTTATCGCGACAAGTTTACTCACAATTGAGTATACTGGACACCTATCAGCTAAACTCTGGTTGTGTCTGTTGTCGAGCAGAAGACTTGGTGCACTATAGGTTTTATCTGATGCGATTGAATCCTCAGGAGAGAGAAATAATAGATACGATAAAATATGATATGCTGCGTTTGAAATGTGGCGTAATTTCTTACAACCTTTAATTAAAACATGATGTTATGTAGAGGTTGTAACTGATACAACTTCCAGATCTGATATGTCAATCTGAAATAATTCATGTCCTATTAAATGTTATAAGCAATAACATTTGGCTTAAAATAAGCTTTTGGTTTAAAACAAAATCTAACGTTGTAAGTTATTGCTAGCGTCGTTTAGCAAGAAAATATTTGAACAAAAATGAGGTGTCTGTACGGAGTACCGAAAGTTGAAAATGATTAAAAATGTATTCTTTTTATCTGTCCAATATTGGTTTGTAAGTTTTGATGTAAAGAGCAGTAATTCCAAAAAACATACAACAGCCAAAATAATGTACTTTTTCTACTATAAAGTAGTATATTTTATCGTTACTGATAGTTAATGAAAGTCAAAATTAAATCAATAGGCACAATTTGTCCATCATATATCAAGATTATAAACATCCCTAATTAAATTTTATGTGCATCATATTTTTTATTCGATTACCGATATTGTTTATTCAAGTGTTAAGTTATGTGGTTATGTCATTTGTAATAACTTTACAAAAAAGATGGATGAAATGATGATAGCATCATTTTTTTTATTCTTTATTTTATGGCTATACTACGCCTCATGGTTAAGTCGGCCAATACCGTCATTTTAGTAATGTACAAAATACTGAATACAAATTGATTAATTTATTTTTAAACAGTTAATTTATGTATAAACGCTCGTGACATCTTGTTTTGATATTTTTCTCCGACTCACATTGTAACCCATACTATTCCTTTTTTGACCCTTATTAAATTCTATAACCGTCAACTTAAATTTAAAAAAGTAAAATGATTGAAAAATAAAAACTTTAGAAATAACTTTGTAAAAACAGTAGAAAAGAAAAATAACAAAACACGAAGAACGGTTTTTCGAATAAATATCGGTACCAAACGAGAAAAACACTTACTATACCGGTCGCTGCAATGCGTCAGACATATTATGTGAAAAAAAATATTGCCGTTTCTAAATGTTTTGGAATCCGAAACGCAACCGAAATAGCCAGGCTATTTTTGGGGCCATTAATACTGTAACCTGTATGCGTTACGGGCATTTCTCGTTTATCTGTTTAGTTCTGAATGGATTATTATTATCGTGATTTGCAAACGCTTCGAAATCAAAATATTATGGAGTCAAGTATTGACTTGTATTGTATATTAATACTATGTTACCGGAGGAGATTCTATACAGGATCGTCTGCTTGGGTACCTCCGTGTTACCAATTTCTACCGCGTATTCGCTTTTCTATTTTTCGGTGTGAAGTAGATAGTGGAATTATTGGATACTATCTAAATAAGTTGGCAACGCGCACTGTCATTTGTGGGTCCTCTGAAATTCGCTGCATGAATTTCATAGGATCCACTTGTGCAATATGTATTAAGGTTTTGATAACGATACAAAATACAATGTATGCTCTGCGTTATAGAAAATTTTCTTTCGCCACAAATAGCGGTTTGCACTTTTACTTAAACCTCCACAGCATAAGTATGCAAAGTTTTTTATTTTTATCGGCTTATGCTACTTTTCGGTACCTTAAATACGACATTCCCCTATTATCCCTATATTTGTGAAATCTAGTTTTCCACTTGCAAGGCTCGTGATGAAAAATGTATACAAAAAAGGCGAATATGGAAAATCTAAAAAACTCTACCTTAAATTCGTTATCAAATGGAAAAGCAAACGCATGACATAACCTAAAATTTTCCGGGCGAATGCTTTGCATTAACGGCCTGAATAATCAATTGATTCGCACACGGCTGTGAAAAATGTATTCTAAACCAAATACTCGAGTTTAAATCCTACGAGGGCGTTGCCATCTTCCTAAATGATTTGGTTAAACGTTTGTGTCACTTCACGATAAAGTTGTTATAATTAATTAAAAAAAAATATAACTCTTAGATCTAGATGATATTTTTATAGGATTTTTTGTTATGCTACAAAATTTTACAATTGACCCCACTTTGATCAATACGTATTTTTTTTAAGTTCGATTGTTTTAGCTGCCTTGTATCCCACCACATAAATTTGCACCGATCTCAATCTCTTTACTTTTGTTTAAATAGTGTCAGGTTCATAACAAGAGAGGACATAGTACAGCAACGGGATCGTGTCACAAGACCACAAAAAGTTGTCGAACAAAACAGCACATATATAAGTTTTAATTAAATGTAATTAAAACTTTGGAAATTAATGGTTTTATAATTTACATATGAAAGTCGAAGTAATTTCCCTTAACTTTATGTTTATTATTTTCAAATTTTTTTGCCATCCTCCAGAATTTATTATCATACAATCTGACAATTGCCAAATATTTAATATGTAGCCTATATTTAGTACACCTGGATGTAGCGATATTAAAACGTTTAATTTGTTGCTTTCATGATTTTCTTTTTTGCCTTTATCTATTACAGTAAGAGTCATTTTGATCAGTTGGCAACAGAAACTATCATCTAGGTGACATTTCCAAGATGACATATATGTGACAAGTTTCTCATTTATCCTTACTTGTGTCATTAGTCAACCCTTCAATAACAGAGTTTGCTAGATTACTTTAGACAGATTGACAGAGGACTTTCTATTTAGGCGTCTAGACACCTCTAACAAGTTCGAAGGAGTCATTACTAGATGTATCGAGAAAAAGGATATTAAGGCGAGGAACCTTATTATAGTATTCAAATTTACGACCTAAGGAAACCACGTGTCTATCAGAATAGACATATCGAGGGAATATATGAATGAAAACCCAACTTTCCACGTCAAATTTAACAAAATACCGACGGAACTGAACATTATTATATGATTGTGTTAGAAAGTTCTGGCGATACTGTAATCAAAATTTTGGTACGCATGGCATTGCGCCCAGGTGTCCAGACCAGCAATCTAAACTTTAACCCCTGCGGAACTCGGTGAATTTTCATTTGGCTTCAGATTGTTTGCGGTGGCTTATTTATCTACCCGCGAGGGTTGTACAAGAGACAAGCTCAACGTTTACTCAACGAAAACCGCTGCTATTACTAGCGATATAAGGTCTTAAGACCAACAAAAGGAAAAGTCTGAAGTGTTGCCGAGTGTAGAACGTGTTTGCTGACGGAACGATATAAATCTGCCTCCTTAAAAACGGAGTAGGTTAGAAGTGTCAAGTAGAAGAGATCCGGATCAAAGGATCAACTTTTTTTTAACATAATTGTGAAATCATCACAGCTCATAGACGTTCCATTAAGATGCTCGAGCCTACTCTAGCAATATTCGGGTTTATAAGCCTTTAATTATTCTGACCCGGTACGTATTGGTTTTGACTACATACCTACACCTTTGATTTTCTTCGCAGGTGTATGCTCACTATGTTTTCCCTTATTGTAGGAGCAAAATAAATGTACATGTGAATTTCAAAAAACGAAAACACGATGTAATGACAAAAATCGAAAAGGGATTGCTTAAATGGTTTAGACATCACAATTTTATCAGCGCATAGCTTCGTATTTGTCAATTAGAAAAATAAAATTTAAAATGTATTGCTTTTCATTATTCGGTTCACTGATATTAACACAAATAATACAAATGTAAAATAGCTGCAAACGACATTTTATTATTTGATCTTTTTTTTAAATGTAACCTTTTTTGATTTTTATATGTAACAAACGTTTTCCGGATCTACTATAAATTCTGCTTACTAGCCGCGTTGAACCAAAGTACTATAGTATAAGACCTTATTTGTGGTAGTTTTGGTGAAGACGTATTTGATAAATAAAAATATAATATTGATACATTAATTTATATATAAACATTTACCATAAAAACCTTGATTGTAACCGACAACATCTCATTAGTCCAATCATCCGGTCATCTATTCCCGGAATATGAGAGAATTGATGACAGTTTAATGGCTATCCCGGAACCATGGAATGATTAGTTACTCCAAAACATTATATAATAAAGGGTGACATTTTTAGGGTGCTGGTTTTGATACGGGATTTGATAAGGAAAAGTACAAACTTCCTAACATGACAGGGCTGATCCGGCAGGCAGGGCCGAAGTAATTAGTTTCTCTGGATCATCCGTACTAAGGAGAATATTGACATCAGGGTGTTTTTGTGGGTATGCCCTACTGGGAGTATTCTACTCGTGTCAGATGACTATCATCATGGTTAGTCATCAGGCGTGTACAGGACTCTCCCGGTAGAGTACCTGCTGAGGTATGGTGCATTGCACCTCAAGAAAAATAATGACTATTTACAGCAAATGATAACGGTTCTAGAGCATCTTGTCGAAGTAAAATTCATGATCTCTTGTTTCACATTACGGCATGAATACTAAACTTTTTACCGACAGTCTTTAGTAAAGCAGTAATGTATGCCTTTTTGCATCTAAATCAAATTCTTTATTGAACATGGGCGGTAATCATGTTGTTATATATAAATAAATATTGTGCATTGCACCTCAAGAAAAATAATGGCTATTTACAGCAAAATATGATAACGGTTCTAGAGCATCTTGTCGAAGTAAAATTCATGATCTCTTGTTTCACATTACGGCATGAATACTAAACTTTTTACCGACAGTCTTTAGTAAAGCAGTAATGTATGCCTTTTTGCATCTAAATCAAATTCTTTATTGAACATGGGCGGTAATCATGTTGTTATATTTTTTTTTTTTTTTTTTATAGCATAGGGCAGCAAACGAGCAAACGGATCACCTGATGGTAAGCGATAACCGTTGCCCATGGACACCCGCAACACCAGAGGAGTCACAGATGCGTTGCCGGCCTTTTAAAAGGGAATAGGGGGAATAAGGGGAATAGAGGGGAATAAGGGGGGTTGGGCCTCCGGTACCCTCACTCACTCGGCGAAACACAGCGCAAGCGCTATTTTACGCCGGTTTTCTATGAGGCCGTGGTATCACTCCGGTCGAAAAATAAATAAATATTTTTACACCAGTTAACGTAGCCCAAAGAATGCATTGTAAGGCTTGTGTAACGAATGATTTGATGGAATGTAGGGCAACGGATAGACATACATATATTATACATACATATTAATATTTTTGATAGATATATTTATATATATTTTTTTAGTTATTATTTATATATTTTATTAACAGCCATAATGCTCGCATTCATCACACAGACATCTGCCTTCGTTGGGACTCAAACCCAGTTCAGAGATAGTGACACCTTGAATCCGCTATATCAACCACTTAACTACGGAGGTCGTCATGCTATATGCACTGTTATAGCATATAATTCTTCTGAAAATAGCATAAAAATCTTGAAACTTCTATAAATTTACCATTGATAGTGACATGAAGCTACATAGTTGAATGAGCGACAGAACAAAGCAAGTCCTTATGCATGCCATGCACTACTGTTTTATTACTGCTGAGTTAACGTGTGGTGCGTCCCATGTTATCTGAACATTCCCACGCATATTCGGAGTTTTTGCACACAAATATGTAGCTAGAAGTTACTGAAGATATAAAATTTATTCTTTTTTCTTTCTGAATTATCAAATTAATTTAATTAACTTGTAGCGTTTCACTAGGTTTGATGTAACAAACGAATATTTTATAACGTTTTAGAAGCGTTTGTAATAAAAGTAACTGTATGGTGGTGGATTCACCGCAATTCGACCTGCGTTGACGTTTAGTACCCCGACAGTGGCAATATCTTCTCCCCCAATTAAATACTTCGACATTATAAAAAAAATGTGGGTGTTTAAGGAGCTGACTTTGGAATTATTTAAAACTAAATTGACACAATTTTTAATTACCATAATTATTTTTTGTTATTAGTAAATATCACCACACATTGACTGAGTTTCTGAAAGATAATTTTAAAAATTGAACTGACATACTAAAATAATAAAAAATAAGAATGTTGATTTATATGAAATTATCTTGATTGAATAATCTTAATAGTCGTATTTGTATTGTATAATTATATATAATGATCTGGATTGAATATATTTATATCTAAATGTTTATTTAGAATCTTTTTGCCATAATGCAGCCTCGGGTGCTATTTTTACATACTATTAATGGGTAGAATGTACACGAAACTTCATTTAATGTTTCATTTAATTTGTTTGTTTCTGCTTAACTTTTGGGAAGAACGACGAATAAGACGTGATTTTGTAAAAATATTGATTCCCATGAAGACATCAGTAATTTATAATACAAGATTGGAAAGTAGTTTATTATAAAGGTCATCAAAAGTCCGAGCAGAGGGTTAGAGTCATTATGTTTAATCGTATAATATCTATGCGATTTTATTCTATGTATAGAAACTCCTTGTTACTAAACTTCTTAAATCGACTTGTAAATTTTAAACTAAACTACAAAAGTATTCGAGCTCACAAAATATAGTCATGATTAAAGTAGATTTAAATTGCGACAGTCTCTGAAATTACGTTATGTGACAATTTACAGATTTTTTCACAACTTCAATTCCGGCAATGAAGATGTGAAGTCATCAAATTCTTTTTCTTGAACGAATTCATTTCTCAAATGCTCGGGTACAAGCGATGGCATCCACCACATTGAAGAGTAACGTAGCGAGAAGCTTTTCTTTGTTAGGAAACAACTTTCGAACGGCAATACGTCAAGATAATTCTAATCGCGCCACGGGAAAACTCCGTAATAGCTTTTAAATGTGTGTTCAGCGGCGCCAAGTGGGGATATAATAAATCAATTACGTCACAAGATCGCGAAATGTTTGAAGTGTGAAACTATAAAAATATATATTGATTGAAAAAACGTTCTTTATTTCTTCCCTACCCTTATTTCACTATTACTAGGGGTCTGTCCTCTGTCCTCATTATCTTACTTGTTTATTTCTGTCTATCACGAGTCTTCACTGCACTGATCTTTAACTACTCCATCCATACTTTTTTGATACCTCATTTTATGCTCAGATCCAATCATGACATTATCAATTTATAGATGCTATATAATAATAATTTGTAAACATTAAAGTGATATTGATAACAACCATAATTTGATAAAGAAAGACGAGAGCTAAAACTTTAATGGTTTTTATAAGATTTGATTAGAAAAGATAATTAAAAATGTACGAAATTACATTAGAAGTGTGCATGACTTAGTGAAATATTTTGTATACATGTGGACCGGGCGAATATCAACTTTTCTAGGTGGAAATATTTCTGGCAAGTCAGCTTGCTTACTGAAACGCGGGCTGTAAGATGATTTTTTTTTCCAGACCGTAGAATTCCGTAACGAGAGCTGTTAAGAGTGGGTGAAATAGCGATATTAGGTTTCACACTTCAGTGGTTTGAGTAAAGGTTGATGCAGGACTAGATTATAAATATGAATTCGTGTTTAGGCATCTTACATTTTGATTGAAGGCTTTTCAAGGCCAGTAATCGATGTAAAATTCTGATTTACAAAAATATTTTAGACTGAAAAAATCGACAAATAATAACTTAATATGAATCTAGATTTTATAGTGTTTCCTAAATTATTATTAAATGGAAATCCTATACCTTTTTTGGACAAATGAAAAGTTTTAAGCCTATTTTCGATGCTATTTGTGAAAAATTCTTCATATGCATTTGTCGTGCACTTAAGTTAATACCTCTAGCTTTCACCTACCTCTAACTACAAACGAGGTTTGTAGTTCTTTAAGGTGTACCGACGCTGGCCGTTGCGTCATGCACTTTGTTATCCCTTTTTTCTTTTCTATTCTGTATTCCTATACTATAGATTTACTATAGTATAGGAATTCAATATTAACACATTTGACATTCGTTTGCAAAATCTCGACAGTGTAAAATTTTGTATAGAAATTTTGTATAACACCCCTAGCGGTAACGTAGTTCTACTATTTGTCCATATTAAATTGACATTACTTTTTTATTACATATAGCAAATGTCAAAAACCTATCGAAAACGTTTGCAAACTTTTTATAGACACTGATAAATCAGTTGGACAGTTTTTTTATTCGCCTAGTGTGTTATTAAAAAATACATAAAATCTATTGCTTAAACAACAGAACAGCGTACTCAATAAGGTTTTATGGTGCTATTGATTTATATTGATAATTACGAGTAATATGCTTAGGTGATATTTAAACACAGGTGATTTTAAGTGGCGCCTGCTTCCCCTCGGTCTGCTTATTTAATTGGTTTAATTTACAATTTTGAGACTGTTCTGTTACGTAAGGAGTTTCTAAGTGTCCGTCATAATTTTGTTTGCATCAGTTCCTCAGGGCGTTGTCCTATATCCGTTACTGCTATTGATTTCTAATTAATATGTCCAGGTGATTTAAACATAAAGTAGTGCCTGCTTCCTCCCTACCTGCTTATTTTACTAATTCAATTGTAAACTTCGAGACGGTTCTGTCACGCAAGAAATCTTTTCGTCAGTCTAATTTTGCTTGAATGGCCACCCCAGGGGGGCGTTATATATACGTTACTGCTATTGATTTCAAATTAATATGCCCAGGTGATATTTAAATGCAAAGTGGCACCCGATGCCGACCTGCCTGATTATTTTATTAATTCAATTGAAAACTTCAAGACTGTTCTGTCACGCAAGGAGTCTTTTAGCCCGTGCCAATTTTGCTTGAATGAGTACCTCAGGGTGGCGTCCTATATCCGTTACTGTTATTGATTTCTAATTATTATGTCCAGGTGATATTGAAACGCAAAGTAATGTCTGCTTCCTCTCTATCTGCTTATTTTATTAATTCACTTACAAATTTGATGGCTGTTCTGTCACACAAGGAGTCTTTTAGCGCGTGTTAATTTTGCATGATTTAGTACCTCAGGGCGGCGTCCTATATCCGTTACTGTATTTAATTTTTATATAAAACTTGATTATATTTTTGTTTAGTTTTGAATTTTGTCATATTGCTACTATGTAGTAGTAGTAGACTCAAGCCCTTTTTTGATACCTATATCGAAAGAATTGTGACAAAATAAATATGCAGTCTGTCATTTAATGGTAGTGCGGCGATCTTGGTTCGATTTCCTTAAAACATAGCTAAAAACACTCGACCGACCAAATTATCTTATAAATAAATATAAAAACAAATCAAATTCGGTTCTTTGATTCTATGGATGATATATTAAATATAATACGCATGCAGTCAGCACATTCGGTCAGTCGAAGCGAGAAAGAAATGATAATACTCCATTCGTATAGAGTTGTTGCTTAATGCTACTGTTTGTCATCTATGAAAAATGTTATATTCCGCCAATACTAACCTACTTTCAAAGAGTATATGAGGTGAAATTGTCAACTCTTTTTTGGGATAACTTATGGTCCTTATAAATATGGCTCGAGAGATTGTTAGGTTACAATCTCTCGAGTCATCTTTTTATGGAATTTATCTTTGTATGAAATTCTTTATTTTATTTCTGCTATTGCCACGATCGCCAAGAAACTGTAGCCAAAGTAGGTAATTAATTGTTCTTGTTTTGCTAAATCATAATCTAAGAGATTGTAACTTATTTATAATATAGAGAACATTATATATAAATTTACATTTTATAACTACTAATATCGCAATGGGAAATGTTATTTAGCTGTTACTTATCATCCTACAAGCGAATCAAATTTATTTCATTATATTTACATTTACACGTTTTACATTAAAAGTTTAATTGGTTTGTCTGAAAGTTTAATCAGAAAGCATCACTAATACCACTCCTAAGTGAACAGATTGGTCGATGTCTACAAGTATCGGTCGTTGACATTTCGTCCGCCACGACAATGATTCGGATTAATATTGAATACATCTAAACGACCGGCTGACGTCATAGCGGTGACGTTACAAGTGGCGTCACTGCGTGCGTGCCGTTGTGAGCACGTGGTCGGTGCACTGTAGCACAATAAAGCATCAGCGAATATCAAATGGACTTTTTTTAATAGCACTTTAGATTTTTAGTTACGTGCCAAGACTTATCCACTGCATAAAGCCAACGCTACACATGAAGCGACTCGCGGCTCGTCCTGTCACCAGTAGCTGTACCGTTTAAGGGCTGAAAAAGATTGCTTCTTTAATCATTTTTACAATATTTTGTACATGTCTTATAAATAAATATTCATCGGAATAGAGTTCAAAGCAGCTCCTGTTAGATGTTCGGAACCTTTAAATTAACCGAGAAATTATGAACTGCGTTATGAATTGGTACATAGTAGGATCGACTCAGAGCACCCCGAATTAGCCGATTTAGACCAGCAGAGACTACAACAACCAACGCTGACAAGGTATGTGAGAAGTTGTCCGGGATGGTAAGTGGGTAATTACGCGTCTGTAGTGTTTGCACACATCCCCAAATGCCGGTTGCACAAACTTCAGGTAGTTTAGAATAAATGCATACGCCGCGCCCTACGTGCCCCGTGGTACTCACGTAGCATAGAATTGCATTACGATCTAGACCTTCCGTCGATCGAGTCCCACGTTAAGGCTCCCGCTACTTCGCTGATGCCTTGACCCACCCTAATACTTTAATTTAAAAAAAAATTAGATTGCGTCTTGGCTAGATCTCGCCGCTCTATAAATCATCATCACCCGCGCTAACGAATCCCTCCTGCCAGCCACCAACCGCGTCGTCTCTCATGCCACTAACCCACGTATTACTCTCACACACAGCGTCGTCGGCGAGCGCGACGACCCGGGCCACACATCCCTCGTCAAACATATACCCGGTTCCGTCACGTACCGGGTAGATTCTCACCCTTCACTACACACCGATCTTGAGCGTCCGAGCCAGGTGCAACCCCGCCCGGACGAAGGACAGAGTGGCCGCCCTCCAAAAGAGGGCGGCCCCCACACCGGCGGCGCAATAGCGCGGGGGGGCTGCAATGGAAATGTGATCCTAGCAGCCCCCTCTGCCACCACGGGGGGCAACCTTGGCGCCTTGGCATGTTGCCGTGGGCGTCCTCCCTCTTGACGGCGACCAGCGGGGCCGGCCACCGGGAAGGCCGCCCCTGCATTGCACCTGTCGCTCTCAGTTGGCGATCCCCCGGATGCCCCGGGAGATCGGGATCGGGAGATGGAGGGAAGAGAGAGAGGATAATTCTGCGCTTTTCCCGGGGTGCAGGGTATGCAATATAATGCATTTTCCTCAGCGATAACAAAAATACAAAACAGCGTAAACTAGACGTGGAACCTTCTGTTCGTATTGCTTCCACAAGCACACTCATTGCAAAGCTGAACATAGCAATCTGCGGGTTCAGCATAGGTCCAAAAAAAGGGTAAGTGGGTAAGTTTTACTCTTTTAAAGATGAAGGTCAAATCTGTCTATATATCTTATGCAGTTAAGTTGTAATACAATTTTTTGGATCTCAGACTAGAAGGAATATTTCCAATACTGCAAACGGTATTTCATAATTTAATAATTTACAAATCCAATGATGCTTACTTCAACCGCTACCGTCGTCTTTTCCGCTCGCCACCAACTCGCGCTCTCGAGTTTCTTATCCCTCTAATAGGCTTGACAGCAAAGAAAGTGACAGAACAAATCGAATTGTCAATCTTTCGCGCGTAAATTGACGGAGTCTACGAGTAATAGGAGCGGAGGCAATAGGCGCGGAGCCGAAGCCGCAAATCTAATAAAAAGATAAAACGTCGACGCAATAAAAAAGTGTTCGCGATGCAAAAGTAAACAGATTACATCGGAGGTCGGGAGGCTGCGGCGGAAACTTTTCAAACGGCGGTCGGTTTGTTATATTTATTAATTTTGCATTTTCTTCGTTACATATGATTTTTATGTCACATCATTATGACACATTTTGTTTGATTCCTCGCTCTTTCCACACTCATTGTATCACGTCGTGTTTTTTCGGATTACGAGAATGTACAGAATATCGATTGCCTTGAAACGATTGTCATAGATATTATGGTCTGCGTTCATGCTATTACTGAACTAATGGTGGCTGTTCCTTGCACTAGTTTGACTGTTCTACAGTTAGCGCAAAACGGACGGGATATTTATAATAATTAATGAAAATGTAATTCTCATTCAATTATATCGACGACACATGTTCAAGTAAGTGCGGGGTATGATCAATTGGCTTAAAGTCATAAACTAATTGGGACGGCACTTAGCAAGCCAGAAGGGGGAAGGGCAACAATGGCCTCGTAATTGATGAACTTGTAACTTTAATGTGTAACTTACATTAATCTTGTGATAGAATCCGCCATACGGCGACGTTTAGAAGTAGTTGATTTACCTACAGGCTCTAAGGCTGGCATGGTATAGTGTAATTTTAACTGACCCAATATGAATTTACTGTAGTCGCAATTTCCAACAAATGTATTGTTAATACCTGTACTTTGGGTAATATACTTTTAAAATTCCACATTAAATCACGGTACCGTTATTGGGTCATGAGGTCCGTCTCTCCATCGGTCAGAGGTAGAGAGCGCAACTGCAGATAGTTGCCAACTGGATCCTTGGAGACTATTAGACTCTCTCGGCTAAAATGACGAGATGAAATTATTACAGCACGTCCTTTTTGTATTGTCATTTCAACAGACAGACGATTATTTGCAATCTTTAAAAACCTTCAGACCATCTTACCGGATCTTAACTATACTGAACGTTTACTTACTGAGTAAGCCACTCGTGAAGTTGGCAATACATATGTTGTAGAATCTCTATATTCGCAAGTCTGCTTAATTTTGTATTACCTCTGTAATACCTTTTTTTACCACGACGGTGACAAAAAGAGTTACGGACAGTCTGAGTTACGCAGCCATGGTACCCTATGGACTTCTGCAACACCACTGGCATCACAAGAGCATTGCCGACTCTTTAAAAACTTACCTTCTTGAATACCTATATTCCGGGTTTAAGGACATCATTATATTAGCAAAAAGGCACCCGCTGGATATAGACGCCCTCCAAGGTACATTATAATGAATCCCACGCTAGTCTACTACAGATAGTATACTAGCAGGGACAAATCCCTTTTGTGGGAAACCTCTAATGTTTTTCAGTTAACGGGTTAAAATTATTTTTTCAGTAAAAGGTTAAAATCAATACAGGGTAAAAAACTAATGAATACTTTTAAGACATCATATTTTCTAGTTCGGTCACAAAAAAGCTCTAGGAATAACCCTCCCTCTCTCATTCACTTTTTTAGAATGTGCCAGTAAAGTTACTCAAATTAAAAGGAACTTAGAGGTTGCTTTTGTATTGCGGATTATACAAGACTACATCAGCTACTATAGTAATTTATTAATTAAGTAGGTATTAGACAGTTTGTTAATTTGTCTACATAGTTATTTAAAACAATGGTTCAGATCACCATTTGAATTGATTTGAAATAACGTTTGCGTTTGTATACAAGAGTATGTCATTCATAAAATTGTCTTTACATTGCCATTTTAGTTATATAGCCAGGAAGCCTTTCATATGGATAGTCAGAATACAGACCATTTCACAAGTTTCCTTTCTCAGAACAAAATTGAATGAAATATTTAAATTCAGTCCCTTAATAAAATAACGCCCGAGAAGATCTGTGCCGAATGAACTCCAATTGTTTGTTTGTCCGAAGAATTTCAATCAATTAACGCCTAGAAATATTTAGTGACGCTCTCGAATTCAGAACTTAGTTAAGCGTCGTTGATTTAAATTAAGTTTTAGTGCGCTATTGTTCGTTTGAGTGATGAATTTGAGTTAAACAAGACAACTTAGAAATTCAGTATACGTGTCCAATTAGGTGGATGGTTTATATATATATATATATATATATATATTATATATATATATATATATATATATATATATATATATATATATGAAGATTAAGTATACTATTATATATTAAGAGATTAAGATAAGAGACACTTTATATTAAAAACACTGTAAACGCTTTTCATTCAGGATGTAATAGGCCCTAAGTCATTCACTTTACCTATTCTCAACAACGTGTATAATAATTATTAAGAAATATCAGGAACGATAAGGTTTAATTTACAAAATATAGAATAATAGGTAGGTAAACCAAATGCAGCGATAAGTTAGATTAATAGGTAATTCAAAACGTAACATGAACTATAGTCCAGTAATTGAACTGGTATATCTGCTGGTCGATAAACTAAAATAAAGGGTTCAGTTCACAGTAAAAATGTCGACGATCCATCGACTAAAGACTAACTAACGATGGGTCGTCATCACTATCGAAGCTAAACTAAGCGAATCTGGTCTGGCACTGTACCCTGCATCATTAGCATCATGTACGATAATTTTGCGTATATTAAAACTTTTGTTTCAATAATTCACGATAATACAATAATTGTGATTTTTTTGATGTGTAAAACTTGAGTGAACTCTTTTAATACAAATCTGGTGAAGATATCGCATAGATTGCTTTTGTAATAAAATTTTCAAATTATCCAGAGTTTTGTATAGAACTTATACCTCTATAATGGTTTATTTACTAGATTCGTATTCTCTACTTCATGAGTGAATTTCCATTTCGGAATGTTTATTGATTGACTGAGCTAGTCTCTAGCTAAAACTACTCTATAGCCGAACCGAGTTCGAAATTTGACAGCAAAGATATTTGACAAAAAAGCGAGAATTTGACGGATGTTCTTACAGAGTAACAAGGACGGATACTTGTTTCCATCCACATACGTCGATTGTTATACTCTATGCTTATACAGCTAAGCTGCGTATAAACAGTGACAGCGGACCGGGCAATTTATGTCTTTGTGGAGTGACATGACTTGTGGGCTCGGCAAAATTTGGTTCAGCTGTGCAGACCCACTTTGTCATTTGCACCCTGCGGATTTGTGTATTAATCGAAATCTTATATATAGAAATGAATCGCAAAATGTGTTGGTAAGCTCATAACTCAACAACGCCTGGACCAATTTGGCCAATTCTTTTTTGTTAATGTTCGTTGAAGTTCTAGGAGGGTTTTTTGGTTAGGTTTTTTGAGGAAAATTCGAATAATTATCGGAAATACCCTAAAAACAGCCCTTTTATTTTCCAATGCAAACGTTTTCTAACTAAAACGTACAGTCGAATTGAGCTTTATTGTTATTGTATAAAGTTCATATTGCAAGCACTCACTGTTGTCTAAGCAATGAAGGTGTGTTCCTAACATCAAAGAGTCAATTTGCGCTTTATTAACGCTACATATAGTTGAAATTCAATCATATCTATCAAAACAGTGTGCGTGCGTGCGTTGGAGCACAGAATACATCGTTGGAGGATTTAATGTCACGTTCCAAAATTGAATAGCCACAAAATGTAATAGGTCATTTAGACTTTTTTGCGATTTGGTTGGCTATGCGACATTATCTATAAATTAATTAGGAACAAAAAACTGCCACTGTACAAATCTTTTTGACAGGACGAAGTCTGTCGGGTCCGCTAGTTGTTCAATAAAAAAAAACAATATGATTATGAACATAAACAATACGAAGACAAAAACAATATTGATAAGGACTGCAAGGATTATTATATGCCTAGGCGCAAATTATTGTTCTTTAAGTCATGTGAAAGGAAATTCAGAGTAGATATAAGCATTCGGTAGTAATCGCAAAATTTCATATTGTAAAACTACGTGCTGATTTTAAAAAGCACATTTTATTTATCTGTGTAGTATGATAATAGGGCCTAGCCAAAATACTTAGTTCTGTGTCTATGTACACTTTGATAGAAGCTGACGCCGACTAAAAGGACTCATGAGCAAATATAATTCAACCCTTAAATCCCTGATGACGAATTTGGACGGAAATAGTACGGAAAGCAACGTTTGTATTATTAGGTTAGAATATTTAGAACGGTCTCTTCCATTTGGCTGCGAACTTCTTGATGTTGAACAAAAGCAGCCAAGTATGTTTCAAAGTTTTCAGACACTGAGGCCTTATTGATTCTACCCTGCCATGTCGTTTTTGTTATTCGAATTTTCATGTAATTTGTTCGTTAATTTAACACTCTGCACTAAACCAGCATTGTTGCCAAGACCTAACTTAGTTGGGATAGGGAATGTATATAAGCTGTAATAATCTCGCTTCTCTCTTACTAGCTCTTATATTTCGTCTAAATGAAATCTTGATCGACAAAATTATGATTATATCGATTTACATAGAATATTATATAAATCCATAAATGCGAGGAACCAATGACCGTGTAAAAATTTTGCCCATGTTAAAACCGAATACGCGTGCCCTTACATTTTCATTCGCCATTTCAATTTAAACTGTACAAAAGCTGGTTTCAATTTTAATTACACTCAACGAGGCGTTCAACTGATCGCTGGCAACAATAAAGGCTGTTTTACCACCGAAGCTGTTCTGTAGCTATACTGAAGTAACAGTCAAGCTACTAAATTATGTGACAGTATACAGACGCCAAGTTGATTCCCAGATCTTTATTTTTTATCCAGTGAAGTATTATCTATACTAACATTAATTACATATAAATAAAGCGATGACACCTCTTCCCTTAATGTTTAAATACAATCTAGTATGGTACTGAACTGAGTATAACTAAGTATAACAAGTCACTCTTTGATATATTTTCTACTATCACACTAAATTGTTATGTTATATCACGTAAAACTAGTCACAATATTATGGTACATGGAGACTGAATTTTATTTACCATATACCCACAACTCTGACGTAACAATAATGATTTAAATTAAAAAAAAATGTAGCTTGTTATTAACCTATTCAAATACAAATGACTTTAGCAGAGTCATCTTGATTTAGTTTGGGCAATGTCCAAATCTGGTATGTCTTCTAACTAAGATCAATTTGATCCAACTAACAACTTGATTTTAGTTTTACATATAAACGATCCCAGTAGATTTCTGTAGAGGAATATTAGTCCGAAGCCGTTTAAGGCAAATAGAGGTCGACTGGTGCCATTTTGAGGCTAAATGTTGGCGAATCTTATACTTATGCAATAAAACTAAATGAAAATACTTACTACAAATTATTTATGGCAACTTATACAATATAAAAATGTAAACATCTCTGTTATCACAATTAACATCTGAAGATAGGGGTCTTAGGAACTCAAAGGATTTCGTTATTTACACATAATGAATTAAATACTAGTGTTTCCCTCTCACTAACTTGATTACTTCATTTTTGCTATATTGATAGATTGCTGACTGCCCACCTGATGATAAATGGTTTCAATCCCCTATAGTACATGTTATTCGCCATTTATACCAGGATATAGGAACCATCTCATATAACTGTTGAATTTTACGCTTTGATAGCAGCATAGTAGCGTAGCTCTGGTGGAGTAAAAACTTAAGTATAATATTGGTGAAAGGACCACCCAAAGCCTGACGGAATATTGGTTTGCAATTAACACTTGCAATTAATTTCGACTAGTTTGCGGGAAAGGAAACTTTTGAAAACATAACGTTGGCTGCTGGCGCTAATTATCTTTTTGTTTGCTTTGCATAAAATGTGTTAATATAGCGATATCGCCCCGAAGAGTTATTTTGAAGTTTTATTTATATTCCGTTAAGTTAATGGTTTGTGCGTTAGCGCTTCTGAATCTGGTTAGATATATATACGATGAGCTTACATACTTTTGTCGTCATAATAATAATGTTATGACTTCTTATATTAATATTAGATAATATTATCCAATATTGATTATTATAACGTTAGTGGCTTCTGACTCGCTGCCGCAGAAATGCCTCCCACACATCGCTGTTGTCCTCTTTGCATCAACATTTGTTAGATTTTTTAGAAGGACCCATTTACTGAGTAACGAATCACTGTCTGTCATATTTACATTAATTGAGAGATTTTAAAAGTAGTCTTTTCCCGTACTCCAGTTCTCCGTATTATCGAATTCGAAACACAACAGGTCTAAAATGTTTAGACCTCCTATCACAATAGTTTCCGTGGATCTAACTGGATATAGTTTGAGGTACATTTCTCTATGTGAATGAAATAAAGATTAGACAGTCTGTGGTATACTTTACTTACGTTTATATTAAATTCCCTAAATGGCCTCTATGGACATACATTATTCATATTGTTGTGTCCAAAGAATCAAAGATAAAGTTGTCAAAGTCCTGCGATAAGTGTCAGCTTAGACTAAATTGCACCAAAACTATCATTTTTGTTTCATTTATAGCTTGGTAGCCTCCCACAAGAGGGGAAGATGATTTAGTGAAGATAGCAGGAAAGCGCTGGATGCTAGCAAATGATGATGATGATATAGGTCAGGTCCTAAAAATCTGCGTTTTAATGGAATTATAGCTAAGATACAATAACCTTGAAGGGCAAAACAATAAATAAACCTTCATATTTTTATCTTTAAAAATACTTTTAGTTTTAGGAATGTCTAAACATAAAAAATAGATCGTGACAGTGTTATTAATTTAATCTATAAGTTGGATATAATTTGTATATGTTCGTAATTATTGCATTCATTTTTAAACTCAGTTCCCCGAGTTAAATCAGTTCATAATTTTTTTTTACACTTACCTACACCAATTAGCCTAGCCCAAAGTAAGCTCTGTAAAGCTTATGTGTTATACTCGTAGGATCTAGGGGAACGGATAGAGATTATATATACATTTGGTAGAAATATATTATAACAACCATGACTAAGATACAAATGCTCGCATTCATCACGATCCAATATTTGCCCCCACCGAGACTCGAACCTCGGACCGGGAGCGGGACCTCGGAGATGGCGACATCTTGAAATCGGTATTCCAACCACTCGACTACGGAGGTCATTATAAGACATTGGAATAGGAATCTATAAGAATTTTTAGGATATTGGGTTAGGAATCACTTTCTTACACTCTGGTTATACTTACACGTGGTACCACACCAATCTCGTGACAACAACGACGAACTATACTAGATTACTTTCTTTATGTAGTTTTTATTGGAACACGTAAGTAATAATACTTGAATAACTTTTTTACAGCTTATATACAAGTTCGTTATTCCATCATATTTTTGATGACTCCTGGACAACATTTCCGCGGGTTTACTACTTAAGTTGTCAGATTGTGTTGCTTTCGGCAAGGCAAGGCGTTTCGGGATTGAGTAGTATTAATTTCAGAATTTCAATTTGTTTCTGAGATTCTAGATAATGACAGTTTTCAACCAAGTCCAACACTAGATAGTATTCAAGTCATATGACATATTAATAGAAGAATGTAAATGTAGAAGTGATTTACCCAATAACGAATTACGTTCAAAAACTAACCCATGCCACAGAATAAATAATAGTAGTCCCTATTGTTCTCACGGCCTAAAATCACATCAGATCAACGGGAGAGTACTAAAGAGTTAAGTAATACTGGATAAACGTCCTTGGATCCCTATTCCTACCAATTAGTGCAAATCCTTCCAAATGTTCTAACTCTAATAGGTATATAAAGGCATGATAAAATTATATGCATGGTGGTTCCATTTGCATATATTTTAATATATCATAATAATATTATGGACATACGTGGAGCATACTCAAAATTTATGGATACTTGATTAGCACTTACAGTAAAAGAATGAAACAACAATTATGGCATTTGAAAACTTTATGGAAACATTTTCAATTTGCGAGACTGTCATTTGTGTTTTCATCGTGGATTCCTTTCGAAAATTATGTGTCGCTATCAAAATGAATTAACTCGTGAACAATTTCGTTCAATGATTTCTTAAGGTTTAATTCAACAAGAGAGTTGCCAGAGACTTCTTTGGCATTTAGTAATGAAGTACCATGTCATACCTTTTGCGACGTGGAACTGATCATCTCCATGGGGAGATACGTAAAAGTCGGGTGGCAAGTACGGTAGCAGATCTTGTATTGTACGACAACAAATCTCACATCAACAATTATGATCAACAATTAATAAAGATAATTTATAATAACATTAGAAGCTTATAAGCTGTATATAATACTTTCTTTAAGAAATTTGATGAATCGGTTTGCAATGACTTCACATTTGCTTAAAATATTTTGCAACTATCTCCCACGAATGGATTCTGTCAGCATTAATTCTGAAGCCAGTGAGAATTGTGAGAGAAAAAAGGGAGCAAAGGTTTAATTGAAATCTGTCCTGAGGCTTTTGTGTGGAGCCGTAACCAAGATTCATCTTTGCACTCGGAATTTATGTAGAATTTGTTACTGTTTCTGTAAGTGCCTAGACTCGAGACTATTGCGTCAGATCTTGTGAAGAAATAAAATACTTTTCGCGATAAACCTCTTAGTGCTAAGCAAAACAAATGATTCCAGATATGTTAGACGCATGGCAGCAGAGCGGATGTCAGTTCATCAATTATACTTAAAGTAGCCGAGAACTTATACTTCTATATCAAGTACTTCCAAATATTTTGCCGTTTCCTCTATCACTTATTCATTATGACGTTAAGAAAGCTGTAGACACAGTAAATCAAAATAGTATTTGACGAAATAATAAGTTCAACTAATTTATTAAAACTAATAACGCTTGTGATATGAGGTCGTATTGAACTTATTAGATACTAGCTTTCTGCCCGCGGCTTCGCCTGCGTGGATTTCGGGATTGGGTCTATAGAGGATTAAGGGTCATAGCTTTTGCCCACGGCTACATATGCGCAGAAGTCAGTTTATGGCGCGAAGGTTTATCCGTTTTTCTGAGAAAAAAATACCGCAAAACCTTGCTCATGAATCACTCTATCTATTGATGAAAACCGCATGAAAATCTGTGCAGTAGTTTTTGAGCGAAGCCTTTATTGCGCATCCCGTGGGATCTGTCGATTTTTCCGGGATAAAAAGTAGCCTATATTACTTGGGGATAATGTAGCTTTCCAAAGGTGAAAGAATTTTCGAAATCGGTCCAGTAGTTTCGGAGCCTATTCATTACAAACAAACAAACAAACAAATCTTTCCTCTTTATAATATTAGTATAGATAAGTCAATAAGGAAGAATCTTTTGGAAATGATCAAGGAGTTATATTATTATTATTAGGAGATTTTATATTATTGGAAAAAAGAAACCGGCAATTACCTAATTCTGTCTTGATTTTACTTGCAAATTCGTATTTTGCTTTATTCTTATCTTCGATTTGATATCTTCAAGCATTCATGAAAAAAGGTTTCGGACTTGCAAAGGAATTAATATGGGTTTCATTTTATCTCCGATAAAGGAATCCGCTATACATGTAAGTACTAAGAAAATGAAGAAACGTTCTCTTTTTTATATTTTTAAAGGTAAAGATTCGCATCTTGAACGCAATAAAATATAGATGTAATTTAAATCTTTAAAATATACGAACTTTATATTCGCTTGCTATTCTATTACAGTTTAAAAAATAAAGACGACTCTATTTAATGAAACTTTATACTCACCATTTTAGGGAATACAAACATGACGCCGCGCAAACATACATTTAAAATAAACGCATTTATTTGTAGAATCCTCTAATAAATAATTCAAGCTAAATATTATTTTATATATATTTTTTTTATCATTAAACTTCATATAAAATAAAGGCGAAAATCTTCTAAACATGAACCGTACAAAAAGGCAATCAGTGTCATTTATAATTTTGAAATATACAGCATGTATAACAGTTATTGAATTATATATATATAATATATATATATAATATATATATTATATATATATATATATGTATATGTATATATATATATATATATATATATATATATATATATATATATTATATATATATTATATATATATATAATATATATATATATATATATATATATAATATTATATTATATATATATATAATATATATGTATGTATATATATACAGTAAAAGTTCCTTATTCGCGGGGAATACGTTCCATAAATATGCCGCGAATACAGAAACCGTGAATACAGAATAGTAATTTGTATGGAACTATAAGAGATACGTTCTTAGATGACAAAATAAAAAAAAATATATATAAAAATTTTCAATTTAAATGAAGTTTTTAATATTTTGATTCATTATCTTAAGGCTTAAATAATGGTTTGAAGAATTATGTAATATTCTCTTGCTTGGCAGTTTTTAAAAGCTTCTTTAATTCAGACTAATACGCAGCAGTCGCATTTTCAATTTGCCTCTTAAAAATAAGACTTCGTCCCATAGACATCCTCACATAACAATCAATTTGATATAGAAATCGCAAATTGGAATCCTTTTATTTTTATGTACGTACTTTTTATTAGATCCGCGAATAATAAAATTTTTAGCCGCGAATAAAGGAATTGCGTCGCATTTTTTTGATCCGCGAATAGTGAAAACGCGAATGAAGGAAGCGCGAATAGGAGCTTTGACTGTATATATATTTCGAGACCGTGGAACTTTTTTATGTGTGTACATTTTACGACTGTTGTTATGAAAGGTTATGTAGAGGTGAAATACACACCTCACAATACTATATTTTTTTTAATAAGTCGAAGTGTTTTTAACAATAATACATTTTTTGCCACTATTCAAGAACTTCGCAAGATATAACAGACACCTTTTTGTTACGAATTCTGTTGATGAATATGGATGTTTCTGTATTGTGTTTTATTTTTATATAGACTTCAATTAACAAGGCAAACTTAGATGACACTTTCTTAAATTAATACTGCGTTTTATGTACCATGTGTCAATTAGGCTTTTTTGGCCTGAAGTTAGAGCTAGGTTGAATTTTGAAAAGAATAGCATTAATTATTTCCAAAATAAAGTGTTTTGTTTGCTTTTTAATTATTATTTGATTAACATATCTAAAATTAAAATACCTATAAGTTAATACTAATAATAATAATTTACTACGTATTTGAGTAGGAGTTATGAAGAAAAGGTTTTCCACACCTACCACACAGAGCCTGTTTTTACATTCTTGTAGAAAACGTTTTTCGTTTTTATCTCCATTTTTCAGGGGCTGCGGTTAAGCACATCTTAACTCTGATGCACGATACGTGATGATAAATGCTCGTAGTCATATGACCGGGAGTGTACAAGTTAACTGTAGTAGCAAAACCATTCATTCCTGATCTGCACAATGGGCAGACTTAAAATCGTTGAAGCACGCCTGAACATGCTACAAAAGTATGTTTTGAGACATTTGGACGGAACATTCACCTCTGTGGCCAAACATTTTATAAACACAATATTATTCGTTTGTTTCTTCAAAACGTTTTAATAGACTTTGTTTCTTCCCTTATGGAGAGTGCTGTAACGTTATTTATGAAATTCTAGTCAAAAAAATCTTGTAAATCTCAACATAAATTTCAATTGTTAACTAAATATATACGATTTGTACACTCATTATATAATTAAGAGTGGCATATAATTTTAGATTTATATATTTGCTTCATATAAGTAATTCTGCTTCTTATTTCAAAATAATAATCTCGTTTTATTTTCTACATTAATCGGTTTCTAAGCTGCAAAGAATAGATTTTATTTAACATAACTAGAATAAAACAAAACCATGTTGATCATTCTCACATTGAATGTATTGCGGAGTCAGAAATAAAGTTACGTAATGTTTCTTATACGATTTATTCCGGAGACGGAGAAATAATATTTGAGATATATATAAGTTAGATGGACCCGAATTTCCATACAAGCCGTAGGGGCCTTATGGCCAAGGCTTAGGCTGACTTGAGTTGGTAGGTCACGCGATCGGACCGCTACAGTCGCGGGGAGTCCAACATAACCACCGTGACATTTACCGTCACAGGGGTATCCTGGGCACGCTGCGTGCTCCTTAGTGACGGATTCTCAGCCTCTCTCCCCTGAAGGAAAAAAAACCCTAATTACTTATTTATAACATGGAAACCAGAAGAAAACAGAAGAAAAGACATCAGCTTTTAACACAAACAAATGCTAGTAGCTACAGAGTGGATAGTAACGATCAAGAAATAATTTATTTAGTAACTAACTGTGCCCACGATTTTAACACAAACAAATGCTAGTCCCTACAGAGTGGATAGTAACGATCAAGAAATAATTTATTTAGTAACTAACTGTGCCCACGATTTTAACACAAACAAATGCTAGTAGCTACAGAGTGGATAGTAACGATGAAGAAATAATTTATTTAGTAACTAACTGTGCCCACGATTTTAACACAAACGAATGCTAGTAGCTACAGAGTGGATAGTAACGATCAAGAAATAATTTATTTAGTAACTAACTGTGCCCACGATTTTAACACAAACAAATGCTAGTAGCTACAGAGTGGATAGTAACGATCAAGAAATAATTTATTTAGTAACTAACTGTGCCCACGATTTTAACACAAACGAATGCTAGTAGCTACAGAGTGGATAGTAACGATCAAGAAATAATTTATTTAGTAACTAACTGTGCCCACGATTTCGTCCGCGTGGAATCGAAATTTTAGATAGCATTTTTAAGTAACTGAGAGTGTTATAATCGTAAGAGTAGACACATATAATCAGAAAGCTTCGAACTACTAAGTTATGGGGAGTTACACGTCTTATTGTAAGTCAACCATAAAAGATAGACATATGCTGCAGTAGGATATTTTTTATATAATTTTAAGGAAAATATTTCTGTCATACATGATTTCTATGTAGAGTAACTTCCCCCTTTTCCCAACATTTCCCATCACTGGTCTGCTCCTATTGATTGTAGCGTGATGAAAAGTATACTATAACCAGCTCAGGAGTATGAAAAATTATTGTACCAAAAGTTTCGTTAAAAATTGTTTTTTTCTATAACGGTTACTGATTGCATTTTTGGCATCAGTATCCATCCCTAATCACCCCCTGATAGTTATTTTGGAAGTATATTTCATATGTAGAATTTATCTCTCTACAGATATATTATAAGTATAGAGAAGGATAAAATTTGTTTTTTTGATGTAAATAAGTTATTGTATAGAATCGTCACTTATTATAAACTTGACAACTTATAATATTTCAATTTCACTGGCCTTGAAATACCATGAATGATAATATAATTGTCATTTTTGTTTATTCGCTCATTCCAATATGTAACTTTAACACATTGTGGGTGAACAGCGACAAAAAAACGCCGCAAACATGTTCATGTACAAATACCAACTATATAATACGATGTACCAACACTATACACATCTATACAATATTATTCAACCAATAGTGTACTCTAATTATATGTGAATAAAATTAAAAATTAAATACCTACCACTTTAGATCAATTTCCTAAATGTCGTAACGTCACAAACGACGGGAAAGAGATCAGTGACACATAAGAAATTGCATTAACACTTAAACTTTTCACAAAAATTATCTCTAAAGAAAAGTGATATCAACTTTATCTGATTTTCCGCCGAATTCAATAATGTAATATCCAACGCTCGCTTACCAAACGTTACCACAATCAGGTTGCGTTATGCAACCTGATTGTGGTAACAATTACAATTTTATATGAACAATTTGGTATGTTGGAGCACGTCAATACGTGCTCCAACATACCAAATTGTTCATTAATTATATACATGTGTACTGCTATCTTACAAACCACCCTACATTCAGGGAGTTATTTGAATATTCAACAATTAATAATGGAACAAAAAGTTATGTTAATAAATTTATACACTTTGCGTTGGACCCGCTTCAAGCGGAGCGGCTGTAACAAGTTAGAAATATCTTGATTATGAGACATTCAAGTTGAATACACTTTAGGAGCGGCTATCTTTTAATTAGTTGGTACAAGTTTTTATTCCTTCACTCTTGCGGATTAAATTTGGGGACGGCGCAGTAAATGGTTGCAAAGTTTAAAACGTCTTCAGCGTTTCCCAGATTATTGTTCAGTTCAAAAATATTTAAACTCATTTGAATAAATTATTTAAGTACACGATTGTAGCTTTTTTTGTATATATTTTTAAACCGCTTTTATTAGCTTCATTTCTATGTAAGTATACAAACAAATCTGGAATTAAACAATCTTCCTGCTGCTGTATCAATTGCAAACATCACAAGATTATGTCAGTCTTGTGATAATACTGTAACGGTTTCCAGCTAAAAGATGCGAGATAAAAAGATGCTGCCTTAATAAAAGTTGTATACAATCCTCGGCTATTGGAGAAAATCAAAAACAAAACGCAACGGCAAGAACATTAATAAAATGATGCAAACACACTATACTCTTATTTTTAGTTCTTTTTTTAACTCGAGATTTTCTTGTTACAAACATAGTAGGTATTTTTAAATATGAAATATCGAATGCTTTTTAATGTTTCTCCATAAGAACCAATAAAAAGTTCATGTGATATATACTTTTCATATAATTTTTCGGATAATTTATCTGAAAATGTTTATAGTGTACCACAAAAAAGTGAACGAATTTAAAACAGCGTGTTCCATATTTATAATATTTCATTATTAGATTACTTATAAGTATATTATTGTACATAATATAATAAAGGCAACCATGTTATCATTCTTCGGGAGAAAAGGTCGCCAAGGAAGAGAAGCGTCAAAATGTTTACTGTATCTTGACATATGCTGAGTGGGTGCCCCCTTTATGTGACATCAACCACGTTATTTGCTTATATGTATATTATTTGTTTAGATGTGATATATAATAAACTAGCTGATGCGAGCGACTTCGTCTACACATGAAGTAGTATTTATTTGATAATTTTAATATCATATTGTTAGGTCTTTTCTACACCACATTAATATAAGCTACTTGAAATACTAATTCTACGCAAACGGAAATCGCAAACACTTAGTATCTTTCTTATTAGCCTACCAGCTTTCTGCCCGCAGCTTCGGCCGCGTGGATTTCGGGATTGGGTCTATAGAGGGTTAAGGGTCTTAGCTTTTGCCCACGGCTACATATGTCGGAGGTCGTGGGACTATCCGATTTTCTCTATCTATTGATGAAAACCGCATGAAAATCTGTGCAGTAGTTTTTGAGCGAAGCCTTTATTGCGCATCCCGTGGGAACTGTCGATTTTTCTGTGATAAAAAGTAGCCTATGTTACTCTCCATCCAAATCACGCCAATTCGTCGCTCCGTGAAAGACGGACAAACAGACAGACACACTTGCCCATTTTTAATATTACTATGGATGTGTTATTCCAGTGTATAAGCTATATTATTGTAAAGTTTCGGTGAAAACCATTCAGTAGTTTTTACGTGAAAGAGTAACAAATATCCATACTTACAAACTTTTACACTTTTTACACTTTCGCGTTTGGCGAAATAGGTTATGAATACAATTGAACTGTCATTTTCAATCAGTATCTGATTAGACTTCCCATGAATAAATTGTGCCCACAAAGAATATTTGCCACAAAGAATATATGCTACCCACAATGAACATTGCTGTCGATACCTCATTCACATACTTAAATACATATGTCAAGGTAAAGTAAGTGACTATCTAAATGATCACACTATTTGGGAATAGGGACACTATTCATAGAGCCATGTTTGGTAACAACATTATTTATAATATTGTATTATTTTATATGTGTATGTAAACATACATACGACTGTAATCGTATTAGGTATGATTGTATCTTATACTATATTGTATTTTCATATTATATTATTATAATTATTAACATTGAAAAGAGGAGATAAAAAATAGACCTTCAGAGTTTCTTGCCTGTTCTTCTCGAGAAGGCTCTCCCAATTTCCGAACAGGTGTCGAGTCAATATACGGTACGGACTATATATAGTACCTACGGACAAGGTTTTTGTTTTTTTTTTTAAGCTTTTTTTTTGTTTTGTTTGTTGACGTCAATAAGTGCCTGTAAAGGTCTATGTTGAATAAATATTATTTTGATTTTGATTTTTATGTATTAAGTATACATACAACGAATAAAGCAATGTTTCTGTGAGGTGCAATTTCATCACTACATTACTAAAACAATGTCGCTATCCGCCGTATGTGTTCCTATGTATGCTTAGATCCTTAAAACTACGCAACAGATTTTTTTTAATAGATAAGAGTGATTCTTAAGGAAGATTTAAATGTATAATACATGCGTAATATAGTAGAGAAACACTGATAAATTTAGAGGTTTCTAATGTGATGTCGTAAATAAGCACGTTTTTTGCGTTTATATTGCAAAAAAGCTGGCTGAACCCTACGAGATAGACCAAAATAATGTACTAAGTATTGTCCACCTTCAAAAGTTCAGCAAAAAAGTCCGCAATGGTATATGTCTATCTCTTAGGGATAACCCACCATAACCATTTTTTGATTGCACCCGTGCGAAACCGGGGCAAGTCGCTAGTTACTACTAAGCTAAAGCGGAATTGCATCCGTCTATTTTTCAGTTTGTGAAATCATAAAACAAATCTCTTCACGGTAGCGCTGTGTAGTTTTTTAGTAAAATCACAAAAATGCAAAAGCGCGTACAGAGCCTTTATGTTCGTTTTCCATTTTACTTCACCGCCAAAAATGAGTTGAAAATTATAAAGTGAGCAAAGGGAGTAAAACTAAACTCGGTTGTTTGTACAGAACGAAGCGAACTCACTGTTCTGTGAACAATTCACTTTTTTTACGTAGTAGCATTTCCAACGAAAAAGGTAAGCGAAAATGACGAAGAGTAACAATATATTCGCTGCGTCACAGTCTCGCCAACTAGTTTGAAAATGACCTTTTGGAAGCAGAAATTACTACTCCCGAACTGTTTCTCGGTGTAAAAGCTATTTAATGTAAAAGTAAGCTTTTCCACTTTATAGACTCAATACAATAAAAAATATTTAAAATGGTGAAAAATAGATTTGTTTGAAAAAAGCATTTTGATTGCTGTCGTAAATTTTCTAACATGGTCATTATATGTTTTGTAGAAGTGACAAAAATAATATCAAAATAATAATAGTCAAATGAAAGTGCCAAAAGTGGAATCTATACAATGAAAATAGTGTAATTTAGTATTCAACAATATTGTGAAGTTTCTATGCATAAATTTATAAGCATTTATAAATACTATAGTAAATACTTATACTTTTGTCATATATTAATATAAGATAAAAATCTGACAAGTATTTTAGTTACATTCAAGATTGATATTTATTGATAAGTATATAGCAAAGTAGGTAGGTAAGGTTAAATGAATCTACCTTATAAGTTTGAAATGTAATATATATTTGTCCAACTAATATAAAAAAAAAACTAAAACTAACTGGAAAGATGAGCAGATTTGCATTTAAAAGAGCTGAGACTGTAATTCCAAGATTTATAGAGATTCGAGCAATCATGAAACGGAAGGAGTTTAGTTTTTGGTACAATATTTTTACCCCACAGGGATGGCAGTGAATCCTCATAAGGGGTGCACTACTTTTTTAGTCATCTTAATATCTCCTGATGCTTCCATACCCTTACACCGGATACCACCCGCAACCGGTCTACGGCGGGTGGTTATGTTAGATTATAGCAGAAGGCTAGCCTACCAACTAAACACTGCCTTTGGTCGACCAGACGGCCAAGGACCTTATTTATCGGTTTGAAAGGCGCAATTTTTAGGGTTCCGTACCTCAAAAGGAAAAAACGGAACCCTTATAGGATCACTTTGTTGTCCGTCTGTCAAGACCCTTTTTCTCAGGAACACGTGGAGGTATGAAGCTGAAATTTATATCAATTACTCAGGTCTACTGTCCCTTGAAGCTGTGAAAAAATCAAACTTCTAAGCCAACGCAATCAAAAGATACAGCCGTTTATGCCGCTTTTCGACACTTGCAAGGGAATCAAAACCTACAGGGTGCTTCCCGTAAACTCAGAATCTTGAAATTTGGTACGAAGCAACGTCTTATAGCAAAGATAAAGGAAAAATTACGAAAACCATTAATTTTTAGTTACATCACATAATATATATTTTTTTAATAATTTTAAACTTACTACCCATTTCCTCATAAACGCGTAGAGGTATTAAATTGAAATTCATATCAAATACTCAGGTCTATAATACCTTTAAGCTGTAACAAAATCAAACTTCTATGTCAACGCAATCAAAAGAAACAGCAACTTAAGCTGCATATTTTGAAACTCGCAAGTCTCGCAAAAGAATCTTGAAATTTGGCATGAAGCAACGTTTTATAGCAGACATAAAGGAAAAATTCCGAAAACCTTAAAGTTTTAGTTACATTACAAAATATATGAACGAACTTTGTAAACCTTGCGGGTTTGTACGGAACCCTCGGTGCGCGAGTCCGACTCGCACTTGGCCGGTTTTTTACAATGAGTTTGCCTATAGTATATACAACATATATAAGGCGTTTTATTATCACTATATAGTATAAAACAAAGTCGCTATCCGCCGTCTGTCTGTCCATATGTATGCTTAGATCTTTAAAACTACGCAACGGATTTAGATGCGGTTTTAATAGATAGAGTGATTCTTACAGGAGGTTGATATGTATAATACATGTATAGTATAGCAGAGAAACACTGGTAAATTTAAGGTTTCTAATGTTATGTCGTAAATAAGCACATGTCAAAATTAACTTTATTCAAATATGACTTTATAGAAAGCTCTTTTGAATCGTCAAAATCATTTTTTTTTCCTACCACCCATTCAAGATAGACCAAAATAATGTACTACAGTATTGTCAACCTTAAAAAGTTCTACAAAAATATCCCCGATGGTAATATGTGTATATATCTTAGGGATAACCAACCATAACCATTTTTTCACGTGGCCAATTATATGTCGCGCTGTTAAGAGTAACCTCTAAGCAAAATATGTCTGTATTGTCTAATGACGAAAAAGCTGTGAACATTGTGTATAAGGTCATTTTGTAGTACGTATATTTACATAAGCATTGCACCCGTGCGAAGCCGGGGCGGGTCGCTAGTATATACTATAACAGTAATTTCAAACGACGCCGCTGTTGATTTGAAATAAAATTGACGTTTGCTTTGGAGCTAAACCTATATTTTCACCACCTGCTTGTTTCCCATCGAACCCATTGGTTAAAGTCAAACACATTGCTTAGTTGAAATGCAGATCGTTGACTATTTACATACGTACGATAAACAAACGATAAATACTAAAATAAGTACCAATTAGGGGAGTAGCTATCCGCGATACCTCGGACGAATATACAGTGATCACCACGTCAAATATAACATTGCCACCACGAATACACTATTATTACCGAGTTAGGTAAAAACAGTATCCGGCATTGATTGCGGCAATGCTGGCGGACGAGGGAGGTTGGAGGGCTGTGGCCTCTTTCTGTGAAGCAGTGATGCTCAGAAGGAGGCTGCCGTGCGGGGTCGGGAGATGGCCGATCCCGCTCGAAGAAGGCGGCGCCGGGCTCGGTAGCACAGCTGCGGCGCCGCCGCGGGTCGCCGGCGGGCGCGAGGAAGTCGCGACCGTTACGGCGACCCGGGATGGACCACGCCCCTTCCGTGGCCGGGAGGCGTCGTCGGTGGAGGAGACCGGGGGAGGTAGTGAGCCTACCCCGAGGAGGGCTCCCCTGTATCGGCGAGGGAGCGAAGGCTGGGGGTTCCCGAAAGTGGCTTGATGTTCCCGGGGGCTCCCTACATGCTTGAGGAAGGCCATCCCTGAGGTTTCTAGTGAGTAGCCTCCCCCTTCTGGGGAGGAAAGCCCCACATAACCGCCGGCCCGCCACAAGCCGGGGTATAATTAATGCATTTTCCACAGGGGGAAAAGAAAAGGTAAAAACAGTATAAGTTTCAATGAAAATGTATAATTCGACGGGGATTCCTATCTTGAACAATTGCATTTCATTCCTTGTTTTTTACACTCTTGTACTTACTTTCTTTGTTTGTATTCGCATCGCAGTTATATTTTGTTTTCGGAATTTAATTGATTACGGACACTAGTGGCACTAGTAGCCTTTTTTATTATTATTTCGATTCGCCGTTTTTTACACTGAGACATAAACTAACTAGCTTTCCGCCCGTAGCTTCGCCCGCGTTATACAGAATTTTACAAAATAAAAAAGTACGTATATATTTTCTTCGGTAAAAATCTCCCTATGCCAAAAGCCTAAATAACACGTTTTAAAAAATGGCGTACATTGGATACAAACTTCCATCGCTTATTTACAACCAGCTATAGCCCTTTTTCGCATTAAAAAAAGCCGACATCGTTTCTAAAGCTCTAGACTTCATTAATTTCATTAAAATCGATTCAGTAGTTTTGACATAAAAACGAGACAGACTAACAGATACATTCACGTTTATTATATTACTAAGAAATGGTAAAGTGTATACACCATTTACACTTTATTATTAATCACGTGTCAAAAAATCTACATGTAAATCTGAATGTTAATACGTATTAGTTATTAACGGGCAGTAAATACTGTTTTTGCTCCACAAAGTACAAAGGTGAACAACTGTTTTGGACTCACAGTGAATTAGTATTAGGTAAAAAAAATACTTTGGTCAGGTCTCAGTCTCTTTGATCAGGAGGAATCGAAGAGCACTTTCGTTGTGCATGCAGGTAACTATAGCAACAGCACCGGCGACGCGGCTCGTAGCCGGACGGAACAGGACGGTCAGTGAACAACGAGCTCTATAAAGACAAACCTACTAGTCATGACACATTAAATAAAAGACTACATATTATGATATAAATTAACTAAAATAACTTCATAAAACTAAAATTTGTGTTTTTTTAAATCAATAATTCATGTTATCTGTCTACCTTTCCATTGAAGCCGTAATCTCCTTTTGGCCAAAGCTCAGGCTGAGTTTAGTCGTTAGGTCACTCCAGTCAAGACGCCTCAATCGCTTTTGAGAATCCGAAATACTTACCGTGGCACTTGATTGCGGTGATGTCCATGAAGACTCTCAGTCTCTCCTCTCCAGAGGGATAAATATAACAGTCTAGCAAAATGAACTAAATAAACATTGGTTCAATAAAAATATTTTTTGTATTGATTACTATAATACAAAAAATGATGATATTTATGAAGACTACCTCTAACCTAGCTTTGTATCTACCACCCGGTTTTTTTTAAAAAATCCATTTACACGAAACAACTTTTCTATTTTTAGATTCTGCCCTGTCTACTAATATCCATGTTTTGTTTTTACCTAAAGATTCTTTCTCCTCTTTAATAGCTTGTTACCATTTTTCTTTATCATCACACTTTAATACCTCATTGTAAGTTAAAAATGACATTTTTGAATTATAGTCCTCAAACTTTTACGGTACCCACCTATTCCTGTAAGGCATAACTCTCCTTTTGTAATCTTTCCTCATACTCATTCACACTGCTTTCAACCCTATCATTGATTTCTCAATTTTCATCATTCCTACTATCATCTGCAATATCAGTATTTTCATTAATATTAATTTTTACCATATATGATTGCATATGCTTCAACATATCTGATGGCATTTGTGTATTTTCTTTGACAATTATACGATTTTTTTTTGGAATAATATATTGTATTTTTTTTTCACTGTTTGAAAAGACCGTGTTGCAGGTGGTGTTGCGAAGGTGGAGGGATACACGGGCAGAGGAAGGCCATATAAAAGATGGATCGATTGTGTGAAGATTGATATAATAATGAAAGGAGTAAGCATGGAAATGACGACTGATAGAGAGGAATGGAAGAAAAAGATATACTGCGCCGACCCCAGATAATGGGAAATGGTCAAGAGGATGATGACAGGTGGTGTTGCGAAGGTCCTGCAGTTAGTACGCGCAAACTCTCTCGTTCACAATGTGAAAAATTCTTTTATCACTTTTTCATCACTGATAACTTGCGTCACATTCGTCATCAAAGCTATTTCAACTCGCTATATTCGGAACTTTAAATATGATTACCAGAAGCTACGAATCAAAACTCCAATCTAAATCTTCATTGCCAATCATTTACTCACTTTCATATCCCAATCACTTTTTCTACAATTTTAACACGACAATTTTCAATATTTTATTTTTCAGTTGTCATTCTCTTTGAAGTAGTGATTCTGAGGTTGTTATTTAAGTTAATTATCTAATTTATTAATAATATAAAATGCTATAAGACTTAGCAACAAAGAAAGTCCTAATTGAAATATACTTGGTTATGTACTGATATTGTTGTTTCAGAGCTATAATTTATTTAGTTTCTAATTCCCGTTAACATCAGTTGAACATTTAGTAACTTCAGTTACATCAGTACACATGAACTTTACATATTTTGATACAAACTCATATCCCTTATCCCTTATATTATTTTATCCCCTTGAGGGTAAAATCTCTACTAATTTTAAAGGACATATTTATTTATATGTAATTAAAAGCCAAAGTAAATAATTTTATAATTCTAGCTTAAAACAAATTTCCATAGATATATTTTTTATAGTCACAATTTTTACAAACATACATACACGAGTAGCTCTTTAAAATGATGATTTTTTTGCTCCCACTTTCAACGTAAAATAATTTTTTCGCATTGAAAAGAAGCATATTTTCTTTGTCAGGTTCTAGACGCAGATGAAAGTAGATGATACTGTTTATATGGCCTGGTGGTTTTCGGGACCCAGGTCTAAATTTTGGATATGTTGTTCTCCTGGTCGAGCTGAGCCAAAAATATAATGGTCGCAAAAAAAGTTAACAACTTGTCAAGGAGAACAACGTATCCAAAAAGCTGGTTATACCACGATTTTCTAATCCAGACTTCAGAGCCCCCTAGTGGGAAAATGCGTTACTAACTTTTTCTAAACTTTATAATACGTATACGTATAAGAATATTCTGAATCAGCTCGTCAAGGAGAACAACATATCCAAAATTTAGACCTGGGTCCCGAAAACCACTTGGCCATATAAACAGAAACAGTATCATCTACTTTGGTACACAGACAGTACCAAATTTCATATAAATTAGTTGAGTAGTTTTGGCGTCGAAGCGTCCGGCAGAGTTACTGTCATATTTGTCTAATAGACATTGATACCGATGCGGTATACTCGTGGATACCTTATCTTCAGAGGTCGGAATTAGGTAGAGTTATTCATGTACTTACACTGATTTCATACAGCGAAAGAATAAAATGGATATGCCTCAAATCCCGAGTTGAATTTTAAAGAGCAGAAATAAATCCCGTGATTATTTAAATAAAAAGTTATTTACTTTACACAATTTAAACCACTGCACGCCCGACGTTACCAAACTTACATCAATAACATCGGATGTCCGAAGTTACAAAATTCCAATATGCGCGATATTGCCACATTTGTAGTTCGCACAACATAGCTTGTGAGTATTTATAAAAAAGGCAAGATATGCGTTTGAGAATTTGCTTAAGACTATCAATAATTTGTATTGTGAATTAATGTAAACTAATAAAAATTGTATGTTAATTATCTTCGTTTTATTTGTCTATCTCTGAGGTGTTTATTATATTTATTTGTGATATTGTTGGCCACACGGGATTGTCCATTAGAAATCCCGGGAAGATCCACATTAATATAAACATTTCGATGTAAGTGCATAAATAACTCTACCTAATTTCGACCTGCTGCTGATGTGCTTATCTTGCTAAAGAAAACCTGCACTTGCTGCGGGCGTCCTACACATACTGATTTGGACGTGAACCCATTATAGTGAGATAATGGCCGCCGTAAAAATTTGAATATTAACATTTTAATCATCTGTCGTCTTACGACAGTCGCATAAACTTAAATCTCATAGGTGTGCTCTGAAATAGACAAGGATATGTAAATTATATCCCTATCTAATAACAGAGCAATTTTTAGACACTGTTCTTAAGTTATTCTAGGTCTATAAGAAACATCTATTGGATATGTCATGACACCCCAGCGAAGTATTAGAATATAAGGCCCAAATTACCTTATCTTTGGATCGCGCGTGAATTTAATAATATTTACAACGTCGTAAGACTTCAAATATAAGGAAATATAAATTGCACTTGCAATTTCCATACATTTCAGAGAAAAAGGGGCCTAAATTTTTTTTTGTTATATGTATTAGTTTTTAGTGTAGGTACTTGAGGTTCCGTTTGAGGTACATACTCTATCTATGTACGTATCTCTTAAAAATGGAGGGTGCGGAAAATTAATTGTTTATTTTTAAAGTGAGTGGTAAACCAGACCGTGCTTGACGCACTCAACTCGTATCCTCTTATCGAACATGATCTAATGTAGCCAAAAATAACTGGTCAGGTTACATCGGTGGCATTCCAGCTAATAGGGATATTTTTAGAAACCCAATGTTTTTGTCGACGCCATTTTGTTTGCCATTCATTGACGCACGCATTAATTAGAACTTTATGTATTCACAGCTTCTTAGCTGTGATTTTATTTTCTGCCATCCATTTACTTACTACTTGGGTGGCATTTCGATGCAAAAGCGTTCTATTTGAACGGAACATGTAAGTTTTATTTTTATATGTATACTAACTGGTTTTCCCGGAAGGTGCTTCGCGTTTCCGGGGGCTCCCTACATGCCTGAAGAAGGCCATCCCTGAGGTTTTTAGTAGGTAGGCCTCCCCTTTCTGGGGAGGAGAGCTCCACATAACCGCCCGCTCGCTACAGCCGGGGTATGCAATTTAATGCATTTTCCTCAGGAGAACAAAAAGAAAAATGTATACTAACAGGTGTCCGCGACTTTCTCTGCATATATAGCAGATTTATTCCTAGTTATTATACACTTATCATTATATATTGGATAAATCACCAAATCCCTATTAATATATTTATTGTTAACTTTTCATAAAATTGTGTAAGTATGGATGGATGGACATTTGTTACACTTTCACATAAAATCTACTAAATTTATTTTAATGATACTTTACAATAATATAACTTATACATAAAAATAAAACAGACTAAAATTTATAAAGATATTGTGTGCATTGTCTAATATATGACGTTAAGGGTCAAGTATGTAAGAAATAATCTACCATCTGTGCAGACGAAGTTGCGGGCACCAGCTAGTATCTGTATAAATTGTACCATATGGGTTATTCGGATTAATAATCAAATGAAAAATGTTTTACCGTCATCGCGGATTTAGCACGCATACCGAGATATTTTTAAAAATTACATTAAAAAAAAATAGTTCCCAGCGTGATGGAGAAATTTTAGCCCCCATCACACACTTCAAATAGGTATGCCAGACCCTTCCGGCAGAAAAAAGTGGTTTGCGTGATTTTTTTATAAACGCCAATAAAATTAAAAAAAAATATCTGCGATGACGGTAAACCTGTTTTTAATTTTATTTTTAACAGTGTTTCGGTAATAGGAATCCACGCATACCGAGCTTAATTTATTAAGCTCGGTATTACCAGCGTGATGGAGAAATTTTAGCCCTCATCACACACTTCAAATAGGTATGCCAGGACCCTTCCGGCAGAAAAAGGTGGTTTGCGTGATTTTTTTATAAACGCCAATAAAATTAAAAAAAAATATCTGCGATGACGGTAAACCTGTTTTTAATTTTATTTTTAACAGTGTTTCGGTAATAGGAATCCACGCATACCGAGCTTAATTTATTCCTATACTTAAAATATCAATTGGGATTTGTGTAATGCTCTTACGGTGAAAATTTTTACCATTTACCATAACATAATTAAAATTGTCTCGTGTCCGTCGATGTTGAAGTTGTGGCATTTGACTAAACTTGCACAACGAAATTGCCAAGAAATTTGATAAAAGTAGTTAGCCAACAAACTGTCAAATGCAATTTAAAATTATTGCGGTAAGTGCCTAACGTTCTTCGTGTGCTTAATCTAGAACATAATAACAAATATGAAATTGATGCGACAAGCTTTCCCCAGGTTTGTTTCCTGCATAAATTAATTTAGTTTAATACATCAACAAGCGCTTGCGTCATCAGTCTGTTATAATTTAAGTTTTCATAATCGACTCATAATTAGCATACATTTTGTAAATATATTGCTAGAGGATTTTAATTATTAAAAGATTACATTTTCTTATTTTAACGAATGGCGTAATACGTCGACTAAGCTCGGTTATTGATTGATGTCAGTTCAGTCAATTCGCTGAAGACGAACAGTGATCATTGTTTGGTAAAAGCCATATTGAATATTAACACAATATCCCAACGGTGTCCATTGAGGTTATTTTCGACCCGTCAAGAAGCCAACCGGAACTATAATCATGAACTATTTTCACTCAAATTGTAATATTACTTCGCATGCCTGGAGAACTGCACAATTGGAGGAGACACAACAGAACACAAACTGGCGAAGTATACCTGCTTATTTAATAATAGAGTTGTGAAAGCTTTTCTTACGGTGAGCTTAACATTTGTCAGACCGAAGCGTAAATCTTTTGCATTACATGTACTGTAACGTTCGGTCTCATTACCGCCCTCATTTTTGTCTATGGCTATCACTGGCAGGTTTTATTGTATATAAAAAGAACTTTGATTGATGTTGACACATGATATAATGAGCTTTTAAACTATAACAATGCGTAGAACATCAATACAAATTACATAAACTTTCCGTTTCTCTCTTCTCTTATTGTATAAACAGAGGCTACGAAACAAAACACATTTCTTTTTCATTATAATACGGCGGATTTTATTATTATTTTTTTATTATCCCCCATATAAATCAAAAATGAATTTGTCCCCCGCTGGCTCGTGTAAACAAATCCTAATGTTATTCCTGCGAAGTGAATGGCTTGGTGAATAATTCCTTAGACGGCGAACTTAGGACGGGTTGTAGCGAGGAGGATGTATTTTTTAATTAACATTTACTAAATATTAAACAATTCTTTAGTAAATTTCGAAGAAGTTTAGTTATGAGCCTACACATATAAAAAAATATTATAATATTATTCAAGTTTTGATATTGCCTATATAAAATATATATATTAATAATATTTTGTTAAATATTTTAATAGAAGGTATTGGTGGTATTGGTAATTAACAGATTGTATCAGAGCTCTAAAATTAGCTCTTAATTAGTTTTTGCCTAAACTAATAGAAATAGAAAATAATTATTACTAGTTAATGTCAAAGGTGATAATTAGATTCGATACTGGCGGAGACGGCTCGAAAAGTATCGCCTACCAACTATACTTGGTTCGATAGATTTTCGGACTGATGAATGATGAAGTGTTTGTTACCACGCGCAGGAGAAGGCACGATCAGTTCTCAAAAGAAACTATGATCAGATTACCCGAATCGGAACGCTTTTAGTGCTATTTTTATGTGTTTATAATACTCCTAATACCAGATAAACTGTTAAAAAAATCTTTTAGGCTGTCTAAACCAGAGGTTTCCAAACTTTTTGGAGTCGTGGACCCTTTGCCATATATTTAGTATTGGGTAGACCCCCTACTTAACTGATATTGAATGCCTACATTCTAGAACTTACAAAAAATTCTAAACATATATAATATATATTTTTTTTACTTCATAGGTACTTGACTAAATAATGTATATGCCTTTATATTATAAATAGGTACTATCAGTGTATGTTGAGATCCATTATCGTAGACCCCCATTTTCATTTCATGGACACCAAATTTCTTTTTCACTTACGTAGACCCCTTGCAGGTTATCATAGTAGTTATGGGCGTGCCTCAGGGATCAATATTAGGTCCTTTACTATTTTTAATATATATTAACGACCTTCCTTACTATACAAGCACTTTATGTGAAACAGTGCTATTTGCCGATGATACTTCTCTTGTTTTTAAAGTTGACAGAGGCAGCAATTGTTCGGACGAGGTAAATAGTGCTCTATCAAAAGTTCTACAATGGTTTACATTAAATAATCTTTCATTAAATTCGAGAAAAACCAATTTGTTAAGTTTTCTATACCAAATGTAAGGCAGGTTAATACACCCTTAAATATTAATGGTGAAGTGGTATCTCTTGTTGAGAGTACTAAGTTTTTAGGCATACACTTAGATTCCAGATTACAATGGTATACCCATATTGATGCTCTGTCAAGCAGACTTAGCTCAGCTGCGTATGCTGTTAAAAAATAAGGCTTCTAGCTGATGTTGAAACAGCAAGGTTAGTTTACTTTAGTTATTTTCATAGTGTAATGTCTTATGGCATTTTGTTATGGGGATCAGCTGCCACCATTGAAAGTATTTTTATACTACAGAAAAGAGCAATTAGAGCTATATATAATTTAAGACCAAGGGATTCCCTTAGGGATAAGTTTAAAGAAATTAACATTTTAACATTGGCGGGGCAGTACATCTATGAAAATATAATCTATGTACACAAATATTACAATAATTTCATTAAGAATAGCGATGTTCATAAATTAAATACAAGAAATAAAAATAAGCTTGCTGTTCCAAATTTTAGATTACGTAAAACACAAAACTCATTCTTGGGGAAATGTATAACTTTTTATAACAAGTTACCACACAGTATTGTTAATCTACCTTTTAATAAACTTAAAACTCGAGTAAAAAAAACTTTGATGAGCAAAGGATATTATCGAGTCCAGGATTACTTGGATGATCGAAGTGTCTGGGACTAAAAAACCCTCGCTCGTTGAAATAAACAAATTGTTAATAAATTCTTAGGTAACTGTGTAACATAATAACATGTATATTTAACTGTACCTATTATAATAACTTTTGTTACTTGTATAATATATTATTGCTAGTTTTAAATGATTGTATGCGCGTGTCCTGCGGTTGATTTTTTTTTTTTTTAGTTGTGCTAATTTACACGGGTACCTGTTTTGGTAATTTGTATCCTTCTGTGGCTTAAGGGTAGTCATACTCTCATTAAAATCTCTTCGGCAGTGTCGTGTGAGGCGGGTCGTTACGTTCCCTAAAACATGGTTGAGCGAAGCGATGGCTGGTTCATGCGTCATGCTCGTGAACGGGTGCTGCCAGCGGAGATGAGTCTGCTCTTTGCTATACTGGGTACTACTCGTATTTATTATAATTTTAATTTAACTTTAATATATTCTTTTAAAACTGTATGACACGGCATTCCTAATATAGGCATGTTTTCTAAATATTTTTTTATTAATTATACTATGTAATGGAAAGTGACTTCATGAATTATCAATATTGAAGTCATTTTCCAAATTGACGACTCTGTATCTATTTAATACAGGGAAAAAAAAACAGCCCTTGCTGAGTTTCTTGCCGGTTCTTCTCAGTACAAGGTCTCCCGCCGTAGATTTGCGAACCGATGGCGTAGCTTTTCGACATTCACAAGTGCTTGTAACAGCCCAGACTGAATAAATGATTTTGAATTTGAATTTGAATTTGAATAGACCTTCAGGGATCAATATGGACCACTTCGGGAATCACTGGTCTAAACCCTTAATGAATCAACAGTGCTGATACCTTTTAATATGTACGAATAAGTTTAATTCATGAATACAAATTATTTGGTAAGTACTATCTAGTGTTTGTTTCGTCGACTAGACTGTGCAGTGCTTCTGCTAACAAAGGAAACACAGATAAATAGCTTTGGCGTTACTATGAATAAGGTAGCTGTTGTCGTGTGCTGTGGTCATCAATATCCTATCAGTGTTGGTTGTATGTATATAATGTCCATGTGCTATGGTAATCTCTTACCAGGCGACTCACGTGGTCAAAAATCGCTTCATCAATAACCACAGCTGTAGGATAATCGATTGACGCATCAATACAGGTGGTGAAGCGATAGTCGTTTAATTCCGTTACCGATTACTATGCTTGTGTGAACTGATTCAGTAACGGGATTTACGATTCTGTTGACACATATCTTAAAATAACCTAATTTACATTTATTATTTCAATCGGCCAAATATAATACAATGCTGTTTTGGATACGTTTTCTTAGTTTGTGTATTTATTGGCTATGCTTTTTATTATATTGAGACAGATTCAAATATTTAGTCTCCTTCACTGGCAAGTCATGTTTATTTCACTTACTTGTTGTTTTGTATTAGTTCGTTGTTGTTCAAACGTCAAACTATAGGCCAGACTTTAGCATGTTAAAAACCAAAACAAGTTGACATAATTGTTCTCGAGAAGCACGAATATAAAGAAGTTTTACAATAGAATTTAGAACTGTTAGCACTGAAGTCAAGTCATACAAATATTCAACAACGTGAAAACGTAAACGTGGAAGTTTTCTTGCAAACTCCCATGAGTTCTTATTATGATGAGAACTTGGCGGTAACGAATGTAGTAACGACAAGGCATTTTGAGTGGCATCGTCAGATTCTAGTCGGTAGTTCGCAGACATTGGCTGGTATTTTGCCCCCAAACTCCTTGGAAACTTAGACATAACCTTCACACTTTTTCCCAAGCATGAGGTATACGCAAGATAAAAGTCTTTAGAGGCATTTACTTACATCAAATACTAAACAACTTAACCGTTCGGAATTTAGGTGTGTTACTAGAGAATGCAATATCGACTCGAGATCGCAAATGTGAGATTAGAAATATCAATCCCACGAGAATTTGGAATTTTCAGGATCTCGTCTAGTCTTATATATAAAAATGAATCGCAAAATGTGTTGGTAAGCTCATAACTCAACAACGCCTGGACCAATTTGGCCAATTCTTTTTTGTTAATGTTCGTTGAAGTTCAAGGAGGGTTTTTACAATGAGGAAAATTCGAATAATTATCGGAAATACCCTAAAAACAGCCCTTTTATTTTCCCATGCAAACGTTTTCTAACTAAAACGTACAGTCGAATTGAGCTTTATTGTTATTGTATATAGTTCATATTGCAAGCACTCACTGTTGTCTAAGCAATGAAGGTGTGTTCCTAACATCAAAGAGTCAATTTGCGCTTTATTAACGCTACATATAGTTGAAATTCAATCATATCTATCAAAACAGTGTGCGTGCGTGCGTTGGAGCACAGAATACATCGTTGGAGGATTTAATGTCACGTTCCAAAATTGAATAGCCACAAAATGTAATAGGTCATTTAGACTTTTTTTGCGATTTGGTTGGCTATGCAACATTATCTATAAAATAATTAGGAACAAAAAACTGCCACTGTACAAATCTTTTTGACAGGACGAAGTCTGTCGGGTCCGCTAGTTTAATATAAAAATGTAAAGATCGAATGGCTGAAAAGGATGAAAACTGCTTGTTAATCTATAAGCTTGTTAAGTCAATATCAGTAACTAAATAATTAGGGTTTCCTTAGAAATTACCATAATCAAAACAATAAAGTAACATATAACTCGAGGAGATTGGAAAGTAAATACGGGTGACTTTGAAAGTAGCTAGTAAAAAACAAAGTGTATTAAGAACGGGATCTCGTCATATTATCGGGATTGCATTCCCCAATTATTACAGTTAATTCGGACAGCTACACGGAATTAGAATGAAACAGATACGAAACTGACCAATCTCAGAATCTAACTGAAGATATGTAAAAAATAACAAAGATGCCGAGACGAAAGAACGAACATCACGTTTTATTTATATAGGTTTTCAGAAAACTTTTATATAGTACCGACTTATCTCCAGCCATTAAGTTGAACAGACCCTGTAATTTATTATAAAGGGCATAACTTTTATTACACACAGCTTTTAGCTTGATTAAGCTTATTACTAGTAAACGTAACCGAGTTTCGAGTATAACGCACACGTGCTATATTAAATTATCGTTCAAAAATTGCGAAAATCCGGCTGCTTTATAGCAGCTCTTGTTACTTTGTCCCATTAGCGATTATGCCAGTAACGCTGCCCTTTGAAACGCTATGCGACACGCTTTTATTACAAATTGGTCTATAATAATCGTGAAATATTAATTTAGTGTGACTTTGTACGTTGTCGGGTGAACTTTATTTGGTAGAGTGGTCGATCGATCGATTTTGAATTCGTTTAGGAAATGCTGTTATTTAGTCTTTTTAAGTAGATTAGTACTACCGCGAGGCAGTGCCAACTATTCAGGCCATCGCCGCCGTGCCACATTAATTGGTACACTGAAACGAAAATTCTAAAATTGCGCGTTTTGCCTCAAATAAATTTTAATAAATATAAGATAAATTCCAAGTCGCGCCTACTTTCAACTAGTTTCAACCAACTATGCCTAATATAATCAAAGTGGGATAGATAAGTGGGAATAAAAGATACGTCAGTGCCGCGAGAAAATAATATTACAGTAAAATGTACTCAATTTTTTTATGTAAGTAATAAATGATATAGAAACATTTTTAGGAATATCTATATCATAATATATCGCATCAAAAAATATTTTTTAGGAGAAATATCTACTTAGTATGATTATGCGCTAATATTTTTTGTTAACCTGTATATGCCGAGTTCTCTACGAATTTGGGGGCATACTGCCAGCCTAAAAATCAAGAATATGCTCTCATATAATTTTTGACGCGATCACGTCGATCGAGGAGAGCTCGCTAACGAGGAACGCGTGAGTGCCGGATAAAGTCGTAAGAACTATCACGCGTGCTTCCACGATTGGTCGGCATACTTATACTAGTTAACCCTTAACAATAACTACAAATATCTTAACTATAATTACAAAAATATCTCAGAGACATTTGCACATAGAAATATTAAATTTATTATATTATTTACTCTATCTTTCAAATTAGAGATCGGTATATCAAACGCCATGAAGTTTCATTAGAAAAGTTTATACTATCGAAAGCGCAACAGTTTGATGGTATCTTCTAATATTCTAATCTTCGTCATCTCTAAAAATGCATAAGATTGCCATATTTTAAACGTTTTACAAAAACGTAGATAATTAACTGCATAAGGATAGGATTGAACATAAAAAGATGGGCAAATTTGTCTTTAAAATTGTCGGAATTATTAGTCCTAGGACCTTTTTTTTTTGAGGGGGGGGGGAAATGCGACATTATGCACCATGACACCGCGCTGACAAGGCGCGGCCGTGTGTGGGGCTCTCCATTCAAGAGGACCGGCCTACCCACTAAAACCCCCCCGGGTTCTCTAGGCCCATACGGGGCACATGGTGGGATGCGCTTTCGCTATTCGACTGCCATGTGTCCCGGGGCCGTCCACCGCCCAAGGAGGGACTGTCCGAGAACCCCTAGACAGTCCCCAGACAGAGAGACTTCACCACGGCGTGCGCGCTTAGCCGGATAGTCCTAGGACCTAGCATTCGCATTATATAGAAATGTTACATTTTGTATTCATCTTCCAACATATTAACCCAATAAAAATGATATGTAATTTGATTTATGCAAAAACAAATTGTTGGAACACTCCTTTTTAAAACCATCTTATGTTATGGAAATTCTATGATTTAGTTTTTACTTGTTTTTCTTAGTTTTTACGATATGTACATACAGATGAACATATATTAATATGACTGCTTCAGTCAAAACAACCGACGTCATAGCAAATAAGTCAAACGTCTTAAAAATTGCGACCAGTATATGGTAATTAAACAGTTATTTTTTGCGTGTTTTTAGTATATATTACGTCATTCGGTTGTATTATTAATAATTCCACTTTAACAACAACATACTGTAATTACTATAAAAACAGATATGCAGCGTGCGATTAAAGTTACGGCCATACTGATAACAAACAAGAATGTTATGGCATTCCTTTTACTCACCCGAGCAAGCCTTTTTTCGTTGTTGCTGCAGAACTTAAACAGAGTTAAATCTCGCCGTAGATCCCGTTCTCGGTGCGAATTATTTACTCCGATGTTCTCTCTGTTATACATTAAGAGAAAAGAGTCTAGCTCGCCTGCATCACAACAGATCCTTACCCCGTCAGACGACTTGACATATCATTCTCCTACATCTGCGAGAGATTGTTCAATTTAAACTTCCAACAGTTACAAACGTAGAATGGACGAGCAGAAATGTATTGGTCCCCGCATCGTTTTTCAAAACTGTTGCTATACGATTAGTGTCATGATCCTAACTCTGATTCTGCGATAACTACTCATGGATCGACTGTGATGTAGCCATGAGGGTTCACTGGCTTACATGTGCAAAAAAAGAACTCGACTAAACTCTAAACTCGAAAGTTCTCGGCGCTTTATAACGTCTTGATTACCTGTCAACAAGTTATTGCCTGTCAGATCGCGTATTAGGCTATAATTGAAAAAAAATGAAAATCCTAACTAGTATTATAAGTGTAAAACACTCTGTCTGTCATGCTTTCACGCTTTAAATACAAAGCCGCTTTAATAGTTCACAAATAAACCAGAGCATGACAAAAGACATTGCCTACTTTCTAATGCGAAAAAAGGGCTGTAAGTAGTTGAAGTAGGGGATGAAAATATGTATAGAAAGTACGTCATTTATAAGCGAGAAGTTAGAAGATTATTTTTAAAGTTTTAGATCACATTTAATAAATACGACATTCAAAGTATGTATTTTTTTTTCTAAAGAGCGTAAAATTAGGCGAACGACGTTTTTGTTTGAATAGGCTCGGAAATTCTTGAACTGATATTGAAGAAAAACGTAGGAACAATTTTACTATGGGAAAATATTTTTTCTTACAGAAAAACCGAATGAAAATAGCTGGCTGGATTTAGATTACATATATTTGTATTGAGCATATTCCCGTTGCACCCACAATCGATATGAGCATTTCACGTCAGACATTGATCCATTTGTAAACCTAGGTTATTCACCATTGGCATGAATCGAGTAATAGCCCCATCATAAATTAAAATGTCGAGAACTACCCCAGACAATTACCTGACCTTTCCTGGGGTTCATCGCAATGTCATGTCTGACATACCATTCTAGTATCATTGCCATACAGCTGTATCAGTAATCAATTCGAACCTACCAAACTACAGTAACATATATTATTTCAAACCATCTCTGTGGAATAAGGATTTACTTCAAGTAAATCGTCATCATCACCCTCTTGCCCATTCCTATTGTCTGGGGTCGGCGCAGTAAATCTTTTTAAACTGAATACAAATAACAAAATTTACTTCAAATAAATAAATTTGTTATTTGTATTCAGTTGTGAGTTCGTATAAGCGGCGCTTTTGTCCCAAGATGAGTAAAATTATAGGTATTTGTGACGAAAAAATATTTTCATAATAATTTATAACATATATTTAATTCGCAAAATAATGTCTTTTTGAACGTGAAATAACTCGAAGAACGACTTTTTTAAAATTTTCTATCAAATAATACGTATTGTATATAATATATGAACCTTTATAAATCTTTTGAATACGGCTTGCAAACGTATAACGCTATTTCTCAACAGACTTGAAAACCTCATTACGTCCCAATGACGAATTAAATTACAATAACTGTAGTTTATTTGAGGTGGGAATCTCGTTTTTATATATGTTATTAGGAAGATTTTTTTTTAGAATTAATATTAAAGACAGTACAGCATTACTGTGTGAGAGTTGTGTAAGTCGGTTGTTGTAAAAAGATAAAATAAATATTGAAGAAAGTTTATTAATTTGTAATTATAACTAATCTTGACTTACTTTTTTGAATATCCTTAAAATAATATAATTTTATGGATATTTTAAGAAAGATGGTGATCACTTATAAAGGACTTCTTTTAAAAGGGGGTTATTTATTATTAGCATTTACTATGTTTTGGTTAATTTATTAGGATAGTAATATATGCTGCCCAATCATTGTTAATTGACTACTCGTACTAATATAAAGATGGTGATTATTTAAAAATAAGTTGGTTGTTGAAAATAGTTGATATGAAAATTTGCGTTAAATATTGCATAGATACGTCTGTTGCTATCAAATTTTATTGAAATTGACAGATAGTTCAGTTTCATTACTGCTTTATGCAGGTGATTATCACATTGAATCTTAATAAAGCACTAAATTGAGTTTCAATAGTTTTGATACATAATCAACAAGCAGGTTATATGAAAAATACATAACGCCGTTTAAGTTCTTAACTCAATATTTATGAACTTTTCAGACCAAAAACACTGTTTGCTTTTGTAATATAGCTAGGAAAATGTTGTTTATTTTACTAAATGCAGTACACACCAATACATGAATAAATACATAAAGACAATATCATTTTCTTTGTTAATACAACACAGGTTAAAATCTGTCAGAATTGTTGTGATGAAACGCAAACATTATATAGTTCTTAATTTTTGCACTTGTGGCGCCTCTCTCTCTTCTATGAAATTGTTTCTTAATAAACCGACAAGTTGATTAAAATAAATCTTTATTTAAATACCAAAACCACGCATTATCTTACTAAGTCTATAAAAGTAGTTATAATAGAACAGAGGTTATTATTATAAAGTTTACTTCAATAGAGCAATGTTGGTACAAAATAACTGCCAGCGAACAATTTAAAAATTAACCAATTACTCAATTCTATTCAAAACATACAATGTAGATAGGTGGGTATTTAAAAATCCAATGTTTTTACAATGTCATATCCTAATACCGAAGACAGACACATTATAATATCGAAAGGCCATACGTGGGACGTATATATCATATATGATAAAATAGCATTATAACATTCAAATATTATTAGAGAAGCGTTATTTCTTATTAGGTTTATCGTTCATCACAACTATCATCACATAAGGTCAATTTTATATAAGTCTAGCGCGGTATCTTGTGCCGGCCGGCGTCGTCTGCTACAAAAATAAAAAATAATATATAAAAATACCTATTGTGCGACGAATAAAGCTGGCCCAGGACGAGAACCAGTGAGGAACCTATCAGATCAGGTGAGTGAGTTAGACTTGGTCAATAATTTTTGCCCTATTTAACTTTTAATGTGCATCGTCGAGCATGTATGAGGAATGTTATGAAAGTAGATGAAGCGAAAGAATATGTAAGACGTAGCAAGTGGAAGACGTACCCCCGTCTCTACCCCCGTGGGAAAAAGCTGTGAGTGTATGTATGTATGTATGTATGTATAGATCAACCATTTTGGTCACTTCGACGGGTCCTCAGCTTATATCACTTTTTCATATCATATTATTATATTCATATTTCTATTTTTCTGTTTGCAACGAGTCGCGTGTGTTACTCTTCTATAGTTCAATATGGCCGAAAAACCAGAAAAAGATATTAACATTTTGCTATAGAACCATCTTATATATAAAAATGAAATCGCAAAATGTGTTGGTAAGCGCATAACTCAGCAACGCATGGACCAATTAGGCCAATTCTTTTTTTAAATGTTCGTTGAAGTTCAAGGATGGTTTTTACGGCGAGAAAAATTCAAATAATTATCTGAAAAATTATAAAATAGCCCTTTATTCCCATACAAACGTTTTCTAACTAAAATGTACAGTCAATTTGAGCTTCATTGTTATTACACAAAGTTCATATTGCAAGCACTCACTGTTGTCTAAGCAATGTAGATGTCTTCCTAACATTAAACAGTCGATTTGCTTTATATATAAAGTTTTAAATTCAATCATATCTATAAAAACAGTGTGCGTGTGGTGCGTTGGAGCACAGAATACATCGTTAGAGGATTTAATATCACGTTCCAAACTTGAATAGTCAAAAATGTAATAGTTCATTGGACCTTTTTTGCAATTTGATTGCTATGCGATATTATCTATAAAATAAGTAGGAACAAAAAACTGCCACTACATTTTTTTTTGACAGGACGAAGGTCTGTCGGAACCGCTAGTTAATAAATAAAAGAGATCTGTATTTTATACGAGTTCGCGTAACATCATTCGAATTATTAAATGCAATTTCGACAGATCCAACTCGATTACCGGAGTTCAATTCTCGTCTAAAAGAAATTCATACAACTCGAGAACTGTTCGAACAATGTATTTTCGATATAAATTCAATAAAAAAGAAAGAAAATCCCAAGTCCAAACCGACTCATCAAGAAATACAACGATTTGATGATTTGTATTATCGTATTTTAAGTTACTATTACTAGTTGATTTTTTTGAACTCAAAGTTGAACCTCCTCATCTCTACTTTATTCTATTCTTTTCTAAGTAAAAAAATATATGTAAATATCAATGTCAAATGTTCATTGTCTTCCTGTTCGTCCGATAACGTACTTTCGATGTGTTTTTTTACGTACTATTACGAAACAAGTCTATGAGTTCTTACTCGGCTCGTGTATCATCATATATCGCACCTTTAGAATTGAAGTGATCTAATCCGAAATTCTTGGTTTTAGGTAAACGCTAAAAATATGATTGAAGAGTTGGTCATTTTTTTGTTTTTCTATTATAATGCTTTAACTTGTACGTTAATTGTCATATTTTTATTGTTAATGGTAGTATATGAATTGTTTTCATGATTGTATATTAAACTAGTCTGTATAACTAATTAGAACAATAATTTTGGATTAGGTTACTTCAATTCTAAAGGTGCGATATTACTTGTTACTCGTAGTTAAATTGCTTTGTCTAATGATTCAGGAGATTCGGAAATTGTGGTATCATCACATAAAAATTTATACTCTATACTACGCAAAGTACAGTAATCAATTACAGTAAATGAATAGGAATTATTCCACTGATAATAGGAAATATAAATACGATTTTTCGGTTTCACGAATTTTTCAAAGGATATCCACACGCGCTATTTTTTAATATTTTATTATTTAGGCATTACTTTTATATTATTTTTATGCATCTACACAATAACGCCTGTCACGCAGATATAGCAATTATGTTGAAAATAAGTTTTTCATATCAATCTAACTAGTACATTTAAAATTATATTCCTTTCAAAGTAGGTAAAGCAATATGAAATGAAAATTTCTTTAATAAAATTCCTAGCTAATGGGAATTTTGTGGCTTATCAGTAACTTGGTAGGACAGAAAAATCATTCGACTACGAAGAGTCGAACCTTCAGATTGATACACCAGTACCAAGACCACAGCGCCAGCGACGTGCAAAAAAACGGCATTAATTACCAAGGAACTCTTTCATACATCACTTACTTGAACAAAGAAAGGTTATAAGTAAAGTAATAACAGAACGAAGTACTTCCTTTTTTTTTTTTTTGTTCCCCTGAGGAAAATGCATTAAATTGCATACCCCGGCTGTGGCGAGCCGGGGTTATGTGGGGCTCTCCTCCCCAGAAGGGGGAGGCCTACCTACTAAAAACCTCAGGGATGGCCTTCCTCAGGCATGTAGGGAGCCCCCAGGAACACAAAGGCCACTTCCGGGAACCCCCAGCCTCCGCTCCCCTCTCTAGAGGGAGCCCCCTCGGGGAAGCTACCACCTCCCCCGTCCCCTCCACCGACGACGCCCCCCGGCCACGGAAGGGGCGTGGTCCATCCCGGGTCGCCGTAGCGTCGCGACTTCCTCGCGCCCGCCGGCGACCCGCGGCGGCGCCGCAACTGTGCTACCGAGCCCGGCGCCGCCTCTTCGAGCGGATCGGCCATCTCCCGACCCCGCGCGCGCCTCCTTCTGGAGCATCACTGCTTCACAGAAGGAGGCCACAGCCCTCCAACCTCCCTGCGTCCGCCAGCATTGCCGCAATCAATGCCGGCGGAGACAGAATTTTAGTTCTTATAGGTAGTTTTAGGTGTAAGATATAAGACAAAGTGATAACATAAACTCATTATCTTTATACACAATCTTAATATTGAATAAACAAAAAAAAAGAAGAAAATATTGAACATAAAAATTAATAAACCAATAGTTTATATAAGAAAAAAATATATAATTGCAGATAAATCCTCTTCATTACGATAATGTCGACGTAGTTTTAATTATATGCTTTTTCCTCAAGGAGCCGACATTTTCTTACACGAGTTCGCCATTATTCAGTTTTCCGAGTTTACTCTTTTATTGCTGTTGTTTTTATTAATCTGTGTTCGTCTGCGCATAATGACTTCTCAACAATTTTTGAATTTCTTGAATATTAAATCGAGTGTAGTTTCAAATAAACTGATTAATTTAACTAGATTAGTTAGTAAGTTAAATAGATAGTGAAGTGTTTTTGATTATGAAATTGATTAATTTTCCTCGCACTAGTAGTATTAGTAAGTACAATCTATTTGTTAAGACTAAAATACTATACTAAACCACATCGGCTACATATTAACTCTGTTTAGTCCCTTATTACAAAATGTACAAATAAATTATACATTTAAAGAGATACCTTTACAATAGTAAATGTAATAAAACCTTAATTTATTCGTATTAGATATAAAACTTCTTACGAAGAAATCAATGTTTAGGTTAGATTTTCGCTGAACTTAACTCTCATGTACCATGTAATCTTTCAAAAAAAAAATTAAAAATGTTTCATAAAAGAGCAAGTTAAAATATACAATTGTATATAATACTCAGTGAATAAACCTGTAGCCAACTTGATCTAGGCCTCAATACAACTTATTATATAATCCCAAGTTTCTTATATCTATATATTTATCAAGCACTAGCTTTGTTCCCTCAGTTTCTCGGCTTCGGTTTCAAAAACAAATTTTCCTCACTTATAAATTAAACTAATAATCACAAATTAACCCCACAATAAATTAGATTACAATCGTTTTAGCAGTTGTTATCGGATTTTCTCACAGGAAATGAAATTTCCTCGGTTTTCAAACTAATAACAATATTTATAATAATATCAATGTAGTAGTTTGAATAAACTCCAACTTACAAATATTCAAATTATAAATCTATCTATTTTTTTATATCTTAAAATAAAATTAACGTTCACAATTATTTTGAACACTTGCAACTATTTTTGATCAAATACAAACACTTTAATATAAACAGCAATCCTTTTAAGGATTAAGAAGTCCATTTTGCTTTATAAACCGCCGTCTTTGCTATACTCGTATATCTTTGTAAGTCACCTGAAACCTGATACTCATAGAAATAATTCATTTCGCATTCATATGTTTCACTTAAATGCATTTTTAATATAAATAAAGAATAAACCTGAACATTTTATATTTATAGAGACATTCCTTTAAATACTAAATGTTAATCTTTTTCGAATAGCACTTAACAAGTTCAAAAACTGAAGAAGAACGAGTGTTAATTAAAACAGAATACTAAGATATATTAAAAAAAAAACAGAAATTGATATCAAAATTGTGTGACAATTTTGGTTTTGGTGAAAAAGGTATTTATTAGAGAAATAAAAAGGCTTCTCTCCCCGTTTTATTGTTTGTGTATCTTACTAAAAATACTTGTTTGATGTACATTCGTGCGGTTCTTACTTGCTCAATAAAAAGCGATTCTTTCTGTTTCAATTCTAACAACAATTACATCAGTACAAAAAATTGATATGAAATATTACACAACGAAATATTAATTAGCGAGAAATATCTGAATGCCGCTCTCTGCGACTACACAGTGTATTCAGTGCATATTCATGGTGTGGAATACGCGTTCCGGTTTTGTTGGCTCGCTCGTGCTAACTCGTACATGGTACGATTAGCAGAAAATGTAACTCGTGTCTAACTAAAAAAGCTATCCTTGAGAAATATGTACAAAATCTCAAAACGACCAAATTCTTATATAACTTTGTGGTCTAGCAGACTTCATACGTGTTTAACAGTTTTGTTCTTTTTTTATTTATTAATATTTTTAGTTGCACACTCTATGATAGTCATTATTTTCGTATTCTGTATTTCTCTTAGTTTTACTATGTTTTTATTTGTTCTTATTTCAGTGCTTAACAGATAATGGACGTGAATAACGAAAAATGGCGAAAATTTAAATGTAGTATAATGAAATATAAGTTCCATTTAATTTGTAAGTTACATAATTTAATCATTTCCTTTGCCTGCTTTTTTTGGAAAAAAAGATGCCGTTGCCCACACTCTATAGACAATTAAAACTGTATTTACTGTAAACTGAGTTAAAACTGATAGAAGCTAAGATCAAAAGCAACAGCAGTATCGATGTCGTTAAATTTCGTTATATCTCACTCTGTAATATGTAAAATTGTATGTGATTGAGTTGATTGAGACATAGGCACCGGCAGTCAGCAGAGTAAAATATAGAGTCGACTCTATATTTTACTCTGCATTCGATTCTACATTCAACTTTACATTCGACTCTACATACGACTGTACATTCGACTCTACATTCGACTCTACATTCGACTCTACATTCGACTCTACATTCGACTCTACATTCGACTCTACATTCGACTCTACATTCGACTCTACATTCGACTCTACATTCGACTCTACATTCGACTCTACATTTGACTCTACATTCGACTCTACATTCGACTCTACATTCGACTCTACATTCGACTACTATTATTGATTAAGAAACACTGCTCCAAGGTCAATACTAAATCAAACAGATCGACGCGATATATTAATCTGGAGCTGCACTTCTACCAGCGTCGCTCGTGCCTGTGCCATCACTGCAGGTTCCTCCGTTGCTTACTTCAGAACATCGGCTCGCGTTATGGCCTTGACGCTTGCTATCAAAGTTTTCCACACCAGTAACACTAAAATTAATAGTTGTGGAGTAGTAAGTTTTAACTGTTTGTTTTCCGGGACATCATTGTGGGTGTTTACATGCTTCCTCCTTAAAAACGACAGTGCTAAAAGTTCTCTTTGGAATTTGTTTCTTCCATCAATATCTGTTGTAAACGCCAATCGCTGCACTCGATCATCAATCGACGATAGTGATGGGCAATTACTATAGTTTCTCTGCGAGAATTCTCGAATCGAGAATACCCGAGAAATTTTCCCTTACTCGAGACGAGAAAAAAGAAATCGAGAAATTTAGTCAAAAATTTTTAAAACTTACGTAATCGACTATCAGATGCCCTCGTATTTTTCAGTGTCCTTCCAGCCCATATCGGGGCGCGTGGCTGGGTGCGCTTTCGAGATGCTACCGCCACAGTACAGACAGAGCCTAAAGTAAATTATATAGTATGTAGTGCTTACCTTAGTACTAAATTATACGAGTATTGTGGTGACATGATGGCATTGTTTTTAGAAGATATTTTATTTGCTTTTCCAAAGATGAAGACTATTTAGTCCTAAAATTGTGTGTAGAAATAATGACAAAAGATCTCGCTAGATTTTATTTCGTTTAATAAAAAAATTATATAGTTACTTAAGTTAAAGTCAATTGAAACTAATAATAAATGTTGTTGATTGTTAATGTTGTTGAATATTGCATAAAAAGCGTAGTTTTATTGTCAAAACACACATATTTTTTAAAATGTCTATATATCATGACAACCCGAGACCCAATAGTGGTCGAGAATTCTCGTGCTCCGAGAAATAAAAAAGCTCGAGAATTGAGAAACCCTAGCAAGTACAGTTGATATCGGGAACACTGTTCTGTTTTGCCCCACTGTTAAATTTTTCTATCATAACACTAAGGAAATGAGCACCCGCGAAAAATATGCTGCAAGGCTTTTCACTTCCTTGAGCTTACCATTACTCAAATTGATGAGGGTAGCTGCAGGTGTCGCAGGATAGTCATATTTAGTAACTAAGTTGTCTTTGAATTCACTCCATGTCATTCCTGGAAATAAAATTTGCGACAACCATGTGGACGCTTGTCCTTTCAAAGCCTTTAATACATTACTCAAAATTATCCACGCAAACAAAAAAATAAGTTTCTTCTGAAGAACATTAGGATCCAAGATTTAATATTCAAGAAAACAAGGTACTTCGTTCCCGACGGGACCATTTCAAGAAGAATTTCTAATTTTCTGGTACATCCCATTATCCCCATTAATGGAGAATGTAAAAAGATTTTTCACAAAATTCCCGTTAGGGATTTTACAGAAGCCCCAGTAGTTTATTATTGTACTTTAATATCAAAGGACTAATAAACAAATGAACCCTTATTAATATTGTATTACTTGCCGTTTTGTATAGTTTATCCATACAAAACTTAAGATTATTGTTTAATGCGTACTAATGTATTTCTGAATTATTTAATGACATAGAAATTTTATAAAACTTTAATAAACATCGTAATAGACGTTAAACTAACTAATACCACAATTTTAAGCTGTATTCACAAAATTATAGCTAATAATGTACAAAATCCTGGAATGAAAAACTTGGCATTAATTTCAAGTTATTTATGTTATATTAAATAAATTAAATTTCTCGACCTATTGTAATCAAAACTCAAACTTGCGATATGGTCTATAACAAATATAACGATTATTAACGTTAATGTACACACAACAACACGTCATGCATACCTTGTGGACCTTGAGTGGAGACTAATCGCCTATGATAATGAAACTCTTTTAGTCAAATTTAACATCAATGTTATTATTATTTATTTTGGTATATGGGGGCAAACGAGCAAATGGATAATCTGATATTTAGCGAATACTGCTACCCTTAGATATCCGCAACATCAGGGAGGTCATAGATTTTTTGTTATCCCTCTGGAGAGGAGAGGCTGAGAATCACAACTAAGAGCCACGGTGATTATGTTGGAATCCAAGCCGATCGATAAGAATGATCTACTGACTAAATTAGCCTGAGCCTTGGTTATAAAGACGCTACGGCTTGGGTGGAAAGGGAGTTACACTTGCGTTCAAGATTTCTTAATTGAGATTACGCTCATTTTTTGTAGGTTTTTTTAAATATAGCATCGGTTCGAAAAAACTGAAAGCGACAATTCATTCCACAGTTTGGTATGCAAAAACTTTATGAAAAAAAAACACTGTTGTCAGTTGTTAACGCTCAAGTTGATGAAAGTGAACGTTTTGTCATATGGAACGATGTTATGACATATAAATATATATATATTCACAATCAAATAGCGCATATGATATTTGACATCCGATATTTCTGCTAACGGTACGTAGGAATACGATATACGTTTGTGACAGTACGCTATGGGGGTTCTCGAAGCTGAGTGGTGGTAAGTGGTGGAAGCATGTGTAAAAGTAATAAAGTATATAATCGAAATAAAGAAAATATAACATGTGCTAGCCACACAAACCAGTGGTATGTGTCTAGCTCAAACAGTTGTGTCAACAAGAAAAATTCTACAATTGGTAGAGAAGTTCAAGAGCTTGTAGTTCTAGTTCTGACTATCAAGGTCAGAAAACGCTGCATTGGTAGATTTCCCACAAGTTGGATGGATGATTTGCTGAAGGCACTAGATACTAATAGCACGGAGCCAATCTGTGCGTAAGTCCTTGGGAGTGGCCTATATGGAACCAGATTGGGCATGTCTCGTCTGTAATAATGATGGTGACGATAACTACTGATGATTGTTGGTTTAATTGCTACAATTATGTAATATCAAAGTGTTTTAATCAACTCTATTTTCGGATAAAAAAAATCTGTAAATGGTATTTGATATCACATTGGACCTTCATGCAGTGAACTATACAAATTTCTTCGAGCTTTAACAAGCAGACTCGCGCTAAAAACAAGTATATGATAAATACCCAATCGATCCGAAACTTATCCATCTTCGAGTTAGGCAGCTCGCTGAAATTATAGAATCCCATTTAATTAATTGAGTTGCCCAGAAATAGAAATGTAAAACTCTGCTAAAAAAAGACAGCTATATCCCAAAAGAAAATACTGTATCCACGAACAGTGCGAAGATAAAAAAGTACACAACAAATAGATAATTTGTTTCATATACTATTCAAAAATCTTTTTTGAATCATTAGATGTGAATTTGGAATTCGAATACAAATCGTGCTCGAAATTATTTTCTACAGCTTACAATTTTAATAGAATTTTGAATTCAGTGTTGTCCCTTAAAAAACAAATTCTTAATTAAATTCCATTTCACGCAGGAAAATTAAAAATTACAACAACAAAAAAGTAATTTGGTTCACAAATAAAAATAATTTTTGTAATAATAATATCTTCTTAATATTTATTAATTTTGACAAAAAAGGACTAGAAATATATTAATTTAGCTTTTTTTGCAAAATTCTCACAAACTAATAAGTTCATTAACTAACTAATTGTTAATTACTTTTTGCTTAATTATATATTATTAAGAAATATATCTAATTTATATTAATTAATTTATCAGGTTAATCTTGGGTTGCTTACACATTCATTGTACGTACATACAATGTATTGTACATAGATGTGATTAATGTAATTTACATATTATGATATACATTTTCCCGTGTAGCAATCATTGTAGATTAACACCAAAAGCACTTATGAATATTAAAAGCGTGTAGTTACATTATTAGTATTAATGACAAACAGTTCAAATTATAATTAATGGCATTTATTAAATTGTGATCATTAAAACAAAAATAATACATTATATTGAACAATATTCCATAAAACGTTCATAAATGTAAAATACTAAGTAACAAAATAAATTAATGTAATCACAAATTATACACACATAAATACTTTATTATATATTATAAACAGTACCTACGAAAAATGTAGGAAAAAAAACCAAAAAGTCTCCGGGCTCGTCCGGGATTTGAACCCGGGACCTCTCGCACCCAAAGCGAGAATCATACCCCTAGACCAACGAGCCTTTGCATTTTATTGGCCTGAAATTGCAAGAGCCTTGCAACAACCTTTCTCGTTAAATAATGGGATTAAATAAAAATAAACTTTCTTTTCAATGATAATGTTTTTACAATACTTTGCTTATAAATATAATCAATAATAATAACTAATTAATCTTATTTCAGGCATAATTCACATATTAATACTACAACAAATTTTACAAAACAGTTCATACCCAAATTCGGAATACTATAATTACAAAATAGATTTAAATATTAGGATTACAAATTAAATATTTTAAAAGTATATGATACCTATATGCAATTAAATACCTATATACAAACAGCTAAATTTTTAACAAATTTTATAACAAATAAACATAGATAATATTAATAATGTTAATATTGTATATAAAAATAATTAACATGTCACATTCAAATTATAGGGAAGGAATCATAAGGATCGACTCTTGTCTGAAACTTAATTTCGTTCGTGTATATTCAGTATAATTTTGTAATGTATTCATTATATCAAAAAATATTATGATTCTATATACCAGAAAATATTTTTTATATATAGAATCTTTCATTCAAGGTATGTGCTGTATGTATGTCCATATATCAAATTATATATATGGGTGAATCTTTTTATCAATTAACGTGTAAGTTTAGTTTGAAGGCGTCGGCCTTCAAACCGATTGATTAAGCATTGTGGCACTTGGTTGCGGGGTTATTCATGGGAATTCTCAGCCTCTATCTTTTTTTCCTCCAGAGATGAAAAAATGCATTATCATATTTACAATGATACAACGAAATTCTCTAGAATAAAAATAGTAAAGTTTTTAATTTTTTCTCTGTTATTAACTGTGAATTATAATCACACAGAATCGAAAAACGCACCTCTCTATTTTTTTTTCTATTTGTAAATTCTTCATCCGTACTCGTACTCGTAGTTCATGCTGTTGTTTCATTATTTTCGATTTGATCGTTTTCTAGTTTTTGTACTTATCATATGTGGTAAGTGTCTCCACTACTCCGTACCTATTCAACTTAATGCTAAAAAACTTTACTTATAAATAAATAAGAAGCTAAATTGCGGGTATCTGACTAAATTTATTAGAAAATATAATATAATAAATACTTTTTTCCTGCTATATATACCCAAAAGTAATAGATTTTCGGTATTGGAGTAGGTTCTATAGAATTTTATATAAATTTACTAAGCATGTTATGAATGGAATATATAGGCTAACAAGGAATTTTCCCTCGCATGTCTCCTACGTATAATAAGATTGCGGAATAAGCTAACATATCTGGAGCTTTAAGAACCGAAGTCCTTGCTGAGTATTACAGACGTCGAAAGTCTGTTAACAAAAGACGACCCGAAGGCTTGTTTGTAATCTGGTCCTGAGAAATACCTTATTTAGCCTTTTTACGCGTGTTTATCCTTTTCACAGTGAGAGTCTGGATATCAATAGAACAAAATAGGTGGACATATTTTGGATTTAGCCAACTTGCTTCGAGCACCCAACCTTCACTGTTCCATCAAAGGCATCAACTTTCTATTTTGTAGTCAATTGCAACAATTAGTGTCACCCTCCCGTCATAATTGTATTTATATCATCAATGTTTTGTGACACATAGTTTCATCAAAGGAATTGACACGTTTAATTCTTCGCGCAAAGGGATAATATATGCTATAGCTGTAAAAATAATCAAATGTGGTTGCAAATGTTACCGATTTCTATTTGTTTTTGAAGGCAATGGAATATGTGTATAAACAAAACAAGACTAAAAACTCGAACATGTCATAACATGATTTCCTAAAATAATTCGAAAATTGTTTTTCGGTACTTGAAAATTTAAATATTCAATTTCGGTGGTCTCGGTTCTGGTATTCTAATTGGGTAGTCCAGAATCGTTTCTGCAAAGTACCAATATGTATTTCGTTTTTTTAGAATTTCATACACACATTTATCCGACTCTTCTATGATTATTGAAAGTGAAGTTGACTAATTCGCACTAAACGAATATAGTTGACTAAGGCCTAATCGACCTAACCCTTTCCCACCGAGACACACTCTATGTGTGTCTCGGTGGGAAACGATGGGAGTAGAGATGATGAAGGGGTAACAGTCACTTTATCCCTGCAGAAAAAATAAAACGTGTTGCCTTGTGACAATATAAAATGTGAGTGCTGCGTCGACGTAAACCTCCATTCAAGCCGTAGGGCCCTTATCGCCAAGGCTAGGCTGAGTTTTGTCGGTAGGTCTGTTAGGTCGAGCCGCCTCGATTCACCAGGAGTCGTATATAATCACAGCATCTCTACTTGCCGTTGCGGTGGTATCCATTAGGATTCTTAGCCTCCTCTCCTGAGGAAAAAAAAATTCGACGTAAACACAAATTTGATAGAAACACTAAATTTATTCAATCAAGCTTGTTAATAAGAGTGAACTAACTCGTGCAGGATTAACCCAAAATATCCGATATATCAGAGCAAAGAGGCTAAAAAGTTCTTAATTAAAATTAATAAATTAGCGGATCACGAATTTGACAATATAACCTCTTCCGTTAAATATTCAATGGAGTCACAGTGCCGTGAGGCTATTTCTTTAAATTGGACCATGGAAGATTGGCTATTCATTATGTATTAGATATAATATACATTCAATCTCGAGATATTTTCCTATCATAGCGTAAGATGCTAGATAGATTAATAAAAATACCATTAAAATTTACATTATTGGATGTTTAACTTAGCGGTACCTACAACCGAACGGGCCAAAAGATAATATCCCATAGCGTGAATGTTAATTACTTTTTTTTATTATATCGCGGACTAGCACGTAACATATGTTATGTATAGTGAAGATCTGGTGGTAGTTACTACTTTGGTAATAGTGTATCTCTTTGTTTCAGAGCTTATTAATAACATAAAGATATTAATTAAATCATCAGAAGTCATTGGTGTACAATTCTTTCAAAAATAATTTTGCACAATATTTAGTTTCGTATTTATCTTTCACTTGACGCTGGCATAATTAATAAATGCCATAAGGGGAAAAAAAGATCTGGTGTAAAACATGATAACTAGAGTGCCAAAGCAATGGATTTTATATCTAAATAGCATAAAGCATTCTATAATGTATGTTGAAATATCACTGGACGTACAATATACATATTATGTAATTTAGACTTATTAATAATAAAAGTATTAGTAATAACAGAACTATGACCTATTTTGTAATAATTGTACGTTAATAATTATTACAAAATAGTTTATAGTCTTAAAAAACATATTTTAATTGATTGCACCAGAAGGAGGGTTATGTTTTGGTGAGTATTTCTGTATAATTGTTACGTTTCTATTTACTGTGACATTGATACTGTAATTTGAAAAAACACATAAATGCAGTCGGGTTTTAATGTTTCCGAAATGTCTTTTTTTTATTAATGTCCTACGAATGTTAGCCGCAGAGGGCTGTTACATATTCATCTTGAGATTATTTTAACGTGAAAACTTTGGAGTGTCTTCAGTTTTGCTCGCGAACAATTCTAGGTGGATATCTATCACTTAGATATCACTAATGGTGGGTGGCCCCTTGACTCAAAAGTCACTAAGTGATTTGAGTAGAAACAGGGTTACCTAATGAAACTAAAATGATCTGCTTTGATTTGGGACGCTTCATTTTGTTGTGTAGTACAATAAACGTACTCGATTTACATAACTACTTTGTTGTAATAATTGAACAAGTAATCATCATTACTCCGAAATCGTGTCCTACAATCGATAAATTTAACTCGAATAAACCAACTGATTGAGCAAGACAGTTTGTAGCGCTCACACATTGCAATATCTTCAATTGAAGTTCTATAAACTTAGAGTTTATTACTTTAAAAAAGAGTTTAAATTAATTTAAACGGTATAAGAGTCTTATTAATCATGGGAGCACGCAATCCTACCCGACACTCAACAATTTCAGTTTTATTTAAGAAACCGGAGTACGATGTAGAGTCTGAAAACCAGTCCAATCTGAGCCGGGGTCCCTCAAGGATCCGTGCTCGCTTCCCTCCTATTCTCGCTCTACGTAAGCGACATTCCTAGGCCGCCTTTCGGCACGCAACTATCACTATTCGCGGAGTACACAGCGCTATTTACGTCCGGCTTAAATATGTCTAATCTATTAAAAAATCTCCAACTAGCCGCCGACTCCCTTGGCGCCTGGTTTACCAAATGGCGAATCGAGGTCAACCCCGATAAGAGTGCAGCAATGTACTTTTATCGCGGTAGGGCTCGAGTAGCCACTCCCGACCTTCAGTCGATAATAATCTTTCATAAGCCTATTCCTTGGCAAAATCTAATCAAATATTTAGGCGTTACCCTGGATAAGCGGTTAACGTTCAAACCTCATATCGACATAGTTCAAAATCGCGCTATCCTAATCTTAGGTCGACTATTCCATCTCATTAGAAAGCGAAGTAAAATGTCACTTACAAATATAATAATAATAAATATTTGTTACACTTACACCAATTAGCCTAGCCCAAACTAAGCTCTATAAGGCTTGTGCAATGGGATCTAGGGTAACGGATAGACATACATATATTATACATATATAAATATTTTTTATTGAAATATATATCAACAACCATGACTAAGGTACAAATGCTCGCATTCATCACACAAACATCTGCCCCCACCGGGATTCGAACCCGGGACCTCAGAGATGGCGACACCTTGAAACCGGTGTATTATCCACTCGACTATGGAGGTCGTCAAATATGTAAGTTGACATTATACAAAGCTTGTATATATACACCCGATACTAACCTACGCCTCCGTAGTATTCACTCACGTCCCTAAGTGCCGGTTGCACAAACTACAGGTAGTTCAGAATAAATTCATACGTCGTGCCCTGGGTGCCCCGTGGTACTCACGTAGCATAATACCTGCATTCAACGCAACCAGCAACGCTCTGACCCACCTCAATACTCTAATTCAAATAATGGTAGACTACCGATCGATAGCGTCTCGACTAGAGCCCGCCGCCCTAAAAACATCCTATCCGACTCGCCCGACCCCATCACGCGCGCAAACGAATCCCTTCCGCCGGCTACCAACCGCGTCGTCTCTCACCTACGCCACACGCTCGTCGGCGAGCGTGAAGACCCGGGCCACACATCCGTCAAACATATACCCGGTACCGTCACGTACCGGGTAGATTCTCACCTTCCACTACACGGCGAACTTGATCGTTCGAGCCATTAGACGGCGCGCTCAAGTTGCGTCGACGCCCTTTGTTTCGATCCTAACGATTCCAGAACGATCGCCGGTGTCGTTAGGCGGCTAGGTGTCGAACCTTCCGTTCGTGCGCCTTCCACAAACACACTCATTGCAAAACAGAACATAGCCATCTGAGGCTTCAGCATAGGTCCGTCCAAAAAAAAAAGAGTCTGAAATAATACGAGATACAGTAAAGAGTATTGGCCGCATACGAGTACATACAATTAAGTTAATTGTTAAGCGCAGACGGAGTTCCAAAGTCAACTCGAAGTTGTTAATTGAAAAACTTCGAAATCCGACGTTTGTTTTAGTGAGTTTCGTACGTGGCTTAACAAATACTTCATAGCGTGGTTTAAAATATTCCACATAATTTGACTGGTTTTCTCAGGAATAATATGTATGTATACGGTAAGCCACTTGTGACTTTTTATGTTTCTTAATTTTATTGGGTTATACCTGTAACATCTGTTTAGACATGGCAAGGAAACGTAAGAGGTTACGACCTACCCTCTCTCGAAGCGCCTTCGTTGTTTTTTGGAACTTATAAATTGGGTTCAGATTATACCAAATAAGCAAACTTTCCTGGGTATATTGCCAATATTGTACTTATTTAAACATATATAGTATTAACTACTTAGCTCTTATGATTTTATGAATTTATATATTATATAATCTATTTATATATTTGATATCGTTTGTCATATATCACTCAAAGTCTTCCATAGGGCAATGAAGGAGGCCATGTTTGGGATTTTTCTGTGGGATCTAAAATTATGAAATCTACAAAAATATCAGGATCACCAAAAAAGGCACTCGATCGGTAGAAGTACTCAGCTGAAGGCCTATATGTAGAAGCTAAAAGTAGATATCTCTTGTCTAATACCATGATGATGAAGATAACTCAGTGCTGATAGGATATAACAAAACTCCCTCGCACTCGAATGTTATAAATAAAATGGATAGCTATACGTTCACCATTATACAGGCTCCAAAGTAGCTTCATTATTGAACCAATTCCATTGACAAGAGTTATGAAACTCTTAACAAGCAGATAAATATTTAGATACAGTATATAGTAATAATAGTAGTAATTTCCCCCTATAAAATAAATTCAATGCACGCCGTCGTGTCCAAAGGAATACTGCCCATGGCATATTGATAGGTTCCCGGAATGATGGACGGGATATCGATGTAGAAAAGGCCACATGCTACTATGAAGATTGATGGCTTTCTGGAGTGCTTTGAAATAGTTTCCGCTTACATAAAAATGCAAGATGTAGCGATATTGGCAGATGAACTAATAAAAGATTACGGTCGGCTTAAGACCTGCTGATGCCACACTAAGAATCGTATTTTAAAATAAATCTCAAATCACTGCTTAAGTACAGTCAGAAAGAGATGGTGCTATTAAACTTATCTAGTGCTGTCCCTTTCTAATCATACTCAAGTAGATAATTCTCTCTTGTCTTGTAATACGGGCTTAAATAAAACTTTATTTGATTTCAGTTAATAGCCTATATGTTCCTTTTTGTGAAATAAAAGATCATAACGCGCCTGGAATACACCTACAAATTAATTCAAAGATGAGTGTGAACTAAACTAACATCTAAACAACTCAAAGTAGCCTCGAATTCTTCGGTAGGGATATATACGTATAGTCTGCTTATTTTCTAATATTAAATTTTATCAACGACGTTACATAACTTTCAAATAAGTTAGCGCTAAGTGTATGACGCAGCGAGATTGATTCGCCGAATAACGGGCAAAACTTGGGCTTCCAAAATTAATACAATTCCCATAGTCCGTAAACAATTTTAATAATGACAGACACGATCATAGACATTGATCTGCGTAGGTAACGTTAAATATCTTAAATTTGAATAATATTCATTGCACAAAACGCCACAAGACCTAAGTGCTTAATATCAAACACGTGACATATCAGAAAACGTCTGTAACATGCTAGTTTCAGAATTACATATTTGTTCGTTAATTACATCGCGAACTGAGAAGTTCACAATCGTGATATAATTGATTACCAATTTGACAGGCTGTTGTTAAATACCATCAGATAAATTGAAAGGCTTCCCTATCAACTAGCAAATCCCCTCCTTATGTACTTCCCATTTTTATAGCACAACAGCGTTAACATTTGACTCACCCCTGCTTACTATTAGTAAGCAGACATTTATATACTTAAAGGTAAACAACATCAATTGCATTATTTTGCGCGCACCATTAGGATATTGAGTTGCGCGCACCATTAGGTGGAGAGCTGCCACCTTTTTACAATCCTAAATAATACTCGTAATATCATAGCTAATGGACTGTACGTTGCCTAATATAGGTACAAATAAAAAGTTTAGTTACAATAAAGTGTTATTCAATTAAATATTTTTTTATTCCTCCTACCAACATCTAATAAACACTTTTTTTATGGAGGGGATTCTCTTTATGCACTGGCAACAATGACACCGCGCTGGCAAGGTGCGGCCATGTGTGAGGCTCTCCGGTCTGAGAGCACCGGCCTACCCGCTAAAACCACAAGGCGAGGTGCGCTTTCGCAATTCTACCGCCATGTAACACCTATTCCTATTAAATCTCTATTTTTGCAGTCTATATTTATATTGCACTAAATATCACGATATATATATATATATATATATATATATATATATATATATATATATATATATATATATATATATATATATATATACATATATATATATATATATATATATATATATATATATATATGCACCGAGGGGCTCGAGCCTACCCTAATTACGTTAGGGCGATTAGGCCTTAGTCAACCACGCCGGCCCAGAGCGGGTTGGTTGACTACGTACACCTTTGAATTGCTTCGCAGATGTACTCAGGTTTCCTCACGATGTTTTCCTTCACCGTAGGAGCGTCGGATAAATGGACATATGAAATTCGGAACGAAAAACACATTGGTACACGGTGGGGATTAGATCGCGGGCCTCCCGCTTCTATGCGGCGCACAAACCAGTGCCGGACCACAACGCCACCGACGCTCTATATATATATATATATATAATATTATAATATATATATATATATATATATATATATATATATATTATATATATATATATATATATTATAAAATGATACATAATAATAAATGAATTACCAACAGAAAACTTGGTTTTATTTAACTAAAAGAATTCGACATATGGAAATATTAGAATCAATAATTCTATTGACAAATTCTGTCAGTGATATAAAATTATCAAGGAGTAATTCATCTCATAAAACACGTATGTTATCATTTTAATATTATATACATGTCTGATAAAAAACATATCTCATATACAAGAACAATTCAATTATTTATTTAATAATGAATCATTAAATTATGCCACATAAATAAAATCCAAAAAAAATTATCATTTAAGGAAATATTGACCTTACCTTTATTATTACATTATTTTTAATATATACTTTACATGAATAAAAAGGCAAATTAGTAACACTTTTTGAAAGCGCCTTATAAAAATTTATATATTTCCCAATGAACGAACATTCAGTTTTTTTAAAGCCACCATTGGAACGCTTGCCAACGATCCGTTTGCATGTTTATTTTTATTTCTCCTATTTAAATGGCGAATTTGCAAATTCGTATTTAATTTATTATTGATCGTATAAAGATAAATTAATTTTTCATAAATTTACTGATCACGGTAGGCAGTGTCTTAGTTGTGTCCACCCCTAGACTTGCTCAAGTCCATGAGCAGCGGTTAACGCTTAACAACAGGTGTGCCGCTTGCTCGTCTGCCCCGTACGGCAATAAAAAAAAATCTCATAGATAATGTCAATATATTTATTAGCTTCCAGAAATGTCAGAGGTATTCTCTACGGCTTAAATGATAAATAGCAAGAATTGATTTTTTTAAACAATAATAACACTTTCATATGACATAATACTATGAAAAAGCTAAAATAGATCAATCTTGCCGTTTCAATATGCAAATATGTTATTCTATTATTAAAATCTACAATTTCGTTATTCATTTTTACAACATTGTTTACTTACATTGAACAAAAAAAGATATTATACATTTAGTTTTATTTGAGTTCAGAGATTAATTGTTAACCAGTGCAATACTCGAGACAGTTCACAACGTCAGAGTCCACAATCCCTCTGTCGATTTGTATTGTATTGCACAAGCTATTTGTGAAGTCTGAATGATCATTAATATAAATTAGGAAAAGCAATGGCCCCTATATCGATCCCTGAGGCAAGCCCATTATGATAGATGCAACAACAGACAGTTCCGTTAATGAAAACTTTTTAGTTTTGTTAGATAAATAAAACTCAATAACACAAATTGCTTCCTCAGAGCTTGAGTTTATGTACAAGTGTCAAAGCGTCATTTTATATGAATTTTCTTAAGAGGCTATGGTGAGTCTGCAGTAAGAAATTAAGTGTCTTAGTTATCTGTAGATTAATGTTTTCTTTCTTTTTCACCTTGATTGATAGCCGAGACGACATAGTATGCTCTGCACATGACATATTTTAATTATCTAGGAGCTACGAGTATTGATTGTTACTTAAACTTACTCGTGATTTGAATGTACGATAGTGCCCACAAACGACAGCACGAATTTTTCTACAATTAACATTCAATTTTGAATTGTCTTTTCATATGTTATACTCTGTACCTTGAATGACCATGGTTTTTTATTGTAAATATATTTATGTCCAACGTTTCAATTATTTTTATACAACTGTTGTCATAATATTATTTTATATGTGTATTTCTCTACTTACCTTAAGTACTTCTCTCATTTTGTTCTTATTTCCTAATTTATATTTTCTGTTTCTACAACTGAAAATAGAAAATGACAACAAGGTAGATTCTTTGATCTTTATTGCCTGATATTGATTGGAGTCTATTCAAAATCATATCTGTGACTAAGATATTAAAATTTTCCAACCTGGGCTCCGACTTCTAACTAAGGGAACCTTTAGCCGGCTCGACAAAACTTTCCCTTGGTCTTTAGTTTTTTTTTTTAATGTTCCTGAATTTTTAGGAAATTTGTTTTTAGAATCACGTGGCAGTTTTGAGTGTAAGTGACTTGTAAATAAATAATGATAAGAATATATAGAACATATTTATATTGTATTAATATTAAACGCAAAAGTTTGTATGAATGGATGTTTGTTCCTCTCACGTAAAAACTACTAAATAGATTTTAATGAAACTTTACAATAATATTAGCTTAGCTTTTACGTCGGAATAACACATAAAGACATACATCACGCTTACACTAACAACTCGAGGTACAATTCCAGTTCAGACAAAGTCGCGGTCACCAGCTAGTGTATAATATGTTGCAATAGAGAAAATACATAGGTTTTTTGCCTTCGTTACGGTTGTGTAGGGTTGCCACCCGCACTTTATCATAAAGTATTGGCCGTCTGCCCGCGGCTCAAATCTTGTAATATCGGTTTATTCCGTAGGTACATATTACATTATTAGCGTGGAATAGTTATTTTGAGCATCATATTTATTTTTGCAAACAACCACCTCAGCTGTTACCCAATCTTGACAACGCGACATATCCAAATTTGATCACCACAAAAACGATTCTAGTGAGTTAACATTAAAAGATAGACATATACTGTCGCAGACATTTTTTTAGATCATTTTAAGAGGAATAATTCTTTCATACATATTTTTTTGGTATCTAGAACCGTTTTCGTAGCGCACGCAACGGAAGCCCTCAAAGATGACATATTCAATGACAAATTCATAATTATATACTAAAGCCTTCCTCGATTAATGGCTATTCAATAAAAAAATAATTTTTCAATTCGAACCAGGAGTTCCAGAGATTAGCGCGTTCAAACAAAAAACTCTTCAGCTTTATAATATTAGTAAGATAAAGTATAATTACCTGTGGTTAATATTATTATGTCTTGCTCCGTCTAAACTATTCTATATCAAATTTCAACAAAATCAGACGGACAGACATCAGAGATGACATTTTACTATAATAATGCAAATCCATACATTATAATATTTAATACTTTCCCGCTATGAGTGTTCTTATAATTTAAAATTTCCCGAAATTATTTATAAATGAAATAAATTATACAGAAAGTACAAGATGAAAAGAAAGACAGAGAGATATAGTCTTCTTCTTCTTATTTTTGTAACTGGCAATTTACTTCTCTTCATAAGATATAGTCGGATATAGTCGAACAGTATCTTTTTTTTTTGAGCAGCTTTACTGACCTGGATTCTAGTCCTTTAGGCCATATCTTGTATGGGTATATTTCGAACAGAATCGCAGCGAGTCTCCATTCCTTTACTGTTATGATGTGACTAAATTAAATTACACCAATCATTTTTTGTAGTCTCAATTTTGACGTATACTCCACATTTGTATATAAATGTCATTGTCTATAGTATAGATAAAACAAAGTCGTGTTAATTGCATCACTTTAACACGATTGGTATTACAGAAAGAGATCTCAAACATGGGTCAACCTGGGTAAATTTGTTCAGAGTTTACATTTATGTATGTCGTACGTACTAAAAACTATAAATATTGTCTTTGCCTGAAGCATATATTTAGACATAAGACAAATATTTGCTCAAAGTCGACATTACAAGTATTTTATTGATAACTAGCATTATCAAATGACATGACTTCCGCTCAATAAATATATATCGAGATAAAAATCTTCCACCGTGAGTTTCGATAATCAATCACGCCACACACAAAACGAATCACTAAACATTAACAAAAGCTACTTTGAGGTTTTGTGTGAGGTGCTTTTAATAGATCACGGGCTAGTGATCTGTCAAAAGTACTTTAGCTAAGGAAATAATATGATTAAACAAGAAAGTAAACTTTTGCAGATTTCGAACACATGTCAATGAACATTAAACAAATTATATAAATTTGAAGATAAATGAATATGTATTTTCAGAATGTTTCAACCAAAAGAAGTACAAAATTGTGAGGACAAAATAAGAGTTTTTTTTTACATACTACGTCACCGTAGTCTATGGACGTCGTCTGCAAACCAGAAGTATTACAAGCGCGTAACTGACCTTTCAAAACTAATATTACGTTACCTTCTTGAAAAAGCCCAGACTATACTCCTCCATCCTATGTTCGAAATAGCGACCTCTATCGCGAAGTGTCTATAAAAGTGTTTGATCTCGGCCATTAACTCAGGATGTCTGGGACTCTATCTGCCTCTGTCTTTAACTTCATCAGCAGTATCTGTACAAGAGAAATATATCTTACGAATAATGCGTTTCGTATAAGATTAACAGATGTCGTAGGAGATTCGTGCCTGTAGCTAAAGAAATATCTCAATATCTTATTCTCTAAATAGGTCGAAACAAATATCAAAAACGTATATATAGATGTAATTTAATATATAACTATATCCTTGTTGAACCTCCTTGTTCAATAATATAAGGAAGCTTGGCCGTCTGTTTTTATTTAATACTAAATGTCCGCGCGACACAAGAAATATTTTCGGGGCTTAAAACCTTACCTTTAAAAAATATTACGCGTTACGGGGATCCGTCGTTTTCTTGGTCAGCATCTTCAAAATATCCTTACAATGTTTCAGCACAAATATGTCGAAGGCTTAGGAACGCATACCAATGTACCAAATAAATATGTAAGGACAATATTCTTCTTTGTTCTCAGAGGTACTAAAAGCTCGCTCCAACTTAAATTCCTTATATTCCTTTGTTATCATCGAAAGACTGATTGTTTAATTTCCATTCTCTCATATCGATTTATAATTCTGAACTAACAATGCACATTGTCCACAGGTGGTGGTTATGGGCAGCAGCACCACATCAGACAAGACCATAAATACGAGCACAGACTCCGCCGCCACCGCTCTCACGTCAGTTACTGGTACTGACGATTCTATGGACGCGGATCCTGACCCCGAGCCTCGCTGCCTTATCGATGAGCCACCGCATAACCCTCCCAGCACGGCCCCTCCCCACTACCACCGCTCCCAGAACAGCTGCGACTTCGATTCGCCCGCTTACACTAAGCCTCAATCCGCGTCAGACATAATCGATTCTCCGCGACCAGGACCAGCGCGTTTCATATTTGACGTACCGTTACCAGACCCTCGCAAACACGAACCGAAACGACTGGAGAAGTTGGAACCGAAACGCGTCGAAAAGCCGGAAACAAAAGCGAGGCCGGAAACAAAACCGAAGCCAAGGAATAAGACACAGGTTCAACAAGTCCAAACCAGCATACCGACGACATCTTACCAAATATCTTATGAGCCTAAGTCTGATATGCCCAAGAGCCCGAAGGCGAACCAAGCAAAATACGACACCCATTTCAAGTTTGAGCCGGAACCGGCAAGGAGGAGGGGCAGCGAGCCGCGTATGAAAAATAAACAGAAAGTGGAAAGAGAATATTACAAAGACGACGTGGCAAAATTGCGGCGCCAGTTGGAAGGAACCGAAGTGTTCTCCACTGCTGCCAGGCGACGCTCTTCCGCTCATCAACACTCTGTACCTCCGCCGTCGTCTAGACGACAATCGGCAGGTGAGAACTCTGGACACTATCCATTCTGCACTTTAAAATTATATAGCCATGCTCTAATTTTCAAAACACTTGTGATTCAATATGTTAGAGCAATTACCTAATAATCTGTCATAAGATTATTGCAGTTTAAATGTTTATAGAGTTCTGCTCCAAATTTAAGATGATGTTTACAAATAGTAACATTTAGTTTCTCTTGACCTAGAAGACTTAGGTTATTATAAACTTATGGTTAAATGAAACAGCAAAGTACGGTTGCATTCTGACCCTATTAATTCCCCGGAGGAGTGTTAAGAGACGCATGAAATAAACTGATATGTAAATATTAAATTAAAAAGAAAATTACATTTTCATGTAAATGTTGATCAGATCTCACCTAAACAAAAATATGAAAGAACATTTAAAGAAACTGACATCACACTTATTTTATTACGAAAGAAGAAAACATGTTAGTTTAGTTAACTTGAAGTGTAAGTACTAGACCGAAATTCGGAAGAAAAAGTTATATTTTATAAGTCTATAAAACAGTCACACAGTTAATTCCCATATTTTCCGATTCTACTGAAAATTGTATAGTCCGTTTGAAAAATCAAGGAAGTAGAGTTTACCATTAATAATTGATTTTGTTGATGCCAACAGTTATCCAATTCGACATCATTATTTTTTCGTTAGGGCAAAGTAAAAGTTGACGTTATTTGTAAAGGGATTCTCCTTTCAATTATTACTGTTTAAATATAAATATTGAAACATCAATCAAGCAATATACGAGTATATATATTAAAAAACTCTTACGTTTAAGAAATACTGTCAAAATTTTGAATATACAAGAAGTCCTGCAATTTTCCAAGACTGTACGTTGTTTTTCTGAAGATTTTTAGTAGTGTTTACACGCTATATATTATAGGCATTTATCCTGATATTGTAAGTCGTTATTTTCAAGTTATCATTATGCTAGAAGATATCTTCGTAGATAAGCGGGTTATTTCGAAAACTGCTAACAGTCATCTAAATTCTTCCCACCAAACAATTATTAATTTTCCAACAGCCGCCCAGGTCCACGTTACGGCAAACCCACTCGATTCAGCCACCACCACTATTCCGGCTGGACGTACTACTATCGTCGTGCAGCAGCCATCTTTGTCTTTGGACTACGGTGGCTGCTCAACCCTTCTGGTGCGCGATGAGGACGGCCGTCGCAAGAGCCGTGTATGCAGCGACCACATCCAGCAACTGCTAGACGTCACCAGCCAATTTACGTCAGAGGATCTGCACGACTTTGATAAAAGGTCAGTCTTGAATTTTTAATTAGTTTTGGGCGTGACAGAAGAGACAGCAGTATTAACATCTGTACTTTGACAAAAGGCTAACATTTAAAGATTATTTCTTTCTTTCTTTTAAAGGTTCGGCATTCCTTCTGCCATACCAAGAGGTCTGTAATGTTGTGTTTTAATTGACATACCCAGGTCATGGTGTCCAACGTAAAATAAACAAACGTCTTGTAAACGATGCTTAAAAACGATGTACTGTCTCTACGTTATCTGAAAACTACCTTCTGCTTGTAATTAAGCAATTCATGGTATACTGTGTACATAGTTTTGATTAGAAGCTACTTATATAAAATCCTATTGACTGAGCCATTTGCCAACCTCAAACAACACTGTAATGTCAACATTACAGTGTTGTTTGAGGTTGAGTTACTATCTCTACACCTGCAGAAAAAAAATCCAGCTCAGACCGTGACAGACATACAGAGAAAATTGTTTTTCAGGTCAATTTGCACGTAATGGCAACACACCGCACATTTTTTTTACATCTATATATATACAGCAATCTTTTGTATTCATACTAGCACGACACTCTGATGATTTCTTGGTCAGATATTGAAAACAAAAACAACATATTGTTGAGATATTTACCAATTTTTTTTTGTTTAAATTTCATAAAAATTGCGTTTAATATTTTGAAGGTGAGTGATTTTAATGTAGATCAGTGGCGTAACTATAGGGTGGCAAGTCGGCCAAAATGCCGCGGGCCCCCAGCCCGAAGGGGCCCCATCAGGAAAGTCTCAACTCCCTAAGTACATTTATTATTACACTTAAAAAAAAAAAAATTGTCTTAATTTATTTGTCACCTCCTTAGTTGCTTACACAAGTAAAAAAAAGAAAATTCCACCCAGATTTACAAACAAGTCAACTCTATAGAAAGCGTGTAAAAAAGAATACGAGTAGGTATTATAATTTTTCAATAAATTAGTAAAAAAAAGATTTAACCCAGTTTTAGAATGAATGGGTAAACCAATTAATAATTTCGGAAACATGCATGGACAAACATTCCAAAATGTGTATATTAAGTATTATAATTTTAAAGTTTGTTTGAACCTACTCACGTAGTGATTTATTAGTTACCTCTTACAAATAAAAGTGTATAAATGAATAGGTATTATAAAATAAAAAAATGCTATTATTTCTCGGCTGGGCTGGGAGATTAGTACTACTGTAGGGTCGCACTACGTGCTGTGCGACAGGATTTTCCTACAGTCCTGCAACCCAAAGGGGGGGAGTAGTCTGTAGGGACGTGTCATTAAACGATACGTCAGGATTGAACAGTTGGTTCAGCTTTTTTTTTTAAATTGGGAGATGGGAGGGCCCCTCCGATGAATTTGCCACGGGCCTCGAACGGTATAGTTACGCCACTGTGTAGATTTATTTAGAATTGAGACAGATAACAAAATTAATAACTAATATAATATCACTCTTGAAAACACAATAGTCCATATAGACTTATAGTTACTGAATATTGATTTGTTGAAGTCGGGGACCATCTTCGTCTCTAATATTATTAGCGACGGAAACTGATCAGGGTTGTTTCCCTTTCCAGTGGTCTCTCATCGCCAGCTGTGACAACGGCTGGGGCTTTGGGTTGGCGGGCATATTTATTTCCGCCTAAGCTTCAATTTGCTACTATCTTTGATAGGAGCGTTGATTATAGCCCTACTGTCAACGATAGGAGCTAAATATTTCTTTTCATTCTTCTTCTTTCTTTCTCTTTCTTCTTCTTGTTTAGTTCCCCGGCTTCTCCATTGCTGTTGTGTTATCATCTTCCTCTGCTGATGAAGGTAAGATGAGGCTTTTCGGGTATTCACGCCTATCGGGTGGGCGGGTGTGGTGTGGTGCGATATCGGCAATCAATAGGTGACTGGAGGTGGTCGCTTTTTTAAATAGGGTTGTCGCCATTTTCTTAATAAATTCGTCTAGCGGCTCAACCTTCAGGCCACGCGCTATGACTTCGTTCCGCACGTATCTAGGAGCGCCTGCGATATGCCTGAGCGCCTGGGATTGCTGCGCAGTCATCTTTTGGCGCGCGCCTTGATTTGTTGAAGATGGAAGTGACTGAGGACATGGCCAGTTCGCTAAAATCGAATCATTATAAAAAATCAAACACCTACTAAACTACAACAAGGATATCTTGTTTACAAAAGCGTGTCAGAATTTATTTGAGATTTTTACGGCCTGTATTGCATCCATAACATTAATCATTTTGACGCCCGAATGAAGAGAAAATCTGTGTGCAGTCGGGGTAAAAACTATTTATTTTTAAATAATTATCTGTATAAATAAATTTATGTAAACAGTGTAATTTGTTATTGCCAAGATAATAAATAAACTTTCCTTTTCCTTTTTCCACACTTGAATGTACTACTATTGATTCTTAGCTATGGTAGCCTTGATAAATAGTGAACTTCTTTTCTTAACTACACTTCGACCGAATTTTCAACGAATCATAAACTGACATAAAATAAGTTTAAACTTTGGTAAAATTGATTTTTTTTTAAATATGACAAACGAAATCAAACTCGTTTCATGTTTCTCTACTGTAATGCAATCCTGGATTGATTGAACTTAGGATTATCATTCTTTCAAGTTATATTTGATAAATATATTTCCCGAGTAACATTTGATAACATTTTTAAAATTAAAGATTAATCCGACAGCAGTCAGAGGAACAACGGAACCCTTATATTGAATCACTATATGGTCCGTCTGTCTGCCTGTCAAGACCCTTTTTATCCGGGAACGCGTAGATGTATCAAGTTGAAATTAACATTTAATACTTATATCTCAATCCCTTGAAGCTGTAAAAATATGATGTTTCTATAGCAATGCTAGATTGACACAATCCATTTCGAACTTTTTTTTGTAACATTTCGCAGGAGTCTCAAAAATATAAGGTACCTATAGATCTATAATTATGAAATTTACAAGTTTTTGATAAAAATGTACAGACAAATATTTATATAGTTTCTACGAAACTCTGAAAACGGGAAGAACGAACGGTCCCTCTCGCACCTTAGCAGCTTATCGATCAAATAAAATGACTTTGTCTCTTGTATTTATGTATTTCGTGTCACTATCTTACACTAACGACTAGATTAACGTTCGCGACACTCAAACGATTGATGATTGAAGATCAAGCGATTGTCATATTTATTAATTTATCGATAAAGTACACTACGTAGAACATATACGTTACAAGTTTATATGTACGCCTGATTCTTTAAAATACAATTTCAAACCAACAAATGTAATGTGTCAAACTGTCTCTTTTATATTCGAAATATGGAACCGGCCTTCGTAGCGAAATACGTCAAATTAATCAAATTTCATTGCACACGAATGAGTAGACACAAATTAATGAAAATGTCAAAAATAAACGGAGTATCTGGACCGTGGAGCGTAATAAACACTCAAGGGTAAAAAAATTAACCAATGTGTTATATTTCGTAAAAACTTGATGTACTTACTTGAAACCTTATTTAATTTTAAAATAGAATAATTTTACTTCGATTAATACAGCGGGCGATAATTTATATATTAGTAGAAGACTAATGTAAAGTTTACTTTAACGATGTATATATAAGGAATTAAAGTTCATTTTTAAATTATATTTTTACTCGTTATTTTGTTTTATCAAACTTAATCTAAAATTAATGTATTTTTTTGTTTTGATAATGGGATCTTATAGGGCGATATGTAACCATTGTAGAATCCGATCACCAGGAGAAATATCAATGTGATCTGCTTGGGTACCACTTCTGCCGCAAAATAGCAATGTTCGCGTTGCTATGTTCCGGTGTGAAGATTATTACTTACTTAGTCATATAGTAACTGTAACCATTTACTGTTAGGTGGTCAGTTTGCTTATCAATATACAGCTATAAAGTATATATTTAAAGTTTTTATGTCTAATGTTCAATATGTAAATAATGGTTTCCATCACATATTTGTCCAATCTGAAATAATGGTCATAACGCAAATAATGATACTTTAGGTCTATTTTATTAGCCTAGCCCAAAGTAAGCTCCGTAAGGCTTGTGTTCTAGGGTAACGGATAGACGTACATATATAATACATGTATAAATATTTTTGATAGAGATATATATTAACAACCATGACTAAGGTACAAATGCTTGCATTCATCACACAGACATCTGCCCCCGCCGGGATTCGAATCTGGGACCTCAGAGATGGCGACACCTTGAACCCACGTACTTACTACGACATACTCGACTATGGAGGCCGTAAATATAAAATAAAATTATATCTATTGCCAAATAGCCTAATGTAGTAACATCATGAATGGGATGTGAATCATTGACATTTTAACGTAACTATATTATGTATATATTTTTATTTTTATATATATTATATTTTTAACACGATGATGATGACATATGGAAATAAAGGTTTACGTTAATAAAATATTCCAATCTGCAGTGCTTTTGTTTCTGAAATATGCAATAGGGTGTTGGTAGGAACGGAGATGATTTTGTATATCAAATATTAGTTAGTTTCTGTTCACAGTTCCGTTCTGCTGTAAGTGGAAACTAACCATGATTGAAATCATTTATACAATCATTTTCATTTTATATGAAACACGGAGGATAACTTTTTTTTTTAATTTTTAGAGTTGATTGAATTTGCTCCTTCAATAATTAAATAGAATGCATATGATAAGTAGAAATTAGTATGAATCAATTATTGTTGACATTTGTCACATTATGTAAGATGGGCGGTGTTGATTCAGTGTGCTGCGTCATTTGTGTATTTCTACTTTATTAAAACTGCCAGGAAATTGGAGTATTGATCTGTCGTCCGCTCTGTTATCTGCTAGCACAATAAAAGATTATATTATGGTATTGCACAAAGAATTGGGGCGGCAGTGGACATTTTATTTCCTTATGTCGTGGCGCCCATGTCTATAAGTGAAGTAAGTGATTTCAGTTGAACGCCGAAAATATTTTGTAGCGCATCGATTTATATGTACTACGTAGAATATATGTCTATGTTGTAGCGGTTATAGCTACACGAGATGTACTTTTTTGGAGATATTGTCCCAACATTTTCTTATAAATTTCGTATATAGATATTTTTAATTACTTTTACTCAGTAATTATAATAAGTACATTCGACACCTGAACAGCTTTCAAAGCGATCTCTATTTTGTTCATATAGTATATATCGCACTAATAATACAATAGTGTATCAACTCAAAACGTCGTACTTGACATAATACTATAAACACCCGCAAAATTTGATTCCTCACGCGTGATCAAGACCGTCGTTCGATTAGTGCAAAAACAGAACAAGGATAAATTAAAAAAACTTATGTGACAGTTATTCAATTTGCAACTATTACATGAAGTGAGTATTAAGTTTATTGTTGATTCTGAAAAATGTTCGATTTTGAGTTGATACACTATTGTATTATTAGTGCGATATGATAAATCTCTTCAGATGTTAGTAAGTAAATTGTGTCAAAATAGAAATTGTCTTAAATCTATAGTAAATATTAATCATATTTTGCATCAATATGTCTGCTAGATGCACACCAAATCAATAACACTTTTTCCTCTTCCTGTATATGACAAGCAAGAATGTCAATTATATTACTAGGTGAAGTATGGATACGAATTTGTGAGTGGATTGTTTGGAGCAGAAAGCAAGTATAGCGATGACGATTAAAAAAAAAGAAACACAATCAATAAGGACTTGGACATAATTAAAATGCCTTAAATTTCGTCTAATCAATCAAACAAATAATAGAACGCCCTTCCTAAACTATTTATAATAATTTACCTAAGTCCTACGAACTGTATTAAATGCCAAAACTTTATGAAATAATGAAATCAGACGACAAACGGTTAATTATTACAAAGTTAACTGTTAAATCTCCGGCTTGTAACGGCGGAGCGTGACCCAAATTATCTTTTGAAACGCCATTTTTATTTCGCGCAGTAGCTTTATAAAGCGGGTGACATCGCGCTAAGTGCTATCTTCTTTGTTTAAGATTTTGCAGGTTCCGTTATGCGGACTGTAAGCACAGCTTCTGCAACCATGTCATTACTGGGCATTTTTCCTAGTAATTTTGCCATTACAATTCAAACAGTTGCATGGTTGGTTTCTCACTGAAGCATAGACTTAGCTTTATAAAGCGGGTGACATCGCGCTTAGTGCTATCTTCTTTGTTTAAGATTTTGCAGGTTCCGTTATGCGGACTGTAAGCACAGCTTCTGCAACCATGTCATTAGGGCATTTTTCCTAGTAATTTTGCCATTACAATTCAAACAGTTGCATGGTTGGTTTCTCACTGAAGCATAGACTTAGCTTTATAAAGCGGGTGACATCGCGCTAAGTGCTATCTTCTTTGTTTAAGATTTTGCAGGTTCCGTTATGCGGACTGTAAGCACAGCTTCTGCAACCATGTCATTAGGGCATTTTTCCTAGTAATTTTGCCATTACAATTCAAACAGTTGCATGGTTGGTTTCTCACTGAAGCATAGACTTAGCTTTATAAAGCGGGTGACATCGCGCTTAGTGCTATCTTCTTTGTTTAAGATTTTGCAGGTTCCGTTATGCGGACTGTAAGCACAGCTTCTGCAACCATGTCATTAGGGCATTTTTCCTAGTAATTTTGCCATTACAATTCAAACAGTTGCATGGTTGGTTTCTCACTGAAGCATAGACTTAGCTTTATAAAGCGGGTGACATCGCGCTAAGTGCTATCTTCTTTGTTTAAGATTTTGCAGGTTCCGTTATGCGGACTGTAAGCACAGCTTCTGCAACCATGTCATTAGGGCATTTTTCCTAGTAATTTTGCCATTACAATTCAAACAGTTGCATGGTTGGTTTCTCACTGAAGCATAGACTTAGCTTTATAAAGCGGGTGACATCGCGCTAAGTGCTATCTTCTTTGTTTAAGATTTTGCAGGTTCCGTTATGCGGACTGTAAGCACAGCTTCTGCAACCATGTCATTAGGGCATTTTTCCTAGTAATTTTGCCATTACAATTCAAACAGTTGCATGGTTGGTTTCTCACTGAAGCATAGACTTAGCTTTATAAAGCGGGTGACATCGCGCTAAGTGCTATCTTCTTTGTTTAAGATTTTGCAGGTTCCGTTATGCGGACTGTAAGCACAGCTTCTGCAACCATGTCATTAGGGCATTTTTCCTAGTAATTTTGCCATTACAATTCAAACAGTTGCATTATTGGTTTCTCACTGAAGCATAGACTTCTTCAATTGTTACCGCTCGTCTTTTACTTTAATATACTTTTTAACAAACTGTAGTCCCGTCCGTATTCAGTGAACCGATCAGTGAGTTTAATCATAGAATGATCAGACTGAGAATCATAGAATGATGAGACTTAGTCGACAAAATGAAGTTAATCTTGTTTTCTTCAGAAGAAACAGATCATCATAAAAGATTCCTCTTTTTTCACGTAAACCATGACTTTCACCATGGTGATCCCAAATTGCACCATTTTCTGATTATCATCGTTCTGCTTAGCCTTTCATTGAAGACAATGGTATATAGAGTTGCGAAATATCCTCAATTGTTGCTTCCACTTTCTTATTAAGGCGGGTTGATGTCGGGGCATAAACTTGAATAAACTTCAACAAATACTATTAAATAATTCTTAGGTACCTACCATATTCGACACACTTCCGACCTCTTCAACCACAGATATAGATATATCTATATCTGTGTCTTCAACTTTGTTGTGGGAGACTTGTATATACTAAACCCAACATTTCGTTGGGACATAATTTGGCCCTCCCAGAAATAGAACATGTTGTCAGATATACATATATCTATTCGTATTTCATATAGTCGCATAATAATACTCCAGAGCAACCTGCTTAATTTTTCTTCAAATTCTATATAGAATATCTTTATAACGAATAGCTTTACCTTGGTTCTCGGTGTTTGTAGGTTGCGATGCTCGGGGATTCTTAACACCCTTAGCTTCGGTTGTGCGCCAACTTCCATCAGCGTTAACATCGTATCCGGTGCTGCCGGGAAATTACGTGACTTACAGTGTTACTGTATGGATAAAAATATTTCTTAATCTCACTATATTGCACCAGTACAGTTGTTGTGAGCGCCAGGTTCTTTATTTTGGCAGTGTACTCCACGAGCCGATGAACTTTGCTTGGGTTTTCAAACTCCATTACGCCCAACGCAAAATTGTGATTCCTTAATATTTAAAAAAAATACGACCCCAGAGCCTTTTTATGAGGATAACGAATCCGTATAAATTAGTGTTTATTTGACGATAGTCCACAAATTAAATCTACCAAAAAGCGCAGCCATACACGCATTGTAATTATGCTGGCCATTGTAATTTCAGGGTTTTGGCGTACATGTCCGGAAAATTAATTATAGTGAAGCCTCGTAAAGTAATTACCAGCTAATGCTGAATTGATTTTTTGTACTAAAAAGATATATGAGTCATGATTGATAAGCTTTCACCATAGACTATACAGATCTACGGTTTCTAAACAGGAGATAAGTACGAGTACCTCCACTTACAGGGATAAATCTTATAAACTGTAATAAAACTTATATTCTGCTCGGGATAACAAAGAGTCTCAACGTGGAATTATATATGTAATGGCTTAGGAACATGCACTTTACGAGTACGTGAAAACATTCATACAAAAATTTTACATTAGTATTTTTTTTATTAGCTTTAGTAATTGCTAAATATAATAAACCTAAAATTATGGATGTAAAGAAGTTAGTCATATATTTTTGTATGTTTTATTAAATGAATGCGTCTAATACTTAATGTCATTGTTTCGTGTGGGGAATAATTAGTTTCCCTAATTGTTATATGAATGACGAAATTGGAAAGGTTAGGAACTACTAATATAGACGATTATAATATTCTATGATATTACGATTTGACACTTGTATCGCTTGCGCGTTTCCAATAATCCTTTTAAGCTCGCTATCATAGCGAAAACTCTGGGAAATAATTGGTTGGAAAGTTTCATGAAAAAATCTGGTTTCGACCTTAGCTTCGGTTTTGGTCAAAATATAGTCAAAACTTTCGACCCCGCCGAAACTCGAGTGTTCACGATTTTTTTGTATACGCATATAATATTTTTTAATTTTGACAAATCAATGATTGTTTTTATTTTTTAACACTACTTGTCTGTCTGTCTATATATAAATATATTACAACGCATTTTCTTATGTATTAACAAATGTTAAGAAACAGGAAATATCAATAAATAATCGTAATTTAAAATGATTTAATAAGTTTTGGTTTCGGTCGTAACAGAGAGCAAGATCGAAAGCTTAGTTTCGGTTTCGGTATTGGCTGTAAAACCACTTTCGGTCGGACAGTAGAAATAATATATTACTAAATATTTCTGTATCATGGTATAAGTCGCGTGAGAGGTGCTATACTGTGAAGAATAAATGCATTTTGCAAATTGACGATTATTTTTTTATTTTGGCATATATTTTGTATTTCAACAGTATATTATATACTGTTCATACCATTGTGCTTTCTATATGACGACCTCTGTGGTCGAGTGGTTAGTATACCGGTTTCAAGGTGTCGCCATCTCCGAGGTTGCGGGTTCAAATCCCGGTGGGGGCAGATTGTTATATATTTCTATGAAAAATATTTATATGTATATATTAAACATATGTACTTACAGAGCCTTACAGAACTTACTTTGGGTTAATTGCTGTAAGTGTAAGAAATATTTAATATTTATTTATATCTATTTTTAGGTTTCCGTCAAAAGGTAAACGGAGACCCTATTACTAATACGTCGAGTTTTATTGCCCCTTTTTGCTGGATATTGTTAACGGCAACTTGAAATATTGACAGAATATTTAGATAAATAATTACTTTAAAAATGAACAATTAAATTAAAATAAAACATATTGAAGCTTCCATACTACAGTCATATTTTTTGTTGCCATTTTATAGATAATAATAATACAGACTTCGTCCTGTCAAAAAGATTTGTAAAGTGGCAGTTTTTTATTCCTACTTATTTTATAGATAATTTTACACCTTCGGTTCGTTTTAATAAGATTTTCTAAAGATTTCTATAGTAATCTAGTACTAAATATAGCCTATGTTACGCAGTGATAATGTATCTTTCTAATGAAAAAAGAATTATTAAAATCGGTCCAGTATTTTTTGAGCGAGTCGCGATTCCAACGACGCATTCCATTGCGCCGTCACGCTCCCATGCAGCTCTAACGCCCGCACGCACCGCTGCCATCGTGGAAAAGGAGCGATGCAATCACGCCGCTCGGGGTAATCTTCTCCTCGCAATTGTTGCGCTGAGGTAACTGGCCGGGGCTTGTAGCCCCCCTCAGTGGTTTCAATCGCCAGCCATTACAACGGCTGGGGCGTTGGGGCGATGGGAACGGGTGCCCTCCCTGAACCTGTAACATCTTTGTTTCTTTCTTGTGGTTATTCACTCTCTTCTGTACTAGACTTCTAGGAAGTGACTTCCTGTCCGGGAGCCTCGCATGGTGCGGGGCCAGATGTTTAAGGTGATGATGTTCAGAGCTGCTGGCTCTTCTGAAGATATTTGTGGCTAGCTGATGAATGTAGGCGTCTAGTGTCTCCGCAAGGCTAGTGATTGTTGTGCCGCCAGTCTTTTTCTCCCTAGTTACCCCGTCAGCGCGTACCATGCGGGCGCTGCATACGTTAATCGTGGGCGGATGTACTGCTTGCATATGGTGGTCTTCGTACATAGTGGCAGCTTGGATGACAGTATAGGCTTGAGTAGGGCTCGGGTAGCGCGAGTTAGGCCTATGATGTTGTCCACGTGTGGAGTCGTGGATGAGGCTGTCGATTGTGACTCCGAGATATTTAACTATTGGTGTCCACGGTATGGTGTAGCCTAGTAGGCTGAGGCATGGTGGTATGACTGCGTTGCTGAGCAGAATGGCTTAAGTCTTGGCGGGATTCGCTACCAGTCGCCAAAGACTCAGCCATTCTGGTAGCATGTCTAGCTGTCGCTGGATCTTAATGGCCGCATGATCTAGTCTTATAAAAGTTGCCACGAAAGCCGCGTCATCGGCATATAGTGCTAGCGAGACGTCTGGCCTGGTTGGTAAATCATTAGTGTACCAGGAGTGGCAGCTACCCTGCTGAGATGGTCTTATCGGTGGTTGTGGTGTTATTCACCGCAACGTGGAAGTGGCGTCCTTGCAGGTACGAGGCCAGTACCTTTACAATACGTTTTGGCAACGTGGTGGTAGTCAGTGTATAGATTAGGCCTTCGTGCCACACCCGGTCGAAGGCCTTTTCCATATCAAAAAAGATCACGCCGCGCGGGCTGTCCCCGCGAGCGCCTTCCCACTCTTCGCCCCACTCGCGACAACTCGGCGACTCGCGCAATGCACATGCGTAACAAGCTCCCGCCAAAACTGAGCTTCGCGCCAAAGCATTGCTTCTCTTATCTCCCATTAATTGTGATTGGTCGAAAATCAAATGTTTTGATTGGTTGCTAGCTTTAAGGAAAAATGCAATGCATATATATAGCATGTAAGCAAATATTAAATACTCACTCACTCTCTCTTATCACATTCACATGGAGTTTCACTACCCCATCCATACGAGGAAAGTTACATACAAAAATACAAATCTTTCCTCTTTATAATATTATTAGTGTATTGTATTATTAGTGTAGATAAATAAGATTACATCTTGTCTAATATTTTAAATGCAAAAGTAATCTTTCGCAGGACTATTGCCTGTCTTAAAACAATGTTTAAATATGTATAAAAAATGACTTTAATATCCGCGTCTTGGCACGTGGCCAGTTAACGTAGATGTAGCAGGAAGACTGCAATAGTATATGCTCGTTAGAGGAAATTAAGCCTCCTGTTAAGAGAACCCCCGGAACCGGAAGGCGCAGCAGGAAAACAAAAGATTTGAACAGAATATTATTGAGAGCTTTTATGGACAACGATAGGTATATCCTGGGTGTTTTTTTTTTAAATTCTTTTTTGGTTGTCTGCGGACTCTTTGGTCCGCACTCTTTTTTGTTTGTTAGTTTTTTTTTTTTACATTTCCTTATATATTATTTATTCTACAAATAACATATCTGAAAGGCAGGTTATTAGAATGTACGAAACATTTAATCGTATAATTTATACATTGTAACGACATGCAGTGATTCTTCCTCTAATGTTGTAAATTACTGTATATTTTTTATTGGTGAATCCAATTTACCTTTAACTGGATGCATTAAGATTTGTTTCTAACATACTTTGTGTAAATGTTCAGTCATTATAAATAAATTAAATTAAGAATTAAAAATATAAATGTAACGAAACAATATTTACTGAAATATGTCATTAGCTATGGTTGGTTTTATGGTTTTATTGATATGTTGCTTTTTTCAGTTTTGTGAACTTTTCTGTTTTCAGATAAGAAGGCACACATCCATCAAACGTGAAATTTTTATAGAAATAACATCAAGCTCTTTTTTTCCATGGCAAATTAAATAATTTTTTTTTTGCTCTATGGACTATAGGATCATATCTAGGACGTGGATATAGGATTTCTATAAAAACCCTGAAACCAGCGAAGAGAATCTTTTCTACAACTACTATCTGGTATTTCCTTTGTGTTAACATATTACTAGGGGTTTTATTTGAGTGTTTTTGCACAGGTTCGAAATGAATTTCCTGCTAAATCGTTAAGTTTACTTAGTGTCTATTTAATATATAACTTATATTCTTTGTATATAATACTTTATTTCTCGCACTGATACATTACGTTAGAAATTAACCCTTTCGTATAATCCGCACTTTCACTTATTTAATTCCAAAAATGGCATCTTGCATTTAAGTTTTATTTGCTTTTTTCCCTGTTTCAAACTGGATTTGCAGTTTCCGATGTAATCATATCCTGACATATCGCCGTGTTGGTATTTATCAATGCCTGCATTAATTTTAAACGCAATTTTCTCACTTACCACATTATTGGCGACATCATTATTGGAATTTACTTGTTTGCCCTCAATATAAACAAATCTTGAGTTACCAAACAAATTTTGAGTTTTTATCCAAAAACTTGAGATATCAATGTGAAGATTAGGTAGTAAGACGTGATATGTGTAGATATTTCAAACCGTCGCTACGCGATTATGGTACATTGTAATGTATTAGATATAGCAATTCATGAATAAAAAAGAGATTATTACACATTTAATAAAATTATTTATTTATATTTGAGTAAGAAACAGTTTACACTTAACTGAAAATATCTAATCACTAGTGAAGTTTCTACTTAATCATTGAAACATATTGTAAGTAGATGACAGAATAAAGCTATATACCTATATTAAGCATCAAAATAGTATCATCGAATTCGACCAACAAAGAGAGAACGCTATGAGTCATGGACAATATCACGAATGCTACTCTTAAACTTAGCAACATTTTCATTTTTGTAATAACAATTATTTATTGGAGAATTAATCTTTATGTAAATTTTATTACCTATAATGAAATAACAGTGCGTCCGTAGGCTCCACGAAGCTGTCAAAAGTATTTGACACATCTTCAGCTCTGCAGCATGCGATTACTTGTAAATGAAAATATTTTTTATACATTTACATTTTAACAGCAATGCAAATGATGAGATATGGATCCGAAACTTGACTTACAATGTGCCTTTTAACACGCTCAAATTCACCCAAAGTGCAATGGAAAGAACTCGGGATTTCTCTGTGTGATCGAATCAGAAATTATGAAGAAAAAGAATTGCGAACCTTAAGTGTCAGTGAGCAAGGCGTTGACCGCACGGTCTTGCGTGCTAATAACGCAAGACCGATCGGTTTGGAGATCTTTGAAGGAAGTCTATATCCAACAGTGAGCATATATTTTCGTCAGGCAAGACTTACATGAAAGGCAGAGCTTCTCACCTGGACATATCAGCATTCAGAGAAAGTTTTGGCACGCATCGAGTAATTGGATTTTGTATGCCATTTTTTTACTGTAATATTTTTGTAATTAATATATCGTTATTTAGTAGCCATTGTTTTCATTATTGTTTCATTACTTACTATGATGTACCGTCATCTAGTGCCCTATTTAACCGTGTTGTTCCCACAGGAAGCACAGTCTAGTATGGGCGTTTTCAACTAATGGCTACTTGTAAATTTAATTGAAAATAAAATGTTATATTATAATAATAATGGTACATTTTTACAAAGAAATAGCACAGTCAATAACTCTACCGTTCGGTTGCCATCTCTCCGCAATCTACTAAGCCATTTCAATAATGGAATTTATAAATTCGCCATGACAGTACAAACTAGGTTTGTGCTTGCTTAAAACACTTAAAGTTGTAGGCCTAGCTTGGGGAACAGATTTTCTCAGTTAAATAAATATCATAAGAAGTATTCTCTTAAGGAAAATAAATATTAGTTTTTGATAGATATATAATATTTAGTATTTGTTTCTTTCTCTTCCTAAGGACGGGTTTCAGTTAATATCAACTGAAAGACGAAATTTCGAAATTAATCTGGATTATAGATAAACGAAATTTTGTTCATCGTATACTGAAACTCCCGTCCACTGAAAATTAGCGTCACAGTTATCTGTGCTAATATTAGCTGAGTGGAGTCGCATTTGGTCGCCATTTGTTATTAATTTTTTATTGTTGTTAATTTATTTACTGTATTCTGTATTATATTGTACCTGTACTTTAGCTTTAATATGTTAAATTGGCGCCTAATAAATAATTTTCTTTCTTTCTTTCTTTTCTGTATATAGGTTACTATTATTTGATACATATAACGTTCCAAGATCATCGAGGGCGGACAGTTACGAAATGCTGAATGCATTACTATAATCATTTCAAGTCCACAAAACAATTAAAGGATTAGACTGCCAATATCGAAATTATACAAAATACACCTTTCTGACATCTGTAATAGGGATACAAACTTTTTTTCCTTCACCGTAGGAGCGTCAGATAAATGTTCACATGAAATTCGAAAAATGAAACGCGAATCGCGAATCATAGACAAATGCCGAGACCATAGTGTCAATTACGCTCCATTTAAGTATGCCGGTATTAAATATAATGATCGTCGTTAATGTAAAATACTTTATTTATTTAAAAAATTCCAAGTGGCAGTCCTATGTGCGATGTAGCAAGCCAAATTTTTGTTGTTTTGTACATTGACGTGCTCGGCAGTGGGTAATTGAGATGGTGCGAATAATTTCTCGCCATCTGAATAATTCGTACCCACCCATATGGAACTACAAAGAGTTGACTTGCTGTATCGCGTTATATGTTTTACTTGTTTAAAAGTGAATTTATTTAGGTACACATGCATGTCAATATATATACAAAAAAGTTGCTAGAAAGCATCGATAGCGTTCTCTACTCGTATATTTTGACAATGCCTAATGTCTATTGTAATACGATGATTTACGTTTGAAATCTTCCGATCATCCCATCCAAAGACAATGTGGACGTCGAAGTTGATTTACGACTATTTTCAATAACTTCTCTTGCAATGAGGTCGCATACTAAAGATATTTTTTTCACATACTTCATATTAATGCCAACGTTGTTTTCACTAAACATATTTGGATACAAAGATTATAGAAAACGGACTTTAAATTTTATGAAGCGAGCATTATATCCGCCGACTTACATTGACTCGTGCGATACACAGCAGTATTATACCTCGTAAGAACATAAGTAGATATTGCATAACATCACTTTATCCCATACTTTCTCCTAGAGCTGTACTGTTGTTGGTTAATCGCGATGTTATACTTTACACCTTTATATGTTTGTTATTTTAGTTCCTTTTGTAAAGATTTCTCTATTTTAGCATGCTTTAGAAATACTTTGCTAGGTATTACACCTTATTATTTTACACTTGTTGCGTTGATCCGACATGAATCAGAATTCTAATTTAATTACTAATTAGTTGCAACTCAGACAACAGCTGAAATGTTGTATTTTGATATCACTAAAGGGCGGTGAACTACAAACATAAAAGATTAATTATCTGACAATAACTTATAACAACAACTTATAATATACAAATTATTACTACTAACGCATAAATCCACAATTTCTATATTAAAACGGAAATATAGTCGTGTCTATATTTCCGGCTTATTAAAGACAAGACAATATTAAAACGGAACTGAAGTAAACATTTATAATATCACAATTTCCAACAGAACAATAACCAAACGTAATACGCTCTAGTGAATTCGTAAAATAAACATTTCGCAGTTACGCCATTATCAGCCGGATTTGGGCATACAACGCGAGTTTACTATTTCCATTGAAAGTTGTCGAGTCCCTATATTAACATTCACAAGTTTACGAGCGCTAACGTAACTCCGTCTAGCGCTAAAGGAAACTTAAACACAAATTTAACTAACTGCATAAACCAACACTACGTTCAAACTGGCAATAAGCTTACCTATAACTCTATTCACAAAAAATTTTAATGTTCTAATAGAACATGTGTTAACTTTAGCATTATCAGTAAAAATAAGTTAGTTCTTTTTGATAACACCGTAACCAATGTTGCGGTGATTCGAGACCGATCTAGGCGCCTCAACCGAAGTGAACTATCGCCCAAACTCAGCCTAAGCCTTTATCCTATGACTCCTTGGCTCGTAGTGAAAGCAGTTGCTCCTCAGGAAAAGACGCAGTGCGAAGTTGACTCATTCAAAGTCGTACAACTTTCACTCAAAAGCACTCTTTTTATTTTCACACAAAATATATGTCTTTAAATCCCATAATATTTATATGTCTCTTATCTATGAGGTAAGTACAAGAACTCTTACGGTCGTCTTTAAGCAAAGCGGTTCAACAAACATAGAGATTTATCTCTCAATTTTCGCACAGTATAAAAGCAATGACCGCTTAAATTTTCGAAACAGTGTTGTAACAAACCAAACAAAGGAATTACGTTATTACAAGATTAAGGATGACAATGAGATTTTAAATGTGTTTCGAATAATTAATGGATTTTTGTATTTATCATACAGAACTTAAATGAAATGCACTTGTATATTTTTATTTAATAGTTTATATAAAAATTGAGTTGTTGAAATACATTAGTGCCACGCTAAGTATCGATTGCATTTGAAATCAAAATAATCGTTATTCAACATAGGCCTTATTGACATCAAAATAAAGTTTAACTTAATGTTCTAAAGAAGAAAAACCTTATACGTGCAGATAGAATGAGGAGTAAAATTTACTCTACACCAAATTTTAAAATTGGGAGAGGATTTTCGAGAAGAAAAGGCAAGAAACTCTGAAGATCTAATACAAAGGCCCTGATGGTATTCCGGTAATTGTGTTGCAGAATTCTGCACCTGAGTTGTCTCCTATTCTTATACGCCTGTACCGCTTTTCACTTGAGACCGAATCAGTCCCGAAGTCTTGGGAGCAAGCTAATGTGCAGCCTGTGCCCAATAAAGGGAGCCGGGCAGATCCCTCAAACTACAGGCCAATTTCGGTTACCTCCATATTCTGTAAAGACTATGGAGCGTGTATTGAATAATCGACTCCTGGCGTACCTTGAAGATAATGATCTCCTTAGTGATCGGCAATATGGATTCCGTCGAGGCCGGTCCACTGGGGATCTTCCCATCAGCGATCATCTCGTGCTGCTTGGTATAGACATCTCGTCCAACTTAAACTTTGGCCAATACATCGAGTACTTGGCAAAGACTGCAGCTAAGAAACTTGATATCCTCTCCAAGGTTAGGCGGGGCAGCTTCTAAACCTTTACCAAGCTCAAGTCCTATCGTGTATGGAATACTGCTGTCATCTTTGGGACGGCCAAATACCAACTGGCTGCCTTGGACTCAATCGAGAAACGTGCTAGGAAGCTCATTGGTGACTCACGTCTAGTAGAGGCTAAACTGCAGAGCCTCGATCACCGACGCAAGGTAGCCTCTATGGCCATCTTTTATCGGATACATTTCGGAGAGTTTGCGATGGAATTGCACAATTTGATTCCAGCATCCCCATTCCACCTCAGGGGAACTAGACGGCGGTTGGACTTCCACCCTTATGTTGTTGATATACCACCTATACGCACTAAGCGTTTCGCTTCTACTTTCATAATGCGCACAGCAAAGGAGTGGAATTCCCTCCCGCCGGATATTTTCCCAGATAAATACAATCTGGGCCTTTTCAAGGCAAGAGTGAATAGGCACTATCTGGACAGGCATGGACCATCTTCGGCCTCATTTTCACTTGCTATCAGGTGAGATCGAGGCCAAACGCCTGTCCTAATTACATAAAAAAAAGAATCCCCCTATAATATAAAAAATACATTACACGCATTATTAAATAAAGGTATACACGAGTAACAATAAAAATATTACCGCTATTGCTGCCACAACAACATTGTTTTCTCTTTTAAAGTCTTCTCGTTTTTATTCTCGAATTGACTATTCAATTATTTGTTTGCAAGCACGGGGCTTAATAGTAGACTATGCCTCGAGGCGAAGCGCTTATCCTTTGTTACATTGATCCACAATTGACTACAAGTTGGACCGGAATCTCGACTTCGTTAGGAACAAAAAAGTACAAAACTTTTTGAAAAGGCTACAACTGTTGTACAACTTCGCCGGCGCTTGTGTGCAACAATGCTAGGGTGATTTTTTACTGTAACTCGAATATGAAACTAACAGTTATAAAACTCATGCACGATGTTTTTATTGAGCATTTTGATCATTAATAATAACAGAAACAATAATTACGCATAAATTATCTAAATATTTTAAAATAGCTGTGTATTAGAAATATTTTATAAATGAGGTCAAACTTTGATAGACAGGGGAATAAAATAATGCTTTTACTACTGTATTCGATACTAGTAATTCATAATATTTTTAAAGATATGCATTTTTCATTCTATAAACCAGTTTTCCTAATATAAAAATTACATTACAAAAATTAAATTACAATGTAAAAATTAAGCGAATTTTAAAAGTACACCATGCGAGTTTATCATTCTAAAATGCCATGTTTATTTTGTTTTGCATTATATAAGTAATCATTAAGAACTTTGTCTTCAATTTTTACGCGTCGGCATCAAAATACCAACTAATTAAGTATATCTTGAAATAAACCAAATATACATGAATGCTAATTCACTAAACACTACATACGGTCTTATTTTTGTATTATACATATATACGAGAACGCAGTAAACTTAATAAGACTTAGACCTTATTAGGAGAAAAACATTCCCAAATAACATTAAGTAATCCTTTTTTTATATTTAATTACCTCTATAAATTAACACTAAATATGACCAAATATCTTATTTATTATTAAGTCTTATTAAGTTTACTGCGTTCTCGTTAGCCCTATTCTCGGTATAAGCGGACGGGCTGTTTCGGGCAGAAAGCTCCGCCCGAGGGAATGCTCGAGGCTTGACGCTCTATGAAAAGACTGTAGGAATCATTTGACGAAAAGCAACACAAATTAAGTTTTGGTCGAGAAAAATTATGAGATCATGAGAAATATTGTGAGGTTTTCAACATTGAAATATTAAGTTAACAACACTGTATTTATTGTTTTCTTTGCACCCCGACGCCGAAACTTTAATATCAACTTATGGGTTTAATACCTTTTTAAAGTCAATTGTACGAGTATATTGCTTAATGTAAATATTTGTATATTTTACGTACAGATTTGCTTTTTTTTTTATAAAATACAGCAACTGCACAAGTGAATTTGTGTAAAACTTATTTTATTCCCAATCATCTAAACTGCTCGTTCCAATTCAGAGGAGTAAAGTAATAATCTTATTGTTTGCTTCATTACTGCAACAGTCAAATAATACCCTAGCCGCTGTGAAATGAGGACAAATCACAACGCTCTTCTACGATAATCGTAACTGAGCAAAACTAACCTTGCTAAACAATCTGGAAAATTAAGCAGCTCGGTGTCGTTAAGGCGAGGCTTCCCAAAAAATATCTCGCACGAGCTTTACTTCATGGTAATAGAGTTAAAATTGCACATTGTCGCATATGTTGTGATCGAACGGAAAAAAATACTGTTTACTACGTTATAATAAATATTTTTGTTAAACTGGATCACCAATAAATTTTTTAACCTACTTATAAACTAAATAAAGTCAATCTAGTCTTTTTGTATGCATTTTATACATACTGGTACATACATATATTGACATATATACGCCTTGTTCCCAATGGGGTAGGCAGAGACCACCATGCATTTTATGTCGTTTGTTATATTTTCAGATTCACAGTTATTTAATATATTAATATATATTTGCAATTATTGCTTTGAAGAAGTTTCTTAGAAGTTTATAAGAAATCAATGCATCTTTCTATCAATGAATCAATCATCTTCTAGTGGCAAAGTTCTGGTATCCAGCTTTTTTCAAATGGGTGAAAACTATTTAGTAATAAATTTTCTAGTTCTTCATCTATATCTAACTGATATACTACTCCAATTCAATCACTTTTTTAAATTACTTTTTAGGGTTCCGTAGCCAAATAGCAAAAAACGGAACCCTTATAGATTCGTCATGTCTGTCTGTCCGTCTGTCCGTCCGTATGTCACAGCCATTTTTTTCCGAAACTATAAGAGCTATACTGTTGAAACTTGGTAGGTAGATGTATTCTGTGAACCGCATTAAGATTTTGATGCAAAAATAAAAATATAGTAATAAATATTGGGGGCTCCCCATACTTAGAACTGAAACACATTTTTTTTTCACAAACACATGAAAAATGATATCGAGTTTCTAAAATATTTTTTTCTAAACCGAATAGTTTGCGTGACAGACGCTTCCAAAGTGGAAAAAAGTTGGTCCCTCCCTCTAACTCCTAAAATAACAAAACGAAAAATCTGAAAAAAACATATGATGTACATTACTATAAAAACTACCAACGAAAATTGTTTTGAACGAGATCTAGTAAGTAGTTTTTTTTAATACCTCGTAAATCGTAAACGGCTTCCTTTAATTTCATAAATCAATGGTACGGACCCCTTTGTGCGTGAGTCCGACACGCACTTGGCAGTTTTTTCTCTTTAGTGTTGGGTCCATAAAATTGCATCGCGACGGCGTTCCATTATTTTTTTACCAGAACAAGAGTTATGTTTATTCAAGAGTATGTACGTGTTTGGCACGCTCTGCTGCCTGTATGGCTCGATCGATTTTAGTTTGAGAGGTGAGATTGAATTCGTATTTACTGTGCAAATGACACTGGATATATCTAAATAAAAATAATATTACGGATGTTAGGCACCAAATTCAAACGTTTGGCACGTTCTGCAGCCTGAACGAATATATAGATTTTAGCTGGAGACGTATCGATAAAAAAGAATGATTTAAAATAACAAAAAAGAACCCGACCGCAATTCTAAGTAATTTTAAAATGAAATACAAAAAGAAACATCATGTATGTCGGACACATTCTGGATATGGAGGCTTAGTGATTTGAGAGCATGCTATTGCAGATTACTCCAATTTATTAGCTAGATAACTTATCTAGTTAATAGACTGTTAATATATAACAAAGTTTTTGATTGTACTATTTGTATCGGGCTGGTTTTGATACTATTTAAAAAGATACATTTGAAGTCTGCCTTATGTTTTCGGGTGCTAAGTAAATTTCTGTGTTTTTTTCCGAAAAATGGAAAATACCGCCTTAAGACCTTTTGCGACCGTTCGGGGTCTGCTTGACCATAAACAGCAGGAGGCAAGGGCAATAAAGCGAAGAATTAGCTTTCCACTGCGCGTTTTATTAAGCTTTGAGTATACGGTTGCCATTTGACGCCGTAAAGATAGTCGGGGGAATTATATGTATAACATCCGTAAAGGCTTGTTTAAACACGCCGTAAAGGGGCTAAAGTTTGTGTGTTAGAGGCTTTATATCAGTTGTTAATAGTTTATAATGAAATCGCGTCTAATGCATATTAATAAATAACCACATGGGTCATAATAATAACAAACAAAGTTCCACAAAGTATTACCGATTTGCCTTTTGTCAAATTTAAATAATTTGTCAAATGAATAAAGTTTATTATACTGTTAAGGATTACTTAAATGACAACAATGCTTGGGATAAAATTTTATAACTTAATAGTTACAATGACAAATATTTTGACTATTTATAATAGTAAATAACATAATAAAACTATAGCTGTCATAGATATAATGGGAACTTGTTTAAACTTGTAAAGGAAAATAAACATGTAAATTGGGTTCAGACTATTTATCTGAGGCCAGCTTCTATTTGACCGACTCAATATAACGATATGCGTCATTTCACTCTTAAATCATATATATAAGTCGGGAGCCGTCGTTATCTATGTAAAGGATAACCTTTACATAGGTAACGACGGCTCCTGAGGTACGGAAGTGGGCAACTAAATTTATAGAGATAACTGTAGATGTAGGGAATTGCATTTCTGCAGAGGTTGCTTAACACTTCATCGTGATGGCTGCTTATAGATCACCTAGTTTTTCTATGCCTGAAATATTTATTGATTCTCTAGACTTAACTAAAATCGATCAGACGCTGTCCATGTCTTATCTTTGCGGGCGATCTAAATATAAAAATTACTGCCAACTGAAATTTAGCCTCGAAGTAACTGAATATACTGGCCGAGTACGAACTTTTAACAAATCACTATGGCAGCAATAGCGCTCACAGCTATATATATATAATATATATATATATATACATATATTAACAAGTAACTAAAAATATCGAGGTGGTTTGACAAATTTGAATCTTTCTGTCTCTTACTATCAAACTGAGGAATGCATTGTAGCCTTTAGTATTTTCGAACCGATGCGAAAAGAACAACGTTTACCAACTCTAAAGGCCGACAATGCATCTGGTATTGCAATTTGCAATAATTTGTTACAATAGCAAATATATCATTAAAATTATCATCTCTACTCGCAGAATAACCACCATGGATCACCTGTTGGTTTAACTTTTCTGCAATTAAAAAAAGTCTGATTATTTTTTATTTATTGAAAAATCATCTAATATGAAATCCAATTTCATATGATTTTCATATATTGGATTGTAAAAGTGACTAAGATGAAATGTATTAATAAAATGCGGGGATTCTTAAATTTGTACAGTTATTATATCCATTTTAAGTTATAAAAGTATAACTTTTTAAACAATATAAATTCATACTTTTAATATGTATGTATAACTTTTACATACATATATGTCACGCCTTGTTCCCAATGGGGTATTCAGAGACCACCTCTCTCCACTTGCTACGATCCTGGCACACTTGCTTCCTCTTCCTCTTGCTTCCTCCACTTTAATGAGCGTCTTCATGCATGCTCGTCGGTTGCGAGTACTCTTGACCCGGCCTTTTTTTAGGACATTTTCGATTTGATCGAGATATGTCCGCCTTGGTCGACCTGCACTGATTCGTCCTATCATTCTTACCTTGTGTATCTCTTTCGTTAATCTTTCTTGATTCATTCTTTCAACATGGCCGAACCATCTAAGCAACCCTTTCTCTATCTTTGTCACTACATCTTCAACTACGCCGCATCGCTCCCTTATCACACTGTTCCTGACTTTGTCTTTCAGATTCACTCCAATAAAACTTCTCAAGCTTCTCATCTCCACAGGATTAATCCTACTTTCATGTTTCTTCTGCCACACCCAACATTCATTACCATACATCAATGTGGGGATCAACACGACTCCATGCACAGCCAGGCGTGCTTTTTGTGATACGTTCTGGCTATTCATGAAGTTATGAAGTGCCCCATTTACTTGATTCCCTTTCAAAACTCTTCTTTCAATATCACCATCACACTTGCCATCTCTTTTAAAACTTTTAAAACTATAGAATTGGAAATTAACGCTTTCTTTATTTACATCTACTTAGTAAGTGCCTAAGCTAGAAGTGATTCACCGAATAGTGTATGAATGTTTATAACGCAGATTTAAGATTGTACGCAGTAAGATTGTTAGCAAGTCTATTTAAGCGACTTATTTAAAAATATGTCGGATTTTAACAGTAAGCGCCTCAAAGAGAAACAAAATATAAACGTAATATTATGCTGTCTCTTCCAATAAAGATTCCCATTTGCATTTTATAACATAACTGTATTCATTTTTATCGAAAATACTGCACCTGATTAACGTTATTTATATTAGTAACTTATTTAAGAGAGACACATACATTGATTTATATGTAAAGTGAAATCTAGATATGAATAGCACATGATTCCTGAACTAGAATAGTCCTGTATTTTAGATATGCAAGCACTATTTTCTAATACAGATTAACAAATAATAAATTACGTAAATTATCTACATAGTATCCGCATATTAGACTTTTTTTGTATCTTCATAGGTCTTGAATTGCTTTGCTGTGCCATAGTTATAATACATAATTTTGCTTTAATATGTTGTGCAGAATTATAAAAAACGTAAGATCTGTGCACTAAAGTATGTTTAGTTCCAATATTCAAGCAATATTTATCGACCTCCGTTTGATTTAGTTTTAATATTTGACGACCTCCGTGGCCGAAAGGTTCATTCATATTGCCGTTCGGATACAATCTCATTTGTTTCAAAGTAGCTTATCAATCCTTTATTGATAATGCGTTCAAGAAGCTTAGGTATCCTTCCTCCCTCCTCCCAACAGTGATATAGAGTGATAGTTCGAAGAATCGTCTGTAGTTCCATTTTTATATGTATATTGTAGTCACTGCTGCTAGTTTCCAGCTCCCTAGGAAAAATGCAGATGAGATATTTAAATAAAATATCGCAGTTAAAGAGACAGCAATAATGTGTCCAATAGATTTTAGAAGTTAATTAGAGATACTATCTGTAGTCGGGGCACTAATTGAATCAAGGGACCGAATGAGGCCCAGAACTTCCTGTGCGTTTGTAGAGTTTATAAACTTGGAGTCGAGCGGCTGTTAAGGTATGCTAATCTCTTGCAGGAAGAGATTCCTGGGTTTCACTAAACCTCATTAATATTGTGCTAACATGGAACTAGCAGATGCAAAGTAAGAATTGCATTCGTGGAGAGTTTCTTTTGCAGAGGGTCTTGAGTTGACGAGAGCCTCAGTAGAAGTCGTGACTCCATTCCTACCATTTGTACTCCGGAGTTTCTTTGGTAGATGCTTATATTAATTTATTTCCTTATTGAAATATTCACGCTTTTATTTACTGATTAACCCATTATAGGTATTTCTGAAACATGTATATATCGATGTTTTTTAAGCGATGTCAGGATTTTTTACGAGATTTCATGTGCAGCCTATCAAGGTGTTTTGAACAAATAATAAGACCCGTATTAGGTCATCCAAGGATTAAAAACTGATTTCGATCGGCTTATCTTGTTTTCATGAAGTTTTCTTGAACTTTGCTACTGGGTCCGAGATTTTATTAGAAATGACACTTACAGATTCATCGACTTAATTACTATTCGGTCATGAGTCTACCTTTACCAATTGTGATTTAACTAATTACATATTAACAGAATCAATTGAATGAGTGATTTTGACCTTACTGAATGTATATATATATATATATATATATATATATATATATATATATATATATATATATAGACGTATAGTCTATTGGTAGAACTTCTAAACCGAAACAAATACAGAAAAATTGTTTGACGTGAATCATATGTAAAGCCGTGCTGTATTTCAATTACAAGAAACATCTTCAAGAACCGAAGCCACGGCATAAAAGACACATAGAAAGAGATGTAATTGTCTATCTATAGCAGCTGTCAATTATCATCAACTACATATATACGCTGATTGATTTTGAGACTCTAGCAACGTAGGGTAACAGCACAAAATAATTATTCAACACAAAAAGTTTTTAATTGGTTTGCGCCACCGGTGACAGGAGAGTTGACACATTTTTATTCAAAAATTTATCCAGTCAGCCGACAACCTATTAACGTTCAATACTGATTCAGATAGACTTTTTGATATTCTTCCATCCTCCCCCCGTCATATAATGCATTAACTTTTTTGTTTTAGTTAGTTTTGAAAAGTGATTTATTTATTTTAATATGCAAGGTACATCCATAGTCAGGTGGTTAGTTCACCGGTTTCAAGGTGTACCTTAGTTATGATTGTTGAGATATATTTCTGTAAAAAATATTTATATATGTCTATAATATGTGTGTCTATCCGTTGCCCTAGATCCCAAAGTACAAGCCTTGCGGAGCTTAATTTACGCTAGGCTAATTGGCGTAAGTGTAAGAAATATTTATTTATTATTATTATTGTCACTTATGTCACGCATCTTTAAAAGACACGGTCCTTTATAAGGCGTGCGCGGGGATACAGATCCAACGCGTAGAGGCCATTTAAGCGACATTTAATGAAAGTGTGCGTGGAGTGTACCAACTGGGTCTAATATCTATCGGCACCATGAGAAATGCAACTAAAAAATATATTCAGTTAGATGCACAGAAACTATTGTCTTTAATGGTCAAAAAGTTTGTGGAATATGGCATTTATTATTATTTATGTCGCTTGTGTCACGTGGTTTTATAAAACACGATCCTTTATAAGGCGTGCGCGGGGATACAGATCCAACGCGTAGAGGCCATTTAAGCGACATTTAATGAAAGTGTGCGTGGAGTGTACCAACTGGGTCTAATATCTATCGGCACCATGAGAAATGCAACTAAAAAATATATTCAGTTAGATGCACAGAAACTATTGTCTTTAATGGTCAAAAAGTTTGTGGAATATGGCATTTATTATTATTTATGTCGCTTGTGTCACGTGGTTTTATAAAACACGATCCTTTATAAGGCGTGCGCGGGGATACAGATCCAACGCGTAGAGGCCATTTAAGCGTTTAATTAAAGTGTACGTGGAGTGTAACAACTGGGTCTAATCTCTATCTGCATCATGAAAAATGCAGATGAAGACTATACCCAGTTAGATGCACAGAAGCTATTGTCATTAGTGGTCAAAAAGTAAATGGACTATCGACGGACGGATTGATGGACGATTTTCACAAAAATTTTGTAAATACTAAATTGGCACTTACCCACAAAGAAAAAATATGATTTGAATTACTTATATTTTTAGTGGATTCATATTAACATTTTTTTACCGTGTCTGTTAATCCTTTCGAGACAAGTTAGCTCTGAAATTTTTAATCATGTCATGTATAAAAAATAAATATAAGATTAAATTATTTGCCTATTTAAAAATAGGGGTTAAAAAAGATACATCCCTGTATCTTCTTCTACCCCAACGTGTGGAGTGTTATTGGATAGGGCCTTCGAAAATATTAAGAGTATATGAATAAAATTTTCCTAATTAACTTTGTTAAGTTAAGAAGTAACAATTATTATTTTACTGAACAAATGTACTTGGTGAAGGAAAATGACATACGTTTTTGACACATCTTCAACCATGTCATCATTAATGAAGTATATATAAAACCTCTACTTATTAATACATTCTTTTCTCTTCAGATATGGCAGCCCGCACCACTCCCGCTCGCAATCGGTGAAGGCAGCCCGCTCCCGCACCGGCGAACGCCAACTGCTGGGCCTACCCCAGCAGCGCGCGCGCGTCGCTTCCATGCCCAACACTGGCGTTGAGGAGGAGTACTACAGACTGCGACACTTCAGCATTACTGGTAAAAATCATTTGCCAGATACTTGACTATGTAAATCAAGTCCGACAACAACTCCTCTCTCTGGACTGTTTTCAATGAAGAGCGGCCCAAACGTTTCAGTGACAGGATATTTCAAATTGACTTAATCCATAGGTACTGCTAAATATCTTATAACTCCTGATGACCTTGTACTTCTATGGTATACCTTGTAACCAAATTATTAATCTACCCAACTGCTAATCGTGTTGTAGCAGCGCCGGGTCTTTTTCATGCCCGAAAACTACATTGAAGTGGAGACTCTTCGCTATCACTAATCAGAACGAAGTTCAGTTAAAGCATGGTAGTAGATCATCTGATTCACTTTTAAATTACCTAAAAATTAACCCAATTGCTATATCATCTGTGGTAAGAATTACACTGTTCGACACTAGTTATTTCCTTTGTATTTAGTCCTGTTGTAGCAGTAACAAGCTCTGACTGCCCTAGAATAGTTACGATGAGCACATGCTCCAAATCTTTGAGCTGTGTTGACGCCTACATGTACATTCCCAGCAAAAATACAGAACTGCGCGGAATCAACCGTGATCGAGATACTCATTTTTTTTATTAGTTAACCTACAGTTAAATTATATTATTCTGCTATCGACCGCGATCTTTGCTCGTAATGTCTTTTTACTATTTAACCTTTTAACGCAATAAAATCATCAAAATAATATGTTTACGTGTTTTAATAAGGAAATTAAAGCCTTAACAAGCTGTAATGAACTAACTAGTAATGTATTGTTTTATACGTGGTTGAGATAGGCGCGAGGGACACACATTGTCTCTTTGGAAATAAATGTTGAGGACCCGTCTGGGTCTTTTCCCATTTCTTTTTTTAACAAATAAGAAAAATGGCGAGCTGATATTAAGTCGTCGCAGTCGATTATAGCATAGGTAGTCTTGTAAGATTCACAGCAAATCCACAATGCCAACAAAAACCACATATGAAGTAAAGTCCATTAATTTTACTGTTTAGCTTTGCTATTTTGCGATAGATATAGGTTAGACGAAGGTATCCAAACAGACGACCCTGCATAGTCTACCTCAAGTGAAACGTTGTGTGTGTCCCACAGCTGTAGCACTAGTCAAGATTCATGGGTCGATAAATATGTGCTAGATAGCGCAGAATTATTTCTTCCAACTTTCACCTTCGTAACTCTTATAGCCTGAAATGTGAAATTCTACGCACGGATGGAAGCAGACGACCTTACTCTTATTTTTTACTTTGACCCGACCCTAAGAACCTCGGAACGGTGCCGGGGCCGCTAGCAAGCACGGCGTCGATCCTTCCATTCGTGCACTGTCCATAAGCACACTCACGGTAAAGCTAAAGCTGTGGATGCTTCAGCATACGCCCTTCATAAAAAAATAACTTATTTTATACGTTATTTGTAGGATAATTTGTTTATTTCATGTACCAAAGTAGTTGAGAACTTAAAACCTTTGCTTCTTTCCAGGTAAAGGCGTAGTGAACCGCGGCGACTCCTTACGCTCACGTCGGTCTCGCTCCAATACGTCGGTAGCTTCGAGCGCCTCAAGCACCGAAGCAGCTACCAGGGCCTCTGCTCCCTGCTCGCTGGCATCATCCAGGTAAGTTCTATGATCGTAATAAAGATAGCAATCCCTTCGAATTTCTTCACAGGTGGATACAGATTGTATCGTTATGTTGCCCATCACTATAGGAGCGTCAGATAAATGTGAAACTCGAAAAATGAACACCACATAAATGTCAGGTTTAACCACGGATCTCCTAATTATTATAGTTCTGTGACCAGTTTTGGAACCACAGCACCTTTGGCGCTTCTTAAAACAAATATTTTTCTATCCTGTTTACATTATTACAAAGTCATCAATTTAAAGCAGGTTTCAGAATACCGAAATATAAACATTAAATCATTTAATAACATTATAAGTAACTTAAATGTCGTAAAAAATACTTACATGCGTTTTATTTTTTATTCAAGAAATTATTGATATTCAGTAACAACCTTCATTAGAGTATTTTTAAACGCTTTAAATCTGTAAAAAGCAATTCAGTAATACTTTATTGTAGGAAGCGTTAAAACGCGTCTGTTTTTTTTGTTGCAGTTTATCATTTTGACGGCACGTTAACGTTACATTTGATGAATTTGCATAAGATGTAGTTACGTTCTTATACTACAACGGTAGCAAAAAGGCTTACGGCCTGCCTGATGGTAAGCAGTCACCGTCGCCTATGGTTATTAAATAATAAAAAATAATTTAACATTTTGACCAATATAATGCCTTTCCATCGTCCACAGGGACTCGTCGGCCGGTCTCAGCGCGTACCGCGTGTTGGTGGTAGGTGCTTCCGGCGTGGGCAAGTCCAGTCTCATCGGCCAGTTCATGACCTCCGAGTATCTGCACGCTTACGACACCAGTATAGGTACAGTCACCCGTGCCTCTAGCACGAACCACTATCGAATTATTAATTTATTAATAATACCTCTACCTTTATGGAGCACAAACATAGTCTAACGAATCTACTGTTACATGTACCAACTACCTTCAAATATTCAATTACATTAACAAGACGTCACATTATTCATTCGCGATCTAAAAAATAGGTTTACTTTTCGAACCTCGCAAAAGTTTGTGCTAGGGGTACTGGAACCTACAATTTATTACAATATTCGCTGCACTTAATTTCAAATGTGTAAAAGTTACCTATTATATGTATTTATTTTAGATAATTTATTGTAAATTGAAGTCCTTTCTATTTAAAGTATTGGAAATTCAAAATGGCCATATTGAATTTCCAATGCATCGAGTCCTGCAGAGCGGGCGTGCTTTTTTAATCTATTTACAAGATTGCTAGTGTATTTTTGACAATGCTGTTGCGACTTGCGCTAGTCGTGTCGCGAGTTTTATTATACATGTTTTCTGGGCTTAAGTTTCTTAACAATATCTGCTAATTATTTTCAGGTATGAGCATCATCACTAGGTAGCTCATCGCGCAGCGCCTTTGCGATTGAAATTAATTTAACGTCATTCACCTATACTGTAACAAATACTAGACAAAAAACACAATACACGAGACACACAATGTGCCTTTTTGTACCTAAATTGTATCGAATTGTAGAATATTAATCTATAGGAGATTTACTAAACTGAAGAATGAGGGAAATACATATTATTTTCATAACATATTTTATTCATAACATAGCATTAGTAATTCATATTGAATCCAAAAATCGATTTCATACATTAAATAAATACGTTTAAAACAATGGAAATTTAGTAACTACCAATGATATCGAATCTTTCACAAAAATAATTATGATTAATTATCTAATCTTAAACCATCCCTGTTTATATCTCCTATAGATTAATCTGATTTAACTAAGACACTCCAGGACCGTACTTAGGATTTCATATTTTTTATTTGAAGTGCGTTTAATAATGTGTGTAATGTTGTACATAATTTTGGCGCCTGACTCTTTGGCTATTTTAGACGACGAGTCAGGCGAGAGGTCTGTGTGCGTGCTGCTGGCTGGTGAAGAGTCGGAGATCACATTCCTAGACTCGCCGCCAGACAACACCGTTGTAAGTTTTTTTCTACTCTCATTCAACCCTAACTTGACACTTTTTAACTTGACTACACATCGGGTGAAAGCGAGGTTCACGTGGTTCCCTCAGCAACTGAGCAGCCACCTGTTTTATTTTATAAGAAGACTACAATATTCTTAATAGTATTATTCAATCATAAGTCAAAATGCGAAAATGGATGAGAGGGCAAGTAACTTATAAAATAACAGCATAAAATTATACTTATTAAATTGATGTTTTTTCAGTCACACACTTATCTAACTGATTTTTTTTACATTTTGACTCTACGGTGTAATTTTTGCTTACCATTGTATGTTACGCTGTATTTATTTGAATTGAACTAAACTAAAACCAATATCAATAGTAGCTCCTATTTTATTCGGAATAAAGTACATTGTTGGCTAATTTACTTGCTTTCGTAATTATGTTATTAGTTAGCTATTGTCAAATGTATAAATATTTCATTAAGTTGTTTTCGTGGATAATAAGTAATTAAGGAAAACGTTACTCCGAAATAAGTGTCTCGTGGATAATTGTGTTAACAAGCAGTGTAGAATAATTAATCAAGACTTTTATTTATGTAGGGGGAAGGCTGCGCGCACGGCTACTGCGTGGTGTATTCAACTGCCGACCGCAGCAGCTTCTTGGAAGCGGAGCGTCGTCTGCAAGCGTTGTGGGCAGGCGGGCACACAGCACGCCGCGCCGTCATACTGGTCGGCAACAAGGCTGATCTAGCGCGCTCCAGAGCTGTCAACACTGACGGTGAGACTGTATACATTGTTATTTTCAGTAGTGATTACTATATGCCGTGAAACTGTCAGGTGTGACACCTTTTTCTTTTTTTTTTGTTACGCTGAGCAAAAATGCATTAAATTGCATACCCCGGCTGCGAAGAGCCGGCAGTTATGTGGGGCTCTTCTTCCCAGAAGGCTTCAGGGCCTAAAAACCTCAGGGATGGCCTTCCTCAGGCATGTAGGGAGCCCCCGGGAACGCCAGCGACTTCCGGGAACCCCCAGCGTTCGCTCCCCTGCCGATACAGGGAACCCCTCCTCGGGAAGGCGACAATACCTCCCCCGATCTCCTCCACCGACGACGCCCCCCGCCACGGAAGAGGCGTGGTCCCTTCCGGGTCACCGTATCCGCGGGTGCGACTTAGTCGCGCCCGCTGGCGACCCGCGGCGGCGCCGTAGGTGTGACACCTACGTATTTCTTACATCATGAGCATCACTTTTTGTTTTCAAGTTCATGGCTGGGACATTCATAGATACCGAGGTATTCAAGGTTTAATTTACAATGGTTTTATCGAGGTCTTTAACCAAAGAAAAACGTATTTATTTTGTTAATCTTCTCTTAAAAAGCACAGTATTTATCGTCGTTGCGAACTGCCATTAACGGCGCTAGGGCACGTTACATTACATAGTATTTGCTGTCGTTTGTTTTGTAAAATCTCGTAAAATATATCTCGCTATGTTTGTTAATGTAAGGAATATTGGCTCACACCATTTTATAACCCCTCCTACAAATTGTTACACAATGTCAAACTTGTAGACCACCTCTCACCCTTAACCTGTGACTAAATTTGTGGATAGCCTCTAATATACATCGCTACACATCAGCAGAAGAGTATGCTTATTTGTTATGTTGTCAAAATCCAGATATGTTTTTATTCGCTTGTAAAACGTACAATATAAATTACTTCATCAATTTCGTCAAAAGATAATTTTGTTTATTTTAATAAAAGCCATAAAATAGAACATGTATGAACATTAATTTGTTTGCTTATATCATAGGCTTCGCCGAAGAATCACGCTCAAAGTACAAACTTCTAACAAATATTGCGCACAGCAAACATTCTTTGTTAACAAACGCACAACACGCTATAAAAAGCGTACTCGGTCCCTTCGCAAAAGGACCAGTGACAAAGAGGTCTGAATAATTTCATAAACATGTATCGAAGCGGCGTCGACGTTGTGAACTGCAAATGGTTTCCCTTCTCAATTTTCATCCGTAATATAGAATTTAACTTTGAACAAAACCAACCCTCCAATTATATCCGGGCCGAGACAATTTCATCTGAAATTCGCCTTTTTGTTAACCCAATTAGCTAAAAACACCCAACTCCCAAATACACAGACCCTTGAGTCGACAAAATGAAAGGTTGATCAAAATTATGTCAACATTGCGACTAATATTTTTCAAAATAAACGGCTTAATCATTGCGTTTACATTTGTTTTAATCAGCGGTAAAGTATAATGGCGTAATAAGCATCAAAATGGAATCGCTACAAGCGGCGTTTTGTTGCGAGCAAAACGTCGCCATTATTACTGCCGTTTGTAATTTGTCAGGCGCAATTTAATTAAAAAATTAAATGAACGTGATAGCTGGAGAAGGGCGTTAATTTCTGGCATTGCATCGTAAATATCGCAAATGCTTATTAACAAATTTGAGGTTAAAGGGACTGTATTTATTTGCTATTTACGACCTTACCTTTGTTATATAACCTTTCCAAATACAATTATGTGAGATTACTAAACCGAAACAGTTTATTTTATGAAATAAGTAATCTTAACTGCGATAATATCAGAGCTAAGTACAGTCACTAAATAATTAAGTTATCTGTTAATCTGTTTGTAAAGTACTGTGTAAAAACTTCGTTAATCCGTAATACATGGTTATAATCGCATGTTTTATATTATAACTAAGCGAGAGTTATGTATCTTCGAATCAAGATATTTTGAACTAAAAAAATCTCAAATAACAACTAATTATCTTGCCTTCAAAACTATCTAATTACTTAGTTTAATATCTATTGAGGAGTTCAAGATCCGATTTTAAAATTCCGTCTGACATAATTACGATACGAGTATTTTGACAGACAAGACACCTGTAAGAAAAATCTTATATTGTGAAGAGTATCTTATAATAGTTAATATTCAGAGACTATAGTCTGTCAACCTAAAGGCACTTGTCATAATGGCATGTCCTGTCATCCGATTGCGCGATGCAGAGAAAATGTAATAGGAGTATGATTGTTTATCAAAATTAACTGAAAAGAAACAAGTCGAGTAGTTTTATACAAATAAATTGTAACACGCAATATACTAATTTTAACACTCTGGTCTTAATAAATATATTATCCAGCTGAAATCTTCCCAATAATGCATAACACATACATAAGTCCATCCAATGCCTGGTTGTGGCCAGTTCATTTGACATTACTTTTCAGTATCAAAGACGAACAACGTTTATCACGTGTTCATTTGTTTTTTTTTTTTCACCATCAACAGGTTTCCTTTGCAAGCCAGTTGGAAATTTAAATAAAACTCTAGATATCTACTTGGTTGCCATGTTTCGGAGAAAATCCGTATACTCGGCGTTAGCATTCATTTGTTCAGGACTACGGGACTTGTTTGTTTTCAGTTATAATGTATGTTATTTTTACTCATTTTTCTTAACGGCATGGTTCTTGTGCTAATTTCTGTTTTGCTACGAATCTCCCAGGAAACATTATAACCACTAAATTAAACTATTTGAATAGAAACCATTGTAAATGACACTTATTATCAAGGTGAGCAATCTGTGATTTGTTAAATTACTTGTCATATACGAATTATAGACGACGCTAGTCAATAGACAAGTTATTAAAAAAAATTAAACTTTTAAAAAGCATAACATGGGAATATAGTTTCAATTTTGCAGATTCTTTGGGGTAACTGAGTAACTCCTCCTAAACCTATAAAGAGAAATTTTATTGAAAGCTCGAAATCAGGGTATTAGAGCTATTTGCGGACTGAAACCTATGGATAGTTGTCGGTCATATTTCAAATCTCTCAAATTATTAACATTGCCATGTCTGTATATATTAGAAATTGCCATCTTTGTCAAGAGTAATCCTAAACTACTTCCATTAAATGAAATTATATGTAGGGGACTACGTCCCAGGAGTTTCAAAATCTGCGCAACTATATGTAGGACCGCACTTACGAAAAAAGTGTAGTTGAAATGGCTCCTAAAATCTATAACAAACTGCTAGACCATATAAAAAAGTGTAATTTAGAAAAAAATATAAAATTTAATATAATCAACAAATAAAAATATAACTTACAGAATTACTAATATTAAAATGTTATTATAGTATTAATGAATTCTTAATGGACAAGAACATAGTGTTGTGTTCTGCAAATAAATATTGATTGATTGATTGATTAAACATCTTATACATACTACTTAAAACATATTCACATTTGTTACTACACTGTTCTTAAGTGTTGAACTAACAACTTGGTTGACGACACATAAAACATTTGCGGGATCAGATGTCTAAATATAAAAAAAAATTGAAATATTACAATAAAAAAGAATTCTTTTCCATTAGTCTTTTCGCTGATTTTTCTAATATTTGATTAGTTATTTTTATATTCTTAATGGCGACAAATCCATGACATAGGTAATTCACTCGTTTCTGCAGAGTTTTAATAATCGGTTCATAATAAGTAATGTATAATTAATATATTTTATAATTATATAAATAACACGATATTATTATGATAAATATAATCCAATGAGAAAAACCGCACTTTGTATACGTGACTCAGTAAAATATCCACCCGAACGAATTCTTAATTGAGCCAGTATTCCTACTAGTGAAGTTATCTATTGTCTGCCAGTACATGTATTTCAATCCACTTTGAAATAGACTATTCAACTAATACGAACATCAGAAACGTTCGAGTACAGAGAACTGAATATGTGAACAATTCAAATCCATATCAACAATGAATTGAAGGCCGTAAGGTCTATGCTCGAATCACACGCTCATTGGACGGGAGGCTTATGTCGCTTTGACGATTCGACTGTGAATTTTGGACCCGTACGCAAAATTCGTAACATAGTTTTACGAACACTAGTAGATATAATTAACCATTTTGCCGTATTGTATATGTTGAAAAAAACAACACAAATAACAGATACTTTATGGATGATGAAAGAGTACGATATAAACGAAAGACTACTGAGTGAATTCTACGTATATACAATCAAGAGTTTTCAGAGCAAGAGTAGAATATGCAGAATAGCTTCAAAAATAGTTTCGATCGCTATAGTCTGTAGTTATTGCGGAGGCCTATGTCCAGTGTTTTTTGTTGAAATAATGACAATGAAACAATTTTCACAATAGTCTTTATGGAAAAAATATATACCTATGTCATGTAAAACTGGGATGATGTTTTCATTTTGGAACCTTTTTTTAAAGTTGCACATATTATTGTTGATGTGGGCGTAAACAAATTTTTGCAACATCGAAAATATATTAATGATAACACGCTTTGATATGGTTCCTATAATATTCATGTCATTTCATTTATCTATTATATCATTAATTAAATTTAAGTAGTCGTGATTTTTTTTAATTCGCGCTTCCAGAGGGCAAGACCTTGGCAACGTCGTACGAGTGCAAATTTATCGAGACATCCGTGGGAATCAATCACAACGTCGATGAACTACTGGTCGGACTGCTCACGCAGATTCGCCTGAAGCAGCAGCACGCGGATAGAGTCAGGTAGGTATCGTATGATTACTTACTGCTTTAAGTCCTACTGAAATGTCATAGATTTTTTTTTTCCTCAGGAGAGGAGGCTGAGAATCCATCATGGATACCAACGCAACAGGCAAGCAGGGATGCGTTGATTATGTCAGACTCCTGGTACTGTCGAGGCGGCTCGACTACACAGACCTACCGACTAAACTCAGCCTAGCCTTTGGTCCTATTGACCCTACTGGCTTTATTGACGAGAGGGCCGCACCTCAGGAGAGGCACGGTTAGCGCTGCCCCATGGTGAGGGCATATGCGCTAGAGCACGAATCTCCAAAGTGGGACCGGCCTGTATTGACGGGAACCTACACGTGGCTAAGCAGAAGGCTGCCGTTTAGGGGTAAACAAGGGGGGGCGACGGCTCAGACGCCGCCGCTTGCAGGTCTAGAAGTTCTTGCGTGAATTGGTTAGGGGGGTCGCTAAGGACATGTCGCGGTCTACGTGTCCTCTGCCGGTAGTGACTAGTGTTGCCTTGAGACTGGCTCACAGTTGGTGGTGTTGACGGGAATGTCATAGATTCTTCTCTATCGCTTATATATTTTGTTTTTTTTTTTAATAATGTTTGGTCCTCTGTGGACTCCTTGGTCCGCACTCTTTTTTTGTGTTAGTATTTTTTATGTCCTTATTTATTATCTATTTACAATTAACATATCAATTCGTATCGCTTATATTACGGGGACTGCTCCGAGGGATTGTTCGGATTAATTCCTGCTGCTAGTTTCCGCCACCGTTCTACGCGATACATAATTCATCCTTATCACCTAGACGCTTGGCAATCCACCACAATGCGTTTTTCCAGGAATTTCAAATTTATGATTTAACTGTCGCAAGAATTTATCATTTTACTCAAGGTAGGTTCTAAATCGAATCCCCATAAAATTTGATAATAAGACTCCGACAATTACATTGAGGGGGAGCGATAGCTTTTTTAATGATTTAATGCTGTTACCGCTCGCAACGCTGTTGGTACCACTTTGTCACATTGTCAATCTTACAACCTACGCAGAAATATAATATATGAATCACGATTAGAATGGCCAGTTTTTCGTAGAAAAGAGTCGGACGCGACTGGCTGGCTGGTGCGTCTTCTGAATAATCAAGTGTCAACCCTGTCCGGATGATGAAAGACTTTTTTTTATTGACTATACACGAGTAGCATTTGCAGGTCGAGGCAACGACTGGGTTTGATTGTGGCATGAGTTTTGGTTCTACCATCCACCGGATTATCGCTCCAAACTTAATTAACTATATAATAACTATGCAATACGAAATTTTTGTTATAAAAAGAAGTATTGTGTATTCTGACAGTTTTTACAGTGATCCATTCAGAAAAAGTCGAGGCTGTCAATTATAAAACAAGTTTTTTTTTATGTCTGAGACAGAGTTGACACATACCTACAAATTTTAAGAGTATGGTTCAGAATTGATCCATAATTCAGTAAGCGGTATGACGTAATCTGTGACTTCATCCATTGATACTACAGATCAAACAGAAAATAGGTACGTAGTATACTGACAGTACACGTCGTTTGTAAATAAGATGCTAAAATGTACGGTACGTTTCTAGGAAGCGAAGCAGCTCGCGCAAGAACCGCGCCCGCGCGCGTTCTCCGCTGGAGGTACAACCTGTCGCATCCGCCGCAAGCACACCCCGCAAACGCACCAGACTGTCCGCCAGTGTCAAGGTACATTATTCTTTATTTTGTCCAAATAAAATATCTCCTATATATATAATTAATTTAAATATATATATAACTAATATAAAATTAATTTAAATTTTCTTTTCTTGTATTAAGCATTTATACTCGTAGCAACGTACTGTTCTTTCTCGGATCTCCAGCAATTGCCATACCAAAAGTCAACTGTTTTTATTAGACTTTCCCGCAGAAAAAATGTATATTCGCGCGATACAATTTTCTAAATGGTATTTATGTATATATGAAAAAAACACTGAAGAATGGGTTTTTAAATTACGATATTTTAATACAACGTTTTATTTCCTACTTCAACTCCTTATAGTCGGTTTGACTATGTTCTTTCACAGGATCAAATTGGTTTTGTAGTTTTAGATTGAGAATTCAACAGACAGAGTTACTTTCGCATTTGTAATATTAATAAGGATTATTTTGTGTAGATGTATTAATATTAGCTATGTCGGTGCTAAGAAACGTTTAGTATTTATTTTTCCTAAATCGTGAACCGTTAACAGTTAATTACATATTTCTCTGGTACAGAGAGAGAACGGTATTAACTGTACCTATCTATATATATATATATAGATAGGTACAGTTAATATATATATAACGTTGTGATCTAAATAATAACAACAAAATATTACCACTAAATAGTTAATATGATGTGGAATAAATTTACTGTTGTAAAATGGGAATATTCTGCAAATATTGAAAATAAATGTAAACAAATCATAAGTTTCAGTTTTTAGAGAGGACACTATCAATCATCTTCAGTTAAAGTTTGTTCCATAGTGATTGATCACTTATTTTTAAAGATACGCTATTCTGTTTACAAAAGGATTACGACAGGGAACCAAAACATAAAGTATTCGATTAAATAATAATAGTATTATAAAAACCTGCTTTTTGTCGATAAAATTAATAATAGTTTCTCCATATTATTCTGACTTACATTACTAAACAACTACAATAGATATATCAAAATTTTAATTAAATGTACCATAACTACTATGTTATTACAATTTGAAAAAAAATAAATCTTAAAATGTAAGTACTCTAAAACTAATTGATATATACAAATAATGTCAAATTAATGCAATATACTTATACGATAAATAAATCAAACATTAATTATGTATCTTTATACCAGTGGCATATGCTTAGGCAACTCCGTCGTACCTATTTCTAAAGGAAATATAAGCAGTGAAATTACTGGTTGTTGTCAATTTCGTCCATAGGGACAGGCGAAGGTACTAAGCCATACTGCCAAATCTAATATCTATTTATATATAATGAAATTACTGGGTAGAGTGTTATGAAATGTTTTGTTATTTTTTAGAACTTGCTATGTCAAACGCAGCCGATTCTTTCTTTGAAAACTGGCACACTTGCTGTGGATAACGAAAGAGGCGAACTTCCAATGAGTTCGTCACAGGAGACGTATTTTTGAATCATTAGACGTAAATTTGGAATTTGAATACGAATACTAATCGTGCGCGAAATCATTTTCTACTGTTTACAATTTTATAGATTTTTGAATCACTCGATATCAGTGTTGTCATTAAGAACAAATTCGTAATTAAATTCCGTTTCACGCAGAAAAATTCAAAACCACAACAACAAAAATAAAAATCCCCCTATACTCACACGTGAAACGTATCACTGTCAAGGTCACGTCAGCGTTGGATATTCTACTAGTAGAAATCAAAAATGAGTGGGAACCACTCGTTGCGCAACGCACGAAATGAAAATTCTGAAATGTGAATTCGGTAATTCGTATACGAATCTCACGATTTCGAATGCGAATTGGTTTTTATTGTTTCAAAAATTCGTCTCCAGATCTATTACTACATTTATCTCACACGTTAACAACGTACTCTGTGGTTTTAGGTTTGTCAGATTTGCTATGAATCTTATTGTACATTTACTAATAGGAGACAGGAACTGCTTACAATCAACTGGACAGTTCTCTTGTATGTCAATATACAGCAATTAAGAAGCCAACTTAACACTTTGCCAGTACGTTAGAATTGGAACCATAAGGAATTAATACATTTCAGGTCATCACCTTCGAAGCCAAATACTTAGTACCTACACCGGTCTCTTTTTGGATTATTCCATAGGAAGCAGATGCTTGTATTGAATGTGAGCTTTTGTACCTTAACCATAATTGTTAATATATATTTCTATCAAAAATATGTATGTCTATCCGTTAGCCTAGATCCCATAACACAAATAATAATATATTTTTTCCAACATTTCTAGGTGCGCGGTCTCCTCGGCCGCGTATGGGCGCGCGATTCCAAATCGAAGTCGTGTGAAAACTTGCATGTTCTCTAGCACTCGGCCGCCGACCCCGTCGCCTGCTTCCCGTTCTTCGACTGCGCCGTGAACTACTCATAAAGGGACATAACAGCTGCAATTTAACGAAGTCACTGGTTAAACTCGATTTCCTCTAAGCTACTTTTTAATACGACTCAACATATTTCAAATTCACTTTAAAATTAAATTCACGTTAGGTCATCATTTCAGCCAATACACGTGCACTGCTGGAGATAGGCGTCCCCCAAAGATCTCCACACCGCATCGGCTGCTAGCATCCAGCGCCTTCTTTCGATCTTCACCAAGCCGTCTGCCTGACTTTCTGTCCAAACGGCCGTCTGTCCAAAACCCAACATGCCCTGCTCACTGCTACTTAAGTTTCGTAATTATTTGGGTTTATCAGTGACTCTGGTTCTTATGCGGATTTCATAATTTCTGAGATGATCACACAGAGAAACTTTGAGCACATTAGGTAAATATATCTTTATTTAAAATTTTACCTTCACTTTAATTAAATTCTAATAATACACGGTAAACTGCACAATTCAACATATTTTATTCAAATATTAGTTTTGCATTCATTTATTAGTTAATATTATAAATTATAATATTAGTTTTAGTCTATTATAATTATATTTTCTCCGTTACATGTAAATATTATGGAAAAGAAATCATTATTTGATTATAATATTAAATTTTTCTTTAATACCTATATATCTATATCATGGTTCTTTACAGTTTCCCATGTAATTTCAAAAGCAGTTTTTTTTTAATGTCATACTATATGCTTATAATTTATCATCGGGCATTGGGCTAATGAAATCTACACACAGAAGAATCGTTCAATCCCTATATATATATATATATATATATACATAAGGAAACGAGTTTAAACTAGTGAATTTGTTCCATTGAAATGTACGCGCTATGCAGATAACAAATTTGTGTACTAAAGTTTACATTTCTTTAAAGGAATGTTCGCAAATGATGCCACTATTGCAGTAGATAATGCCACCTCACTCCAACAACTTGTTCATAGCCTCAGATTTAATCTACTACTAGACACTTTAGATCATGTTTTGTAATAAATACGTTATGGACATTTTGGGAATAACATCGAGAGGAAGTTGCATTGACCATATTCCATTTCAATAAAAAATGACAAGATTGTAAACAATTATTTTTTGTCTCTTCATTCACATTAATTAATATATTTGTATTAATTACTATAGAAACTAGTTCATATTACATTTTTCTATCTAACTCAGTTATTAATTCAAATCTTAATTAACTATGACTTTCATGTAATTTATAAAATATTTTTATAAATTGTTTACAATATTCCTATTTTTGACTGAAGTAGACTGTATATTTATTTGTTTTAGTAATTTTATTACATTTAAATTGGTTGGTGAAATTTAAGAGTTAAATAAAAACAAATTTGTTTAATTTGTTCAATAATGACATAAACCTGAGTACCTATGTATTTTATATATTAGTTACAATAAACAAAAATGATCTTTCTTAATAATAAACTCAACACGCATGTGGATGTAGCCGCATTATGAAATGATATTTTAATGAAACAATTGTACTGTGCTATTATTTTAAAGAAGCACGATAATAATAGTTATGACTAATAATAGAAATAACTAAAGTGAAATTAACTTTTCAAAAAATGAATATATTTAAATTTACAATTGTGCAAATACAAAAGGTGTTCATTTTTAAATACCAGTAGTGTCCCTAGAGTATAAACCATATACCCGTAGAGAGTAGTTGCGCTTGCAAATAAATACATCTATTAAAAAGGGTATTAACGTAAAGAAGAACGAATTTTACGACGGGTCGGCGGTATGTGATGCGTATAGCATTGCCTACGATATAATTAAAAAAGTTGAATTAAAAAATTTAGAACATTTTGGCTAAGAAAATAGTGTGCCATCGATTGAAATTGTATGAAAAAGTACTGTCGAAGAGAGATGTTTTTGTAATCCGTCTTACGAATTATTATTTTCGTGAAAAGTTAAAATTACTAATAAATAAAGCGAATTGAAATTCGTATACAATGTATAGATTAAAATAAGCGTCAATTCAAATATATATTTTATAACAACAAGTTATGAAGTTAACACCATAAATGAAAAAAAAATTAAACGTATTCTTTTTATTTTTATTGGTAAGACGGAATATGATTTTATATTGTTCTGATATTATAAATTTAATACAAGTGGCGTTATTATCGATGTAACGTTTTTGGAACGTACGTAGTTCTTACGCTTTGAAAGTATTAAATAGATGTTTTGCTAATTAAATGAGTCACGTGCAGAGTATGAGATCAAAGACTTGTACATGCAAATACTTAAGTGGAATTTATTACTGTATTATATAATAAAATACATAACAACATAGGGGTGGTAACAATCGTAAACGGTTGCCATCTTTATTTATTTGATTGGTTTACATGGTTGAATCAGCGATAAACCTCTGACATCAAAACTAGTAATAACTGTATTTCCAGTGTCAATGATTCCTCAATAATTAAAAAATCAGATTTATAAATTAGCATTATAAATGATGACAATGTGAAATAAACTCGACGGATCCTACACAATACAACCCACCGTCACAAATTTCACGAAATAATATTTAGTAATGTATTTCCAACCAAAGTGAAGATTTAAATAAATAGAATAAAAGTAAATCAAATTATTTTTTAATTCTAAGTATTGACAGCCCTACATCCTCGTACGAGAGAAATACAGTCAAAGCTCCTTATTCGCGCTTCCTTCATTCGCGTTTTCACTATTCGCCGATCAAAAAAATGCGACTCGATTCCTTTAATCGCGGCTAAAAATTGTGTCATACGCGGATCCAATAAATAGTACATATATAAAAAATAAAAGAATTCCAATTTCTTTATCAACATTGATCCGTCTATGGAACGACGTCTTATTTTTAAGAGGCAAATTGAAAATGCGACTGCTGCTGCTGATCAGTGTGAATTGAAGGAGCTTTTTAAAAACTACCAAGCAAGAGAAAATTACAAAATTCTTCAAACCATAACTTAGTCTTAAGATAATAGATCAAAATATTCCAAAAAATTTGAATAAAATTGATTTCTTTATATATTTGTTTTTTTTTTTATTTTGTCAAATTAAGAACGTATCCCCTATAGTCCCATACAAATTACCATTCTGTATTCACGGTTTCTGAATTCGCGGCATATTTATGGAACGTATCCCCCGCGAATAAGGAGCTTTTACTGTACTCAATTTCAAGGTATAGAGCGCCGTTTTATCTACAGCTAGCATTTATTTCATGTGGCAACTGGCTAGTCGTGTTATTCAAAAGTGTTTACTTTGAAAGTCAGTTAACTGGGAAAGTGTTACTTTTTAAAAATTAGGGGTTTACTATTTTGTTAACCCTGAAATAACATGCATAGCTCGTAAGGGGCTGCATCCAAAACACGTTAGACGATTGTTCAAATTACATATAAAATCGCCCCTTGATTTAATTAACTAGAAAATCATACTCTGCGGTGACATGACTTTGATGAAATTATATGTGATCCCATGTGTCTCCTAAACCTACATTATAGATAATTAGAATTATATATCAATTTTATTCAATGTATGTATTAGCTTATGTAAATTTGGGTAAATGTTAGTATTAAATAATTACGTATATAATACAAAATTACATTTCGTTGCAATGAAAACAATTATTATTTTTGGCTTTTAAGGTTATTATTAATAACTTATTATAGAGGTGTTATAGAAATTGAATGTTTTATGTGTTAAAGTTATAATATAAATGTTATTTCATTATTGTGATCGCTACAGTATTACGCGTATATGTGTAAGATTTTCTGCTTAATAATTACATTACACATACAATGTAGGTTTCGTTTGAGAGAATTCTTTAGCACAAATATAATTTAAAAGCATTTGAATGGTAGTGTTTAATATTTCAATATATATTTAATGGTTTTACTTTTATGATATTCTAACACAATATAGGAATTAAATGGAGTATTCATTATTAATAGAGTAGATAGTTATTACAAATGTATAATAAATTAAACAAATTTTGTAGACCTTTACCAATTTTGCAATGAACTACGATGACACATCATGTTTAACTGATTAATATGTCATCGTATGCTTTGTAGTTATACAATGAAGTGAAGGCATGAGCCAAATATAACTGGCCAGTGGTAAGTGAGAAAAGGCATTAAATTTAAAATTTATGAGAGCTGACTGACTTTTGATTTCAATTTACTAATCAAACACAGAAGCAACTAACTCTGTGTTAATCGAATCACACCAAATGTAAATTATTATTACAAGATTATGTAGCTTCGTTAAAACCAATTGGGTCCAGCGCCTCAAAAATTGAGCAAAACGAATTAGATGTAGGGTGTAACAATTTCGTTATAGTATTTTGAGAATTCATCATTCATACTTGAATGGTGATGGGGTGTGCTTAGGGAGATGTAACGGACAGCTGTGACAAAGCAATTAGGAGCGATTTATACTTAATATATGTAAAGTTAAATTATCTACAGCTGACGAAGGGAAGTTTTAGAATGGCACGTAACCACATATTTATTCGTATGGTAGCTTTTTAGAGACTCGATTACATAGAACATTGTATTATCGTATTGCTAACATAGTCGCTATCTCGTAAATCGTTAAATCGCATACTGCAGACGTAGTCGATGCAAATATTTAAACATATAACGAAAATATATCTTTATCGTGACATATAAAAAAGCTTCTATCTTAACTAACCATTATTTATTCATTTGATCGCCTTATTATTTACCCAAGGAGGCTCCGAACCGGTTTGTAAATAAACGCTAATATTTAAATCGATTTCGCAGTTAACGTGATGCTTAAAAGGAAACCGTAATATCGTTCTTTGTAATAAATAAAGCGGTTCTTCGATCTGGAATATTTAGTAAACTCGTTTACCCCAGTTTATGTAAAAAATTATAATGCCAGATTTGCAACTATAAGCAAATAAAATGAAAAATACATCGAAATTAAATGCAATGGAAACATTTTGTGTCTCACGATTACGGAAAATAAATATAAAGTTTCGTCGGTACGAAACAACATTTCGATCAAATGCACTTACAAACATAAAGGGTATTTAACCAGGTTCTGAGCCTTTAAATCCAATATTATAATTTCTTTTGATCTCGAGTTTCTGGAATTGCTACCCAGTCGTCAAATTCCATATTCGATTACTGAAATTGAATTTAAGGATCCATTTAACTGTCTCCATAAACTCAGAATATTACAAGTAATCCATGGCATATGGAAATTCTATTTCGGTCCCCCAAAGCCTTAGAAGTAATTACAAATATTTCTTCAAATAAAAATTATTTCAATTTGAGTGCCTGATATTTAGTAAAAACATTTAGTTGTTAAATCCCTCCGTATAACCGGTTTGCCTTATTTCATGATTAGTCATTGTTTTATACCTGAAGCTATATGGATAGGCTCTAGAATTTATATGATCGTATAATTGATGTTAAACTAGTTTATTAATAAATAGAGTTATATGAATTATTAGTTGGTAAATACGTGTATTTTTATCTTATCTTGATGTTCACGTAGATTATTAATGTAAAATTCTAGTGTTACGTTTGGGCAGTTTTGTTCTCATTTCAGGATGCTATTAAGTGTATGCAGTCAACATATAGGAAGGAAACCCTTAATATGTGGATGTGGAGTTGCAAAGGCTTTCTGCGCAACGTGGCATGCGGAATCAAAATTGCCCAAACATACATAGCATAACTGCGTATATACATAGATTTCAATGTATTTCACTTCGATGTTTCGTCATCAAATCATTTTTTATATAATTATCGTAACCCCAGGGTCCAATATATAACGCTAAACTCATTTACCCACGGACTTTCCTGGCTTACTTGTTCTCTCTCCAACGTCAGCAGTAGTCTTATAAACAATACAAGATTTATACAGTAGCAAACTGTAATATGAATCGACTGTCTTGTTAAGTTTTCGGAATCTTTTTAAAGGTCGTTAAGTCATTCCAAGTCGCTAATCCGAAACAAAGTATTACATTGTAACATTGAACACGTTCAAATTTAATAGAATAAAACATACTCATTGAAATTTATTAATTGGTGTTTTAATTTTAAAAATTATTATTATTAATATTTCAGGGATATGACAATAAGAAATTTATGGTATAAACAAGTTGCGATCACAGTCATCACGTCTGATTTTTTAACGAGTGACGCTCAACTTATGTTTTTACGACAACTGCTGCTGTTTCCTTTCTTAGTATTCCTTGTGTAGCTTGCTTCCGCGACATCCACGGATGTATGTTCGTGTGTTGTGATATTTACGCCCCGCCCCTAGAAATCTAATTAAGTTTACGCCTTATTATAATCCCTTGGACCACGTACGCAATATAAGTATATATTTGATAGGCCCATGATTTCATAGATGTAGGCTTAGCTTACAGTAGAGTTTTTAAACTACGTACAATAAAAATGAGAATATTATTGCTAAAATACTCGGTGTGTCTATGTGGAAATGTTAAATTCGACGGTTTCGATATTAAGTGTTCAATGTATATTTTTTACTTGGCAAATTTTTCTTCGTTTTCGTAAATAGACGACATGTTTCTAACATTAACAATCACACCTATAAATTATCTGTAAACACGATATTTCTTAAAACCTTATAATCTATCACTTACTCGATGTTCAATGTCCTTATCATAATTATATTTAATAATATAAAGTAAAATTTATAAATATATGACTCATATTGGAACCTTTTCGATAACTATACACGTTTTAAGTTAAAATATGACATCAGTTTATCATGGTGTATTCATGGCTTGTATACTATCTATGTCAGAGGTATTCGGTGAGTGTATTACACTTGTTTATGTGTTACACTTGTTTATCATAATGATTAGATGCCAATAATAATTATATCCGCTATAATGACTGCACCCATCGGAATATCATTTTGAAAAATATAAAATTATGTCTACATATCTTATACACAGTTTTCGGAAACCATTTTTGCGCACAATTCGGTAAAAATGTTTTAATAATATCACACGAATTTCTTACGATGTAGCAGATCTCGTAGGCTGGATTGCTTCGGTTTTATATTTTTCTTTGTTACCGATACCCTTAGCTTAGTGTAGCAATTGTAATAATTTATAATTTATTTGTTGTTGAATATAACATTTCGAAATATATTCTGATGTTTTTTTATATAAAATAATCGTGTGTTTTATTTATTATGTCCTAATTGAAAATTAATATTTTATATTACAGTCAACAATCAAGATTCGTTTGTTTGTTATTTATTATTATCGAAAAGTTAACTCAATCTATGAATTTAAATAACAATACTTGTTAGTAAATACTTTGAGGTTTATTATTTATTTACATTTAAAAATACATACAATATCTTTACAGCAGCATAAATACGTTTGTTTTATATTTAAATTGTAAGCTTCGGTGACGCTGTGGTCTCGTCACTGCCAAGTAGCAATGTGTTTCTCGTTTTTTTAATTTCATATGCACATTTATCTGAGCATTATGATGAAGTTTAACATCGTGAGGCAATCGAAAAAGGGCGGATGCAGCTTTGGCGCCAGGGGGGGTCACATAGTCGTAGTCTACTCAAGAACTTAAAATTTAATTTTGATAACAATAGATACAAATAAAAAGTAGGTGTTTTATTAATATACGTACGTACTGTACTTAAACATATTTATTCTTTATTGTACACTTGATAAGCTTAACACATAATAACTTGTACATATATGTACGTGCACATTGCCATCTTCTCTTGAAGACATCCAGAAAAGCACTATCAGAAGAGTAGAAAGGTGCGTGTCTAGTGCAGTCTAATCCGCACTGGGCCAGTATGGTTGACCAAGGCCCAATCGCCCTGTTATAGTTACGGCATATCAAATATGAACTGTGATGGATGATGTATATTTAAACTCACAATTACCTACAAATTTAAAACCTTAAAATACTTAAAATAAATATTATAATTATGTGAAAAGCTTCGACTGCTTTGTTATATTTATAACAAGCATATAAAATTAAATTATCACTCCGATAGTTGTAGTATTTAAATATATTACATAACGCAGGCAAAATTTAACTAAATTTAATCCCGAATGATAAATAAAAGCAGAAAATAAAGCTAGACTGTCATGGATTTTCTTATGACGTCCTAAATACAATGCTATAAATAAATAAATATAAATAAAAATGAGTTTCTCGCTTGTGACTTTACCATGAAATTGCATTAGTTTTCGATTGATATTTCACATATTTTCAACTACAGAAGTAATGTCAATCTAATACTCGTAATTATATAAGTATAATTTTAGCAGATGTCTCCGCTAGTGGCGCTGTACACAGATTTCATACAAAAATTTACGCCGTCGATATCGACTGCAAAGTAATGCAAATTCATGGTAGCTCTTCTCAAGAATTCTCAACCAATTTGTCAACAGATGTAGAATTATATTGTTCTTATTCGTATGCATATACAAGATTTTGTACACATAAATTTGTTAAAATGGCATTATCAAACAGGTGATAAAACACTAAGTACCATATTGTTAAATAATTTTGAAACCTGGTTTAGTTAATTCATCGGGGGAAAAGGGTTTTCTCGTGTAGGATAAACTGGTAAAGATCTTTTATATTAGTTATATGTATTTAGCTGATTTTGACTAAAAAATGGTTTTTTTTTTTTCATTGTTTTTAACCACTTATAATTACCGTCACAGGCGAGCAGAAACCGTGCAAGCCAGAAGAAGAGTAAAATAAATTCTTATTTGTCCAAATTAGTAACTCTAATAAAAAATTAATTGATAAAAGGAAATAAGCACCTATCTGATCACGCAGTAACATATGAAATGGACTATTTTATTGAAAAAGTGAACTTTGTTATAAGGATTTCTTCATGTAATAAAAGCAAATATCTTAATTCATTACCACTTTCAATTTATTCAACACAGTCATGACTGTTTTAAAATAATTAAATACAATATCAATATAAAATCTGATCTAAATTCCAAACATATCTTCTTATAAAATAATTTCAAACAACAGACATCTATATTCAAAAAGACTTCAAACTTCACTTTTTCCAAAACAACCCAGCCAGTATTAAATTCAAAATAAAAACTCTATGACAGCCCCTCTGAATTTAATATCCATTTGAAACCTCACTTATAACCCATACTATACATATCTACATATTACTCATAACCCCACATTATAAACTTTCAAATTATAAACCTAACAATAATATAAATAACTAAAACTAAATTTGAAATGAACGTCCTAAAACCTTATTACTACAATAAATAATTAAAATCATTTTAAATATTAATAGAATCACTTGAGTTCATTAGTCACTCACGATACACTTCCTTAACCGAAGAAACTTTGTTCTATCTAGACCTTTTGTTAAAATATCTGCAATATTTAAGTTTGTGGACAATATAATATTTCAATTGATTGCTGTTCAATCTTTTCTTTTATAAAATGATATTTCACGTCTATGTGTTTGCTTCTTCTACTAAAAATTCCATTCTTAATTAAAACTATTGCCGATTGGTTATCAACATACAATTCAGTTTTAGGCATTTTTCCTGTTATTTCTTTAATTAGAGACTGAGTGTAAAGCAAATCTTTAATACAATCAGCTGCTGAAATATATTCAGCCTCTGTACTTGACAAAGCAGTGACAGACTGCTTACGTGAGCACCAATGTATTGGTCCACCGCCGTACAAAATTATGAACCCAGTCGTGCTTTTTCTAGTATCTGGATCGCCAGCGAAATCTGCATCACAATAAGCTTGAAGTGTCAAGTCACTTCCTGTAAGTATTGAATACCCAAAGTAATTGAATTTCTAATATACTAAAAATATTCTTAATGTTTCCAAAATCATTTAAAATTGGGCATTCCTGATGTCTACTACAATAACCCACATGAATGAAATATCCAGTCTAGTTTTATTAACTAAATATAAAAGAGATCCAATAAACTGCCTAATATTTATGCACATCACTACAATTAACTGCCCCTCTTGATGTGCATCTATTAAGATATCAGGATGAACATTCCTTAGATTGTTATATCCATATTTTTCTAACAGTTGTTCAATAATATGATTTCTGATAGATTTTAATAAAATTCTTTTCAATTAAAATATCTATTCAATAACTTTGTCTATTTATCAAGGAGAATGCCGAAAATGGCCTAAATTGGGTTGTGTTGCGTCTTGACTACACATAGCTAGAAAATATTGTTTTGAATTATAAGTTTGAATCTCTTTTTCCTAGCCAAAACTAATGTGGGGTTTTAAAATTAAAATATAATAATCATAAGAAAAAACGCTGACCACTTCCGCTGAATACTCTACAAAAGCAAAATTCGTTCTACAGACTAAAACGTAAGTATTTTTACATTAATCGATAAATAACGAAACTCGATAACATAAATAAATAGTTGTTTTTGTTGTAAAATCAAAAATAATGTGATTCCATTATGTATAGACCATATATAAATACTTGAAAACAATATATAAATTAATATAAAACAAAAAGAAATAACAAAATATTCTAAAAGTAAAACTATAATATTACGGTCCGAGTAAATATAAAAATCGATTCAAGAATAAGCATTCAGTACGGTGTGCTGTATAGTCTCTGGTCGTAATCGGCTTCCGTTATTGGTGTCGATTCTAGCGTGCTTCTCTAAACCATAAACTTGACAACAGTCTCTCCTTGTCATTCTGCATAGAGTATGACAAGGACAGACTGCTGTTTATTTAGTTTTAAGTTTAGTGTGAGCGCCAGTAGAATTGGCACCATTTTTGTTTTGACTTGCTTGACAATACTTTCGTAGTTTGACTGTTTGAGTTTATCGTAGAAATTATTCAGTGCTATATACTTTCAGTTGAAAAAACGTCCGTTTCAACGGTGACTATTGAAGTCATACAAATTGTTAATAATATTGATAAGTGTTGTAAGTAACTCTTACTACAATTATACAATGGCATCTGTACAGGAGAACTCTAGCCGTATGTACCGGCGTTGTATTAATTGTTCATTTAAGGTGCCACAGCGACAACAAACGCATTCTTTAGATGAATTATCTAACTCCATGATCAATGTATTACATTCATGGATAGCACCGGAATCTGTAAGTACGAGTATTACTTAGCTTTTATCGCCTACCGACCATATTACTTTAATTACTATAACATAAATGTATCGCTATTTGTTTTTTGATTTTTTTCTTCATTATATTATGGGGATTATAATCAGTTACACACTACTAAGCATAGTTTCCTATGACAAAATACCGTTATTATAAGGTATCTAATCAATATATTACTTTGTTACAGATACCATTTGGCAGTATAATATGCCATGAATGTTTTGTGATATTTCAAAATGTTAATTATGGTTCAAGTATGCCCGAACGGGTATTTGGACATCGAGAAGTTTGTTTGGGCTGTGGCATATCTATCCTTAGAAAGAGATCATACAGAGTCGCCTTACTCTGCCCAGAAAGAAGTGTCATTCTGAGATGGATTCGACCTAGTCAGGTACGTTATTGTTTGTTAATGTCATTTGTATTTTATTCTATTATAAAGACAATGTAGTTGTAACTTCATTTTTTCAACAAGTTTCTAGTAAATAGGCCTACCAAATAAGCATACTGTAGTGGTGATAACATTGTTTTTTAAGACTATTCTATTCTGTAATTTTTTAAGACTATAGTTTTCTACTAAGATTTCACATTGTATTGTAGATACCAAGACTAACAAGAGTTTGCGCTGGTTGCTGGCGAACTGCTAACAGAGAAGTCCAAAGGCAGCGATTACATGATTCAGGTCGACCATTGGCACAAATAGATGATACTCCAAACGAACCACATATCCCATTGCCACCACCACTTCCGATTCCGCACCAATTACCGATACCGCATATAAGAGCAGCTGTGGCAAAGATACAATCATCAGTCTATAAACGTGCTGCGGCCTCATCATCTGTCTGCCTATTTTTGGGATGTCAACGACCAGAGCGTTTATTGGTGCCTAAACAAATCAAAGACATGCTCTTAATACATAAAAAGTTTTATGTACCGAATTCGGCCAGAATATGCCATCATCATTTGCAAAACGGAAACTGGATGGATTTAACTTCAAATCTGCACGACTTCACAGGTGTTCAATTTGATATAATTTTGAAAACACTTGAAAAAGCAGCCGAGTATCATTTGGACTTTAATAACATTTCCACAATGGCACCTTCTTTATGCCATTATTGGCTAGGAATGAGTTATGAACAATTTGATGAACTTCTAGCATGTGTACCTAGCTTGTCTCAGAGTGTTAAAAATTACCATCTAGCTTTGTGTATTTACATTGTTAAACTACGGACTGGAGATAGTAACGAACGATTAAGTTCTCTTTTTCGCATTCCTCGCAGCACCTTAGAGGGAAAAATGAAAATAGCTAGAGCTTGTTTAGTAGAAGATTTTGTGTCCAGATACTTAGGTTTTGATCATATTGGTGTAGAACAGGTAGCTACCAGGAATACAATAATTCCAGAAGGTTTGTTTGGTAATCCTATATTACCATGTGATGTCAAGCCAGCAATTGTAATGTGTGACGCAACTTACATATATGTTCAGAGTAGTAGCAATTACCTTTTTCAAAAAGAAACATATAGTTTGCAGAAATCTGATAATTTGGTCAAACCTTTTATGATTGTATGTTGTGATGGCTATATTGTTGATAGTTTGGGTCCATATAAAGCTACAACAAATGATGCCTCAATTACAAGACATGACCTCATAAATGAACAAGGAAAACTGCGCACATTCTTTCGTCAAAATGATATATTCATTTTGGATAGAGGATTTCGGGATGTAATGACTTTTCTGGAGGAACTTGGTTTTAAAGCTTATATGCCTGAATCATTATTAGAGGATGAACATCAACTCACCACTCTCCAGGCTAACAGATCTAGATTTGTAACAATGTGCCGCTGGGTGATTGAAGTTGTTAATGGCCGTATAAAACGGGATTATAAGCTATTTAGGCAAGTATTTAATAATAGAGCTGCTACACATTTAAGGGATGATTTTAGGATTGCTTGTGCACTTATAAACAAGTTTCATCGGTTAATAGATAATCCTCTAGAAGCAAGGGAATATGTATCCATTGCCCAAAGCCGTCTTCATGAGACAAACTATTTGTCTGACTTTGTACAAACCCAAAATGTCAATAGGAGACGTGCAATGTTTATTCCTATTGACAGCAATCATCCACATTTAGACTCCTTTCCACGACTAAGTATAGAAGATTTAAAACGGTTTGCTTTGGGAAGCTATCAATTAAAACAAGCACGCTCATATTTTGGGGAACATATTCGGTCTTCTGGAACATACTCCATTGAAATAGATAACGAAATAGACGAAGATGTTCCCTTAGTACTAGGGTTGAACAATTATTTACTGAGAGGGCGAATTAAGTCCAGACATGTTGGTGGACGCACATATTTTGTTTATGTATTAGTCAGCCGAGACACTGATGTGGCAAATACATTAAGTGCCTTAAAGGGTTATTGCTGTAACTGTTTAGTAGGGAAAAGGACAGTCGGATGTTGCGCGCATGTTATGACGGTGGTTTGGTATCTTAGCTGGGGTCGTTTCAATGATGTTTCGGCCCCAGCAGAATTCTTAGATGATATGTTTGAGGAGGATATTTAGAGTGTGTAGATTATGTGAGTGAGCCATCTTAAGCAATAATAATATGTGAATTATGCTTTGCTTTGTAACTGAATGTCTGACTGAACTGAACTTTAAATATAAATTGTTTTTTTAAATAATAAAAAGTATACATTTATGTTGTTTTTATTTATCTACCTATTTTCTCATGATACTAGAAAGATATACAGAAGATTTATACATAAGTTAATGTAAATAAATCATGAATACTATCCTGACCTTTCTTTTAATAATTAGTAACAATGCAATGATTGATGAATGATTATATATACTAAATAAACTTAACCCAAATAAAAGATGGGTATAAGTAGAAAATAAGCTTTATCTCTATTATGACTAGTTATTCTTGTTCCATATTAAGAGTAATTAACATTACAATAATTTAATTATCAAATACTATTCATTAAAATCAAATACCAGTGTCTTCTATATTTTGTAGTAGAAGGTAATTTATAATTGTTTTAAAGTCCTCAGCATAGCTTAGTCAATACAATAAGGATACTTACAAGTAATTGCTACCTTCAAAATAATAGTCGACTTGTAAGTAATTGCCTATTCCATAAGTATTTTAAAGGTTTAAATATAATATATATTTATTTGCACATACCTAATACTGAACTGATTATTTCTGATTTTTTATTCATATTTGAGTTAATTGGTAAACAATCTTGGTTTGGCTGGTCTGTTTAATGAAATTGGTTATTTAATATTATAGTAATAATTAAAAATATAATTAGACAATAATTATATAACACTGGAACCCATTAAAGCAGTTGTTTTGTTTTTAAAATAGTTCTTTAATGCTGAAAGCTTTTTAATAGCTGTGATTTTCATTATTCATTTTTATTTAAAAAAGAAATGCCACCTTATAGCCAATTAAGAAAAAAAAATGGATAATATTAATTAATATTCTTTAAGGAATTTAAACAGTAGGAGCATAACTAGTGCATAACATAACCTAAAACTACCACCAATAAAAGGCTATTACTTCGGACTCCCACATTATATTATGATGAGACATTTTTTATATATTTATAGGACGCATTTACTCTAATTTTAAGTAGGATTTACCAAAGCGCATGACAAATAAATTTAGGCGAAATCTCTTAGGCAACTTGGCATTCTCCTTTCCTTAATTTTCAATTCTTTTTCCATCTATTATAATATTAATTTTCTATCTCATTATTCTACCTATATTCCTCCGTCATCAACATAGATAGCTAATAAAACTCTTTTTCCCTACAAACAAATAAACAGGGATCTTGTTTTAATTGTACAAAACCCAATTTCTTTAAATAAGTTGTTAATCAATGTTCACATAAGTGGTGCTTGCTTAAGACCATATAAACTTTTCTTAGTTTGCAAACTTTAGTCTTATCAATATTATATCCTAAAGGAATCTCCATATAAATGTCTTCTTTTAAATCACCGTATAAAATGCTGTTTTGACATCAAATTGTTTTATTTTGAAACCTTTTTGTCCTGCAATCGAAAGTAACAACCGTACACTGGTAGTATTTACAACCGGACTATACGTCTCTTTGTAATCGATGTTATATTTTTGAAGAAATCCTCTTGCAACCAATCTTGCTTTGTATCTACCCCCTGGTTTAATCGTAAAAACCCATCTGCTCGTAATAATTTTTCTATTCTTTGCTTCTGCTCTATTCACAATCTCCCACGTTTTATTCTTCTCTAATGACTCCTTTTCTTCCTTAATCGCTTTTTCCCATAAATCCTTTTCTTCACTTTGTAATACTTCACTATATGTTAAAAATGAACTTTCTAAATCATAATCTTTCAATCTCATTGGCAAACGTCTATCCCTTTCTGGTAAAATTCTTGTAATAATTTGTTGAGTATTTGAACCAATCTCATTGTCTGCATGAACAGCATCCTCAAAACAATCACTTTCTTCTATCAAACTTTCATAACTTGCTATATTTTCATTTTGATCTTCTAAAATTGCATTACCATTACTATTATTATCCTCATTTACTAAATCTTCAAGACTATCTTCAAAGCTATCTTCTTCTATTAACTCTTCTTCACGACGATGTTCAAAATTCTGTTCATCATCTTCACAAATCCTTTCAGCTATTGACTCATTTCTTATTTCTTCCCTATTTCTACTTCCCCTCTCAAACCTGTAACCATCTTCTAAACTATTTTCTAAATTATTATCAATATTTGTCTCTTCGAAATCTTCCTCTTTGAATAGATCAAATAAATCATTCTGTCCGGTACCTGTCTTACTTTGTTTTAAATAATTGTGAACATCTTCAATATTATCAATAAATCTTACATCTCTAGAATAATGAATTTTGTAATTAACCGCATCCCAAATTTTATACCCATTGTTTGTGAATCCTACAAGTAAACCTTTATTGCATCTTGGATCAAGTTTGTCTAACCTTTCATTAATTTTAAAATATGCCAATGAACCGAATATTTTTAAATGTTTCACATTTGGAATTCTATTGAACCATAATTCTGCCGGTGTTTTCTCTGTAACTGTATTTGAACATCTATTAGTCAAATAAGCTGCAGTTAGTACAGCCTCGCTCCAAAGTATTTTCGGCAAATCAAATTCAAATAACAATGATCTTGTTCTTTCCATGATAATTCTATTAAATCTCTCAGATTTTCCATTTAATTGTGGTGTAAAAGGAATCGTGTAATCTATAGTTATTCCTTTGTTCTCGCAATATTTTTAAAACTGTTGCTAGTGTACTCACCTCCATTATCACACCTAAATGTTTTAACTTTTGAATTAAAATTATTTTCCGATAAATTAATATACTTAATTATTGCTGACAAAGCTTCATCTTTTGTTTTTAATAAATAAATCTTAATAAAATGTGTATAATCATCTAAGAAGGTTATAAAATATTTATAACCATTCCAAGATTCTGTTCCTATTGGTCCACAAATATCACTATGTATTATTTCAACGGTTGAGTAGCTCTGTGCCTCTCAGTAACAAATGGTTTTCTACAAAGCTTAGCCTTGATGCAAATTTCGCAAGCGTCCACCTCCTTAGTACCTTTAATATTAATACCTTTGACAAGATTTTTTGTTTTCAGAGGAGTATGACCTAATGCACGATGCCAAAATTTCATGTTATTAACTAAATTTATTGTGTTTAGCTCGACTGACCTCATATCCTGCACTACGTACCTCTGCAATGGCAACCTCACATAAAACAGTCCATCATCGCCCATCACACCAGTAAAGTAACAAATGTCACTTTTTATGTCACGAATTTCACATTTGTTTCTGAAAAATATAATTTTGCAATTATTATCTGTTAATCTAGAAACTGAAATCAAGTTTTTCTTAAGTTCTGGTACATAATAAACATTATTAAAAATTATTTTGTTCTTGTTTGCTTCACAGAATTTTCCCTATTTTATTAACTATATGTATATTGCCATCAGCGGTCATTATTTTATAAGAACATTCCTCTATTTTATTTAAAATCCCTATAGAATAAGTAGTATGACAAGTTGCTCCTGAATCAAGAATAAATTCTATTTCTTCTACTCCAGAAGTACCTGTATAATTAAAAACGTTTCTACTCACAGAGTTATTTCCTATATCTAGGCAGAATTTTGTATAATGAGTATTATTTTTGCATACACTACAGTTAAATTTATTAGTGCATTCTGTATAACGGTGTCCATTTTTCAAACATTTGAAACATTGTAAAGCTCCTGTATTTCCAACATAATTCTTCTTCATCCTACAAAATTTTGCAATATGACCCTTCTTTCCGCAGCCATAGCATGCTTTGATTACCATGAATGTGTTATGACTGTCATTACATTCAATTGTTTTCGAAACATTTTCATTTTTATTTTCCGTATTTTTTAAATGTGCAGAAGTATTCATTTTCTTTTCTAAAATGATTCTTGAAATTAAATTGGAAATATTCTTTTCAGCAATCGGAGTTGATTCCAAGCTGTTCTCAGGTTCCCCATCTCCTTTGGTAGAGAACATAAAATCTTTGACATTACTTGCATGTCTGGCATGTCAAAACCCAAAATTCTAATGTTTGATACTAAATTTTCAACATTACTAATATCAACCATGATGTCATCATTTTTAAATCATATTTATAAAATTCTTCCATTAGCCGACACATCTGTGTTTGATCACTTCCTAGAAAAATCCTGTCTAATTTGTCCAACATTTCTTTTGCATTCTCACAATTTATGACATGACTCACATACTTCTCACTTAATGCATTTATTAAAATATATTTCGCCTTTGCATCTTTCCTTGTAAAATCTTTCGCTTTAGTATCATGTTTTAAAACTGCATCTAGGTCTTTGGCTATCAACAGCAAATTAATCCGTTTTTTCCATAGCGAATACTCCATTTCATTATTTAATTTAGTCAAATGTAAATTTAATATTTCCTCGGACATAATTGCAATGATAGCTACAAATTCTTAACAATTAAAACTGACCTTTTCAATCCGTAAGTGCAGGCCCATAACCTGTTATAAGGATTTCTTCATGTAATAAAAGCAAATATCTTAATTCATTACCACTTTCAATTTATTCAACACAGTCATGACTGTTTTAAAATAATTAAATACAATATCAATATAAAATCTGATCTAAATTCCAAACATATCTTCTTTATAAAATAATTTCAAACAACAGACATCTATATTCAAAAAGACTTCAAACTTCACTTTTTCCAAAACAACCCAGCCAGTATTAAATTCAAAATAAAAACTCTATGACAAACTTAGATCGGCGTATAAGTTGTTACGACGCCACGTAGCTGAAGAACTGAAAATTAGCCACAAAAAATTTTGGTCGTGAATCGTTTCTCAATTCTTCATTGAGACGTAGGTAATGAAAGTGAACCATTTTTGGAAAGATGAAAATGAACCATCAGCAATAAGGTAAAGCAATTTTAATTCAAAGTATAGGGTAAACATTGAAAAAGAAAATCAATTGGGCTTTCACGTAAAGTGCGAAATAACATTTTCCTCGACTATTCAATCCATTTTCAAATAAGTAGATTATGTTAGAAAAAGAAATAAATAGATTAACTAACCCAGGTTCAAAAGAACTTTATTAATACGGGCTTATGTTATATCTTATCTAGTCTATCATACTTGTTAATGATGTCAGTACTAAATTTAGTCCATAAAGTACCAACGACTATGTTCATCAGAACTGTACTGCGATCTACCTCCTAATACGCGCTGTTCAAGTTACAATAGTTCTCCAAATGAACAGTACACTGTATCTATCGTTTTCGATAGGCATATGACAATTGCAGAAATCATGTCCCTCTATTATCCAAAATTAATACAAATTTTAGTTCATTCAGTTGACGCTAGGGACGCTGTGCATTATTTCCATTAAAATCAAATGTTAATACACATCATCAACACTGTACGCTAAAACGTTTCGTTGTCAAACCATTGCCACATCTTGGGCTTGGTGTAGTCCAGTTCATATTCCTCGCACTTTTGGCCTGTTATCCTGGAAAAGAAAATATGTTTGTTCATATTGATTAACTGAGCGAATTAAGACTAATTTATTACTCTGTATAGAGCAGTCTTAATACGTAGTGGTTAACAAGTTCGCAATCAAATCGCTTTTTATATGTGACATTACAGTCCTTTACATGATTTATATTCCCATAGAATATGTGGTAAAATATTTTCTATATAATTCCGCATACCAAACCTTATCAAAATCAGTTTAGACGTCAAAATAAAATAAAACTGTTTTGTCACTTTTAATATGTGTATTATATACAGTGGGAGATCTAAATTAAAACGAGCAAATATATAATAGAGACTTACGTACTTATATTTAAAACTAAGATTAGACATAATAAAAGTTACGTTTTTACTGGAAGCATCACATAATAGTATACGGCATATTCTCGGCCGAACTACGGCTGTCTCATGACAAGTCTGATCGTTCGCGTTGTAGTGATGACAAGTGGTTCTTAAATATGACCACTTACAATAGACCTTATAAAGAACCTTAAAGTAATCAAATTACCTTAATTAAAAAGAAAAAAAAAGAAAGTAGAATTTCCTGGTGTGGTCACGTAATAAGAGGAGGGAATGATCTGTTACTAGAAAAATTATGGACATGAAAGAGGAAGACCGAAGAAATGATGGATAGGCGGTGTGAATGTCGAAGAAGGGAGTGAGTGTCGAAATGGCGAGTTATAGAGGAGAGTGGAAGAGAAAGACATGTTGCGTCGACCCCAAATAAAACTAGGAACAGGGCAAGAGAAAAAAGAAGACATTACCTTGTCCTTCTCACGCACTTGACAATGGGGTGTGCCTTTCTAAAGCACTGGGGGCCCAGTACATTGAAGTAGGTGAGCCCGATCTGCGCGGACACCAGCGAACTAGTGCGTCTTAGGCATTCGCGGAAGCGGTCGTCGCAGCTGCAATGGGACCTGAAAGGAAATGGTTGCTGTTATCATACTCTACTAGCGGACCCGACAGACTTCGTCCTGTCAAAAAGACTTGTGAAATTGCAGTTTTTTGTTCCTACTTATTTTATAGTCAGGGCGAAAAATTCTCCTGACCAGAACCGTTACCCTGGTGGTAGGGCGTTGTGAATAAAAATTATTGATTGCAAAATGGTCCAAATTAACAATTACATTTTGTCACTATTCAATTATGGAGCGTGACATTAAATCATCCAACTATGTATTCTGTGTTCCAACGCACACACGCACACTGTTTTGATAGATATGATTAAATTTCAACTTTATATAGCGTTAATAAAGCGCAAATTGATGTCTTAGATGAACCTTTGATGTTAGGAACACACCTACATTGCTTAGACAACAGTGAGTGCTTGCAATATGAACTTTATACAAAAAAAATAAAGCCCAAATTGACTGTACATTTTAACTCACAGTGCCATGCTGGTCCAGGAGGCGTTGTTGAGTTATGTGCTTACCAACACATTTTACGATTCATTTTTATATATAAGAAAGATGGTCACAGTATCTGCGTTTTCTCTTTTCGTAATTTTTATTTTATTATTATTATATTTTTCCTCCGTGGACTCGTAGTACAGAATTGTATTTGATCGTCCTTATTTACGTCACTTTCTGGTTTGTTTATATATACGTAGTAAGCTTCGCTACTATTCCTAGCATATACTTAATACTATAACGAGATGAACAGCACTTTACTTACATAACTAAATTATGAGCCAATTTACAAGTCTCTGGTTATGAAATCGCCGTTTTCTACGGATATTGGTTTTATTTCTATAAATAGTCTATATACTATCGCAACACCTACAATTAAAATAGTTTAATTACAATTCATAAGTTAAGTGGATTTCGTTTGAGCCGGCTAAGGCAGTGTGTCGAGAGTTCCACGAACCGAAATCTCCTACTGACAATGTAATAGAGTTATTATTTACATAACCTTAAATGTCACTATGCGCTGTAAGCAATAAAAAATACCAAATCAATTCAATTTATTAATCAATTTATTGCTCAACCATAACATATAAGTAGATAGTAAATATAACACATTTTAAATACATGTGACGTACAATCACAATGTTTGCATTATGTTAAAAAATATGTAATCACGGGCGTATCTTCGTTGGTACTCATTGTTAAATCGATCAATTTGGATTATATTATAAAATAATAAAACGGTAGTTACAATTATTGTCGTTTAATCACAAATCACAAATATGCACGTTGATACTTAATTAATTATCACTATTTTAGTTTTAACTTAAATATGTCTACAAATACACGTGGATTCCCAAGATTTAAAGCGATTCGCCAAACGTGTGGTGCGCTCGCCGTCTTCCGTCCGACTGCTCCACGAACAAGATGGCTGCGCCGCTACCACAGACTATGACGCTTCGCTAGGATGACATTGACAGCGACATGTCATTCTGTTAGAATTCTTCGATGTGCCGTCACGGCCGGACTGACATACGACCGTCCTCGGGCGTAATAAATCTGGGAACAATCGAAATAAATCACCAAGTGACCCGCTCGTCCATTCTGATTGTGGACTGTTTAAAATCTCTAATCAGTATTAAGCGTCACGTCTACTCAAAACTGACCAGTGAATCTCTCTAACTAATCGACTCACTAGAGACTAATCAATTTTTTTTTTTTTTTCACAAATTTGATAGCCATTACATTATAAACAAGCCAACATCTACCAGTGTGGCTCGGACGACAAATCTCGTCTAATCTGATAGCCATTGCATTACAAACAAGCCAACATCAACCAGTGTGGCTCGGACGACAAATCTCGTCTAATCACCGAAGACATCAACAATCATAAATTATAACATCTGGAAACAGACTAACCCTTACAGGTGTAGCCCGGACGACGTACCTCGTCTTACCAGCACTAATCAACTACTTAAATGTGCTTCTGGAAACAAGTCAACCCTCAACTAGAGTGTAACTTGGACGACGCACCTCGTCTCGCCAATGTTTATTCCTCATGGATTTCGACGTCGTGAATTACCTCGTGTGCATTAATGTCAGAATATACACTAAGTGTGTCTGAACCAGCTGACAGGGTACATGAGTCGGCAGTGTCAGTATCTGAGCACACTGTCAAGGCATCAGTGTTATTAAATGGAGATGTACTACCGTTGTTAAGTTTTAATTCTACATCTTCCGATGCCGTCTCGGCCTCATCATTCATCAGATTGGACGCAATCTCTAGTAAACCATCGTGACCCCGTGGCACCGCGCGCAAATTCTCGTGGGCATATTTATAAGTTCGATGAGAACCACTTACGCTCTTTAATTCATACCGATCGTTATTTAACACTTCTGTGATAACATACGGCCCCCTGAACTTTTTATCGAGTTTCGTTTGATTCCTTTCGCAGTTTTTAATGAATACAAAGTCACCTTTGGAAAAAGGTGTGATTTTTGCTCGTCCTTGATTAAAACGACGCATCTCAGCTTTAGCTGCTTTTTCAATACAAGAGGATGCATTTTCTCGAACTGCGTCTAGAGCCAAACGAGCCTGCTGACCATTATCATTAGTACTTATCCGAGACAGACCTAAAGATTGAGAGCTAATGCCAAACATTAATTCTGTTGGGGAGAACTTAGTAACGCTAGATCTAGTGCTGTTAAGAGCTAATTGAACATTACATAATTCGTCGCGCCAAGTTTTGTTGGGGTCATTCTCAATGATGGTGAGCAAGCTTTTGAGAGTGCGCATTACTCTCTCAACTTGTCCGTTTGCTCTGCTAGACCCAGTTGCGATAAAATGAAGTTGAATTTTATGTTCGTCACAAAAGTTCTTAAAGTCTGAACTGATGTAACAACGACCCTGATCCGCGATGATTCTTTTAGGTGATCCAAAAAGACAGACTGCTCTTTTTAATGATTTTATTGCACTGCTAGCATCAATTGATAAAGTGTGATCAAGTAGAACATATTTCGTAAAGGCATCTATTATTACAGAGCAGTATTCTTTACGGTCACTCTTGCCACTAAGTTTTCCCGAAAAGTCTATGTGTATTGTATGCCACGGAACTGGCACTTTCGGTATGGGGTGAAGTTGTATCGGTTGCGATCCGGATGGTCCTTTCGAGGCCTTACAAATAATACAGGAATCAATAAATTTACGTACAGATTTTGACATATCGGGGAACCAGTATTGCTCATAAAGTTTATCTAACGTTTTGTCTTTACCTAAGTGTTGTATCTCATTGTGAACGTGATTTATTAATGACCATATCAAAGAACGTGGAACTACCGGTAGCCATGAAACAATTTTATTTCGTATAATTTTTTTATAAAGAATACCTTCTCTTACGTCATAAGTTTGAGCCACGGTTTCAGGAAACTCATTGTTATGGTGTTTCGATATTAGATCACGTATCTCATTATCGCGTTTTTGTTCAACCGATAACCAACCTTGATGTAGTTCAACGTAGTTAACGGATTTATGTCGAACGTTAGTGGATGTTGATACCACGCTACTAACACAAATAGGATCCGGTAAAGGATTTCGGGACAAATAGTCCGCATGCTCCATTCCTCGACCCTCGCGATAAACTATATCGAAATCGTATGCTTGTAGATAAGCCCACCAACGATGGACGCGAGGTGTAAGGTCTTTCTTAGACTTAGACGCCTTTAGAGAATTACAGTCAGTATATACTACGAAATGATGACCGTAAAGGTAATGCCGAAAGTGCTCCACTGCTCGTACTACGGCTAGAGTCTCTAACTCGTACGAATGGTAGCGAGACTCTACTTCAGATGTACGCCGGCTAAAATATTCTACAACATGAGGGAGATCGTTTTTCTTTTGTAATAGAATCGCGCCATAACCATCTGAACTAGCATCAGTATGTAACTCTACAGGAAGCTTTGGGTCAAATATTGTTAAAACTGGTTCAGACGTTAGTATACGAACAATAGTATTACGTATCTCCTCGTGTTTGGAGGTCCATGTAATGGGTCCTTTTAATTTTGTAAGAGGATAAAGAGGTCCAACAATACGAGTAAAATTTGGAATAAACTTTCTAAAGTAAGAAGCTAGGCCGAGGAACTGTCTTACGTGGGTAGCGGTTTTTGGTTGGGGGGCATCTGCTAAGGCTTGGGTTTTACGGCTGTTAGGCCTAACTTCGCCATATTGTAAAGAATATCCTAAATAATCAATGCGCTGTTTCATAAATTTACATTTCTTTAGATTGAAGGAAAATCCAGCTTCTGCTAGAGCACCCAACACACTATCAAGACGCTGTAAGCCATCAGCTACTTCAGCAGAGAAGCAAAGAACGTCATCCATATATATCAAAGGCTTATGTTGTAGGTGATTTAGAGCTTTGGTTATACACCTTTGATAGATAGAAGGAGCGTTTCGCAAGCCAAAAGGCATAGCAAGATACTCGTATTGACCCTCGGGTGTGACGAAAGCTGTTTTCTCTACGGAATCAGGATGAATCAGGATCTGGTGGAACCCAGATGCCATGTCTAAAGAAGAGAAATAGTTAGACCCGGTAAGCTGATCTATCTGCTCTTCTATGCGGGGTAGGGGATAGTGCTCAGGCAGAGTGTTGGCGTTCAATTCTCTAAAGTCTACGCACATTCTGTCAGTATTGTCCTTTTTTTTAACGAGTAATATTGGACTTGCGAATGGAGATGTGCTTTCCCTTATTACTTTAGCATCTAACAATTGTTGAATTATTTGCCTGACTATCTGTTTTTCAGCTGGCGCTAACCTATATGGACACCTCTGTACAACTTTGTTCGGTTCAACCAACTTGATTTCACACATTCCAGTTTTGACCCGATTTATAGGAATACCGTCAATAAAATGATTAGAGTACTTATTCAACAATGAGATTAACATATTCTTATCTTGACCCTGTAAATCTGTATCAATTTGTGTAAATTTTAATGAGTTTGGGGCTATCTCACAAAGAGCCTCTTCTTTAGAATAAAACACGAGGTTATCATTATCAATTTTAACGCACAGCCCGAGGTCAAAAATATCTCTACCAATTATAATGGGGTCTGAAATACTACTATCTGGAACTATATGAAAAAGTAGGCTAATTAAACGATTGCCAATTTTAATCTCACTCTCAATTTGAGTTGTACATAGGATATCGTCACCTCCAATGCCACTAAGGTAAACGAGACAATTGCACGCGGTACCCAAGAGCCTATCACGATAACTCTCCTTCAATAAAGAACAAGATGACCCACTATCGAACAAAAAGGAAACTCTCTCACCAGAAGATGTTTTCAAAGTTCCCCTTGAAGGGCGGTGCTCGCATTGGTGAACCTCCTTGACCGTAGTTCTGGATGTGTTCTTTCTGTCGGGACATGTCGTCGCCACATGCCCTTGTTTTCCACAGATGAAGCAGGTAACGTATGTCACGTTCTCTATTGCACGAGAAGAACTTGGTACACTTTGAGGTTTTAATGTACCGGCTTCATCACGACGCTTTTTGCAATCAGCTAACCGATGTCCTAATAATCCACAATAGTGACATCTACCGGAAAATCGTTCGGAAGCGCGAAAACGTTTAACTTCTGTTTCTTGGCTATCGACAGTATCAATGCGTCGCTTAAGTGAGACACCTCCAAGTACTCTAAATAACTGAGCTCGAGTTGTGATGATGTGAGCATTGAGTTCACGTCGCAGTAGACTGTCCTTTTGGCAAAGCACCGATAAGACAAATCCGGTAATAACCTCTTCCGGCATCATTGTCTTAGGTATTCCTTCGATGAGGCTCCACAATCGTAAAGCGGATTCCGAAGCAGACTCCTTGGCTCCGATTTGAAACCGCAAGATCTCATCAAAATAATCTTGAGATAACTTTGGCTTTGAAAACTTCGCTAACAATGTTTGTTTTACAATGCTCCATGTCAGTTCATTAGGATTCAATTTTGTGATACAGGCAGCTGCTCGCCCTTTAAGCGCACTCGTAAGGGCCAGAAGTAAGTCAATTCCCTCCAGACATTTCTTTTGTACAATGACTTCTGTAACGTTACACCAGCCATCAATATCCGAATCTGGTTCGTCTGGGTTAAATTGTAATAACTGTGTAGAATCTGTACTAACCCTGGGTAATTGTTGAGCTGCAAGAACACGGGACAACAACGACGCCATATTATGAAGAAACTTTCGGCGTCTGACTGCTTTGGTTGTTCTTCACCGTTTTGAGATTTGTTCGATCCCACTTCTGATGTAATCACGGGCGTATCTTCGTTGGTACTCATTGTTAAATCGATCAATTTGGATTATATTATAAAATAATAAAACGGTAATTACAATTATTGTCGTTTAATCACAAATCACAAATATGCACGTTGATACTTAATTAATTATCACTATTTTAGTTTTAACTTAAATATGTCTACAAATACACGTGGATTCCCAAGATTTAAAGCGATTCGCCAAACGTGTGGTGCGCTCGCCGTCTTCCGTCCGACTGCTCCACGAACAAGATGGCTGCGCCGCTACCACAGACTATGACGCTTCGCTAGGATGACATTGACAGCGACATGTCATTCTGTTGGAATTCTTCGATGTGCCGTCAAATACATATCATTAATATTGAAAATCTACACAAACGATACAAAAAAGTACAATTTATAGGATATATTTCTGGCTGAGTATCTAAAAAGCTCTCTGGAAGTTTGAAATGTAAAACATGACAATATATAAGTAGAATGATGCCAGTCGATCGACTTGCATGGAATTGTTATATTGTTTTTATTACATACATTAAAACGATGGCAAAGTTTGTAAGAAAAAAACAATAAGTAAGATTTTAATTAATCCCCGACTCTAGGCCACATAATATATATAAATGGTTATGGTTAAACTTATGTTTATAATAAATTCATGGTTATAGAAGTCCTAATACCACCATCTTTCGACAAATCGATGAACTAAATATCAAATTTTGCTGTTTGCTTATAATGTTACCTAGTACTAACATTTTATTAACGCAAAGAATTCACAGATGTCATTGTATTGACAATATTGATCGGCGTATCGAGTACTTTGTGATTTTATGAGACCTCTCACAAAAATTTCAATTACAAAAATATTCAATATAAATATTAAAATATGTTTCACGTCCCAGTTAGCGTGCTGACTTACTCAGATCCGTACATCACACATGTCCAGTTTGAGAACAACTTCTATATATTCAGTGGAAGCCTTCCACAGATCCGCAGCACAATTTTAATTGAAACTGAATAAATACCTATATAAATAAACATTACAAATCATACTTTATTATTCTAGCATATTTATATTATTGCATTTACGTTGAATCTTAGTCATACAGTATTGGGTCATATATACATATACATTACAGGGTTACATTACATTTAAAAATATAACACTTATTCTATTTGGACAGTTGTGGTCTAAGTAATTGTATTAAGGACACAATCTCCTGCGAGTACTAGAAAACTAGTCACTTGCGAATAAATTTGCAAATGTGTCACGTGTTACAAATGTATCTTTTATAATTGGTTTTTAAAGTGTAGGATAATTGGTAATGTTAATCTCGATATAGACAATTTCAAATATCATCCTGTTAAAGATTTTAGGGAATTTTGACTCCCGATATGTAATAGATACTTATCACACACATATCAGGATTACCGCAACAACCGGCCGGTTATGCAGTTAGCCGCATGTGCATGCATGTGCGTCTTAGATAACTCTTGCGCAATAACAACACCGGTTAGACGGAGAGGCACAAGACAACTTCCTTGGATTACACCGCGTGTGAAATACAGTTTTGTGTGACAAATTTAAAACATTGTGTCATCTGTTATGTTTATAATTTGCAACGATATTGAGATGGGTACTGTTTATTTGAGATACGAATCTAGTGGCACAATAATCATAGATAAGGGTAGGTTATTTTGATTCATTGATTCATAATTAGTTCACTGACCGGAATGAAATATTACATTGCATTGTGGTAGTTGTTTTTTGTATGAAAAACTGCATTAAATTGTATGCTCTTATGCTTGATGGTTTTTTGCTCATTAGACGTAATTTTTTATCAAACTTTACTCTCCGAAACCATTTTTCTGTATCGCAGATCGTTAAGGAAGTTATCAATCTGCGTAGTATAAGTTTCTTGCGGTAACTCTGTCGTGTTAAATTTTCACATCAAAGTGGTTGAGCCAGTCCAGTGGCTTTACCAAGAGTTAACTATCATCTTCCATAGTTATTTGACCTATAGTAAACTAGAGAAGGCGTGTTAATATAATTTGAAAGAGTAGTACAATTACGTACCGCAAGGGGCGCTAAACAAAGTTGTCATACAAAAATTTAAGCTGTCGATATCATTTGTATACCAATATAAAGTTATGGTTTATTTGATTGAGGTGTCATTTATCAAACATTTAACTCTCTTATATAGTACTAGCTTTCCGCCCGCGGCTTCGCCCGCGTTATATTCGAATTTCCCACAGGAAGGATATGTTTTAACAATACTGCCATACAACCTTTCACCCCCTCCTTTCAACCTTTTACAACCCTTTTCTGCTTTAAAAGGCAGCCTCTGTCCTTTCTCAGCCTCTAGACTATCTGTGTACCAAATTTAATTTAAATCGGTTCAGTAGTTTTAACAATATTTCCATACAACCAATAATCCCTCCTTTCAACCTTTTACAACCCTTTACAACCTTTTTTGCATGAAAAAGTAGCCTATGTCCTTTCTCAGGCTCCAGACTATCTGTGTACCAAATTTCATTTAAATCGGTTTAGTAGTTTTGGTGTGAAAGCGGAACAGACAGACAGACAGACAGAGTTACTTTCGCATTTATAATATTAGTATGTATGTATGTATAGTATGGCACAAAACAATGAGCTTTTCCACAAATACTATTTTCACAGTACTTTTGATTAAAATTTCACCGTCTTCAATTTTCACAGATGACACTCCAGTTTTATTTATTTGAGTTCATTAAAATGACGATAACTTTTTTTTAATGAACCGATTTTGATGAAACAAAGTTTAGATATTATTCTGAGTTAAAACAAAGCAAATAGTGAAAGTTTCAAGCAAATCGGTTCAGTACTTTCGGAGATAAACGTGAACATACATACAGACAGACAAAAAATTCCAAAAAATTTTTTTTGCTTTCTAATAATCTATTTAAGTGCCCCTCTATCCATTTCAGTCAAAAATACTAAAATGTACAGACAAAATATTTTTACTGTCTTATTATATGTATAGATATTATTGTATGCATATTTTTTATTGTTTAAAATATTTATATTTTAAATTGTAAGGCATCTCAATCCAATGCGTAACGTCTACAGAATTTGTTAAACAAGAGGTATGCAAATTCTTTATTAAACGTCTTTAGAATGTCTATAGTTTCAATGAATTCAAAAGTACGGGTATATAAAGTGTTTAATAAACGTTAGTTTAATAAACGTTAGTTACCTGTAAAGAATATCAAGCATAAATTAATGAGTTAGTATGTTTTAAAAGTGACACGTTTTTAGTTATTAAGCTTCTTTATTACGTCTTGTCCTATCACGTTCATCAAGAGTGATTAATTCAGTTATAACATTCACAAATGCCACACAGAATGCGGTAGTGTATATCACTTTCCACTAATTAGTATTGTTAAGCTATTTGTACACACAGCCTGCTGGTTTTTGGGTTCCAATAGCTTATTAAAGCGTTTTATTATCCGCTATAAATTTATGCTCTGCTGTATTGACCTTTACAATATTCAAGATCAGTTCCTAAACCTTTTGCAAAGTTTAACCACGCATTCTTAGTCGATTTAGCGCGCAATATATCAAGTTGATATTAACAGAATACTTCAATTCTTTTGCTTACCTTACCTTTGTTCTTATGATCGTGTTTAATTATTTTAAGGAATATACAATCTTATACAGTCTTATTTATTACCATTATTACAGCTCATATCTTCACCAAAGTGCACGAGGCTACCCCAATGTTAGGACGATTAGGTCTTACGTCCGAAATTAATAAGCTATCTTTAATCCAAGTTTGAGTTAATCCATAGATCAGTCTTCTGTCTGCGTCTAAATATAAAAAAATCCCTCTCGTACCTTTCCGTTTCTCGCTGAACTACATTTTATTCATTTATATTTTATGGAATTCAGGAGTTCTACATAAATGAGTAAACGAATTAAAAAATTAATATATTATTAAGTTATAAGTTAAATTATGATCATAAATAAAAAAGTTTGTTGCAAATATTTCGCGTCTTTGCAAAAGACATAACGCAGAATGGTCAAGCGGATCTTATAACTTCTGTCTGTGACTCCTTCAATTGTCGATTCTACTATTTGCGTGGTATTTTTATATTACACTATATTTTAATTCATTTTCGAATAGAGGGCAACACGTAATCAGAGATCAAACCTCCCATAACTTGTTTGCATAGTTAATATTTGTTATCTATGGATACGTTATTGACACCCTTAAATACAAATCTGGATTGAAATCACGCTCTTGGATAAATAAAAATGGATTACGATTGAATATTTATTTCGACTTCATATACATCTTTGAATTTCATCTCAGTTGTATGCAAATTGCCTCAACGTTTCTACACCGTAGCTTAGATAAATGTACATATGAAAGTAAAAAAGCAATAACCTTTTGCACATGAAATGGTCGATCCTGGGCCCCCTGATTATTTACTGAAACTACTTGTTTACTTACTACTGTAAAGCGCCAGCGACGGCGCTTTACGATGTTGACTTGAGGTATTTTGGACAGACGGGAACTGTAGTAGGCCTTACAAACTTGCAGAGAACGATCTTGGTAGGTTTAAACAATTTTATATGATACAAAAAAGAATATTTCCTTATTAAATGCTTGGGATAATAAAGAGAATTTGTTTTGAATTGGTAACTAATAACATGCGGAACTTTGCAATAAATAAACATTCATAAGACATCATTCATACGACTTGCCTTATTTGTACAAAATTTTTATTATTTAGTAGGTTTTATTTTTTCATATGTATATAATTATTGATATTTTTTTTAATATCTTCATATTTTTATATGAAAAACGTTTTATTAAAAAAAAATAGGCGCTAGATTATGTATCGCTCTTCGCAAACTTTGGGGGTCTAGTGCCATCCAAAGCCCAATTATATGCCTTGGTGTGAGCACATAAATCATCGCTGCATCACCATAATCATTACTTTATCAGAGAAGGATACACCAGGTCTCCCTGGTTACCCTGGCTACTCTGGCTACCCTGGTCACGCGGCTACTCGGGAACTCTTACGAATACTTCCACGAATGATTATTATTTAGCTTGTACGGCTAGACCATGAAGAAATTTATATATTGCCACGCTAGCAGAAACGTGGAGAAGTGAAATAGTCCTCATTGCCGGATGAGAATGAATAAAAATCTTATTAAAATTAATCGCGTCAATTTATTCTAACACCCTTCTCAAGTATTTGCCCACAAATTAATTCTAAGACGACAAAAACATGAACGATTTCAATCAATTAATTTACTTTTTGCCTATCAACTGTATGGTCAGCCAGCCGATTTCGATCGTGAAGCAAGTGAGCAACAGGCCGTGGCGTTGTCGTAACAGACTCTTGTTACACCAATATCTCCTTTTCTAACTATACGGTCGTGGTCGCGGCGATCAAAATCACCAGACACTCCACCTGCGCAGGAGATTCAGAAACATGTTTAAAAGCTATTTCTCTATCTAACTCTCTATCTATTTATTCAAAGAATATGTACGATTATTGCTCAATTTTTTTATTAAATTTTTTACAAGGTGTACGTTCTAGCGAAGAGAGATACTATATGAGAGTTGTTTGTATAAGTATCTATCTTACAGTAGTGGTCACATTGCTGTGTTAAAGGTTGAGGGATAAGATAGGATAAATTTACAGCTATGTCACAAGTTGGCAATGTATACTGTAATTTTTCTAGGGTTTGTAGATTTACTGCGAATTCGATAGAAACCATATGTGCTACAGGCGACTGTCACTTACCAATTGGTCTACAGTTCGCTTGTTCGTTAGAAGGTTTCAAGGCCGACGGAATAATATTTAAAGGACATATAAATCACCTATTAGAACGGCCATTCTTTCCGACTTTCTCATCTCAACTTTCTGAGTTTAGTGACTTCAAAATGAAAACAAATTTTTTTCAAACGACACCGTTAGGTAGATGTTCACACAAATGAATGATGAGCTATAAATGCAAAGATGTGCGATAGATTCCTGCGTAGATACCTCGCACGCTGATGTAGGGCTTTCAACAACTCCAAAAGGCTCCGAGTGCAGCGCGGTGTCACGGTGCAAAAGGTGCGTATCCTCTCTTAAAAAAAAAGACCGTGCCGACGGCTTCGGACAATGGCATAGTACCGGTCCAAGGAGTGCTAAAAATCCTCGAGGACAACTATCACAGAACAACCTTGAACCTGACAATCTATAAAGTACGTACTCTGTCGACCTAGGAGAAGATTTGAGAGAATTTGAGAGAGAATTGTTCAGAATTTGTTGGAGTATTGTAGGATAATCTGAAATCCAAGAATGAAAGGTACTATAGGCACTATAGAAGTTGCTGGAGAGCCATCTATCCCAATGTGAAGAATGTTGGGTTCATATCAAGATTTCATATCAAGATTTCGCTCGTAGGGTTAACCAATCAGTAATGTGTCAAATAAGGTAGCGCAACTTATAATCAAAATCACCAAACACTATTAGTTGAAGATCAGATTACGCACATACAGGTCTACGTTCCAACCTCGACATGGTACGACGAAGAAGTGGAAATAATACATGGAATGTTTCACAGGTAATATAAGCTTCTGTAACAACGATGTAATGATCGTTGTAACGGGAGACTTCAATGCTAGTCTAGAAAAACGTCAGGACGATGAGCTGAAAGTAACATTTTAAGGTGGTATTCCTAACTTCCGTAATCAAATGCCAAAAAAAATATATAGGGAAGGAGAGGCTCTATATGATAAAGTATTTTTTTTTTTCAAAAATAGACCTGCTTTAGTGTAGATGGTTAGACAAAAATAATATTGAGTTCATCGTGTCAACGTAGTCAACGATTTTATTAGATTAAAGATCGTGAGCGTTATTTGCAATAAGGTCTGCAATGTAGCTACCGTGGGTTTACATTGGTTTGCAAATGATATCGACGGTATAAATTTTTGTATAAAAACTTTGCACAGTGTATACGAAAAGTATTTTTACTATTATTTCATATGAAATAGACAAGACTTCTGTAGTTTACGTCAACACTACTATCCGTTAATTTATGAAGCACAGGCTCAAATTAATATGAATGATGTTATTGGTACTAAATGAACATACTTAACAACGGGCTGAACAAATCAGATTAATTATTCTCAAATATTCCTCAAATAAATTTTAGTTAATTTAATAAACATACTTGCATGAGAAGGTTTTGGTCACTCTTTATAAATCTCACCTAATCGTACAACCTCACCAAATAGTACAACTAACTAACTTAGTTAAAATTATTTTGATTACATTTTACGTAAACTCACTGTTTATTCATTTCATCTTTACATTACCAGCATTAATGCTTTGTAATAAATAAAATGTAATTCATACAAGTAGGTATATAAATTACCATGCTAACATTACTTATTACAGTTTTTATTATATATTTGTGTCCTACAATGGTATGTCCTTGCGTGGTCCGTCGTTTATTTGCGAAAGCCGACCAGAATAATATATGTGGTCATATTTGAACAAACTGGACAAATATTTCCACAAAAACTGTAAGTACAACTTGCCACTTCTGATCTAATCTAACTTTAGAAAATATAAATTTGTACCCACAAAAAAAACCTGTATATCTTCCATGAGTTTGCTATCGATTTAGATAGGTATTTGACTTCTAGTAAGTTATCGATGTCATGTCAAAACCAATATAAGAATTTAGTACATAATTACATTATGTACACAATTTTTAAACAAAAATATACGCTGTCGATATCGACTAATCGAATGTTAACTTATGGTAGCTAATAGTGACAAGAAATATTTTTAATAACATTATAGTATCTAAAATGAAGTTTAACTTTATCGTCTCCAATTCGTATCTAGATAACACAATAAATCTATAAATTTTCTGTAGAAGTACATGATAGAACTCCCACGAGAATAAATAAGTGCGAGGTATGATGGAGACGGCTACACAGATCCTAGTGAGAACGACAAGTGTGCTTATTTTGCAACTCGTCGATTGACCATTATTCTCATTCGCAATAGATAAATCGAATAAGAAAAACTATAGTCAGAATTTTAATTCGATTCCAGATTTGACATTAGCTACTGTCATTTTGAGAAATAATGATACCACATATAATAGTGTAGTGATGAACAGAAAAATCGATAAACAATCAGTGTGTGTGCCATCAGTGTGCCAATTAAGGACTAAATTGTTGATTTTTATTTAAATAAATACATAATTATTCATAATAATTATTTATTAATTAGTAATCGCTGCTCTATTTTATAAAAAGTTAATATTTGTGTTTTTATATTAAAAACAAAACTTATAATGAAAGAGCCTAGATAGTTTTCAGAATTACCCTTTACCCCTTACCATTGCGAGTTAAACCCTATCGAATTGATATGGGCGCAGGTAGGGGCATGTAGCTCAAAATAATAAAACCTTCAAATTGACAGACGTGAGAAATTTATTTCAGGAAGGCATTCAAAAAATTACGGCTACCGAATGGTCTAAATGCGTATCCCATGTTGTCAAAGAGGAAAAAATGAGTAGGCTAGATATGTTAATTGACAAAATCACAGACACATTTATAATAAATGTTACAGAAAGTGACAGCGATAGCGATAGCGATGACAGCGACAATTTATAAAAAGAAATTATTACCATAATATATCTATCTGTTTTGTTTGTCATGTTCCTTCATGATAACATTTTTTAGTTATTTCACACACAATTATAAAAGAAAAGTCTCAGATCGTTAAATAATTGTCAAAACTAAATATCGGTTCAGAAATATTTAATTTCCTGAAATACTTAGTTTACGAGAGTAAAATTAAAAACGAGAAGAATCGATCCGGAAATATTCCATTTCCATATCGAATAATTTCGCAACGTCACTATTTAGTACTTGTCATAACGATACAACACTGAAATTGTCATAATTATCTGGAATCGAATTAAAATTCTAACTTTAAACTATTAGAATGGGATGGATATAGCTACTGTTCGATTAAATTAACAAGTAAGGCACGGCGGCATATAAGTCATAAACGATAAATTTACATAATGCTAAATATATTTTCTATTAAGTAAGCAGATTTATCAAATTGATTCGATTGCGATAGCCGATTAAGTAACAATAACCCGATTTATGAATAAATATAAAAGAACATATACATTTTTGATTCTTGTGGCCAAATGTTGTCCTAATATACGTTGAAGATGGGAACGGGACTCGCTTAGCTTAGAACTATCCGCACCAGTCACCTTTCCTTTCCTTTTCCTTAGTTCTTCTTATAATCTTTAAAAATTATATATATATTGGTTATGAATAAAGAAACCTGTCAAATTTCAAATTTATTGATGGAGTTTTGTGGCAAATCAAAACAACGGCAACTGTGCAGCATTATTACTGCATTTTTTTTCAAAAAGCAATATTTAGTGCCTTCATACTGCTTCGATATATCGTTGTCGTTGTCGCACGACTTCCTACTCTAACTTGCATACACACAATCTAGTTAGAATGGGATGTGTTATTCCGTTAATAGTCAATGCGATTTTTTTAAGCTTGATACAATAGTAGAATATATTTCTAATAAAATTTGACGTGTTTTGACTTTATTTTATACCATTTAGTGATTAGGTGTTTCTATTTATTGCGATTTCTGTACAGTATATGATCAGTTCACCTGACTTACCTAAAATACAATTGAGGGTCAATACAAAATCGTTATATATCTTCTTCTTAAATCCATCATTGCTACCTTGTGATACCAGGGCACTATAATTTCTAAAAAGTAGAGCGACAGATAATAATTTATGCATAATTAGCGGAGTAATCGCGTAACATACACAAAGCTGACGGGTCGAATCACCATCACAGCTCAAATACGTCCCCACTATGTTAAGACGATTAGACCTTAGTCTACCACGTTCGCCCAGTGTAGATTGGTTGACTGCATTCCTCATAATGTTTTTCCTTCATCTTCACCGGAGATTATTTTGGACTTCACACGACCGGAACGGTCCGATCGCGTGACTTACCAACTAAACTCAGCTTAATGGGCAGTATTTGGTACTTGGTAGAATTTATTGATCCTAAGCCCCGCGAATCATCTGATTTGTGAGCCAGCCAGGGGGATTCCTCTTTTTTAAGTCTGCCAAAATTGTACTGAAATTAGTAGTCGCAATCGCCATTCGCCATGCTTAAAGCTAGGATTTCCACGTAGAAGATAATAGGTTGACAATACAGTTTTACTATAGGAGCTTATCTTATAGCTCATTGACAGTGCACAAATCCTGACAAAACCTAAGTTTTTTCATTTACCAGGACCAAAAAAATCGATTAACATTCTGATGCCTAGTCGTGTCATCAAGCACGATCGCAAGTAAAAAAAAAATGATTTTAAATTTGTATTGTGCACAATAACATCTCCTGCACAGCAGCCTTTGTAGTACAGTCTTTGCAAATATTATGAACGTATATTGCTTATCAGAATTATTTAACCCGTTTTATCATAAAAAGTATAGAATACATTAATGGACATTATTTTCATTAAAAATAAATCGCATTCGCCATTATAAAGCTGATGCTACTGTATAAATAATCGCACTTCTATTATTATACATACATGGAATCACATAATCGTGTTATAATTCGCTGGTAAATTAAAAAAAGGAAAGATACAATATAAGAAATATAGCAAAAAACAACATTGTAGGTTCAGAATTCGTTTGTTTATCGTTCATTCAAGCTTATAATGAATTGAAATCACTATCGTCCACCTAGCAACATTATTCACCATTTTCTTTATGAAATACCAAAATACATTTTATTCTGTGTTAATAGCTACGTATTTACATCTATTCGTATTTACATCTTGTGTTTCGACTCGCACTTGGTCTATTTTTTATTACCAAAACCAAATTGACACAAGCAAATTTCGTACAGGCGCCTCAGTATCATTAAGGTTTTAAAAACAGACTTTATATTTTGAATGTTTCTTTATATTAATACAGCTGTAAGGTATAGATTATTGTACGTCTCTGTCTCACCTGGTAAAGAGGCCGGTGTTGGTGAGACCGTATTTGGTCTCTCCGCTACGTATGTACAGCTTACAGGCGTCGTGCTGCCGACAGCAAGTGTCAGTGAAGAAGAATAGGCCGAGTTCGCCAGAGCGCGCTGTGGCTGAGTGTCCGTCGCCACACCATACAGTACCTGGGAAAATACCGATATATTAAAACACTAGCCAGGGCCCGCAACTTAGTCTGCGCAGGATTAGTGTTTCGTGTATCTTAATATAGTATAGTAATAGCGTGGCGAAGAAAAGAACTAACAGCGATAAAACTATCTATTTTCATTCAGGAGGCAATTTATTACTACCAAATGTGCATTTGAAATAAATTAACAATTTTTATTGTTGTTATGGTTCACTATTTTTGTTATATTGACTTACATATAAGATATAGGTAAAGTGCTGCGCAACTCACGTTAATGTTAAGTCACGGAATAGTATTTATAAGATAATATGACGCTGTACGTACAGTACGTAGTAGATCCAAACGAGGACAGTTTAAAAAAGGCACGGACTACGAGTCCGTGGAGTAGACAAATATATATAAAAAAAATAATATTTTTTACCTATATATTTTATACCTATATATTTTAAACATTTCCATCATACATTACATATGTGTAACTCTGCTGTTTACTGTTTGGCAGCGTAAGACAGAATAATTCCCAGATGGTGATTTTTGTCCTACTTACTTGACACTTATTTTAATTCACACAGAATCTTTATGAATTGTAGCCTATATATTATTTTAATATATATATTAATTATTATTGTAGTGTTTCATTAAAATCCAAGCAGTAGTAAAAGAGTCACTAACCTCCAAACATACTTATAAACTTTCGCATTTATATTATTAGTATGGAAGTACAAGTTTGTGTAACTTGACATTTGTCATATAAACAGACACTTTGATAGGTCGATGTCGACACAGTGAAGATAGTTCCACAACGTATGTGCAATTTGGTATAGAAATATTGTTGAAGCAACAGGGTGCTTATTACTTTTGAAGATACAACGACATATTTCTGACATTTTCATGTATCGCTCGAAAACACTCCATCTCCTTACTAAATACACTTCAATCGTGACGTCATAATTTAGTAAAATCGCCTAATTTGTTTAAACAAAATTGCCGGTAACTTTGTTATTTGTACATTTATATGTATACTTCCCATATTAAAATATATTATACATTTAATGTGAGACAACTTAAAATGTATTAATTATAGTCGAATTATGTGAAAATAAATATGCGTAGAATTTTGATAGAATGATTATTTGATTTGAAACATAAGCCGAATCTTCTAACTTGATATAGATTTATGAATTAGATTAACATTAATATTCAATTATATTCACTTAGACTAGTCACTTAGGCGCGGATCAAAGAAAGAAAGGACGATTGGTCTTGATTGTTCTGAAATATTTACTTTTACCTTACATGTTTGCAGTCTTGCGATATAATATGTGATAAATATAAATATTTGTTACACTTACACCAATTAGCCTAGCCCAAACTAAGCTCTGTAAGGCTTGTGCTATGGGATTTAGGGCAACGGATAGACATACATATATTATACATATATAAATATTTTTATTGAAATATATATCAACAACCATGACTAAGGTACAAATGCTGGCATTCATCACACAAACATCTGCCCCCACCGGGATTCGAACCCGGGACCTCAGAGATGGCGACACCTTGAAACCGGTGTACCACTCCATCTCCATCACACATCCACTCGACTATGGAGGTCGTCAAATCGTAGAGGATAATATTTATATCTGCTTTATAGGTGGGACAATTTAGTGAGAGTCAAATCAACTGCTGCTATATTTATTAAAAATAAATAATAAATAAATATTTGTTACACTTACACCAATTAGCCTAGCCCAAACTAAGCTCTATAAGGCTTGTGCTATGGGATCTAGGGTAACGGATAGACATACATATATTATACATATATAAATAATTTTTTATTGAAATATGTATCAACAACCATGACTAAGGTACAAATGCTCGCATTCATCACACAAACATCTGCCCCCACCGGGATTCGAACCCGGGACCTCAGAGATGGCGACACCTTGAAACCGGTGTATTATCCACTCGACTATGGAGGTCGTCAAATTTATTAACACGTTGCATTAAATTAAAGACATCGAGAAAACACTTGAACGGAATCTCTTCGTAGATTCGAATTCTCATTAGCATCAGAATCTAAATACAATAGCTCATAAATGTTTTGACCTGTAAACACTACTACTGTACAGCTAGCTGCTGCATTTCTCATTGTACAGATAGCGATTTAACCAAGTACAAAGCACGTGCAGTTTTGTTTATTTGAAAATCATTTCTACGTGTTGAATCTAGATATATTCCTGCGCACGCCTTATAAAGGACCGTGTCTTATTGGCACGTGATATAAAGCATTACAGTTCATATAAATGAACTGTACTCGCATTATTAGTGCGATGCGAGTACTATGATTTTATTAATAGAAAAATGTATGTAATTTCTTTATTAAGTCATATAGTTGAAGGAGATGTAATGGCTCGACGAATAAACTTTAAAACCTGTTCCTGTATCCATGTACATTCACCATCAGGTTGACACGCTTTACACTTACACTACAAAAACAGCCGTTATTACTAATTACATAAAAACCTCTATCAAGAGAATTATATATAACTGACGCATTACAGTAAACACAAGAGAACAAAACTGCAATCGCTGTTTATATTGTAATATACTCACCGGGGTAAATAGCTTGAACCCGATCCTTAAACACATCCACCACAGAGTTAGCGACGCTGGTCACTCCCGAAGCCAAGCTGTTGATGAAGCCCCTGTCTGTGTCCAATGACCCAATGTCGCGCACTCCAGCCATCAGCTGACTAAGAGGCTTGCTTAAGCCTGTCGATATTGACTTGAGGATGCCACGCCCAAACTGACCTAAGTTTAACACATAATTTTCTTTCTAAATTAATAAAATATTAATTAATAATAATATGTTAATAAATAGGCATTAGAAGTTAGGTGACCGGAGTCACTTCCATAGCCCGGTTCTCATTACCTCCAAAATCGAAATATAATAGTCCACAAACGTTTTGACCTATAATAACAATAGTTTCTGTGCATCTAACTGGGTACAGTCATTCGCTGCATTTTTCATGGTGCAGATAGAGAATAGACCCAGTTGTTACACTCCACGCACACTTTCATTAAATTGCGCTTAAATGGCCTCTACGCATTGGATCTGTATCCCCGCGCAAGCCTTACAAAGGACCGTGTCTTATAACGACGCGTGATATAAGCGACAATATTAATAAAATAATAATTAATACAAGAAAGATAATTTCAAACTAGAGCTGGCAGTTGGAAAGATCTTATAAGGATTTTTAAGCCGATGGATTTTAAACTGATTACACTTTTATAGAAAACTAGCTTTCTGCCCGCAGCTTCGCCTGCGTGGATTTCGGGATTGGGTCTATAGAGGGTTAAGGGCTTTTGCCCACGGCTACATATGCGCGGAAGTCGGTTTATAGCGCGAAGGTTTTATCGCGCTTCCCGTGGGACTATCCGTTTTTACGAGATAAAAAATACCACAAAACCTTGCTCAAGAATCACTCTATCTATTGATGAAAACCGCATGAAAAATCTGTGCAGTAGTTCTTGAGCGAAACCTTTATTGCGCACCCCATGGGATCTGTCGATTTTTCCGGGATAAAAAGTAGTCTATGTTACTCGAGGATAATGTAGCTTTTCAAAGGTGAAAGAATTTTTGAAATCGGTCCAGTAGTTTCGGAGCCTATTCATTACAAACAAACAAACAAACAAAAAAATCTTTCCTCTTTATAATATTAGTATAGATAACTTCACAATGTTTTAACGGCTGCGTAGAATCTATAAAAGTTATTATAGTTTCTTCAGAGTCACTAATTAATCAATTCGAAATTTCATGTAAGAAAGCTGGTTAATTAAGTTGCATTTTATAACTAGATTTCTCTAGTTATTTTGAGTCGAAAGCAAAACAAAACATAATCCATATTTACATTATATAACCTAAACCAATAAATTCTATCTTAGTCAGCAAGTCGTTCATTAAAATAATGACGTAAATTGATGCTCGAAATAACAGGTTTTGCGTAGGACGCCGTAAATATTATTAGGGACAAGTTACAATATGTTCTATCAATATCTCATTATCCATTCCTTTATACAGTAACAGCACGACGTAAAGGTTTGTATTCACAGATAAATATTTTTATACGCATCTAACTACTCTTAACTAAACAAAAGCTACATGTTTTTTAATACTTTTCATTGCGTGTTCCAAAGCATAAGAATACATAAATTTAATATTATTCGTTGAGTAACGAAGTGAGACATTTTAACAATTGTATATGAAACGTATTTCAGTGAAGTATAAATGGATGAAAACGTGCTAAACACTAAGCAAAAGCATTTGCTTTTGCTTAGTTTATATATATATATATACAAGTTTTACATGAAGCATTTTAGTCATTGTTAACAAATTTGTCAAAGTAATTAATTTTTTCCTCAGTGAGCCCGTATCTTAATGTCAATTAATATCAAGCAACCGTCTTGTCCAGACTCACGACAGGTTTTCGCAACGTTATGTAAGCTGCAGATTTATTTACACTGGAACAAGCTGAGATATCTTATAAAATGAAATATGTCTAAGCGTATTTAACAGAATATGAAGATGTACATGAACTCTTGGCTAAAACCCTGTAATATTTGATCACTGGCAGACAAATTGCACAATCAGATGTGTCTTCTAAGATCATTTGATAATGGTAGGATTTGTTAATAGATATATATAAGTAAGTTCGCTCGTTAGTTTCGCTAAAACTCGAGAAAGGTTGGACCGATCGGCTAATTTTGATCTTGAATTATTTGTCCAAGTTCAGACAAGATTTAAAATTATTTAGGATTAAATAAAAACAACAATTTTGATCTAAGCTAGTTCGCTTGAAGTGATTATCCCGTTATTTAAAAAAAAGTTTAGGTATTTTATTTATCGACTGCGACAGTACGCAGTCTGCGGAGTCAGCTACTAGCTCACACACTTCTACTATACGAGTATATGGTCAGCATAAATGTATATGCAAACTTTTTACAGCGCCCCTTGCGAGAACGTATTTTCTGCAGTTAATCACATATCTGTCAAAAACGGCAGCAAAATCATGATAAGGGCATATACAATAATAGGCACCACGTTATCGGTACAAATTACAAATATTTGCTTAATTCTTACCACGAGGTCTGTATCTTAGTTATATTTTATATTTTTATTTATCTCTTCTTACGCTATATTTACAGGGCTTAGCCTAATGCGATAGTGCAACTATCTAATCATTTAATATAAAGTTATCCACCTATATATACAAATTAGCATTATAAACTAAAGCAATAAATGCTTAATCCTATCTACTTATAACATAAAATATATAGTGTCGTCCTTGCGAATTCACTCAGAGGACAAAAGAATATGTCCGTGAGTTCCGCTACCTCGTTGATAATGCGCATGTTAGTATTGGTACGGTCTATTTATTACAACATTTATGTATATATATAAAGCTCGATTACCACTGACTGACTGACTGATCAGGGGTGATTTTGGGGCGTTAAGAGGTTTCTTTGGTGTTTTGATGTTAAGGAGTGAAATTTTGATTACAAGATACTTTAGGTTCCAGTATTTCATATGTTACTCATTCGTAGTTGGTTTGTATGTCATCGCTGTTTTATTAAATAAGAAACCCGATTTTTCTCACAAAACTTAAAAGTTCCTACTTTCATCATTCAAAAATTTATTTTATTTGTCTAAATTTGTTATTCATATATTATTTGTTTTGTGTGTATAACAACTTACATACCTAATCCCCCATTCTCTTCTCTACTCCTCAACCTCTCAGCTTCTAATGCTTCGTTTTGTTTCTGCATTCTTTTGAAAAGATCATAGATCCCTTTTGGCACGACCCTCTCAGCGACGCTCTCGACAACGCTGCCAGCCAATCCAACTAAAACCGACAGTGCGTTGGTCTTCGGAGCTGTTGTAGGTACTACGTCTTTTGAATCGTAATAATCTTCTGATACTTCTTCGCTCTCTTCATCAAGCTCAGTAAATATAGGTACGTACTTATCATCGATCTCTATACTTTCGTCTTCAATTTTTTTTAGATTATCTACACTTTTTGTTGTATTCGTAGTAAGTATTTCATGTATTGGTTTATTATGTAATGTGTGTCTCGTATTTATTTTTGCTGTAGTGTTATCATCTGTTTCTGAAGTTATGTTAATATTATCTAATATGTCTAGTCTTTTGAACTTACTTGATACATTACCGGTAGTATCAATCCGAACTGATTCATTTATATTAATATTATTTGGTGCAAAACTACTTTTTTGTAATATCACTGTTGTAGTTTCGACGTCGTAGCTATTTGTCGTTTCGACAGCATAACTACTTGTTGTTTTGGCTTCATAAGTATTTGTAGTTTCAACAGCATCTGTAGTAACATCGGTTTCTTGAGTCGATGTTGGTAACGTGACAGTTGGACTAACATCTATCGCCGGTAATTCTTTGATTGTTGTTGAAAGTGGTATTACAGATAAATCTTCTTCTGTAGTGCTTTCAAATATGGTTTCTAAATAATTTGTAGTAGTACTTATTAACTCTAGAGGTATAACGCTAATATCTGTCTCCTCTGTAGTATCTGTAAATTTTGAATTTGTTGTGTTTTCAATGAAATTAGTTTTATCTTTAGATATATTTTTATTATTATCAAAATTATCTTGAATTATGGTATATCTATGAATGTCTTTAGCGACCTTGTCATTAGAATGCCAAGGTATAGTCCCATACTTCTTGTTGAATTTCACGCTGTACTCTTCATCAAAGTTTATGAGGTTGTTTTCATAATGATCATGTATTACAGTACTCAATGGAGAATCTGTAACTGGGAAATCCAAAGCTTTCGGTAAAGCCAACGATACGTGAATTATAAAGAATATGGCACAAACACTATGTAACATTTTTCTTCTCACTCTATGATACATTTTTCCTCATCCATCTGAAACAAAAAAAAACTTAGTTATTTTTTTGACAATGAGTTCATTGGGTTATTTTGTGTGCCCCAGTATATTTAATAGATATTTTTGTAGGATATGTTAACTTTGTTCTGTATTTACAATTGAAGAACATATTAAGAATATTCTAGAACGTACCACGGTTGTGCCTCAGAAAAAGAATGCAAATAGAGTGTATGGCCTCGTCAAATCCGGACGAGCGGCAGCCGAGGTTGCTCACATTTTACAGACAAACCAGTAGACGTCAACGGCCAGAGTTCCGCAGCGTTACACTATTAGATAAGATCAACACGCGTCGGAAATTTACCCAATTATGATAGTAGATAACCGGTTCAAATTGACATGCTGTTTGCGGCTTCACGCTTGGAATTATTGTTTTAAATGAGTATGTAGTCTGAAATTTGAATTTTGACTTTTTTATAATGTTGATAACTTGGATGATACAGTAAGTGTTGTTTCAAGTTAGATTGTTTGATCTTTAAATCACTCTTAAAATGTTCGAAACAACTGCGGTTTCGTAGTGCAAATCTAAAGTTAGATGTGGCGCTCATTGTACATCACAGTTTCGAAATGTAGATCTTTTATTAGAAGGCAAGTGCTGGCACCACAAAGCACTATCCTTGTACGTAAATATATCAACATATATAAAATCCACTTGTATCTATCTATTCCAAAGATTAGCTTAGGTAAGATGGCCAGATGTGTAATAAACAGATATATAATAAACACTGATATTTCGCAAATCTTTATCAAATTCCTCTGTATGTAATAATAATATAATCCTCTGTATATAATATCAAGTAGCAGGGGTACAGCAGCGGTAAAACCTTTAGGATCTTACGCGATATCCACGTCTGAGAAGGAAGTGGTGAGGGAAATTAGAGTCGGTTGCCATAGCTACAAAGACAGTAAATAGGAAACTAGGTATTGCGTTGTAAGTAGCATAATATTAGCATAATATTCACATATCTAAGAAAGTATGGTCGACGATATCATCACACAGATCTCGGCGATGGAGCAAGATGGTTATTGAGCAAATGGAACACAAGATACCACATAATCGTATCTTTGAGCATGTCTAGAATATTCTATTCACGAATAGTGGACGAAGAATCCTCTATAGAAATAATACCGGTTAGTGACTCTGTTTTTGAATAGCAATTTCCAGATCTTTCTAATATAGTTGTCTGTATAATTTTAATTCATGGTGACCAATGAATTATAATTATACAGACTAAGACCAAAGACTAAGATCTAGACTTTAGAAAAACCTAGCGTAACAACGTTGTCTTTTTTGAAATTGTACTGGAAATGTTCTATGTCAACTGATATTTATATAATCTTGTAATGCTAGTTGAACCAACCTATTTGCTCTTAGACGAATTTCCAATTGACGACTCTAACAATTTAGGAAAAAAAACAAAACCTCTGCGGATTTTCTTGCTGGTTCTTTTTCCTCCTACTGGCGACTTGTGAACATGTATTGTGGTGCATGCAAAAATGATGGTTAAATCCATGAAGTTAGCAATGTACCCCTGGATTTACCAGATATATAAAATCAATTTTAAAAAATAATTATTTAGTATATGTAGCTTTCGGAGTCGAACCGAAATAGGGATAGGGACTGTTCAATACTGTTCTTTGTGTGGTACAAGGGATGGTATAGGATGAATTCGTCGCCACTAAAGCTGACTGTCTGAGAAACCAGTGGAATCTGTGGGTCAAATGTCGCAAAGATTGCGGAAAAATACTTTTTAGTTCAAATAACTCAAATGTCACAACAGCCGTTCTAACCGCTAGGTGTACAATGGTAGCATATTTCGGTGATTTGCGTAAACTGCAGAACCACAGAGTATAATACCAATGGATACGACGAAGCTTTTGGCAGAACTATATCAAGATAGATTGCGAGAGTATAACATCTACATACATTAGGTGCCGTAAAGAAAGGAACCTCTAAAACTCTCTCTAATTGCTATCCAAGTACGAAATACAGGATATAAAAACAACAAAACTGTAAATTCAATCATTCAGATCAAATTGGTATTCGAGTTTCCGTCACTTATTCAAAACGCAATTACTAGGCGCTTGGTTTCCAAACAATTTTTAAGTTGTCAGATGTTACCAGATGAGACATTACCACTACATTAGCGCTAGGCACCGATACTAAATTCTGCCTTAACTTTACATATTTCTTATATTATCTCTATCTTATCTCGAATGTTCGTACGGTAAAGATGAGAAGTATTACAGTGTTGTTTCATGGTGTTTCATGATTACACGCGCAAATTTCAAAATTTCAGAGCAACTGAAGAGCTGAGAAAGTTCTGATAGCATATCATATGGGGTTTTCTACATTGTTGCAGAGTTATCAAATATAATAGAACCTTACAACAAAAAGCTTAAGCCCAATTTTCATTCAAATGTCAGATAAGTAAGTCTGAACTTTCATTCTGCTTAAAAGTTTTCAGGATAAATTACTCATCACACCGATTTGAAAAAATATTGAAATATGTAATACCTGCAGTTTTAGCTGCTGGTTCTGATAAGTTCATGTCGCGTTCGTACTTCACTACGACGGGACACCGGCGGCCGTCGTGACCATAAAAATGGAGAACGGGGCTATGTGGCTGTCGTAACACCGTAGATTGTTTCAACACCATTAGATTGATCGTTCATATTTCTAAGCTTCACTAAAAATTACTTTTATACTCACGACCTTTGTAACGAACTCCTCGCAATATTAGCTTAACTGGAGGCTTACTATTAATAAAGTTTTATTCATATAAAGTAGTATTAATTTAAGTAATTTTAGTTAATAAAATACTAGATATTAAATCAAACTCAATGCTCACAACCGAATATCAGTACTATTAATATCAGATAGATACAAGATAAATTTAAAAAATCAGTCCCTATATATTTGGTTGAGTATGAACCCATCGATAATATTATGTTCTCAATTTATTAGCATAACGTGGTTCCAACAAATTTACGTAGTTCGTCTCGCACTAATCATTTCAATGTAGTGCGAGTACTGAGATGAGAGGAATTTGTAAGAAAATAATTGAATGTAAGCTGGCTTATTTAAATCACTACATAGTATAAAACAAAGTCGCTTTCTTTATCCCTATGTATGCTTAAATCTTTAAAATTACGCAACGGATTTTGATGCGGTTTAATAGATAGAGTGATTGAAGACGAAGGTTTATATGTATAATAACATCCATTAAATAATGGAGAAATACTGTAATTTTTGAGGTTTCTAGTAGAAAACAAATAACTAAATATTTGTTACACTTACACCAATTAACCTAGCCCAAGATAAGCTCTGTAAGGCTTGTGCTATGGGATCTAGGGTAACGGATAGACATACATATATAAATTTTTATTGAAATATATATCAACAACCATGACTAAGGTACAAATGCTCGCATTCATCACACAAACATCTGCCCCCACCGGGATTCGAACCCGAATAATAAAAATGATAAGTCATCCTCTCTCCTACATTTGCTGTGCCCGACAGGGTCCATAATGTACAGAATATTTATAACACCTATGATTACCATTATGGAAAGCAAAATAAATGAAATGAAATGAACCCGGGACCTCAGAGATGGCGACACCTTGAAACCGGTGTACTATCCACTCGACTATGGAGGTCGTCAACAAATCAACAAATAAAGCGAATATGGAAATATTCCAATTGTATGTTTAATATATTCGAAATATTCGGATATTTAATCCGATATCGTCTTTTTTTCTCTCAGGAGAGGCGAAGCTGAGACTCACATAGCTACCACTGCAACGAAGTGTACCGCTGGTTATGTCGGTCTCCATAGCGAACGAGACATGACCGATGTGATCTAGTGATCAAACTCAGCGTAAAGCAAAGGATCAAAGGATTCTAATGAAAGGGCGCAGTCCGATAAAGTTTGTGGCACTGTAATCTTGATACTGGATGAATCTGGAGGCCTTAAGTCGACCGATTTTCAGATTTCATATGTATTATTATATAGTTATCGAGCATTATCGCCTTAATTTGGTTAGGGTAGGCCCCTTGGTGAGGACGAATATAAGCTGTGGAAATCTAGATATCGAAAATCAATATTTGTTGTTACACACTATCACAGTGGCAAAAATACCTTCTAATTAAAATAACTTATTGTAACTAATATTACTATCTATTGTTTGTATGTATCTATAGTAAGTAATTGACTAGTTTATTAAAGAGTGTCAGAGCTTCGGCGAGACCATTAGTAGAGCAATGAAGCATGATTTAGAAATTTTTGAAGTAACTTGTACAGGCGGTGGAATTTGTTCCCTTAATAGGAAACATCAAGGCCGTGACAATTGAAAAATAGGCTTTTATAAAATCTATTGCTATAGCGCTGTGCTCGAACTCACCTGCATTGTGATTGGGCAAACAGCAGTTCGGACAAAAAATACATACGATTTGAGACGAAAAGTACGTTTCAAAGTTCGATGTTTATGTTATTTACAAAACTTAACTGACTTAAATATTTTCTTCAAGTGTTTTCTGATAGAAGTTCTCAATTTATTGCATTTTCAAGATATTACAGTTAGAAAACACTACGCGTGTATGTTTTTTGTTCTAAAATTCAAACTTATTCTCTATTGCTCGACCACAGGGTATATAACGCTCTAGTAAGACACCATGGATTCTAATAACGATAACAATATAATACCTTGTTGTTCAAGAATTTTCACCCATTGCCACCCATCCGGGCGTTCACGCTGCAGGTGTTGCTCGACCCGAGAAATCTCTTGACGATTCTATCGCTGACGCAACTAACCATTGAACCGTGGCGACGAAAGAAACGACGTTCCATTTGATAATTCCTACCGATACAGTTATGAAACGCCAACGTCGCTAATTGTTGTGGTAACGAATGCACGTTTTTTTTTTCGTTTTCTTTAATAGTACTCGAGATATTATCTGAAGAAAGGGTCCCTTTCTTCAGATAATATCTCGTTTGGGTAAACAACACCATTCTGTTCATATATACGTGTTTAGTCAATGCTCTAACGTTGAGATAGTCATCTTAAGATAAAGCGATGGCTATTTTTATTTCAAAAGTATCTTAAGTAAAAAACTATAGTTTTTATAACAGTATAGTTACAAACAAATAAGTAATTTAAAGAACGGTAGAACGAACGAACAGACATAGAAGAACCGTTCTTATTTCAAAGTGGGAAAATCTGCGTCGACACCATTGCCGTAACCAATCTTCCACGTTCTTCGGCTGGCAGCTCCAGCCGTAAAACTATGCAACATGCTAGTCTTGCTGAGGTTACATATTTGTGCCTTTTGCAGTTGCAACATTGGAATCTTGGTGACCAGAAGCCCAGTCGCTCTAAGGCAGGCTCAAGCTGGACTTTATCTAAAATTACTAATTCACTTAGGCTCTTCAGCGAGTAATTCGTCCAGCCTTCTCGGCACAGAAGATTTGGTTATTTGCAAATATTAAAAATTCTCCAAATTTTTGTTCCCCACCCCCCACTCTGAAGGGCAGGTTTGATTCAAGCCGATAAGGTCCCAGGCCTTCTGCCCCACCAAAGGATGTAGTAAAGAAAGTAGTGTGTATTTGGTAGGCTAGCCTTCTGCTTGAGTTCAACATAACCACCCGCCGTAGACCGGGCGGGGGTGGTATCTGGTGTAAGGTCGTCCGAGCTCCAAGGAGTCATTAAGACGAATACAACAGAAGTACAATTAAGACGAATACAACAGAAGTACAAGAAAAAATCCAAAACGTTGTTCTAAAGTTCAATGCTCATAAAACCGACAACATTTTCTCATTTAAAGGATAAATAGCACCTTCTTGCTTGCTTGTTCCAAACATTTCCACCCCAAAGAAAACAATTACAAAATCCTTTCCAAGACAATATTTCCTTGGCTGAAGTTTCCTACGCAGCGATTGTCGCAGTTCAGCGGGCGATGAGCATCATATTATATCGTTACCACCTAGGACTAGACTTTGCTTACATATAATTGCCACTCGAAAAATCTCATATTAATCGCAAAGAAACATGCGGATCTGATGATATGTGACCCATACGTGTCTCTTGTAGACAATTCCCGCGAATCTTCAGCTTCTACAAAAACCTATGTACTTTGATAATTTGAAAGACGTAAATTACTAACTAGTGACGACCATGCAAACTGCATTACAGCAAGAATAAGTAGACCAACAGACCTACTCCCACTTGTCCAATTTGAAAAGTATGTAAAGCCAAAATAATGGTCATATTTTAAATTAACTTAATTGATATAATAACTAAACTCAATGATCAACAAAATAAATTGTGGTGTAAATTGCGCAATATCAATCAAGGCTTAAATAACATAACAATCACTAAATATCTGTAATGAATCGGATAACATCAAGTATTTATTGCGTAAAACTAACCGCAGTCAGTCGGCTGATATCCAATATGCGCAAAGAGACTTACAATACAGACGGCAAACGGTATTAAGTTGCGCTATGTTTATGCCTACGATCAAAATTGATGTCGAGGAGAACTGCAATATATGAAACTGCTGAAATATAAACCCAATACTACAAAAGTCTATAGACTAACGACTAACGCATTCACAATTCGCATGGCAACTTTTTATATTAATTGTAGTTACTTGAGAATACGTTAAAATAAATATTACCCTGAGTTATTTACAAGTAAAAAGCGGGCTACCAGGTGGGTTCAAATAACAGAAGCCAGTTATAGGTGACAGTAATATTGAAGTGTGAGCTGTATTAGATAAAATGCATACCGTTTCTATCGGTGGCTATTATATATAAATACCTATTTTAAATATTAATTATTATAATTATGACAAACTTTGTTATTGGTTGTATATGTTTTTAAGAGAATAATATAAGCAAATGTACCTGACCAATTATGTATTTGTTGTTTATTACTTAAAAATATAGGTGTCAATAAAGCAAATTCGGGTAACGTCTGTTTCCCAACGCGCTGTCGACGTTTTTTCACGTGGTTACCAAACATTGCCTTGACATTTGTGATTGACTGTTCGAAACGTCGATGACGTACTAACTACGTTTAAGAGAAGCGTTATATTGAGAGCCAGTTGACTATTGCTATAGATAGTTAAGCAATGTAGTCGTTATTGAACTTATTATGAGACAAAAATAATAATAAAAATTAAATAATAATCGGTTTTTTTTATTGTTTTCTTGCTCCACCTATTGGTTATGCCTGGTCCAGAATATATCTCCTGTCTTCTTTCTTTTCTAAGACGAAGAAGTGTAGTGTATGATATTGTTGTAAATAAAATAAAAATTTATACATAACCCAATATCATGTTTTAATATAATTCTATATTTTTTAATGCGTTAAATCTTAATTGTTGTAGAACTTCTCAATAAGGAGTGGGTCGTGCTGATAAATTCTATGACAAACATAATCAAGACAAAAATTATTTCGAAATTTTATGTAGTACCCACTCTTGTGAAGGTTGGAAGCTTCACACTTAAATTGTTGACATGTATGTTTACCTAACAAATAGTACAAATAAGTAGCTGCAATATTTAGAAAGAAATGACTCGGATTCAATGGAATTGGGCAATGTTCAGAACCCGACATAATTTCCACCGATCTACTTACTTGGGCCTCCTAACCAAGCTTAAAGTTACCGCAAGCTAGATTCCAAGGTTCTGTCCGTGAACGAATCAGATATGAGGAAATCCGCAGAAGAAACAGTATTACCAATATTGAACGAAGAATTTCGAACGTAGAATAACAGTGGGCAGAGCACTTTTTAGAAGAACTGACGGTCTTTGGAGTAAATAGTCCTCGACTGACAGGCATATGCCAGGAAATAAGGTGAACCGATAATTTGGAGAAAATTTCAGGATAGGGCGTTCGACCAATTAATGAGAGATCCTTTGCTGAAATGATAATAATTATATCAAATCACCAATTTTAGTATTTCCCTACGATACGGTCCAAACAAATGTAAAGAAAACTTCAATGCAGGAGAAACATTTTTTTCATTAATTATTTCATTATAAATTAGGTGTCGAGTAATTTTTTTGAGTTATTATTTATACGAAAATTGAGTAACGTCGATTATTTTTTTGCGAATAGATGTATAATTCAAACATTTTACCAATACACTGACATCTATGAATCCGTTGCGCAACAATAAATCTGAGCATGGGTTCTAACTTAATTCAGATAGGAGGGGTAAATACTTAGTTCATCCACCTTCCGCCGATGGCTATACTGAGTCAACTTCACAAATAACTTTCGCATTTCTATTAAAATGTGAATAAGTATCTTTATCTTATGTATAATTTTATAAGTTATTCTGTTATCTCAATACCTATACCTCTTAGAACTATGAATTGACTTAGAAAAAAGTTTTCCAAGAAACAAAAAAGAAATTTCCTACATCGTGGCAACGAAATTTTTACTAGAGCATATACAAATAAAGGCTTTCTGTTATACCTAGTGCAATCCGTTAGTTTATACAAGAAGGCAGTGTAAAAGCAGTTCTGTTACCTCTGATATTCGTAACAGTTAGCCTGAATATATTATTCAGGAATGGCTCCCAATTAGGTCTTGCAATTATATTATCAAATGACGACTTTATAAAATCACTGCAAATTGTAGTTAAATAAAATTACAGTTTTTTGAGAAAGGAGAGTATTTAAGAACATTATTCGATGTTATGTTAATTAAATGAGCTCTTGTTTGGCACCGTACATGGTATAATACAAAATAACGTGTTCAAAATACAAGATACTTTTTCCGTACGGGGAAAAAATAGATTGTCAACTTCTCAAATAAAATTATATGTGTATTATGCGAGCAAGTTGCGCAAGCTGCCGCCCAACGTGGGACCGAAGCGATGACTTCAGTTTGATCGGATTTTTATAATATGTAAATCTTAATTTGCTTTTAATATAAAAATGGAAAATATATCACTGTCACATACATATTAATTACGCAGAGTATTGTATAAAACAAAACGACGTGAAAATTTAATTATTGTAAGGGCATAAATCATCAATCATCGACCTATATGTCTATGTATATACCTAGAAATGTAGTAACATATTAACCCTTTGATTTTATTTATTACCCACTAGAGGAATAATTCATTAAATAGATCGCGTAGTCGCTTATTTCACGTGGTTTTATAAACTACAGTTATTTATAAGGCGTGCGCGAGGATATAGATCCAACGCGTAATAACAATGTATATCTACGAAAGGACTCAAAGGGTTCCGGCTCCATACATGTTCTGCCTAAGAACCGTTCGAATCGAAAGTGACTTATATAAACTCTTAAAATTATATGGAATCCTATGAAATAAGTTTTCACGAACGGACACTTCAGGAAACTAAAATAATTACGATAAAAGTTAATATTTTGAGGTTATAAATAAAAAATAACCAACCTTGCGTGAAATATCAGAGTAGTAATATTAGCAATACTATGTACAGCTATATATGTTCTCTTCTAGAACTAGGAAAGGACTACTTTAATAGATACTAGGAAAAGAGATAGTACCTAGTCAAGTTTAAGATAATTTTTTAACAATTATCATTTTACAAAATCCAGTCCTTTACACACAGCCGAGTATACCAAGTACGCAATGTAATCGGAATCCGTAATCAAACCAAAGTTGTTAGAATAAAACCATGAAACGCATAGAAAATCACAAAAGAAACGATAGTCGCAAAGCAATCAAAAATTGAATGAAACGGACACAGATAAGGTATGAAGTACACCAATATTGCCAATTACGAAAACTATAATACTCGAATGCGAAGCTAGAAATTCGCGATTTCGCTTAAAAATATATAATACTAGTTTCTTTCTAGCTAGTCAAATTAGATATTTAAATGAATAAAGTGTTATCAACTAATTTTAATAACCGACTTCAAAAGTCTCTCTTCTTCTGGAGGAGGTTCTCAATTCGATCCATATTTACAGAAATCGCGAAATCTTCCGAAACTGGCAGCACTGGCTGACGGAAAACGTTTTATACGGCATCAATAATTGTGACCCAACTTTTTATTTGGAATTTCTTTATTTGAAGTGTCCGTGGAATACTAAAATATGTTTCAAATAATATAAAAAGAAATGAAAATTATAGTATAATTTATACAATTTTTTTTTATTTTTTTTTTACATCGGTTCCTAGGCCAAAATTGAACAATGTCCTTTAATGAAAATGTGCATGAAGTGTACCAACTGGGTTTAATCTTTATCTGCACCATGAAAAATGCAGCCAAAGACTACCCAGTTAGATGCACAGAAACTCAACGTTTGTGGACTATTGCATTTCGATTTTGGTGGTAATGGAAATCGGGCTTTGAAAGAGACTCCGATCGCCTGCCTTCTTATTAATATTAAATTATTTTAACGAAATTAATAAATGAATGACGATTAACGTCATTCATTCATAAAATTACTTAATTCATAAAAATTGTAAGCATTATGTCAAAGAGCAAATAACTGTTCTTTACTGCCACAATTTTTTCTTCTTATTCGTTGATTCAAATATTTTGACAATCTAGTATTTAATCATATTAAAGACGTACAAATACACCAATATTATTGTACGGTATATTACACAAACAAAGCCTTTACGTGGAAACATATAAGGCTTCTTTATGTTTAGCAAATCACTCTAATATATAAGAAGCTACGTGATTGGTAGGTTCCAAATCAATGGAGTCGGGTCGGAGATAACGTGCCAATGAAATAATGAAAATGTTTGTGTCGGACATTTTGAAAGTTGATTGATTTTATAAAAAAAAAATCTAAGATTTTAACCAAAATTACATGAAATAGGTACATATCAAATCATAAATATATAATCAACAATAATTTTGGAGACAACGTCAATAGTTGCAACGATTCTCTATGAAGTGTATACCAATTATTGCTCTACCTACCTAGACTTTTTTAATGGTCCACTTTTCGCAATAATTCTTTAATTTTGCAATTTTATTGTCTTTACTTTTTATAAAAAGTGCAACTTTAACGAGAACAAAACATGAGACTTGTACTCAAAATTAGAGTATGTAACCACAGTGGAATAGTGCATGGTGGTCGTCCAGATGCCAGTCACCAGACTACACAGCACCGCAGGTGCTTCTTGTATGTGAAATATTACATTTGAAAACTGTACAATAAAATTAAAAATTTTTGTTATACATATTTCATTTTAAGCTAGCTTTTAGCATTACAAAAATTTAACATTAATTGTAGTTTTGTCTTGTTACCAGTTTGAAATGATACTCGTAATCGGGGAACAAATTTAAATTAATTAATTATAAAATCATTTTTATAAACAATTACTGTTCTTAGTCACGTTGCCTAATTACATTAATTTTATAATGAGATAGTGAAATATACATTTTACCACTATACATATATATTTTGCAAGCTAGACTGTATACAAAATAGCACTTTTAAAAGTACAAGAAATTAATAAAAGCTCTAACATTGCATTCGAAGTTTTCTTTTGACATTAACAATCAGCCTTCACTTTTTTTATTTATTTGATACTAGTAAAATTAACACTACCAAATACATGATCCAAAATATGTCATACTCAAAAACTTTTTCATACAACTATATACTTCACATAGTGTTAAGATTTAAAATCTGTAGCCGCCACAAAAACCGCATCGCACATGCGTGTGAACATATGACATAAAACGTATTGTCATTGCACCGCGTAATTTTAGCATCATATTCAATTTTCATTTAACTAAATTATGATAGAGATAAACAAAATTATACTTAATTCATCTATGTTTACAGTATCTGTCAATGTTATTTTAGTAAAAATCTAGCAATGCAAGTTACCAACAAAAAAAACATTACTAGAACAATGCAAAAATTGTACCGGCATTTTTTAATAGTAGCGATGATACAGAAATTCTGCAAAAATGTGGTTGGATCATTATTGAAATGTTTCTTACATGCTTTTTGCGCTAATATGTTGGTATTCTAATTGATTCTTGGACATGAACGAAGCAAGCAATCATCGCTTTTGATGAACTTTTTCAATCCTGTATGCCAAGGCCTTAATATTATCCGTACTATTTATATAACACACACAGTGTTGACCTAGAACAAGAGTGCATGCCATTGAGGAACTTAATTAGTCACCAATATTTTGAGTGCGATATTTAAAGATAAAAATATAACTGGCGAAACGACCTCTGACGAAGGTCGGCAAGAGCCGGTCTTGGGAAATCGAAATCATTGTTAAAAGAGCGCAGTACTCGTGAAATATAATAAGTTAAGTTACATAAGTTTTGTGGGTTGCTGTTTGATGTGAACAGAGCAAGTAGCCTATTCTTGTAATGTAGACTTCGTGTTACAGATCCCAGAGTTCTATATATTAGTATATTACCTTACGATGTAACACATCGTATAAAATAGAATGGCAATTATTAAATCTAGTATTAATATTAATTGTTGTATTAGATTATTACACCGAGTAAAGATCACGTTTGAAGGAAAATAACAGGTGCTGTTATTATTTATATTTTTTTTTACTCAACAGACCTACATCACGTTCCAGACGATTCTGAGGTTCGTCTAAAACGACCTGAAGCGAAGCATCAAAATCATAGTTATCACTCTAGAAATAATTCAAAGAGCAATTTTGAAAGCCTGCTTTAACAAGTCTGTTTTTTTGTTTAAAGATGTCGCCATCTCTGAGGTCCCGGGTTCGAGTCCCGGAGGAGGTAGATGTTTGTGTGATGAATACGAGCATTTGTACAATAGCCATGGTTATTTCATTTTTATCAAAAATATTTATATATGTATAATATATATTTATATATGTATGTCTATCCGTTTCCCTAGCTACCATAAACAAGCTTTATAGAGCTTATTTTGGGCTAGGCTAATTGGTGTGAGTCTAAGAAATATTTATTTATTATTTATTTTCAACTCGAGACAGCTTTTTTAATGTGTCAAATACAAGCTAACCAACAGACATACAATTGTGCGTCACAATCACTTTATCACTCATTTCAGTTATGTCCAACAAACAACTTTATTTGTTTCTTAGATCCATTTCTATGTAATAGGCTATATGATAAATCGGTAATAGTCCCACTTACAAAATACCTCAAAAAGTTATCACAAGTCACACAACATTTAAATTCGTTTTCCTACTCAAACAAAAGATATGTTGCAATAAACTATATAAAACACTCGCTCACACGACATACTTATATTTAACTATACCGACAAACATAATTCCATTCTTACAGTATACTATTAAATCAAATATTATGAAAAAGATATTTGGGTTGTAGATTTTGATTCATTTGATAAAACAACCCATGATCAGGCTTCTGATAGAGCGTCTATTTTGATAACTCTGTGAAACGTAGTGTCATTCTGACGACTCTTAGAGAAAGATTCAATGTCACTAGACTAGAATTCGGTATCAGATGCAATAAGTCTGGACCCATTTAAACATTTCATAACACATTTCCTGAAGCTGGATATATAAATGCACACCGAATAATGTTTTTATTAAAAGTATAAATTTATTGATTTATCTTATTGACCTTAATACAGTAGGAGTCGAACTAAGTCGAACTTTGAAAGTCAGTAGTCAGTAACTACAGTAATGATTCTAGCTAACTTTAGCTGTATGTAGTAACAATAACTAAATCTGTGATTTCAACTAAACTCTAGCTAAACCTAATATATAACGTCACGTATCAACTTCAAAAAAAATTGTATTTCGAAATCTGATATTGAAATAAATAATGATAAATATTTAATTTTCCTCAAATTACTTCTCCATGTTTTTTCTTATATTTTATTAGTTACTAGCTGACCCGGCGAACTTCGTACCGCCTTAGCGTAGCTTTGATGCACTACTTTATTTTGTATAGTTGACCTAATGCTCTTTTAATATAGTCTATGGCTGTGAATGACGTTGACATTCGTATAAAAAAAAAATTGACATTCGTAACGCGCGTTTTTTAAAATATGCAAAATTAAATGTATACTTTTCAATATTTCTGAGAGATTTTCTTAATATTTTTTTCCGTAAGAACCATCCTTGGACTTCCACAAACATTTAAAAAAAAAGAATTATCGAAATCGGTTCAGCCGTTCACACGTGATGCCGTGACAACGCGAAACGGGTTTCATTTTATATATATAGATTGTCATTCTTAACAAGCTCGAATAAAATAAATCGGTGACCATTTAAGTCGCTTCAGCCGTGGTTACAAGTGATGCAACCAAGATATTTTTTTACTTATGTATTTTATTTTAGTTTAATTCCTAATTAAAAATCTTCGTCACTTGTCGTTAATTGCGTACATACCGAAAATCATTTTTTTGCCACCCACAGTACACATAACATTAATTATCGCTATCTTAATATTACTTAACATATTGATCTGCTTTTGTGTTAACAAGAAAGTAATTAATAATCCATAAAAAAATTCGCGACTCATTTTATTCCTTGTTAAAACGTTAACAAAAGAATTCGTTTATATTTTAGTCTAAAATTTTGTAAGCTTGTTTTATCCAAAACAATAATAAAGATCAAGAAAAACACAAAAGAAGAACAAGAAAAGAATAGAAGGCAAAAATGTATGTCTCTTATTTGATTCAAAAGTTATTCAATTTCTACCTATGTAAGTAGAGTTAATAGAGTAATTTATTTCTTACATTGGTAGAACAACTTTATTTTCCCTGACTAGTGTCAGGGAAAATATCTTCCATTTCGTATATATATTAAAATTATTATCTAAAATTATAAAGGAGGAGGATCAAAACATAAAATTATACAAGATTTTATTTGGAAGTTACGTATAATATGACGAAACGTAAGTCGACTTCAGCTCGAGTTTGGAAGTTCCGAGATGTGTATTGCGCCAGCGCATATTCTGTTTACGCCAGCCGCTCGTATTGTTGTGTCGTATTAAAAGTAATGTTTCGTAAATGCGCAGTCAGCATTGTACTTATTTTGAAACTGAGAATTAAAATGTTAAACGAAAAGCTACCACATAATGCACAAGTATCTACATTATGTATATTTTAGTTAGATATAAAATAATAATTAGATTCAAACATACAAAATATTCAATGCTTGTTTGACTTTCTGATTATAATTTTTGTGTCACAAAACATTGGCCAAAATCATGACTTGTTACGTTAACATTACGTTAACTATTATAAGATTGTATGTTTGTTTAATTTACAATTACGGACGGATCCCAAATAATTATAAAATTCAATCTAATTGAAAATATACAGACATAATTTCTTTATTAATTAACGCACTATTAAGTTGATTTGTGTGGAACGGATAATTTTATTATGTGTATATAAACTTACTGATTCTATTTGTCTACTGACTCAAACTGAGTCCACTATATAAAATGTTTGATAAAAATTATAAGTAATATGATTTTCACTTCAGTAGCTCAAACATGAAGGTTTTGCTGCTTAAAATCAGTGAGTAAAATCGATTTTTACTCACTAGTGAGACAAAGCTAACCACAGATTATAGTAACCTATGTATAGTAACTAATGGGATAACCATACAGACTATGTTGTTTCGCCCTAAGATAATATGCCCATGGACATTAGATCTGCCTGACACTTCTCGTTGTTCCGTGTCACGCATAGGTACCACTTTAAACTAATGTAAAATAAATTGGCAAGAAATCAGAAAAATAATTAAGTAGTACGAGTCAGGCATAATTATCACCTTAGAGCAAAACAAAAATATTAGACTGCCGAATAAAACTGTAACATTTAATCTACAGAATTGTAGTAACTTTACGTTTAACTTTTAATTTGTTGTATAATTTTGAATTTAAATAAATGAGTTATTTTACAATATACTCGTTCCTGTGTCTTATTTTATTTCCAAAGTAGGTATGATATTTGTTCTCGCTGCTGAAGTGAAAAGTTATGTGTGTCACACGAGAGCAAAGTTGTTTGCATCTCGTGCCTTTGAATCCCTCGACACGCTCAGGATTCTACTCTAGAATCACTCGCTTCGCTCGTGATTCAAACAGAATCCTTCGCTTGCTCGGGACTCAAATCAGCACGCGCAGCAAACATCAACTTTGCTCACTTGTTGCACAAATAACTATTGTGTTTATTTTAATACAAATATTTTATATAAATTACAACTAATTAGTAAAGGATGATGGCGAAATAATTGTTCAATTTGATAGCTAGCCTTCAAAAATATGTTTATTACGAATTTACGTTTTATAAGTAAGATTTTTCAGTCTTTAATTTAGTCCTGTGTCTCTGAAAAATATGATTATTTTTTTTTTGTTGCAGCTTCGATTTTATTCTATTAGCCTAATAATACAAGCTGCAATTTGACATAAAAACATCAACCTGTCTGGCCAGTGTTGTATAAGTAGGCAAGTTCTTGTCTAAAGAGAATTTCGTGCCCAGGAGTGAAACGCTTAAGGGCAAACTCATAATGACAATGAGAATGGTTCAGATTTAACATCTGTGGACTTTCCCGTCACACATTTCAAGAGCTTACGTTATAATTTCCATGTTATTTAAAACTTTAATATTATTCGACTTTGTTTCCTTTGTCCTTCTATAGATATAAAAATATAACGATTAAGTACCATCGTATTTTCTAGTGATAAAATTTCTTTGCAACGATTATATATCCATAATCATTGCGTTTTCTAATGTGATAATTTTGATCTTTCAATTCGATAGATCTTAAATATTTTATGAATGGCGCAAATGTCATAATAAATTAATATTTTTAGACTCTCATGGGGTTGGTCTCACTGGGTTTAGTCTTTAGCTGCATTTTTCATGATGCAGATAGAGTTTGGACCCACGCACACTTTCATTAAATTTCGCTTAAATACGTGCCTCTACGCGTTGGATCTGTATCCCGCGCACGCCTTATAAAGGACCGCGTTTTATAAAACCACGTGACATAAGCAGCAATATATACATATATATAATATATATTGAACTGTATATGTCATATATGTATGTATGTATGAACTGTATACTATGGTAAGGATTATGTATTTCCCGTAATGAGAAATTGATATGTTTAAGTAGCAGATAAGTCAATTATCGTAAAACGCTATTGTCGTAACCTTCTTACTGGATTAGTAACTATCAAATATCCAGGAAAATAAATAATGTGAGACATTTTATTATTTTGCTATAATGCTCAAAGTTGATAAGGCAAATTTATGTTTATTTTTAACATCGTAATCGCTTTATAAATTGTATTAAAAATACATATACTAATATTCGTTTTTATCGTAATAAAAAAATTTTACAAAAAAAATATATATAATAATCCAATTTTAACGAAATATTTTAATTTATGCCTTTAACAACTAAAACAATTTGAATAAATCAATGTTTAATCTATATATATAAAAGAAAGTCGTGTTAGTTACACCACTTATAACTCAAGAACGGCAGAACAGATTTGGCTGAAAATTGGTAGGGAGGTAGCTTAGAGCCAGGAGACGGACATAGGATACTTTTTATCCCGTTCGACAGCGTTCCTGTGTGACTTGACATGAAACGTCAGTCACTATAAAACGTGGTATAACAAAAAAGAATCAGACTTGGAATAACAAAACGCAAATGACAGCTATGTAATTGACGTAAAATGACAGCTATGTAATGACGTATGGATGACAATTTGATATTTGTAAGAAATCAATATTAAAACTATTTCTATTAAATAAATAATTAACAAGTGGATTGAAGTGAAGTGAAGTTTAATTAATAATGCCGCGACCTAAACGATCGAATCTTTCCCGACAAAGCCGTAATGCAAGAAGAATACAAAATACTGCAAATGAAAGGACTGAAGAAGAAAAACTTTACCACAATATAGCTTATACATCAGAATAACACATAGGCTACAATTCTTGAGGTTTCTAATTTGAGGTCGTAAAAAAAACACATTTTTGCGCTTACATTGCAAACGCTGACTGAATCCTACAAGATAGATCAAAACAATTTACTACAGTATTGTACAACTTAAAAAGGTCTACAAAAAAGTCCGTGATGGTATACGTTTATCTCTTAGGAATAACCCACAAAAGGAAAAAGATTGTTAAATGTAGTTTATAGGAGCATACTGCAGTGGCTACCTATAGGCCTATGATTAGGGCTCTGCAGTGCTTAGTTACCGTATTTCTTACTTATTACTAGACTAGACGGGACGAACCTGAAGTCCACGCGAACGAAGTCGCGGGCAAAAGCTAGTAATGAATAAATAATGGTTGAAATAGGCGCATTGTAATAGCCTTTGTGATATAGACAATATAAACTATATAGGTATTGAATATGATGGAATATAAACGCCAGATTCAAACTTCAATAAAATATATATAATCATCACGTTAAAATATAATATTTTCATTTGATCACAGCGTAAATGACTTTAGAAGCTGAGCAATTATGTATTATTTATTACATTACTACAATAAAACAACAATTAGATTGAGCTGCGAAACTTTGTCTACAAGCAATTAAGGTACTTATAAGTTAAAAGCTTGAAGCAGCCATTTGAAAGATATGTGATAACATTGTCGGAAATTATAATCGTATATTTTCGTTTAGCCTGTTTGGTCGTTGCATGCTGAGAACGTAGTTGCTTGCAGTAGTTACTGGCATTGGACTCAACACTAACCTTCTTTTTCGAGAGGGCTTTAGTTAGAATCCACCATAGAATGTGTGGCCTAATAACGGAACCAAAACTGTAGACAGATTGCGTAACTCAAACTTTGACAGCAACATATCAAAATTTCAATTGCATCAGCTTTATTAAAATTCAATCTTAATAAATGATAACTAACAAGTACTAAATTTTATTTATTTTACGCAGCTAACAAAATATATACAAAATACTCATTTAAACAAAATTGTGAGTGATTGGGGAGTCCGTAGCTACTGCGGAAGCCGGTCTTGGCGAGGAGCCGGTCAAATTCCTTGCCATCATATATGTGTGAAGCGTATGCAATCATACATGGTAAATAGTAGGTTTGTGTACAGTGGACTCTACCATGAGTTTTAGTTTTCTATCGTTTCCGATAGTTATTTGAAGTATTCTTAATTACAGTTAGATAGTAGATTTACTATCTAAATTCAGTAGAATTTTATTTAATTACGATTCCGCTAGGGGTGCAACGTTTCCATACAAAAATTTACGGTATCGATATAGAGTGCAAACGAGTGCCAACTTATGGTAGCTGCAAAGTGTATGTTGGCAAAGTGTGACATAAGATGTAATGTTACGGTACCCAGTAACTTAGTTGCATACCTTACACCTTCACACCAGAACACAGCAATGGTAACGTTGACTTTTTGCTGCAAATACAGACAGCAAGGAGATATTAAAGTGAACGATCCGTCATAAAGTCTCTCGAGTTTCTTTCCGGTTTACATTTATGTGTTTATTAAACAGAAATACATATGCGACTTTTATATACACTCGCAATTAGGTCATATGATATCAGATAATGTACTTTCAAGCCATTTTGTGTAATAGTTACATTTTCCCAGAGACTGCTTTATGCTATTAGAAGCAGCATCAGAATTAATTTATATTGTAGACCTAAAATTGCTTGTAATTATAAAGAACTGAAAGTATACTGATTTTAGATAATATATATTGTATGACTTCTGTACTTCATTATATATCGAATGCCTATCGAAACCAATTATCATGATTGAAGATTTGTTGCGAAAAAATATGTACATGATCCACGTGTATTGTGAACTTTACAGTAGACAGTAGACTTTAAACTTTACAGTAGGCAATCGAGTTATTTTTTAATTGCCAGTATTAGCTATAAACGAATTGTAGTTGCACGCAAACGAATCAAATTTCCATAGACAACTAATCAGGTTTTTTTAACTAAAAAAGAAAGTCAGGCAAAATACATAATACATTTTTGTGTAGTTCACTACACAAAAAAGTAAGGAAATGGCTGCAAAAACATCAAAAACAATATATGATAATATTATTTTATTACATAACTGTATATATACTTTTTAAATTCTATATAGGCATCTTTGGCAATGAATCAATTCAGAGAAAACCACGCTCAATATTTTCCATACAGACGTGCTCCGCTGTTTTCTTTTTCTCAATTTATATAGTAAAATATTATAGAACATTTTTTGTCCTCCACTTTGACGCTGACTGTACTTTTAATCAAGTGATACGCGTTAGTCTCCGCAAAATATACAGTAATTAACTAAAAATCCATCACACGAATTAATTTTAACAATAAACCAGACTGCCTAGTAAAAGTACTCTACCTTAAAGCGTTGGTCCTACAAACTGGCTTATGGCTGGTAGCGTGAGCGAACGCTTCCCCGGAGAGGATGCGTTGCATTACAATCGAGGTAAACCCACTGATACTTTTAATAAGACAACTTAAAGCGTTGGTCCTAGAAACCTTATGGCTGGTAGTAAGACCGAACGCTCCCCAGGAGAGGATGAGTTGCATTACAATCGAAGTAAACCCACGAATACTTTTATACTAACATAAAGTAATAACCATATATTTATATATGGTTTAATAACCATATGTTTACCCCGCATTGCAAGAATATAAATAAAATAAGGTTTTTTCCTACTTATAATTAAAGTTGTTTATAATTATTTTTGAATTTTTACAAACTTTATTTTCACGTTATATTTAGGGCAAATTACGATTCCTTTTGAATCTCTCGATTTGTCGATTTAAATTGACAAATATAATCTTTTACTCAATTTTCTGTTGCATTCAATCATTTGAACATTTATAATCTTATTGGCTAATTTAATGTCTTTGACATGGATTTAAAAGTTTCAATAAATTTGCTTTATTTATTACTAAAAAAAAAGTAAACATTAAAAAGTTAAAAAAATTAAAATTTGACTAGACCTGTAGAAATAAATTCAATCGCGAAACATACAATTTTAACAGTCATAATATTATTATGTCTTTAGATACATTCTCGACATTAAGACGAATTGATAGATTGTGTCTTGAGTCCCACATACATACATACATATAGACATAAGGTGACAAACATATTAATTCTCCATTGTGTACGACACAGTCGGGAAAAAGGAAAATTCTAAAAATCGGAATACCAAACAGCAATTTAATAGCTATAGACGTAATAAGCAGCAACAAAACTAGTTGTAAAAAAATAAGTATGTATTTTAATTTATATATATAAAAAATAACTGGTTTGACATTAGCTACACGTTCATTTACATAAAGCCGACGACAAATGTTAAAAAAAAGGAACTATGAAATGACGTAATTGAGATTGAGTGTTTCAGTGAGTAAAACTTTGAATATGAACTCCTTATGGCTCTATAATATGTATACTATGGATATGTATTAAAATTACTCCTAAGAATACTTTTCAAAATGAAAGACAGCAATATTAAATAAGTAAGGTAATAAATATTTCATGAAATATTTAATGATAGTTTAATGATAGCTGAGAAAAGGATTTTTGTATCACCGTAATACCTTCGAATAAAAAATACATCATATTATTTTATGTTTATTTATCCAAATATTTTGATATAATATCACTTAAGCATTTAATACTATATGAAATTACTACTACTATTCCTGAATTTGACACGTAGAGCAAAATAAAACAACCAAAAGTAAACTACCCAACATATAACTTATTCTATGAAATATTAAATAAATAGAACACTTACAAGAATTCCAAATTGAAATCGAACAATAATATTCACAACATAAACATCTCTGGAGCAAAATTACCAATACTAAATTCGAAATTGTCCCCACTGCTTAAAAACTTTTTGTTTGTTTCCTAAACAACATTGTAAGTTGTGCAACCTCATCGAACCGCGATCGGCGTTTCCCGCGCGCGTTGTGCGTCTTTCGCGCCAAATAAAACATAGCCGAATGGCAAACTTTCGCGAGCGGGGAGAACTTGTTCATTTCACAGAGAATTGAATGTAATTCGACTAATAATATTGTATTTTGTTCTGTCAAGGGCGGCGGTAATATTGCCGTTTAAGCTTGTTATGCAAACAAATACGGAAATAATTTGTGTTCGGAAGATATTTTTTTATAGGTGCAATTGCAATTAAGTTAGAAATGTACAACAACTAACACAATGAACCGAGAAATTAATAAAGATTGTGAAGTTATGAAAAATATCAGAGTATCTCTTACTATCTTGTTAAAGTAGATCAAGAACTGTCCACGCACTTACTTTTCTATGAATAATATCTAACTAATCGCTAATAATATGCTACTCGGATTGTCTTATAAATATTGTCGCCATAATAGCAATATTGTGTTCAGACAATCAATACGTAATCTACTGAGGAGCCCAATGAAGTTCTCTCCATCTTCAGCTTTATAATTTACCATCTAGTAATTTGAAGGTCAAAGATTTCCTGTTATATATAATAAAAACAAAATAAGATTTCTCATCTTTGCACTCATAATACTCATACACGGTTCTCAATGTTCTTTCTTTCCATAGAATTTGTAAGAGAAACGAAGTCGCTTACGAGTATAATGCAGTTTACAGCATTCAAGAGGAAGATTTACATGTATTATACATGCAAGATTGCAAGCACACTGAATTGCGTGAAGCCGATCCATTAATATGTTATTTTTTAATATTTTATTATAGAAATTATACTATATTTCTGTATTTAAATTCTTATAAGATAAAATAAAACATTAAAGAACTCTACCGCCCCACTCTATTAATATTCCCTTAACGAGAAAATTCTATAACCTGTAATGGATGACCTCTAAACGGGCAAATCTAAAAATCGATCATCACACCTGCCATTATGTGTTTTTAACGTTAGACAATAAAACTGAAAGATGTAAGACCAGTTCACTTTGCGGAGATGAAAATGTTAAATTTGTGATGAATGGGAAGGACGGTTGAAAGACATATTCCAAAAGTATTATGAATACATTTCTGTAAAGAGTTGGCATAAGCCAAATAGTAAGTTTATAACTTCTGAATTTCTCTTATAAAATCCTTAGAAGAACAAAGGTCATCGATATAGCCCTATGAATTGTGAAGATTAATTAGCATTAAGCAAGCCCCTTAGCTTGCAAGACTGACGTCCGTTGGTGTGGAAATATCCTCGAATGGCAAGCATATGCGGGGAGATACAGGGTTCAGCGGGTCACACAAAGTGGACTGACAATTTGGGGAAGATCTCCGGAAAACACTAAACATTAGCTGCATGTTAAGGTCGAAAAGAAAGAGGCCTATTGTCAGAAGTGGGCGTCTCTAGGCTAAAATGATAATAGTGATGCAGTAAATACAGTTTACTAGCCTAATTTAAGTAAAATTGACACAAATAATTTAAACGACACTAAATTCAAAAAACTTGTGTCTAATACGTAAATATGTACTAAAACTTGTAGTAACTTTTTCAGATGTATACAGATTTTTTTTTAATTTTGTAAAGTTTCGTATCTTTTAATGCTAAAGGGAATATTGTTACATGCTTAATTTCCATTATTATAATTAACTAGCGGACCCGACAGACTTCGTCCTGTCAAAAAGATTTGTACAGTGGCAGCTTTTTGTTCCTAATTATTTTATAGATAATGTCGCATAGCCAACCAAATCGCAAAAAAAGTCTAAATGACCTATTACCTTTTGTGGCTATTCAATTTTGGAACGTGACATTAAATCCTCCAACGATGTATTCTGTGCTCCAACGCACGCACGCACACTGCTTTGATAGATATGATTGAATTTCAACTATATGTAGCGTTAATAAAGCGCAAATTGACTCTTTGATGTTAGGAACACACCTTCATTGCTTAGACAACAGTGAGTGCTTGCAATATGAACTTTATACATTAACAATAAAGCTCAATTCGACTGTACGTTTTAGTTAGAAAACGTTTGCATGGGAAAATAAAAGGGCTGTTTTTAGGGTATTTCTGATAATTATTCGAATTTTCCTCATTGTAAAAACCCTCCTTGAACTTCAACGAACATTAACAAAAAAGAATTGGCCAAATTGGTCCAGGCGTTGTTGAGTTATGAGCTTATCAACACATTTTGCGATTCATTTTATATATAAGATTTCCAGTTTAGCGTGTTTCACTATCGACTACAGAAGCCGAATTTGTTGCGTCCAGTCTAGTTGTTAAAACAGTAATTGGGATATCTAATCTATTTCAAAAAATTAAAGGTTTGAAAATCTCATCATTTCATTTTAATAATATAGATACAACTTTGTTCGTGACCTTTGCCGCCAGACGCGTGCTAAATAATTGGCAAATATTTTTACAAAAGCGTTCCCAAGAAATATTTTTTTTTTTTATTGAAAGAGATCGCGAAAGAGATCGATCGATTTGGATATAGGGGGAGTATTAGATTAAACCTCTTTGTTGTTCTAGGTATAATTTTTAAAATCTCAAATACCTATTGACAATATACTATTAAATCTCGTACATTCAATTGTTTAGCGTCTGTCCTTGTTTCATTAATTCTTGAAACAAGGACAGACACTCTGATGCTAATCCAGGTTCATAAATAACCAGGTCATGGTTAAATGGCAAACGACAAATAAAAACTGGTAAAATGATTACTCTCATATTAATGTATTCTTTTATTGCTTAAGTTCCTGCCCAATCTTGAATAATCAGAGTTTGCATTTTAGTAATACCAAATCAAGCGGTAATCTGGGTGAATCATAATTTTTCTCACATAATGTTTTATTTATAAAAACGTTGCAATATAGATACAAGACACACTATCGATATTTTCAACATTTCTGATGTATTTAAATTATTCTCCATATTCATATTATTACAAAAACAACACGCCAAGCAAAAAAGTAAACTTACTTTCAAATAAGTCTTTATTTTAAGATTTACTTGAAATTAAGAGGCATATTTAATGTATATCAAATTATTATATTATAGTATTTAAAATATATGTACAAACTTGTCTATGGCTGTATCAGCTAAATGCATTTGTATAAAGATTGAATTTTTTAAAAGTAGCTACGTTTTATTTATATTTGTATATGAATGATGAATGATTGAGCCCTTAATTGACGTCATAATAGTTCAAAGGCCAAATATCATAGCGTAAGTATTTACATAAATTACCGCACTAACAATATGTTCAAAAAATGTCCAATAGACAAAAAAAATATATATACGAATATATACTTCACCAACCACCGAAAATGAAATTAAAAAAATTTTTCGGATGCCACGAAATATACCTATTTTTAAACTACAAACAAACTTATTTGATATAACGAGATTTGTGTTAGGCATCTTTAAATTAAGATCAAATTAGATCAAATTAATGATAGAAGCAAAACTTATGAATTCTGCAGTAGAGCAGAGGTCACCGACTTAGCTCGATGAATTATGAACCTTAAATGGCAGTGGGTAAGGTACATTGCTAACCGATTAGACGCCCGTTGTGCGGAATGATCTTCAAATGACATCCATATCCAGTAAATGCAGCGTTTGGAAATGTCTGGCAAGGTACATCGAAGATTTCGTGAATACCGCAAGAAGGCTCTGGATAGATGCAGCACAGGTTTAATCTGTGTATGAAAATCCTTGGGGGAAACTTGTGTCCAATATTGGACATCTCTCGACTGCAATAACGATGACGAAAAATAAAATATACTCTGCGCACCGCCCCTGTTCTGGAGGGCGGGAGCATTAGTTCAAGCCGATAGGGTCCCAGGCCTTCCGCCCGACCAAAGGCTGTAAGGTAGTGTTTAGTTGGTAGGCTGGCCTTCCGCTAGAGTCTAACATAACCATCCGCCGTAGACCGGTTGCGGGTGGTATCCGGTGTGAGGTCGTCTGAGCACCAGGGGGTTGTTAAGACAACCACTGTGGTGGCGCACCCCCTATGAGGATTCACTACCTTCCCCCGAGGGAAAAAAATATACAAAACAAACGACACCCTATATATTATTGTTCAATTATCGTTGAAATAGATAATACAATCTCATGAAAGAAAACTTTCTGTTTGTGTTATTATTATTTTATTAATTCAGGAAGAATGTAAAGATTTCCAAGTTGATTGATTATACGTAGTACAGTGAATCAACTTTAGCGTAACAAGGTAAAAGGTGTTCAACATATTTTGTACAACATATACGGTTGAATTATCGACTCGCTTATGTAACGTTGGCTGATTTAGTCAAGGCATCGTCTTTACGGCATGTCAAGACGACTTTTTAAAAGTTATTTTTAATATAGCAATACATCTGTACACCTAACAGCTTTGATTGTCCAGGCAGGTGTGCAGCATATAGAAAATTTCTGTTACTTGCATAGAACTAACCTACCAGTATACAGATGGGTATCATCATACACTCAGGCTAAGATACATCTGTCAATATTTTAATACAAACACTGTCGCTATTCAATCATCGTTATATCATAATAAGTATCTCAAGGTCAGTATAACAATTCCGTTATATGACCTACTGTTCTAAATAATTGTCCTGGTAAATAAATTACCTCCAAGATGCAGAGCAGCAGGCTGGTAAAATGGCAATAGAAATCGGAGAATATCGGCCTTTATTTTGACGGCTAATCTAGCTTTTCACAAATCACTTCAAGTGATTTTTTTCGAAACAGAGAATCCTCACAAAGAGCACAATACGTGCCTAAGCTACTGCTGTAACCAAGTGCCATTATGTCAACCGAGGCGCCAGAACCGATTGACCTAACAACTGAACCCAGGCTGGGAATTAAAGCGTCTACTCTTCAGGAGAGGCGCGGTGCAACTGCTTCAACTTCAGGTATCTCGGGAAACTCATCTAACATGACGTTAATATTGACCGGGACGTAAGAAATAGAAATAATACAATTATATTTTTAAATAAATTGGTTGTAGTAAATAATGTCAGGAGCACCGACTACTGCCTCTACGTCTAAAGGTAGATAAGCTTAATATTATAATGTATGTGTGTGTAAACATATCGAGAAATTTTGTATTTTTGTAATTAATCTCAATTTTGTAATTTCTTGTGTATTAGTAATGAAATGAGCAAGCCTATGATTTTAATTAAGAGCAGCAAGCCTATGATTTCAATTCTGTGCATAATCCATATAAAGTTAGTTTGATATATTTTTTGATTATAATTTATTTTGTAGTCCATAAATAAAATAAAATAATGGGGCAAATCTATGAATCGATCATCAGACCTGTCTGTATGTGGAATGTATCCAAAATTACATAAGGAGGCAAATATAAGGAGTTTACATGACGGAGACGAGAATGGTAAGATAAATGTGTGGTGCTAGTGGAATGGGATAAAGAATTAATTACAAAATGGAAATTTTAAAAGTAACACTAATGATAGAGAAGATAAGAAGTTACAAACTAGCGTGATATGGACATGTGACAAAGAATGGTAATGTTAAGAAGCCTTACGAATATAACTGCGGATGAAAATACGGACTGGGGAAACTTAAGATAATATGAATGTATTGCGCCACGATAATATGTATGCGACAAATCTCAAGTGGAGATGATAGAGAGTATGATAAGCGAAGAATGGAAGACACATGATGCCCAATCCACGTAAGAGTCGCAGAAGAGCAAGGTGATGATGATGATGACTGTTATTAAATGCAGTTAGATATTTTCATTACACTTTGAATTTAGTTTGGGAAGGCGAGAACTTTACAATTATCACCGGTGAAAGGTGCTCAGAGGACACATTGAATGTAATCTAATAATGTCATACACTTAATATGCAAGCGTAGCTTTGAAAATTATAAGTCATGAGCAATGGCAATAATATTTACTCCTCGATCATCCTACAGGCAAACATTTTTATAAGATGGCGTCTATAATTCATTAAACGATATAATTGCACGTCGACATCGGAATGCATTGGCATATTGTGCAGCTCATACAATCAAAAGACGATTTTCTGAATTACCTCACTTCAAATTTTTGCAAATACATAATAATAATTTTAGATCTGATAGGTATGTGTGTTATCAGAACTGGAGAGCGTTAATCAAATCTTGTATTTTTGTAAAATGGGCGAGCTAAAGAGCAGACAGATCATATGACAGTAAGCGATTACCGCCGCCCATGGTCACCCGCAACACCAGAGACGCCGGCCTTTTAAATAAGAATTAACTCTTTTTTCGAAGGTTTGCATATAGCATCTGTGCGGTAAAACTACCGGACACAAATACTACCGGAGATAATTCATTCGGCAACTTGTTATGCGAGGCAGGAAATTCCTAGAAAAGCCCTGTTATGGATCTATTACTAGAAAAGTTTCTTCGTTTAACGTTTAGAAGCATTAATATTTCGGAAGATTAATGTAAGTTAAAGTTAATCCTTAACACGTCGTTTTCCTTAACATGTTTAATGGCGGCATTTAAATAAAAATTGGAGATTATTTTTTATATTGATGATGATATACATTTTTAATTGTTTAAAAAATTAAATTATTTATCATGCAATAAAAATGCTTTATTACCTAGTGCTATATGTACAAAGCTACAGACTATTTACTACATAATATTAGCATGGGGTTCTTATCAAAATGATTATAATATTACATATTTTTATAATTCTCATGCAGTTCATGTCTATATTCTAGTCAAAAAAAATAAAAATATAGATAGCTTAATAATAGATATAAGCAGCCTCCTTGTCATCTATAGAATCTGAAAGTTCTGATTGATCGGTGCCTTGGTCGAGAGAATTCAACAAGTTCATCTCTCTCTTTTTGTGCAGGATTTTCCCGGCGTAATTTTTTTCTAATCGTCTTTTATCATATGCTTCTATTTCTTCTTTTGTAATGCTGCTAACTGTATCCGCTTGTTTCTGTGGCATTGGCTTATTTCTAGACTTCAATGATCTAGGTGATGATATATTCGTAACATTTACAGATTTTGTTACGTTTTTCTCATTGTCATTTTGATCGTAGCTTTCGTCAAGCCAATCCAAAGTTATATGCATCAAACTGGGGGTAGTTTTAATCATATCTGTAGTTATGATTGTGCTGGCCTCAACAACCTCAGATTTAACATTTTCACTAGATTTAACACCTTCCGAGACATCTAACTTTTGTAATCTTTTTGTATTCTCTTCACTCAGAAAGTTGTTTAACATATTATTATAAGTAATATCTATATAATTCATACTATCATTTCGCATTGCTTGCAAAGTACTTTCAACAAACGTTGAAGGAGTAGTTGTATATTTCATTTGATACATAGCTAAGCCATTGAAAATGTCACGTCCATAATCCTCAGAATCGTCATATAACAGAGTAGTAATCTGTTCTATGTCTTTGTATTCACCAGTGTTCATACTATTATTGTTTTCATTATAAATATTACTATTATCCAAGATGCCACTATTAAACGAAGTCTGAGATGTTTCGATTGTTTTTTTGCTATTTGAATGTATCGATTTTTGGGCTAGTTTTACATCGGGTGCATCTCTAATTGCTTCGATTAACAAATCTATGCCATCTTTCTCTGTGAAAACACAAATAAAAATTTTATAACATGTATGCATAAATATAGGATTTGATAAAATTTAAAAATGCGGGTTGTTAATTTGAAATATTAAAGTATTTACTTTAATGAATTATGAAGAGTACATATATTTAATAGCCTATAGATCAATGCCAAAAAATTGTTACAGCTAATAGTTATTCAATATTTTTATAATTAAGCTAACCTGAAGCTGCGGCCAAATGCGAATTCTCATATATCAGATATTCCATTAGGTTTAGCAGAAACTCAACAGTGTTCGATTGCCTAATACTTCGTTTCCTTCTAATACTAAAGTTCATTGTTTCTGCCAAATTCTTCAGTTTCCTAAGGTTTTTAACAATTTCTTTTGAGATTCGGGCTATTGCAATAGATGTATTTTGTTTGTAATTATTTAAACTCACCTTAGATTCAATTTTATTTATTTGAGTTCTGTCAAATTTTTTTAATGTCTCGTACATTTTCTTCATAACATTGTTTTGAATTAAATTATATTTAACTAGAAGAAATTGTAAGTCATTTACTTCTTGACTAAGAGAAATATTTTCCTTGCGTTGTATAAACTCTTGATTTAATTTACGTGCCTCTTGTTTATTTGTTTCTGACTGCTCAGTAAGGATCTTAATTATGGCTCTTAAAATATTTGCAAAGTTTCCGATAGCTTCGATAAATGTTTTAGTATTACTTTTTACGTAATCGATTTGAATCTTTTCACTATTAGTCAATGGTTTACCATACTGACCTCTTAGTATGTGGTTTAATTTGTGAACATCTCCATTTAATTCACTCTTATCATTGGCAGATTCAGGTATACTTATAAAATGTAACAATCCTTTAATTATGTTTATACTTTTCAATATAATGTGAGTTTGCATTTTCAGTTCATTAATTTTTAAATCTAGGGACTTATTTCTAATTTGTTTTTTACCACATTTCTTAACGATGTCACAAATAGCTTGTACAATTTCTTTGTTATGATTTGTTCTAATATTCGTTTGCCTGCGGAAAGCCTTCCGTATCATTTTTCTTATGTATTTAATTAAATTAAACTTTCTTCTTTTTGTTGTTAGAGCCGTATTATTTTTACGAAACTGGCTAAAAATTCTGTCAAAAATATGTCGTACATATTGTATATTTAAACTCTGCTTTTTCTCATTTTTTCGATTTTCTATAGAATTGTTTACTATATTTTTTATTGTGTTTATATTACTAGACGAGTCGGTCAATTGTGATTCAAATTTTTGTACAATGCCTATATTAATATTATTTTTTAATGCTTCTTCTTTACCTGTAGTACTGTTTCTTCCACTTGTATTATATATATATTTCAAAATAAATTGATATGCGGAGATATACTTGTTGTATAAACGTTTAAACATTATGTTTTGTCGATATTTTTTAATGGTTTCGTATATATCAAAATGACTACTGTTTTTCAATGGAATCGCTTTATTACTAATGATTTGATCGTAACGATCAATATTATGATGTAAACTAGTATTACTCTTTACGCGAGTCTTATTGAAATTATAGAGCATAAATATAAACTCGTTATGTTTTATTTTATCTCTGTTTCCGTAATTTAGAACAGAATCAAATTGTTTTGTATCATTATGCAGTTTCTGAATGCCGTTTGTATGCTCAAATATTTTCATATTGCTGTCTTTCAATGTTTCATTTTGCTTCTTTAATAACGTTACTGGAAACAAACATTCATGAAAATATTAGAATCATACTTAACATACTATAATATCCTATTAGTTACAAACCAAATATACCTACACCAGTTTTCCACCTAAAAATTAGTATCCTGAGTCTATTATTATTTAATAATGTTACGATTTCGAAAATTCCAAAATTGCTTGCTCCGTTCATTTATAAATTTCAGATATTTTATTTATGGTTGTTGCGGCGTCCAACCTCCATAGATAACTCTATGCCCGGTGACGGCATTTAGCCGGCCGACTGGTTATTTAGATATACGAGTATTACATCGGATAAAATTCGATGACTTTATCTGTGTTTTTATTTAATTGACGTTGATAAAGACCAAACAATGGTTTTGTAAATTCTTTCTCTTTTTACCTTTTCTGCCTTCATAAACTATTGTTAAACAAGTATTTAAATACTAATATGTTTATTAATAAGAAAAAATATTTTACTTTATTTTAATTAACCTATAATTTAATTTAATAAGATAATTACCTGTAACATTATCATCAATGGCAATATCATGAAAGTTAACATTTCTTCTTTGTCTTACAATTTTTTTAACCTTTCTGTATCTTGGATTGGACTGTTTTACTGAGTTTGGAATATTTTTCTGTTTCTTGGTTTTTGTTTTATCTCCTAGTCTCACGATCTTTTGTTGATTATATTTTTTATATTGCTTTTTCTCACTTGACACCGGTTTATGTTTCTTTAAAATCGAATTGACGTCGGGTTTTCTCCTTGATGGTTTGTCCACTTTTTGGCATGGAGGACTTTTTAAAACCTGTTGTTTTATCATCTGACCTTCGCTTAATAGTCTTTTCACCATCGCCATTACTCTCTTGATGACCTCTTGAGTTATTTTTTCCTTATCTGTTTTGTTAAACTTCATTCTGGTTGTTTTTAGGTTTAAAGGAGATATTCTCTTTCCCTTTCCTACTATCATAGGCGTGGGGGATGTTTTGTAATATTTTTCGATGCTTCTCTTTTTCTCATTTTTTGCGTTCTTTACTGGTGATATTTGCTTCTTTTTAAATTTGTCAGGAATGGGTAATTTAATTGATTTCATAATATTTTCTTTCGCTTTATTATAATGCACTTTAGTCATTGATTTTTGTTTGTTAATTATTCTCTTTATTTTTTTATTCGGCGTCACTAGCTTTTTGCTGTCCTCTAAAAAGACAAGAGATGGATAAACCCAATTAGCTACAATATCAAAAGTCGTTTGTAACTAATAGTACGAACTTGTACTTGAAGATTCGCATTTTCGTTTCAACAGCCAGATAGCTAAGATAAAATTCGCGACTATCTTGGTCTTATGCATCACCAGATGCAATAGTAGTTGAGGCTGTCGAAAGCAAATGAATCAATACCGAAGAATACCAATAATATTAGTTACTTACTGTCTGGACAGAAGCTCAAGACGTGACAGTCCCACCTCCCATTAGCATCACAATCGCATACAGTACATCCGACGCACCAATCATCTGAACCGAAAAAACTTATTACCGTCAAAACAAATATGTAAAAAGAAAAGAATATTAAGTGCTAATTATCCTTTTACGTACATATGTAAAAGCAAATAAGAATAATAATTCGTAACTTGGATGAACTTTCTGGAAAATAACGGGTACAAACTCTGATAGTCCTTTTATCTCTTCTTTCCAATCGTCAATTGTGATACATAATTTAATGCAACAATTACACATTAAATCTTTTGTCACTAAATGGAATATCATCTTAAAATAAAAGACGTGTGAACCACTTCCAGTAGGATATATCTTTAATTAATAAAATATTATAAAGAAGTAAAGTTTGTGAGTTTGTATATTTGTTAAATTGTAAGGGGTAATCTCAGGATCTACTGAACCGATTTTAAAATTTCTTTCAGCAATAGAAGGCCACGTTATTGCTGAGTGTCATAGGTTATATAAAAAACCGAAAAATAAAAAGGTTTTTACGTGGTAGTCCGTTTAGCAAAGTGAATCGAAGAAAAAACAGGCAGCGGACGGCGCGCGATGGCTTCGGGTTTAATTCGGATCGCGTTCGTGCTCGCTTCGGGGATTATTAATATTATGCCCAACGAAAGTGGTCACGGGTCAGCTAGTCTTTAATAAAAAGGAAAACGCATAGCTAAAATCACTAGGAATAGAAACTTGAACTTTTTCATCATACATTCTTGTATAGTGTACTTGAGCAGTAAAAAGGAAATTTTAGAACATTGCCTTTTAAAGGGGTAATAAAGGTAGGTAAATTTGTAAAAGATTATATAGAATACAGAGACTCAAATGTCACTATGTGTTAATGTCTGCTTTTATTTAACATTCTATATACCTACACCCTGGTTCGATGTATCAATATTTTATATGTTCAATTATGGATTATTAATTGCACGTGTCAATGAAAACATCGTCGGGAAACCTGCACACGTATAGGATTCAGGCAAAGGAAAACTCAGGATAACAGCAGACCATGTAGCGTGCCTTTGAGAACTAAATAAGTAATGAATGGCAGCTGTGACTGAAAGCTTGATATGCATACCAAAGGCTAAAGGCTAAGGTCAAACAAAACTTCATAATTCCACAATGTCTTCCTGACTTTACGTTATAGACTACATTTTACAAAACACGATCGGCAAGAACTTGACTCCTAATATCAGAATGACTATGCTTAATAAAGCACATTATTATTTTATATATTAATAAAATATTATTAATATATATAAATATATGTTTTTTTGAATTATTTCCAAGAAACTTAAGTTAGAAAATAATCAAAGCCTAATTATTAAAAATGTATTATATCCAATATTGGGTATAAATAATGGAATCAAACTTTTGTTCTACGACAAATCTTTTAATTAAAATGTGATATATATGATTGTATTATATTATATTATATATGTTGCATATTATGTATTGTGACGATTAAAAGATGAAATAAAAAAATAAACTTTCAGAGTTTCTTGCCTGTTCTTCGCGAGAAGCCTTTTTGAACTTTTCTTACAGCCTTTTTTTTCATAACGTTAAGTAGTTTTTAGTGTTCTTATATTTATTTTCACGTAAATAAGTGCCTATATAAATGTGCCTATATGATTTATTTTATTTACATAATTACAGAATGTGTAACCTGTCAATCTCATAGTAGTGTGTACATAGAAACTATTATCTCATAATTGTCTATAATTGTAACTATTGGAACTATTCAATATATAACTGGAAAATAATAAAAAAATCTAGTTGTATGTAGAGACTTCAATATTTCTAGATCTACCATCAATGTTTAATAAATTTATTAAATTTATTGTATTCACTTAATTTGCATTATGTTTTTCTTTATTATACAGATCAATATTCCATGCAGATCAAGTTTAAAGTTTTGATATAATTCGTTTCTTAAAAAGCGTCATTTAATACATGTTCGTTATTTTTATTTCCATTTGTCCTGGTCGGGGTCAAAATTAATGGATTTGTGATCAAATAACATACTTTCCCCATTTGTGTCAAAATGTACTATATAAAAAATTTACGTACCTGGTGGACAGCCATCGCTGAAACTGCTTTCATAAGGCTTGCAGTTTTCTGGTGGATTTTTTTTGAAAACTGAAACCCAGTGAAGAAATAAACACTCCATTAATACCTTATCATTGTGTCATTCAAAACCCACCGTGAACTCATTCAAAGGCACTCTCGCTCTGGCAGACGAAAGCCGACCGAAAGTATTGACTTTTTGCGACACTTTTAGCTAAAGTTACTAAATGATTCAGTCAATTACCGAGAAATTTTAGATGTTTATTTTGGATTATTAAAATTTAGATATTGAGGAATTTGGATTTCATAACACACCTTTATTCAATTTAACTGTATCAACTAGATATGCAACATCTACCAAAAAATTAAATAAATTCATACCGATCGGCGGTCCATAGACACTATTTGATCAATAGATCACAGATTAACGATTAACGGTAAACAAATAAATAACAATTAAATATTAACATTTTTAATTAACGCGGTGCTCTGATGGCGATATTTACAACGATACCTCGTAAACTTGATTTTAGCAGTATCATCCAATCCCCAGTACCATGGCCATTAAAGAGCGAAATGTTCTACAATTTTGAAGTGTGTCCAAATAGGATGATGAATTGCAAGATGACGGTCATGGCGCACAATTAACGCTTTATCATGTCTTATTTCATTGCTCGTGCTACGGGGGTAACTTAAAGCAATCAACTAAAAGTTGTTGCTATCAAAAGTTACGACTTTTTTATACTGCTTTTATGTCTCAGATTTTGACAGTTACAAAACCTATAGGTTATATATACCCTATATAATCATATCCCATTGCTTTAAAATCATGATATTTGGTCTATGTCAATGTCTTATAGTCCAATCCAAAAAGTCGAAAACAATAAATTCGTAGTTGCATAAAAAAAAAATTTTCGGTTATGAACTTATGTATAGAACCTTCAATATATAAGTCCTTGGCCTCGCACCAAGTCGATATTTTATTAAAAGCCTTTTCTTTAATTAGATAGCGAAACAATTCAAATAAAAAAATAATAGTATTTTCGATAAAAATGTTTATACAACAAAATAATCTAAATATGGACATTTGATTATTATGTTTCATTTGAAAATATTTCATATTGTCCTTGTCCGAGTTTCCTGTTTTTAACATTTCGTTGTCTTGACTAATAATTGTATTCAAACATAATTTTAAACCCATACTTTTAAAATCAAAATTACGATGTATTGTTATCGCTCTGTAACTCGTTCGATTTAGCAGTGTAATCTGACTGACCGAGTCATTTAACGATTATAATTTCCGAGCAAAATTCGTGAAATATTCATACAGTGGCGCTACCATGAGTTTGCTATTGTTTTTGATAGATTTTCTATGAAGGAATAGAACTTTTAGACTGTACAATGTTATCATACAAAAATGAACACTGTTGATATTGTTTGCAAACGAAATTAAACTCATAGTAGTTATACAAGTTTCATAACTAGAACTAATTAGGCATTAAGTTACTGACTACTCACATTATCTCTCAGCAGATGTTATAAGCATCTGCAACGGTATATTTTAAGAAAGAGCTTTTTTTAAATAAAACGTACATCAAGTTAGTAAGCAATTAAAATTCATTCGATTCAAAGGATAAAATAGCAAAATCACTAAATTGAGTGACAATTTTTTTTGTCGAACTATTTTAAGCTTAGACACTGATTGTAGTGGTTGGTATCCATATCCATTAGGTTTCTCAGCCTCTCCTCTCGAAAGGCATAGGAAAGAGTACCGATAATAAGTATACAGTTTAGTAGGACAATTCTCGTCTGAGCACAAATTTGAATCAGTTTGAATTCAATGACATTAATCAAAATACGAATTAGTTGGAAAGGCCGAATTCCGTAACATAATGTAAAAACATGGAAGGCGTATGTATTGTAGTTATAAAAACTGATTCCTCTTACTGTCTCTTGCTGCATCTCTGAAGAAGATATCTCCAAGCCCGAGAGGGCTGCGGCGTATCCTCGTTTCTCTGCAAATTAATAAAAAATTATTAAAAACATGACACATCTAGCTACAATGTATACTTATTTCTATTTCGACATATACACACAAATTATAAAGTAGATATAAAGGATGTTAAAAAATATCGCAAAGACATTTATCATGACCTGGCTTGCGAAACAAAAAATTTTACAATTTTCTTCTAATTATGACACAACTACACATAAAGAGGAAAAGCAGTGAAATTACATGTTGCTATTAAAAATTGACTTGAACATACGCTGTATATTCCAAAAGCTATATATGTCGACAAAGTTACAGAATCTGAATACATCTTATATTCACAAATAAAAAAAATGGATGTAAGGAGTGTATCCTTCTTAGTATAGCATTGATATTAATGATTTAGAATATCTTTTTGATTTTTGACACTATTGTCAGTAAAGGGTGTTACCAATTAAATACTGAAAAATTAGGATAGACGGCAGTGCCCCCATAGGATTTCGCTAAGCTCGACACATCACACCTTACGACTTTACGTGATAAATACTGAAAAGCTGTTACCGCTTCCGAATGGAGTTGTGTTGGTAGCTGCTAACGTCACAGCGTTTATTATGTCGCTCCCAGCAAACCGCTGTGCCGTCATTTTGGCAGAAGCATAAATGACAGGAGCGCAAGCTGTTAATGCCGTCCACTCGCTTAAAAAAGTAGCCCACATCGGGGCAGGAGGTTATCTGGATCACATGAATTGTGACATTACGGTCATCTAAAAGATCAAACCCAAAAGTATTATTAATGTACACATATTTTTATACCTCAAATATCAGTAAACATTCAACACACTCTGCGAACGCAGGCAACACCTAATAATACTTTGTAGACTACTTAGCAACACCATTAGAATCAGGGATTAAAATAATAGCCAAGATGCTCACTCGTAGAAACACAACATAAAAGGAGGCAGACAAGCTTCTGCGAAAGTAGCAAGCTAATGAAGTAAGAAGTCTAGTTTATTGAGTACTATTTAAAAAAAATGAATACTAAAAGTAAACCCCATTTTAATATAAACAAAATATCTCCCCAACTATCTGTCTACTTTTTCACATCAATCGCATAATTTTTATAAAGTTTCTAACGTCAGATAGATGATTTGTCCCAGATTTGTAGATTCAACCGGACTTCCTCGTCCGGTTGAATCTACAAATGGAAAGCTGATTTGTTATAAAACACATGGACACATTGTTACATAGAGATATTTTATGTATCAACAAGCGTGAGAATGGCTGTTACATATGCAAACAATAGTTGTTAATTATACATGACTTGATCGATAGTCGTTGTTTCAAAACAATGTCATTCGATATTGTTTCCCATATTACTTCGTCCACTGTTCGCTTTACAACATGATGTAAGCTGATTACTGCTTTCAAAAATCGGAAATACATATTGTGTGAAGTAATTGCTTACACTGAAAATGCGTTACATTTGATACTTTTTCTGTACAAATATGAAAACTGGAAGGAAGGAAAATACCTCCCTAATGATTTGCACCTGATTCGTTATAACCGAAATCAAACCGAAATCAGTCATTTTCCAAAGTTAAAGTTATAATTTTAAGTCGTCCTCATCAAAATTTAACATTATCTGTATAGTCAAGGAATTAAATTCAACTAATGTTGAAATATCATCAGACACTGACCATACATTAATAGGAAGCATGAACGTAACAGTACAATATACGCTTATAAAATCCATTGCTATCGCAGCGCTCCAACTTGTCCGTAGAGTGATAATTGCGCCAATAGGGGGTCATCCATAAATTACGTCACACGAATTTCGTGATTTTTTGCCCCTCCCCCCCTCCTTGTCACAGCTAGTCACATTTGTGAGACTCCCCCCCCCCCCTAGTGTGACGTCACAAATTTTGAAATTATTGAATGATAAAAGCGGTTTCGAAATCAGTTTTATTTTCATTTTAATAAAATTAACATTTTTCAAAATCACCTACTACAATCAATTAGAAAAATAGTACGTTTCGGGAGTACCCCTATTAATAGATAGAAGAAGATACTATTCCTTTATTTATTTATGAGAGTATACAGACTTTACAATAAAAGTTAATATTTACAGCACTTTTCATACTAATAATAATAATTTAAAGTTTGTGTTTTAACAGTTAGCTTATTTGATTTAATATATTTTGTAATGTGACATCACGAAATTTAAGATCCCTCCCACCCCCTTGTCACACAATGTCACACTTCGTCAACCCCCTCCCTCCCCCTAACCGTTGTAACGTAATTTATGGATAGCCCCTAGGACATCGGGTTCAAAAACCAAATAATAAATATTCTAAATATATATTTATGTACTTTGTTTCAAAACGACATATTGATGTTACCGTTACAAAATCATTTAACGAGATAATTTCACTAACCTTCTAAATTCTGAAAAATTACCTATTCAGTGTGTTAGGGATCGGACTTCCGATACTTTACCAACGTGTTGTATGTTAAGTTTTATCGACAAAAACCTATACAAATGGGGGTCGCATCCCTCACCCCTATGAATAAGAGCTATTTTAAAATTTTATTTCTCGTATTTTAAGGAGTTTATTAAATCTAGCTGTTTTACGATTTTATTTGGTCTACATACACAAAAGTGGCCTTATTTCAAAGTTAATGAGCTAACATTTCACAATAAATTTGTTAAGAAATTCTTTACAATAATAAACAAAATCCTTTGATTTAGACGGAAAACTGGGCAAAATTATCTATTTTTTTTTAGTTATTGGGCTCTACCTAAAATTCCGGGCCCTTGACATATCATTTTTTTTGTTTTAATTTATTGGCAATGAGTTGAGCTTGTAAATAAACCTAAAATAAGTACCGCTAAACAGGCAAGTCAAAATTGACAAAAAAAACCCCTATTCATAAGAAGGTAATATTTCTATTATGTGTGAGAGAGAGAGGTACTTTTACGATTAGAAGTTGTAAGTGAGACAAAACACAGCAGATGGCTCGATAATTTGTTACGTTCACTTGAAAAACCGTAATCAACTTGTTGCGATTAAGGATTTCCTCTCATCTTCTGGCCAGGTTAACTCTACAGTCCCACAAGGCTTTCATCTTGACCCGCAAATTTTTATCGCTTTTATAAATAAACTCATTTCGAAAATTAGTAATCCCTGCTTGTTGTAGGCAGGTTATCTTAAACTCTTTATGAATGTTCGTAATAACAAAAACTATGAAACATTGCAGTTTGACCTTTACACCCTAAATAGATGGTGTAATAATATAATATTGTTTTGAATTTTTAAAAATATTTTATATTTTCGGTAACATAGAAATAATAAAATTAATTTATGATAATAAAATTAACAATCACAACCTATAAATAATTAATGTTGAAAAGTTCATTTCAGTTGATTAGGATCATGTAATTAACAAAAGTATCATACGATGCCGAGATACTAACAGTCTATTAAGACTTACAAAATTCCAAATTCTTAATAAATTCATTAAGTATTATTTAAGAAGTGACCGTTATATGTTTATGTTATTTAATTTTAAAATTAATTTCTTTGAGAATGTTACAAATGAGAAAGTGTTTTAGGTCAACACATTACGCACTTGTAATTGCAGAAATATACGATGCCTTAACAATTCGTTTCGTATTATTTATTCGTAGAATAGATTTGGAAATATTGATTCATACTCGTAATACTGACCGACTGACAGAATGACTCTCGGATGAAGCCATTTATATTACTTGAAAAAGTAATTGAATTTATTAAATGAATATAAGTCTTTTCTTCAGAACTCTTTTATCAGAACTTGACAAACGGAACAAATGGTCCTAAATTTTATGGCTGCCAAGTCTCATTCATAACCTAACAGTTTTTGTGTGATTTGTTTTTTGTTGATTTCTTTGTGAAACTTTCTGAAAGGGGAAGTTTATAAAAGACGTAGGCAAGTTACATCCGAAGTTCGAAATATGTTTTGTAAAGTAACATGAAACGCATTTATGAAATGAATAAAACTTTGTATTGCAACGTGAGGTTTTTAATTATTTTGAACGACGTTTAACCATTTATGTAGATTGATTTAAATTGTAGATAACAAAATTATACTTCATTTTTATTTCAGACATTGTTTATTAATTTATAATACAATATAATATATAAATCCTTATTGTCTTCAAATGTAATACTTTTCGCATACATATTATATATTGTTAAAATTATAAATTGTATAATATATCTTAAACAACAAATATAAAATCAAAAAGATATAAGTAAACATATTGGGGACAAAAAGAACCTGGTTCAGCATATGCTGTAAAAGGTTAAGGCCTTCCACAATGCTGTTTTTTAGCCAGTTACTGTGGGCTCCTATTATTACAAAGGGGAATTACCTTGGCGGCAAAACCAAAAGAGATTTCGGCAGCGAGGAATCGATTGATGTCGAAAGAACAAGATAATATGTTCTTACCAATTCGTAATGTCTATTTACGTTGCAGCGTTTTACAACATACGGAACATTGTTTATAATTAAACAACAATGAAATCTGTTAATAACAAGGGTGAAAAAAGTAGATTTGCAGCGTGTTACAATTTTTTTACCCTTGTTATTAACAAATTTTACTGTTTTTTAATAATAAACAATGTTCCGTACATTGCAAAACGCTGCAAAATTAATACTCGTTACAAAACAATGAAAACAACCTAATTCCAAATTTCCAGCGTGTTACTATTTTTTTTTACCCTTGTTATTAACAAATTTTACTGTTTTTTAATAATAAACAATGTTCCGTACATTGCAAAACGCTGCAAAATTAATACACGTTACAAAACAATGAGAACAACCTAATTCTAAGTTTGCAGCATGATACAAATTTTTTTGACAATGTTATTAACAAAAATCACTTTTCATCCCTTTCAACCCTTTCCGTACACCCCAGAGTGCTGCAAAATTACACGGTAAGGATTTCACCTTCCTTAATGACCCCTCAAAATTTTAGCGAGTTACTAATTTCTTTCGGGTTTCAGGCTATAATGACTGGCCTAATTATAAAGTTAAAAAGCATTTAAATTAGTGTCTACAAACACTGTCGGTTGGTATCATTATAATATAGAATGTTTAATTTCTAAATTTAGCAGGTTCTACTCTCTGCTATATGACTATTAATAAATCTCTGATCGGAACTATTTTTATTTTCAAAATGAATGCATGTTTCCTTATAGTTAAATATGCTATTTATCACTTATTCTCTAGGGAACATTAGCTTTGACTCATTCTAAATACGTCCCACCATTTAGGCTTGGTCAACCACTCTGATCCAAAGTGGATTACTTTATGCAGTTTGTCGTGAAAGTGTCCGTAATTATACCCATGATCTTGCCCGGTACTGACGCAGCCCCCATCTGTATGGCCTTCTCTGATGAGGTGGCTACGATGTTAATAGGCGTATTATATATGAGGATTCATTTTTAGGAATAAATAGACAAACATGAAAAAGAGGAATGGTTGGTAGTTACAGTCGCCTATATAACATGCGGATCCTGTAACATTCCCGATATCTAACGTTCAGTAATGAACACTTCTCAGCTCCAATAACGATAATGAAAAATAGAATTCACAAAACGCAATGATATTGATAAACGCAGAATTTAATTTATTCATCAATTATTTGTTGTTGTTGTTGAGATACAGAAAAGGTTCTGTGTTTGTGATATTACTTTTTATTAAAAAATGCTATTCAATTCAAGAAGTCTGTATAGTTTTCTAATTTGGATGATGATATGTTGTTATTAACAGTGAATAAAGCCTACAGGGCATAACAAAGTAAAAGTTAAAGAATGCAGTTTACATATTCAATTGCATACAGTACTTGGTAGCGAAATGGTTAAGCGCAATGGTTAAGGTTAGGTTAACATGGCTTATTGAAGACGATACGAATTCGTGTCCAAGCAGAGTCTTATGTATTAATCTGTAGATGTACATTCTGCTATTTTAAGGCAGAAACAGATAAGATGGAGGTGGCTGGTTGACACTCTGCCCCAAAGTCCTTGGAGAGTCTGACGTAACCTTGTGCTAACCCAAAACACGAGATATCCATATAACATTGATCCAACAAAACAGTGTAAGCAGGTCGTCTTACGATGTTATCTGGTAAGTAGTACCATCTGACCTGAGGATGACCTCCAAGATACAAGACAAAATGATTTATTGTTGAATATTGTTTTACCAGAGGGAAAATGTATTACTATAACAGACAGAGACAGAGACAGAGCCAAATTCTATATATCGTTGTAGCGCCACTTCTTGCTCTAAATTATATACACACAGTGAAGTTAGAGCGAGACATAAAAAGAAGCGACGAAGATGTATCATATGTTCTATTTCGATAGTATGGGGTCGTCGCCTTCAGGTACCTCGGTCGTGCTTATTTCTGCCACAAAATAGCAGTGATAGCATCGCTGTGTTTTTTTTTTTATTCCATACGGTGGCAGACGAGCAAATGGCCCACCTGATGGTAAGTGGTAACCATCGCTCATGGACATCTGCAGTGCCAGGGGCACAGCTGAGCCGCTGCCTACCTGGAGAGAAATACTCTTTTTAAGCCTCGTTTGAAGTTAGACATATCATAGCGCTCAGGAAACATCGCAGCTGGGAGCTCATTCCAGAGTTTGCATGTACGCGGAAGGAATGAACGCTGAAACCGAACTGTACTAGACAAGATCGGTTCCAGGTGATATGGATGAACTCTACTGCGGTGGCGGGTGGTGCGATGGTAAAAAGGTGACGAAGGCACCATTGCAAATAATTCCTCAGAGCACTCTCCGTTAAAGAGTCTATAGAGAACACACAGAGAGCCAAAGTCTCTCCGCTGCTCCAAGGTCTCTGTTGAGGCCGTAATATTGGGATCACCGATGATACGGAAAGCACGCCTTTGCAGGGAGTCAAAAGGGTCGAGTTGATATTTGGGGGCTCCAGCCCAGAGGTGTGAACAGTACTCCATATGCGACCGTATTTGTAACGTAGTAACTTTATAAAGCATCAGACGCTGACTGGGCGTGAAGTACCGCTTCGCTCTGTTGAGAACACCCAATTTTTTGCTTGCTATTTTGGCTTTGTCCTCCAAATGACTCCCGAACTGCACTGTGGCTAAAATTTCCACACCTAGAATCCCAATAGATTCGGACATACGAAGAGCGACTCCCTGAAACTGAGGCACTACGATAAATGGGTCTTTCTTCGCAGTGAACACGCACACTTGTGTCTTCGTGGGGTTGAACTTGACTAAGTTATTTCCGTTCTATTCCGTTCTAAATTTTGTGTTCCGGTGTAAAGAGTTTGATAGACAATGAAACTACTAAGTAATGTGATTTTACATCTTGTGTCACACGTTATCAACATACAATGTGGTTTTTATGGGGATGTTGCAAATTTGCTGCTGATCTCACAGCAATCACAAGTAGTAAAGCGACTGTAACTACTGACCATCTGACGGACAGTCTGCGTGATAATAAAAAAATAAAAACACTATCTTGAAATACCATTGCACTTAGATAGCGCTTGTAATTTCATCTCACAACAGGTTTTTCTGAAGTCTCAGTCTAAGATTAAAAACAAAACGATAGTTACCCTGAATTTTCTGAGCCCCCAGCACATGGGCCAGTGCGAGTACTAGCCACAGCAGCATTCCTACGACCGCGATTGCGCGGCTGTCGCAGGAGCATGCTGTTTGTAAACATCGCAAAATGTAACACGTAATAGGGCCGTAATGAGAACAGGACTGCACCACTTTAATGTAGAATTAATTCAGTGACAATTAGAAATGAGGCACTGAATCCAGTGATTCAGAGTAGCCTCAGTCGTCAGTCGAAGAATTAAAAAGTGAAGTAAAAGAAGATATATTAAAAAGTCGAGAAAAGAATTGAATGGTTTTGGCATGTGGAAATAATAAACAAAAGACAATTGACGAAAGTAATTTATAAAATGAGTTAATAGATACGGAATGATAATAATCATAAATAAATACTCGTACACGAACCTAACTATTAAATAGAGTGGTCTAGTTAAAAGTAACCTTAGTTGACTAGTGGAAATGAAAGCAAGACATAAAAGTTAAGAAAGCTAGAAAAGTATGTATTAATGAAACTTCCTGTGAAAGAGAATTAAATGATTACACGATTTATATTAACTCTATAAAATTAAAAATTTGCATTTATTTTTCTACTGTATTTTTAGTATATGTTTACACTAATATTACAAAGAGGAAATATTTGTATTTTTGTATGTAACGAATAAACTCAAAAAGTACTGGACCGATTTTAATAATTATTTTTTCATTAGAAAGCTACATTATCATTGAGTAACATAGGCCATATTTAGTACTAGATTACTATAGAAATCTCTAGAAATTCTTATTAAAACCAACCGAAGGTGTAAAAAAATTTGTCATAAAATGTCTTTCATCGCATACGCTGCGAAGAGTATTAATGATAGGACAAAAAAATGTTCGACAATATTATAGAATATATCAATATGTACAAAAAACTTCGCGAGACCATTTGTTTAACTATTGTAGTTACGTCACTATAACTACTTTTTTACATTTAATTATCTATAAAATAAGTAGGTACAAAAAACTGCCTCTTTACAAATCTTTTTGACAGGACGAAGTCTGTCGGGTCCGCTAGTTTCATATAAGTGTAAACTAAATAATGTATGATGTTTCATGGAAACTACGAAATATTTTTGTTTTAGGAGTCTTTACTTAAAAGGATAACAAAGGTACTCAGAATATTTAAGATTTGAAGACAAACTTAATATACTTTAGTTCAATGATTCAACTACAACTAATAGTTGTTAAAAATTCATTTCTACGTTACACTGGCTTAATTCTCACCGGCGTTCATATGTTATCATTAATACACTCATTAACGAATACGCTCAGTATACAACACTATTATTTATTAAAACATGCAAACATAGCATACAGCGAAAAGTTATGTGGGAATAAATAAATAAGTAGAATTGGGTACAAAAATTGTTTGATTTCCAGTAAAATAAACATAATATAAGCTATATACTTATTCAATTCAATTTGAGATTACAGATAATGACATTATTTATATTAACAATTGGAAATAACAGAAATTATAAATTAAATTTAAAGATTTACTAAAGGGCATGCATTTTTAATGTTTAGAAAATTGTGAATCACATATTTTAATCCGAGAACCAGGTCTCCAAAGATCTATTAAACAGTAAATTGTGTTTTCATTTTCAGTTGATGATGCTCTGAGATTAGATTAGCATTAGAAGAAGCTTACTGGGACAAAGTTTCTCATTGTTACTGAGGATCTCCGCCTAAATGCATGGCGAGGTCAAATGTAAAAGATTCTTAGGTAGAAACTATTATTCATCAAAAATACAATATGTTTCTTCATTATAAGGTTTTGAGTGATAAATAAAGTGACTCAACATGCCGCAATTTTGAAAGTCACACCAAATTATTAAAGAATATTATACCGGGTGTCTCATTCAAATCGGTCAGTATGGGAAAGTCTGAAACTATAAGACATACGAAGATCTGTTCTGAGGAACCATGTCATCGATTTTAATAACAAGAAAAACTGCGTTCATACATTTTAAAAATCATCTGTACTCCGTTCGGGAATCGAACCCGATTGTTTTGAAAAAAAAACCTACACTATTTCTATTTAGATATCGATTATGTAGGTCTTAAGCAGTAAATGTCTCTATGAAACATGATGTCTAAAATGAATAAAATGCATTGTTGCCAAGAGACATTGCCATTTTTGTCCTACCAAATTTTGCCCGCAAGGTCGCCCGATTTAACGCCTCTGGACTATTTCTTATGGGGATACGTTAAGGATGAAGTGTACAAAACAAGACCTAAAAGTTGCCATAGAGACAATTTTAACGCAAATTCACCACATGAAGATACAAAATGCAATCATAAGATCGTTACCTAAACGTGTTGAATATTGTATTGAAAAAAGCGGCGGTCACTTCGAGCACCTACTAAAATAAAATAAAGTATGTGAAAACAATGCATTTTATTCATTTTAGACATCATGTTTCATAGAGACATTTACTGCTTAAGACCTACACAATCGATATCTAAATAGAAATAGTGTAGGTTTTTTTTTTTCAAAACAATCGGGTTCGATTCCCGAACGGAGTACAGATGATTTTTAAAATGTATGAATGCAGTTTTTCTTGTTATTAAAATCGATGACATGGTTCCTCAGAACAGATCTTCGTATGTCTTATAGTTTCAGACTTTCCCATACTGACCGATTTGAATGAGACACCCTGTATATTAGTGCATGTACTTTTTCATGATAGATATGTGAACAATATTTGTTTTATTTTTTTTTATTATTTTATTTTCGTTCTATTTATGTCATTTTTAAGCTAAATCATGAATAATATGTAGCAAATTCTTTTCATGTGCTCTCATTTATACTCAAAAGATAAGGGAATGATTAGTCAATGCTATTATTAATAATAATAACACGCAAGTAACTAATGGCTTCGATCAGAACTCCCAAATCCACCCCTGGCGTAGATAAGCGACAACCACTATAACTGTAAACTTTGTTGTATTTTAAACAACCGTGACAAGTTCATACTACAATTACATTCTCAGCAGTCTTTATAGCAGGTATGGCAACAAAAAAGACAATATTGGTCTATATGCTCAACTCATTGTTGCCGCTAATTTCCATAAATATAATTTGTTATTTTCACAAGATGTAATTTTCTCAAATTGGTATTTATGCATTTAGACTTACACGCAAACAGACATTAATACTAATAATATGAAGATACAAAAATATTATAACGCTATTATGTTACTATAACATTCAGTCTTCCTAAGAACAGTTTGTTTTTAATTTGTGGCATTTTGCGAAAAAGGCAAATCTGTATTCTGTAATCTTTACCTGAAATTCTGACTACAAGTTAATCAGCAATCTCCTTAGCAATTTATAATTATCTTTACCAAGCAGTTATATTCTCTGTGATCCTAATTTATTTTATAAGTACCAAAAATACACAACCTCGTGAGTAGAGAAGCGTGTAATATAATAAAGTTTTTTTTATTTGTATATTTTTCCTCCAGGGTCTCGTAGGCTGTGCTTTTGATTGTCCTCATTTAAACAGCTCAGGTTCACAACTACTCCTCATCTATTATTCCAAATTTATTTCTACTTTTATTTATTTATTTATTTATTTTTGCACACACATACAGTAAATGAAAAAATGATTATAAAATTCAGCAAAAGGTACTGCATATTTCCTAGGAAATCTCTTCCTGCAGACCCGGGTGGACAGGTGAACATAACGGGTTAGACTGTGTGTACCATAGTAAGTATTAACATACTAAATATTACCTAAAAATAGATATAAATAAATATATAAACATCACATAAATAAGAGAATATATATATATATATACATACACAAACAAATTCAAATACATATTTATATACCTACACTAATGTAATATTACAAAATAAATCTATACTACCATACTTACCTACTATATATATATATATATATACAAAACTACATAATGGCTGTTATGGTTCGTAACATTGTTTCAAATAATGTTCCTTCAGGGATACCTTGAATGTGGATATTTTGGTACAATCTCTAATGTAGGCAACTACTTTATTTCTAGGTACTTTATTTCTATTCCTAATATATTTCTACCAAATTTATTTAAATATGTATAATGTATGTATGTCTATCCGTACCCCTAGATCCCATAATACACGCCTTACAGAGTTTACTTTGAACTAGGCTAAGTGTAAGAAATATTTATTTATTATTTAAAAAAAAAATTATTCACCACAGTCCTTAAGCCAGTTGTCCGCAGCCACTAAGCGCCTATAAAAATATCATTAGCAATTACTCGTATACTAAGAATGTAAGCCGTATAGGAAGTGTGTTAGCGTTTTAATATTTTTATAAAAACCTTTTTATAGAAACTTCTTGAAATTATCTAAATAAATCCAAGATAGCATTAGCAGACAGTAGGAAATAGATCACATAGTCTTATGACTATATCACGTTAGGTGCAACCATAGATCGCAATATTTTGTGAAAAAGCAGTTTTGTATTTTTTTTTCAGCCTATTACAATATATTTTATAATAATATATCAAAATCAGTCACTACATATTCTTAGCAATAATAATTATTAATAGTATTTTTATTATTAATAATTATTATTTCATGCATAATTAAACAACTGCGGATGCGGCACTTCCTAAAATACCTAACACAGATCTACCTCAGTTTAGTAAATGGAAAGGCATAGCGGCGATCTCACGCAAAGGCTTTGTCGAAATCACGCAAACGATCATCAGGTCACTGCTGAAAATCAGTTATTTACCTCCCTCAGATACATGCACATCAGTTCCATTGTATTTTCTGTCTATACTATTATTTGTTTAATTTTATTTTATGAATATCTTCATCTATCATTTCTATTTTATTCTGAATGTAGTCTCAATAAACCAGGAAGGGTCGCAATAATCGATTGATTACGCGCTGTTTTCGACCTCGTGCATAGTGTGCGATAAGGACAACAGCATTTCGAACAGAATAGAAGACAAAATTAACATACTTTCTTAATGAGAAAAAATATATTTGAAAATTATTTACTGGATTTCTATTGCTAAATTATGTTTAAAACAGAAATATGAAAACATAGGAACACGACCATGGAAACGACATATTTTTCTGAAAAATATTATAGCTCTGGAATATTTCCTCTTAATACGGTCGACGTAGGTAATGCTCTTAACAGTAGGAAATGCTAGTGGACCCCCAAAATAAAAACACGAAGGAAAGTAAACAAACATTTTTTTTATTAAATGTTAAAATCAAATAACGTATAAATGTATAAAATAAAAATATGTTAAAGTCCTACTGGTCATTTTTTGTCCGTTACAAACACCATTCGAACCATTCCATTTTTCCATTATAACTACATCAATGCAAAAGAAATTACACGTGGACCCTGTATTGAAATCAAATGCTATTTCTGGAAGCTCAATCGCCCATCTAATTTTCATAGCGATTTGACAATTTCTTCATAGTTCGTGAATTTTTATATATTTATAACAATTTGTTTTACAGATTTTCCAGATTTTGTTTAGAATTCCTAGACTCTGCATATTTGTAACTGCGATAAAATTAAACAATAACAACCATTACGAAAACAGACATTAAATTAAATATTTTTCAAATTTATCAACTGACGCAGCCATGACTGCTGGTTCGACAAGTCATTCGTATTAGGGCCTTGTTGTGCTTCTGAGAAGAGTGGTTTCTTTTCAAAAGGTGATCTGTTGTAGTTGTCACCGCTTAATGAAAGTACTAAAACAAATAAAAACAATAATGTAAGGAAAACATGAAAATCTTAATTGTGGAAAATAATCCAAACGTTTAATACCATTTGTATTACAACAACAGGGAGATCGTAACTATCATCTTTGATTATGCAATTGACTATCCAACAACTGACGAACTGACTATTTTCATCATCATTAACTCAGCACATACACAATTCTATTATCATTACTACTATGGTGACAAACTTGGTGGTAGCTAGCTAGCGCTCAGAATGCCTATCACTATAAAATGAGATGTGATATTTTCATTACTACCCCCAAACCTCTATCTTCATAATATCTATATGAGTTCATCATATAATGTCAGTCTTTTTTCAAGTAACGAATGACATCATTTGACGTTGCATTAAAATCTCAGACAGCGTAGAGAGGTGTAGAACCATATACTGCTCGAGAACAACGATTATTATACTAATAGACAGTACATAAATATATTTTAATTAATACTTTAGTATATTTAGTATGCTCCTTATAAATCGAAGACTAGAAATAACCAAATAAGTTGCAAGGATTATTGCTCATCAAAATGTTGTTCATTTTTAATAGTATTTCAGTAGTCTATAAAAAAAATAAGTTATTGTCACCTGAAGCTTCGTAACTTGGTAGCCGATCATCACGTAGTTTTTCTTTTTTCATGATCATATACTTGTACATTTCCTTAGCAAGACCTTCATTTCCTATTTCCAAATTAAGTAAAATCTTTTTTGCAATTCTATAGTTTATATCGTCGTTAAAATTAATATCTTTTGATTCTTTTTCTGTGATATAGTGCATCATACGATTTCTAATGAGCTGATTGATAATATCATTTCTTGTTAATTTTATTTTTTCAGTTATTACTGGCAAAACATCTGACATGCCTAAAGATTTTTGACTATTGCTATAACTAGCTTTAAAGTTGTTATTAATGATTTTAGTAAAGTCAGCATCTTTTTGAACTTTAGATTTAAATTTAGTTCTGTTTAAAATTTCACGAATATTTGAATTCAAATTTATATTCATAGCCGCATTGTATACAAAGTCCGTAACTTCAATTTTTTGCTCCACTGCTAAATCGTTATAATTCTCAAACAGAACACTTATGTCTTCTAACGTTGAAATAATATTATTTGTTTCTACGTTGAGAGTTTTTAATAATGTTAATTGCTTTTCTGGCTTTACACCATTAATTAATATATAGTTCTTATATGTTTTTGATCCCTCCTCGATCATATCTATTTCTTTTCTTAATTTCTCAAAAGGTTTTCCCGTTGAGTTGTACGTGCGCCGAGTATGTTTTCTAACTTTGTCATTAACATTTTTGATTATACGCTCCCAAACAATAGCAGATTTTGGTCTATGATAACTCAATACATTAGACCTCCTAAAAGGCACTGATCGTAAGTCATTTTTTAGAGATTTAAATATTTTTATAATTTTATCTGATGGAGATTGTAATGATGTTGAAATATGATCTATTGCTTTATTTGTCAGTTGGTTATCGCTATTTATAAGATTATAAATACACGGCAAGGTATCTGCCAAGCTAAAATTGCTTACTGGGCCACCTTTTGCTTCTTGTAATTCTTTCAAGTCGTTGATTATAGACATTAAATGGGCCTTTAGCTTCGCTTTTGTACTAATGAAATTCTCAGAACGCTTTTTAATAGTTACAGTAGTTGTTATAGTAGTAGTTGTACTTTCAGTCGCTGCTGTCATCTTTGTCTGTGGTTTTTTACTGGTACTAAGAAAGTTAAAATTTTCAGGTTCTAAAAGCCTTATTAAATCCACAAGTGACTTGATTTTAAAAAACTCAGTCAAATTGAGCAAAATATCTCCTTCAATTTCAGTATGCGATGTGGTGACATCTTTTAATAAATTCATAACGCACTTAGGATGATTTTTCACCAAATTTAAATAATCAAGAACAATCTTGTCTTTGGTTGTTAAGTTGATCATGTCACTGCTATGTATAAATTTAGGAAGCTCTTTATTCGTGCTACTTAAAATATTATGATTATTTATATTTTTGATCATTTTGTTGCTCTTTTTAGGTGGAAGTAAAAGTTTAGTAACTTTTTCCAATATTTTTCCAAACACATTAAGAGAGGTAGTTTCATTATCGTTTAAGGTTGTTTTCGATTTTATTTGTTTATCAGATTCTTGTTTTCGTTTTAATTTATTTAATTTAGTGTGCACTTGTTGATACTTATTTATCAAATTTAGTGCGTCATTGATTTTCAATATTGCCTTAGCAGTAGTTACGTATTGTGTTTCTGTTGACGTATTACTATCTTCAGGCACCTTATTATCATCAAAGTGTGACGACTTATTACATTTATCAACAGTTTTATCATCAGAATAATTCACGCCCCTCAACGCACCTTCTGGACTTAAGATTGTATCACAGATAGAAATATTTTTGTTAATTTTATCCTTATCGATAGCTTCAGAAAGATGCTGTAGAGCGTTTTTAAGAAAATTTTCTTGTCTTAAATTAAGGGGCTCTTTAAATAATTCAAGTAGATCTGTAATCTTCTGCTGCTTCAGCTTTTCAATTTCTTCGGACTCGTCACTTGTATCTTTTTCCATATTCCAGAGCTGATTTAATAAATTACCTGCGATTAAAGCCATTGCAGTAAGTGTATCATTTTCTGCTGTAAAAGTCACATTAGACATAATTGGAGCATTAACATCTCCTACAGTCTCTGTGCCATTTTTAAGTTCATTAACAATCAACTTTGATAGTTGTTTATCTTTTTGTTTTTTAGTTTGATTACCCACAATACCTTGTATATGATGGTTTAAAAAAGTATCTACTTCATCATCTAAATGTTTTGAAGTATCTATTTTGTTTTCTGCGATATGTGAGTCGTATTGTTTCGGATCATTAAAAACAATATGGAATGAATCGTTTTGAGGTACCATGTCATTAGTTATAGAATCAGATCTCCTTGAAGTTTTAGACAAATTTGATAGTTTCTTGGCCTGTAGTGTTCCGGTAGTATTGTCATTTTTCAAAGTATCTGCAATAAATTGAATAATATTAAATATTGGTCTGTGATATTAAATGATTTCTTATCTTTTCTGAATATAGAATTAACTACAATTACCTTGATCAATTTCATCCACAGTATGATAAAACTTAACTCCCGTTGATACTTTTGATTTTTCCTTTTTAACTGACCTCTTCCGTCTCCTAATAAGTTTTATTATCTCTTTATCAATATCAAAGCCTTCAAACTTTTGATTTACATCTGTGAATATAACGTTGTTTTCAATTTAACTATTTTCTCCTATTAGCTGCATATTTTGATCACTTACCTTATATGAAAGCTTTACAATTAGGTGTTAGAAATAAAAGTTAGATTACGTGCGAATGTGCTGTATTTACAAAAAGCGTGAATGTGTTTGTTTATTTAGACACGGCAATTATATAACCTGAAAGAAAAGTGTTATCATTTAATATCATTTAATAATAATGTTTACCATTATTAACTTAAGGGTTACAGTTTTATAACTATTTGTTATAAAAGATCTAAGGTCCCCATACTATCCTCAACAGCTTATGGTACACCCTATCTCTAGTGCTCCTGTTAATCTGCACTGGGCTACGATGGAACAAGCCCATCATACATAACTTTTTTAATATAATTTTATTCAAGTATAAAACAAAGAGAAAAACACAGAAGATAAACATTGCATATATAGAACTATTTACCTAGTAATAGATCGTCATCTTTCGATGGTGGTCGAGGTACTAAAAGAGTTTTTGCATTCAACACTTCATTTCTTGTTTCTTCCTGTAGTCCTGATACCAGAAAAGTTTCCATAGTATGAATAAAATAATAGACTTATAGGAAATGGCTTTGCTTTCTGTTTCCTAAACTAGTTCTTAGATTAATCAGTTTCTTAAATACAGAAATTTGTTCATTTTGCACATAACTTGGTGATCCTATTTCTTCTCATTATTGTAATTAACAAATATATCTATATAATATCATTTGTATGTCCAAATCTACATCGTACTGAGGCTTATCAGATGCGCACGTCAGGAGAACTCCTGAAGCGATCATCAGAAGGATTTTTAAAGATTTTAATTAACAAAAGTCTGACATAACTTGTGCAAAGGATCCTGCAAGTATCGATAAGGATACAGGATACAAGCTTAATAATATATTGATTTGAATAAAAAAGGTCTAATGTCTTAATTTTTGTTTACGTCTTAGGAAAAGATGGTGTGATGAAAGGAGAAGATCATTCTTCACAGAACCTTGAATTATAGTGTAACACAATGAAAATAGTATTGTAGGAAAGGTAGTAGGAATTTGTACTGCACTTTCTAAGAATTTTACCAAAAAGGAACCAATTTGGCTATCTGAGATCTTAGAAATATATGTTATATAAAAGTGAGTTATGAAAATCCTATGCTACAATAGTGCAGCTTTTAAGGACTGACATCATAAACCTACATATAATTGTTAACATAAAACATTTAAAACATTCCATTATAAATTATAGATTTAATACTATGATATGTATACCTACCAGAAGTTTTTGTGTGTTCTACTCTCGAGGAGCCTAATTACCAATTTACGTTTACGAGTAGTATGAATTTATAAGTATGACTTTAAAAATATTTATTTTAAGCTGATCAACTTTTGATAAACAGAACAAAACAGGTAATGAAAGTAATAATTATTTGTAATTGTTAATAGTTACTCGAAATAAAAAACATATAGCGACTACATACTTTTCCTCTTTTATTATAATTATAATCTTTATATCATATCATTTAATATAATAACTGTCATGCTGATAAATTAAAGAAACTGGATAAATATTAGAAGACTGATACTAGTCATTAGACTAGTATCAGTCTTCTAATATTTTAGTGATTTCCTAGATATTAATCTAGGAAACCACTCTCCATTGACGTATAACGGTAGGTAATTAGTTGAAAATGATTTAAAGGATACATTTCAATCCCTTTATAATCTCAAGTATAATCTTCTATATGTATATGTATATTATATACCCAATTCGATACAATTGTGGATTCCCCTTCCCTTTATACAAATAATATATTTACCTTCCACGATTTCATTCATAGCTTCGTCCATCATGTCGTCGTCCACGTCGCTGACAGCTGAGCTTTTAACCATTGGACATTGCCTCAATATTTCGCAAACCCATTCACCCTTACCCGAACATATACAGGTTCGACAACTGGAGCATATATTAGCTAAAATCATCACAGATCGTTATAATCTATTCTGTTCTTAAATTGCAGCTGGTCGCTATTTCTGGCGATAGACTAGTGTCTCATGTTTGTGAGCCTATCCTAGTCTGCCGTCTCATACCATCAGATTGAATAACTACGTCGCATACATGCAATGTTGTTGTGTATGACTCAATGTTACAGAATAGTCCGAAAATTCAAGAGGATCATCAACAACTATTTTACATCCGCTTGGTCTTATAGTCAATAGTAAATCCAAAATGATGGCTAGCTAGTTCTCAATATCTGACATACGACTGATGTGATTCACCACATTTTGCAGACCGTACTACCCACGGCCAGTGATACGGCTCCACAACCACTGTTATGGCATTTCAGCTTATAAATTCAATATTTGCAATATCGATCGGTCTCCTAAGTTTAACATATTTCACTGGCATAGGACATGTATATTTGAATTTCAAATATTATTATATTTGAAATTCGAAAATCACGTAGGTAACGAGATCGTTTCGTTTTAAGTGCATACTTCTTGAGGAAGATGATGATAACACAGATATGTATGTAGTAGTATCAACTTACCGTCAGTACAGTCGGTGTATTGCGAGACATATGGTATACATTTAACGGATTTAGCGTGTGTCCCGACTGAAACATTTCACATACAAGTAAAACAGAGATAAGTAGTATGGTAAATATTAAATTAAAAAAGTGCAAAATAAACTCGCACGTAACCTTTTTTTATAATTGATATAGAGCTCTATGCAATTGATTTTAAGTTGACAAATTAAGAGATTTGCATCATTGGACGTATTGCTATATAAAGTATTCGTCGTGACTTGGCTATTGTTTATTTGCAACAAGCGGACATCAATTTCCATCAGAAGCGAGCTCATGTTGCCTTAATCTTTATTCAATTTAAAGAGCTCTCGACTATGAGGTGATACCTAACCTCTAGAAACCCAACTGCCGCCTGGAAGTCTGGAGAACCTAGCACGGTTTTCGTCTTACACAAATAAACCAAGTAAAAGGCATCTGCGGCTGACAACATACACCTATGTATGAAAACAAGGTCTAAGGATAATAGGACGTGTTTACATAGAAAGATATATTCCAGAAGAATATAACAAATATATATATATATAAATAAAGTAAATTTAATGAAAACCATTTTTCAGTAGGTATTATGTCTATGACAGAACTAAAGCAAAACTTATAAAAAAAAACACTTAATTTTAATGGCATCCTTTCTGTGTAACTACGTCCAATTTTAACTTACATTTATTACTTTTAAAGATGAACAAAACAATTTAAAGGTGCGATGTGTCAATATCAGTGCAGTCAATAAAAGCAAAATATTCGTGTATTGTGCAAGAAATGTGCCTTGTTGTATAAAAATGTAAAACAATGATATAAAGAAATTCTGATACAGTATTATTAACGCTGACGCACCTAATATGTAAAGTACATTCCCCAAAACTAGAAAAGACGACAAACAGTAAAACTGATATTATACGACATAAATTTCTTGCTTTACCTCTCTGCTATTAAAGACAAATCCAAGAAATAGGTTAAAACATAAATCATTCATGAACAAATGACAGACAGAGTATTATGTAAGACTTTATTTCCTTTGTTACAATAACATTATAAAAATAAAAAAGTACATCCTTACTATAATCACATAATACAACGAGGAATTTTCAGGTCCGGTATTTATTGGCCGTTATTTTGTCTTGTTTGGCGAAGAAATGGAAGGCCTGTACGAAATTTGATCAGCCTTGACATTTTTAAATTATTATTATTGATTAATGGTCTATTTTTTTATTTATTTTGAATTAGCACTCATCTGCCATGATTACCAATTCATTAATTCTGATAAACATATTTTTGAGAACTTATTATTATCATTTACCGTGATCATTAAAATTATCTATCAATATTCTAGTAAACTTCATTCTAGTCATTGTTAACTATGAAATCTGCATAGTCTTCTCCAGGTAATCTAGAAAGAAGGTTCTCTTTAGGCACTTTTCTTCTAAGCAAACGAATTTTGTTCCTCACGCTGTTGTGCAGGTGTCTCCGATGTCCATCGGGATGATTGCAGCATAACGAATCGCCTCCTGCAACGACCAATCTTTGCTTAGGTACATTTTGGAAAGAACACATAAAGAAAACTATTTTAAATCTAGAATGTTTTGAACACTTTTTAATCAACAAGATTGGTCGCAGAAGGCGATATGTTGCTGTTTTTTTTTTATTATACACCGTTTAAATATACACTCACTATACACCAATGATTCGCGACTGTATAATACTGTATCAAAATTCATACACTATAAAAAAATAAGAACCCAAGGTAATGAAACTACTAGCGATGCTTCCAAACCCCATACCGGTTTCCACGAAATCATAGATGCCATTATCCATGGTCCTTCTCAATCGCCAAGACAGCTGCCTAAAGAAGGTAGGTCTGTCTTGCTGAAGAAGTTTCTTGTACATGTCTTTTGCAGCGAATGGATCTCTGATATACCGGTTGTACTCGCAGAACCAGACATCTCTGTTTATGCATACCACCCTATCGCCGCTCACGCCGCAGACGCAGAAAAGGCAGACATCATTGTTTGGATAGCCCAAAAGAGTATCCATATCAGACGCTATATCAATATCTGTGTCATTGGCATTTGCGTTGTTGGTGTAGTATGAATGTCCACGTCTGCATTTGGCTTTTGGATCATAAGGAATTTCGTCATTGTGCCAAATATAATCTGGGTATTGAAGAAAAAGATGTCTTAGTTTTCTTTAATGATAGAATAATTATATAATTATGAAAGAAGTATAAGACATTGGTGTAAAAAAAAGTAATAAATAAATGAAACAGTAAACTATAGAATGACCCAAGTAATGAAAGATATTTCTTGTTTCGCTTAATGTATTACCACAGCACAGATGCATTTTATTAAATGCACTGATCTGATACATTTCACCGACACTAACCTCTCCTGATCCTATATGCTAAATCCTTAGTATGCTCAAAAGGTAATCTTTTATTGAAACTATTTCTAATTCTGCTCATCATAATGCACTCATTGACAGTTCTAGCTGGTCTTCCTATACAGCTCTCGTTCATACCATCGAGAGAGCACATGCAAATTAAACAGTGCTCTTCCTTGATCCCTGAATTCATGTGAGTCCTTCTCGAATTTTCGTAGTCATCGTCATCATCATCATCGAGTTCTTCCAAGTTTTCTGCGACTTTTATGATCGTGCGTCCAGGTTTACATTTCATATTTTGGGGTTGCTTTTTGTCGCCTTTCAGATATACGCGATTGAAATAGAACTCTAGAATCAGTTACTGTGTTAGACATTCCAACGTTCGTATGAATATTTGATGGTTTGGGTAGTTTATTTCACGATCAACAATGTGTGTCGATAAAAATTCAACTTCAACTCGAGCCTGTTACTAGTGATATACGGAATCCTTCTGAAGGATACTAGAATTCTACCAAAGTACAAGAAACTGTCAGTCTTAACTTTAATGAAGCTTGAATCGGGAAACTCCACAGGCCCTCATCATGGTTTTGATGCATGAAGGAATTGCAGGACCGATCTGTGTGGAGATTTAGGAAGGCCTACGTCAAAGAAAGAGATTTTTGAGAGATGAGTCGTTTTTAATTAATAATTTCGTCATCTCTGCTTACCTTTCATGTATAAACGAGACTTTGCAACAAACCTATCAAAAAGTTGTTAAAGTCTCTGATCTATTTGATCAGCCGAGATATACTGTGGGGCAAATGCAAGAAGTAGAATACAGAGGTTCGATGGCTATTATGCATAATTTTCAGATGATATGTTTATTAAAAAAAAAACGTCGCCGCACACTCGGATTTTTATCCTGTGTCGTGCGTGCAGTCACAAACATGAAAATCTCACATGCACAAACACTCAGACAAATTTTTGTAGGTCAAAAAATATCTGCCCGTGCGGGAATTGAACCCGCGACCCGTACGTAGAAGCTGATTACTCGACCACTGCACTAAACGTGCCATCATATCATAGAAGTTGCTAAGATGCCATAGCAACCATAACAAAGATATAATTAATAATTGTTCTCCTGCCAAAATGGTTATGATTTATTAAGGTATTCAACGGTATTCTAGTATCATTTAGTATTTTAGCTTTACTGAAACTACAAAGGCGGAATAAGGGAGGAACATTAGTCCTATGAGGGTTGGTTATATTTTTCGCATCACTAGAAGGTGATGAAGATGAAATTTCAGGTCGCATCACCTTGGTTTGGTTCATCATTATAATCACAGTTCATATCCGTTTCGACCGAGGGGCTCGAGCCTGTTCTAACTATGTTAGGTGATTAGGTCTTAGTCAACAACACTCTCCCAGTGCGGATCAGTCGACTCTTCGATCTTTATTACAGATGTATGCAAATTATCTCACAATGTTTTCCTTTGCCGTAGGTGCATCAGACAAATGTAGATATCAAATTCGATAAACGAAAGAGCAATTAGGTTGGACCCCGGGCCTCTCGGACATTCCAATTAATAGACCACTGCCGAGACCACAACACCACCTACTCCAAGAAACAAAAGCTTGGTTGGAAAACTTAAATAAGTTCCAGGTAAATTTGAGGTAAACTTCAATATTTATGAGTTATGATTATATCATCGAACAAGAGTGACTTGGGTAAAAAGCACCATCAGCTTAAATACGCCCTCGCCGAAGAAGAATCGTACAGTTCCAGTGAGGGTTAATCGATTAGATATACAACTTTATGTTTCTCCGCGTATGCAGGTTGTTTCTTTGGTCATAAGATCCTTGGGACAATATATGCATCATAGTTATTAAGAGCCCCCTTACCTGCATAAGAGCGCTGCAAGAAGACAGCCAACACAGCGGCAGTGAGCACCATCAATATCCTTAGGTCCATAGCTGTGTAGTACGGATACTACAGATGTCTTGGCAATACCTATATATAACGACAAGCCTCGGTTGCAACGGTGATGCATTGTTTGCGCGCGAAGGACGGACTTAGCGCGCTGTGTCATTTAATTATTAATTAATAATAGACAGGTTCAATAATGTGTTTAAATATGAAGTGAAATAGTATTTTCAAACTTACAAAAAATGAGTTGTTTGTACTCCAGGTACACAATTAGCAAATATTACCTTCTAACTTACTAGAAAAAAAAATTGTGAAGAAGCCAAAAGCGTAATCTTCTTATGCAGAGATCAAAACCCGAGGAATATTTGCGTTGCGGGAGTGGAAAGTGTTATTAGGCAGCAGAAATGTACCATAAATATATTTTTAAATAGACCCTAAATAACAGAATGGTTCATCTCCAGGTTTTTTTTAGCTTAAATTGCTTAATTTAAGCTAAAAAACTAAGTAATAGGTTTTTTATATCTTTATTTTGTAGATAATTTAACCCAAATCCAACCCTGCGCTGCGTATGCGCACAATGCTAGTAAAAATAAGAAAAAATGTCGTAAAGCGTTATCGGCGCACCTGTGCCTATCACACAATATGAAGTTTATGACTTTGTCATTTGTCGCAATGGAATTGATCGTCTTATGTTATTGATCAAACATTAGAACTTGACTTTTTGAATTTTATATCACGCATAATAGAAGCGGTTTTCGCAAGGTGTTTGTACCCATCAGAGCTACTCAAAATCTAAATTGATTAATAGCTGCTGGGTTTCCACGATCATAGCCAACAAACGACATTATACATTAAATTGATTAATACATTATATTATTGTTACATTATTTATTATTGTTAAAATGTAAAACGGAGACGACACCAGAGTACACAACGAAACAAGTCATGAAAAAATTTTGTTGTCATGATTGGTACGTTTCCGCCACATTAGCATAAAACCTTTGTTCAACCTCTCACTAAATTTCAAACATTAAATCGAGCTGATCCAAAATTTTTAGCTATTAGAAAACACGTTAGCACAAAAAAAAACTTCATAATAGTTCATAATAAGCCACTCTATTAATTTTAATCTAAATTTATGTAATACTAGTTGTGCCCGCGACTTCGTCCGCGTGGAATGTAATAAAAAAATATAGTTTGTTTTTGACTTCTTTTTCTAAAATAAAAGTTAAAGTTAGCCTAAGTTACTTCTTATTATATAAGCTATCTGCTAGTGAAAGTCCCGTCCAAATCGGTCCAGCCGTTCCAGAGATTAGCCGGAACAAACAGACAGATAAACAAAAATTTTAAAAATATGTATTTTGGTATGTGTACCGTATATTACAAACAGACACTCCAATTTTATTTATTTGTATAGATTCTACGTAAGTTATTTGTACCTAAAATAAATTACAATAAGCACTAACTGGATAATAATTTGAGCACTGAAATGGGACAATTTGACAAACTATTGATTTGGAATATTTTATATTTATATTACAGAGATAAAATTCGATACCTATTGGCTAAAAAGGATACTGTATAAATAGACATTATATAATATCTACCTCAACAGTATTCTTTTTAGCGAGACCTTTACCTTTAAGAAAACTCAACCTTTAGTCTATACTAAATAAAGGTTGAGTTTTCTCAAAATAACCAATTTTTATTTAACTTTATCAAAACTGGAATACATTCTATACATGACAAAAGACTAGACGCAGGTGTCAAATTTGACGTATGTCAATTGCTGCCAAACCTTCCACATATTGTTATTTGGGTATCTACTTGGGCTTCAATTATTAAGATTAGCCAATCTAAAAATACAAGCTACGAGTATATTTATCACACGTAATCAATTTGTATTTCGTTGTAGATACAAATTTACTAAATCAATACAATGCATATATTTTATTTTTTTAATTATTTTATATGTTATTCTTCTAGACACTTTTAGGTTACTGTCAAAACATATAAATTAACAATGTGCTTACTTAAGCTAATGTTGGGTGAAGATTATCAGTATTGATTACGAATTCAGGAAATTACAAGCCTCAAAAATGTCTTTAAAAACTATATTATCACATAATATTTATAATTGCGGAGATATAGATTATAGCGAATAGCCTAGTATGGGGATTTTTCGTTAAACCACAAATTGTACATCTATTTGAAATAAAGTATTATTATTATGAAAAAATGTGTTGAATAAAGCAAACAAATATCTGAAAATGTTTAAAATATAGTTTCTCTTAAAATATTTATTTTTTCTCAACTAAATTAGAATACAAAACCAACTGACATTATTTATATTTTTAAAATGGCGCCGGAACCCATTTTTAATGATCTCCAGTGTCATTTTAAGTTCCAATTAACTACACAATCTTTCTGAACTTAATAATTAAAAATACACATAAATATATCTAACATTATTCACTGTCTGAATGAAATAATTTTCCTTTGATGGCATTCTAGTTAACTTACGCTTATAAACAAAGAGAGGTTATATTTCAAAATGGTTTTCGTTCGAAATATTTTAATTTAATAACTAAATAGGGAAGTTGAAACGTGCTTATTATAATACCTACCACGTAATCATGAGTCAAACGTCTTTCTCACAACAATATAATGCAAGTATGCATTTTAGTTACTAAAACATTGTATATAGTTAATTTTATTGTTTATATTAATTTAAGAATCAAAAACATACTATAGTAATACCAACCTGTTATCCCAATGAGTTACAACACTGATTTGTAGAAATTATTTTTTATCTGATCTTCTTATAAATTGTAATTTAGAACTAGACATTATAAGACTATCAAACATAGAAGTATTATATAATAAATCTATGATTAAACATTGCGTTTGAAAATTACCAAAATTAATAAATCTAACGTAGTTAGAAGGAAATCGGCTGGGTTCATTAGTTCAAAATGTTTTAGTCGTTACTAACAAGCTTGCTTCAATTTGTGGCCTACTTACTTGTTATGTAAGCATTGCCAATAAAGAATATATGAATTTATAACAAAAGTTTGTAAATAGAGGAAAAATAAACAATAGCTCGATCTGAGCCGTTACTATGCGTAATTACCATTCCCAAAAGAACACACATAAAGTTTGTAAAAAACGACGAATTTTAGGTCAGTTGTTGTTGATACAATATTAAACTGTATTATACTATGAAATAAGGGTGTCTATACTTTACACTAAAAATATCGCTCGGCCGATTATCGGACTGAACTAAAAACTATATACCTAGTTGTATTCCAGCTTACACTATTATGTATATGTTCTTAAATAATTTTAGTCATGGCATTTTATTTACTTATAAACTCACATCAAGAAAAAACTGATCACAACTTACGAGATTTTTTTGCTATTATTGATTCAAGTCATACAGTCAGATAGCTACCATCGAAACCGCCAAGCTAAGGAGTACATGAATGTTATTTTTTATATATCTCTATAACAAAAAGAGTTTCGTCCAGTTTTCACCTGTTCGTATTTTTTCTTGATGTGGTTACGAATGACTTGTGACTTGTGGTCTTAAAAATTACAACCCGAATTCGAGATTATTATTGACGTGTTTCTAAAACCAGATATTTCTTTATGATTTATTTACATATATATTTGTATTTACTTTAAGGCCCATAAATTGATATTAATATCAATTTACATGCCCATTTGCTATTTATTTTATTCCTAGCCACGTCACCCCGCCAATGCTGAGATGGTTACCCTTTCGATTGAGGCACACTTAACGCAATTATGTAATATAGTTTCTATTATGTTATATCTACTTCGTGTATTCATTTAAAAAACTTGAAATTTATGTTTTTGCTATATTAAAAAATTAAACCTAGCTTGCCGTTGGCAACGAGGTAGCGCCTAAGCTACCAATGATTGGGTAACCTATAATAAATAAATCCTCAACCTGAGCATAAAACACAAACTCAATAAAGGAAGAAGTCTTTAGACAAAAAGCTTGACCATTTGCAGATAACCTCCCCTTCATAGTACAATCCTAGAGGTTCAATCATAGCCCAAGCGTCTACCATTTCCTGGGGAGAAAGGCTGTGTACTGAAGCTAAGTTCCAATACGCACAGGCAGTCCTCAGCCAAGGTTTGTAAGGACTAAACTTTTGCTCATGTGTTAACGTCAGGCCGAGGTAATCTTGGGCGACGAGATACGTGAAGTACACATCCTCTAAGTTAATCATTGGAATTGAATCAGCTGCTTTCAGGATACGTTCAATATATGCTCCTGAAAGAGTACAATGGAGGTAAATAGTAGTCCATACGTAAATAAATAATATATATTGGTGTGTATCCATTAGAATAGTAAAATTTGTAGAAAAGATATTAGGGGAATAATAAGGGTTGGCAGGTGAATGACCCTGCCGTGAAGGCAGCGTGCGCGGCTGGCTAACCGCGCACGCCGTTGAAATACCTCTCTACCTGGGGATTGTCCTAGTGTTCTCGGACAATCTCCGCTTGGCGATGGCTCGACCAACCAAGGTCGAGCTAGCCCGTGGGCGTGTGATGGTAGCATCGCGAAAGCGCACCCCGCCATGCGCCCCGATATGGGCTTGGAGAACGCCGGGGGGTTTTAGTGGGTGGGCCGGTCCCTCTGGCTGTGGCCTCCTTCTGTGAAGCAGTGATGCTCCAGAAGGAGCCCGCCGAGCGGGGTCGGGAGATGGCCGATCCCGCTCGAAGAAGGCGGCGCCGGGCTCGGTAGCACAGCTGCCGCCGCGGGTCGCCGGCGGGCGCGAGGAAGTCGCGACTGCTACGGCGACCCGGGATGGACCACGCCCCTTCCGTGGCCGGGGGGCGTCGTCGGTGGAGGAGACCGGGGGAGGTGGTAGCCTACCCCGAGGAGGGCTCCCCTCTAGGCGGGGGAGCGGAGGCTGGGGGTTCCCGGAGGTGGCTTGGTGTTCCCGGGGGCTCCCTACATGCCTAAGGAAGGCCATCCCTGAGGTTTTTAGTGGGTAGGCCTCCCCCTTCTGGGGAGAAGAGCCCCACATAACCGCCGGCTCGCCACAGCCGGGGTATGCAATTTAATGCATTTTCCTCAGGGAAACAAAAAAAAAGGCCGGTCCCTCTGACCGGAGAGCCCCACACACGGCGGCACCTAGCCAGCACGGTGACAAGGTGCATAAGGAGCATTTCCCCTCGAATAATAAAAAAAGGGGAATAACAAGGGTAAAATTAGGGGAATAAAATATAGGGGAATACGCAGCATCTATTAAACATCATTGCGTATTGCTAGCTAGCATTTTATGTTACCAGCTGCCTATGGAAGTCATTTGGTAGTTTTAGCTTTTAAAGTCTTTTAAAGTTGTTTTAAAGTCATAGACAAGCACCTAGGGTTCATATAATAATAATATGTGACTTATATGCCACTCATATATTATTTTGTCGGCCTTGATAAATCCTGTATATTAGTTACACGAGCATTCTGTCCACGAGCATCATGTCATGGCATGTCATATTTATATTTTTTTTAGGTATTGTCGCGTAGCGGAAGACTACGGCACTCCGTATCTATGCTATAGATTATAGAATATGTATAAGCCTTTTTCACATACAATAAGTCAGTGCCCCTTAAAATCGAAACAGCAATCTTGCACTACTGCGTTCCTCACTAGCCATCTATCACAATATTTTGCTGATAGAACTATTTGTTATCGCAACAACCCTGCGAATACACTCACCTTGAATGACGTACCCGGTCCCGGATAGGAATTCGCGGATGGTGTCATAGGGGAGTAACCAGCGAGGCAAGTACCACTTCGTATACTCGCTACGGTGGGCCCTCGCGTCGGTTCTCTTGTACCCTGAAAAGAAATATCATCGTCCTGGGTTAACCTCGTAACAGTTTAGGAACAGTACAGGTGCTTAATACAAAATTGTACGCGGTGGAACTCCATATAAATGAAAATAGCTAACATTTATTTCGTTTTTAAAAGAAAATTAATAAGGATAACGGTCTCCATAACCTGTAATCGGACCGACTAAACTTCAAAACTCTATAACCAATTACGATTACTTTTAAGACATCAGTCGATAGGCTCTATTATGACAGTACAATTATGAATATTCATTAAAACAAAGTTTCTTAAAAAGAGCTATCTATCAAACAACATGAGACTTATTTCAGAAAATTATTTAGATAGCTTACATGTTTTTTCTCGTACAATTAATAAAGTTTGTGTCATTGGTTTCCTTTCATTGTATTTACAAGATTTAATCCTTTTCATCGACCCTGTTGGCTGAAGCCTAATGAAGTACAGGCAGTTGTTGCTTATCGAATTATTGTGAGAAGCGTACTTTAAAAATAGCTTTGAATCAAGATTTATTGAATATTCACTTATTTCGAAAATAAAAATAAGTGATTCTAATGTATCACGGCACATACATCAGAGGCAGTATATACACAATACATCAGATTTTCAAAGAGGATAGACATATTCTTTTTAGACTTCAAATTTTTCAAAAGTTATATATGATTGCCAAATAGGCCTTTATTATGATATCAAAAACCTATGCCGGTCAACCATTAAACCACTGATTGAGAATGAGAAAACATTTGATTGGTAACCCTAATTGCAACAAAAAGCAAAGTTTAATACTTAATGTTTGCTATGGTAACGAGGCATTAAGTTAAAAATTTATTTTCCAAATTTCTAGAACATCCAACGTCTTGTCTTAGCAAAATATTTCTTTTTTAAAACTATACAATAACTTAAACTTGAATAATTTACATACTGGAGAAACCCCAAAAGAAAAGCAATACATAATATAAGAAGTACCAACAGAAAAACCAAAATCCTACCATGAAAAAGTTGCAATTGTATGAACCCCGACATTAATTAACCTTTACTTGGGGTTACACTCCTGCAATATGTTACGAAGACGTATTTTATCAATGAATTGTATAATTATGATAAAGGTAAAGGTTGCAAAAACACAGAAGATGGCTTCACTTTCGAACAAAATAACTTTCAAACGTTGAAAGAAGTTGCGCCATTATTTCACAAACTATTGAAGAAACCTTACAAGAAAGAAGTAGCAAGAAAACCATCAATGGCTATTGGTTTTTTTACCATCTATTGTTACAGAAACTCGTTAATTGGAAACTGTGATCAGAGGAAAAGTTGGTGTCCATTACAGAGTTAAATAAGTTCAAAAGTTAAGTTAACAAGGGAACCAATTTTTACTATAAATATTTTCGCTACATTAACTATAGTAACATGAAACATAATATCGTCTCTTTAGTAAAAAAAAATGTACTTTTTGTTTTCATAGACAAGTTAAAATATAAAGCATATACACAATGCAGGTATGCACAATGCACAATATATGTTATTGGTTGATTTTTGCGGTGTTGTCTGATTAATCACAATATAGGTACAGAACTATGTGTAGACATTAGATACAACTATTTTTTTCGGTGTCACGGTGACTATGTGGGACAGTACCCCGGCCAGAACGGTCGGACCAGCGTGACCTACCGACTAAAGTCAGCCTTAGCCTTGGCCATAAGTACCCCCCGACTTGAATGGAGGAGACAAGCAATATAAGTTATCTTTTGTTGATGCCCCTCCACTCAATTTTATTGAACTTTGTCGTAAAAAGTACTGTCAAGACATACGGTACATAGAGTAGTGGATAACCATACTTGCTCACGGTGGTGATCTATAGAAGACTATAGTTTACTTCTTGTGTTTAATTGGTAGTATATGTATGTATGTATGTTGTGTTTATTTGACAAATAATTTGCGTACTTACTTATTATACAAAAACAAAATTATGACACGTAGGTTGTCATTTTTACTACAAATTACTCAAGGAATAAGGATCCCTATGTGTATGTAGCAAAAGACTGAATACTTACCAACAAGCTGCTTGTCTTCATGCAACATGAGTACGTCCATCATCGCCCAGGGGTTGACCAGCACGTCATCGTCTGTCTTCAACACGACGCCAGCCTGGGGGCAGCGGCGGTGCGCCCAGTGCAGCATCAGTGCGGTTTTCAAGGTAAGGTTTTGATAGTGATCGGAGAAGTCGAACACTATCATATCTCTATTCTCCTTGGCTTCGAGGTATGTATCGACCTAAGTTAGCAAAGTAGTGTAAATCGTTGTTTGTTACATATACTAGGATATTTGTTTGCATGAATGAAGACGCTCATGAAAGTGGAGGAAGCAAGAGAAGTGTGCCAGGATCGTAGTAAGTGGACAGAGGTGGTCTCTGCCTACCCCATTAGGAACAAGGCGTGACATATATGTATGTATGTATGTAGATGAAGTAGTTATGGTGGACCTCTTACTGAATGACTCTCGAAGCTAGTTATAACTGTATTTTGACAGTGTCAGTGATTACTCAACAATTACAAAATTATACATTATACATATAATATAAGTGTACATTTATATTATACACAGAAAAGAAAAGGAGTGGTTGGAGAAAGTATTGTGAATCTTTATCACCTGAGACTCCATCCTGTTAGTTTGGAAGCAAATTAAAAAAATTCGACGATCTTTTATCCCTACTTCTTCTTATTACCCAGATTCAGATGAGTGGATAGACATGTTTATGGATAAGCTTGCTGCTCCTTTTGTTCCTAATTTTGATGATTTACCAGTATTTTCTCAGTTGTCTTCTTCTGTTTCTGGTCCTTTTTGTAATCCCTTTACATTGGAAGAGCTTAAATTTGTTCTGTCCTTTGTAAAAGATTCCTCCCCTGGTATAGACGGTATTCGTTATTCTTTTCTAGTCCATGCCAGTCCCAATATTTTGGAATACTTTTTGTCTTTAGTTAATGTTTGTATTGAGCCTGGTATTCTACCAGGCTCTTGGAAAGAGCAATTTATAGTTCCAATTTTAAAGCCTGGCAAAGATGCTTCTTCTGTAAATAGTTATCGTCCAATAGCCATGTCAGTAACTACAGCTAAATTAGCCGAGCACTTAATTAAGAATAGGCTGGAGTGGTTTGCTGAATATAATGGTCTTTTATCAGATAGCCAATTTGGATTTCGTAAGGGTAAGAGTTGCTTAGATAATGTGCCGCTTTTGGTTTCAGACATCCGGTTAGCATTTGCAAAAAAGGGATTTTGTGTTGCAGCCTTTTTGGATATCAGTTCAGCCTATGACAATGTTTGCCAATCTCGTTTAAAGATTAATTTATTGCGTATGGGAATTGCCTCAAAATTTGTTAATTATATATTTAATTGTTTTGCTGATCGGTCTATTGTTGTTCGAACGGACAATAACAAAGTAAAATGTAGAACTATTTATAAGGGCCTTCCGCAAGGGTCAGTTTTAAGTCCTTTGCTATTTAGTTTGTATTCTGCTGATTTGGAGACTCAAATTGTTTCTTCTCAATGACAGTGTCTCCAGTATGCTGAAGATATTGTTGTGTTTTCATCCGGTTTATCTGTTGATTCTTGCACCAATTCAGTTTCCCAGGCTTTATCTTCCCTCTCTCTCTGGATATCAGATAACAGTCTCCAAATCGCCCCAGAGAAAAGTTCTGTAATGATCTTTTCTCGTAAAAGATTACTGCCTAGAGTTGATATTTATTTGAATGGTGTTAGAATTCCAACAGTAAGTAGTGTTAAATTTTTGGGTGTTTTTTTAGGTTCAAAATTATCAGGTGTTCAGCATATTGATTATGTTATTGGAAAATGTGAGAAAATTCTTATTCTTAAAAATTAATTTATAATGTGTTAGTACGTAGTGTTATAGACTGGCTCATTTTTGTAAAGTCCTTGTAATAAAGTTTCAATGATGAAACTTGATGTTATTCAATCTCGTGCTCTTAGAATTATTTCTGGAGCTATGAGGTCTACGCCCATAAATGCTTTGCAGGTGGAGTGTGTGGATCCCCCTTTGTGCCTTAAAAGGCAATTTTTGGCAGAAAGGTTTTTGTTACAGAGGTGGCAAATTTACGGACCATTCAATTTTTGAAAAGCTAAGAGAGTTATCAAAATTTTTTAGCTTTTTGTCTTGGACTGATGAAAATGTTCCTTGTTTAGTTAAAAGCTATGTAAAGATTTGTAGGCTTAAATATCCTACCCATAATAGCCCAAAGATCCCTCTTTTTATGCATGACTTTGCTGTTGTGGTTTATATTCCAACCATTTTAACAAATTTTGGTATTGAAAAGGATGATAAATTTGCCCCTAGAAATTTTTCTCGTATTATAAGTGAGAGGTGATCGGATTGGCACTCCATTTACACTGATGCATCTAAGTGCGACCCTTTGGGTTGTGTGGGTGTCGATATTTTCCATAAGTAATTTGACACTCATTAAATGGTAAAGTGTCCTCCAGAAACTTCAGTACTCACTGGGGAGGGTAGAGGAATCCTTGAGGCAGTGAATTATGTTTTACTCTTTAGACTAAAATCTACTATAATATTTTCAGACCCCCTTAGTTATCTTTACGCTTTACAATCTAACCCGTTCAAAATAAAGGAGAAATTATATTTATGTAAGTCGATGGGTTATACTGTAGCTTGGCCTGGATTCCTGGTCATAGTGGAATATTTGGCAATGAAAAGGCTGACCGCATTGCTAAAACTGCAGTATTGCATGGTGATACTATTCCCTTTATGAACTACAGTCAAGATCTTTTACTTCTCCCAAAACAGCAATTATTTAAATCTTGGTCGCGGCTTTGGGCTTCCAGTTCTAAATATAAAGGTTATCATTATTAAATCGTATATTTTTTTCATGTCCAAATTATGATCATTCTTCTTTCATTAATTCACTTTTAGAACATTCCTATCCATTTCCGTCTCATATTGATATCTTACTCTCATCATTGAATTCATTCTTAGTTAGTATTATTGGTGATTTTATTGTTAAATGCGCCCGTACAGGTTACACGTCTACACTTATTGCATTTTTGAAATAAAACAATGCCACGTAGGTGTAAGGTTCAATTTAGTGAATATTGAACACTACTAGACAGTCAGCAAGAATCGGCCAAGGAAAGTGCTACATAATACAATATTACGCTGATATTACTAGAAAAGTTTCCAGCAGCATTCATATCGTTTGCACATACAAAGCCATCGTAGCGTGTACGAGTTTAGCCAAAGCTTCACTTAGTTTGTATAGTTTGCATCTATAGCTGACTCACGCACTCGATAGCTAGCTTAAAATCTTACCAGCGAATCTTGAGTCACATCAATGCCCAGCACGAAGAACGTAGGTTGCCGCGCCGACCATGTGCGACGTATGGCTGCGCGTTGGTCCACGTTGGAGGGCGCACTCGATACTATCGCCATGTAAAACACTTTTTGTGCACCGTCGCATGCGGTGGATGATGGCTCTATTAGGAGTTGACTATAAAAAAAATTACGTGGTATCGATTTTTTAATAGAAGGCAAGGTGATCTGCCGATATTTGTAGCAGCAACGAATCAGTGATCTGTGACACTTTTTACACAAAACTAATATTGGAACAAATAAATAGATTTCTTCGTAATTTTTCGTCTCAGTTTTAATTTTTCACTAGATATTATTACATAAAGACGAAAACAACAATCAGGGCATCGTTCATTTGTTGAGCCGTTCTTGAGTTGTAAATGATTTAACGCAGTCAGTAGTTCTACTAGTCTATAAGGTTTAATGGCCATTTTCACCAACCTTGTCTTAGCTTAGGTGACTCCTAAGTGACATGCTGTCACTTTTTATATTAACTGAAAAGAAAGAGACAGCTTGTCTCTTAGGAGTCACCTAAGCTAAGACAAGGTTGGTGAAAACGGCCATAAGTATACTATTTAGAGAATTTTGTTGGCCCCTGGATTCTTTATCTTTATAACCTATTTAAGTGGGTTCCACTACTAAATTGCCTAATAAAGAACATGCAAAATTAAATTAGACTCTATTACCTTTAAATTTGTTCCTTATAAGAACTTTAATGACATCAGATGCCCGATATTTCATATTTTGCGCCAGTACAATTATGTTCATCCTAATTTGTTGTACGCGGAACAACATAGGTATAAAAAAGAAATAGAACATTTAATAAACAGGTAATATCATAAAACTTACAAGTGCAACTTGTAGGGCGACTGTAGTAAATATATAATATTTTATTTGTTGCACGCCCGCTAGTATTATAATAAAAATACACAAGGCTTCAAGGCATAGTTTTTCAAAAACCTTTAAGTACCTTTTGTTATAGCAGTCATATCCCAAATAATATATTTTTACGTACGTGTTATCCAAATAATGCCTGAGACTCCTCGAATAACGGAAATGTCCCAAGTCGTGGACCAGCGGTGGCGGCACAATGAGCACGTCGCTGACAACCGCTGACAACCACCAAGCCTTCAATAACGCAGACACCAGTAGTAGCAATATAACTACAGACAAGCGGCGCTGGCGGCGACCTATAGAAACGTCACCTTTATGTATGGTAGATAGGTGTAGCCCCACATAACGGCCGGCTCTCCGCAGCCGGGGTATGCAATTCAATGCATTTTCCTCAGCGGAAAAAAAAGGTGTCGCGAAATTGGATATACGTAATAGCATGAGATTCGACTTACTGATATTTCTATACCAAGATATTAGGATTTAAAGTATGAAATTACTGGTTTATATGGAGATTTTAAAGTATTTTCCATATTCCATACTGAATAATATACAGGATTACAGGAAAAGTCATGCTAGATCCATTAAGGGCGTGGAGTACCCATCATTTGTGACTTATGATACACTATGAAACACCCAACCCTAAACTTAACCCATTTCGAGATATTAGACTTTTAATTTTTTTATTGAGAATTGCCGATTTTTTGGCTTCTAAATTAAATTTTGTTTATTTTGTGGGTCTAAAATAATGAAGAGAATAGATAATGTAACACCATAGGTCGCTTGACAATGTAGTTGAAGAAGAATAAGAAATTATGGGGAATTGCTGTACCGTATAACTACAGAAATTAACAGCAACTCACCATCAGCAGTCACAGCACCGGGCCTACGAACTGCAGTTCTCCTACTCGCCTTCAACAGCCGTCGAAGATGGATGCGGTAGTTTGAAGGACCAGCCTCGACCAGGTAGCCAGCCGAGACAGCGGTATAGTTGAACACGATCATAATATCTTTGTAGCGCACGTTATTTCGCGGTTATAGCGGTAGAAGCAGTAGACTCCGGGTTCAGCATCCGGACGAGTCACCATTAATCCGTACACTGACGTTAAGTACAGCAAAGCGGGGGTTATATAGAATTAAAAATTTGAAAAGCGGTAGATAAAATAAGTCATTAGGATATTTTAATGAAGTACCTGAAATAGGCACGAACAACCTCTACACGCAATGCAGTGTGCTTATCAAACGGGTATAAAAACCGAGTTTACTCTACACCTTGTAAGCAGCTACATACAAGCATGCATGGCTAATAGCCATTCATCAAGAAGCCGGGGACCTTCTTTTTGTAAATTAAATAGGCGGAATACATTTTGCTATTTTTTTTTGTTTTGTTAAAATTAAAAGCAAAAGGGATTCACACCTAATTCCAACCAAATATTCATTGTTAGTACAAAATATAATAGAGTAAAAAGTGTACTTACCGGAATAGAAAGACAGTATCCTCTTCATAGCACCACTACGAACATAAGCTGACTATCACTTAATCTATTGTTTGGTTTAGGGAACCAACACCGCGGCTACGTCGAACTACAAATACAAACTAACAACTGCCGGCCGGTACTATTAACTTTTGTCAGTATTGCCAGACTGAAAAAATATTTCTTCTTTGTTTGTGAATTATAAATATTATAATTAAGGCGATTTCTGTTTACATTTAATATGTTAATTTAAAGTTAAATAAACAAAATGTTTTAATTTACTTGTTTGAAATTGAATAAAACCGGAGGTTGTAAGACGGTTAATATTTTACAAATTTTTAATTAAAAAAAAGTATTTATATTATAATTATTATATTAAAACTAATTACAACCTTTGTCTTCCAGCCAACCTCAAGCTAGAACTATACAATCTTCGTATACTTAACTATTAGATCTTTTAAAGCCTAGCTAAGTTATTGTGATTTATAAAGACGTGCTGAAAATTCTTAAATTCTCAACACCGAACGTCATTTTCACTAATAGACCTTTTGATATCACAAATAAATGAAGTCGTCGACATATTTGCACTGAAAACACTTACACTTGTTAAATCAAATAAGCTTTACGAATACTCAGTAGTAATCATTTTCAATTAAACAATTGAAAAAGGATTTACGAGTTTGCTCCAATTAGGTATAGAAGGATTTAATATAAATATTGCTTTTTTTGTATCAAACTTTTAATATTCAACTAAAATCCAACTTAGAGTGTAATTTACTCACCAAGTAGCAGTCCAAGTGCACTTTGCCCTTAATAAAACACGAAAACACTTTATTAAACGCAACTATTTATCTGACACATCTGTACCTCTATTTTCTCATTTGCTCCGTAACTTGTACTTTCATTTGTACACATCGTAACGCTCTCAAAATCAAAATAACCTACGTCTGTAAGCAAAGTAACACTGATAACCTTCGCTTTCGTTAGAACGAAATATATGGGAATGATTCCGTAACTTGGATCATTTCCATACATGGTCGTTAGATATTGAAAAGATTTCGGTAAAGAATCGAACCCGGATTATAATTTACAGGGGCCCTAGATCGCGACCCGCGTCATAAAGATTTTTCGTTATACAGAGACTAAAGATATTATAATAATTAAAAAATATTTTAATAAAGCGAAAAAAATTACAAAACTATGTTACAATCATTTATTTTTGTGACTCATTTTTTACTATGACTGCTAAGTTAGCTGCATCCTTCATTGTAATTTGACATTATATATACGTTATACGTTATACGTTGTACTTCGAGATATAGTAGGATCGTCTTCGCTAAATAAGACAATAGTAGAAGACAGTAAGTAAACACGTGCTAAGCATCAAATGAACACTTTTTTTTCTAAATGAAATATTTACGACTCTGAATCGGTAATGTGGTCAGTGAAATAAATGGAGTCTAAATCAATGTATCGTTTCGCTATCGAAAGTGGTTGCTACGCTACAAAGAGTGTTTCAATACCAGGATAACGAGTTCTACGTTTTAAAGAGTTTTTAGTTAATTAGAAGTTCATTATATGGAATGTCTTTAGAAAGAGGCTTACTACAAAAAATCCTAGTGTTACTGATTTGCCTTTTCAAACATTTAATACAATTGTTAAAATTACTCTTATGAAAGAAGGTCGTTATTATGTTAAGAAGTGCTTATATGAAAACAATACTTGAGTTACATAACAGTTATTTTGTCAATTGTTCTGAGTATACTAAATAATTTAGGAAACCTCTACTTTTGAAACAATGGAGTACCTTATTAAGCTTGCAAAAGTGATTGAAAAAACCAATTTGACATATTTTTGATTTTGTTAAAATACCATTATCTCTTTAAATTTTCAGTTCGATAATAATGAATCAGACGCTAAATACACATTCTCGTGTTAATGTCATAAATAATCATAATGACATTAAAAAAGATAGTGCGTTAATAATAATATTTGACGTGCAGTTCAAAGTGATAATAAAAAATAGAAATAATGAAGCTCGCCGTTCACGCCGTCCATACAGCCAATTGAACTTTGATCTGAGTAATAACAGTTATGCAGATTATTTCTGCATTATAAAACAAAAAAATCGGTATAATATTGAATAACTTTATAGTAGTTTTTTATTTTGTGGCAGAAAGTGGTAAGACGGAGTAGGTAATCAAGCAAATAAACTGAGCAATCATAACACACAACTACACCTACTGCTGACCATAGGTCTCTTAACGTAACCAAGTCGATCCTGCGTTACTAGCTTCTAGCGCCTACCTACGATCATCGCCATATCGTCGCTCCAGGCATATGCCTGTCACTAAAAGAACTCTGCGCGCAACACGCCATAAATATAACCACTAGTTTCAAAAGTCTGCTCTAATACAATATTTCAATTCCAAGAATTGCAACATTACTTCAACATTGGTTATAGCATAATGATGAACGAATACACACTAATTAATTTTAAACATCGCAAATATATCAAGATGTTATCCAGATAAATCAAATTAAATAGATAACTTTCTCTCTTTTCGGTTGTCTGTAAGATGAAGAGTAAAAAAATCTCTCAGTGGAGCCCTGTTTTGGTAGTTTATATAAACGACGTTACAGAAAGGGTCTTCAAAGCATGGTTGCTAGTCACTTAGTGCGCTCTCGTTTGAGAGCAAGTATAATTAAATCAATACATTAATAAATGTGCACGATATAAATTAAAACAACATTAATTTCAGGTCAACATTATAATCTTTGGTTTTAACAAAACAATATTATGCATAAAAACTAATAACAAACTTATTACTACTTACTATATATTAAGAGTATTGATTCAATGAACATATCCCCAATAACAAGATTGATTACAAACAAAAGAACCTAATCAATAATTTGGTCCACGCAAATTTTTGAAATTTTCCCAGAAACCACAAACAGTACCAGAAGTATATAAATTTAATTTGAAATCATAGCAAACTCTGACTTCTCTGTTAAGGAAGAAAAGCTCTCAAATGGTATCCGCAAAATAGGTAACTGAAATTGGAAATCCAAGCAGCTATTTGTAGCGCAATATAATTTTGTTCCCGAGTGTTCTTCTTTCTGCAAACCTTTAGAACTTAATATCTGGGGACATAGATAAGAACTTGGTTCACTCATCATCTGACGGCTGCTTCACCCAGAAACCCCATGGGGCATAGCCATCGTGTTTGGTGGGGCCACGATACACCTTGATTTGAACGCGCGCGATATCATCTGTGGAAAAAGAGAAGATTATTTGTAACTGCTTGGTATTACGCGGTGAAGTTGCAGACTACTAACTTCTTCATTACGAAATCAAACTCTATTTCATTCTAATTCTAAATATTAGCAACTCCATTTACCCAAATCCGCTTGTAAAGTAAGTAATTAATTACACCTCCATTATAGCATCTCGGACAATATTCGTCGACCGAGAAACATTTCAAAATAATCTTAGGTTAACATTGCAAAAGCTATCACCGCCATACTTAAAAAAAAGCAGACTACTATTGGTATCATAGACGACTATCTACTATCAGGCGTGATGTTAGCAACTGTTATACGAGTACTTTTTATATCTTATGTTGAGAAACAAACTCACTTCTCACCTAAGGATGAGAAGTGAGTGAGTTTCGCAGCAAATTTACGCTCCTCAGAAGAATCGCAGTGTAAGTTGCCAATGTGTGATTTCTTGTTTTTAGGTTAAGTTATATGGGTATTAAAGTCTTTTTAAAATTTCTTTTTCCTGATTTCATTTATTAAATTTTTTCCAAATACTTTCAAGGAACTTCACATAACTGAAGGATATAACTTTCAACTCAATACCTCTACGCGGTGTACAAGTGAAGTTATAAAGCTTCCATTTCTTCTTCTGTTATATGAAATTCCAAAAAGGAGTAATATGACAGAGAATTGGCAATGACGGGTTAGTAACGAACTTTGGTTAGTACTTTCAAGCTCGAACTGAGGGATCACTAGTTACCACTTTATCATAGTTAAATTCTTGTCATTATAGTATTATTTTTTACCTTTTTGTACTTACTGGTTTATTTCATATGTAATAACTTATTCTTAAGTTAACTTAAGAATAAGTTTATATGTGTTTATAATAGCAGAGCTAGGTGTACAAAGTTTTACTTTGTACTATAAGATATAAGAATATCGACATGAATCCTAATAATATTATAAATGCTAAAGTTTCTAAGTATCGATGTTTATTACTTTTCTTTTTTTTTTTAATGAAACTTTACAATAATATAGCTTATACATTAGAAAAACATATAGGCTACTACTAACACCTACAATTTATATAGGTATTGTGAGAAAATATAACTACTCGAAATACTAATCTTCCGCAGACGAAGTCGCGGGCACGAGCTAGTAATACATAATAATAATAAAACCTTAATTTATTATGAGATTTTAATTAATGTTCTGATACTCTATGTTAACTCGTTATTTTTCTAAGGCCCTGTGCTCGAATAGCGAGGTTGTTGGGACCGATTCGTTTCATTTGAACTTATTATTTATTTACAACGGACTAGATGTTGGATTATTTATTAATGACATCATTTTGTACGTGCAGATATGCATGTTAACAATAACATCTTAGTAATCGATTTTCACACAAACCAAATTACGGATAAGCAGTAATACGATAATATGTTTTTGATGACTTCATTGCCATCACTGTGGCGCTATGAAAACGTTTACACTTATATAGAATAAACTTATTCAAAAAGTAATGTTGCACTCCCATGTCGCGTAGAAAACACATTTAATAATAGAATACTTATTTGAGTACAGTAACAAAAGGAATTGTAATTTTTACGTGTAGTTGTAATTCAGTAGTTTTTACGTGAAAGAGTAATTATTTTGATACATAAAAAAAATCATGTTTCGGCAAGACACATCCGAGATCTTCGTCATGACATTAATGTGAAAATTTTACAAATGCAATACGCAGTTTTATCGCGAATTTCTATAACGATGATAAGACACGAATATTCGCATATTATTATTATAATTATATGCAATAACTATAAATAAGTCAATGTTGGCAACGTTGTTTCGTGCCTATTGGTGTAATTGATTTTTGCACCGTGTTCTTTCGTATAATTGATTCTCGAGCTGTCATTATTTTTAAAGTAACAAACCTTGTTAATCGACAACTTTATTTAAACAATCTTAATATTGAGTTAGATTAGGAATTTTTGCTTAGAAACTGTTTTCATGTTCTCGTTAGATGTATATTTGTATTAGATTTGCTGTTAAGGCGATACTTTATAAATATTAATGTATTAAATCCCACACCCAACGTTAAAATGTATTTTACATTATGGGATTAATTACAACCCGACATATACAATACAAATATAATTATTCTTCTCATTTAGAAGATACACCCCACATCTTTAATTTCTCGACACACTTTGGTTCACAATCGTGGCCAGTTCGGTTAGAAAGTATATTCCAATAAAGTTAAGATTATTTGCATTTATATATATATTTCGGTATGTACTTTGTATAAATATATAATTGTGATAATATTCTATGGTGAATGGTACCTTGTGTGTACTGAAACGACGACTACTCTGCTATTCAAAATACATATTTAATTCTTAGCCTGTGAGTTCATAAATGCGCTCCACCCACAGAGAACTCACATGCTTCAAAATATCGACCTAAACAACTTAACATTAATATATATTTTTTTAATATAACCAAGGATAGAAGACTTTTCAAATAATTTCGATTTAAATTCATTTAATAATTCTATTTTTTCAGGTATATGGAGGTTGTCTTTGAAAATGTTATATAACGATAGGAAATCTTTTAAACTGTTTTGGTTTCAATCGTCTCTAAGTTAAAATTGTGGAAAATATACGCAGATTTTTCTGTTTCAAGCAAATTAATACCTTTCTTTTGAAAAATAATAGTGAGTTACACTAGTTACATCATAATACAAAAAAAATTATCGATGGTATCGGGCTTGCCTGAAGCTGGATGAGTGGCAATATTTCCTAAAATAGCTCTCAAAATCTTTAAATACATGCATCCAGAACTCACCTCTCTTATTGTCTCGCCCATCTTCCTCATCATCGAACTCTTGGGGCCGCGCTGACACGGTCACAGCCAGCATACACAGCAACGCGAACAGTTTCCAGAAATGCATCTAATAATTTTAAAAAAATTGTGTTTATTTTCATATATGTACATATAATCGCCACCGGGTACGTGCACTATAAGCACGTGCCCGGTAGTTAGGGTAATTAGTTAAGTTAAAGTGACTGGACTTTGAATAAATGAACATATGGAATACATATGACGGAAAACGGAGGTCAGCATCGAGACCACGGCATCTACTGATTCCGATACCTAATTGATGAATTCGCTCATAAAAGCCACACTTGCAGTTACAACCTAACCACTGACCTAGTTGTACCTAACTAGTTGTTCAATAATGGCCTGTATCTGTATCACTTATTAGCGTCAAAATAAATTCAATATTAAATGAATGCATGTAGATATTAACTTTAAATGTATGTATGTCAAATACTGGGCCTACAGTCCCTTGCAGCAGTGAAAAATCAAACTTATAAGTAGACTCGACTAGACGAAGGTAGGAAGGAAGTCCATAAATTTGTAACAGCATCAAAAATAACAATTTATTGACATTTGCAAGAGATTGACAACCTATAGTCAACCTCTGTCATTCTCTTGCACCAATTATCTTAGGGCAAAGTATGTTCATTGGCAAGTGAAGGCGAGCAAGCGCTCGCCTAATGACCCTGCCGTGAAGGCAGCGTGCGGCTTACCGCGCACGCCGTTGAAGTGCCTCTCTATCTGGGTATTGTCCTAGTGTCTGGGACAATCCCCCCTTGGCGAAGGCTCGACCGACCAAGGTCGAGATAGCTCGTGGGCGTGTGGCGGTAGCATCGCGAAAGCGCACCCCGCCACTCGCCCCGATATGGGCTGGAAGAACACCGGGAGGTTTTTAGTGGGTAGGCCGGTCCTCTACTGTAGAGCACCACACACGGCCGCGCCTAGCCAGCGCGGTCGTGTGTGCATAAGGAGCATTTTCCCCCCGCAAAAAAATAAGAGCCTTACAGAGTCGTGTTATGGAATCTACTGTCAAGAATAGAAATAATAATATTAAACATATATATGTATAATAAATATGAACAATTTAAATTAGAAATATATTTTAGTAACCATGACTAAGGTAGAAATGCTCGTATTCATCACACAAACATCTACCCTACCGAGTTTCGAACCCGGGATCTCAGAGATGGCGACACCTTGAAACCGGTGTACTTACCACTCGTCTATGGAGGTCGCCATTGACCTAGAATCATGAGAATTGGCACTAAGCAATTAATATCGTGTAGCACAAGCAAAGGAATAAATCGAAAAACGTTAATATTAAATTAGTTGCACCACATAACAGAAGTAAATTGAAAATTAAATTGTCGTATATTAATTGATGTTCATCATGATCAAATGAAAAAAAACTCAGTAAGTAAAAAGACATTTCAACAATGTCATGTTAAAATCAAGTTAATTAAATTATGAAATTCAATGTCGATTAATGAAATTAATATAAATAAGCAATTAACATCTATAAATTTTATATTTATTACCTGAAAATCCATAAGTACATCTTAGTTGAATATGAGTGCAAGGGATAGGAGTGTTACCTTACTGTTAAAATTTTCACATTAGTTACAATATTTTTAAAATATCTACAACCCTATGACTTAAAAACATAATAGGGTACTCCGCGTAATTTCGTTCCAACATAACATTACTGAATTCTGAGAGCAAATTTACTATCCGAAAACAATGTAAATTTTATAATTTTTCGTGTTAATATCATTCGAAACAATAATTTATTAAAATAGGTAAATAATATCTGGATGAAAGAAAAGAGATATTAATTTAAAGATCTAATCAGCTCGATGCACTGATTAATTCTTAAGAGCCATATTACATCTCGAACGCGATTTTTGCGTAAAATTGTCAATTTTGGCGTTCTCGATCTCAGAAACAAAGATACATTATCAATTTTGACTTAATGAATAATGCAGAATAGCTATTGACATAGTTCGTAGCGGCCTCGCTTTTTGTAAATTTTGCTTTACTTTTTGACAAAACCCAAAATTGTAGAGAAAGATTTTCATAAAATGCGCGAAGGCACTATTTTGAGCTTCTGGATTGAACTGTTCTACATAAATGAAATTAAAACATGATAATTTTATCTCTTGTATAGTCATATAGTTCGTAGCGGCCTCGGAATTTTGATATATTATTGATTTATTATAGAAAAAAAAAAACTTATTCTAAACGAAAAAACTACGAAAATCGCTTTAAGTTGACTGTGAATATATTCTATCTACGATAGTATTTATCAATAAAATTTATACCAGAATAAATGTCACTTTAAGAGCAATAAATTTGTTATATTTTTTAACCATGAATTTATTACTTATCTTATTTTAATAAAAACGATAAATCATACTGCAATATTACTACAAAATGCGATGCACAGGCCGTCCGAATTCATTAGAGCTTGAGCGCTCCTCAAAGTTGGACCTGTGTCGAATTTCTTCGCGCCAACATCGATCGAATCCAGTGATCGTGCCGTTGATCGTCAGTGTATAGCGCGATTATCAGTTTTGATCACGTAAAAAAAATTATTTTTTTGCGACCTATTATTTTTCTTAATTTCATATTTTTTCTAAAGTTATTCTATTCTATATATTATTTTTATCTATTATTTGATGGAACTTCGGCAAATAGGTGATTCTGTTTTATGATGATTTATACGCCTATATAATTGGTAACTATTTTTTTTCTAAACTGACCTATTTTTATTTTAAAACTAAAGCCGTCTTTTGCTAAATAACATACTATGTAATATTTAATAAACATTATTTTTAACAATATCATTTGTCCCATTTATAATGTCATCTTCATATAATGCGTTTCTTCATATACGATATATATAGCAATATCGAATTATTCCATAAAAAATTTTGTGAAAGTATCAAAATCGCTTAGTCGTAGCAGCGTCAACACAGTATTTTGGACGTGTGACCTTCAACGAGTTGTCGGGACGCTTCGAAATACCTAATCTCGCAGAATGAAGAATTGTAATAGGCCTCTTAAATAGTCGTCGATCACGTTGTGGTCTCGACACTAATGAGGTCCCGTATGTATCAATATTTACTTTTTCGGTTTACAATTAACATTTATCCGACGCACCTATGGTGAAAGAAAGATCTTGAAGAAAACCACCATCGTGAGTTTACAGCGTACAGCACAAATTGTATAACATCTTTTTGTACAGCGTCAATAATCATCGTAAATGTAATGCTCAAATTATTTACTATCATTAAATACCTATCGATAAAACGATAGCAATCTCATGATAGAACCAGGAATATCCATGAAGCATTTCAAAGGTTTATGTGAAGCCGACCAAAGCTCACTGGGCCAGCATGGTTGCCCGAAGCCTGATCGCTCTAACATAATTGGTGTATGCTCCTGACCCTCGGTGAAGACGGATATGACTTGTGTTTAACTATACCTAATCCACAAGTTGCAAGTAGTATAATTAATTTAATTACCTCTGCTCTTTTTTCTATCTACAAGTATACGACTATAATAACATTAAAGTATACGAGTTAGATTTTGTTTAAATTTGATAAGTATTGAAATATTTCAGAAGTATTTGGGATAATTCTTACGACGAGTAAATATCTTAAAATCCGATATAACAATCGCGCGCAAAACTAGTGACTAAATAAATCTATGCAGGAGACCTATTTTTGAATTATGAATGCGATTTAGAAATCATCACTGACTAAATAGTCAGCGGTGACTTTGAGGTCACGGATTGCATGCCAACATAGACAAAGTACCTACACACATAATCGTCGAGCATGTATGAGGAATATTATGAAAGTAGATGAAGCGAAAGAGATATGTAAGGACCGTAGCAAGTGGAAGGACGTAATCTCTGCCTACCCCCGTGGGAAAAAGGCGTGAGTATATATATATATATATATATTATATATATATATATATATATATATATATATATATATATTATAACAAAACACAGATAACATTTCCACAAGTATGACTTGATTACGAGTGGGTGAGGGCACTCGTAATGAAATCACACCTGTGACTAAGGTAGTCACATCAGTGATATTAAAAAATAAGAATTATTGAAAATCGGTGATTATTAGTCACATCGGTGATTTCGAAGTCGCATTCGTAATTCAAAAATAGGTCTCCTGATCCCTCCAAACTTCAATTCACTTTTAAACTAAATACTTTCGGTACGGATATGACTTGTACCTCAATGAGTGAAGATTTACACAGGTACACCTCGAACGTGACACCGCAACATTGTTTGCAAACGTTAAACAACTGAGCAACCGCCGTGTCGAATAACGTCGTAACGCATTGACCCATCCCTGCATCCTCTCGGTGATTTAATTATATGGTACACATATTTCTATGTAATATGTCGCAGCAACGCTGTTAGTTGTGGTGACTATAAAGCTAATGTATTACACCCAATCCAGTTCGTCATAAAAACTGTATGTTTAGTAAAACAAAACCATGATATCCTTAATTTATTTAAATTCTTAATATTGTAACAAATACATACAAATTATTCAATTCAATAAACATTAATCATTTCGTACATCGCTAAACTAAATTTGCAGTCATAATTCAGACTTAGAAAATTATTTGTTTAGCCATCCTACATTGTTTATTAAAATACATTTTAATTATTTAGTATATAACGTCAATCTAGGTCTAGTAATATATATTTTTAAACATACACAATGTATTTTAGCATACAAATAGCAAAAATCTTTTGAATATATCTAAACATGTTAGGAAGATCGCAGTGTAAATTATAATTATAAAATTGCTAATACATAAAACAAGGAATGAATACTACCTCCCATATCACAGCCTGATGGGAACTATAAACATGAACACAATATTGGTCCATCTACTCTTGGAATCAGAGATCATCTATGATACTCTAGAATTTAAATTGATTGTATTAAAATTTATTCCACTATATGGCAGCTTAAATAGTACATTAAATTCAATGACAACTATATTGTTAGCGATACTGAAAAACTGTATAACCAGCAGAATTTAAAATAATAAATACTCTTTTTTTTTACTTTGAAAAGATGGCACTACCTACAACAACATATAAGCTGAATAAATCTTTCAATGTTTAGATTTAGTTGCACAATGCAATATTGTGGCATAGAGTAAGCATTCACAGGTTTATCCAATTAATATTTTCAGCACAAATTGCAATTTTATTTTAACTATGTTTAGTTAACGATACAGATACCATATGTACGAATATTACTTAGACATAAATCAATTACAGACAATAAACTAAAAAAAAATGACAATTAAAAATAAGTGATGCAGTAACTTATCAGAAAATTACAGTACCAGGTGCAATCATGGGATCGGTTTAAATGTAGCTGATTAAAATAATTAAAAGATGTAATATGATATGATATAAAATACAATTTATTTAATTAATTGTGTTATTTATACTAATTAAAATCATTTATTTTCAACAATATAGTAGCAATGTAATATATTTATAGTTCTTAAAGAACTTTTTATAACACATAAATATATAAGCAATAATCTAATTACATACATATACATGAACAAACTCCTACAGAACTTATTACCATCTAGGTAACACAGTTCCACCAGATTTAAAACTTATTATAAGCTAGTAATTAAATAGTAATTCCATAATTATGAACATTATATTAACGGTCGGATTCATTACTGAAACATTCCATATGAGGTAATGAGATATGTAGGATGGTATAGAATTGAGAAATTTTTCCTTAATCATCAATAAGGGTACAACTTAAATTTTAATTCTAATCAACATTGCAAAATAGATTTTAATAATGCCTTCATTTTCAACATCAGTTCGTTTTCTGTCCTGCTACCACTCTTAAAATCTAAAACCACTACCGCTATTAAAATCTAAAGTGCATCATTAATGGAATATTGCGAAATATATCAGTATAAATCTGAAGTTCTTTACTAGATTATTGTTTATATGTATTTTGTGCCAGTTATGCTTTGAATACTGAAGTACAAAAAAACAGCACCTATACTGACTCACTAACACATAAACATTAATTAAGCACGGCAGACAAGAGATGTACACTTATGAGAAACATTTAAAAGAGAGGATTGTGCAGATTGAAAAAGAAAGCAGGCATAGAAACTTGCAAAAATAATACTAAAAAGATAATTTGCTATTATAACATACAGGCAGTTCTGCAAACACCATGTGGGATGCTCTCTTTTTTTATAAAAGAATAATGTGTACAACTGCATGACATTGCATCAAAAACTGCTTATTGTCACCTGTCGAATGAATCAATAGGGTTTGCAATGAAGTTGGCACATGTATTAACAAAATTTCGAAAAGGCCACTGTTTCAGAAAAAATACATTTTTCTACAAGGACAAATGTTCTGCTCGGAATAAAAATAAATATTTAATACTACCTCTACCATTATGCAATCAAAGTATTGGGTGTTGTATTAATAATGCAGTGGATAAGCCTAGAAGATATATTGTAGCAACGTTACTACACCTCAGTGCTGTCAAATCATCATTCTATGGCCACTCATTGCATTAAATTTAATTGCAAAAATTATTATTAAATTTAAAACCTGTATCTATAAATGTTGTAGGTATTGGTAATAATACAATAAAAACAGTCAACGAAAGCTGTGTTGTACAATTTAAATCTAAAATTCATGATTATAAAAATACAATTAATTGTTTTGTACTACAAAATATTACAGGTGATCTTCCAGTCTCCGATTTGTAACTGTAATCTAAATTTACCTTTAAACTTAGAGCTCGCTGACCCTTATTTTAAACAGAACCATCCTATTGATATCTTAATAGGTGCAGACCTTTTTTAGAGTATTCTATTAGGGGAATAAAAATTATTGGGTAAAAATAAACAATATTTTCAAAATTTTGCTGAGTTATCGGAGCTCTTATATTTCATCTGAATTTGGAAATTTTGGGAGCTAGAAGTCGCAAATAAATTAACACTCAGTGAAACTGAGACATGTCTGAGTCATTTTTTGGCACATACAACATATCTAAATAATCAATTTTCGAAATTCTTCAACAGCATTGTTACAAAAAAACCTAACAATTAGTGAATCTTCAAGTACCCTTGGTTTAGGCTGGAATCAAATACATTTCATTTCCCTGTTAATAAAAATTTAGATTCAGAGGACATTATGATCTGAATGTCAAATGCTGTTAAGTCCTTTTATTATGCAAGCGAAATTAATTCTCCAAAAACTTTGGCATTTTAAAATATATTAGGATGAACCAGTACCTGATAATATTAAAGTATCTTGGGCAGAGTTTATTAAAGGTATATCCGTATTATCGTCGTTTCAAATTCCTAGACAAGTACTTTGTTTCACACCAGTCTACATCAAAAAGCATAGTCTCAGTGATGCTTCACAGGTGTATGGTGTTTGAATCAGTGAAATTCAAGAAATAACGCAGTCTTCTGCTTGGCACTACGTGCCAACAGCTGAAAATCCTGCTGAGCTTATTTCACGAAGTGTTGATGCTAATCAGCTTAAGAAATCAAGTTTGTGGTGGAATGGTCCAATTTTTTTGGTAAAGGGTGAAACTCATTCGCCTGCTTTGAAATTTGATAAACCCTAACTATACCTGAAGTTAAAACTGTTACTACTATTAACTATTTCTGAACCTGTTATTTAATTTGAAAAATTTTCTAATTTTTTTAAAAATAATGACATATGTCAAAAGATTTATAAATAATATTGAATATCCTAAAAACAGAATTACCGGTGTTGTAACAGCTAATGAGTTAGGTGTTGCGACTGTAGCTTTAAGTTCCATAGCTCAACAGCAGAGTTTTCCTATTGAATACAAAGTTCTAAAAAATAATAAGCAATCAAATTCAGAGTGGCATTTTGTCTTTGTCCCCATTTATGGACAAAAATAAAGTGATTCCAGAGGGTCTTTCCAGGGAGGTTACATACAGGACCCAATGTCTCTCGTGTCGCAGACGTGAAAACAACATCTGGATTGTATCGACGATCACTGGTTCGACTTTGTCCACTTTTGAACAGAATGCTAGATGGTTGAAAAACTGATAGCCTTCAATGAAATACAGGAATTCGAGTTCACTGAAATTCTCAATTTCAAGCACCTAATAGCACAGTTTTAACAAAAACTTCACAGTTAATAATGGTGATGGTGAGCATGTTATATGAAGTGACATTAAAGAATCTTCATGCAGGCGTCTTCTCCATACTTAATTAAATTTAACAATAATAAAATATTTCAATAAAACAAGTGACAGAGATTTTGCAAATATTAAACTTTCTACATTATCTACGAAATAAGTACCACTAACAACCAAAGTTATCAAGGCTGAAGAAAAAAGACTTGATTTCTCATGCAACTAACATGTTATTTCAAGAGTTTACCATGAGTATTATTCAAGATTATAGCTGGAGAGACTCAAATTGAACCAAATTAATTATTTTTATTGTAGTCATGAGTACAAAAATAATTAATTTGAACCACCCTTAATATATAAGGATTTAAGCTGATATCTTTTATTTTTTAGTTTGTAAACTACGATTAATTAAGATTTCTGAATTGATAGTTCTTTTAATTTGATTATTGAGTTATAATATATTAGTAATATATTCCAATTACTTTATAAAATTATAATACAATACCATAAACTTGGCTATAATCTATATATTGTTCAATAAATAAAAATACATGAAATTAGCTTAAATAAAGTATAATAAAGTTTATATATTTTTGAAAACCTTAATTACTCAGAACAATATCTTGTAAATGTTCCATTAGTGTTTCCGACCGATAATATACTACAGACAGATTTCAATGAAACCCTCACTTTCGAAAGTACTTAGTATTGTTTGAATCAGTTGTGCGATCTGACTCATTTCCACTGTCAGTAGATACAGCTCCAAGTACAAGTATTTCAACATCTTCTTCATCATCGCTCAACGATGAACAATCAGTAATGTCTGCATCTATCCAAAGCTTGGCCTTCTTTTTGCCTTTCATTTTATCATCTTCAGCTTTGCGTTTCATCCCCGAATCATTTCCACTGGGCCCAGCCATTTGCCAACCAGCCTCCAGTGCGTCAGAAGCTTTCTCTGGGAGATCTTGACGCTCCTTTTCATAATCTAGAGTTAAATCCACATCTATTTTGGGACCCGCTATAACCCTTTCGATTTTCTTTTGTTTCCTCTCTTTAGCCTCCCGCTCTCTCTCAGCTCGCCCTTCTACCCACTTCCTCAACCGTCTTTCTTCATTGATATCCCTAATACGGCGCCCAGATAAATCTCTGCACGCTTCTCTATTCGTAGTCTTTTCGATTTGCGCCCCGATCGCTCTTAACATAGAACCAAAGCCACCTTTCCCTCCGACAAGCTTTGGCGATATGCGAACAACATTATTGAACGCTTTTAAAACGTAGTCGTCCGCTACACGCTTACCGTGAATAGTTGCAGCCAAATCGTTCACGTCCACACCATATTCTTGTGAAATCTTGTCCTTCACTGAAGACACGAATTCGTAGTCACAGTTCAACAGAAGGTGATTTTGATAATACACTTGGTAAGGCATTTTGAACACTTTATTACAAAAACACCACAACTTCACAATAGGGATGTTTGTTTCTGAGAAATATCACCGACTGTTGGATCATGCGCACAACACAATTTGATAGACTATTGGAAAAAAATGTATCACATCAGTTTTATACCACGTTCTTGCAGATTTATTACCTCTATCTACGTTCTTGTCATTTTACGATTGTCACAGACAAGGTAGACAATCTAACGCCCGAGCGCACACTAGCGATTTTTTTATAGATGCTTTATTGGCCTGGATTCTAGTCCTTTAAGCCAAATCTTGTATGGTCGCACTAGAGAAAGCATAGCGTATTAGCGATGTGCCGAGTACGGTTTGACTCGAGTCAGACTCGATTCCTGCTTTGGACTCGCCTACTCGAATACCAAATTATTTTGATTCGAGTACGCTGGACTCGATTCCAGTAACGAGTCAGAAAGAATAGGTTCGTACTCGCTAACATGATTCTATTTACACGAGTCCTACTAACTCGAGTCTAGTATGCGAGTTTGGTTAACTCGCTTGTACTCGCAGTGTTTACATAAGCAATGAAATGGCGCGGGCCTAATATTACAAACAAGTTTGAAGCTGCAACTTTTCGTCATGATTTCGTTCTAAAATCAGACTCTACTTCTAGACTGGACTAGAATTTCCAAACTCGAATTTCTAGACTCGAGTCTAGGAATCAGACTCGAGTCTAGAAATATTCGAATACCAAACATAGAATTCGAGTACTGGGCTCGAATCAGGGAATCGAGTCCTGATTCTAATACCGTATAAACTAACTCGAATCGACTCGATCTACTAAAACAGCGACTCGGCACATCACTATATCGTACGGTTATTAATAAGTTACTCTATGACATCTATATCATACACTGTGGTACATTTGCAGCAGACCCTATAAATGTCACACGCTACAGACTAAGAAAGTCGTAGGATGGAACATGATACAGGTCGTAGTCAATCATAGGACAGATATAAAAAAAAATTATGTGGTTTACATATCGTTAGAACTTTCCTAAAATGCTTATGACCAGATTCGGTACAGACCCCAACTAAAAAATAAAATAAATTAACGACATGCATTCTTCTAATGAAAATAATAATTTTCATTCTTAAAACAATTCGAAAATTGAGTATGAAGTCTGAACTGGGACACATTTATCTATTAGTGGCGTAGTGTGTTTTAGTCTATCTATGGATCCATGCCTTAAAAATAATGAAACAAAAATTTCATTATACCTGTAAGAACTATTTAAATTGATATTAAAATATTCGCTTATACTCTCTATTCACAAAATTTTATTTATAATACTAAAGAGCTTTTTATAAACACAAACGTCACTCGTATTATTAGATAACATAAGCAAAAATTTCATTTTTTAAATTGGCTATCAGTAATTCCTAGATTAAAGAGTATGACCCATATTATCCACAAGCACCCACATAAACAAACAAAAAAAATAAATCATTAAAAGATGTTTGCGGAATTATACATAAATATGAAATAATAAGTTTGATGCTCCAGTTAAATAAATAAAAGTATGAGTTAATATACACTTCTTCTTTTGCGCATAATAATATTAAATAAAGTTAGGCCGTCTTAGACAGTATTTTTTCTTTACATCTTTAATTACCTTAATAGAATAAGTTAGAAAGAGTGGAAAAATCATTTATGAAGCCAACATTTGTACACAATAGCTTTACAAATAGGACCCCTAAAATAATATTGTAAACAAGATGATATAGAAAATAGTACGTTCTACACTCATATGAGTATCAAAATTAAGTTAATCCAATCGTTGTGTATTATTGGTTTTCGAAAAGTCGCAAAAAGCAAGTTTATAATAAAATAAACCAGAATAAATAAATATATTTGAACTTACATTATTTATTGGCCGTTGGTTGATTTAAATATTATGAATTGAATCACAGTTGCGTTGGATGATACTAAACATAATTACAAGTGTCGGCTCCTTAAATAGACTATCCTTTCTTTATTTTTCAAATTGACCGCAGCGTTAAACTGTAATTTCACGCTCTACTGAGCAAACAGCATCAATATAAATGAAAGTGAAAGTGTCTTTTCCATAGCTAAATTTTGGTAGTGCCCACCTCAATAATGCGCTCACTGCATAGATCATCATTGCTTCTATCGTCGTCGTTAATTATATCGTCATAATATTAAGTTACTACTATAGAAATTTACAAGAATCACTTCTACAGAAAAATATTTTGTCTGCTCTACAAATTATACATTTATCAAAATATATTATGCAATATTTCGGTAACAAGAGCTCAACAGCAATTTCTCTCTTTCAAATAATAGTTATATTATTATCTCATATTAATAAATCTATATATAAATATATAATCAAGGTTTATTTGAGAGCGAAACACACAACTTTAAGGTGCAAGGAAATGAATTCAAATATTTCGAACAATATAAAGTAGTATAATAGCAAATGATATTACATTTCTTTGAAAAAAATCTAACAATGTATAACATTGATGTTATTTTTAATATAGAATATTTGAGTTCCTAATTTAAAACAATTAAGTCAAGGTCAAGAGTTTTGTAACCCGAAAAGTGTACATGATAGTAATAATGAAAATTAGGGAATGTAGGAAAACATGTTTGGATCATAGCAAGTGGAAAACGGTGAAATCTACTTACCCCCATGGAAATGAGACGTGAGTGGTGTGTCTATATTTTTTTTACATTTCCAATATTTGATAGCAACACTAAATCCATACATAAATATATAATCAAGTTTTATTTGAGAGCGAAACACACAATTTTAAGGCTTAGGCTTCATGAGTATTAAATTACTATTTCATTTGTAAAGTAGTTATTTATTACATACAAAGAAAGATTGTGGGAAAGTGCCGTAAGATCAGCCAAACTCATTTTATGTAGAGTCATCGACGAGCGACCGCTCGTTTTCGAGCGGTAGAAGAATTATTATTATTAGAGAGCGATAGAATAAGGTTACATATGATTATAGCACCAAATGCCTTTTTTTATATAAATGGTGTTAAATTTACCTATATTTTACAGTAGTAAAATCTACAATTTTATATTTTTTATAATTACCAAGCTAGCAATGGAATAAAGGTACATGTGTTTTATTGCTCCAACGAGTAAGGACCTGTCCGCACAGGCGCTCCCACGTACCTTGCGCATGGATACATTGACACATACGTTCATGTTCTTAGTAAAGTCGGTCGCTCGAGTGTACGCTCTCACAGTAAATATTATATCAACAATTATTTCTAATAGTATTTGTAATAAGGGTAGACTACATGAAAAATACACGCTATAAACATATATTGAACCTTTTATCAAAACAGAAAGTGTTAAATAAATACAACAGCAACTGCTAAGTGTTAAGCAGATTTTTTTTTATAATTTGATTTTTATTCTACGTACTCTTACGTTTATATAGTATTCAAGTAATATGCACTGACGTTGTATTTAGTTGATTACTCCAATATTTAAAACATTATGTTTTATAATTAAATTAAATTGTGTAACAATAAACAACTCCTTATATTCTTATCTTAATTATTTTTCTGTTTAAACTTATGGAAATTAGGTATATTTAATATTGTTACACAGTAAGAATTATGAAAATTAAATGTTTTATTTACTATATACTTTGTTTTATTCTGTATTATATACTTTTTTACACATATAACTGTTTGGGAATAATTAAATTACGAAATACAAAGCTACAACCACACATGATACTGACACTTTTTTAATTTTCTCCCTAAAATAAAGTTACAAATGTATATACAACGTTGATATGTCCGAAGTAAAAGGTCACTTATGCACATAAACGATACCAAATTCAGAAATCATAGTTTAATATTTACTTTTTATATACAAAACATTGCTTTATACAGTTTCATGTATTTCTAAAAAAAAAAAACAGTTGTCTAGTACAACAGAAAAATAGTTATATCAAATTTTGTACAAAGCAAACTTCGAATCGCTCTCCTGTAAAGTCGTGATTTTGCAGATGTACCTTTATTCTATGCATAGGTCGATATGTTGAATAATTGAAAAATTCTGTTTGATTATGGTTTTTTTTTTATTCATGTTTGTAATATGATAACGAATAATATGTATGCTTTAAACAATGAAAAGATTATTTAGTACATAATCATTTTAATTTTGAGTCGAAATTTATAAAATTACAGCTTTGCTGTGTAATTTTATGAATTTTAAGAGAAACTTGTAGACCAATAGTAATTTAATGTTGCCCAAAAACAAAACAGAAATTATTCATTGTGCCAACATTTCGCTCTTAAATCTTTAAAATTGACAAAACCGCCATTACAGTGAGCTGTCAAGTAGGTAGTTTTAGACACCCAATAAAAATTGAGCTTTTAAAATTGAACAGGAAGTCGATCGTGTAACAGAAAAGTACTGGCATCATCTGATAATTCTGTTATTAGTTTAGATCCAAAAAATGGCTCAAAATGTTTATCCGCACTACGCTTCGACATCTAACCCAGCCAAACAAAACGAGGATAGCTTCAAGCTTAAAGATAATCATGCAGTGAGCAAACGGTAAGTACCTACATATAACTTGCAGATCAGGCAGTTAGTTTCACTGAAACCCATGAGCTTGTTTTCATATATATTATTGTATCTGCAGACTGCAAAAGGAGTTAATGGAGCTCATGAGATGTTCCGACAAGGGCATATCGGCATTTCCAGAATGCGAAAATTTGTTCAAATGGATTGGTACTATTAGTGGACCAGCGGACACCGCATACGCCGGACAGAAGTATAAATTATCATTGGAATTTCCCAACTCATATCCTTATGCCCCTCCAGTTGTCAAATTTTTAACTCCTTGCTTCCACCCTAACATTGATCTTTCTGGATTAATATGTTTAGACATTCTTAAGGACAAGTGGACAGCTTTGTATGACATCCGTACTGTATTACTGTCCATTCAAAGCCTCTTAGGGGAACCCAACATACAGAGTCCTCTAAACCAATATGCATCATACATGTGGCAAAATCCCACTGCCTACAAGAAATATGTTGATGATTTTTACAATAAACACAAAGATTCATAATTTCTTTGTAATTTTGAACCATGTTATGAGTTGCATTGTAATTTGTGTTGTGAATGTTTTAAGTGGGATTATGGGCCCTAACCTAAACCTATGTAATAATCCAAATTTGTGCCTATCTTTACAAAGTTTAATAATTGACAAGTTTTCAGGTAGTTTTATAATTATAGTACATTTGACAATTTGAGCAACAACAAATTTTTTGCAACAAAGCTTTTCTTTACAATTATCTATTGTGCTATATCATTTAATAATATTAATTCATATTCTTAACAAGTGGGTAATTTTAACAATTGAATTAATAATTGTATATTTTAGTGATTTGTACTTAGTTCATCAAAACAACAGATATAGAGCAACATAATTTTATAAAAATTATTTCTAAGGTACAACTTCTTGCAATACTATGTTGCATTTTCATATCAATATTTTCAATATGTGGGTATTTTGACAATTAATTAAATTCTACCAGAAATATTATGAAATTTTACACAAATGATTGTATAGTTTAGTGATTTGCATTTAGTTTAGCCTCACACAGACATCACAATATTGTAAGGGTTATTTGTAATGTACAACTTTTTATGACATAGTCACTTAATTTCATTGATATATTGACAATTCATATTTCTGGTAGGAATATGATGAAAGTAATTGTTAGTATATTTTAGTAACTTGTTTTTAGTTTAGCTTATGCAGCATGGTTTCTATATCAGACATAAGTTTATAATATAAACTGGCAATTATATTATTTTTCATTAGTGTAATCTAATATTGTTTTATTTTTAACAATAACCTTTTTATCAGTATTATGTCAAGACTATTGTATATGCCCCCCGATTGTGCGTCTTGAATAGATATCATGGTCAATATATTTATAATGTTGTTGTAGTACAAGAGGTCTGGAGCACCTACTCTACTTATCATTTGTTTATAAAATTCATAATGGATATTTATTTATACAAATGTATTGAAGTCTTTCTATAGTATGAAGTTGAATATCGAGGGTATAGCGCTTAAACCCAATAAGTACGAAATTGTCACTTTCGAGATATTCAATATTTAAGTTTTAAGGGCAAAAATACCTATGTTTATTTAATAATACAGTTATAATGAGTGGTTGTAGTAAAAGTGTATACGTTGAATTAGTGTAAAACAGTATTTTTAAGTTTCTTAGATGGTCCATTTTATCATAACAACAATAAAAGTTGCAAAAGGTACCGACTTATTGGGTTTTAGATCTAGACAAATTAAACATATAATGTATTTTAGTAAATGGTTTATTTGAAGAATCACAATGAAAGAAATAATATAAATCATTCTTCTTCACTTTCGAAGGTTGTAGGTTTGGTGTACGTCTTCATACTACCTGGGACCTTCATACTATCCATGCATGGAGTCCTCTGGTATAATAAGTTTCTCTCACATATTCAAGAGATCTTTCTTTTTAGCCAGACTAATTGGTAATTGAGTGGAATACAAGTGCTCTAAGTGCTCTGGTAATTAAACATTAACTGAAGGTGGGTTAGAATTTCGTTTTGCCCTAGTTTTAGTTGTACTTACGGACATTGTACAGACATCAATGCTACGAAAGTTTTCAGACCTGTTATAATTGAAATATACTTTTAAGTCTCCTTTAACATATTTAATCCTTTTTATTTTAAGCCAGTTAACCGTTTCTTTCATATTATCTTTATTTTTTGTTTCTAATGAATGTTTCACTAAGATTTTTCAAGTCTAGCATGTCATTAAATTTAAATTCACTTACTTTATAATTATCAATATCTATTGTTTCTTTATTAATTATTTTAGCTCTCTTTTTTCTGGCTTCTTTAAAAACATTCTTCTACTCACTTACGCTACTTATTGTTTATTTTTAGACGCTGATTCAATAGCTGCGTGCATGGAATCCACCTCCATGTGAGTGTGACCACTCTCTAAGAATTTCTGTTCGATTATTTCTAAATGATCGATGTTTTGAATTGTCCAGAGCAGAAGTGCTGAGATGTACTGATTTCTATTTTGTCCGCTACAGGTCTCAAAAAAAAAAGCTAATTTCTTTGATGGATTAGGGTTATTCTTTCGATAAATAGTAATACAGACACGTACCTTTTTCTCCCTTTTTTACCATTTAATTCATTCCAACAGAGATAGTATGCATTATTTGGTAATTTTGATTCGTAAATAGTAAAACTCTATGAAACTAATTTCCTCATGTAGTATAATATACTTTCCCCTCCACTTGATATCTGTAAGACAGCTTGTAAATCCATAGTAATAGACATAAATGAGTCATCTGTATTAGCGCGAGTTTTATCAGCCTCTTTTTCTGCTTGACATACTTTTTTACGTTGTAAATGCTCTTCTTCCAAATTTTCTTTCTAGTCAGCTTTTTCGTATTTTGAACAAATGTTGCATAAATCTTTTTTTGGATGAAAAAAAAACTGAAATTATACTTATCATTAAATATTTCACGGCACTTAAATGCTGAAATTGCTACCCTTTCTGATTCTCTGCAAATGTCTTGATACAATCTATACATATTATTTATAGACTTTACGTCTAGAGCTAAATATTTTTATTTTTGCTATATTTATGACAGTAATGGGACTCCATCACAGGAAAGAGTCAATATGTTGTTGGACAAATGCAACGTCTTCAGGACTTGTTTTATTAGGTGGTTCTTTTTTGTCGCGTTGGTCATCCTTATTATAAACTCCGAATGAATCTGAATATAATGTCTATACTAATATCATGTATTGGTGCCTTCTGTCTCAATTTTTTGGCATTCTTTCTGCCGCATCAAAAATTGAGGCAGACTTAAATTTGTTAATTATTCTTTCGCAAAAAGTATTTTTTGCTGACTGTGCGGTCCTCTTTATTTGATGTTTTCTATAGTTTCCTAATCTTTACAGGCTGAATCTTTAGGTATGAGAGAATAAAATTTTTCCGTGATACAAAGTTAATAATAAAGTTAATTACGACACAAAACGTTTCGTTCGTCAGGAGTACATTTAAATATATGCATTTAACACATTGAATGGGCTTAGGCACTTTGACCAATCTAGTAACACCTTTTGTTATGTAAGATAAACCCTCAGCTTTTCTCGTCTTACTAATGTTTCGCTTCCACTCTGTTGGTAGAGCTCACTTTCGTCTCGTTAGAGGTTTAACGGATAATTTTCAAGAATCAATTTTATTGTATCATTTTGACATTAAATGTTCTGAATGCAGAACCACTATCGTTTTGATAATATTCAATTTCATTCAATTCATCAGAATATGTCACGTAAGTAGGATCTTTATCTGAAAAGTCGCTGCCAAAATAGAAAAATAAAACCCGATAAGCTCATTTGATTTGATTTAGCTTCTGGTTTTGTTTGTTTTTTTTGTCTACGAGTGTAAAGCTAAATCCCGATAAATACAAACAGTGGTAATTGCCTCTAAGCCGTTGGGTAATTTTATTTGAAATCATTGAACACTCACACCAATAAATAGCTTTATGTGATTTAAGCGTGAAACAAAAATATTATCTAACCAGAAAACACTCTTTACAGGGTACTAGTTTTTGAGTTTTGACAAAACGCGGTCACTTTATTGGGTTATTACCTGAAGCAACTTTCTTTCTACTGCGAATTCCACTTATTGGATTAGACCACTAGAAAGAGCGTCAAAAATGGATTAAGATGTACTAATAAAACGATTTTTGATTTTTCGACACTTATTGGGTTTTAACACTATACCCTCGATATGTTTTGTATTAAAGTAATCTATATAGATTACCTTAATATTAGCTATCTTTATTTTCATAATATATCCAATTGAGTGTTATATGTTGCCTTCCTTTATAATTGATCATCTATAATATAATTTAATTTTTCTGTAAATTAAATAAAGTTGAGGATATCTTAATGTTTATTTATCAGTAATAGAACTATGGGCAAATTTGTACAACCAGCCCTGTATACATTATCTCTAATGCCCTCAGAATTTTACTGTATCATTAAGTTCTGGGTAGTGTTCCTAGCTAGGCATCCTAATTGGCTTGTCTGTTGGTCAGCAGGATGTACAAAAAGCAGTTGGAGAGAGCAGCAGATGCTAGTTAACTCCAACCAAAATTCTATGGATCAATTTTGATGAATCTCAAGATGTTAAAACTGCAACAAATCACATAGGCTACTTTTTGATATGCACTGCATTTGCAATGATAGTAGAAAACAATGAGTTCAGGTTTAAGAATAAATATAAACCTTGATTGTTATTTGAATCCTTTATCCTTGGTACTGTGAACTATAAACCTTAAAAAAATGTTTAGTTATGGTGCACATCCACAGCAAAAAACAAGAAAGGGTAATTAAGCATCTTCTACCATGCTAGCCAAATGCAAGTCCTCTGAACCTCAGAAAATTTCGCTTGTCTTTGCGACGCTTTCGGAACATCATTCTCTCAAATTAAAAAAATAAATTATAATAATAAATATCAATTAAATACATCAATTCGCGTATAACGTTTGATAGTTTGTAACTAGGTTATTAGCTGTTTAGTCTACATTCATTGATAAAACAACTAATTTGAATAAGTTCATTTGATAAACCGTGAACTTTCAATTAATTAGGACTCATTCCATATATCATTGGAAACGCTTTAATCGAGATTAATGATCACTCCTATTTTATTTGTCGGTATTATCGATCGAGTGTGTAATGCATCTTGCGCTATTTATAAACATAAAACTATTAAGTTTTATGTATATATTCTTTGGTCGTTTTTTTCTAGTCTAATCTCTAATTAGATTAGCCCTCAAAAACCTATTTTTTGTTCAGTTCGTCAAAGAGAACAACATATCCAAAAATCTGCTGATTCTGCCGAAAGCCACGATTTCTATTCAGTCTATTCAGACTTCAGAACCCCCCAGCGGGAAAATGAGTCGTAAACTGTTTTGCGACCATAACATTTTTTGCTCAGCTCGACCAGAACAACATAACCAAAATTTTAACCCGAGCCCCGAAAACCACTTGGGTCATTTAAACAGTATCATCTACTTTATGTTACTAGTCAAGTGGGTGCAGCCAGAAGAACTTCATCATTGTTAATATTAAAATGTCATAATATGAAAAAGGTATATGTGAAGTTTACCACCAATCTGCCTGGGCAAGCGAGTTAAAGTAGACTTGTGAGTCTCCTTGGAAACGGATATGAGTAATGCCGATGAAAACACTCACTAGATTATAAATGATTTAATTTATGAGTCTTGTCATAAAATAAGATTACAATAATAAACATAGTTATCAATTACCTTTTTAAATACACAACACCACAAAAATAAAGATTTACAGAAACATTTTTGAAAGTCAAAGTAAGTACCTAAATTAAACTGGTACTGCGTTGTCATTTGCAAGTTGGTATCAAAGCAAAAGTTGAGTGCAACTTCGATTACAAGATATTATTCAATTCACATCATCAATTTTCGCTTCAGTAACAGTAGTACAGTATTTAAAGAATTTTATTTTTATGAATTGATCGGCCAGCGATCTATGACGATCGTGGGCCCCAATTAATTAATTTTGAATACTCTCCAAGTCTTTACACAGACCAACGAGGACTATAGGTATGTTTGACTTATGAAACATTAGTGACAACAAAAATAAATTATTAAATGCTATAAAAATTACAGACTACATTTTGGTAAAGTCACAAAGAAAGCCGGTATTAATAATGGCAAAACCTCACGTCTAATAAATACATAACCCGCTTACATGGATGTATTTTATGTTATTACTTATACCGAGATGTTTTAAGGTGAGTATTTTCCAATTAGTGAATTGCATTCATATTCTTAAGTTTGGTAAAGAAAAATATAACTAAGATGTAATCGTACTTACATTTCAAAAGTAAAAGTCTGTAGTACTCATTGCTCGAAACTGAGCAACATTCATAGAAATAGTCAACTATATACGTTAATCATTAATTTGTTGCTGGAAAAAGAGACATTCAAGTATTATTCACTATAAAATTTGACGCAAATTATCGTTAATATTGTTATAATAGTTATCGTTCTATATAGATGTAATACTAACAAAAATTATTGAGTTGTAGTCCTCGTGCAAGTTAGTTTTGTTGTGAATTTCACAGGAATCTGTGTATTATTGATCACTAATCATTTACTTATTACCTGAATAGTCATTTGTTGATTTATAATAATTATAATAAATTACAGATATTAAAATAAAGTTTAAAAAAATATATAAAATTCATTTAAAATGTCAGTCCGTTAGTGGAAAGGTTGACTATGTTAAATAATTATTAACGAGTTAATGCAAAGCAATACTGTTACTTAATTAGACTTGTATAAAATCTACCTCACAATATTCATAGTGTTAGAACATGGATTACATGATTATTTTATATACCGAAGAATTGTTGTGTGACCCTTAATAATATACCGGTTTTTAGGTGCGCTCTAGATAAACTTGATCTTCGACATTTTTAACATGAACTCGTTTCATGATAATAGTATTCGTAATGCATCGATAAATCTTGCTATGAATAGTGCAAGAAAAAAAAATAGCATAATGGAAAAAATAAATAGATATAACTATTAAATAAATAGATAAATCTCATGTATTATTATGTTATATTCGTGTTCATGCGACGACATACCTAAAGATATTGGATGTCATAGAGTGAAGATAAAAAACCAAATTATAAGTAATTTGGTTTTTTCTTTATTAAAAAAAATAAAGACATGAATGATATGATAACAATAGTCAAATCAGAATATACGGGAGATTCATACGGAAAGTTGATTAATATAAATAGCTTTAGCGCACTTTTTTTATGATATTTGTTAATTTTTGGTACTGAGATTATATACGGGTCCAGCAACATTATGTATTTAGTACATAAATGTACTTTAACTACATATAATTGTTGTAAATTTTTATACTGTAAATTATTACTTGGTCTTTAAGTAGAGTACCATTAATCGTTCGATAAATAAAAATAGACTTATTGATAATTGTGTTAGCAGTAAATTTAAATGTATTACCAGCACCACCACAAAGTGAACAGATAAGATTTTGTTAAAAAGGAAAACTGATTTTACCCCCCAAATGTAACAATGAATACAATACCTAAGTACAGACTCCTATTAACTTTATTAAACATCAAAAATGTACAAAAATATAGCAGTTTCAATATTTTTCAATTTACTGATATTACTAAAGCTAAGAAATTTAAAATTGTTTTTCTCTTATGTTGGTAAATTATTTCTTCCACAGACTCGTAGTCCGTCTTGTAGGTTGTCCATAATTAGATGTTGTGTTTCTTGTACATATGTATATGTCACAAGCTTCTCAATTATCTCTCACCTATTAAACTTAATATTATAGCGAATTGCTCAGCATTTTAATTACATAGATAAATTATAAACTAAATTGCGCGTTTTTGACTGTGAAACTGTAGTTTCGTACAGATGTTTTTAAGTTTTTTATTTTTTCATAAATAGTTTACGTACTTACGCAATTCCATAGCCAAACACCCACAATTAAGATAAATAAAATTACAATTAAGCAGTTCCTTAATTCAACAATACCAACGAGGATGATCATTTGAGTTCTTGAGCATCTAGATTGCTTCTCGATAATGTTTGTAATCAGATCCAACAAATGTATTGAAAAATGTTGTTAATAACTCACATCTCAGATCAACCAAACAATTACTAATCTTACATTAAATCATTTCATTATTAATATACAAAGTTATTACAAAAATTATGTTATAGACAAAGAGGTAAACATCGCACTAGCGCGTCCAACCTGTGCCGTTCTAATTCGGGCAATCCGTTTAATTTCTTTTAATCGCAAAGTAATAGTGAGAGAGTAAGAACGTTCGTCGCCTCAATTCTATGTTTGACTAGCGCAACGCTATTTCTTTTCGCTATATCTCGTGAAATATTAAAAATATGTACATGCAAAGCGGGTCAGTATTTAAACGTCGTATAGTAAGGTTATCCGTCCTCTATAGTAAAACGTTAGTGTTAAAATATATATTTTTTTATATAATATAGTCAGTACACCTAAGTGAATACAATGATAAGTATAAATCTATGACTAATGCTATATAAACTATATCAGACTATAATAAATTAAGAAGTATAGATAAAATGCACAGATATCATACAAATTATTCGATAACGTCGAACAAAAAAATACTATTACTTGTCACCGGAACTGTACAGTTACTGTAACTATATAACTTACAACTCAGAAATAAATCTCAAACTCGGAAGATCCGTTGTTATCGTTTCTTCGGACAGTAGTGTAATAGTAACTGATTTCTATGGCGAGTAAGTAGGGCGGACCATCAATAAACATTCTTGGTCTCGCACATAGTCTGAGTCAACTCAGCTTATATTAGGGTACACCAGATCTTTACCATGGTACATGAAAATAAGAATTTTATTAAAATGCAATTGAATAGAATTTCATTTGCAACAAACATTACATAGTCACAATTCTATAAAGTAAAAATATCTGTGACACTTAAGTGAGTCTATTTAAAAATTGATAAACCTTTTCATCAACTGCAGGTAAATTAACTGTCAGACTGATGGCTGTAATATACAGAGTTCCACATTTACGTTCTAGTCCTTATTATCTTAAAAATATTCCTTAAGTTTTATTCATACAAACTTTAAAATACACATTCCATATTTTTTACTTAATTAATTCCCACAAATACATACAATATTATTAAATTCTACTCAATTATGGTCATATTAGTTTGATAAAAATTTCCAAGCTAAGAGAAATAAAGCGATGTCATAACAATAAATTTAATCCGTAGGTATTAAGTGCATTATTTACACATATTGTTATTGTTATAGAATTGTAGTATTCAGCTAGCTGTTTCTTAAGCCAGACATAGTCAATATATCTTCAGAATGTAACTTTATTATACATCAGGACTCTCAGTTTTGTCTATGCTAATCAAAATTTCTCAGAGCATACAATGAAATTAGATTCCCATTGCTGTATAACCATTATAAAATCTATTCTAGCTAGTCAAAATCAAACAAATTATAATAATATGTTATTATATATAAAATAAAATTTCTATATAACAAAATTAAAATGTACCTGTGATAAATAAAGTCAACTCATTCTATTCTAACAACCAATAACTACAAATACATTCTGACTCAGTTTCACTGCATTCTTGATGACAAAATAATGTAACACAGCCTAGGCCTTTACTACAATCAGTAACAGTGCCAATGTAATGACAATCACTGTTAACATTAATATACACTGCAACTTAGTGTTCTTCTTTTGGTAACTCTCGGCCTTGCGTAGCTGTTGGTAGCCTTCTTGCACCTGAACCTGAGTACATTCGATATTGTAATCTATTCTATCCAACACTGTACCTTGTTCATGAACTAAATGTGCCACATCTTTGAATATATCATTAAGGTCCACTATGGAACGAACTATTTTATGGACTTCCTCCTCTCTTTCAGCTACCATCTTCGTGTTTTCAACTTGCATAAGCATTAATTGTTTTTGACTCAAACCCTGCTTTTGTGTATCTGTTTGATCATCGTCATCTAAATTAATGTTTTTAACTGAAGAGCTTGGGAGAGAGAATAGCAGATCTGTTTGATTGTTGGACAAGCTCGGTAGCAACTCATCATTAAGACTTAGTTCCTCGAAGTTTGGTAGGTCAAAATACGCCTTGGTCCGTTCTTCGCGTGATGTAATGGACTTGAGGTAGTTTGATTGTGCAGAACGGAAGGTTTCGCTTAGTTCCCGCAGGATAGTCACCAGGGCCAGCACCACATTCGTGGCTAAAAGCTGCTCTGTGCTATTACCTGAAATTAGGATTTTTAAAAATTATATTTATTCTCCAATAATAATCAAGATACCTAATGACGAAAATCTTTGAAACATGTACGTTGCCAGTGATGACATATGAAACCGAAATTAACACAATATCATTCTCAACATAAATGCTGTCACATGACACATTCCATATCACACAAATATAATGTTACCCATGCTATATCGTATAAATTTTCTACAGCACCTTAAACACTACAGTTCTCGTTGTTTATTGTTGTGCCCATATCAATGTAATTTTCCAGCAACGGCCTATTTGCATCCCAAAAATCACTCGAGCTTGTTCAATCTTGTCGTTCATGGTGGATGTGCATGGGTGTCACTTTTTTCAAATTTTCCACCCATTTCAGAAACAGCGGCTCTATGTTTATTAATTAGTTTCTTTTTAATTTATGAATAGTTATTGAGTTATTCTTGACAAAGATTGGTGATCATTTAAACCGCTGGAGCTGTTAAGGATTTGTAAAGGCAAGGAGTTTTTGAGTGTGTGAATCAAATCTGAGGATATGAGCAAGACTATAAAACTCACCATGTTTGCACTGAGACTTAATAACAGTGATGTGTGTGTGAGCGTGGGTGAAGTGCCTCGCTATCTCTGCAGTTAGCCGACCAATATGCTGCTGGTCGCTGGTGTCATCTAACGCTGGACGTCGAATCTGGCGCTCGTGCCGGGCTTGTAGCTCAGACAGCTTGGTCCGCAACCTGGCGACAAACAAGGTTTTCTTTGAACACGACTATGCTAAGAATAAATAGATTTACAATTGCTAATGTGTGGCTAACACAGCTACTATAATAGTAGTATATTGATGATTTATGATATGGCTTTCTAGCATTAGAAGTGCAGTATAATAGGATATATTGAAACATTTTAAGAGGCTATAAAGTTGCACCAAACTCAAGTGGGCAAATTTTATATAGGTTTAGGTTCACATACTTATATAAATGCATTATTGCTGGTAAAGCTCCATAGTCGAGTGGATAATACACCGGTTTCAAGGTGTCGCCATCTCTGAGGTCCCGGGTTCGAATCCCGGTGGGGGCAGATGTTTGTGTGATGAATACGAGCAGTTGTACTCTAGTCATGGTTGTTGATATATATTTCTATAAAAAATTATTTATATATGTATAATATATGTATGTCTATCCGTTACTCTAGATCCCATAGCACAAGCCTTACAGAGCTTAGTTTGGGCTAGGCTAATTGGTGTAAGTGTAACAAATATTTATTATTTATTATTAAAGCAGCATTATTATTTATGAGTGAATTGGAATTCTACATTTGGTAAATGACAAACTCTCTTTTCAATAATAAGCTACAATTCTTCCTTGGAGTAGTATAAGTTGTAGGAGTAGTATAAGTGTTTAGATATTATTTATAGTTATTTAGTGTTTAATTACTATTAAGATTGTGAGAACCCGCACGCATTCTCTGAATAATGAGATATTAACAAAATATACCTAATGTAATCATAACAAAAAATATCATTGCAGTTACAATCAAAGATTCAAAAGTGAATAACTTAAATTTCACTATAACTGTGATGGCATTACATAAACTCACTCATAAATTAATCAGTCACTCATAAATTAATAATTATAAGAGATGGTCACATTTGAACCATTATAGACCTAGACTTTTCAAGAATTTAAAATATTAATGGTTTAACATACATCTAAGTCAATTATTTACATAAATTTAGTCTGATTATAGAATATCTGATTTCAAATATTACATGCAACTATTGAAAGCATATATGCGAAATTACTGGGTACTGTTACTTTAATGTTATATCACTAGTTAGTAACATACACTTTGTTTTTTTTAGAATTACAGTTTGCTATGTATTTCATAGGAACAACATTTACTCTAGGCGACTAACCAATTAATATCAGGTAGGCAGTCCACCTGCTTGTCAATATAGCAGATTTATATACAATAATTATTGGTTGCATTAATATTAATATGAACTGAAAATAAAATAACATAATTTATTGCTTTAATAAACATAATGTGTCTCTTATAGATTGTTTTAGTCTTAAAATATTTCATAGATACACTAGTAATAAGTAATAGGCATTATTTAGATAAACTTATATTCTCTTCTAGCTCTCTTAATGTAAGTAATTTTTATCGAACTTCGATTATTAATGAATCAATACCTGGTGATGACGTAATGCACCTCATCCAATGCATCAGACCATGGGGGTGGCACACAAGTATCAGACCTCATGCCCATTTCCATATCCCTAGAGTTGAGGTGCATAAGTCTTGAGCGTTCTGAATCATTCTGAAAATATAAATATTACATAATTATTCTTACATATTTGTTCAGTGTAGCTTAAAAGCAACTCAAGAAAAATCCAAATTGACCTTGAGTGCACTCTTATTTGTTAGTTTTACTTTGATAGATTTAGTATCCACTACGCCAAGCCTTGGTTACTAACAATGAATTATTGAATATAGACTGAGACACATAATATGAATAAAATATGCCCAAGTGGTATTTTATTTGCAATATTTCATAATTTTACATATATTTGGCATTTTTAAGTTAATATGCAGACACAGATACAGAATATATAAGCTAACAGACTTAACATTGTAACATGTACATGGAAACTGCATTTTCAATTATAACTATTAGTCAAATTTTACTATTATAGGAACTAGCAGACTTCATTAATAATGGTCTGTAATTTTGTAATTAAGGTTAATTTAGTTTCTGTAGGTGGTTTACTAGGGATCTTCTTTTGTATGCTATTACTATCTTCTCGAAACATGGTAAAGATCTCATCATCTGCAAGGCTTTTGACAGGTTTTAACTTGCAATCTTCCTTATGAAATCACTACTAGCCTACAGGGCTCAACCCTTAACTCCCCAAAATAACCTCCAAATCCAACTTTATTCTTACTGCATTTCAATGATCTACTCCTAGTTTTCAGTATATTTGGATACACAGACATATGATTTTGTATCATACAACTTCTATTGTCTGTGTACTTTTGCAAATTTTAGATTATTGAGGAAACAATGGTTGTATGTAGATTGAGGATTAACTTAGAGCTTTTGGGTATTTATATCTCCGTCAACCTTAATTTCAATGGCTAACAGTTTTGTGTATTCTGAAACTGGGCCTTGGATAGATTTTATTTTGAGATAGTTTGATCTACGTTTTGATGATTGTTTACTATATACAACAGGGATTTTAGTCTAAGATACACGGACAGGCATAGTGCAATGAAATGCTATTTATTATATATCTATATATAAGAGATTCATTAGTAAATATTAAACCTGTTCTGCAAATATCTGACGATTATTGCGCATTAACACATAGACATCTGTGAGACTTCGCGTCACCATAATTGCTTATTAATGATAGGCACACACAATGAATCGACTTTTCAAAATAAAAAATTAATAGGATTTGTGAACTAAAGAATTAATTTCTATAGCTCGATAACTAGACATTTGCCAATTTTCCGTATTATACAAAGTACTCTGTGATTGCAGTAATTGCACCGCTTGTCAATGTGACGTTGACGTTTAATCATAGACATGATTCTTATTTTTTTTTGTAATTCTTAATTTATTAATAGAAAAGGTGATCGAGTGTTATACAGTGTAATAAAAGCACTGTTTCATATATCAGGTACAGATCCTTAGTTCAAACATCTAAATAATAAACAAATAGGTACCAAAATACTCGTTTTATACTAAACAATGAGAAAGTTACAGTTATAGGAAAAACTCAACATAGAGTTTCTATTTTTAGAAAGTATAAAAATATATTAAAATTGATTGATAATTTTTGCATATTTAATTTTATTATCATATTTCTATATCTTTTTAAATCGTCTTTTTTTCAATTCAAGTACAGTGATACGAATTGTTCATTTTGGAACGGATTTTTCGCACGCTATCGGTATCAATAATAATTCATATCAGCTCAATTCGGACCAATGAGTATCAACCAGTCTCTTGCTGTCTGTGGATTGTTTTGTTTCGACTTCCTTCTTAACAAATTGAATGAAAACTAATAAAAAAATATTTTAGTTTTCTTAAATAGTACAGGTTATCACAATTAATGGAACTTAACAACCCTTAGAATCAACTGAAAATATTTTCATTTAGTGAAATGAACTTCCTTGGGATCGATCCCGGGCTGGAGCGAATTTTTCAACAATTTCCCCCAGATAGAATCATTGTTATTCATCCTGGATCTCTGTATGTCAGAATAGGAAGAGCATCAGACCTTACTCCGGTTAAACAGCTCCATTGCATTGCTAGAAGGCAACGAATCGGAGGTAAAATATATCGCGATCCATTTATACCGCCTAGCGTGCCGAAAACTAAAGATCTTATCGATGAATTGGAAGAATGCCGTTTACAAATATCTCATATATTACAAACGTGCGTTCAGTCGAACGGGTCACGGAGATATGCGACACCTCCGCAGCAAATTGCCGCCTTCAACCGTCGCTCTCTGCCAGAAATAATAAGCGACGCCGACCCTTGGCCTCAAGTGGAATGTGAAATTATAATTGGTGATTTAGTATTAGATGTAGATCCAGATCTACCTTACAATATACATTTCCCTTATCGAAGAGGTGATTTTAACTTACATTCTGAAATTGGTGGATCTATCTCTTCAGTTTTAAATGATTTATTTACTATTTGGAGTTCTATAATTGAATACAAGCTGGGTATACCATTGGCAGAGCTTATAAGATATAGGTGTGTATTATTAATACCAGATATTTATTCAAGAAATCATCTCAAACATCTCATGACTTTAATTCTTGAAAATTTAGGGTTTGGACATTGTTTCCTCATGCAGGAAAGTGTAGGTGCAACTTTTGGTGCCGGCATTGGGTCTGCCTGTGTGGTTGACATTGGTGATCAGAAAACAGCAATATCTTGTGTAGAGGACTGTATTTCCCATAAAGCTACACGCCTTCGCATGGACTATGGAGCAGGTGATGTTTGCCAAACATTGTCTTGGATGTTCCACAAAAGTGCATTCCCTTATAGAAATTGGAATGAAAATGATGCAAGAGATGTATTTGTGATGAGAAATCTTTATGAGACATTCTGCCATATCAATCTAAATATCTGTGGCCCACAAGAGAAATCATTTATAGTGGTTCATCCTGAAGATATAGTAAATAAATACACACTACAAGTTGGTGATGAATGTATTATTTCTCCTTTGTCAATGTTTTATACAGATCTCCTTAAAATCACAGGCCCCAAATCAACAAAAATACAGAATCGCCTACCCAGTGAGCCTGAAGACCCATTTGATGCAGACTATTTGAGAGAAACTGGTAGAAAACGTGAAACAGCAGACCCAAATACAAATGAATATCAACAATTCGATTCCTTGCTGAATGATTCACAGGCAGTTGTGAATCCTGATGAAGACATTGTAGTGGATGCACTTGAAAGTGGCCCAGGTGACATGATAGTAGCACCTGGGCAAGTTTTAGCTCTAGATGCAGCTATTTTACAAAGTATTGATCGCTGTGAAAATGAGGAAATGAAACGTAAAATGTACAGTAATATTCTAATTGTTGGTGGTGGAGTAAAAACTCCAGGGTTAAACCAGTGGTTACAAAATAGATTGGCACTGCAAATACCTTATGCTTATAGGACTGAACAGCTTGAAATAGTGACATCACCCAAAGACATTGACCCCACTAGCACTGTTTGGAAAGGTGCAGCAGTCATGTCTTGTTTAGAATCTGCTTTTGAACTTTGGATAAGTCAAACAGAATGGAACAAGTTTGGATTGAAAATTCTAAGGGAAAGAGCACCTTTTATTTGGTGATGTTCATTTATTATTAATCACCTGTAGATTAAGAATTTTGATTTGTTATTAAGTTCTTATATATTAAAAAATTACTATAATTGTAATCTATAGTAAAACTTTTATATAACCTAATTGATATCTATTTTATTTAATATTTATCTATATCTAGTCACAGCATGACCAACAAGCACAAAGCAGGGTTGTAGTTACAATGTGCCCATATTATTTTTTTCTAAGTGCTTAAATAGAATAGCTTTTTAAATAAAGCTGTTTTTTAGATAAGCATAAGAATGTACAGCTCTTAGATAAAATGAATATATTTTGGAGTGTTCCATCATCCCTTTTTACCGCCGCAGAACACCCAGGACGGCCCCATCCAAACATTGTGGAAATCCCACCACAACAAATGAAGTGTTCTGTTTCCGCTTTTATACAATCTGTGAAGGAATGGAATTCTTTATTGCCGAAACAGTATGAAGCGAGATGAGGAGTACCTATCTAAAAGTAATAAAAAATAGACAAGTGAAAAACAATAAAGGTCAGTATAAAAGATTTTATTATAAATGCAAAAAATAACATTTGACAAATCTTACTTAAGTACCCAAAATAATTTGGCAAAAATATTATTCCATTCATACATTATTATTAAGTATTAACTTTAATAGTATATAAAAGACAGTCTTATTATTATGTAAATATCTAAATATAAGTAGCATCACAAGGTCATCAGTAGTCTTACACAATATTAAAATAATAATTTTAAAGTTTTTGTTTGCAAAGTAAAACCGATGCTAGAAATTAATACTTAGGTACAATATGTCATTCACAATAATACTTCGAAATTCTAATTTTAGAAGACATTTTAAAATGCCTGGATTTGATAAGGACCGATTTGGTTGTCTAGAAGTAACGGTGTCGATACGGCGTGTCTAAGACGCAGATTTTAGTCAGATACTTTTCAATTAATTTAGAATTTTAAGGAAAATGTTATTATTAAATGATCAAATTAAATGATTAATTTACTGTTCTAGTACATATTATTTCTAAAAAGTTACCAGTAGCGAAATGGAAAAGATCGTCAGTTTTCAAATCCATTCGTTTAAAGGCGAATTCATACGACATATGCGTCGCGCCCAGCGCTACGGTTGAGGCGTGCGTTTCGGAAAAATATACAAACATCATCGGGTCAAGTCATCACGTACGAAATGTATGTAATCTTCTAGTTAGTCTTATCTTTATATTAATTAAACTGCATGGGCGACTACATCCATAACTAACGCGGTACTTTGCCTTATCTTGAAATGATACGTTGACTAGCCCTCAAACGTGCCTAGCGTGCCTGCAATATAAAGATATAAACGCGGCATACGTCGTTTGCTGTTTGCGACGCACGCCTAGTAGTCTGGATTCGCGTTCAAGTGTCTTGAGTATGTATTACCATTTAGAAGTGTGACATCTGAAATTCAATTGATTCTTGGACTTGTCAAATAAAAACCGCCTTCAAGCTGACGAAACTTTTTCTTTCACGATTCTAATTTTACGTCCTTATTTAAACGCTCCCTCATTCTAAGCCTATTGGTATCAGCACCGCCTAGTGAGAGGTTCGTGGTTCGTACTCTTTATACACGGATAGCACAGCACATAAATTACCCAGAGTAAATCAAATTTCTGTTTTGTTTTATTTTTGATTTCTGTCAAATTTCTTTAACCGATTTATAACTTAATGTTTACCGCATAGATTAATGAAAAATCAGCAACATGTCAAGGTAAACTACGTCAATAGCATTTATGTGGGAATAGAGGCAATCTCAAGGTCAACATGTACTCTGCACATCTGTAGTCGCTTTAGTAATAGGGCCGTAAGGCTTCGAATCGATTTCACTAGGAAGACAAATGCATATAAAAGTATGCTTACTTAATACGATAACAACGGTCCAAATCATTTTTGATTATTAGCAGACTGCAAGCAAATGTTGTCTTTATTGTGACCAACGTTTTCTTAATCTTTTGTAAACTATTGTAAAGAATAAACTCTTCTCATAATTCCTTTCGAATCTCATTTTCTCTTCACTTGAGAACTCACTGTCATTTTGTAAACAAAATCAAGGTTGAGTGATGTAAAAACACAATGTGACAATTACCTATGAAGTCTTTAGGGATAACATTATATACTGGCACTAGCATACATTTCAGTTGTTTATATGAGTTTGACATTAAGTTGATAATCTAAACAAACAAATCAATTAAATGAAATCAAAACAAAAAATACATATGTAATCATGGTCCTCAGTGTGATTGCCCCAATATCCATGGAAATATATGGTGTAAATTCTGGCACAAAGGATAGTGGCATAGTCCTAGCCTATTCACATCTCATTGAGACGTTTTCAAAGTATACATAATTGTGACGACCTCTATAGCTGAATAGTTAGTGCACCGGTTTTAAGATATCATCTCTAAAATCCAGGGTTCGAAACCCGGAGGGAGTTTGCACGACGTTTGTGTGATGAATGCGAGCATTTGTACCACAGTCATGGTTGTTATTATATATTTCTATCAAAAATATTTTTATATGTATAAATATATTACCGTAGATCCAATAAGACGAGCTTTAAGCGCGTAATTTGGGCTAGGATAATTGGTCAGTGTAAGAAATATTTATTTTAAAAAAATGTAGTAGTTATCAGCGAAAAAAATATCTATCCCACACATTTCTTTGGCGGATAACAAACAGACGTTTACAGAGATCGTAATTATTCGTACTAGCCAGCAGTAATTATGCCAAGTCACTATAATAAAAGGACTGTACTTGCTTTAATGAAGTGATTTTATCTAAAGAGCAATCAAGATAGAAAAATGCTATGGGACAAGTGCACAGCAGCTTTGCATGGTATGTGTTGAGTACGTGGACTTAATTTGTCCTTGCCTTTAATACAAATAGTTACTGTGGGAACATCTTGTAATCCGCGTACGATAATCCGCAATAGAAATTTTGTGTTATTCTCATGTTCTCTACACTAGGGAAGATAGTATGAAAAGTGTGCGTGATGGTTTTTTTTTGTAAAAATAAGTAAGTTTATGGCACGTCACGATTGTTTCATTAGGTAATAATTATAGATATAGGTGACCCTGGCCCATCAATGGGAATGTATATCTAGTACAAACTATAAAAACTGACTAAAATAATATTAATTATTTGTACTTTTATTAGACCTTAATTATTCTAAGTAGGTACTTAATTTTTTTTTATTACGTGCTGATCCCAAGTATCTCTTGTATGATGCAAAAGTTGCAACGACAAAATAATAATCTAAAGTTTACACTTTTATGTTCGACTCTGATAGAAATTTTCAGTATAAACTGTATTTGGCTATTGCGCGAGAATCAAACCCGTCGCGTTTGATTCTCGCGCAGGGTAAATATTTGAATGATCAGCGGAAATTTGTTCCGATTTGGTCGTATAAATATGGTTATGGTCGTAATTGCATCGACGACACATGATAAAAAATACTGGTATGGAGTTTTTCAATTTCCATTACATCATGAATGTAATCACATTGATAACCATTTCAATCAAGCCTACCTAAATGTTAAATGTATTAATGAAAAAAATCCTTAGATACATACAATCCAAATTATGTGAAAATTTACAAACTGAGCAATTTACAATGATAGTATTATCCATAAGTAGTCTCCCGTACAATACTGTATGCTAAATATTAAATGCTATGCCAATATAATGGTTTGTTTTGCTCAATATGATATTCTAGTACACACAGCAACACGTCAGACTTTATATGTTGACTTGGAGAACTCTTATGTGCCAAAGATTACTAGCAGTAATGATTACTAAGATTCTTAATGTTTAAAGTTTAAGTTAGAACACTGCGTAATAGCAAATAATGACCCATTTTAGAACGTGGAAATTTATTACATGGAATGAACGTGTATTATATTTAATACATGCAAAAAGAAACAAATTCCTTGCATAATACACAATTAGATAGTTACTTCACGTGTCTTCTGAAAAGTTCACAATTTGAGTTATGCTAAGTTGTATCTTAGCGATAATAATATGTTATTATTAACATAAAAAAATAAATTTGATTAATTAGTAATAATATGTTGACACAGAATGGTCAGCAATTTAGCTATTGCTACAAGATCAACATGTAAAGTCTGATGGGCTTCCATACTTCTACTATTATGTGAAAGCTACTCGTTGTAATAACATTTATTAGCTTATATACTAAGCATATGCTAGTACAATGTTATACTTATGTGACAGTTTGACCAACCAAAGCTAAGATTTGCGAGCAATTAAAAGAGAAGCAAATGGCCCGATGCCCCTTCAGAGCGAATACAAAATTAGGTATTAGTAACAGTAAACAACAGACGGGAATAAAATTCGTCGCTGTAACTAATAATGTGCAACAGATAACAGTATGTTCTTGGACAATTGGCCGAATCATCGGATTCGCTTATACCAGTGCCGAGACCAGGGCACGATTCTCATGCATAGAAAAAAGTTCACATCGTAAAAAAGTTCGAAGTTCGAATTTTCGAATGTAACACAGTTAGTCTATTCTCAGAAGTTCACAATCGAACTAGTTCGCATGAACGTCATTCGAACAAGACGAGTGATACGGACCAGTAGGAGTGGACATTCAACGAATTTAATCAAAGTTTTGATTGGATATACTTTTTATTTGTGTTGATTTGACTTACATAGGAAATGGACAAAATTATTGTAGATTTTATTGGTAATTTAGTTTAGAGGCAGCGAATGCAGAACCGCCGCGACAAGTGTTTCAGCAAATGTAGATCCATTTGATTTGAGCAATGCAGAGTTTATTAAACATTTTCGATTAAATAAGAACCTCACATTCGAACTCATCCAAATGTTTGAGCCCAGTGATTCAACAGCGATTACGCATTGACTTATTAAAAACAAAGGTAGGCAAAAAACAAATATTATATATATATATGTATATTAAATATATATAAATATATAGTAGAAAATATGGAAATAAATCAATTTTAATTTCTCGTTTTAAAGTGTTTACTAAAAAACTTGAGAGTTTTTAAAATTCAAGTCATATTAATAAAATAATATATTTTTAAAAGTAATATTTACGAATAAAATGTATTAGTAGATGAAGCAGTAACAGTGTTTTTATAAACGCCTTAATAATTACGTAATTTATTATTTAATCTATACCCGACGTACTATTTCGAATAGTAATTGTTCTATGGGTGCTCAGAATACGAGATAAACGAAACATTCGAATCTTTTCAATAGAGCGGAGGAATTCGTATACGAATTTTAATATGGAAAAAATTCGATTGCATGAGAATCGTGCCCCAGAGCGGCACCGGTGCTCAGTAAAACATAATAGTTCGCTATCTAAAGAGAGATTTACTTTTATTCAATACTGGTCACAAATATATCTTTAGAAGTAGCTTCTAAATAGTAGCTTCGGTCAAATAAACGCCACACAACATTAATTGCCCGTTATTGCTCTGCATTGACATGTATAATGAATGACAGAAATCTCAGATCGTAATCGGTTACGTAAAAGTTATTGCAACTACATTAATAGAAACGCGAAAGTCTGCTTTTGTCATTGGTTACAAATACCCAGCGTCAAAAAACTCAAAACCAACTATACGATCCGCTCATTTACATTTGCACTTTTAACGTAAATTGTCTTTCTATCAACTGTTTTATTTGAATGTATAGTTGATTTTGGTCAAAGTTATTTAAAATATTCGCAATGGCCAAACTGCTTCGAGGAAATCTATAGCCCTTATGATATTATAATATTTTTTTAAAAAAGCATCTGTTTGCGAGAATTTCATACGATATTTGTATGTGTAGCCCTCACATATGTGATTACAAATTGAATGCACATCATTGGCACATATTGCTTGAGATTCTGATAAAATTACATCGTCTTAATATCAAGATAAGAAAATTACCAACAGCCAATATGCTGATAGTAAAAAATTATACATATCAACATTTGTACGTATCTACTTCTTTACGTAAATTCGGTAAATGAAATTCGGTTTAGTAATACGACACTTTTTTCTGGCAGTATATAGACACTAATTACCCACCACCTGGTAAGTGATCACAGTCGCCTAAAGAATGCCACAGTGTTGTTGCCAACATGTGACATTAGAGGTAATCTCACAATAACCAATAATTTCACTGCCTACCGGAACAGAGCATTGCGAATACTGCTATTTTGCGACAGAAATAGGTAAAGCTTGCTCTGTACTTCTGAAAGTCACAGTGAAACCCTTCAAACCTTTTCTCACCTTCGGGTGTAAAAACGCGTAATATACTATCATTAGCTTCAAACCTAACACATAAGGTATTATAGTAATCAATAATAGAGGCAGGAAGTAATTTGTATATCTCACCGAATCTGGAGCGTAGACGAACCAGAGGGCAGCACACGTAACGTTTTGAAGGAAACATATAGAATAGTAAACTAAGTATCTGTATCTTGTTCTTCCTTCTACGGAAAGGATGTAAGTGAACAGGTAGACACCGCCCAAAGCTAGCGAGAAGGATAGTTCAGCAAGCAAATTGTGTGAACAGAATGTTGGATGTTCGAAAACTTGGATCCAGGCGGTCATTACCAATATGTGGATGCCGCATGCCAGGATCAGCCAGTAGGGAAACAGGTACGCCATCAACGAAATCGCAACCACGCGGCCCACTAGAACAAATGAATGGAAATGTTTAACTTATGTCTATTGTATTATCTGCGACAATATAAAAAAGAAATAAAAAACAAATATTTCTTACACATACACCCATTAGCCTAGCTCAAAGTAAGCTCCGTAAGGCTCAAGTTATGGGATCTAGGCTAACAGATAGAGCATATATTATACATGTTAACGGTCCTGACTAAGGTACAAATGCTTGTATTCATCACACAAACATCTGCTCCCACTGGGAATCGAACCGGGGACCTCGGAGATGGTGACACCTTGAAACCGGTGTACTAACCACTAAACTGTGGAGGAATATTGTCTTAAAACAATACAAATAACATTAATTCTATCCAAAAATAAAAGTTATTGATATTATTTTAAAATACAAGCCTCTGATGGACTAAGATTTGCTTAATTGAACCATTTACTAATAAAACTGAAAAATCATAATATCAAAGGGGGTAAAAACTACAATATTAATTCCCGCGATAGCGCCCTACGCTACTAAAACCCAGTGGTCTTATTATGGGGCGTAAACGACATAAATGTTTGATTTTGTGAGGCGTATTCATAAGCTAACTTTTGGACTATTAATATTTCTTAAAATATGATGTAAGAATGTTATACACCACGAAAATCAAAAACTTTTGGTGTGACAAACATATTTATAAGTTTAATAACAACAAAGTTATAACAAATACAAAATTTAATTTTAGATTTTTGGCTCTACTGAAATTTTGGCGGTTACGCCCTTTGAGACGCAAAGTATCGATATTATTGACTACAATTACCAAAAGCGCCTATTAATTGTTATAAATACAGTTGAATCCTTTTATTATGACTCCGCCTATATTGACCAACCGTTTATTATGACGTCATTACACTACGAAGTTTGGTTTTCATTTAAAATTCTTTAAAAAAGTCGGATATAATGACTTCCCTTACGGTGACATGTCGCTTATTACGACCCATTTTTTAAAAATTTGGTCCTGTTATAATGAATAAATAATGCTATGGAGCAAATCGAAAGTGAGAAGAAGTCGAGGAAGAATCATTACCTACTGCAGAAGAGGCATTAAAAGCTACAGAATTATCATCACGATTTGTTCATAGCAATATTAAAAATGATAATTTGACCATAGCGATGTCTTCTATACACAAAAATATTGGAAACTGTTTTTACAATAAAATTAAAAACATCAAGCAAAACAAATTTACAGATTACTTACATTAAAAAATACATTTGTATGTGTATAATGTACTTATTACGTCCATTTTTGTTTTGATTTAATATGTATATTGTATACAAATGTACTTACTGTAGTGTTCCACTATTAAAATACTTATATACATACATATTTACATAAAAAAGGTTTTTATTTCACAAAACGCTTTGTATGACGTCCGCTTATTATGACGTGTTTGTCAAGTCCTTTCGATGTCATTATAAACGGATTCGACTGTACCTATAAATGTTTAAATTCAAAAGCTTTTGTCACAATTACTTTTCATAATTACCGCGCTAACCAAAATTTACCTTAACATATATATATCGAAATAAGTAGAATAGTTAATAGTTTATTGACTTTTTTTTCTCTAAACCAAATTATAGTAGAATAAACTGTGAAAACGAAAATATCTATCATATTCTGTTAAAATGGCACCATTATCCTTGCGAAAAAACGTGGAACTAAATCTTCATAGACCTTAAAAATTTCGTAACGAAGTTATAACACACAAAAATATATATATACTTTTTTGGAAACATCCAAATAAAATATTATTGTTCAATTAATTTCAACAATGCTATGATCTGTATAAAACTGGTTGTTTAATTATTGTTGTTAATTGTTTATTTTTGGTAATTATATTTTATGTAATATTATAAGTGAAATTATTGCTATTATTTTAAATTACTCCTACTATTATTATAAATGTGAAAGCAATTTTGTCTGTCACGTTGTCACGCATTGGCGTAAATCTAAAATTTAATTCTAAAGGAGGTAAAAAATGTAATTTTGATTTAATGAAACTTTGTGTTAGAATAGACACAGAAACTACAGAACCGAATTTGACAAATCTATACTAATATAATAAAGCTGAAGAGTTTGTTTGTTTGTTTGTTTGTTTGTTTGTTTGTTTGTTTGAACGCGCTAATCTCCGAAACTACTGGTGCGATTGAATAATTCTTTTTTTGTTGGATAGTCCATTTATCGAGGAAGGCTATAGGCTAAATAACATTACGCTATGACCAATAGGAGCAAAGACAGAGCGGTAAATGTGTAAAAAACGGGGAAAATTATTCATTTTTGAAGGCTTTCTTTGCGTGCGCTGCGAAAACGGTTCAAGATACACAAAAAATATGTATGAAAGAATTATTCCTCTATACATGATCTAAAAAAAAGTCCGCGACGGCATATGTCTATCTTTTAAGGTTTAGTCACAATGACCGTTTTTATGGTACCAAATTTGGTCGAAATAATTTGTTTAAGTTGTATCAACATAATAATACTAAAAATTCTGCGGAAACTCGACCATTCCGAAAATCCCGCAAGAACGGGAACTATGTGGGAAAAACCAAAAATCTGCCGGAAGTCACTATTCCACGCGGACGAAGTCGCGGGCAAAAGCTAGTATTGATATATATAGAAAATTTGAGAACCAGAAAAGGAGAAACGAAACCAGGGGAAAACTAATAAAAAGTGATTGGTGGGTATCCAATCGCTTTTAAGAGAAGGGAAGGGAACATAAGATATTCTTTACTGCGGTAAAATATATCTCCTTTTGGAAAATCTGATATAATGCAGAACAACTCCAGAGCGGAAAGATAGTATTAAAATAAATACAAAATACAATTAAAATAAATAAAAAGTTGTACATTTGAGGTTGTTTTGTTACTAAAAGCATATAAAAAATTTTAATACATCATACGAGGGTAAGGTGAAAAGTTCTCGGCCTGACAATGAAAGACTGCGATTTTCAGTTATAAAATTATTTTATTTTTCTACATAATCTCCCTTTACTTCAACACACTTGGTCCATCGTTTCTCTAACATCAGTATTCCTTCCCGTAAGTGAGAGTCTGGAAGGCTGAGAAAATATTCATTTACGGCCCTCTCAACTTCTTCATTGGACGCGAAGAGCTTCTCAGAAACAAATTTCTTCAAATTTGGGAACATGGAAGTCTTAGGGTGCCAAATCAGGAGAATAGGGGGAATGGTCGAGCAAATCGTATCCCAGTTTTCCCATCGCCAACGCACTCTTGTGTAAAGAAGCGTTGTCCTGGTGAAAGATGATTTTTTCTTCTTTAAGCCAGGCCTCTTCTCGCAAATTTTGGCAATTTTGGCAATCAAAAAAGTTGGAGTAATATGCGCCTGTAATTGTTCTGCTTCTTTCAAGGTAATCAATTAACAGAATCCCTCTCGCACCCCAAAACACGCTGGCCATAACCTTTCCGGCAGATGCGATCGACTTCGCTTTCTTTGACGCTGAACCACTGGCTTCCACCCACTGCTTCGACTGCTGTTTCGTTACTGGCGTGTAGTGGTGGACCCACGTCTCATCCATGGTGACAAATCGCCGTACAAAATCGATCGGATCCTTATTGATTCGGTCCAAACATTGATGCGATAATCGTTTGCGCATTTCTTTTGATCGGCATTCAGCAAATGCGGCACCCATTTTACGCAGAGTTTTCGCATCCCTACTTCTTTGTTCAAGATGTTTCGCACCCTTTCTTCCGATACCCCCACAGCCTCAGCTATCTCATTAATCTTCACTCGCCTATCGTCCAACATGATATCATGAACCTTTTCGATGGTTTCCGGTGTGGTTGCGGTTTTTGGCAGTCCTTCACGTGGGTCTTCTTCGAAGGCCGTGCGACTACGTTTAAATTCAGCTGCCCCCTTTTTAACAGTTAACATGGAAGGAGCACTTGAAAGAAGAAGTTGAAACTTGTCATACGAACTAATGACACATACACCAAGGCAGGAAACATAATTTTTTACTGATTGGCACGCCATTTCTGTGTCAGGCCGAGATCTTTTCACCTTACCCTCGTACTTTCCTTAAAATAAATATTATAATAACATCAACTCACATGTAAGCATGTAATGGTAGATAGTCTGCAAAGCAGTCCCGAGCCACGTTATATTCTCCTTGTCATGCTGCGCAAACCTCACAGCCCGCTGGTACGATGCTAGACACCAGCTCATCCCAATCAGTGACGAGATCATTGACAGCAACTGATGCACTGGGAATATTATATTGAGTAAGTTAGATAAATAACAAAACCAATTTAACCAGAGGGAGACTATACCTGGGTTAGAGTACTAGGGAGCTTGGAGACTTCCGTGTTACCTAGTTCTACCACAACAACAGTGTTAGTATGTTTCAGTAGGAAGTATAAGATAGCTAAGTAAAAAAATCTCACAGGTATTGCAGCACATGGACTGCTGCAGTCCACTAAGAAATCACTGGTCAGTTGACTTGCTATTTTTTTGTTAATTATATATTAATTGCAATAAAAATGTAGGTAGTCTATTAAAATAGTTTATTTCAAACAATAAATTTGTACCCATTAAATAAGCTTTCAATGAGAAAATTAGAGAATTACAGTTTTTTCTTTTCTTTTATAATACTATGATAAAAATCTCTCTGAATAATGTATTTTTATTTTACTTATTCCATGTAATGTCCTCTCCTCTATAGAAATTTTGGTGCATTAAAGCAGTTTTTTAAAACCTTTTAACCCATCTGATACAGATATATTTTCTACACTTTTGAGAAAGTTGATTATACAATTATATGAAACAGTATCAGTTGGGCCTCCTAAAGTTTTACTGAATGCCCAGAAAGGGGTACTGGTGTAATTGTTCTGTTGGTATTAATTATAAAAATACCTTTTATTCAAGTGCACCCGATTGTTTTCTTGTAACTTTATAATAAATATGCAGGCAGTTATAGCTATTGGTATATACATATAATCACACTCGTGGCGGTATGCAGAGATCACACATTTCCAATTGCTATGATGTAAATTATAATAGTTGGTGACCATTATTTAATTATGAAAACTTTATAGCTTAAGCTTATGACTTAAATTGTCACTAGTAAGTTAGATAACTTATCAATGAGTCTTACTACCCATATTTTTAATGACCTTGTGATTCTGACTTTTACTAAAATCATAATCTAATTTTAGTATATTATAATTTTGTTATATAAAATACATTCATCTAAATTGTGAAGCAAATAAATCAATTTACTTTTGTTATTTAATAACAACAATTCTTCTGTTAATTTAATGACAACAATGATCTCAACTACAACAAAAATGGAGTAATCACCCAAATAGCAAGCATTTGAAGGTAAATATGTGTTTTATTTATTGACAAACCACCACACGTAATCATCTACATTTAACAAATAAATAAAACATACCAGTAAATCGCTCATGATGCACCAACAGCAAGCTGGCCTGTAATACCAGTTGAGGGGCTGCCTCGAGGAAGCACTCGAATATACGCAGTAGAGCAGCATCACTGTCTTCTTTTAGCATCAAGCCGTAATAGAGTCTCTGAGACACCCTGTCGTTTTTTTTCTCAGCCCTTCGAGATTTAATTGCATATCTAGGAATAGAGAAAATTCAATAAGCATCAAAAGGTATTGTGATTGATATTTTTATAATTGTTTATTGGACAACTCACATCAATGAATCTATAAACCGTAGAATAGGTGCCATCTGTAGAATTAAAATAAATATCCTTAAATATTTTCTTTTAGTGAATTCATTAGTTACAGACTCTTGCTTTTTATCTTGAGAATACCTGAAATAATTGTCATAAATATAATTATCACTCCAGTCAAGATTAAAAGTTTTACACCCAAAGGTACATGAACTAACACTATTGTCACTCCAGAATGTCAGAAATGCTATAGCAGTGTTATTTGCACTGCCTAATACTAAAACCTATAAAACAGTTTACGGATCTAATTTTATCATTATTCTAATAAGGCAGATTCATCTTAAATAACTTTGGTAAAAAAAATCATAACAATAAGCAAGAGAAAATGACATCATATCATGGATTTACTTTAGGCAAAAATCTCGCGCTGATAGTTTGTATGTAATTAACGCGTACAAAATTAAATCTAAATTAGCAAATTTAACCTAAGTAGGATCACCATAGATACTGATGCTAGGAGTGTAATACATTAATACTCACATTCTTATAGATACTGCTGTGTTTACAAAAGCAGGCAAAAGTATGAAGACAAGCGTCCATCCAAACTCCATCATTTTTTGCGCCAAAAAGTACCGCATAGCCACATTAATGTCTAGGCCTAAGTCGACGAAGTGACCAACTATAGCAACAACATATAAGGTGATGTCCAAGTTTGTTATGGATAAGTTGTTCGGCATTCTATCGGGTTCATCGTAAGATATTTGATTTTCGAGCAAATCACGCACTACTTTCGGCATTTTCGGTTATTTTGCTTTAAATAAAAACAAACAAAAGAAAAATAGACAGCATGACAAAACGTCAAAAACCGTATTAAAAATATTTTTTTTTTCCCTTATGGCAATGAATAATCAAAGTATTTTTTTTTATTTGTTTAACCGGCCATGACTACAAATGCCTTCAGCCGTGTCTTCAATTCTTTAAGTGCTTCTCAATTTGACTCTTTAAATAATATCAACTGTTTTCATTATATATTCATAAATGTAATTATTCAAGATCAGCAATTTCATTAATTTTGCAGTTTTGACAAAGGTTAGTTTCCGTCAAATCAATTTTGTTTATGGATTTCTGCACTGACTGAATCTGTTTATAGATCGTGATGTAAAATTTTGTTTGTTATTTTAAAAGGTACAAAGTTTATGATACCATCTTCTTTTATTGCTAGTTTTTGGATACTTCTTTCAAAATTCTACCCATATGTTATTAATTTCGGAAACGATAACACTATGACAGTAGGTATGTTATATGTAATTTAAAACCAGTAACTAAACTACTTTTTTTAGTACGAGTAAGCCTATCTACAATTTCATTTCCATATGTTGCACAATGTGAACGTAACCGCAAGTAAAACTATGATAATATAATAGCTCTTTTTGACTGGGTACCAAACTATACGCTATCCATTTTGATGACAGATGAAAGGTAAACAAAGAATATGTGGTTCTTAAACTTTATCCAATAGGCTTGTATCCACTATGAACAAATTTGATGCGTTAGGTTGCATAACTATTAAGATGATCATTTAATTATGAAAAAACAAAGTTTTATAAAATAATAACTTTTGATTATTTATATTTTTATAAAATAAAATTGCACAAAATAAGCCATAAGTCACGTGACAGCAAACACCAATTAAAGAGAGTTACGTCACGCCGTGCGAAACGTCAAAGTCGAAATGTCATTCCCAAGTGTCTTGTGGAAGTGCGAAGAGAATGGGCATCATTCCTTCTCGCGAGTGTCAGCCACTTTTTACGTATCTGCTGATTGTTTGGCACGTATATAAATAATTTTTTTGGTGTTTTTATACTTGTGCTTGTACACTGGGGCACTATGCAGTACTTGTAATACGATGAATCCATTTTTTATTAAAATAACTTCACAATACCGAATATTCCGATACTAAAACAGCTGTGTTTTTGCACGGCGTGACGTCATTCAAGACGCCATGACAGTCGTGAGCGTTTTTGATGACTAATGTCAAATATTTAATTAAATGCAAAATTATTCTTATAAATAAGCATTTTTTTTCAAAAATAATAATTATTTTGTATAGAATAGGCATCAAGGTATATTAGTATCTAACTACTGAAATTTAGGCAACAAGCCTATTCTGCAAAAACTATGGTATATTTAAGTACTCAAATTTTTTCATAATAAAATGGGAAAAGGAGTAGCCGTATGTATTTATTATTATACAAATATCCTCATTGGATAAACATTTTTTATTTGTGAAATAAAGTTATGTTTTATAGTGTATTAAGTTAACTAAACATAATCTATCATTACTGTCATCCGAATGATACTATTAATATGAATGGAAAATAAAATATTTTATATTGTGAGAGAACTCAGAATAATATTATTATTCTCACCACAGATAGACTGAGTATAGATACAGATACGTACCTATATATCATCTGAAACCTCGGGTTTTACTTAATTACTTTATTTACCTTAAATATATTCATAATTCTGTATACCGTCTCGCTATCGTAAACGATAGCAATTTTCTGGTCACTCACTCACAAAAACACTAATCTATACTTATAATAAATCTGTAGAGGGGTCAATTCAGTACATGAAATATATTTTCAAAATAAGTATCAGGGGGTGATTAGGGATCGATACTGATGCCAAAAATGCAATCAATAAATTTTTTGTCTGTCTGTATGTTCCTTATAGAAACAAAAACTACTGGACGGATTTTAACGAAACTTGGTATAATTATTCTTCATACTCCTGGGCTGAGGGCTTAGACAAGATACCTTTCGATAATCGTAATCGCATCGCTAACATAAAAAATGTATGGTATTGACATAACCACTCGAAACGTCAAGCGATCGGTTATGTCAATACCATACATTTTTTATTTTAACGATGCGATTACGAAAATAGAAAGGCAGCTTGTCTAGACCCTCAGGTTATAGAATACTTTCCATTATGCTACAATCAATAGGAGCAGAGTAGTGAAGGGAAATTTTGGGAAAACAGGAGAAGTAACTCCATTTTTTTAGCTTCCATCGCGTGTGTAGCCTTAATGGTTAAAGTCACATAAAAATCATGTATGACGGAAATATTCTACATAAAATTGTCTAAAATACATCCCGCAACAGCATATATGTCTATCTTTTATGGTTGACTCACAGTAATCTATACATATAATAAGACAGTAAAAATATTTTGTCTGTACATTTAGTATTTTTGACTGAAATGGATAGAGGGGCACTTAAATAGATTATTAGAAAGCAAAAAAAAATTTTTGGAATTTTTTGTCTGTCTGTCTGTCTGTCTGTCTGTATGTTTGTTCACGTTTATCTCCGAAAGTACTGAACCGATTTGCTTGAAACTTTCACTATTTGCTTTGTTTTAACTCAGAATAATATCTAAACTTTGTTTCATCAAAATCGGTTCATTAAAAAAAAAGTTATCGTCATTTTAATGAACTCAAGGCATGATAATATTGCGAATTATAATGTACACCATTCTTACATAAGTTACATGGGAAATTTAAAATCTAAAGACAATTCATCATCATGATACAATACATACATAAGAGCCTGAGAAAGGACATAAGATAATTTTACCGACGGAAAACATACCCTTCCTGTGGGACATTCGAATATAACGCGGGCGAAGCCGCGGGCGGAAAGCTAGTCTATACTAATATTATAAAGCTGAAGAGTTTGTTTGTTTGTTTGAACGCGCCTATAATCTCTGGAACTCCTGGTTCGAATTGAAAAACTATTTTGTTATTGAATAGCCCATTAATCGGGGAAGGCTTTAGGCTACATAACATCACGCTGCGACTAATAGGAGCGAAGAAATAATGGAAAATGTGGAAAAAACGGTGAAAATTATTCATCTTTGAGGGCTTCCGTCGCGTGCGCTGCGAAAACGGTTCTAGATATCAAAAAAATATGTATGAAAGAATTATTCCTCTTAAAATGATCTAAAAAAATGTCCGCGACAGTATATGTCTATCTTTTAATGTAAACTCACTAAAATCGTTTTCATGGTGATCAAATTTGGATATGTCGCGTTGTCAAGATCGGGTACCAGCTGAGGTGGTTGTTTGCAAAAATAAATATGATGCTCAAAATAACTATTCCACGCGGACGAAGTCGCTGGCACAAATAAGTGTTTTTGAACGTGGCTTTGTGTACCTCGTTTGGCAACAAGACTCACGTAGAAATAATTTAATTAACTAAAATAATAGATTTTTAGCACCGTTCAGGATATGATATTATATAAATTAAATTGGCGCAATACGTTTATATTTGTTTAAGCGCAGAACAATAGCTCTCGTAAACATAATTGATAAACCACGGACAACTGAAGTTAATTAATCGTAATTAACACAAATTGTAAGAGGAAAAAGTCCGCTATAATAAACTTTGATAAAAAATGACATTTAAAACGATCAGCGAATTATCAAAGAAAAGAAAGCATAATGTTTTTTCATTATTTTACACAGATTTCGTGAGAAAGAGACCGCGACACTAGAATACAAACCCTGCTATTTTGCGGAGAAATAGGTAATCTAGGTAATGAAATGATTACAGTGAAATAACTGGGTAACGTGAATTTACATCTAATCGTATAGATGGCAACGTACATTGAGATTTAATCTGTTTATTTGTCAATATTACGCTAGAAATATTGTCATAAAATTCCGACTAAATGAATTAACCATAATTATATTGACAATATGGAGCTTTACACCTTTGCTAAACTTTTGCCGCAGAACGGAGCTTGATAAGTATTTTATTGCTGATATAATTAATGAAAGCGCTTAATAGATTTATCTTGTAATTAAAAATAAAAGCACATATTAATTCTTACCGCTATATCTGTATTTCTTTCTGTATCTAGTCCTAACTAGGGCATCGAAACCGACTTTTCGGCTAAACTACAATCGAAACTCGAATTTAAAAAAATGCAAGCAAACATTCTGATACAACTACAATTAGTATATAATTAAAAGGGAAATATAAACAATTAATATATTAAGCAGGTTTTATGGCAGTAAACCCATATTCGTAAAAGTAAGAAAACTATTGATCGGTACAAGGCTAGTAATAAAGTTTCTTTTTCTAAATGTACTTAGATTTGCAGAGATATTTTTTATTATTACTTTAAACATGAATTACACACCTATACACATACAAAGAGAGCAAGCAAATAAATTCTGATTTGAACAATAATAATGTTAAGTAGTATTATTGTTTCTACCTGGGAATATGAACGTAAAATAAATAATACTTTTGGCTCCCTAAAACAATGCAGTCTATTGGTAATACCCGGCGAAAAAACTACATTCCGGTAGATGGTATTAAATAAAATTATGGTATACATCACGATTGCAATTGCACGATTGAAACCAAACGATTTGACGACGAATTGATGGTACGACTTGAAGGATTTATACCAAATGCGACGTTGAAACAAATGCTACAACTTTTGTCGCTTAAACAGTTACAGATTGTTTTCATTAATTACGCCAGAAAACTATTTTTAGATAATTTTTGTTTTTAGATTTAGTTTGGATTAGATTTTTAAGCGTATCTAAACTAGAATTTCCTGCGATTATTTGAACCAGGTAAATACGGACTCGAATTTAGCCCTAACTTGATATAGTAATTGAAAGATAATAATTTTGTATTATTGTCTTTAACAAGATAATAGTAGCGACCACCACAACCTATGGTCGATCAAAGCCAGCAGCTCCGTTCAGCACTAGTGTTTTTGTGAGGCGGCATCTGAAAATAGTGAAATCTATATTTTTCGTATTAAACCTTAAACAGTCTAAAAGTCTTAAATATATTCTATAGGTATCACTAATAGTAAGTTAGAATTAGAGGTATGAATGCATCTGCGTTCTGCGTATTGTCGTAGGCTGTCATCAAGTTTTACTTAGACACGATTTGCATTATAACATCTGACCCAAGACTCTGTCGTTATTCTTGTTCGATATTTTGTGGTGAACGCACGTCTCAGGTCAGACATCCGTTTATAGTTGAAGGTATCTATATTTTATTCGTTATTATAATTGATACTTGATTATTATCTTTCATCACATCTGTCATCATAAGATGACTTTGACATAGGAATTACATATTTGTGAAAAAAAAATTCTGCCTGTATTTCGTATCATTATAGGTACGTTACAATACATAACTTGTTTGTCAATATTTCTAGAATCATACATTTTTGGAAAGCTAAAGTTATAATAGTTATATTTATTGAATTTGAATTGTTATAGCGATTTCCAAAGACATTTAACATTTGAATTTAATTATACAAATTTAAGCATTAATAAATAAAAATGATAACAAATTAGCCTTTGAAGATGTATAATTTGAACGATTTTCGCTTTTTCCGCGGCAAAAAGAAAATTAGTTCTGTAAAATCAGTCAATTATTCTAATTATTAAAACTACTTTTAATTGCAATAAATATGTAAGATTTCAAGATAATTTCAAGATAAGATAAATATCAAAGATTATTTATATATCTATATTTGTTGTTATTCATTCATTCAGATTCTAGTCAAGCGAAATTGTTTTTCTTTTATTAAAAAAGAAATTCGCTAAAGTCAGATACCTAGACATGTTTTATTTAATGTATTGCGAAAACAAATATTATTATGTTTTAATCCATCGATATTACCTTAATTCATTACTAATTTCTACTAATTACTTATAAAGTTGGTCAACTTGTTACACAGAAATTGCAGACGCACTGGAATCAGAATCTAGCTAGACTAGACTTAACTAGACTTAGCAATTACCCAGACTAGATGCAGAACATAGTCAGACTAGTAATAAGTGATATTTCCTCAGCTAAAAATTTATCACTGGTTTTATAACTATCAAATTATAAATTTTTTACTACTACATATTAATCGTATTTTAGTACCAGATTTTTCTATAGTACCTAAAGGGAAAAAATCCTTCGCTAGGACTCAGTGTAGCATAGTATAAAAATTAATTATCTTTCTTTATTGACTCGAACACTCACCCTTGGGTATGTATGTGTATTAGCTAAAACATGTTTAAAGTTAGGGAATCTGTATATAAAAGAAAATAGTCGTCTTCGGTAGGATTAAATATATATATATATATATATATATATATATATATATATATATAATATATATATATATATTATATATATATATATATATATATAATATATATATATATATATATATATATATATATATATATACGTATGATCTAATAGCAAACAAGAGAAAATGCGAATTACGTCACCATTATGTTCCCGGACGAACATAAACTGCTATTTTAAAACGAGCATATTATACAAAACTAATGAACTTTATCAAAGTTTGTACTATGAAACCAAAAATCAAGATTCGGGTTTAGTCCGAATGATACGTTGAATATTTTATATTGCTTTTAAAACAACTAGATACTTCACTAGATAATTAAATTTTATAAGGAAAAATGTCCCCACCATCAGTAGCTTCATTGGCTAATCTGTCTGCTTTATCATTCTCATAAATATTATAGTAACCAGGAGTCCATACTATATGTAGAAACCTGACGTGAACCACCATTCGAACGTGATCGGAATTAGACTTACCACTTTTCTATTTAGTTGTTATTAAAGATTACTTCAACTTTGGGAGGATACTATATTGTAGTGCAACTTAAATTTCTCAACAGATTGCCATTGATCAACAGATTGTAACAAAAATATTTTGGAATTATGTCTCACGAAACATGACACTTTAATGAATAAATAGCTACATGAATTTAAATCAAATAATCTATAAAAGCATTATAAAAAAATAATAAACGCCACCAAGCTCTTTCATGTAAAGAAAATAAATAAAACGACTTAATAGAGCTATTAAAATTCATTACACTCGTACATATTACGCTTGTCTATCGATAAATTTTGTTACAATAGAAAATATTTTTTTTCCTATTGCATACAATATTTATAACTTTCATGTGTGTTAGTTCGTACATTACTATAAAACATTAAACATATATGAAGCTTATTCGAAATGATACTTTTGTCTGTAAAACAGTTCTTTAAACGTTAAGGTATAAGTATGCTGATCGTGTTACTTCGTTTCTATATTTTTTTCGTAATTAACAAACAGTACAGTTACATTGCGACTTAATTAAGATTGAATGTGACAATTATTTTTATAAAGCAACAATGCATCTTCACTATCTGTTAGTTTTGAACAAAATTTGATAGTAATGAAGATACAAAATCCGGATGCAGTTCTCAATAACATTCTTTCATGGGAAAATGCTTGACTGCAATCTTATGTATTGCTTTAAGGAGTTCTAATTATAATGACATTCAGAGCAAGCCATCCTTTCTAAAACTGTCAATAAATCATAATCCAGTGGACTAAATCGTGACCAGGCTTGTCCTGTCCTGGCTTAGCTTGGCTAAACCATTTAGGTATCTGGAACGGCGATTTTGCAAGATTTATCCTAAGTTGTAGTGTTACAATAATATTCAATTATTAACAATTAGTGTGAACTATTATTATTCCGATAGTTGCTCCTGCGTTTAATCTGAGCGTAGAACTTCGACTAACTTTCGCTGGACGGTTAGATTAAGGTCTGATATAGAAGGGGTTCGACACGGTTGATAATATCCTGGAGATTGCTCTCTCTGTAGCCTTTATCAGCGGTAATTTATCTTTCCCGGGCAGCAGTTTACGAATTTGTCTTTTTTTTACATAACTTCCAGGTATTTAAACATATTTATTGTAAACTAGCGGTCCCGACAGATTTCGTCCTGTCAAAAAAAATGTAGTGGCACTTTTTTGTTCCTACTTATTTTATAGATAATTATCGCATAGCCAATCAAATTGCAAAAAAGGTCCAAACGAACTATTACATTTTGTGACTATTCAAGTTTGGAACGTGATATTAAATCCTCCAACGATGTATTCTGTGCTCCAACGCACACACGCACACTGTTTTGACCTCAAATGACTGTACATTTTAGTTAGAAAACGTTTGTATGGGAATGAAGGGCTATTTTAGGATTTTTCTGATAATTATTCGTAAAAACCATCCTTGAACTTCAACGAACATTTTAAAAAAACAATTGGCTTAATTGGTCCAGGCGTTGCTGAATTATGCGCTTACCAACACATTTTGTGATTCATTTTTATATATAAGATAACTTAAAAAAAAGGAATTCTAAGAACATTTCTATTTCTGACAGCATATTCAGTAAAAAGAAGAAGAAAAGAACGTACAGAAGCAAAATATCACGACGTGCGATGGAAGAGCTAGTTCAAGGTCGACATGTAAAGTCTGAGGTCTAAGAATTTAATATGAGACCCATTTTATTGAAATATCGTCAGTATAACTAAAAAAGAAATAAAGTGTGAAATATCAAATTTCGTATCCAGAATTATCAAGTAATGGCTTTTAATACATGTAAACCATAGAGTATGCAATGTCGTCATAGCAATATTCGTAGGTCTTATATTGTCAGAATATTGTAAGATATTCAACCTTAGAATGGTGGATTGTATGTTGCTCCTAAAAACTGAACAAGTTTTTAGTTTGAAATTAGATTTTAGTTATGAAATTAGATTTTAAAGTTAAGCGTGACTCAGTTTGCTGGGTCAATTGGTTTAAGTATATACGTGCATATTGCTATAATATTACTAAAAGTTTATTAAAACTAAATATATTTTTTAAAATAATGTAAGATCTGATTGTAATTATCTAAGTAGGTTAGGAGATAAAGTAAATCGACATAATTTCCACATATACTTAATTTGAATGACCTCTAATTACTATCAATAATACAAAACAAACTGAAACCTCTGTTATTGAGTATATGGTAATAATTATTTATGTTAAGTAATAATTGGTTATGAAAAAGTAAAGTATCTTCTATTGAAACAAGTCTTCGTCCGTAACACAGATTGGTTAGTAACTGATTAAGATTGCAGTCGGAATGGATTGAGCTTGTCTCAAATATCCTGTTTGTATCTGAATTCGAAAAATTGTAAGAAGTCTAAATTTTGATAGCACGCGGTTGAATGTGCGATGATACGGTGGATAAATTCATCTAAGAATTAAATCAATTATGTTGTAAATAGGACTGAATCGTCATCGTGTTACAAACTATACAAGTAATTAATTACATTGTTAATTTGAATTACATAATGTGAATTTGCTTAAACTTGTAAAAGAAGTTGAGTACAGACTATTCATCTGAGACCAGCTTTAAATTGATGACTCTGTAAAAATAGCTAATGCTGGTTTTCTTGCTGGTTCTTTCCAGTGCAATGGTGTAGCATCTTTGACGTGCAAAAGTAAAGGCATAAATCCTATTTAAAGAAAATATTTTTGATGTTAATTGTAATTGTGGGTAAACTTTTCTTGAGTTATAATTAGAGATCGGATAGTCGAATGCATATTTACCTAAAGTTAATTTTTGGCTCACAAATTATGGAAGCGGCTTTTTAAAATACATTTTGTTAAATAAAAATCCCGGGAAAATACGGGACTGCAAATTTAACGTAGTGATATTGTTTGAAAATTACTAAATTAGCACGTGGTATTTACTTTCAAAAGACCGAGACTCCGGGTTCATTTATACAATGTTCTACAGTATCGGAATCCCGGGATTTTTATTTATGGAAATAAAATAAAAGACAGTTCCATACTTTGTCAAAAACTAAATTAGGTAAATAAATAAACACCCGGCTATCCAGTTCCGCAATCCCGGGATTTTTATTTAACAAAACAATAAAAAGCCGTTTCCATACTTTGTCTTAAACTAACTTTAGGTAAATATGCATCGATTATCCGATCTCTAGTTATCCCAACTAATATTATAAATGCGAAAGTGTGTTTGTTTGTTTGTTTGTTTGTTACCTCTTCACGCTTAAACTATTGGACCGATTTCAAAAATTCTTTCACCTTTGGAAAGCTACATTCTCCCGAGTAACATAGGCTACTTTTTATCCCGGAAAAATCGACAGATCCACGGGATGCGCAATAAAGGCTTCGCTCAAAAACTACTGCACAGATTTTTATGCGGTTTTCATCAATAGATAGAGTGATTCTTGAGGAGTTTTGCGGCATTTTTTATCTCGGAAAAACGGATAGTCCCACGGGAAGCGCGATAAAATCTTCGCACCATAAACCGACTTCCGCGTATATGTAGCCGTGGGCAAAAAGCTATGACCCTTAACCCTCTATACACCCAATCCCGAAATCCACGCGGGCGAAGCCGCGGGCAGAAAGCTAGTAATTAATATAATTGCCATTTTTATCGCTAGCGAGTACTATAAAAGTTATTAGTTATTGCATTACATTGACTTTTTAACGTCATTTGTATACAGTTACATTGTCATCAATGATCCAGTTGTTTAGATACGTTGAAAAGAGTTATAAATAACACGCAAACTTTTAGCCGTCAGTAATTTTGTGAAAACATATTTTGTTGCCTTATGAATTGTGTTATTGTTTGTATACACCACCATCAGGGTGTGTAAAAGTTTTATATAGTCTTCGTAGGCGAGTGGTTATTACACCGGTTTGAAGGTATCACTATTTCTGAAGTCACGGGTTCGAGTCCCTGTAGAGGCAGATGTTTGTGTGATGAATTCGAACATTTGTACCTTAGTCATGGTTGTTAATAAATATTTCTATCAAAAATTTTTGTAAATGTTAGCCCCTTCCACCCCGCTATTCGGGGTACAGTATAAGACGGGCTTGTTCGTTGGATGCTACCTAGATCTAGAAAAGGCCCAATAGCCTGGAGACGAATTTTTGAAACAATAGTAAGCCAATTCGCATTCGAAATCGTGAGATTCGTATACGAATTACCGAATTTACTATTTCTGAACTTTCATTTCGTGCGTTGTGCAACGAGTGGTTCAACCCACTCGTTTTTGATTTCTACTAGTAGAATATCCAACGCTAAAGTGACCTTGACAGTGATCCGTTTCACGTGTGGGTTTTTGTTTTTGTTGTTGTGATTGTGAATTTTTCTGCGTGAAACGGAATTTAATTAAGAATTTGTTTTTAATGACAACACTGAATTCGAGTGATTCAAAAATAAAAAAAATGAAAGCAGTAGAAAATAATTACGCGCACGATTTGTATTCGTATTCGAATTCCAAATTCACGTCTAATGATTCAAAAATACGTCTCCTGATATGCTTGTAGGCATGCCCGCATCATATTCAAAGGCAAAGGTTCCTTTGCCACTATGGAATAAGTGGGTAAGAGGGGCTTATTATGTAGGGTGATAGACACAGACACCGTTGAGTAGTCGGTTTGTGCCGTCGGTGGTCGCCGCCTGGTTCACGCCTATGGATAGATCATAAATGTTTGTTTTATCTGATGTTATAATATTTGTCTAATGTATATATTGTATGTATATATATTTATCTGAAGTTAATTTTGAATACCGGAGTATTATCATTATGGTGATCAAGTTGGCTAATCTTCCTAAACGCGTCTAGCTGTCACATATTTTTTAATATTTGAATGTTGTGTGCTCTTATTTTGTTATTAATAGTGTTCTAGTCGGCTCCCAAATTGCCGATTCATTTATTTCTATTAAATACTTTAATACATAAGCTTCATTATGCTTACTAACATTACTAATAATAAGATTTTTATTCTACCTGTCTACAAGAAATCTTGAGGTATAAAAGTTAAATTATACGACTTTAAGCTGATTAAAATGCAACCAGCTGTACGAGCATCCACTTTTCGTTCGATATACATATATCGATTGACGAAAGCGTCTATCCTTGTCACTCCTTAAGAATATCTGTCAAATTCACCGTTTTTTTTATCGACAGTTCCGTGTTCGTATTCCCTCCCCTACAGAAAAAAAGTTATTGCCATGTACAAATAATAATTGCCCTTCTACTTTTTTATAGTTTTCGTGCGTGATAGTAAAGACAAAGATATTAAGATATTTCATAACGAAATATAAATTAACACCAAACATATAATATAATATAAAAAAAATAAGAATAGTCAATATGAGTTAAGGAAAACTGAGTAATACTCAAAATTTAATATAATATCTAGTTAGCATAGTTCGATTGCGCAAACAAAAATATCTGTTTGCCTAATAGGATGTTTGAATAATATTCTGGTTTGTCAGTCGAGGTTATCGTTTTACATCAAATAAGATGAACTTGACATCTCTGTAGCAACCATGTGTTTACGTTTGTTTGCAGTCGATATCGAAAAAGTAAATTTTGGAAAATTTTTATAAGCCCTTCGAGTTCTATTTGTAGAAGAAACACATAACACAGTTCGTACTTTATGACTTTAATTCAAGACGTATAAAAACTATTCATTTTTTATTTTATTTTAACCCTACAATACAATTTTGATTAGTCTTTAATCTCACAATTAGTTTATACAAATATAAAAAATATTTCCTTTTTTTTCTTCTGTAGTTTGTATTTTATTGGCTGAATATATATGATAACATTTTTATTGATAACAAATTATATTATTAGTTAGTTTGATATATGTTGACATGTGAGTTAATGTTTTAAAAAGTTTGCGCTCTAATTTATTAAATAAATAATAAAATAATATGACACAAGCATAAATCTTAATAATTTGTATAAAAATCGGCCCTATCATTTATTTAAACGCAACGTAAATTACTGGGTACTATGACTTTACATTAATTCGTCATCATCATCATTAATTTCAAGCTAAATCTGTTCTACTAAATCTAATCTGTTTCTTTGTCAATATTAATTTAGAAAAAAACTGGAATAAACACGGAATTAATGAATTTACCATTTATTTACAATTAATAAAAAATAAGACATAGTTCAATAATAAATATTGAATCAATACTATTTAATTTTTATTGTCGTTAGTAATAGTCGAGAAAAGTGTTAAAAGGAATTAAATATAAAATATGTATCTATAACCTTAAGAGTTAAGGTAGATATTTAGATAGGTAGATAAAATATGTCCCTAAGATCTACATCATTCAAATTTCCGCATTCTTCGGCGATACTGATACGCTAGCCAAGGTAAGTGCCCTGGGTACCTATACATCTCCACTAGTAGTACGCATAACTTTTTAAAAAATCTTAATAATAAGCAGATAAATGGCAAGGGATTAAAATCGCCAAAGTACACGTGGTTCATACTAGATCGCAGCAAACTGCAACTATCACACTAAAGTTCGATTTTTAATTCGAATCAGTAAAATGACATTTCCAGTGTCATGTGTCACAAATCATATTATTTAATATGGTATGTATTACATATTTACAATAAAAAATCGCTTTGATACCTAATAAAATAAAGCATGACTAAATGTCTAAATCTATTGATTGCCGAACATCACTATTGTAGTGGGTTGTAGTGGGTCACCCTTTTTTGTATCAGTGACAGTTGCACTTGTCATTTTACTGACTCGAATTAAAAATCGTAGTTTAACACAGTGTATGTTGCCAACATGGAATAAGTCCCATGTAATGCCTATGATTTTACAGTACCTATAATTTTACCCACTATTTTGTGTCGGAACTAGCTCAAATAGAGCCAGACGACCCTGATAAACACTCTCCCTCCGATATTGCAAATGAAGTAAAGTGGTAACCTTATTGCAAGGAGATGTACTGTCAAAATTTTTTAGCTCCGGCCATAACTGCAGTAAGAATTTTACAAAATTTGTTGCGTAAGCAAATGATTTGAATCAATCCAAATCAATATTCTAAAAATAATACGAACCAAAAACTTACACAACAAAAAAAAATGGCTTTTCATTAAAAATATTCGATGGCAAGTGATAACCATCGAGTATGGACATTTGTTTATCTAAAATCAATTCAGTAACTCATTACTTCCATTGTAGCCTCCCCCGAGGAGGGCTCCCCTGTATCGGCGGGGGAGCGGAGGCTGGGGGTTCCCGGAAGTAGCTTGGTGTTTCCGGGGGCTCCCTTACATGCCTGAGGAAGGCCATCCCTGAGGTTTTTAGTGGGTAGGCCTCCCCCTTCTGGGGAGGAGAGCCCCACATAACCGCCGGATCGCCACAGCTAGGGTATGCAACTTAATTAATTTTCCTCAGGGGAACAGAAAAAAAATACACACATTCTAACGAAACGATCGTGAATATAATTTGTTACTTTGACAGTTTCTTACAATAATTTTTATTCCATGAATTTGAACGAAATATTAACTGATGTTAATGATTTCACAGCCATGTCGCAGCTGATCTTCTGGGTAGTATTGATGCTGGCGACGGTCGCGTCAGCCGACTTCCTTTCCAAAATTGTAGACGAAGTCAAGAAGGAGGCTGTGGGTGTCAAGAAACCGGTGTTGGAGACTGTCGTTACCGTGGGGAACAGTCAGTGTATGTAGCTCTCTATAAATTGACAAACAGGATCTTGTTATATTGTACGATGGAAAATCTCTTGTCGTTCATTTCTCATTATGACTTACAGATATTACTCGTATATGTCCCCACCTCGACCTTTAGCTTACTTTAATTAAAATAGATGATTTTAGGTGGAAACAGTTTTTCTTCCTGAAAAATCACGCTATACCTATATACCTATATTTATACACGCAGATTAAAGTTATCATCATTTCTGATTCAAGAATGTATTCAAATTTGTTTAGTTTTGTAGGAATAAGCAGAGGACTACGAAATGTTAATGTTGTCGTCTATTTGTTCTTATTTTGTATTCTAACTCTACAAGCGGATTTGAGTATAGCGCGACAACAATACATTTTATAATTTTCTTTTTATCTGTCATAGCATGACGTTTCGCTGAATCAGTGAGAGTTTAAATTACCACTTCAAAATTGACTTCCATTCATCGGATATAAGCCTTACGTCAGTCATGTTTACTCGCCTAGATTATAACAACACCACACTATCTGTCATCTGATAAAACAAATCAACGCAATACAACGCTTGTATGGCGATTTCCAGAACTACAAACTATTATACTACCGAAAATGAGACAACTCCGTCAAATAGTTTGCACGTTATGGACTTTTAAACAGTGGCTACATTTTCTGCACTCCCTATAAGATTCTTCTCAGGAGCAAAATGGTTATCTCGCCATAAGTTCGCCATGGGAATATTGGATAAAGTATCATTCGTTCATATTCAAATTAGTTTTGTTAGAACGAATTATTTAGGAATGATTCACTAATTTAGAAACATTTCTATGTATTGCAAACTGTAGAACTTCTTTTAATTGTCATTGTTATTAAATTGACTAAATTAGTTCCAACTATGGTATAATAGTAAAAGGAACTACTCTAGTTAAAAAAATCTGAAACAAATACGGAACTGTATGAACACAGTAAGAACAGTTTAAAGCTTGCTTTTGAGAAATCTTTTCAGTCGTTTATTTTAGTATGTAAATAATTGACATTTACAACCTGCTGCTGTACAGGTGAAAATGTGAAGAAGCTTTTTGGGCTGCAATATGATCAGCTGAACACTAAAGAGCGCGAACCTGATATCAACAAACTGTCACTCAAATACGTTACATTGTAAGTATTCTTTTATGTCACACTAACTGCCTGCCCGTGGTCTCTTACAGAGGATATTAGTCCTGTGCTCCGCTCCTATTAGTCATAACTAATAGGAGCGGAGCAAAGTCTATTTGTCATCTACATACAAAGTCAACGGTGGACTTGTACGTTATTCCAGAGGTCTTTATTTGATTTGTTCCTTACAGATAACATAAGTAGATAGTGGCATTTACTCGATGCCGCTATCTACTTATGTATTCCATGTTTATGATTATAAAGGATGGAAGAGCAAATATTTTTTTAATATACATTCCTTTGATTATTACATGTAATAATCAAGACAGATTCTTACAGATTATGTGAATGATGAAATGTATCATTCACATAATCTGTAAGAAAACTACATAGCCTGAACTGGCAGGTCTCTCAACGTGTCAATCAACATCAACGACGTATCGCGCCTGCTGCCCAAGTCGCCCAGCTTCAACAACGAGCAGTTCGTGATATTCGTTCATGGGTTCACTGACGACCCCACGCAGAATTCCTTCGCTACTATCAACAAGGGTTTTATGAGCAGGGGTAAGTGTAGGTACTGACAAAGCTACATGTTTACTGGATTTTGTATTTTTAATAGTATATGATACAGACATGGGCAAATTGAGATCTATTTAACTTATCAAGTTTAAATTAGCTAGCTTTATGTCTATACACGTTTAAACTTAATATGTTTAGGTAGTAGATAAACATATAAGCTATGTTAGTAATTATAGTTAACTTCTGTGCCAGTGGGGTTTGGTCCGGCATTGATTGCGGCAATGCTGGCGGACGAGGGAGGTTGGAGAGCTGTGGCTTCCTTCTGTAAAGCAGTGATGCTCCAGAAGGAGGCCGCCGAGCAGGGTCGGGAGATGGGCGATCCCGCTCGAAGGAGGCGGCGCCGGGCTCGGTAGCACAGCCGCGGCGCAGCCGCAGGCCGCCGGCAGGCGCGAGGAAATCGCGCCCGCGGTTACGGCGACCCGGGAGGGACGACGCCCCTTCCGTGGCCGAGGGGCGTCGTCGGTGGTGGAGATCGGGGGAGGTATTGTAGCCTCCCGAGGAGGGCTCCCCTGTATCGGCGGGAGAGCAGAGGCTGGGGTTCCCGAAAGTTGCTTGGCGTTCCCGAGGGTTCCCCATGTCTGAGGAAGGCCATCCCTGAGGTTTTTAGTGGGTAGACCTCCCCCTTCTGGGGAGGAGAGCCCCACTTAACCGCCGGCTGGCCACAGCCGGGGTATGCAACTTAAAGCATTTTCCTCAGGGGGAACAAAAAAAAACAAAAGTGAGGTTTGGTATTTTTCCCTTAGAATCAATTGTTCACCACTCCGCTCAGTTGGAAGTCCTTTTAAAACTAACATTATGACGCGACATTAGCGGCTACATACTCACATTGAAGTTGGTCTGGATTGAGCTCCTTCTCAGCGGTGGTGTAGTTTGGTCGGACAGGTACCGTGGTTAGCGACACGTCCCGCAATTAAGGAAAAACCTATTTAAGTTTATTAGTTATTCACTGTCCGTTTGAAAACGGTTTACAAATTGAAGTGTTACACGTAAGTACGAGTACATCGAATTATCACTGCCGTTATATATACTTATATGTTAACCTGCGGTACAAGTTTATGTATTCTAATATAAATGGAACGACAAATGTTTCTATTACACACAACAATCATATGGAGTTAGTAACAGCATTCTGCTGCATACTTATTGATTCTATTCACATATAGGAATATTCTTCCTATATGCCTGTATAAAAGAAACGTTATTTTCATATCTACATTCTATTCACATATAGGGGAATTCCACCTATTTGTATATACAAGGGAAAACTACATCCCCTTAAGGACCTCCACCATTTTACCCCTCACAGTCCTTCCTAAGCCACGATTACTATCAGATTAATAACATATTTCTTTCTTATAGTCTCAATCACTTTTACTTTACGGTCAAGTTCTCATAGTATAACACAGATAACTCATCTCCTTACTCCTGTCGTTAATGTTATTGCTTCGAAACAACTTATAATGATATCGCGATCAAAAAATACTCTACGTTCTCTCTATCCCAAAACATGTACAAAAGGCCCTTACAGACAATAAGAAATTAAAGAAATGTTTATTTTATTCTACTATTTTATTATTTAGAATTAAAGTCTTTCGCCACATTGTAAAAATATAAGTCAACATTGAACGAGTTAAAAATATACAATTATAAAAACAAGTAATATGTACTGAGTCTTAAGTTACATATAATATTGAAAACTAAATAAATCAACCACTATTCAATTATTTTCTTATTTTAGAACACTATTCAAGTGACACATTGCGAAACTAAGCACGTGAGACTACTTTATTAATCGTTCGTCGATCGTCGATCATGTGTGCAGTCAGCAACACGACATGCTCTGCATGTACACTCCGGAAACGATCGCTCTTAAAGGAGACATAAGTACTGTCTCAAGGTCAAAATGAATCTTCTAATGCGTTGTTGTGTGTACGTAAAACAAAGTTGTGGTATAAACTTATTTAATAACTCGAGAACGGCGCCGGCGGAACCAACGGAAAATTTTTGTTGAATATGTCATTGCCAAGAATACCAGAATAACTTTTTACATATTAGAAAAAAGCAAGAAAAATACAGAGTAGATACTTTTTTTTTATTTTAATATAATAATATGAAATAATAGTTTTGCCATCTTCTGCAGTTGACAGCCCACGTTTTTGACAGTTACGAAGTTCGTCTGGTTAGTATGAAATGAACAATAATAACATGATTAAAAAATATAAAATGCAAATGCAATGGAATTTGTAGTTGCGTTGCGGAAATATTGCAAACTCGAAACACGTAACGATATCGTTATTTTAAACATAATTTAACAGTTGTCGCTCTTTAATTATATACTGATCGTTACGGTTCATTTCTGAATGCATTATTATATTAAATGAATTTAAAATACATAATTTAAATATTTTAAATCTGAAGACTACTTACTAACACTTCTACTATTTTCGAGTTATATTACGACTTTTTAAGTAGATTATAGTAAATTCTATTCGATAGCCTGTATTAAGTTCCGTGTTCCACTTATAACCTTAATGATATCTGTACCATATAAGTGAGCGATTAAGTTGCGCAAGGCAGTTATGTTGTCGGATTATTATTACCTACTTACTTAGATCCTTTAGATGTTTTCGCGTCGGTGGTGACTCACGTCGAATCGCCGAGACTAAAAGCATGGAATAAGAATTCTAAGCTAAAAACTAAAATTGAATAAGTGAAATAACAATAGCTAATTGTTGAAAATTCTAGCAAAATTTACTTGCAACTTACCTACGAAATTGTAATTTTTTATTTTTATGACAGAATCAATCTAGCAGATTAGTGCTATTGTCTATTATTATGTTAATTCTTGCTTTACTTTGGATTAGCCTTGTTAACTGGCTCGGTTTGAGATTGTTTTTATTTGCTATTACCAAATTACAGTTACTGAGACAACGATTATTTAACCTGAACATAGAAACATTGCGACGAGTGAGTTTGAAAAACGCCCAAGTACTCTCTTATATGATTAGTTAATAAACAATAAGTACTTAGAAAGTTCGTAATATTTCATCAAATTTTCTTGATGATTGACTGCAGTAATTCTTTTTGTTTTCTCCAGTTTCTCATTCTGGTATAGGAATTCCTCTGGAAGCCTTTTTTTTTTTTTTTTTTTTGTTCCCCTGAGGAAAATGCATTAAATTGCATACCCCGGCTGTGGCGAGCCGGGGTTATGTGGGGCTCTCCTCCCCAGAAGGGGGAGGCCTACCCATTAAAAACAAGCCTTAATGAGTCATTTCTTTCCGATTCTATAAGCAAAATTTTTTCTTATTAAATCAAATATTTTGTATTTATAAGAAATTATCATATTCTTCATTATTTAAATATATCAAATAGTTTTGTGTATGTGATTGCAGGATCGTGTAATTTCATCGTCAGGTCTTTCATCAATTCTGACTGTGTCAGTATATTCATTTGTTCACGGAAACCGTATTAATATAAAAGTTCTAATTCTAAGTTGAATTAAATTGCGGTGTATGTTTGTTTACTCCAATAAACAAAGCATTTGCACGTTAACGTCTCAAGTGGGACCGGTCGGGAGGATGACTCAAGCGGTCATGCGAGCCTAGTGATGAGAAGTGATGCAAAAAGGTCGTGTCGTGTAACTTTATCAAACTAATGTATTATTAATTTAAACTTTGAGTTAACGTAGTCATACATTTTTTATTAATTAGATTTTTACATTCATTGACATTAGTGATGCAACGGAAGTGTCTTAGCGGAACCAGAAACGGAAACAAATGTCTATAGTAATTTTTAGCAGAAACGGAAGTGTAAATATGAAAAAGAAAGCAAATTTACAAATATATATATTTTTTAAAGTATCAAATACACCAAATCTGGATTAGAAATTGATATATTAGAAATCTACTAACAAACAATATTGCAACTTTACAACTGAACATTTTATTAAAATTTAGTAGTGCCAAGTTATATTTTATAAAAAGTAATTTGGCCGCTTTTGCACCTAACAATGTGTCCAGCGATTCGCACGCGCCTCGCGCCGCGCATTCGTAACTCTCAGCCGTCGTCGGTTGTTAAAATTGCGGAAACAGAAGCAGAAACGGATGTTGAAAAGCGCGCGGCACTTCCGCACTTGCGGAAACCTTTTTTTACCTTTACTTTTTTGTTTCTTTTTTGGAACATGTTAATTTTGCCATAGGTTACTGTAGCCTAATATATAATAATAAAATTTGTAATCAAGAGCGAGACCTAGGGGGTCTCGCTCTTCTTCACTTCTCCACAGGCTTCTACTGAAGCTTACTGGGAGGATCTCAGAAAATTTGTATGTACAATTAAATATAAGGCTTAAGAAATAAAGAATTTAAATTTGAATTTGGAAACAGAACCAGAGATCCGTTGTATCACTAATTAACATATTTTAAATAAATCTAATCAAAATGTTTTCGAAGGTTTAAAACATCGCAATTATTTATTTTGTTCATGGTTCTATGACCCTTGGTAGGGATCACTACAAAATTTTTGGGATAAAAATTACTCTAAGTTCTTTTTTTGGACCTTACTCTCTATGCCAAGTTTCATCATAATCTAATCAGTTATTTAAGCGTGAAGAGTTAACAGCTGAGTTATTTCGTATCAAGACAAGAAAATCACCGGTAATTCAATCAATCCCATCAGCGTATTAATTTAAAAAGAATAGGATGGTAAAATTTAAAGTATTACTTAAGTGATATGTAACCCGGTAAAAATGACTGAATCAATTTTTACGTAAATCTGTGTTCGGATACTCTCAGACCTGGTGCAGAGTATAGTACAATATTTACCATATGAAAATATAACTATTTCAAGAAAATCCAGGATAAACTGATCAAAGAAGGCAGAATGCTAGTATTGATTAGTTATTAGTTTAAATTGCAGTTGTGGGTTGCACTGAGAGTGATTTGTTCACTTCAGTGACTGGAATATGACTCTAAAAATGTAATAAAACAATCCAGTTACTCCACGACATCTTTAGATTCACATCACTAACACAATGGCTCCGATCAGGCAAATTGTTTACGGAAAATAAGAATACTTGATGCTTAATGTCTGTCATGTTTCAAATAGGATGAACGGCAAAGTATTATCTAAAATAGCAACTTGTTTCATGAAACATGATAATAGAATTAACATTATCGTCTATTTCAAACAGATGTCTATAATGTGACGATTTTCTCTTGTTCTACTTACATAAATGTTATATAAAATGTTGTTCTGTATGCCTAATAAACCATTTTAAATTATATATTTTTTTATTAGATACACATAAATACATAGCAAAAATTTTAAAGTCAAGAGGTTTAAATTCTCTGCTTATTTCCTAGTAAACTGGTCAACGCGGTTTGCGGTTTCTAACACAGGTGTAGTGCGGTAGTAACATCTTTACATAGTATAAAATAAAGTCGCTATCTGTTTGCGCAAACCTTTGAAACTCTTTAATGGATTTTAACATAATTTTCAGCATTAGATAGATGAGAATTCAGCATATGATTCAAGAGAAAGGTATGTATAACACTTGCATATAATAGTAGAGAAGAGGTTCAAATGTGAAGAAGAAATAAATTACACATAAAAACTGGCCAGTGCGAGTCAGACTCACTCACGTAGTGGTTCCGTACCACTATGCAACCAAGTTTTCACAGTATAGCTCTTATAGTTACGGAAAAAAGTGGCTGTGACATACGGACGGACAGACGGATGAACGGACAGACACGATGAATCCATAAGGGTTCCGTTTTTTTCCATTCGGCTACGGAACCCCAAAAATGGTCAATCCCAATGCTTACTACATCGCATTATAGCTACATATATGGTCTATACTTTTTTTATTTAATTCCGAATTTGAGTTGCGAATTTGAGTAAGCGTTTGACAACGATCTCACCTGATGTTAAGTGAAGATATTGCCTAAGGTGGAACACGCAAATTCAAATAGTGCCTATTTACTCTTGCCTTGAAAATCCCTATATTATAGGTATCGGGGAACAAAGATGCAAACCGAGAGGTACGAAGAGGTGGAATATCGACCACATACGGATGGAGTCCCTGGCCGCATCTCGTCGTCCGATGGTGAAGGGTGCAGGCGGAATCAATTCATGCAATTCTTGAGCACACTCCCCGAAATGTAACCTGTAGAAAACGCACAGATACGCGACTTGGCGGCGATGTTCGAGGCTCTGGAGAGTTTTGGTTGTTAATGCCTCTTAGATCTGAAATCCTCTTAGATAACTTGCTTCTTAGATCGCGTGTCCGGAGCTTTGCGGTTTCTGGCAGCAGCTCAGGCATCATAAGTTGACTGCTTGACAGCTTCAGCTTTTGAGCAATTAGCGCCAAACCAGGACTGTGACCTATGGGCCAGATCGATCAGAAAATGGGATATAATATTCTATCGCTTGACCGATGATCTCGGCAATAGTGGACGCGCAGTTCGACGGGTCGCCAGAAGAGAAGCACATTGGCAGCCAAGGATATGATGATAGGAAGTGTCGCATCTCATCCCAATCTGCTGACTTGTATCGCCACACCCGTCTAGTGCCTCATCGCGTACATAGAAACAAACTCCTGCTTTTGATCGAAACGTGTGCTCCAGGATATAGCCTGGGTAGTTAAGATATTATATATCGGCAGGGGTTGTAATTTGCGTCTCCGTGAGAAAGAGCAGATGCGGCTTTGCTGTCTCAATGTAGTGGTGGACTGGATTGATATTAGAGTGCAAGCCTCGGATATTAGTCAGGTGCACTTTTAATGAGAGGTTGTGCATCCGCTGTTTAATCTCATCTTCTTATTTTTAATGTATTCGACTCTGGGATTATGCGCGCCATGGCGGAGCAGCCTTTCACGGATGGTTAATCTGCAATCGGACTCCCAACTATCGGCGGGCGGCCAGCGGAAAACCGTTGCTCCGGATCCCGCTACTCTCCAGAACTAGGCACCGCGCGCGGCAACACTGCAAGTCTGTGTACAGTACACCAGCAGGTGCAACTGCATAGACCCACTCCCTGTTGGCTACTCAGAGTCCACAGGATGGAACACGCGAACGATTGGCATCCCGACTTAACTCTAAGGGTGGTGACCAGCTACGGCCGAGCACCACCCGGGAGTCACGTGTATGGTCTCGAGGGTAAAACCTACGGACGCGAGCAACATTTAACCCCCAAAAATACTTTCTTAGTTACTCCATACTTAAATAGTTGTATTAAGTATTAGTATTTAAGAAGACTAGACACCCGCCCCTTAAACTAAACAATTGTCATGAAAAGTCAACATTACAATTAAGTTAAATCCTATTTATGATACAGCAAGGTCTAATTTCACTATCTTAATATGTGAATGATACATTATATTTCTAAATACAATTTAACCCTGAGATTATCCCATTTTTAGGTGAATACAACATACTAGCGCTGGACGGCAGTCCCCTGATCAGGTGGTTGTATTTGCGCTCTACCACATACGTGCGGTTCATGGGAGAGAAACTGGGCACCATCCTCGCGCAACTGGTGAAGGGTGAGCTTATTCTTGCTTGCTATATATACACAAAACCTGGGATCTATAATAAAATATATCATAACAATTAAGATAGTGTAGAATCATTTCCTTAGATATAGAGCTAATATCATCATCGCTTACCGTTTACAGTAGGGCTTAGGTGACTCAAAGTCACCCACAAGATAACGGATAGGTATTCTGTGCGTGATAACAGAATCGATTGATTCCGCGGTTATCGACATAGTCCAAAGAATTGGAAATTTTAAGAGGCAGTAACCAAACACAATGCTTACAGGACTGTTAGCCGTAGGTGCGAATAGATCATCAAGTAGAAGATATATGACGGGAACCACACGGTTGCCATAAAATTGTTGATTCATCTTATGGGGGATTTCCTCCATAAGATGGATCTAAAAGAGTTATTTTAGAAACTCCTTCAAATCACAGTGTTTTAATGGACATTTTTAAGACTATTAAGTGATTTAATTCCCTTAACAGCAAAACGTAATTAAAAAGAAATTATATGTCAAAATGTGCATTGTTTTTAATTTTATTTTCTAAATAACAGTTTTTTTAATATGCTTTTCAGATGGTCTTCCTCCTGCCAACATCCACATCATCGGTCACAGTCTCGGAGCCCACATCTCGGGCTTTACTGGCAAGCGGTTCACAGCCCTGACTGGGAAGAAGGTGGGACGCATCACCGGGTTGGACCCTGCCGGCCCTTGCTTTGCACAGCTCGACTCCTCACTTCGTATCAACTCCACTGACGGTGACTTCGTCGATGCTATACACACTAATGGCGGTGTAGCCGGCATGAAGGAAGCAGTCGGTAAGTCTATTTGATTTTTTACATTCACTGTCAAATCTACTCCGCAGCTGTACTTATTTATCATTTGCGTTATCATTTCCTAATTTATTTGGGATAAAAAATAATACGATTGCCCTCTCCTGAGGGACAGTCGCACTCACTAAAAACCACGGGGTCATTAGGATGAAGGCTTAGACTGTGTTTGGTCGGTAGAGGGTCAATCTAAGTATGTTCCTCCTTTACCTATTATATACGCCGTCAGCATTAGTTTTCGCATTGTTGTATTCCATTTCGATTCGAAGAGCAGCAAAATTCTTGGGTAACCAGAGTTTACACCTATGTCTGTCACAACATACACTGTGTTTTTTAGAGATTGTAGATTGGTTACGAATCTCAGAAAAAAACGTGGCTGTAGCTTGCATATTTACATATGTAACTAAACATAAGATAATATATATGTTTTAGTATATCACAAAGTAGAATAATATAGATATATGAGAGAACTGTATTAAATATAGCAGCGGATATGTTGATCTCCTTTCTTATTTATATTACCTTTTCTACCGTATATTTAATTCGTAGCTAGTATTCGTTTTGGCGGGTCACAATAAATTTAATATCTCAAAGATGGCGACAGTGCACCCACGGTCAACGTATAATTTATATATCGGGTACAAAGTATTCAGACGTTACATGTTGTGGTTTTGGAACATGTAACTTCTGAATCGATTGTCGATAGGCATAATGCTAGATTTTTAATAATCAAAGACTCAATGGATATTCTAAAATTTAAATGTACTCGTATGTTCCGTAAATTCCCGTCACACTAATATACTTTCATATCCAGAGAATTGTCCAAAGAAATTAACATTTTAACTTTCGCTGGTCAATATACTTATAAGCTTATGACAATTTACATTTTCTATATAAAAACTATAACAAATTCAATAAAAATAGTAAATTGCATAATGTTGATACACGAAATAAATTCCATACCGGCCGTTCCAATGTTCTGGCTCCATAAAACTAGCAGCTCGTTGTTGGAAAAATGTAGGTATACCAATTTTTAATAAGCTTCCATAGTGTCATTGAATTGTCTTTGTGTAAAATTAAACAGCACATCAAAAAGATACTCATGTTAATACTATTATAAAGTATATGGAACTAGGTATTCATAGATCCATATGTGGTAACAACATAATTTATTACAAGCTTTTATATTAGCTTCACTTGTAACTATGTAAGAAAATCTTGGAATCTTAATTTGACCCACTTCCCGGTCTCCGATTGAGCTGAAATTTTGCATGCACGTGTAAGTCGGATGACAATGCATGGTTGTGCATTCTAAATCCAACATGGCGGCATTACCAAGATGGCGGATCAATTATTTTTAATGCACCCCTACAACATGGGTATCAACTTAAAGGAATTCTTTTTTCATTAGAAAACTACATTATCACTGAGTAACATAGGCTATATTTAGTACTAGATTACTATAGAAATATATAAACAATGCAAATCGTCCGCGGGTGAAACCGCGGGACACAGCTAGTTAATAATATAATATATATCATGTTATATTTTACGCGTTTATTCGATGGAGTTTCTTCTTTGGGAAACTTTGCTAACAGCATTTCAGTTGTATGTGTTATTTCTCAGGACAAGTGGACTATTATCCCAACGAAGGAGAGCAGCAGCCCGGATGTCTCCTGGACAGTTGCAGCCACTCCCGCGCCTGGCTCTACTTCGGGGCGTCGCTGCTGAATGATACTATCTTCCCCGCTGTCTCCTGTGCAAGCTGGGCCATGTTCAAGAATGGAAATTGCAATACCAAAGATATCAGGTAATCATGTTCTGAATGAAAACAGATTGTTCTTCAGGTTTTATACGTTTGACAAATCTGTTATTTTTTCGTCCAATTGTCTGCTTAGGTATAATAATCGTGCTTGTAACATTTTTAAGTACATAAAATGCGATTACTTGATTATTTCAGTTTGACTATAAACAACCTTATCCAAATTAATATATGTATTTGGCTTATTAGTAGTACCAAAAAAACATGTCCTCGTGTTCCGCTTGTAACAAAATTAAAGGTAAATGAGAATCAGATTGCAGATCCACTAATATTGCCAATCAAAAAAAAATCAAAATAATCTTTATTCAACATAGACCTTTACAGGCACTTATTGACGTCAACAGGCAAAACAAAAAAAACAAAGCTTAAAAAAAAAAAAAACCAAAAACCTTGTCCGTACGTACGAATAAGGAAAAAAAATAAAAAAATTGACTCGACACCTGTTCGGAAATTGGGAGAGCCTTCTCGAGAAGAACAGGCAAGAAACTCTGAAGGATTACAATAATATAATATAAAAATACAATATAGTATAAGATACAATCATACCTAATACGATTACACTCGTATGTATGTTTACATACAAAAATAATACAATATTATAAATAATGTTGTTACCAAACATGGCTCTATGAATAGTGTCCCTATTCCCAAATACTGTGATCATTTAGATAGTCACTTACTTTATAATAACCTTTGTGTCTGTTCACTTGACTCTTGTTCACCCATGAGTGTCTTTTTGATATGGATTTTAAATTTATATAAAGGCAAATCAATGACACTTTGCGGAAGTTTGTTAAACATAGATATACATTTCCCCAAGAACGAACAGCTAGTTTATGGAGTCTGAACATTGGAACGGCAAGTTTATTTTGTTTCTAGTATTCACATTATGTAGATCACTGTTTTTATTGAATTTATTATAGTTTCTATATACAAACTAAATTATCATATATATATTGACTAGCTAAAGTTAAAATATTAATTTCTTTGAACAATTCTTTTAGGGATTCTCTAGCTCGTAAACAGTAAATAGCACGAATCACTCTTTTGTGTAACAGGAAAATACTCTCAATGTTAGCCGCAGATCCCCATAGCAGCAGTCCATAGGACATAACACTATGAAAGTAGCTGAAATAAACAATTCTTGCCGTTTCAACATTACTTAAAAGTCTAATCTTTTTTACTGCGTACGCCGCTGAACTAAGTTTGATTGCCAAAGTTTCAATTTATTTAAAGATATTAGATAAGATTCAACCAATTACGACGATACGAGCAAGGGTCAGTTTATGTTTATGGCACCACGTGTTCCACAACAAATAAATACTATTGTAAATTAAAAAAATACATTTAGCGTAGTATATCATCATATCCATCCATCGATTCTATCGATCAAATCGCTCGACAAATCCATTGATTTGTTACAAAAGTTATAAAATTTGTTAATGAAGACATCTGTAACCATTTGACTCATATAATAAATCTATGTATACAAAATGAAAAACTGAATCTTAATAAAGTAATTGTACTGCATCTGTCAGCTTCAATCAAGTTACTGACGACATGTACAGACATTAATACATCAAACTGTCTGTTTGATGTATTAATGTCTTTAATACATCAAACAGACAGTGGCCGAGTTCGCCGTGGCCGAGTAATCGGCTTCTACGCAACGGGTCGCGGGTTGAATTCCCGCACGGGACAGATATTTGTATAACCTACAAAAATTTGTTCGGTTGGGTGTTTGTGCATGTGAAATTTCTGTTTGTAACTGCACCCACGACACAGCATAAAATCCTATAGTGGGGCGATATATGTATTTAAAAAAATATACAAAAATTTATCTATTACGGGTGGATATGGAAATAGACAGCTGTCTCAAAATCGACATATAAATTCTGACGTATATCTGTATATATAATTATTTTAAATTAATAATATGTGTATTATTTACTTTGTGTTTTTTGTAATTGTAATTCAATTTACACATTATTATTTTTAATGACTTATGCTATTAATTCTACCAATTTTTGGTTGCTGATAGATGTCCATTTTAGAGTTAGCGCTTCGATATTAGTATATCGAAGCGCTGTTGTGTAATAATTAATTGTGTACCTATATATTTTTAGCTACATGGGCATAGCAGCACGGCCTGGCGTCAGAGGCACTTACTACCTACAAACCAGCGCTGAAGGACCTTACGGCCTTGGCATAGACGGCACCGTATACAAAAATAACGAGGGATTCATCTCGGGACGTGTGCTGCCTCCCATAAACAAAGCTTCAGGGCTATTTATATAGATTGGTCGTCCTCAAAACGATATCAAAATTGACTTAATCGGTAATATTTTGGGTGCGAGTATAAGTTCTATTGACATTGCATCTCTATGCTTAAGTGTTTACCTTGTTTCTGCTCAAACAATAACTCATCTATCCTGTAGTTTTAAGAATTATTTTAGACACAAATCTGCCATCTTGCTTTACAACCGAGGCTTTAAAAATAATCTTTGATTTATTATGATGTAAATCTTTACTGTAGTAATTAATTTGCTCTCTTTTTCGTATTTCCAATATATAATTATTTTAGCTAAGTGATAAGATTAGTAATGCGGTTTTACATTATGTTTAGTCTAATTTCTTGTCTAAGAGACATAATACACCGATTTCAAATACTGTTCAGGCAATGTTATAAATAAAAGCTTCGATATTTACTTTTTCTCCCATTTTTAGTATAAAATATTTTCTCATTGTACCTTAGTATTAGTAGGTCTCAATTGCAATATTATTTATTGAATGTAGATATATAATATTGTACATTTCAACTCGAGTTTTGATAAGAAATAAAAGACACATTTTAAACAAAGCATTTTATTTCGTATTTATCTGATAACGTCTATTTGTTAATACATAATAATACAGTGGGGAAAATAATTGAAAAAATAAACATTTAATAATAAATACGGACAACACTGGGCATGGTAATGCAATCGGAGAAGAATAAACTGACAGCTGTCACAATCATTCTAATACAAACGCAATACGTTTTAGTCATTAAATTCATTTCATAAGTATATTTCATAATAAAAAACATAAGACCTTTTTTATACTAGCTCTGTCCGACTGCAAAGAGAATAAATTTCATACTGACCATTACATTGTTCTTCTCCGATTGCATATTTTACAAATAACAAGAGCGCCCGTCATAATCTATATTAAATTGCAATACTCAACTCTCACTAAAGAGTAGAGTCGCAACGCAACACTAAAATAATAAAGTCGAATCAATAAAAACAAAACTCTAAAATGAAACTGTGTCGTTCCGTTAAAATATAAAAACACAAAGTCTGATTCACAATCAGATTGATGTACACTTATGCACTATTAAGAAAAAATACTTGTAGGGTCTGTCTATACAAAGCTAAAATCGCATTATGGCTTCAGAAGCACAACATAATAATTTAAATAAGAACTTAATTTTTTTTTTCAATTCATTTCAGCAAGTGTGAACATTTCATTGTAACAATTTAAGAAATCTGTTTCGTTAGATGTCATCCCCAGAGTTCATCTGTCAAATTCGGGAATTTAATAGAAGAAACGTAAAAGTAACACACAATGCTCGTCTATTTCAATCGTTTCACCAATATAAGCGAAAACATCACAAGAAATTTTAACGCCGTCTTAAACACTTCCCAGCTTTCTCTATACAGACCCTACACTGTTCGTTTGAGAAATATGTTTAAATTATAATTGTACACAAATTCATTTATAACGTCTTTTTGGCTGTACCGACTGGGCAGTGACACGGAACAAAATAGCTAGATAGTAAAGTACTTTTTATCTCTTGCATAAGGTTTATTTTTAATGTTCCACATATTATATATTTCCATGTTTCTATATTAATAAAATTCTTGGACATATCAATTTATTTTTCAGTTTCCTTGGAACATTAATCCACCACGAAATTGCGGTTTTCTGTTGTATATCCACGGACTATAGTTTATCTTACAAAACTGAAATATGTTACTTCATACAGTGATACATACAATTATTGATAATCATTCATCAATTTTAGTGCAAGAAATTGATAACTATTTTATCGGTAACTTTATACAAATGGAAACATTTAACGTTACTACATTATTGCTAAGCTTTAGCAAATAAAGCAACGCATGTAGCTGCCATGCTATTGTAGAAAAATATTTTCTTTTCGCACAATAGAAACTATTGGAAGACTTGACTTTGAAATTGACAAAAAGAAACTTATACAAAATATTTTCATTTTAACCAAACCACAGCCGAGACAGCCGCTCGAACGTCACGTCGCATAGAGTATAGTATAGTATCACCTAAAATAGTAAATAATTATTATAGTAATAAAAAAAAATGTATAATAATAGTTAAAAAAGAAAAGAAAACACTTTGTGTCATATTATTGGTTAACTCTATAAATTTGTGAACTGTATTTGGAATGTCCTGTTTTTATTATTATTTAATTAAAAACATTGGCGACGATATCTTTTTGTTCGTTGAAATAGGACTGGCAACGATAACATATGAAAGTAAGTATTTTGTTTGCTACTGTCATACGAAAGTTAGCGTATTGTTCCTTATACAAAATTTGTGTAATATATGTACGTATGTGTATTCTTAGTTATTAACATAGAAAATTAGCACCTATAAAATTAATTCCTTGAAGGTATATGTTGAAATGCAATGCAATAGACAACGGTAGATTGTTAACCAGAGACTATTGAAATGTACGTCACTGGCTGCTGCTGTATTTAAAATACTTTATTATTGCGAGATTCCTGACCCCCTAGGGGGTTATAACTCATAGTTTGAAATACATTAGACTTATACGGTTTGTATTTAGTCATTTCTTCTAACTTTTATTACATTCTACCGTTATTCGATATCCGATTATTCTTCCGTTAATTGCTTATGAAACCGTAGATTTTCCACGTTGACCTTGTTCCTATTTCAACGATTAATTGTGCTTTTAAGGTAAGAAATGCAGGACTGGCCTTACGGTATGCTAGATAAAGACTATTAAGCCCGGTTTGCGAGACAACCGACCAGAGATAAAGAAAACAGTACAATAAGAAATCTCAACTCATTTTATCTATAATAAAAAAACTAATTCCAATCCACCATTCACCGTATTCAAAACAACTTTTTTCTTACTCCCAGATTGGTTGCGATCAAAGAATGGAAATTCGAATTCAAACCGTTGTGGTAGGAGAAAATATTTGGCAACGATTCATGGATCTTACGGTTTATTTCACTTTCCACAAATAAGTTTATCTTTGAGTATGTATTTGTGTCCGTTTGTATGGATGTACGGAAACAATAAAAGAAATTAGAAATAATAAAAGTGACATGAGTAATGTTTGCAGAGTAAAATTTTGCAGAATTAGATTAAAAAATAAGAATAGTATACAAATTTAGATTTTACTATTTGTAGAGCAAGGTCGATTGTCGCACAAGCTGAAGCTGAAAATATTTAATCGAAGTAAGATAATATCACCTAAACACACATCTACGTACAATATAATAAGCTAAGTAGCACCTACCGGTGTATAATATCAGAATCCATACAGCAACATGACGTATATATTCTTTATCAACGTAACATTCTCTAGAAGATTTCGTGTGGGCCCATGGGAAGTACATATGCATAACCGATCATAGAGTTATCTATACGAAATATTCATTTAATAACGTGAACAATAGAATCCAAATTTATCGACAATATCATTAGTACAACACTAGAAACATTGAATTTCATCAAAACAGTCAACGAACGAGGCTGAAAAGTTTGCAATTTGTTTACAATCTAAAAAACCGGTGGTCATTTTCGTGTGACGTTTTAAAGCTAAATTAGAGATAGTACGCCCTGGCTACACTGACCTGATTTACATTTGCCAAATTCCCATACTATATACTATACGGTATTAAAACACTCGTTTGATAATAGTATCACATGAGTGTTTTAATACCTAATTATAACAGTTGCATACAAGACTTTATCTACAATCATGATCAGGATTCACACTCTATAAAAGATTGTCATACAATAGGGTGTTGTACAATGTTGTAAGAACTATGTAAATTCAAGAAAAGTCTAAGTCTAAGTCAAAAAGTCTAAGTCTAGTCTAATCCAATGGTGAATTTTTGCGATGGTGAAAATGTCATTGCATGAGAATGTTCTTTTTTTGAAATTCATAATATCACGCGTTTGGATGATATAATGATCATAATATCATTGAGTGTTTTAATGTTGGCAATAAGCTAATTGTCATAGGTTCTTTTATAGAGGATTAATAGCACTGTGGCGAATTGGTTCTTTTTATTGATTTTTTACCTTTTTTATACGTCTATGTTTTTATATGTCATTTATGTCTATACATAGACATATATTGGTTGTTGTTGTCTGTCATTCGTGTCTTTCAATACCTAATTATAATATTTCCACTAATTTAAAGAAATGTTATCGATAGCTCTTTAAATTAGTGGAAATATTATAATTAGGTATTGAAAGACACGAATGACAGACAACAACAACCAATATATTTCTATACATCAAAAAATGACATATAAAAACATAGACGTATAAAAAAGGTAAAAAATCAATAAAAAGAACCAATTCGCCACAAGCACGATAGTATATAGTTGATAAATAACTATTAAATACATTTGTTTCTTTATAACTGAAAGGTATACAACACTTCCTTACTCAATCGTTCTCAATTGTGCCGGGTCGATAGCATGTAAATAATGCTGATGTAAACCAGGCCCCATACGAAACACTACCAAGCTTAGCATCATATCCGATTACAATATGCTTATCATATAGAAAAAACTTTAAAAATGCTCAACTTACACCTTAATCTAATAATTATACATTGCAATCTCGACTTTCATAATAAAATCAATCGTGAAGGTGCGCTTCGACGTCACAACATCTAATATAATAATCAATTAACATCATTAATTAATCAATATAAAAATTGTATCCAATTAAATAACTTAATAATTAATATTCGCAGTGATCTCGCTTATAAATAACGTTCATACGACGGGCGGCCATTTTGTGATAGTCAATAACAGATTTATCAAAGGACATTAGTTAGCTACTGAAATAAAATCGATGAGACACTTCTTATAACAATGAATAAAGCTTTTGTATATTATGTTGTAGGATATTTGAAGGTAGCTTCTTTCCTTTCGAAATTCTGTAAGAAATTCAGCATTAAAATTACTTGTCTACAAAAAATATTTCACGGATTCGAATCGAGACTTTTGGCCACGCGAGTATTTAAAACATAAATGTGGCATAGAGTAGGAATCTTTATTATAGCGAAGTTTTCAAGCTACGTATTATATGTACGCGAAATTTACATATGTTATATATGTAATTGCCACGCATACTTGCATTATTTCCGCCAATATATGGAAATAGAGTTAAGCACTATCATCGTAACAATACGATTCGAAATACAGTTAAAAGTTTAACGCACATCTGTACAGGCACTGACTTGGATTTTGTATTAGATCCGAGGTCCGTTTGTCAATGATTCGAAACTTAGAATTATACATTTAAACGTATGCATTTGAAACATGTATGCTTCGAACGCGTATCTTTCGTCAGAGACGCTTGTGGTCTATGTTAATGCATAGACAGCTACTCTATGATCGCGCTATAGTCTGTTGACATTTCAAGATGGCCGCCGCACGTTGGGTTGTTACGGCTGCGTGCTTTGTTGCTGGATCTCTATTTTCTCTACGGTCATGTCGGGATTCATGGCCGTCGCTTCCTATAAAATGAAAAATCAGTTTGAGATTTCCCCGATTTCAATTTGTTATTTGTCGTTTGACACAATTGTTCAAAGCAACATTTTAAAATCAATCTCATTTTCCAATCAATCTCAAGTTGGCATACTAAACTAGAGGTTTTGTATCCAAAAATATGGCGCAACAACATACGGCGAATCATAAATAACGTTAAATTAAATCTGTTAAACCATTCTCTATAAATATATCTGCATTTAGTTTTGAACTTTTGATGTTGTTGTAAAATATTCAAAAATCTCTATTTTGGTTCTTCGTATATCAGATTTTCGAGATATTTTTCATACAGAATCTTACGCTCCTAGGAAAATATAATGAGGTAACCTGCATACACTCCATTAGTTCACTAAGGCCTAATCACTCTCACATAGTTAGGATAGATATACCTCGGTGGAGGTGTTTGTGCTGATTTTTATTTTATTTATTAGGACAATTAACAAGATAAACACTAGTATTTACAAACACAGGTAAATTACAAATATACAAACTTAAAGCTAAGTGTTTTCTTAATTATACAAAAATAGAGCTGAATCGTTATGGAAGAACTAAAGATCCGGTACAATATCATGTTAATATAAAAAATAATATAAGGTAATATAAAAGAAAAAATAAAAGAAAGTGTAATTCAAATGTATTAAGTTCAGTCACTAAATTCCCGTTTTAATAAAAGATTGCAGTAATATCTGGGGTGTGTCTGCAAAGATGTCGATATAACAATCTTTAATGATGAGCTTCCTACAGACTTGGGCGCCTAGAGCAGACATACGCTTTTGGCGTCAACTGTGTTAGTCATTATCAATTTCTTTTTCAAATTTATTTCACGTATAAGGTTGAGGTTCTTACCTGTATGGCCTCAGCTAATGCACGATCGTGGTCTATGGGATCACCGTCGGATTGTATGGTGATCTTCTGTTCCACGCGAGTTTCAACCACGCCGTTGCGTTCCGTTTTGTACTTGAAATGGATGAAATTTCAATATATTTATTTAGATACACTATCGACAATATATTAATTAAGTTCCGATAAAAGAGATAAGAAAGATCCGTCAGTATTTTGTAAATTTGTGTTTCCAAAAATGAATTCAAAGACACTTACTTTTCTGTGTTTGTGTCTATGGACCGTAACTTTATTGCTTTGATAAAGGTTTCTTTAGCAAAGCAATAACGTTACGACGGGTCAAATCACATTTGTGTGAAATATATAACATTTTTGTTTGGTTCCGTGGTGAATACTGAATCAATGTCTTTTCATAAATAGAAAACACATTAAAATTTATGTTAAAAGAAAAGGTTTACTGCAATTAATGACGGCATCAAATTTTAAATTAAATCGAAAGAAATGAATGTGAATAGTAAATACTACAATAGCTAGTATTGGGAAAATTTGTAAGTCCAATTGACATCTATATATTATAAAAGTTGAATAGGGTGGCTTCAAACTATTTGTTTACAAACAATCTTCCAATAACTGTATACGTAGAAAAATAGTCACATTCGTTGTTCATATTACAACGTACTATAGAGATTTATTAACTAAATGGATATTTTTATTGTACTCACCGTGATGGTCTCCACTGTGCGCGTCTTAGAGCTGATGGTTTGTGAGGATACAACCTCTCCCTCAGGAGGAGCTTCGCCCTCAACTGGAGCGCCGGTACTTGTCTGAAATATATATTTATTTAATGAAATCAATCTTCTTCTTGATTCTTCAACATACAAACAATACAAGCATAATATGGCCACTCAAATTTTTAAAATACAATTATGATTTCGTCTTTCTGACAAATGACTTTGTTAATATTGCCGCATATACTTACATAGAAAACATCAAACATCATAGATAGAAAAAAAATGTGAATTAAGTTGTCATTTTTAAAGTACTCGTAAAATATTGAACTACATAATCCGTAATTTTACGATCACCATTAAAGTTGAGAACGGTTAATTTTGTTATCTGGAAAGAGGTAATCATAAAGTGTATCTATTTTCCAAATAATACGGCATTTCGTTATTTCAATTTTATCGAATTGGAACCTTGAGTATTTGAACTTTAGTCAGACTTAGCGTTTCAAATGTGAATTTGAATTTTTAGACAAATAACTCAGGTGTCGCAAATGACATTTTCTAAGGATACTGCAATCCAGCGAACTTAGCGTTAATGTACGACTACTTACCCTAGTGGTGGTACCAGAGACCATGCTGCCGAAGGGCGCGTTACCGACCACCGTTGTCGTGGTTGTGGTACGTTCCGAACCGGGTTCCTGATAGACATACGATACAATTTATAATATCATCATCCTCTTGCCCATTTCCCATTATCTGGGGTCGGCGCAGTAGATCTTTTCCTTCCATTCCTCTCTATCAGCCGTCATTTCATGCTTACTCCTTTCATTCTTATATCATTCTTCACACAATCGATCCATATTTTATTCGGCCTTCCTCTGCCCGTGTATCCCTCCACTTTCATATTCAACATTCGCTTTGTAACATGACTTTCATCCCTCCGCATCACATGTCCAAACCATGCTAATCTACTTCCTCTCATTTTTTCTACCACTGGTGCTACTTTCAGGCTTCCTCTTATGTACTCATTCCTTATCTTATCCATCCTTGTCACACCACATATCCATAAATTGTATCCACATACAATTTATAATAATACGTTAATAATAATTTATGATAATACGATAATTATCAATATCTGATTATATATCTCGATTTAATATATGATGTTTGTTATATAAGAATTATAAAAATCAATATAGTTTTATATATATATATATATGAATTTCTCAAATATTTATTAAAAATCGAACGTTGGTTATTTTTTTTACAACAAATTAATATGGCGATTTCATAGCTTTCATATAGAAATCTGTTACACCGCCATATTTGTGTATAGTTAAGGCCAGACGATTAAAAATCGATCCTAAGTAGATGACCCTAAGACAATAATACTCAACAAACATATTGATAAGTATCATTGTTTTAATTTATCATAAGTACTCTTTTAAGCACAGTTACTTAAAACCTTGATAGTTTTTAGTCACTGTTAATGTAACGAATTGTAAATAAGTATATAAATAAATATGTAATAATATTGTAGATTTTTTTTATATTAACATAATTATGCATTTATTAATAAAACTATCGCTATATGTTATATATGTATAAAACGCGTGTATTAATGTATTTACACAATATAAACGACTATAATTTTCAAGAGTAAAGTAATATTATCACATAATGTAATGAATTTTATGAGTCAATAGATCTGAAGGTACCTATAGATTAAACTGATAATATGCTATGGAGACGAAGGCGTCTCCATTGAAATATCAGTTTAATACACATACAGAGTGATATAATTGATATCATTATAAGAATAACACAAAAGATATACCAAAATTTTTACTTAGGTCATCTAACCTTGTACTTAATTGTAACTTGTATGTAATTTTTCTGTAATCCGTTCAGAGATCGAACTTGAAAAACACTATTACAGTAGCCAGTTAAATAAAAAATATCTAATAATGTGACTTTACGTAAAGTAAGTGCATGCAACTGTACTTATTTGACGGTTAACACGAAAACATTTCAAGTTTTAATTTAGGATCGCATATTACGTTAGAGTTGTATAAAATACTATAATATACTTTAATATACACGAACCATATATACAGTATACAATATACTATAAAAATATAAAGAATACTACTAAAATACAATCAAATTCATCTTACCTTTATCAATTCGTTTTATAATTAAATCTACGCAATCAAACAACACACGTGCAAATTTTTTACACACATCAAAATTCCATGCAAGGTTGTCAAGATCGCACCAACTTTATATACTTATTATATGAACATGCAGAATCGATTACATTATGTGCTTTGTGTTTTGTAGTGTTGAAAGTAAATCAAAGGACCGCTTACCAAAGGCAGATGCTGAGTCCAAATGAGAATTTATAAAACAATATTAATAATTATGATACGTCATAGAATGGTTATAATGCCTATGTGCAAAAAATGTTTATGTGACTTAGTATAATGTTTTAGCGAACCTTCTTTCATAATATAAAATTCATCTTGCATAGTAAGAGGTATTTGTACTGAATTGAATTAAAAAAAATGCTATTTAATGAAATAAGTGTACATATGTCTCACAATCAAATTAATTTAAAATTATAATTTAATTTATATCAGATAAACGTTTGGTGTTTATTAAAACAGCCTGATGAATAGAGATAAATATAACGTATTCTCTTAAAAAAATTCTGTACTACATCAGCCACAACATTCATAAGAATAAATATGTATTTATTATTGAGCTTTAATAAATTTAATGAACATGTTATGTATGTTTTTGTAGTCTTCATTTAACAATACACATTTTGTGTCGTCAATTTTTCATTTATATATCAAGGAACAGAAAAAGAATGTGAAAGTGGCATATAATCTGATCTGATCTGATCTTACTAGGCAGGTCAAAAGCATGCGTGAAACAAAACACACATGTTTGAACAATCGAATTTCTACGTCGAGTGTGAGCACATTCAATACGAGTTCGATAAAGTTCTGGTCATTATAAACTCAACATAGACAATTACATATGTATTAGTATTTTATGGTTAGGTTGAATGTAGATTTAAATTGATTAATTTTAATAATGTATGATCTAGACTGGAGTCTTATATAATTAGATTTAACTATGTCGTTTAATTGTTACCTATAGAGGCACCAGCCTACCATAATTAGATTAGGTGTATAGACCTTAATCAATCACTATATGTCAACATAACTAGCCTTCCCTGTTTTGAGGTTTTTCCACAGGAGAGTTCAAGTTGTCTTGTATTATTTTGTATAAATTATATTCGGTTAAAAACAATATAGACCGTTTCACAAGGGCGGCCATAAAAACCGCGACATAAGATTATTATTAATGTAAGATAATGACAATGTATGTATGTCCCTATGATAAATATATTTCCACAGCTTTATTTTATTCCGTGACGCAGCCGTACTCACCGTGACGTAGTAGTGTCCCTCTCCTGATCCCTCCTCAAAGTCGATGGGCGTACCAGAGTCGCCGCTGCTCAGCGAACTTTCTGAGCCGCGTCTGGTAAGCTGGTGTCCGTTCGTATCCAAAATATCGTGTATCCAACCGGTTAATGCATCCAATAGTGATTTGCATATTACACCAAATATCAAACGTGTGTCGTTTATTCCATGAGAATTCAATCCATGATTACGTTAATGTTCATGAAATATTTGTTGAATACGTTGATATCGTGTTACCGTTGCACGGTTAGTCGGTACAATATCAACAGTCCGCCGTTCCGTGTTAGTCGATTTCCATGATTCAAAATGGCGTCGATGATATTTTACATTGATATTGACACGTCATAGTCCCATGCGTTAGAAGCATTCCAGTGGCGGGATGCGGGTGTTCACGATTCGTGTGAGGGAAGAGAGGAAAAAATACAAAACAAAGAAATTAGAGATGGTAAAAAGTTAAAAACCAAAAATTAAACATGCAGAATCGTAAACCCATCCTTTCGGTAATGTTTATCGAATTCAATGAAAAATTATTTGGCATTTTCTTTTACAGTAAATCAAAAGTAAAAATAAGATCCGAAATGTTCAAATAATGTTGCATAATTGAGAACGTTTATCACTCGAATGATAGAAGTTAAATACTTAAGTTGTAATGAAACAGAGAAAGAGAAAGGAATATTTAAAATATACTTTATAATCCAATATTTTGCGAAAAAAGCGTATGAAATTTCATTCGAACATAACAAAGTCCACGAAAGTGAAAGAAAAAATCAAACATTCAATTAATAAAATTTATATGGATATTGACTTCTCATATCACTAATTATTTATAACGAAAGGATGAGTTTAATAAAATAATAAAAATAATGATGACAGAAAAAAGTCCTTAATCAAAAATGTTACATGCTTGATAAGAACGACTGGTTATTATAAAATATGCACAAGGACTGTGTTTATTTAATAGCTATATGTGTTTGTTTCTGCATATAAATGTGTGCCCCTATATAAATAACAGATTAAACAATGTACTGAATTCTACTAAAAATATAATTTTGTCTCTTTGCATATTGTACAAAAATATTTTTCTGTACAAATGTTTAAAAACAAGTTGCTCAAAAACCATATCCGCATTCAAATATATATAGGCAAATTCAATAATTAAAAATCCTTTAACACTTCATGCGACAAGACATAACCTGATTGTTTCTTCCCTAATTTCATATTTAATTCTTGTTAATGTGATTGGATGAATGTGATTAAGCAAATGTATTGTGTACAGTAGTATTTCGACCAACATTTAATCTCGTATTATACAAAGCTATTTAAATGAAGATGTAACCTGATTGTTTCTTCCCTAATTTCATATTTAATTCTTGTTAATGTGATTGGATGAATGTGATTAAGCAAATGTATTGTGTACAGTAGTATTTCGACCAACATTTAATCTCGTATTATACAAAGCTATTTAAATGAAGATGGGTTGGCATATTTTAATATGAATAATTTATATTAATACTATTTAATGTCAAATAGACAGAAGAGTATTTTTAGTTTCTGTTAATGTATATTCTGTAATATGTTTGATATCACTGTTTCTTACGGAATAATCGTCTGTGACACACTTAACGACTACGATACAACTTGTATTAAGACTATGGTATATCATAATGATACAGTTTCCTTCCATTTGAATCTTTACTTCACCACAACCCGCTATATCAAATGATTTATACTTATGTATTAAAAACGACTTATACACTAGTAAATAAAAATTACCAGAAAAACATCTGTGTCAAGAATATCTCAACTGCTGTGCGAGTACATAATTGTCGATCGACTTCTATTGATCGACTAAACCACCCATCCTTGTCAATATATATAAGAATATCAGTCATATTAACCGAGTTTATGTCGCACTTAGCTATAAAATTTTGAGTTTCGTGCTTGCATTACTAAAACGATATCTAAATTGAAAACATTTCAAAACGGGCGGGTTTGTGTTGACTATGGAGGTAGGATACTTTGAATAATTATTTTTGTAAATATGCTCGTTCATACTTTATAAGTACTTCAAAATCACGCGCAAATAAATAATAACGAAACAGCTTTTTGTTAATAATTAACGTCTATATTTTAATGTAAATTTTAACTTAATACCTAAGAATACATATTACGTAAAGAAAAAAATAGAAGTAATTTTGTAGGAAGCAGATGTGTGTTGGATACCTATTAATGCACATAATTTTTATAGTGTTATTAGGGAACCGTGTATGCATTGACGATGTGTAAGTAACATTCGCTCTATTTGTGTGGAGTCGCTCTGTTTGTTGTCTATTTGTTGTGACATGTAAAGAAATGGACAAAAGTTTGTAATTATCTAGTAAGCAGTCTATGCGTTAACCATAATACTTTCGTGGACAGAACAAAATTATTTATTATTTGTCTGTGTGAAATGGGTGCTCAAACATACCTTATCGCCGGTGGTGACCATTGTCTTGACCTGTTGCGTCAGCACTCTTTGCTCCTGTCTCGTAGCCGAAGAAGTGAGTGTATGTGCGACGGTTTTTTCTTCCAACTGTTGCGTTCTAGCTCTCGAATCCAAATCATGGTGAGTAGTGGCTGTTCTGGTTGTAACTGCACGTGCTCGAACGTACGGACTCTTCCCCTCGGCCTCCAGGCTTTCCGCCTAACAACGCAACTACCATGCTTACGATGCCACACAAAAGAGTACAAAATCAAAGCCCTCGGTAGAATATACCTAATGTGGCAACAAAGTTCATTTTTAACATATCTAATCTCTTGGTGTGATTTTCAATCACAAAAATAGGTAAAAATCAGCCGATCACAGGTGGAAACTTAAAGACTGATTAAATACCGTCGCCAAGAGTAAAAATACCGAGTCATATATATTTTTCTACTCTTTTGCCCGGAACTATAACTATTTACACTAGCTAACGACTAACACACAATGAAAAGCTGAGGCTTTAAAATAAAAGTAATTAAGCCACATCAAAATAAAAGAAAGACAAAAAAAACAAAATTAATTTTAAATAAAGGCGTCGTATGCCTGTTAATTAATAACAAGAAGGTGCGAAACGAACCTTGTTTGTGTGCGTGGAGAATGTGACCTCGCCAGTACCGAGGTTTTCCACCTCTTGTTCGACGTTGTGCGTGACGCCTTCGTCGTTCTTCGTTAGCAGCTGTTTGGTCGTCGTTTTAACCACGACCGGCGGCGTGGGTGTCTTCTTGCTTCGCTGTGAAACCGGGATCTTAGAGGACAAAGGAGTGCTTGATGACACAAAACCTTGATGGCGGATGTGCTCGCTCGTCGTATATTCCGTGAACGAATTTGGTTCGTCGCCACGCGCCGGGCTCGCGTCTTTGCCAAACGTCGAAAATTTGTGTGTGTTCACTGTCTGTATGTCGATATTTGCCGGCAGATCTTGCGTTTCCTTTTCTATCGTATAGTTTCCGCTCTTATCTTCGAAGTGAGACGGATCTATTTGCGAGTAGTGCAGTATAAGCTGGCCCGTCACCGGATCTCTGACCGCCGTGCTCGGATCTATATCGCCAGTGTCCGGATCAATATCACCATATTCTGTCTTAATTCTTCCTGTAATGGGATCGATTTTGCCCGATAGCGTCATCGTCTGAGTCACCGTTGTTCTAGCACCTTTCAATCTCGGATCATCTGGGTCAACGTCTATTGTTTCGCCCGTAATAGGATCTACGATTTGATACAAATAGACCGTTTTCGTCGTTATAATTCTGCCTGTAGTTTCATCGATAGTGCACTCTTTTGGATCAATCTCCTTCACGCGTCCCTTGTCGTCTTTTTGCGTCATAATGTAAATTCTGACTATGACAAGCCTGCCTGTCACAGGGTCGATTCTACCAAGCTTAGTGTATATTTCGCCCGTGCCAGGATCGACTTGAGACGCAGAATAAAGAGGCTGATTGCTTTCATCAACTTCGCCAGTCGCAGTATAAACCTGCCCATTCACAGGATCAATTTTGATAAGTGTCTTATCTAATTCCGTAGTCCTGACAATACAACCTGTCTTTGGATCCATGCGGCCGTAGATAGTGATGATGTATCCTGTAACTGGATCAACTTGACCAGCCGTGTATAAAACTTCCCCAGACTGAGGGTCCTTAGGACCAGCGATCCAAATCTGGTTTGTCTTTGGATCAACCTTAACATTTCTAGGATCATTCGCAACAATTTGTTTGCCCGATACGGGATCGACTTTATTTCGAATAATTCTCAAACAGATTAGTCTACCGACGTCTTTATCGGGTTTGCCAGACTTCGGATTGACTTGCCCACTTCTGAGCAGGAATTGCCCAGTGACTGGATCGACTTTGAGCTCCTTGCTCTCAAATTTACCTGTTTTCGGATCGTTGTACGTCACTGTACCCTTAACTAAATCGATTTGGCCGTATTTTGTGTCAATTTTGTTGTTTTCTGGATTGAATTGTCCAGTCGTACTCTCGATAAGAGAATGTTTAGGTTCAATTACACCTTTCTTGTTGTCAACTTTTCCAACAAACGTTGTGACTTCGACTACTGGATCGATGTGGGTACCAACGATAATGACTTGACCGAGCTTGGGGTCAACTTTACTTGTTTTCGGATCAACAATACCATAAAATGTAATCTGTCCATTGTTCTCATCAATATATACTTGTTTAGTATCTTGTGCTCCCGATATATTCGTAACAAAGATTACTCCATTGGATGGATCAATCACGCCGTATTTGGTGGAGATATGACCAGTCTCAGCGTCAACTTTCCCCTTAGTAAGTTCAACAGTTCCTTCACTGATATTAACTTTTCCAGTTTTAGGGTCAACTGGTCCAGTTATAGTTGTAATCTCTACCACTGGGTCGTCTTGTTTGGCTACACTCAAGAACATACCCAAGTTTGGATCCATTTTACCAGTTTTGGGGTCAACAGCTCCTGAGTTTATGAAAATCTGTCCTGTTTCGGGAAGAATATATCCATCCTTTGTTTGTTTTTGGCCTGAGGGGTCAGTGATGACAATCGTACCTTTAGTCGAGTCAATAACACCGTATTTCGTTTCGATCAAACCGTTTGGGTCTAAGATTCCGGTCAAATGTTCCACTTCTGCTGTATGAAGGTCTGGTTTTTTTGTCTTTGGATCTAGTTTTGTGAATATTACCATAATCTTAACAATTTTTCTCTTAGGTGGTTCTGGTGGTGCAATAGTAGGCTTAATTGGCGCTGATCTTTGTACAGCTGCAGCAATTGGCGAAGTATAGCTTGTGATTGGTGATGAAGTACGAGCGGGTGAATGCACAGGTGTTTGTATTGGTACAGGTGAGGGTGCCTTAATTGGCGTCGGAATATGTTTAGGCGGAGATACACTAGTTCTTTGTACGATTGGCACCGATTTCGACAAAACGTTTTGCTTGTCAACAAAGGTCAGTTGTTGAGCGTAAGTTGGGTCTACTTTACCAGTTTTAGGGTCAACTATAGCAGTGGTCACGATAAAGTTGCCCGTCTTTGGATCAATTTCAGCCTGCTTGAGCTCCTGTTTACCAGTAATTGGATCCTTGTACAATATTTGACCAGATCTGGGGTCAATAATGCCAAACTCTGTGTGAATTTTTCCATCTTCAGCACTAACGTACCCTTTAGCCGTGTCGATGGTTCCACTACCTGCATCTACAGATTTTGCGTACGGGTCATACCTGTTGGTAACTATTACGACACGGATTTCTCCTTTGGTCGGAGGCTTACTGATAGGAACAACAGTCTTATTCACAACGCTAAACTGTTGCGCCAAAGTAGGGTCAACTCTCCCCGTTTTGGGATCAACTACATTGCTAGTGACCAACATATGTCCAGTTGAAGGATCCAGTTGCGCTTGCTTTGTCTCCTGTCTGCCTGTTTTTGGATCAGTAATAGTAATCTCACCTGTTCTTGGATCAACAATACCAATAGCTGTTCGTATTTTTCCGTTAGGCCCTATAGTGCCAGTGACAGTATCAACGTGTCCCTGGCTCGGATCTATTTTCCTCGTCCTTGGGTCATATTTGGTGGTTATTATGACTAAATTGATTTCTCTTTCTACCGGTTTCAGTTCTTTTTCAACAATACTCATTTGTTGCGCCAATGTTGGATCAACCTTTCCAGTTTTGGGGTCGACAACTCCAGTAGTAAGTATAAGGTGACCTGTTTTGGGATCAGTTAAAGCTTGTTTGGTTTCTGTTTTCCCAGTTTCAGGATTAGTATATTCAATTCTGCCTGTTTTGGGGTCTACAATGCCGATATTAGTGTGCACTCTGCCATCTGATGTTAAGATGCCACGTGAAGATTCAACATGCCCATTAGGGTTCTCTAATCTCTTATTCTTGGGATCATATTTATTTGTAATGATTATTAGCTGAGCTTCTTTGCCAGGTACAGGTTTAAATGTGTCTTTAGGCCGATCGACTACAGTAATCTGTTGGGCCAATGTCGAATCAACATGCCCTGTAACAGGATCAACAACACCTGAGGTTAAGATCATGTTGCCAGTCTTTGGATCCACCACAGCCCTCTTAAGTTCTTGCTTGCCTGTGATTGGATCAGAATAAAGTATGTCTCCCGTATTAGGATCAATTCCACCAAACTCAGTATGAACTTTGTTATCGCCTTGTAAAGTGCCAGGGATAGAATCGACATGAGCATTGGTGAGATCTATTTTTTTGTTCTTTGGATCATATTTTCCTGTAATTATGACCAAATTGACATACTTTTCAGGTACTTTATCTTTATCAACAATGGTCAATTGTAGGCCTAGAGATGAATCTACTTTTCCTGTTTTCGGGTCCACCACTCCTGATGTTATTATAAAGTGTCCCGTCTTTGGATCAGTATATGCTTGTTTTGTGTCCGGCCGACCAGTCCTTGGATCCACGGTATCAATCGTTCCACATTTCGGATCAATAATACCGAAGTTCGTATGAATTCTGCCATCAGAAGCTAAGACGCCGCGAGATATTTCGACATGGCCATTAGGATTGTCTAACCTCTTATTTTTAGAGTCGTACTTACTTGTAACTGCAACCACCTGCAATTCCTTTCCTGGAATAGCGGCAAACGTATCTTTGGGCTTATCGACAATGCTAATTTGTTGCGCTAATGTTGGATCGATCTTTCTAGTACGGGGATCAAGAACTCCTGAAGTGAGAAGTAAGTTGCCAGTTTTCGGGTCCACAGTCGTTTTCTTTGTTTCTTTCTTTCCTGAGGTCGGATCTGTGATCGCAATATCACCTGTCTTTGGATCTACAATACCAAATTCTGTGTGAATTTTGTTATCTGCTTCTCTTTTACCCGGAATAATATCAATATGGGCATCTACTAATTCTATCTTCTTATTTTTTGGATCATATTTCGAAGTTATTAGTACGAGATTAATGGATCTTTCTGGTTTTCGTGCACTTCTATCGACAATAGCGAATTGTTGCGCCAGAGATGAATCAGTTTTTCCTGTTTTTGGGTCGACGACACCAGATGAAAGTATCAAATGACCAGTTTTTGGATCTGCAACCGCTTGTTTGATATCTTGTTTGCCGGTTTTAGCATCAACATATTCAATTTTGCCAGTCTTCGGATCAATAACACCCAAATTGGAATGCACTTTCCCGTCTGATGTGACAACGCCTCTTATTGATTCAATGTGACCATTGGTGTTATCTAATCGTTTGTATTTTGTATCATATTTGCTTGTAATCACTACCAATTGTACTTCTTTACCGGACACAGGAGCAAATTTATCTTTATGTTGGTCGACTATACTGATTTGCTGGGCCAAGGTCTGGTCTATATTTCCAGTTTGCGGATCTATAACACCTGATGTTAACAATAAATTTTCTGTTTTTGAGTCCACAGTTGCTTTTTTAGTTTCTGTCTTTCCAGTATCGGGATCGGTAATAATAATTTCACCTGAACATGGATCAACCACGCCATAATCCGTGTGTACTTTGTCATCGTTACCGAATTTTCCAGGGAAGGAATCGATAACCGCATTTGTAGGATCCAACTTTTTACCCTTTGGATCGTACTTGGAAGTGACAACAACTAAGTTCACGTAAATCTCAGGGATATTTATACCCCGCGGTGCATATTTATCGACAACTGACAATTGCTGAGCGAGAGATGAATCAGCCTTGCCGGTTTTGGGATCAATAACACCGGATGTTAGAATATAGCTACCCGATTTATCCATGACAGCTTGTTTCGAATCGCGCTTGCCAGATTTGGGATCCGTAAAGTAGATTTTCTTCGTCTCTGGCTCTATGATTCCGAAGTTCGAATGTACTTTACCATCTTTATTGCTGATGATAGCATGTGAGGTTTCGATGAAGCCATTTGGATTATCAAGTTTCTTATTTTTAGAATCGTATTTGCCAGTGACGGCTACGACTTGCACTTCTTTGCCTGGCACTGACGCGAACGTGTCAATTGGTTTATCCACAATACTATACTGTTGAGCGAGCGTTGTATCGAGCAGACCTGTTCTCGGGTCAATGACTCCGGATAACAGCAGTATGTTGCCAGTTTTAGGATCAACTTGAGCATGTTTCACTTCTTGTTGTCCAGTTTTTGTGTCAGTAACCACAATATCTCCAGTTCGTGGATCGATAATACCATATTCAGTATAAATTTTACCATCGGATCCGCTCAAAACTCCCTTTACTGAGTCTACGTGAGCAAAAGATGGTTCCAACTTTTTAGATTTTAGGTCATACTTGCTTGTGATCACTACAAGCCGTATTTCTCTATTCGCTTTGGTCGCGTCCTTTTCAACTATACTAAACTGTTGCCCTAATGATGAATCTACTTTTCCGGACTTAGGGTCTATAACGGCAGTGGTCACTAGCAGGTTTCCTGTCTTTTGATCGACATACGCTTGTTTAGGGTCCTGTTTGCCAGATTTCGGGTCGACGTAATCGATCTTTCCTGTCCTCGGGTCAATCACACCATAGTTAGAGATAACAGTGCCATCGGCTGCAACTATTGCTTTTGAAACATCGACGTGACCATGAGAGGCATCAAGCTTTTTATGTTTTCCGTCATATTTGCTCGTGATTACAACTAAATCAACCTCCCTACCAGGCTTGGCGCCAACTTTATCTTGCGCTTTTTCCACAAAGCAGTACTGTTGTGCCAAAGTTGGGTCGATCTTACCAGTTTTTGGATCAACAACCCCTGATGTGAACAAAATATGTCCCGTTTTTGAATCAACATGACCATTTTTAACCTCTTGCTTATTAGTAGCCGGGTCAGTATAGCTTATTTGGCCGGATTTGGTGTTTATATTTTCTTTCTCTGTTTGGATCTTTCCATTAGCTTTATTTATCGTTCCTTTGGTAACGAAAATTGTACCATTGGCGTCATCTAACTTCTTCGATTTGGAATTGCATCGTCCAGTTATGATTACGACTTGTATTTCGTTGTCTGGTTTAACGGCAACTGGCGCAGCAACAGCAATAGTCGAAGGTACCTCATGGTGCGCTCTTTCTGAGTCTAATAAAGCTAAAGTAGGATCTATAAGATGTTTAGGAGCTTTAGCTTGTTCTTTCAAAGCTGCTGATTGCACATAATCGATACCAGGTGTTTTAAGCTTGCTTACATCTTCAGGTGTTTTACGTTTCTCGGCGCTCTCAGCGACTTTTTTATCTTCACCCGGAGCGTAATTAAAAGCAAGTCCAGCTTTTCTAGTTGTCGGACTTTGACTTTCGTTCAACGCTCTTTGCTTCTCTTCCGAAATTGGTTCTTTTTCGTAACTAAATGCGCCTTGTATAAATGGCTTGGTCCTCGTGGGGCTTTGTTCGGTGTCATTATATTCGTATGGTTTAGTGAACCCAGGCTTTTCTTTAGCAGGACTCTTTTCGTTCGACGTATCGAGATTAGAGCTGTCGTTGGACGTATCGAGCGCGGCCACTTTGGCTTTAGGATCTTTTAGTTTCTTAACTTTGTCTTTCGGCGATTTATCCTTAGATTTGGGCGACTTTTCTTCCTTGGGGGACTTGTCTTTTTTTCCGCCGAACAGTCCAAATCCCTAAACGGATAGGATAGGGAGGGGGATAAGAAAAATAAAATATAATACTGAAATCAAATATCGGACATAAAGAGCCGCGGCATAACTTGAATAAGTTTACAGATTAATTTAGATGCAAAATTTGGGCCAGTAATATGCCGGTTGCTATCATAAAAACTCAAGTAGTGTAACTTAGGACACACACGGTGCGAACTTAAATAGAAAAATGCAGTACACATGCGCTCATTGCTCTAACGTTGCATATTTACAGTAAAAAAAATATGATACACTAAACTCTACTCTGTTAAACATCGCAGTACTGCTTTAATATAGTTTTATTTAATATAGAATATCTACCATTCCTGCTTTAGTGGCATAGTTTATAGAATAGAATTTGTAGTAAGCACGAGAAAACACTTACTTTGGATTTTTTTGGCGTAGTTTCCACGTTGTTGGTGATGCCCGGATCACTTGACGTATCCGTGCCTGTGGCGAACCAGAACCAAACAATTAATAGAAATAAAAATAAAACAGAATTTCAATCTATAGGCAAATCGAAATTTAAAAAAAATTAACTTCACAGAGTGTACTGCGCACAAAAGCTTATTACGCATACGCAACTTTAAAGGGAACAGTAAATAAAATCCTGATCAATCGTGACCTAAGAGTAAAAACCCTTTGATTCTGGAGATTAATCTTACATTCCCTACTAATAGTATGAATGTAAAAGTGACCGGTTTCTCTGTCTGTTACCCTTTTCTATCTATAGAGCTTAATCAATTTAATTTTGGTTTATGGATAGTTCCAGATTCGATGATGACGACATATGATAACTTTAACTATGGGAAAATATATTTTTCCTATGGGACAATCATAATGGCCTAATCTCATTTATTAGGAAGCAAGTCCTAATTTTATTTGCATCCCATTTATTACAAACGACAAGCTATGAATCTTCAAACTCAAATCCAATATTCGACACTTATAAATCTTGTAAAAGGAATATGTGTTGCTATAGATTACACATAGTCAGTGCATATCTATCGTAAAGATGGGAAAATCTCATAGAGACGGTCAGGTTGACCGTGTCCAACCTAAAAACGTTGAAAAAATAAGAACAGATTGGAACAGAGATGACCTAGTCAACGCCAATCTGAAGTAAATGGAGACACTGTATTTATATGAAATATTTAAAACATATTAGGGTCTTAACAATATAATACCCATTATTTTAACACAAGTAAAACGCTCACAATAATATAAGGTGTATACGGTTAGAAATAAATCATTTTATAAATATCTCAAAGAATGCGTGGTTAAATTACCATTTTCAGCCGGTCTCTTCTGGTCTTCGACTTTCTCCTCCTTCTTGTCTGGTGGTGCAGTGGGCATCACCTTTACGGCACCGGGTGGTGGTTTCTGGAGATGCCATCAAAACAAACATTATTGACGACATACGAAATTTGATGTAATGCTCAGAAACTGCTATAGATGGATCTTTTTTATCTCTGCACACAATTGACATGTCAAGAATGCGGTCCGAAATTTACTGTCAATGTTCGTGTCCGGTAAATGCAAATAATCGATTGATTGGGGTATATGACTTTTTTCATTCTATTACGAATATACTAACGGGTAAGAATATTGTAGAAGTAACAGCATTACCTCATTGACGTGAATTACTTCGATTCATATAAATATACTACATTGTAACGTCACATTAAGGTAAAGTAGTATATTTGTATGAGCGATAAAATAAATAGATAAAATTGGTAAATTTTGATACTTCCTATAATGAAAAATGTTATATTTAATGAAAAGAAATGAGATGTAAGAGCTATGTTAAAAATGTGATGCTCTTGTTAATAAGGTTTCAATAATGCCATCCATTTATTTAAAAATAAATCGATATTTTATTTATATCTCAACACAACTTACATAATAATAACATCCATTTTCAGTTGTGAGAAAATAGTCTATTAATCGTGTATGCGTTTTATAAACAGTCTAGCATAATCAATACCGTTATCCTTACTGCTACTTACCATACTGCTAACAGTTTAATCATATTATAGCAAGTATACTTCCTTCAGAATTGTTAATTAAACACTTGAGCATGCGGACACGAATGCCAGATAATTTTGGACTGCCTCCTTGTCATTCTCTTGTGTTAAAATATCAGAGGTAAAAAATATTTTAAGAGACCGATTCTAGAAATAATAGTAGTACAATTTGAAATAAGTCTCTAAATACAATAATTGACATGTTTTTTCTAATTCTATTAATTTATGATAAATAGAAACATTTTTTTGTATTAAATTTTGTCGATACAGTAAAATTTAGATTACTATTGAATTATTTAAAGTGATAAATCTTGCAATCTTGAAAAACACTTATGTTTTACGTCATAATTTCGTATTTTACTACATTAGGAAACACATGTATATGCTATAAAATTTCGAAACAGTAATACTAATTTTATTTTATACAACCTTCGAACAGTGAAAATGAAAGACCAATAAATATAATTATTAATCAACCATACCATGATGACTAGGATGAATAATATAATATTATTGCGTATTGTCATTCCGCGAAATTAGACTGGGACTAAGAAATGCAACTATGAAGCTCAAATTTTATTGAGTGATTGTTCTATTAACCAGTATTGAATAATGTTCTTAAAATAAAAAAGTGTATGTAGTGCAAAAACAAATCTACAGATATGAACTGCTTAGTTATATGTATTTTAATGTTAGGAAAGAACAATGTTAGTGAGACATAGTCACTGTGCATAAGCTTTTGGTGAACCGAAATTGTTAATAAACAGAAGCCAACAACCAGAAAATTCGGAAACTATATTCGCCTCGTAAAATTAATAAATCTTATGTAACATGTATTTAAAAGGGACATTTGACTGTCTTGATACTCTGACATGCAAACGTATGTTTTCTTTTAAACAACTTAGCAGTAGTCTTACCATTATCATTATCAATATATATTCAGTTTAAAACTTAGATTGAGTTAGTTTACATCCTTCGTACAATTTCGTTCGAGAATTCTTAGTAAAGGAGTTCCAGAATAATCTATGCTGAAAGCCTCGCAGTCATTCAGAAGTTACAATTTTTAAACCGCTAGAGAAGTGCAAATGCTATTTTGAAATTTCCGACATACTATGCGTTCACCGCGCTCAGTTAAAAAAAGTGAGAAACAAAATATTTAAAAGAATGAATTTACCAGTCAATATTTAAAATTCAATACAGAATACAGTGTTTGATCGCCAAATTAAGACAATTTTCTCTCGCACAAAATAAATATCTTATATATTTAAAGATCTTAGAAAAGGATTACTCTCTAATGTGATGCAAATAAATAAGGATAACGGTACAAGTTATTACAACTCAGCTTATTAAACTGAATCAAATTCGAATGGCTTGTTATTAGGTCTCTTGTATAAAAATCTACAAAAGCATCCATAATATTTTATTTAAGGTTGCGTATCGAGATAGAGTTTGAAAAAAAGAATTTTGGCATACAATCAAATGTCCCGTTACTATATAATAACTTACCGCAACTTATGTACACAATTGTAAGTCAGTCAACAAGTCGTGGACATCGCAGGAAGGTACATTCTCAAGTCATTTCAGCTATGTAAAACACACATCTGTTCTTCGAAGAACTAGTTTTTCATATCGTCATATAGTCAAAAGCTTTATATAAATACCTAATAAGTCCATTTCTCGTCTAATTATAGCGCGGAAGCATGATTTTATTTGACTAACAGTCGACTAGGTAAGAGCTAATATCAACATTAAGTTTTATATTGACTCTATGAAAGCCGTCGATTTTATTGACGCCTAAGAGTGAGCCAAAGGTCAATTTAGCTTGGCGCGGAGATTAGGAATTTCAATAAAATATGTATGAACCACCTCTTAATTAAACCTAGAATTACCAATATTTTTGATTGGCAAATTTATCTAATAACAAGTCCAATAGACAACCTCTTCCACTATTTGAAGTCCTCTTAAAATAGCGATACATGTTAAAGTTCTTTCTTAAATCGATTTTGTATACGATATTAGATTTGGCACATATTTTTATCGTTTTTGTTTTTGAAGATGTCTCCAAAGAATGTTAATGGTCTTTTTAAATCGATATTCCTTATATCGACATTGTATGATATTAAAAGTGGCGCCGGACATGTTTCGAATTTTAAATTGTTTCGAATTCCTTTTTAAACATGATATCATAATAACATGACTATTATTATTACTTACTACCACAGAAGTAATTATTAAATTGGCAGATGTAATGCTAGTCAATAACATTAGTTTCTGAACACAATTCAAAGGATTGTGATGGAACCAATTTAACGATTTCTTGAATTGATTGCACTATTAAAATTTCAATAACATTTATATGATTATGGGGGTTTCAGTAGGTCATGTACCAAACAATTAATAACAATCTAGTCGTTTCTGAGTGCAGTCTCTTTGTGTATCTTCTCTGGCCGGCTCCCCCTTGAGAAGTCGTTCTTAGTCAACAACTAGTCCTGAACCAAAGACTATAACACAAAATCCAAGTGTAAGTAGCAAATCAAAGCTAAAGACCACTGTGCAATGTCATTTTTAAAAATGAATTCTCAACTTTTTGTAATATCAACCACATCAATTTATAATAATAATACTACAGAAAAATGTGGGTGATAATTATACGTTAGTGAAAATTTTTCAAAGTCTAAATAAAGTCAGTCAAATATCGTTTCCAATGTCGTCATTATGTACCTTCTCGGGCAAGTACTCCCCCTCGAGCGAGCTGGCTGAGGATGCGCTGGTGCCGGCCGAACGCCGCCGCAGCTGTCGGCCGCGTGCACACACCCCGGTTACCAAAGGCGTTTGGAAACCGCAACGGTTGCAAACGTCAACCGTCGCGGTTACCAACCGAACACCGAAACGCGCGTCGATATCAATTACTACATTACTCTGTCGCTCGATCGTTACGCGTTCAATTATGAAATTGTCGTTTTTTTTTTTACAACTGCACGTCTAACTATATTTCTTTTTCAATTGAAAAGCTACAGAAGCTATTTATTTTTACATTACGTTTTGACTCTACAATGAAATCTTTGATTATAATTTATTTAATCATACATAATGTATTTTTTTAATTTAAGGTTTTTTTAATTTAAGGTTGATGAATAGGTCATATTTTTTTCCATCTCTGATAACGAATTTATTATGTCCATATCTCCTATTATGAGTTAGTTTAACACCTTTGAAAATATACATTATTATGCAAATCTTCGTAAAAACGGCAATTTCATAACTAGAGACCTATTATTTCGCTCGCACCAGCAAGCGAAACAAAACAGTTATGCGGGAACGATGAAAGATAGCGATAATATTTTTTAGTATAAACAAACAGGTAGTGGTTACTATCTATCGATCTACTTTTGTAATCTATATTACAAAAGTAGATCGATTCATTTCTTGACCGTACAACGGATTTTCTATGTAAAAACATGTATCGACAACCGCTGTCATAAAAGAAAACTTGTCAATTTTAACGAAATAACATATGTTTAGCGACTTATGTCTCGTAATCGTTCTTTCTCCATTTAATTATTTAACAAAAATAATACGATCGTCTAATAAACACAGAGAAATCCTTGTCCCCGTATATGGAATCTTAATCATAATTGGTTTTTTTATTGTATGTTTATGAAATTAATTGGGATTTAAGATAGACAAACATTTGCCATCCATGAGCGTAACGAACGTTTAAAAAATGTGCACAATTTTTACACAGTTATTTTTTACAGTAGGATATATACGAGTATGCTATTTATGACATCGTTCAATAATAAGAACTTTTTGTTTGCACAATATCAGTAACCTTGTTCGCTTATACTAAAATATTTCCCTTGTAGTACGTTTACACCGACCGTTATGATTACCTTTAGTTGCACCATTTATTATATACATAGATTTAAAAACTTTTGTTAATTTCAATTTACGCTTTAATGCAGGCTAGCTCGCGTTACGTTAGGCGTGAACGCGACCCTAATAATCCACGTACACTGCAGACTTTCTATGGGCCCATAGTCTACTATTATCACTATATACCTTCGAGTTTCTGGTTCGTTATTCGGTGGGAAGCAAGTATATATATCTTAATTTTGACGTTTTCAGTTGTTTCTTACTGAGGAAATATAGTAAATTCTTCGAAAATTTGATATTTGTATTTAGATAGTAAGAAAAATTTGTTAAAACTTAAGCCAAAAACATATCTATTAAAAAAGGTGTATTAGTAGCTGGGTGCAAAGGTCTATTTTACCTTAGTATTAAAAAAGTTAATTACTATATGCATCAGAGAATAAAGTGTAATTTTCTCCTTCTCATTCTCAAGTAGACTTCTATAAAGATAGATATTTATCGTTCACTTGACGATTTGTGAAGTAAGAATTATGAGATAGCAAGGACTGGGCTCGATCGATATGAAAAAGTCGCAATGACATTCGAAGATGATAAAACTAATCGACTGAACTGTCAAATGAGTTATCCGACTTGACAATGAACGAAAATATCATTCCTACTTTGTGTGTACTCGTATATATGTAGTTGTATTCTTAATCATACATTAATTTGAAGTTGCTCAAACGAAAAACAATCCCATCTTCTATCATCAAATAGTGTTAAGTCATTTATTGATACAACAGTTTGTGCCCCGCAATAAATATGGAAGCTAATTACATTTTCACATCCGTATTAACTATAGGCCGATACAAAGTCTGCATTGTGCGCAGTTTTTATTGCGAGAATACAAATCTAACACATCTTTTCGACAGTTCTTTCTTTTCATCAACTATTGCGGAGTCGATACACAATTCTATGGAATGTTTTTAAAAAACAGCAATGAATGGATTTCGACAGTTTAGATCGAAAACGATGTGACAGAATTTGGAGTTACACAATAAGTAAGTGAGTTACGTATGAAATGGCCAACTACACAATAGAACTATTTGATAATAAAATATGGTAATAGATGACTGGAACAATGAAGATAGAAATTTAAGTTATTTATACTATTGATTCTTAAAGGCTAGGCTATCATTCTAATCTAAATGATAAAGGAGATTGCCCATTCCAGTACTTTTTGTAGGAACATTGTGCCTCAATGATTTTCTTACCAAAAATAAAACAATAATATTTTAAGTGTTTTGTCTTTTCTGCTTACACATTCCTTTAGGGAATAATTTTCTGAAATAAATCAGTAATAAACTTGCGTTTTACAGCAAATTGTCATAATCTGACATGTTTGTAAGGTTGGGACAAATTATCGAAATCAATCGATTATTATCTGTGCGGTGATTTTGTACCTAAATCGACAATGGAATCGCTTTACTTAATGTCTATTCCTTCTAAGGATGCAGATTAAAAATTTATTGAAAAATATTTTTTGTTTTGCCCTCGGCAACGGCAAAATAAATACTTTCTTTATTGTGGTTGTTAACACTATAACATGAAATCAATTCCAAACCATTCAGGCTTTCGTCTTAGCAAACACAATAACGCCGCGCAAGCGGTTTAAAGCAAACTGAAGGTGTTGCGTCCATATTCCATTTTTATGACAGAATATACTGATGTTTATTTATGAAATTCGATTCACTAGATCTATTCTAAGAATCGATAAGAAATCGATTTTGATTTGGCGTAATTCTCCAATCTATCTCATATCACATCCCTAGATTTGATATTTGACAGTCTGTGTTTGTAAGTTTGGTGTGTAACTAAACGAGAACAGCGCAAAAAACTAATGCAAATCTTATTACTTACTGCATAAAGTGTGCTTGCAACTATTATAACATAAAAACAAACTTATTTTATTGATTATTTCACCATTCCCATTATGAATTTTGACAGAAGTTGGTTTTATTTATTATTATTATATAACCAAATAAAAGCCTTTTCATCGAGACACAAAAATAATAAAAAGTCAGTACATTTGCTCATACTAAAATGGTCAATCTCATTTAAATTAAATTTCAAACTATGAACGATCACAATTACGAAGGGCTGTGGGATTTATAGTACAACAGTCTGCCATTTTATACGTGATAACCCAATGTTCACGCACACTATAAATATCCGTTTTTACCATAGTATATAGAAGAAAAACACACCCACAAAACACGCAAACGGCTAAAGGGCGCTGCTATTTCGAACATTCATTTCAACAAAATTACATCACGAGAAAAGAAAAACAAAATAACAAAAACAAAAGTATTTTTGTAAATTACTACATTAATCGATTGATTGTAAAAAATCCAACAATCGACAGCTACTAGGAATGCGATTAAAGCGAATCTTCACTCATTAAGTACGACGTTCATAGTCGAGAAAATTTATCTACGATTATGTCAAGTTTACTAATATTAATAACCGATTATTTATTATTATCATACGTACATACCACACAAACAACGACTGAGCACTGAGTATTAAACAATTCTCAACTAGAGGACTACACATCTTTAACTAAGTAATATAACTAAGTAACTACTAGTTACTTCATAACTATTTATAATAAATAGTAAATAGTTCATTAGTGAAATTATGAATACCATAAAATATTTATTCTCACCGAAAAGCTCAATAAAAATATGATTACTATAAACCTTCAAAATTCACATTATTCTCATAATTAGACATGCTGTTATCAGCCTTCAGTAGCACCGATTCATCTATAAATTTTATTTTACCACCTGTGTAATCGTACAAATTTATAGTTTATTACATTACGTAAGAGTTTAAATTTCTTTATCTAGGTAGTACTTAAACTGTTTGAGTGATATTTGCAAAGCAATGACTTTTCCTGAAACAAATTTCTTTAGCCCATCTTAATTTATTTCTAATCGACAATAATCAATAACAATCGCCCAACTTCATAAATCCAATGAAATACTTTGGCATTAATTCGTGCTCGGGAATGTTGATAGAAGATACAAAAAATTATCATATAAAATTATTGTCGAGCCCGTAGATTGGGTAAGTCGAATGTTGGCACCAGAATAAATCTCTAATTCAAATTACGACCAAGTTATTGGATGTTTTTAAGACAAAAACCCCATATCGTAAGACGTGCGTAAGACCATTAATACTGAAAAGGCAGCGCAGCAGCCGGAAATTTTAGTATCATAACATTTTCGACTTTAAATCTATCACATAAAGTATAGTTTGACAAAACAGTTCTCTATTAGATGAGAAATATTGTAGAAGTAACGACGTATCTGCGATTATTTATTACTTTTGAAGATACAGCGCCATGTTTGTGGCGCTGTCGCGGGTCGCTCAAAAAGGCTCCATACAAAGTACACTGCAATCGTGACATCATAATTTACTAAAGTCGTCTAATTTGTATGAGCGTATAAACAAAATTGCCAATAGCTTAGTTATTTTTACGTTTATAGATATATTTTCTATATTAAATAATGTGAGGAAGTTAGAAAGATATTTGTTTCATTACAATTATGTAAAAAATAATTGTAATTTTTTTAGAAATCTAAAAGCAAAATTAATACAAAAGGGAAATTTCTACATTAACTTACGTTCATGAGATAGAAATTGCAGAACTTTGATAATTATATAATAAAATAGGCATACTCAGTTGTAGTCGTAAATTGTAAATCTAATTGACAGTAAAAGTACCAGACGCTATGATGCCACTTCGATGTGAATTGGTCCTAATTGAAGACTTAACGATATAATGCAAAACTGTTTGCGCATATAATGATTGAGATTAAAGAGTATTAGATTGCTATTCGACTATCTACTAATTTGCGACTATGAATGACCGTCTTAATGAAGTAATGTCAAATATTTAACAATTTTATCATTTTAAGTTACTTTTAATTAAAGTAAACAAATACCTTTTCTGTTCTCAAAATAATTAGTAGAAATAATATACATAAATACATATACAATCAAAATTATGCTATCACTGTTAACAATAATGAATATGCACTTTTTTAAAACTTTTTTTTAATATACGTTTTATTAAACAAACACTTTTTTAATATATATCATTATGTCAATGTACGCTTCAATTCTTCGGAACATTCTTGAGGATCCATTATGCATATTCAGTATTGCAGTTAACGAATTAATGCACCAATTGCTCGCAATGTGCGCATTGTCAAATTCGCATGCACAATACGAAAACATATTTGAATACGAAAAAACGAACATTTCTAATTCTATACAGCAGTTCAAATACTTATAAACCTATTATGCTAAGGACGAAACATACCAAGTAAAGCAATGCACATACGATCAATCGTAATTTTTAACGATGATAGCGCACTATTTACTACGTTTTATTCTATTACTAATTATCCATTATATTTACTGAAAGAATTATTTCACACGATTGTTAGGGATATCGTCCAGAACAATCGATGGGTAGCTTAGGGCAGTACACTGGACACAAATCTCAGATGATAACATCAAATGCTAAAATCAACATAAAATACACAACAAAAATGTTCCTAGGCATGCACGGATCTACCAACAAAATATAAAACATGCTTTCGAAAATTCTACTATTGTTAAAATAATGTTTGTTAATGATGTTAGTAAAGATAATTAATGAATCATAAGTTTAGAAAACAGATCGTACGTTTAACCATCAGGGATCCACATAGATTTTACAAACATGAAATAAGGAACAGTCTTAAAAAGAGAAACTATACTAAATATATTATTGTAAACAACGTTTTGCAATAGGAGAACTCAGCCGTTGGCAACACAGTACTCAAAATAGGTCGATAGGCGGAAATCCTAAATAATACTGGAAATGTTAATAGTTTTGCATTTGCAATATTAGGAACTCCACGTAAAGCACGCCCAGATTCGTGTTTCTCCAGTACTACGTGACGTTATTTTAAACAAATGAGCAGATTTCCAAAATAATATTAGAAATGTAAAGATGTTTACATTTTCGCAACTGTTTAGGTCTGGTGTTGTTTCCTCTGGCTTATTTTAATTAATGTGTTGCTAACTGCCACCGCTTAGTTTTCAAGCTGGAACGAAGTTTAACTAAAACTTTTGCAGTAAATTGATGAAGAATGTGACAGATAAAATTTTGTCCGTCTAATTCAAAATTTCATAAAAAGTTACACGATACAATCAATACATTCACTAAGCGATTAAACGGATGTGGAATAGGTATCATGTAATATTCATTGGGAATCTTTGATATCTTAGTATACACCTTTTTAGAAACTGTTGTCACAAAGTATACAATAAAATCTGTACAAGTCAATTAAATGAAACAAACGGGATTACTGTGTACATATCGATATTAAAAAAAAACAGAATTTTGCAAATATAATTATTATCAGATGACATATATATATATTATGCACGTCTAGCTTGAAATTAAGGTATATAAGACTTGAGCATAACACAACAATTTGCTATTATGGCTAAATGCCATGATCTTTTAGCAACAGATGCTTTGTAATATCTGTTTATTGCTCTCGGGTAACAATTAAATTTTTGTCGTTACAAGTAAATAGCTTTTTTCGAACTGGTGACTCTAAGCTCACGGATTTTTTTTCTCATATATGACGGGCTACTCCGCTTAGTGAATGTACTGTGTACGTGCGATATAATTGATTTAATGTCGAAACTTTATGACGTACAATTTCGTCTCGATATAATGCCTAATATAAATGAACTATGAAAACAGAATTAACTACTAGTGGTTGTATCATACCTAAAGGAAACGTTGACTATATGCATACAATGGTGTATGCTAATAGAAAACGTGTCTACTCAATCAATACTTTTTTGGAACCTACATGCTAACATAGTCATATAAAAGTCTTATTGTGTAAAGAAAAACCCATTTCGTTATTATCTATACGTTTAGTTAGGCAACTGAAAAAAATCTATAGGTAAATTAATTTTTTTAATGACACGGTGACTTTTGACATGACACGTAGTTTTAATCTTTAGTCCCGACTGTATAAAGTTTGATATTAACACGGTAAGGTTGTAAATACCATCTTACGATTGATCTCATCTTTGGAATGCAATTATTTAATAAAAACCTGTATGACACACCTATAAGAATAAAGAAAATATTATATTATTAGGATGTGTCTGACTGTGTGTGTGCGTGTGTGTATGTCTTTTGAAATATGAAATACCTTGTCTTTGGTGGTGGGACGAGGGGCCGGCTGCGGAGGCATAGTGTGCCTCTTCGTAGCTTCAGGAGGCATGGCTTCCTCCTTCTCCTTTGCTGCCAATGCTGGAATAGACGAAAACAATTTACGTTAATAAATTAATCAAATAAAACAACATAATTGTAGTAAAAGCAGCTACAAAAAACAAACGGATACACACACAAACACATATATATCATGCTGATGTTTTAGTTATTGTCTTCTTTATATATATTAAGTATTTCCACTAGTAAAACACTAGGAAATGCAACAAGAACCGTTCAGCATGGCGTCAAATTAAGCACCATTTCAAAATATATAAATAAAATCATTTTAAAACGTGAAAATTTTATTTATGAAAATGAATAAAGAAGTTAATTTTATCTGCTTATAAATTAATTTTCAAAAATTGCTATTTTGTATATTTGGTACTAATTTTTATTGTAATTAGTATCATACATAAATAGATGAAAAATTTTATTTGTAATAAAGATTTACACTATATTTAGAGTAATAAATTTAAAAAGCATAGTTATTGTACTTAAAGCGTGATAAATTTTATAGTAGACACCCAAAATTTGAAATAATTTTGTTTAAGAATTTAAATTATGTGCAATGAAAAATACCAACATGAACTACAGTTTAGATTCAAACAATCCTTGAACACCATTCTTGATAGTTCTCTAGAACCTCTTTACAACACTTCCTACACTGTAAGACCTCAAGCGTAAGAATCTAGCGATCGCAACGAGAGCTAGCGTTAGACTGCGCCGGCGCAACGCTATGAGCGTATGGATTATTTATATCCCCTACTTCACCATGAGTTGTATGCACTATCGTTTCTGTTTACATATGCTGCCAATTATATAATGAGTTAGCTTGTTGACTGAAGAGATCATTTTTGTATCGCATTTTTGTTGCGAATAATTAGCTTTAATTATTAAAATTAATGTCATTTTTTATCTTAATGTCAGCATACTTTGTTGCTACTAATACCGTTATATTTGTCGATATAAAGATTTTTTTGATCATGAAACCAATATATATCATTAATTACCAAGAACAAATGTTTAATTATCATTAAGAATACATAAAGATAATAATGAAGCATTTACTGTAAAAAAAGCGCAGTGCCTGTTCTCTGATAACACTAAATCTATTATAATATACTGATAGCTCTTCAATACATGAATCATTTCTTTATTTCTCCAATGGCATCAATATATATCAATTACCTTTGACATCAAACGCATTCTTTTCATTTGGTTTGTGATTACCAACAACTAATCTCAAACAGTAATATCAAATGTTACAAGAGCGCTTTATTTGGGTAAACGTTAAGCGAATTATTAATCTGGACATATAATTATAAATAGCGCTCATATAGAATACAGGTGATGTCATTTCGATGCAGTATCTATCTTAGATGGACATGCACTAGTTTGATAACTGTTTGTTTGTTAAAACTTTATATACGCGTCTATGCGTTTTCTTCTATTAGATGAGGTAGCGGTGTAACAAACTGTCTGGGCACTTCACAAGTCAGTTAGACTGTTACAACATTAAAGGAAATAGGGTATTCTTAATTCTCCACTGCACACACTCCAGTATACCTACATATATACAATTATATTGTTATGCTTAATTCGTGAACAAAACTACATAGTAAAAAGTTTGAAGATGATCGAATCTAGCTACACCTACGTGGAGACCGTTTTCATTAAAGCTCCGCTAATATTATAGCCTTCATTCATAAATGGGCTAAGCAGTTTAACATTTTTGAAATTCGAACAAGTCGTTTCCGCGACAGATGTATCTGGCATCGTAAAGTAATTTAAGATCTCCTTATATATTTGAGTTAATTTACTTTATGTTATTTTATCGTTCATTGTAATCACAATCTGAACACTTAATCCCATAACGAGGCACTAGTCCCTCTCTCAAACAATTTGTTTCGATTTTTCGAGTTTACTTGTCAATACAGAGAACTTTCATAGGTTTGTTAATAACTTTTATTTATATTATCTTTTTGTAATTTTGCAATAATCTGTTTTTTTACAGAGCTCCACACTTTCTGCAAGGCATAAAAAACTAGTTTACTGGCCCCGAGTATTATGTGAATGTGGAAAAATAGGGTGACTAATGGCCGTTTTCACAACTTTGTCTTAGCTTAGGCGACTCCTAAGAGACATGCTGTCTCACTCTTTTCAGTTAATATAAAAAGTGACAGCATGTCGCTTAGGAGTCACCTAAGCTAAGACAAGGTTGGTGAAAACGGCCATTAGGTTGTTATATTGTACTACCCTTTATTGTACCTACGTCAAAGACAATCTACAGTATTCTCATTACATATCAATATCATATGATATTGACTTTCTATGTACACGCAAACAAAAATACGTATGGAAATGGTGAGATGGCCGATTGGTATAAATTACAAAACCATTTCGCCCTTGTATCACAATCATAGATGTGCGCGAGCGCAAAATGTCTTTAACCTTTACGGAGTGAAACATCCAACGCGACGTTTTCAAACAAATCGAAGTAGGTACCTACTTACTCTTCGAAAACAGATTTATTTACAAATACAAAGATTGAAATATTATAATGTGTGAAAATTACAAATAATCCGCTGAAACTATCTAATATCTATCTATCTATTATTTTTTTCTTTTTTGATATAATCACTACCTAATACCTTATTATTTAATTAAATAAATAATAATTCAAATAATAAATTCATAAAAGGCATAAAGGACGCGTGTAATATTTCGACGCATGGGTATTAGATAAATTGTTCGTGGTAAAAAAATAATTAAGCAAAAGAAATAAACTAAGCACGACTTTCTTTCAACACAACACAAAAAGCTAATGAAACGTGTTGATAATAAAAATATTCTATGTATTATAAAGAAATTTCATTAATATAGGTTTCTAAAATCTTTTGATTCATTTCAAATTACTTCCTGATTAGTGGCTATAGGTGATCGATTAAAGATAGCGAATTATTATAAAGGTTTGGCTCTATTAAATTATTGATCAAACACTTCACAATTTTAATAAAATTCATGAAACTTATTCAAAATGATTTTAATTGTTTGTAATACAAGTTTTTAACGTTAAACATTCGTGTCCAACCCAGCTTTGGTGGACGAGCTTTTTGACTCGGCACCGAGTTCCGGAGAAAGAATTATTCTTGGTTATGGAACATGGTGTTTTTAAGGAGCCTCATTAACAGCGCAACAAACTGCGCAACAAACTGTTGGCGCGAAAAGGGGAAAACATAACGAATATTCATATTAGAATGATAGATTCCAAATTCAAATGTTGAGAGATGCTTTACTGGCCTGGATTCTAGTCAATTCAAATGTTGAATTTGGTATATTTTTTGTTGTAGCGCTATTCATGGCCAGATTAAGTACATACAATAAAAATAAAAATAAATATCTAATTGGATATTTAGACGTAAAGTGTATTTGGCTTCACAACTAAAGGATGGATAGTGCTGTTCATATTCCGCTTGTCATATTTTGTTCTAATAATCATATTAATACATATAGCAATAAAGTGTGACAATAGATACATACTACGACTAGACTAAATATAAATTGTAACGTTATATAAATCGCTTAGATTGACCTCAAGAATATCAGCTTAAGTTATCCTAGAACCTCGTGGAGTATTCTCATACAAACGGAACGAAAGATAACAATCACATTTACCTCTTAACTGAATCACAAGCGAAAGCCGAATCGGAATCGCATACGATACGATACGATTGACGATTTCGCTCAATTTGGCTTATAGAATGAGCCGTGGTAATCAAGACCTCTAGCCAAACATTATACATATAAAATCGACAACGTAAACAAATGATTGTGATTCCGAAAACGACAAAATGACGTAATACCACGATGAAGTCAAGGTGACGAGACGTGAGTCACCGACTCGTCTGTACATCGCGTCAAACAAGTGTCATTTCGACCAATCATCACCTTGGTTTAGCTACATGTGTATGTGAGATTCTCGCGAAAAATCACGATTCACTGTTTTGATCTAAATTGAACAGTGCATCATGTCTACTTCTGATGCTTTGCCATACACTTCAAATTTTCTCACTAGCTTATCTGCCATACATTTTCGGATAAAAATTATGGATTATGGTTGAATGCAACAAATACAATATGGGAGCTACTTATAAAGCTCATACTAGAAAACTAAGAAAAATATTTAGGGGGCGTCCATAAATTACGTGAGGTGATTTTTGAAATTTTCTGTCAGTGAAATTATTTTCTTTCGAACGAATTAGTGAGTAGGTAACCTTAATCGTATTACGATTACGCTTAAGATTAAATCTTAAGCATGTACAATCTGGATTAAAAGGACCAAAATAGTACTTTTTTTTTGTTATAATCAGAAAAAAATTGCATATTTGCTGAGACCCCCCCCCCCCTCTCTATCCAACGTAAGATTAGATGAGATTTGACAACCCCCTCCCCCCCTTAAACATCTCACGTAATTTATGGACGCCCCCTTACGTCATTTGGGAAAATTATATGCGAACTGAAGTCATCAGTCATTATCATTACATCCTAATACCGTCTCAACTGAGGGGCAGGCGCTTAGTCAAGGTGAAATAGATCTGAATAAACCAAATTGACCCAGTGCGGGTTGAACGATTTCACATACACATTATTTGAGTTATATACATTGCAAGTGGCTTCACTATTAATTAAATTAGGAAGAGCATATCACGCATATATTGCAAATCCTGATCTTTTGATTAAATATAGTATGTACATCTATCGGACATATTATTAATATATTGCAGGCATAAAAAATTTCCGGTCGTAGCTAAGTACTTTTTACGTGAAGTGGCGTGAGAAAATGTTTATTATATTTACATTTCATTGAGTGAAATCATTGTCACAAAGTCACATATTTTTATTCTAATATTTACACCAATTAGCCCAGCCCAAAGTAAGCTCTGTAAGGCTTGTGTTATGGGATCTAGGGTAACGGATAGACATACATATAAATATATTTCATAGAAATATATATTAACAACCATGACTAAGGTACAAATGCATGCATTCATCACACAAACATCTGCCCCCACCGGAATTCGAACCCGGGGCCTCAGAGATCTTGAAAGCGGTGTACTAACCACTCGACTATAGAGGTCGTAATCCTTCGCACAGATGGATTTATATTTTTTTGCTATTAGAGTAAAACAAATTTCACACGTATAAGTTGTCGGCGGGTCGGGAAATACTCGTACATACATAGTTTACTTGATTCATTTTCCCGATGCGTTTTGCAATACCTGAATGGTTATTTTGCTATTCCTGACGAATCAGATCAAACAAATACGAGTAGTTGCCTATTTAAATTACTTTTTGGGTTATTTGCATACAAACAGTCCAGCACATTTTGCCTAGGTATACTAAACATGCATACATAAACAGATTTGCATTAAAAAATCATTTAAAGTATATAATTTATAGACATTAACCATATAATTAATAATTTATCAAATTGTAACTTAAGAGGCCTATTACAATTCTTCATTCTGCGAGATTAGGTATTTCGAAGCGTCCCGACAACTCATTGAAGGTCACACGTCCAAAATACTGTGTTGACGCTACGACTAAGCGATTTTGATACTTTTCCCAAATTTATTATATTTATATTTTTATGGAATAATTCGTTATTGCTATATATATCGTATATGAAGAAACACATTATATAAAGATAATATTAAAAATAGGACAGATGATATTGTTAAAAATAATGTTTATTAAATATTACCTAGTATGTTATTTCGCAAAAGACGCTTTTAGTTTTAAATTAAAAATAGATCAGATTAGAAAAAAACTAGTTACCAATTATATAGGAGTATAAATCATCATAAAACAGAATCACCTATTGCCGAATTTCCATTAAATCGATCCAATGGTTTTGGTGTGAAAAAGCTTTCAAAAATAGTTAAAAATAATATATATAATAGAATAAAAATTTAAAAAAATTAATAGTTTAAAAGTCGTCATAGGTCCGACTCTGAGGAGCGCTAAAGAATTCGGACGGCCTGTGCATCGCATTTTGTAGTAATTTTGCAGTATGATTTATCGATGTTATTAAAATAACATAATAAATTCATGGTTAAAAAATATAACATATTAATTCCTCATAAAGTGACATTTATTCTGGTATAAATTTTATTAATAAATACTATCGTAGAAAGATATTCACAGTCAACTTAAAGCGATTTTCGTAGTTTTTTCGTTTAGAATAGGATTTTTTTTCTGTTTTAAATCAATAATATATCAAAATTCCGATATATTATTGATTTAAAACCGCTACGAACTATATGACTATACAAGAGATAAAATTATCATTTTTTAAATTTCATTTATGTAGAACAGTAGTTCAATCCAGGAGCTCAAAAAAGTGCCTTCGCGCATTCTATGAAAATCTTTCTCTACAATTTTGGGTTTTGTTAAAAAGTTAAGCAAAATTTACAAAAAGCGAGGCAGCTACGAACTATATCAATAGCTATTCTGCATTATTCATTAAGTCAAAATTGTTAATGTATCTTTGTTTCTGAGATCGAGAACGCCAAAATTGTCAATTTTACGCAAAAATCGCGTTCGAGATGTAATATGGCTCTTAAAATACATGGCACAGTTTATACGGCAGTTTGGCGAGCGGCGATCGACTCCAAATTTTCGATAGTATTGTTCTCCTTGACGAGCGATCACGAATATACAAGTTTTAGAAAAAGTTAACGACAAAAATCGCCGCTAAGGGGCTCTGAAGTTGTCGGTATCAAACTGTCAACGATTGCTTCTTCTTGAATTGATTCAGGCTCAGTAAGTAGTGTTAGATATATTTATTATAGAAATGATCTGAGACTTACACTTCAATAGCAAGAGATATTTCTATAGACGCGTTCCCTATGGGTTAACTCACGTCTAAAAAATAAAAACGTTATAGAGGTATCTCACCCTTAGTTTAAAACCACTGAATACGTAACTATATACCAACTTGCACAACGCATCCGTTACTTTATTTAAAAGAGCTCAAAGTTATTTCCCCACCCTCCTGACCCACCATGACTATTCCTCCTCGCTTCCAGTGTAGACAAATGTACTTTTACCTTTAATTTTGATCATACTCCTTTAACTATTATTAAGACATTTAAAGAACTCAATATGAAAAAGCAGAAAATTTATGAGGATTTCAACTGAACTCTTAAAGTCAATTATTAACGTTATCTCATCTCATTTAGCCTAAATTTAAATAAATGCGTAGACGAAGGTCAATTCCCTGACTTAATGAAATTTAGTAAAGTCAAACCACTTTTTAAAACAGGAGACAAAAGTGACCCATCTAACTTTAGGCCTATTTCCATATTACCTTTACTCAGTAAAATTTTTGAAAATATTTTATTTAACCAAATGATCTCGCATTTTGATGGAAATAAATTACGAGTATTGCATGAAAATCAGTTTGGTTTCACTAAAAATAAATGCACTACAGACGCCGGAGTTGCACTTGTCAAACACATCTTTGAAGCATGGGAAAACAAGCAAGACGCCATAGGTATTTCTTGTGACTTATCCAAGGCATTTGATTGCGTGGATCATAGTATCTTACTTATTAAATTAAAACATTACGGTATCTCTAACAGTTCACTTAAACTTTTGGAATCGTATCTCAGTGACAGGTTGCAAAGTTGTCTATTAATGATACAGTATCTTCCGGTGCACCTCTACGAATGTGTGCCACAAGGCTCGATATTGGGCCCTTTGCTTTTTTTGATTTATATTAATGATTTGCAATTTTATACGATTGATCTTTGTGAAACAGTGTTGTTTGCTGATGATACTTTTCTCATTTTTAAGACGGATAGAAACAAACCATTTTTTGACGATTAAAACAGAACTCTTTCACAATTACTACTCTGGTTCACAACCAATAATTTGTAACTGAATGCAAAAAAAAAAAAACTAAATGTATTATATTTACTATGTTTAATGTTAAGCAAATAACTTTCTATATTGAAATGAACGATGAACCAATAGAACTTGTTAATTCAACAAAATTTTTAGGCATCATCGTTGATTCTATCATCGTTGGAGTCCCAATATCACTGCCATGGCAGGAAGACTTAGTTCAGCTGTATACGCTATTAGAAAGATAAGACATCGTTGTAACATTGAAACTGCAAGGTTGGTTTATTTTAGTTATTTTCATAGCATTATGTCATATGGTCTACTGTTGTGGGGCTCTGCTGCTGATATTCAGACTATCTTTATACTACAAAAAAGAGTCATACGTGCAATCTATAAACTTAGACCACGTGATTCACATAAAGAACTATTTAAAGAAATTAATATATTGACGGTAACATCGCAATATATTTTTGATCGCATCATGTACGCTTGTAAGAATCTCGACAATATTCCAAAAATATCGCACAGCCATAGTATTAACACCTGAAATAAAACAAGTAATTCTTTTGTAGGACTTTGTATAATAATGTTCAATAAGTTACCAGTAGGTCTGATTGAATTACCATTTTACAAATTCAAAATACTTAATGAAAAAAGGCTATTACAAAATTGAAGACTTTTTAAATGATAATAATTGTTTTTTATAATCTACCTTTTTTGTTATGCTTGTCTGCAAATTTATTGTAACTTTATTGTAAATGTTGTTATTACTTTTTAATTTTGTAAAATGTTTGTTTCTATTTCTTGTGCTACGAGTATGTGTTTATAACATATTATTAAAATACACTTTACTAGTATTACTTGAGTATTTTGGTAGGGTGAAAATTTGTTTTATATTTGTTATTTTACATATACAATACGCAGTTGTCATGCCACGACAAATTTCCATTGTCAGTTCAATATTTAATCATTATATTATCAATGTAATAAGAAAAAATAACATGTATTATTGATAGTCTTCAGTTCTCATAAAAGTTTTGAAGGTTCGTTTCGCTGAAGTTGTGGAACATGGTGCTATTAAGCGGTGAATATGATGCTTTGCACACTTGTGGCGATGGTTCGACACTTCTTAGTACGCCTTCATAACTAAGAACCCCACCAAACTGTCACTGTCTACATTATGTTGTTTATTTATATGAACATATATATATATTTAACTCAATTAGTTTTATTTTAAACATAAAAAATAAAACCAATAGGCTATTGACAGGTTTTTAAAATCCATTTTATATTATGCAGTAGAGTCTAGGGAACCCAGTAAAAGTTGTTAATTTTTAATCTGGTATATATTAGCTGAAAAAACGTCGAATTAAAAATTCAATATTTAAATAGTGTGCCAAAACGCTACTTTGACAATATGGCGCTGCAATGAGGTCGGTGACGTCACTTGCCTGTATTCTGATCTGTGACAACTGGCATATATATTTGTTTGTTGTAAACAAAAAACGAAAGTGCGATTGGATTTACTTTTTATCTGTGATTTATGTAACAAAATGAGTTACAAATGGTGTGCAGTTCCAAAATGTACAAATACGTCGTTAAAAACTCCGGAAAAACTATTTGTCAGTGTTCTAAAGAATATCGAAGTGCGCCGAAAGTGGTTGCTACTTTCTCGGAGGGATCATAATGACATAGCGAATAGTACAAATATTTTCTTTTGTGAAGACCATTTCGATGTAAAGTAAAACATAATATTTATATTTTGTAATAATTAATGACATTCAGAATGTTAATATTTTCGTTATTGATTTGAGGTTATAATACCTCTAATGTTTTTAACAAAATGTCTTTTGCAACTCACTTCGAATATTTCCGCTGTTTTCCATAATATTTGTTAAAATTTGTAGCTACAGAGTCCTATGATTTCAATAAGCAGTACACTAAAAGATCCCGACTAAAACTTGTTTGTTCGTTACAGATGGAAAATGACATGGCAAAATACTATCAGTACAAAATACTATCAGTACCAAATGGGTTTCAGTCAGAAAATAATTTTAAAAGATAAAGTTCTGCCTTTTAAATTTCATTGCCAGCCAGATCGCATTAAAAGAATGTGTGGTGCTGGTACTTCCCGATCTTTGCTGTTTTTACATTTTTTAGCTCCGAAGCATAAAAGTCAGAATTATTTTTGAAAAATAATCCGACCATGATTGCGTCGACTTGCGGCAGGTTTCTGCTTTCTGCTTTTACAAAATCGTTCTCCATGGTTGAAAGTACTTGTAAAATAGTGCAAATAAACAAAAAAAAAACAATGCATAATAAAGAAAATCTTAATATAATGGAGATAATCTACCACAACTAGGCGCAACTCAAGTAGTCAAACGAAGTTTACAAGCAAGTGACGTCATGATAAATTCGACCAAACAGGAGCGTTTTGTGTCACGTGACAAACGTTTAAAAAATGCAATTTTTATTTACGGATTTTAAAATAAATTAATCATTATTTTCAACTTGCGTTAATAAATAATCATTTTTTAACTCTTAATTTATACTGTTAACAGTAATTGACACTTTATTTTTCGCATTGTCAAATAGCCTATTGGTTGATGTTTATGGTGTATGTATATGTGTGTGAGTATGTGTGGGTGTGTGTGTCTAGCGCACTATTTTTGTATTTTTTTTTAATTTGTGGATAATATTGTTGGTTGCAGTATTAACATGCATAGATATAGTAAACTAAATTATACTTCATCAGCCGGAAGCCGAAAGCCAACTGTATAACATAGTACACATTAACACATTTTTGGAACAAGAATGTGAATTAGACAATTATACAAAGTGTTACGTCACTGGATGCAATATATAGTTTAGAGCCATATTAGTAAAGACATGACTGAGGTACAAATGCTCGCATTCATCACACAAACATCTGCCTCCACCGGGACTCGAACCCGAGGTCGACGGCGACACCTTGAAACCGGTATATCAACCACTCCACTGCGGAGGTCGGCAACAAGAGCAAAGGAGTACAAAAAGGGAAAAAAATATAAGGGAATATCATGGTCACTGTCTAACGGAGAAAAATTTGCATACCCAATTGTCCGTGACATAACACCTTTTTTGTACTATCTACATCTTTTTAATGTTGACAGTTCTATTTATGTAACAACGGAAAAATTATAAATCCAAGACAAATGTCAAAAAATAGAACTGTCAACATTAAAAAGATGTAGATAGTACAAAAAAGGTATTTTCGCAAACATGCTTGGAAATTTGAACATTCTTTTGACAACCTTCTTCGAGATAAATCGAAATTGCTGTACTGGCCAAATACTACTACTGGGCAGCGGCCGGCAAAAAATGTATGAAAATCCATATCTGTCGTGTTTTAGCGGCCAAATAAATATACATGTAAATTCATATTTATCGTGTATTTTAAAAATGGAACGATTTGTTGCTCCGGAAAATGGCAAATCAAGGAGGCAACTTATCAGAGTATTATTTAAATATCGAACTGGCTTGCAAAAAAAACCTGTTTTATAATGAAAAAAAAAAAAACAAACGAACAAAAAGTTTGTTCATTGTTGGTCATTGAGTTTGAAAAGTCCACATTACATTTCAATCATTGTACATTCAATAACTGTATCTTCAAATAAAAGTTCTGCTTGGTACTATACAAGCCTTTGCCGCAACTAGGCATTGATGGAGTTACGTATGTGTGGCTCGGCTTCACCTCGGCCCACATGTACACCTTCGTCCATCAATGCCTCTATTGCTGGCCGCTGCAGTAATGTACTTATATCTCACAGACACCAATACGAAACATACCTTGCCTCAGTGCAGTTGTATATGTACTACTAACAATACATAATATCTGTATATATCACTAATGTACACGTGTCTCTGTCTGTGTATTTATTTATTTATTTACAATAAGGCACAACTACAGAATACAATTCAAAACATTCACAAGACAAATAATGAACGTTATATATAAATTAAAATTGTAGTCCGATAAATGCTGTACACAGCGTTGACATAAAAAAAAAAAACATGTAATGGTCTGATACTAAATATAACGTGTAGTTATAATTTTTACAGTTCAATATAGATAGTAGACATCAATCAACAGGCGTAGTATATAACTGTTTTACCTTTCTATAAAATGCACTTGAACTCTGAGTAAATAAATCCAAACCACCGATATTATCATTAAATAGTCTAGACATTCTAAAGATTGGACTATTGTATGTTACGTTATTATCGCAGAACGGGACCAAAAACAACTTAAATCTTCGACTACTACCGTTTGTTCGATATGACAGAAGACTCAACAACTCCATGACATCCCATTGATTATTAACTATCTTATACAGTATGTAAAGATCTTGCATTGTGTGTCTAACCTTCAAAGAATTCAGTCCAAAGTACTGCAGTCTTGCATTGTATGTTGATAATTTACGTCTGAGGCCGAGCTTCGAACTCAATGCCGCAAGAAACTTCTCTGGACCGCCTCCAATCTATCGATATGAACGTATGTAATGTGTGTAGTACGCTTACCGCTGACGCTGCGCGAAGGTCCCCGGTGAGACAAGGAACGGCTAAACGGAGGCTGTACGCGTTGAGGTGGAGTCGCACGGGATTCGTGGTGCGTGCGGCCGCTGTAGCGGAACCGGGAGCCGAGACGCGGGAAAAGGCTGCTTTTGGTGGCTGGTTCGGGACTCGTCAACCTGAGTAACAACGACGAAAAAACTCAATGTATTGTTTACATATAATTATTATAATGAGCACAGCTCATACACGTCTCACAAGGCACGACCCTAGCCTAAGCTAGTCATGTACCATTGTGTTATTCGTTTGTGGTTGTTCAATAATAGAACTGTCACCGGAGTCCTCTAACAAGGTGGAAACAAATTTAAGTGGCTAAAGTGACTGCAAACTTTTTGATGACTACACATCTATCTAGCGTTTGTACGGACAAATAAATATTATAAAATTCCGTTCGGTTCGAATTTTCTGGTGACTACTAAGCCTCCAGGAGATATAAGTAGTTATCTAGGGGACATTCACTAGTATCAATGCCAGACTGATAAAAAAATCACTTTTTGAGTTCAGCAGTAAAGCGATCTAATCTCGAGGTGGTGTAACAGCCATCTGCAGTCAACCACAGTAGGCACATAAATATAAAAATATAATCAACAGCTACCTTAACTGTTAGAATACCCAATAATACAGGCTTGTAATAGTAGGTGGTATTGGGCATTCTAATACTTTTTATCAAGACGCGTGCTCCGCAAACGAAAACTTTTTTAAAATGCCAATCGCCCAAAAAATGCTTATGTAGCAAAAACTATTTACTAATTAAAAAATTTAATCCGTTTGAAAACCTATTATGTAAAGTGGAGGGTCCTTACAAATTATTGTGATCTAGAGGGTCGATTGCTGTCTATTGTTTTAAAATTAGATAGTTTTGATAAACCTGAAACTCATATTGAACTCATTTGTTAATTGTTTAGGTAATTCAAAATATTACAACTTATAAATTATTCAAGATACATACCTATTAACTATAGTTATCAAAGTAACACACTACGCTGTGGCCATCTTCGTTAATTTTTAACAAAGATAATAAGTCCTTACAAATATTATAAAGTAATCTGCTATCAAACTTTTAATGGGCTGTAAGGGCTTGAAATGAAGGATGTAAGTTTGAATGGAAAGTGTCATTTTGAAACTTAAGGCCTGCAGGCTAATTATATAAAATGTGTTGATAATATAACTGTATTAAAATTAGATTGAAACTAACAGATAGTGTTTAGTGCATTACTGTTTTATGAAACAATATGTTGACTATTTCACAATCTGTCCAGTTAGTAGTATACAAACCCGATTGCTGCCATAGTTATTGTCGCAATCTTTTTTAGGGCAATGTCGATATGTATAATCATAATAGCACAACTATATACATATACAGATGTAAACGTAGAAGGAATGAAAGAGATAGCAACCTGAAGAATGTGTGATGCTCGACGCAAGTTTTCCACAGTTTCTTGGCTGCTCGGTGGTTTGCCAGCTTGAAGCCAACTGTCGATTCGAACTGCTCGAACTCCCCAGGCCGAAGCTTAACGTAAAAGTTGTGGCGCTTGTAACTAATCTTCAGGATCTTGGGCCAAGCAAAGCGGTTGATGCGCAGTCTGCGAATACAATTTATAGTGTCAGATACATATTTACTCTTACAAATAATATTACCAAACACAGTTTATTTAAAATTCTTTCATTAGATATTTTTGTACAGTCTTACATAATTCAACACCAGTGTGATAAACGTAGTATTTAGGATGTGACTATTTTATTTTATGACTTTTCATTTAAGTTTTATTGCCATCTGTGGCTTCAACCAGTGATTAGTTGAAAATATGTGTACTGCTCTAGTTATTAATTATTACATGTTGTACACACATACATGCCTTTTTTTTTTGATACGTTGAGCAAAAATGCATTAAATTGCATACCCCGGCTGCGAAGAGCCGGCGGTTATGTGGGGCTCTCCTCCCCAGAAGGGGGAAGCCTACCCACTAAAAACCTCAGCGATGGCCGTCCTCAGGGGCTGTAGGGGCCCTCAGGATCGAGTGTCGCATCTGAGGAACCCCAGCCTTTGTCACACGACGTCACCCCCCGGCCATCCGGGGTGAGGTCCCTACTCCCGGACACACATAGATACCTAGGAATATAATCTGGTCTGCTATATTGTATGAGAATTGTGTATCCATAATCGATTAAGTTAGACATTAATATCTTAGTTAACAATCAATAAATACATAACGAGTCATTGATATTATCAATTGTCTTAAAATTTACGATAAATCTATGGATTATGTAATACACATTACTAGAGAGACTGTATATCAGGTTCGTCTATTTGTTACCTCCGTCTTATTTTACTTCCAGTAGCAATGCAGTAAAGGTTGTGTATTGGCGAGGTCCGGTTTGATTCATGTGTTTCAAATTGGCCTGGCAGCAGGATTGGATATCTCTATTACATTACTCATTTAAAAATACGATGGTCAAACTTCGCCTTAATTCCGTTTATTCGGATAAGGACAGATTAAATTTACGGCAGATTTTGTACAGAACAGATTCCTGTGGAGGAGAATATGTAAAGGCAAAAGAAAAAGGAGAGAAGAAGCGCCGATTGCCCTATGGTCTCCGCATTGGCCTACTAATTAGGAAGTCTGGTATACAATATTACCACATACCAATGTTTTTGTTTTTGCACATACATAGGTATACCGGTATGAAATGAGCGTTTTTTGTGAAAATAAAACACTAATTATTAATGGGAAAGTATAAAACATTTTATTCAAAGTATTGGCCATTGTTTTCTACACATTTTGACCACCTTTCTGGCAATTTGTGGATACCACGCCAATAAAATTGTTCGTTTTTTAAAGCAAACCAACCAGACACCCAATTTTCGACCTCCTCGTAGGAATCAAAGTGCTGCTCAGCCAATGCGTGTCCCATCAATGAAAACAAATGGTAGTCGGAAGGAGCCAAGTCTGGTGAATACGGCGGGTGGGGTAGCAGCTCCCAGCCAAGTGTTTTGATTGTATCCTGAACCGGTTTTGCTTTGTGTGCAGGTGCATTGTCATGGAGCAAAATTACCTTGCCGTGTCTTCTGGCCCATTCTGGTCGTTTCTCGATCAATGCATGGTTCAAATTGATCATTTGTTGTCGGTAGCGATCAGTATTGACGGTTTCACCAGGTTTTAGGAGCTCGTGGTACACCACACCTTTCTGGTCCCACCAAACACACAGCATTGTCTTCTTGCCGAATCGATCTGGTTTTGCAGTCGATGTTGATGGTTGTCCCGGATTAACCCATGATTTTTTCCGTTTAGGATTCTTAAAATAAATCCATTTTTCATCGCTTGTAACAATCCGATGCAAAACCGATTTTCTTTCGTGTCTTCGAAGCAAAATTTCAAAAGTGTTTTTTCGGTTTTCCATCTGTCTTTCATTCAATTCATGTGGCACCCATTTTCCACACTTTTGGATTTTTCCCATAGCTTCTAAACGGTCAGAAATTGTTTGTTGTGCAACATTTAACATTTCTGCCATTTGCTTTTGACTCAAAGTGTCATCTCCATCCAATATCGTTTGCAATTCGGCGTCTTCAAACTTTTTTGGTGGTCTTCCACGTTCTTCATTTCTCACATCAAAATCATTATTTCTGAACCGTTGAAACCATCTTTTGCATGTTGCTTCTGATAGAGCATGATCACCATATGCCTCGACAAGCATTCGATGCGACTCTGCAGCACTTTTCTTCAAATGAAAACAAAAAATTAATGCTTTCCGCAAATCATCACTTTCCGGTACAAAATTCGACATTTTTAACACAATGAAAAAATATGATGTTGTCTGTTCAATGACTTGATGTATACTAAATATGTTTCACAGATGTCATAGCAAACAAACAAAAAAAAAATAAAGGCTCGTTCACAACAAATGTTCCCTATCGAGACATTTGTATCTTGACGCTCACTTCATACCGGTATACCTGGTATATATCATATGCTCCTATGTTAAAGAAAAATATTGTAAGGGAACCTGCTAACGCCTGCGAAGCGAGTGATATGTAGGTATGTGAAATCACGAGGAATATAGTTCAGCATAATACGGGAAGGCAGGCTATGCAATAAAGGTCTGCTCAAAAAATTGGTCCATAAAAGAACGGATGTAGGTGATGTATAAATAACAGTAAGTAAGTTATTAGAAAATTGAATGTATACATTAATAGACGTATAAAAAAATTGATGTAGTTTGTACTGTGTAGTTTAGATGTTGTCTAGCCGTATCATATATCTATCACATAGCCAGGTCCACTGCTGGATATAAGACACCCCGAGGATCCACACATTTCAGTCTATCACACAATCAGTGCTTTCCTTTACTATTTCCACGAAATCAACGAATAGACTTAACATATTTTATTAACTATTTATAACAAATTTTTTACACCTTCCGTTGGTTTTAATAAAGATTTCTGTGGGGACACGTCACGCCATGTCACAAGTGCTACGTGGGCGGAAGTAACCTACGGCCAACGGGCGCACTGGCGTCGCCCCAGTCGTCCCGCACTAGCCACTCTATGTGCACGTGTTAATAAATTCGGTACCGAAATCACATGTTTGATTGCTAACCTAACCTACGTATGGGGTAGTGGAACCCCCTAGACCAACATCCCACAAGTGGTGACCCCTGTGACTTATAAACAATTAAAAGTGAATAGTGACTTTAGTGTAAATCAAAAACATTTGGACATCTTTGGGACGACTCCCCGCGTGCTACAACTCTTCACACGGGCAAAACAAAGTGGTTAGAATACCTTATGAATATAGAAGAGAACTAAAAAACATAAGTGAATATTACAGAACTAAAGTGAAACAAATAATTCAAGATAATGTCAGTGCCTACAAACACAGTGAAGCCGGGAACACCAGCTACCGCCTTGCAAACGTCAGCCGCTACCACACAAATGTCAACGGTACCTGACCTCGAAGCAATATCAGTATCAACAAGAATACCGAAATTCTGCAAGGACATGCCTCGACTTTGGTTCGCGCAATTCGATTCCATCATGGAGCCACAAAAACAAGGAGACCTCGCAAAATTCAACATGGTGATAACAAAATTAAACAGAGAAGCCCTTCAACAGGTAGGCGACCTTATAGTTAAGCCACCTGCAGAGAGGCAATATGACGCAGTCAGAGATCGATTAATCACAGCTTATGAAGAAAGTGCTGAACGACAATTTCATAAATTAGTGTCGGAAATGGATTTAGGAACACAACGACCATCGCAATTATTAAGAAGAATGTCTGAGCTTGCCAGTAACACCCAAGTATCTACAGAAGCATTGAAACGCCTTTGGATATCAAGATTACCTAACGCAGTCAAAGCAGTACTATCCGTAGCTCAAGATACCAACTTGAAGGTCTAGCAGCACTAGCAGACAAAATCATGGAAAACTGGCAGACCGGAGAAGTCGAAGCAGTCACAGCTTCGCCTGTATATAATTTTCAAGAAATGATGAGCCAATTTACGCAGATGGCGATTGAAATAAGAAACTTGCGCAATGAAATAAAAGAAATGAAAGAAGCAAGAAGCCGCAGTATGAGTCGCAGCAACAGTCAAAATAGATACATGGCAAGATACCCGTTTCGTTATTCACAACCCAGTACGACTATGCGAAGGCCTGCAAGCGGAAACTATACAGAATAACCACCCATATCGAGAGTTGTTAGAAGAATTCGTAGAAATTACAAAACCAGTTGCATTCAAGGAAAATGCAACACAGTGTTCAACATCATATCGTCACCTCAGGTGACCCGGTATGTGCGCGTTCAAGGCCACTACCACCGGACCGATATATGACAGTAAAAAAAGAATTCGAGAAAATGCAGGAATTAGGTATTTGTAGGCCAGGAAAAGGAGAGTGGGCAAGTCCACTTCATGTAGTACCAAAAAAGACGGCCAACTTAGACCTTGTGGTGACTACAGAGCGCTTAACGCTATAACGAAACCAGATCGTTATCCTATACCTCGCATGCAAGACTTCACATATATATTACCAAATAAAAAATATTTTTCACGCTTAGACTTAAATAGAGCATACCACAACATTAGTGTAGCAAAGGTCGACATAGAAAAAACAGGCATATGTACCCCATTCGGTCTTTATGAATTTCCTCGCATGACCTTTGGTTTAAGGAATGCAGCACAAACCTTCCAAAGATTCATGAATCAGGAAGTATTGAAAGGCATCGAACGCATAGGAAATTCGGCAGAAAACAATGAATCAGCACTATTTTGTTATATTGATGACATCATCATCGCGTCAGATAATGAAGACATATTAAAAAAACACCTTAGGGAAATATTCAAGCAATTCCAGAAATTAGGTATAACGATAAACTTAAGTAAATGTATTTTTGGCCAAACTAGCATAGAATTTTTAGGGTATTTAGTATTACCAGACGGCATATGCCCACTGCCAGAAAAGGTTAAGGCAATAACAGACTATCCGCGACCGGATACAGTAGAACAACTAAGACGATTTTTAGGCTTAATCAATTTTTATAGAGCACATTTACCACATGCAATAGAATGTCAGGCAGAACTAATAAATTCCTTCACAATTCAAAAAAGAAAGACAAGACACAAATTTGTTGGGACAAAAAAGCTTACAAGCCTGGGAACAATGTTTTTTTTTTTTTTTTTTTTATGGCCTTTGCGGCAGACGAGCAGATGGCCCACCTGATGGTGAGTGGTAACCATCGCTCATGGACATCTGCAATGCCAGGGGCACAGCTCAGTCTCTGCCTACCTGGAGAGAAATACTCTTTTTAGGCCTCGTTTGAAGACGGCCATATCGTAGTGCTCAGGAAACACCGCAGCAGGGAGCTCATTCCAAAGTTTGCACGTACGCGGGAGAAATGAACGCTGAAACCGAGCTGTACTGGAGCAGATCGGTTCCAGGTAGTACGGATGGACTTTGCTGCGGTGGCGGGTGGTGCGATGGTAGGCACCATTGCAAAGAGTTCCTCGGAGCACTCCCCGTTGACGAGCCTATATAGGACGCAGAGAGATCCAAAGTCTCTCCGCTGCTCCAGGGTCTCTGTTGAGGCTGTAATATTGGGGTCTCCTACGATGCGGAAAGCACGCCTTTGCAAGGAGTCAAGTGGGTCGAGCTGATATTTGGGAGCTCCAGCCCAGAGGTGTGAGCAGTACTCCATGTGAGGCCGAATTTGGGCTTTATAAAGCTTCAGGCGCTGGCTGGGTGTGAAGTACCGCTTCGCTCTGTTCAGAACTCCCAGTTTTTTGCTCACCAATTTGGTTTTGTCCTCCAAGTGACTCCCAAACTGCACTGTAGCAGAGATTTCCACACCGAGGATCCCAATAGAGTCTGTCATTCGAAGAGCAACTCCTTGGAACTGAGGCACTACGATAAATGGGTCCTTCTTCGCAGTGAACGCGCACACCTGTGTCTTCGTGGGGTTGAACTTGACTAAGTTCTTTGTACCCCATTCGGAGACTCGCCCTAGAGAGTCTTCGACTTCAGACACAAGTTGCAACCGCCTTTCGTGTAATGCAATCCGAGGGACGGTCTGGTGGTTGGTATACCGCGCATCACCCGTACTGTCATCCGCATAGCAATGAATGTTCTCAACTGACAACATGTCATTGATATGCAGAATGAACAGTGTTGGGGAGAGCACCGAACCTTGTGGAACGCCAGCATTAATGAACAAGGTTTTGGAGCAGCAGCCGTCAGAGACGACTTTGATGCTCCTACCGTCCAGGAAGCTGGCTATCCATTTGCAGAGTCCCCCGGGGATTCCATAGGATGGTAATTTCGAAAGAAGACCCTTATGCCAGACCCTATCAAACGCCTTCGCGATATCCAGTCCAACGGCGAGAGCCTCACCTTTGCTCTCCAAAGCTTCTGCCCAATGGTGTGTCAGGTACACTAAAAGGTCACCAGCCGAGCGGCCGTGACGGAAACCGTACTGACGATCGCTAATTAGCTGGTGCTCTTCCAGGTACCGTAGAAGGCGGGTATTGATTACCCGCTCCATAATTTTGGAGAGCAGGGACGTTATCGCAATTGGCCTGTAATTTGATGGGTCGGCTCGGTCACCCTTTTTGGGAATTGGGTGGACGTGGGCAATCTTCCACGAAGATGGAACCCTGTTCTGCTGGTAAGAAAGACGGTAAAGGCGCGTTAATACGGGGGTCAATTCAGGGGCACACGTCTTTAGTACCACTGCTGGGATGCCATCCGGCCCGCTCGACTTATGGACGTTCAGGAGCTTAAGTTCCCGCCTGACCGCACGTTGTGTAATACGGATTTCAGGCAGTGAACTTCCACACCGAGGGATGGTAGGTGGCGTGGTCCCTCCATCGTCCATGGTCGAGTTCGAGGCAAAGAGTTCAGCCAGAAGATCGGCCTTCTCTTTTGCGCTATGGGCCAGGCTGCTATCGCTTGCTCGCAGTGGTGGGAGACTGGACTGGCAGAAGTTCCGTTGCGCAGCTTTGGCCAGCGACCAGAAGGCGCGGCTCCCACTGGGATAGCTTCCTAGTCGCTCGCCAATTCTGGCCACGTGCTCCGCCTTGGCTTCGGCAATAGCCTTCCTGTTGGATCTGGATGCGGCGTTGTACTGTCGCTTCTTCTCCGCCAAATCAGGATCCCGATTTTTCCTGGCGTTGTTCCAGGCGAGGAACGCAGACTGCTTGCGATGTGCAGTCCTCCGGCAGGTATTATTATACCAGCGTTGACTGCAGCCGCCAACAGGAACGGAGGTGCTGGGAATGAATGTTTTCATTCCCATCAACACCGTCTCCGTGACGCAGTCTGCGCAGGTATCGGGATCTGCGGAAGTGAAGCAGAGCCGCTTCCAGGGGTAGGATCCGAAGAATTCCCGGAGTCCATCCCAGTCTGCTGACTTATACCGCCAAACTGTACGGCTGCTGGCCGTGGCTGCGCGATGTGGTTGCGCGAGTCTGGCGGTACTACGGACAAGGCAGTGATCTGATGATCCGAGAGGAGCATCGACCACAACCCTGTATCCGCTAGGTCGTGTAGTCAACAGAAGATCCAGCAGGGAGGCATTATGGCTCTCTATATCTGGTATACGGGTGGGCTGTAACACCAGTTGAGAGAGACCATAGGCCGAAGCCATGTTGAAGACAGTTCTACCCGGGAGGTCGGTGGTCCGGGACTTCAACCACTCTTTGTGATGAGCATTAAAGTCACCAAGGACCACCACCTCCGCAGATGGATACTGTTCCAAGGCTCGGTCAATCCCCTCTTGGACGTGCTCAAAAAGCTGAGCTGACCCCAAGTCACTGGCATGGGACCTGTAAAGGCACGCGTAGATTCGGGTAACGCCCCCATGGTCTACGCGAAGCCAGAGTAACGACAGATCCCGATGCTCGAGGCCCCGAAGGCGGCGGCAGCAAACATCGCCCCGGACGAACACGCACACACCGGCTTTACGCTGGAATGTGTGTTCCAGTTCGTAACCCGGGAACTTCAGGTACGAAATATCGTCCGGAGCGCATATTTGCGTCTCCGTCAAGAAGAGCAAGGTAGGCCGAGCCGTCTCGAGATGGTGGTGGACGGCATCGAGATTACTATGTAGACCCCTGATATTGCAGAAATCCATCTTGATTGTGGATTGGGTGTCCGCCGTACGAACCTGCTTCTTCTTTATTTTTCTGGCCATTATTTATTGAAGAGTTTAATTTGGGAAAGGGTAAAAAATGTGGGGAGGATCCCGGCGATAAACAAAGAAAGCGCAGATCACGGTACAAAGTGAAGGCGTGGGTTGTGTGAAGGGCTGACGCGCGGCACGGAAGGGCCCCCGGTGCCCCCCGCCTGCAGTCATCGGGATCCACTCCGGTCTCCCACTCCGGCACGAAGACCGCACGACGGGATTTTCGCCGGTTGGCAGGACAGCCTCCCAGACAGGATATTCGGGGTTCGGGTCCTCTACTGACCGGCAGGTGGCCGACGGAAACCATTTCCACCAGGTCTCCCTGTGCCGCGCGTCAACCCGTCACGCCCAACAGCCTCACTGAGACCAATCGACCCGCTAGCCTCGAATACCGCCAAGACTCCTCACCACAGAAGGGGCAGGACGGTCGTATGAAGGAGCGGCTGTTTCTGCCCTTCAAACGAAACACATAACTGCTTCACGATTGAAATAGGCAGAACGGTGGTACCAACCCGCACAGGCCCGGCACCTAAAGGACATCCTTTTTAGTACCGAACCTTACCACAACTGTGAAAGGAGAGGAATGGGATGGAGGGGACATCGATTCCGCGGATGTAAGAGGTAAACGGCATCGACAGCTCGAGAAGTCGGGGTCGCGTACCCGGGCTGTCTATAAAGCAACCGGACAAGTTGCAATTAGACAACCTCTCTGACTATGCAACCTCTCTGACAATGTAAAGCTAGCTTAATAAACGCAGCCACATTGTCACACCCCAGAGCAGATACACCCTTAGCATTAATGACCGATGCGTCCGACTCATGCGTAGGAGCAGTCCTTTAACAAAAAATAAACAATCAATGGTTACCCTTAGGCTACTTTTCTAAAAGTCTTTCACAATCACAAAGAAAATACAGTACATACGATAAGGAACTTGCAGCAATTTACATGGCAATAATTCATTTTAGAAATATGATAGAAGGACGAACAACAACAATCTTTACGGACCATAAACCGTTAATTTATGCATTTACAAAAAATGGGTAGCGACAAAGAACTAGCCAGACGAGTAAGACAATTAATGTATATCAGCGAATTTACTAGCGACATACAACATATTGAAGGCTCGAAAAACACAGTCGCAGACGCCTTATCGCGCATAGAATCCATTAACTGCCCAGCGACGATAGATTACGAAGAATTAGCTCGGGCACAGGAAACCGATTTAGAATCAGTAGTAACAGGAAACACAAACTTAATATTTAAACACGTAGTCATGCCTAACACAAACACAAGAGTCCACTGTGAAGTAAATACAAACAATATAAGGCCCAATATTCCCAAACAGTTTCGAAGAACAATCTTTAATAATGTACACAACATAAGTCACCCCGGTGTACGCACCACGAAAAAATTAATAACGCAAAGGTACTTTGGGATAGGTATGAATAAAGACATAAACACATGGACTAGAAGTTGTATAGCGTGTCAAAAAACAAAAGTAAACAGACACATTAATTTTTCATTAACAGCGCGACTGACAGAAAACACAAGTTGGGTAAGCGAGTTACCAACAGCAATGTTAGGCTTAAGAACAGCACATAGAACCGACACAGGATTTAGCGCAGCCGAAATGACCTACGGACAGACATTAAGATTGCCATCAGATTTTTTTCAGGAGAGTAAAACAGATTGCAATCATCATGAATTTATAGCAAACTTACGCGAAACCATACACAAAATAAACCCTCAGGAAAGTCCATCGCACGGCTCCAAAAATATTTTCGTAAACAATGACCTAAAAACATGTAGCCACGTATTTCTGAGGAACGATATGTTAAAAAAATCCCTTAGTCCTACTTATGAAGGCCCTTACCGCATATTAAGTAGGCAAGACAAGGTTTATAAAATAAATATAGATAATAAAGAAATTAGAGTATCAACTGACAGATTAAAACCCGCGTATATAATTAATGATCAAACAGACAACAACGCACCAATAATAAATAATAATTGAAAGGTGTCAGCAACATCGAAAGATCTAGAAACTCTGAAAATTATAGTAAAAGCAACCTTATGACGCGTACCACGAGCAGAGGACGTGTTATAAAGACACCAGTCAGATTTTTATGCTGACAAGCGACATAGAAAAATAAAGATTTCCTTTTAAATGAAGTAGAAATTTAGAACATATTAAGTTGTGATCGCATAAAGCAAGCACGTTTCGTAAACTGTTAATAACATTTAGTCGAATCCTAAAAATGGGAAAGTCCTATAGTAAACAGGAAGAAGTTATAATAACTCAAAACGGAGCGAATCAAGCAAGCTCCAGCACTTTAGAAAACCATATACAAGTCTATGGTCTAATATTAACGATAATAACCACACTTTTATGCGCTATAATGATATTTTGGTGCTGTAGCACATTTCGGTCCCGAACTCAAAAATGGCTACGCAAACAAATGGAAGAAACTATTAAAAAGGCACAAGTGATACAACCTCAAATAGTATAATAGAGGGTAAGAAAATAACCTAATTTTTATAAAAAAACTTATATTTTTTATGTACCAATATCATACTGTACTTACGTAGCTAGATATAACTTTAATTAGGAAATGCATGTCAAATACTGTAAATTATCTTAAGATAAGTAACCACACAAGTAAACATTAAACTAATTTAAAGGCATTCCTGTAAAAAGTCCTTATAAGTCAAAATTGTAGTACTTCACTTTAAGAAAACCAGTTCTAAAAATAGACATAAGCGTATGCGCCTTAAGCGCCGGAATGCTAAGTTGGAGCGAGTATTAAGGTCATAACGTAAACAATAAAATAAGACGAAATAACTACGCTGTTGTTAACAACACCAATGTGTAACCTTAGGCACAGTCAATAACTTTCAATGTAAATGACTACGACATGATAATATATATGTTTAAAAATTTCTTTCTTAAGCTTATAATCATTGTAATAATATTAAAAAACTCTATAGGTACTAACGAAACTTAAACAGACAATATAATTATATTATAAAACTTATTTTTTGAGATCAGTCATAAATTATAGAACCGTAACTATTAAGAAAGGATAGGTATTAAATAAAAGAATCCACATAAAACAAGTAATCCTTAATAAAATTAAAAAAAGTCTTCTAATAAAAAACAATTAATGTAATATTTCAATCATGTATGTAATCAGTAATGTTTTGCTTTGTATAATGTTTTGCATCCGTTGAATCAGGATTGCGTCATGTTTGCGACCGAGTAACATATTATTGTATTCAGCAGATTTCTATGTGCCTGTGGAGTCAGAACCATAATATAAATATGTAACAAAAATTGAATTGTGAAATTTTATTTTTATAAGAAGGGGATGTATGTGGGGACACGTCACGCCATGTCACAAGTGCTACCTGGGCGGAAGTAACCTACGGCCAACGGGCGCACTGGCGTCGCCCCAGTCGTCCCGCACTAGCCACTCTATGTACACGTGTTAATAAATTCGGTACCGAAATCACATGTTTGAATGCTAACCTAACCTAGGTATGGGGTAGTGGAACCCCCTAGACCAACATCCCACAATTTCTATAGTAATCTAGTACTAAATATAGCCTATGTTACTCAGTGATAATGTGATTTCTAATGAAAAATGAATTATTAAAATCGGTCCAGTATTTTTTGAGTTTATTCATTACATACAAAAATAAAAATCTTTCCTCTTTATAATATTAGTGTAGATAAGTAATAAACAAACTTTAAAAGTCATGAAGAAATATAAAAGTTCCCTACACAGTTTTTAGATACAAATAAATGCATACACTATGGCTACTACTAATAAAAACAAATATAATACTCACTTTTCCCTATGCACAAGGAGGCCAGTAGCGCACACTCCCAATGTAATATCGACATCTTCAGAGTCCTTCGCGGGGTGAAGGTCCACCCCATACATAGCCAGCTTCTTCGCATTCTCCAAATAATTCAGCTCTGCTTCGGCTGGTGTTTGTCCTCTGTGAATGTGACATAATGTGGATTTGGTAATGACTGTGTTACGTAGGATAGGATGTATGGGGTGATTCGGAGGCATGGTCTTCTAACGTCAACTAGGATGTTGCTATAATAAACTATGTAACAGTATTGGTTTATTGATATGTCATCTCGATTTGTCTGTTACAGTTGAGTTTAGCCCAAATTAACTCGAGTTAAAAGCTCTATGACTCGAATTTGAAAACTCCCTCCTGCCAACCTAATAACACCTACACGACATGAAGTTTGCCAATCGTTTGTTACTATCTTCATGGTATTGCAAAATTTCCGATATGAGGTTATTATTACATGAAATTGTATCTATCTACTTACTACAACTGTCCTAATATGTAAGACCAATCTGGTAATTATTATGCAACATAATCGCAAAATTTTCATCCAATTAACTCTAGTTCAACTCGAGTTGGATGAATCATATCTTATGATATTAAATCAAATTTCTTCCAAGTTGTGATATCACTACTTGACGTTGGTAATATAGGAAGGAAAATAGGATACCCATATAGCTGCTGTTCGATATTTTACGGTAATCTAAGACCGTACCAATGTCCCGTAAGTCGAAATAGTTGTGGTAACAAAGTATTGTAGTATAAAATACTGATATCATAATAATGTCTTTTAGTGAAGTCCAGGAAACTTGCAAAAGCGCATCACAATCATACCATAAGCTGAGATATTATGCTTTATAGTTCAACGGCGTAATGTTATTGTTGATTACCAGCTTCGAACATAGTTTATATTCATGAACGATAGTGGAATAAATTCGTAATAACCACACAGTTACATTTTTTCAAAAAATACCTCGTCCCACACTAGGATTTTTTTTATCCTGTGTCGTGGGCGCAGAACCAAACAGAAATTTCACATGCACAAACACCCAGATCGGAACAAATTTTTGTAAGTCATACAAAATATCTGTTCCGTGCGGGAATTAAACCCGCGACCCGTTGCGTCATATACATTGTACCCAGAGAACACATATATTGTACGAGCTACAGGAATTTCTTCCTGTTTAAGCGGACACGCAAATGAGATTCTATTTCTGTAACTGCACCCACAATACAAGATTCCATGTGTGGGATAACATTGTTTAATTAAAAAATAATAAATAATGTAACTTGGTTAACAATCTGACATATTATGGATAGGTAAAGATCATGTCGAATGAATTACTACTGCTAAGGATAATCGCGCATTTGCACTGCATAATCGCCTCTATATATAAAACTTGATGCGGTACCTTTAAAATAGTGAAGAACCCAGCAAAAACTTTTTTATTGCTTACTCTCAATTAATTTAATGAGACTGTTATATAGACGGGATAGGATCAATTTTTTGTGAATATTACAGACAAACATTCCTTAATATATATGATTTAAAGGATCTTCGTTTTTTTATTTGACCTCAACAGCAGTGTTCTCATTGTTGGTTATGTATTGAAAAGTCAGATAAGACAGTGAAATACCAGATACTGGGACTTTACCTCTCATGTCACAAATTAACATTTGCTAACATTAAGGTGCTTATGGGGCTTACAGATTTGTAGCGAATCTCACAGGAACCACACGCACTATAGGCATGGTAACCAGTTCGGTATTTTTCAATATATACCACAAAAAAAAAATTATATAAATTACGTCTCAAGTAATGCAAACTAAGATTCTATTTTTTGTTGATGATCTCATCAAGTTAAGCTAACATATATATTTCTCAACATATTAAAAAAAGTCACTATCTCGCATCTAATTGTTTTCATGTGGATTAGGACAACAAAGCTCGTCTCGATTATGTAACTGAATTGTTGTCGAATTTGTTTGAAATTGACAGCTTCACTGACAGGCACATTACTGCATACATACTAAATATATAGAATGTTATAAGATAATGAGTTCCAAATCTATAATTCATATACTGCAATAAGAAAGAATATGCCTTTCTATTTTATAGTAGGTCAGTCTATCACTGTAGTGGACAAACTGTCTTTATTTGTGGTGCTACAACAGTGCGTTAATCTAAACCTTTAAATTCCATAAAGTAACTAAAGACGACAGAATACTTATGCGTATTGATAAAAATTAATTGACGCCTGCAAATAAGATACAACTTTGTCACTAGACAAAATTGCCTACTTTCGAGATCAATCTCTACTACTTTACTTGTATATTCTAATGGCTTTCTGGTTACTTCAAATTAACAGACATTTTCGCGAAATTGAAATACAATATAGTTAACAATTATTTCATTAACTAATTCGCAAAAATACTTATGCATAACTTTTATTTATTGCCGATATCATGTGAATATAAAATGAGGAAGAACGACACAAAAAATATTCGCACTCGTTATTTTTTAAATATTTTGCAGATACGTTAGAATGTCTAAACACAATAAATCGCATCACATGGCTTAGAGTTACAACAAATCATGCTGCTTCAGCCATTTTTGGTAAAACACAATATCTTTGTTAAATAGTTCGGAATATGTCAAATTTAAATCAACAATTGGTTCTATACCACCACCTGTGTACTCAAAAGCTAACAATGCAATGTCGCAACTGCAATGTTGCCGATAATAGCTTCACTACAAACACAGTCGCTATTACATATCACATAAGAGCTATTTCAAGGTCAACATGGAAAGCCCGACCAATTGCTGTGTGTGCAATAGACAAATACGCTAAGCATGCATCAAACATGCTATATATGCTAACATGCTATATATATATCTTTTCATTTCAGACAGGTGCCGAAGAGAATTTGATTGCATTTAGATATAATATCGCATCGCATTAGCTAAGACACAAAAAGAAATAACATGGATATACAAAGCATAACAGAAAAGCAGAATATTAAAAGCAGCGCAGCATGCCTTTGCAGAACAGAACAGAAATTAGTCGCTTTTGCATGGCATAATCAAAATAACAGTAAGGAAGAACTTAATCAATTAACTTCGCAAGATTAGCAATATAATAATAAATATAAACATAATTCGATCACATTGATGCACGGTACAGAATAAACGAAAAAGTATAACTCTATGTGTAAACATTCGTTTGTAGTCGACATAGTCGATAGCGTAAATTTATGGCGAGGAAATTTTGTACAACGCCTCTAGCGGAAAAGTAAAGAGCTAAAATTGTACTGATTGTTGATAGATGTATTTTACTACACGTCAAACAACGAAACGATAACAAACTTATGGCAGATCTACACAGCCAATGTCAAACCCCGTTATACGTTTATTTATTTTATGCTTTTTCCCTCAGCTTCGCATATGTGAAAAGCCTATAATAACCTCTTTACACAATCTTAGAATCAACATTCTGAAAACGGACAGACTCCCATACAAACTCTTAACTGTTTTTTCACCTTTCCTTTCAATATTTCGTGAATCTCTTCGAGATTATGCGATCACAATTTAAAAATGAAAAATATCCATGCGATTCTATTATAGAAAGAAAGAAAGAGATATTTGAAAGAATGAGATATTTATTTGGCCATTCTTGTACAATATGATTCTTATGATAAATGCTAAAAAAAACATCGAAGTTTGGCCAAAAAGGCCCCTACCTCAGCTAATGCTTTTACTGCTATACGCAGCAAAAGCGCTGTTTTTCAGGTAGGACCGTTGATTCCGTTATATAGTCTGTGGTCATGACAGTGACATTATTAAACATAGAATACATTTACTCTAGCGAAAACAATTACAGATTAATAAAATATGTGCAAAAAGAAAAGAAAAGTAACCATTTCGACGTTAGGAGCAATCAATTTGTAACATATTATAATACAGAAGCGTTTCAAAAGAAGATTTTATGTTATTATTATTATGAGAAGAATACCAGCACAAACATACATTTATGCAAACGATGGTCCCCTAAAATTAAAAAGACTTAAGATTAGAAGGTAAGTAAAGAGGTTCACATAAACAGAACCATACATTTTTTTGTTGGTCTAGTAACAATCTCTTATACCGCCTTTTAAAATTGGTAAACAGTAATTTATTTTGTAGGGAAAAACGATACTTTTTGATTTCCGACGGTCAGTAGAGAGCCTCACCTGTGAGTCTTGTGTAACTCCAGAACTTTTTCCTCTAGATCTGGGGTGCAAGCAGAAGGCGGCGCTAACCTCAGCTGTTTGCATAACCCCGCACCGACTTCAGACTCATCGTAATCACCCAATTCTGATTGGAGAAGGTAACTTGCTAGAAGCGCGTGGGTCACCGTTGAACAGGGCAGGCGACCTGGAAACGATTATAGGCATACATGAATTTCAGATTTTCATTTCTTATTGGATATCATCAAGGGCAATAACAAGTTTAACAATCTAATAATGAAAAAGTTTAAAGATATTTAAGGAGAAAATTGCACTCTATGTCTATGTATGGATTTTTGTATGCATATAGTATGGCAGACATGTGTGCAGAGAACTAAAAATCTTTGTTACGTTGTGTCTATTAATATGTTATGTAATAAAGAAATTTAAGACAATTATAAAAAAAATGGCCATAATAGGGTAGACGACTACAACTGATTATGGCCGTTTTTATACTATAATTATCTGATTTGAGCAATTTATATATAATGAAAGTATGTCAATATAGAAATTTCAGTTTAATTATTTATTTGTATTGTTTTTAGATGTCTAAAAAATGAGCAATTATTATTTACGTAATTCTAATGAAACATACTGAAATGAACAACATGAAATGAACATTTCTAGCATTCTCACATTAAATGTAACATTTTTTATATAGAAAGTATACCTATAAACGTACAAATAACAAAGTTATTTAAAAATTGTTTATACGCTCATACAAATTAGGCGAGTTTACTAAGTTGTTACGTCACGATTGCAGTGTTTTTAGTATGGAGCGTTTTTGAGCGACCCGCGACAGCGCCGCAAACATGTCGATGTATCTTCAAAAGTAATAGGTGCAGGTGTACTGTTGGTTCTACAATATTTCTCACTTAAAAGAGTACTCTTATTATATATAGAATTTAAAAAATTGTCGTGTACCCAATAATAACAATATAATAAAAAAATCATTAAATTAATTATTCTTTGATCTGAATCTGAGTATCGATAGCCCTACCTTAGCCTACAAGGAATACTATGCTGCAATTTTATTTAGCGTATAACTAACCAGTATTAATTTTGTGTGTATGGATGAATGACACCCTCAGACATGAGGGGGTCATTCATCCATATCTAACGTATATGACCCTGAAATATTATTTTATTTAATATTATATGGTTATTATAATATTATATAGACAAATTACGGGGTTCCATGACGTTACATAATATGACACAAATTGGCAACGCACACCGTGGTTCTGACTGTGGGTGCAGATTTGTTGCGAATCATATAGATACCACATTTGCTAGTTGCAAATCTCAGGAGTTAGTTGATTTAGAAGTGTGATTTTTATATATTCTAGGAACTGCAGACAAAAATTTAAATTTCAACTTGAAATTTCTATGGGCTTTCGAGAAAAAAGAACCATGAGTGACAGACGGGCAGCAAAGTGTAATAAGAGATTCTATTTTCTATTTGAACGAACAAAGTACAAAACCCTATAAACATTAAGTTACTGCCCTGCCCACAATTAAAGTAAGGTTGAAAGCTTACCTTCCAACAGATCTTTGCGTACGGCGAGCACAAGCTGGTAGCGAGTCAATTCCTCCTGCAACTGCGCTGGCTCCGGCGGATAGAACTTCACCGCAAAACGTACTTCCCATGGCTCGTCTGTAATAGTTAAGAAAGGGACAAGTCAAACAATTCAATTAGGATTTTTTTCATTGTTACAAGTAAACTCCTGGTTTGGATCGCAACTAATGTGAGTTACGCGAGCTTTATCTGAACTTAGAAGGAACTGGCCTATGTTCGGCTATCCAATATATCAAAGCCAATTGGAGAGGTAAATAATTATGTAAATGTAAGAAGATGTTTACGTGCATATTTGCTCTATTTGTGTTTGGTTCAATTTTGGTGGGAATAACTACTGAGTAATTAAATTTTTAGTACCGCAGTTGTCTATAAGACTAACTGTTGATGTAATCTGTTGTTATATATTATATAGTGAGACCCCACTCAATCGTTGGTTGGAAAATGTCAAAAATCTCTGTTGCAACAAATACTCGTATAGTCATTATTTACCCAGAGAATATGGATTAACTGATGTATGGACACGCGGCTACAGCTGTTAGTAGTTTTCGCGAGTTTCACATAAACTTTTTAGACAGAAGAATTAGTGTCAGATATTATTCTATGTACCAATCAAACCAACGATACGAGTATTAAGGTCTGCGTTCAAGTGGTAGATATATGTACGCTGGACCTGGCTAGAGATACACGTCAAAGTCCATTTGAATGATTTCGATGAGGCATCTGAATTAGAGACTTGTCTGCCAAAAGCTATAATGGCATCATACACATCGCCACAACTCTAATACGTTTACCAGCCTACCTTAACTAAATTAAGATGATTAGGTCTTAATTAAACCTTAGTTTTGCATGATGTGAATTAGTCGACTTCACATATACACACTTTCGTATATGTATGCAGGTTGCCCGTGAACTCAAGATGTTTTCCTTCACCGGAGGAACGACCAAGCGGTTAATGTAAAATTGGAAAACGAAAAACATATAAGAGAATGGGGTCTATTCTCTTATAAGTTACAGACCTCGCGATTAGAAGTTCCGACATCAATTCGCTCCTTTGCTACGTATATGCATACATAGAAGGAACCGCGGGAGCAGGTGCGGCTGAATCACATCGTGAATTAACGAACTTTATATTTCTACGGATGTATTAACTTTTAAGTTATGTTACAAAATATTAACAGATGTGTTAATTCGGTATCTATTTAAGTAGTAGATAGGTTTAGATACTATCAAACAGATACAATACAATACAGTGTGTTCAGACAATCAGTGCAGTGTGACGTTAGCGCAATACAAAGTATGAATTAACGAACTTTATATTTCTACGGATGTATTAACTTTTAAGTTATGTTACAAAATATTAACAGATGTGTTAATTCAGTATCTATTTAAGTAGTAGATAGGTTTAGATACTATCAAACAGATACAATACAATACAGTGTGTTCAGACAATCAGTGCAGTGTGACGTTAGCGCAATACAAAGTACATAGATTGGCCTAACTGAACACAAACTTTCGGGTTCAATTCTCGTCCGGGAGAAACTTTTATGGCCTACAAAAATTTCTTCCAGTCTAGGTGTATGTATTCTATGCACCTACGACACAGATTAAAAAACCGACGTAGTGCGATGTTTTAAAAAAAAGATTTAATTTGTGATCATGTTAGAGGGACCGTTCTTTTTACTGGATTATTGCTCGAGTAGTCTGCGTATGCGCAAGCCAGACTAATATACTCACGTTTGACCAGCTTGGAGACGCGCTTGTCTAGATCGATCCACGCGCGTTTATCGCCGCGGTCCTCGTATTGCAGTCCAAAGTAGTCCTTCTCCACGATGTTCAGGCTGTCGCACACCTTTGCCAGCAACTCGTGGCCGCGGATCTTTCTCTGAAAGAGAAATAAATGGATGTGTTATGTAATGTGTTGTTCACGATGTTATGCATGAGTTAGATAAATTAAAAACACGAAAGATATTGAGACATGGCAATATCGACCTTGAATCTGCCGATTTGTGCAATGCCGCCAACGCTCCCGTGTCTATACAGATACACACATATATAATTAATATGGTTAATTAAAATATTTCATTCCCGTAAGTCACAATGTCAATATCTTGTAGAAATGATATGTTGTCAGAAATATGTCGTCCATTTTAGGCAATGGCCGCTTTTTCATCAAAGTGAAAATGCTATAATAAAATACATATAATTGCGCCTGTGCTTTTCGAAAGTGTTAGGCAAGGGTGTAATTTTAAAGTCAGACTTGACTAATTCTTATTAAGGCGTAGTACATTAGCGCTAATGACCGGTACTTGCATAAACACAGGCCATATGTCACCACCGAGGCGCTTAAGCTTAACCTAACGAAGTTAGGGCGGTGATGTGTTAGTTTAGCCCCACTGAATCATCACCATTGTCTTCACTACAACTTTCTGAGCAGGTGTATACAAGCTGCTTCACTATACTTTCACCGTTGGCGTTAAATTGAAAAGTGATGACCACATTAGTACACGGTTACCGTAAACGCCATTCGAATCGCACCGTTAGTCGGCTCTGACGACATCCAAAAGGGAGCCGAAACTACTACAATGAGTAACGTTGAAAATATTTCGCGTAACCTGCAGCACCAGTAACAGATAAATGACGATGCAGTAACACGCACACAGTGTTTCGCAGGGATCGCAGCTGGCACCTCTCCCAGAGCGGCCTACGTGACATGCTACTCGCGAACACAATAATTATACTGTTGATCGACGCTTTGACCGTGACCTTTTAAGTTGGGCAGCGGTCAATACGAACGTGCGTACGTCACACGGTGTTATGGTTGGCGTTGGAAGTGTCTGTCGCTGACGGAAATGTACAGGAATTCTCTTGTTTCTCTTGTTCTTGGCTTCTCTTGTATAAAAATGTATTAAGTAAGACAAACTTATAGGTCGAAAAAAATAAATTTTCCCTTCGGGGATGTGTCAGTTTGTCAGAGCAAAAGTTATGAACTACTGCTATTATTCATTATTTTTATATTCTCGTATAAATGTATATTCAAATAAATGTTTTTATCTCTGTCATACACGCAAATAAATATTATATAAAAATTTTCATCTTCTACTTTTGTTAATGTTGTTCAGTTATTATTTAGAACAATATGTAAAAAAATGATTAAATAAATTAATTCATATAAAAAATATTCACAGCAACGCGTGACAGATAATAATTATTTACAATCGTACTCACGTCAGCCTCCAGGTCCATGGTGGACCCATCAAGCAGCTCCACTTTGATGCGCGCGAGATTTCCCGCGGGCCGCCGCCGCGGAGACGCCACCTCTTTGTTCTTCGGCTTGGACTCATCCTTGCCCTCCTTGGCTACGCCTTCCGGCATATTGCCCAGTTTCCTTCACCTGACCTCGACCTGGAATGTAAAAACATTGATTGGTCATATAAGGTAAATTATTTTAATTAGTTTCGCTTTATTAAGCTACCCTTATCTCCGTCACCTCAGCATTTAATTACATTTTGAATTAAATTACATTATCACTGACCTCTACACTAGGCTAGTGCAGAGGCTAGGCAGAAGAGAATACAATTATATTATTATATTATTGTTTGTACAATTACTTTCCATACTATATATGACTTCTGTAAAATTTGATACGAGGAAACATCCGATGTAATGGTAAACGAATTAGTACAATCACATATATTTACATTCAGGAAACTGAACTCACAATTCGGTAGATATGAATGTTGTATACAACAAATAACATTGATATCAACCTATATAAAATAGAATACTCCCACTACACGTGAAACGAAAATAAAATTAAACTCTTATTTATGCACAGCATTAAAAATATATATTTGTACGATATAATTAAAACAGAAAATGTTACAAGTGAGGCAACAAACCAAAGATATGCGTGTTGCTCCTACAGTTTGCATATATTTCCACAACTACAACTAATGGTTGTAATTTCCTATGGCGAACATAGTAACATTTTCATGGAATTTGGTAATCAAATGATCAATCAATGAAATTGATCAGATGATCACTACTTAGAGACACTTCTGTTTGCGTTTGAGGAATTCTTGTCGTCACATTTTCCTTACATATTGGATATACAATAAAATCTAGGCAACAAGAATAATACTACAACAGCTAGGTTTTATTCACTTTTGTCTGTTTATTGCAATATAGTATATATATATATATATATATATACTATATATATATTATATATATATATATATATAATATCAATCCTTAAATCTTAGGTTAAAAAAACTCATGCGTTGCTTCTGAAAACGAAGATTTATTTCGTTAGTTTCTTACAAATACGATAACTTATTTAACTACACTATTATTTCAACTTTACCTGAAAACGAAGAAACGACAATTAAAGTCTATTCTTCCACCAATTATTCTTATTTATCTATTTTCAATTAACAAATCTATCACAATAAATCTCTTTTACAATGTTATTTTTTTCATAACCTCTCAACTGACCATCGACCTCAGACCAAGGATGCCATAGACTCTAGCGCTTGTCAGTTGTCAATATCATTGGTAATGTAGTAAGCGCGGCAAAATTCAAAATTAAAGAAATATTATTTCTTTACATCTCCCTCCGTGGGGAAGAAAATTCACCCGTGGATTTTCTCTAGGTCTCTTCCATGTCTTTACTTACGAGTATGTCTTCATTACTCGTTTCTTCCTCTTCTTTTATCTGTACTGGAATAAATTTTGAAACATGAAATAGATTTGACTCCGTTTTTCTATGTCCTGTATCAATCTCGTAAATAGTATTTGTTCTTTTATTTATTATTTTATATGGTCCTACTCTTAGTTGATCTAGTTTCTTTCTATTTAGCTTATTCCCGTTTTCAACATAAACCATATCTCCTTCATTAAATTCTCTATCTTTTCTATTTTTATCATAACGCATTTTGTTATAGTCATGTGATTTCAAAGTATTATTAAACGCTGTTTCTTTATCTCTCATCCAGACACTTTTTCCGCGTTCTTGACGTAGTTCCTTTGGTAAGATCGTAACATCTGTTCCATATAACAAGTAGGCTGGTGAGAAGCCAGTTACCGAATGATTGGTCTGATTGTATATCTCTACACATTCATGTGCAATTGTTGTCCATGCTCTTTTTTGTTCATCTTCATAAATTTTGCATCTCATCTTGTTTACAAGTGTCTGATTTAGTCTTTCATTTAGACCGTTAGAAAAAGGTGCGTTAGCTGCTGTAAATATTATTGTTATTTGTTTGTCATTAAGAAATTTCTTAAATTCTGTGGAGTTTATACCCGGGTACTGGTCGGTGAGGAGTATCCCAATTTCATCTGGTTCGGTAACCTTGTTTACCAACTTTATAAAATCATGTGCACTCTGGGTTTTAGATGTAATAATAAATGCATATCTAGTGAAGTGATCGACTAAAAGATGTAAATATTTCTTTGTTGATCTTGATCCACCAAAACCACCAATTGTGTCTATTGATACTATTTCAAAAGGTTTTCTCGCCGGTCCTAAGTGTGACATTAATCCATATTTGTGCTGTCCTCTTGTTTTATTTTTTATGCAAACTTCACAGTTTCTACAAACATCTTTTATATTCTTCGTTAAATTGTTTGTCACATACAGAGAACTAATACTCTTTAGCATTTGTCCAACTCCAATATGACACATGTCTTTATGTACTTGTTGTATAAGTTTAATACTGAATCTTTCTGTTATTATTATTTTTTCTTTTTTCCTTACTTTTTTATAATATACATTGTGTTTTTGTATTATTTTATCTTTGTTGGTCTGTATATCTTTATTTTTATTCTGATCCATTATAATATCTTCCAATGTAATTAAGTTCACTATTTTCAGTTGTTCTTCTTTATTTTCCTCTGGTTCTAATACAGGGTTTCTACTCAAACTATCTGCTTCTACATTTTCCTTTCCTGGAGAATATTTGATTTTAAAGTCATATTGTGAAAGGTAATAAGTCAAATCACCTAACTCTTCATCCGTCCTTGCTTTTAGATTCATTTTCTCTAATGGTTTGTGGTCTGAGTAAACTGTAAATGACTTGCCAATCAACCAGTACTGCCAATATCTCAGAGCTTCTTTGATAGCCAAACATTCAAGATAGATAGCCTTTCTTTTCTTTTGCGCTGCATTTAGTTTCTTTGAAAAGTATGCAACTGGCTTTTCTTTACCATCTGGTTGTACTTGCTTCAAAATTGCTCCAACGCCTTCTAACGATCCATCAGTGTAAATATGTATAGGTAAATCTTGGTCAAAAATCTCTAGTATTGGTTGTGAACATAGCAGGCTCTTAATTTTGTCAAATGCTATTTGACATTCTTCTGACCAATAAAATTTCTGGTCTTTTCTTAATAAATTATGAATTGGATCTAGTATTATTGCACTTCTTGGAATGTATTCATGGTAAAAATTTATTTTACCCAAAACTGTCGAACATTCTTCTGAGTCTTTGGTACTGGGAAATTCCTTATCGAAACTAGGTTGTCCTTCACTGGTTTGACGGAATTGTTCTGTATAATATGTCCTAGATATTTGACATATGCTGATGCAAACGTACATTTTGTAAATTTCAATCGAAATCCTTCTGTTAGGATTGCTTCTAATAACTGTTTTAAGTGATATATGTGTTCATCAAAAGATTTAGAGAATATTAAAATGTCATCTATATAATTTACGCTAAAATCTGTAAGTTTATATTTTCTAAGTATATTACTCAATATTCTTTGGAATATCGCCGGAGATGTCTTCAAACCAAATGGTAAACAAGTCCACTGAAAGTGTCCTTCTTGTGTGATGAAGCCTGTCTTTTTTCTATCTTCTATTCGTAGCGGTATTGACCAAAATGCGGAATTTATGTCTAGGCTTGTGAAATAATTACAATTTCTTGTTTTTATCATTAGGTCTTCAATTAATGGAAAGGGTTGTGCCTGTGGTACTACTATCTTATTTAAATCTCTGAAATCTATACATAGTCTTGATTTTTTATTTTCCTCCTTTTTAAATGCTAGAGTTACTGGTGCTGCAAATGGACTGTAAGACTCTTCTATAAGCTCATTATCCAATAATTTTGCTATCTGTTCCGCAATCTCTTTTTTGTCTTCTATTGTGCATCTGTATGGCCTTTTGCAACAGTATTTATCCATCAATAAATCTATTCTTGCTTCATATCCCTTAACTGTTCCAACATCATACTTGTCTTTGGCAAATACTGATTTATATTGTTGTATAAGTTTATTTATTTCGTTGCTTTTATTTTCATCTAAGTGGTCAACTTTTATTTTAAAGTCTTCTTCCTTAATATGTTCATTGAAATTAATTTCATATACATTCCCTAATCTGGTATCCTCGTTTTTGTCTTCATTTATCTCTTCCTCTTTTTCCCAGTTGACTTTATATTGTTTTGTATTAAGTATTGTTTTTGACTTATTTTTAAGTCCTCATTTTGAACAAGCTTGTATTTCTTTATTATATCCAGTCCTATTAGGAAATCATATCTAAAGTTTGGCTCATCCATGATATATACATCTACATTTTCTTCTATATCAAAAATCTTTATCTTTAGGTTTGTTGAACCACTTGTCTTTTTAACACCATTAATTGTTACTAAATTCTCTTCGTTTTGACCATTTCTTTTTGATCTTATTTTCAGTAATTTTGAATTGATGAGAGAAACATTGGAACCTGAATCATATACTCCATCAATTTCCATTTCCTTATTTAATAGTAGTTTGATCTTAATTAATGGTGTCACTATTAGTTTTTTTGTTCCGTTTCATTTAACTCTGCCTCAATCACTGAATTATTTACATGTCTGATAAATTTTCTATTCAACCCGTCATCCTCCTTAAGCTTGAACCAGCATGCAGATTCCGGATGATAGCGGACGCCTTTATTCAATTTTTCACACGTTTTACATGGAGTTCGCTCTTCAATTCTGGTATTTATCTTCTGATTGTCATATTTTCTATACGGTCCACTTTTATATTTTTTTACCAACTGTTCATACTTTCTCACTTCATTGAATAAGTCAACTGTATCCTTCATCTCTTCTCTATTTATCTTCTCTAGTACAGACGCTGGCAATCCTGCCGCAATAAGATCCACTAGTGTACCTGTGTCTATTGTTCTCCTCATATCCAATATAAGTTTCTCCTTTTTTATGGCATAGTCCACTAATGAACCTTCCCGATGTTTAAATGACAGTGCATAGCTCACTTGATTCCAGCCTTGGTTGACAAATGTGTCACAAAACTTTTCCTTCCATTCTGTCCAGTCTGAATCTAGGGTCAATTTGATAATCATTGAACCGTACCAATCAACACAGCTTTTGTCCATGAATAGTCGGAGGATCTCAATTTTTTTCCCATCTTCCGTAATGTCAAAACGAGCACATTCCTTTTCAAACCTTTCAATCCATTGACTTGCGTTCGGGTTTTTACTTGTAAATTTGTCAATCACAAACTTCTCTGCAATATATTTTAAATTTTTTTTTTTTATTTCTTGTGTGCTTTCAATTAGTTTCGAAAAATTTTTTCCAATGACTGTGTATCAGCTACTTGTCCTCCAGATGTTACTTTTTGTTCAATTTCTTCAAGATATTGCTCTCCGAATTGTAAATTACCATCTTCGTCCACATAGATTTTACTCAGTTCATCTGACATTTTAATCCAAACTTTTCGTGTCTGGTATCTTTTCTTTAAACTATTTTTTACTTTATTATATGCAGAGGTCTTTATCAATTCCCTGTGAAGGCCAATCGTCTGTAGTTCTTCTGGTATAGCAAACACTTTTTGTTCCTTTGTTGTTATTGAAGTTACACAATATATGTTTGATTTCCCATCACTCGTCGGTAATAATGCAAATTCAAAGCGTAGTTGTTCCATCGTTTCTGCTTTCTTGGTATTTCAACAAACAAAATTGTCGTTTTATAATATCAATCCTTAAATCTTAGGTTAAAAAAAACTCATGCGTTGCTTCTGAAAACGAAGATTTATTTCGTTAGTTTCTTACAAATACGATAACTTATTTAACTACACTATTATTTCAACTTTACCTGAAAACGAAGAAACGACAATTAAAGTCTATTCTTCCACCAATTATTCTTATTTATCTATTTTCAATTAACAAATCTATCACAATAAATCTCTTTTACAATGTTATTTTTTTCATAACCTCTCAACTGACCATCGACCTCAGACCAAGGATGCCATAGACTCTAGCGCTTGTCAGTTGTCAATATCATTGGTAATGTAGTAAGCGCGGCAAAATTCAAAATTAAAGAAATATTATTTCTTTACATATATATATATATATATATATATATATATATATAGTATATATATATAGTAGTTCTTAAATTTACATCCCTGAGAATTTGAAAAGAATCTTTACATAGATTATGATCTACATACCGCGTTTCATCAAACACAGTAAAGGAGTAACACACATCGATCAGCACACACTATCACATTAACAATTTGACTGGGATTCGTAAATCGTATTACGCATGCGCTTGCGCAACGGCTGGTACACAAACATCACAGCGCAACAATGGCAGCGTTCATTGCCGAGCACAGACAGTAGCGCTAGTGCGCCAGTGGCGTGGGAAAGTGCGCCGAGCGTGGCATAGAGTAGGTACTTAATACAGAACAGACAGACTTTTTGATGCATTTTAAACTCTTCACCTGTCAACGAAATCAGCGGTACGTAAACTGATTTTAATAGAAGCAATTATTCTTCCTAGAACGTAACTCGTTTCCCATTGACGAAATTGATTGTTCGTATCTGGTAACGATAGAGGATGTAACTGTATTTCTTATGCAAAACTGCGGTGTTTAGACACATAAATATACCCGTCACATAACACATAAACACAGAAACTTCTCAAATTATATAGTAACTTTAATAAGGGGATGGGTTTAGTCTATTGTCACTATTCAATCACTTCGCAGAGATGTAATTGCGATAATAACTTTCACATTGGAAAAAATATTTGTCACGTGGTAATATTATCGTATGTCCTTTCCGAGGTCTCAATTATTCCGATCCTATATTTCATTAAAATTGGCTGCACCGCGCCCTCTCTTGAGGAACAGCGCTTTCATTCCCAACCGCAAGGTTATACCGGGCGGGCCTCGGCCGGTATGGAGTACAACATAATACGGGGATATCCTGGGCACATTTTTTACCTCCATGTAACAAATTCTAAACATTCCTCGCCAAAGGCAACCAAATTTGGTTAGATTTAAAACATTTCCTCTTTATTGAATTTGTGTAGTTAATAATAAGTTAATCCCAAGTGCGAACGTCTCGACGATATTTGTACGATTGAACATTGCTACACAGCCTTGGATCATTCATTCTGAATTGTACCGAGATCACTGTATATGTGCGAGTGAGCTGGTTTGCCTTTGTAGACAGCTGACTCTCTGTATATATTTTCTTTGTGATTCTATCTTTGAATACGATCAGTGGGTCAGTCGAGATGCGTGCTACTCACAAGCGAGCCGGTCTCCTCATGAACGCATTCAGATCGCTGGCGACAGCAAGTGGTGTCAATTGGATAATTCCCCGGTTATACAATATAGGCGCTACTTCGTAATTTGATAAAATCATATAATCGTTACTATAGAAGAGGCAAAGAATAGTGTTCTCAATTTAGTAACAGCCCACCTGGGCTAAGTAGTTCCACCCTATAGAATAATGCAGCCAAACAACCATTTTATTCTACCTGTAGCCTCGAAGCTGTAACTATCAATTATAAACGAACAATTCAAATTCGATATAGGTTTCTAAAAGCGTTGTATTATTTATTATCGTAATCCTCTTGTAAGAACTCTTAATTTCTTGACTGATATTTCGTTTTTATACTTACTTATAATGATCACCAAACACACCAAAATCATTTTAGAGGTTTACAGATTCAGAAAGACAAACTAGCGTTTCAATTTAAATTATTAAAGGAAGATGTGTTTTCATACGTTGAAACGTATAGATAGCGTCGAAATCCGAATAACTACATATTATATTCGACTTAGATCCTAAAGTGAATCGGTATTAAGATTACTCCCAGATTGTTTTGACTGAATAGGATTAAGGAGTAATGCCAGTGACTTTCCAAATATCCGTAGAGTCTACAGACTAAGCCTCCTGCATATTTTGGAGACATTTTTAATATTTTATTGCGATCATTGGGCCAGTCGTGGCCACCCACAAACGGGCCGGTAACTTCGTGTAGGTACGCAGCTACGTCTACGGCAGCAACTGGTGTCAATTGGATAATTAAGGACAGGCTCGTCGGGGCGAGGTCGCGCTCGACTCGGGGACACTGGGTGAATTGCGCCATAGTGAATTTAAGTACCTAACTACTGTACGATCAGCAACGCAGTAAGCTTTACATTTACCCTATTAAAAATTACAGGTATTAAGAACTGACCAAAGTATACGTGTAAGTGTGAGGAATTGCCGCGTTTACCAATTATCAATTAAACGTTACGTAAATACACTTTTGTAGTACGAAAAGTAGTGCTAGTTATTTCGATAAGAACGAGCCATTCTTAATAATATATTCTTTTTTTTTATAGGATAGGGCAGCAAACGGATCACCTGATGGTAAGCGATAGCCGTTGCCCATTGACACCCGCAACACCAGAGGAGTCACAGATGCGTTGCCGGCCTTTTAAAAGGGAATAAGGGGGGAAGGGGGGTTGGGCCTCCGGTACCCTCACTCACTCGACGAAACACAGCGCAAGCGCTATTTTACGCCGGTTTTCTGTGAGGCCGTGGCATCACTCCAGTTGAGCCGGCCCAATTTGTGCCGAAGCATGGCTCTCCCACGGTAAAAATTCACGGTATTCACTGACACACAACTACCACATCAACTAAAATCACCTCCAAGTACAATTGTACCTGTTGTTTAATTTAATCAATGAGGCTTGACTCGTTTGCTGTCATTTACTCCACAATTAAGTCGTTAGACTTGTGCATAATGCAGTCAGACTTCGGCGGAGTGTTCAATTAGACATTACGTATTAAAGTGTCTTTCATTACTTAGACAAATAATACAGCTTAGGGACGAAATAGTTTGAATTTTGATGCAAGTATTGCTAATATATTTTTTAATAAATAAACTAATAACGTTTCCAACATTTAGTGTTGTTTTATGAAATATCAAGTTATCTACTTTTAGTTTCAACTATACCGCTAATTCTGACCCGCATTATTTGTCCACGACTTTGATAGTTAAGAGGAAGAATCGAAGTAAGGAATAACGATTTTAAAGTAACGTGGGATGTGTCAAAAAACATTTTACAAAATCATCTACCAATTATTAATTAAAGTCAACGTGCTTGGTAGCAAAACTAGCCAACTGAAGAGAGCCCAGGTCACACAAAAAGTAAAAATTGTAGATTTTAAAATGGCTATGCGAACTACAAGCTTTACTACAGGCAGCTGCTAATTATAATTACGGTTATTTCGGGAAGTGTATCGAATTTACATAATTCGATTCTCGTTGGTCCTTTTACCACCGAACAACCAAGAGAGACGAGAGCTTTCACTCCTATGTTGTTTAATTTTTTCCCATTCACACGAAGTGATTTGCTTTTTTTTTTCATTATACGAACATCTAAAGAATTTAAATCTCTACCAAGGTATATTTTCTCGTATCAGTATAATCTGGAAATCAAGCATGGTTGTTAACCGATGACCGATAATATAATAATTTAAAAGCTAGATTATTTTATTCAATTATTCTTACATTATATTGTTACTTTGTAAATTAATAATTACTACTATTGAATCAGAAAAAATAAATCTCGAAAATGACTTGCATGTATTTTTGACTTTGTCAAAATGCCGCTTTAAAGAAAATGAACAACGCATTCATGAATTTTCCACACAGAACGGCAGTAGACAGCGTATATTAGCTAACATTCAGTATTTATACTACGAAATGACAAATAATAATTGTCGAGTCATTTCATCATTAATATTTACTTCACTCACGCGACTAGGGTTACTAAAACCTAACATTACCGCATCAAGTAGATGCGCATGTTAATAATTCGATGAATAAAGCGTCCGCTATCATTTATCCCACTATTATGTCGACCACTTGAGCATAATGCAGCCACACCCTGACGGAGACGCCGATTAAGGCATTACGTATTTACGTATTAGGCATTACGGGACCGGGCTCGTCTCATTGCTGTTTCTGAAAAAGAGTCGGGGCAATGGCTTCAAGCTTTACCATCAGCCAACGTCGGTACATTGCTGGACAGGTTGTCTCTCACTATAGCGGTCTGCTAATCTGCTTACGTTTAGGCACCAGAATCGTACATCCACACCAGTGCGTATGCGGTGATGCTGTTGATGAACGTGGCCTGCACGGACTCTCCTGCATTCGCAGCGCAGGTCGCATGTCCCGCCATACCGCATTGAACAGCATCATACATAGGTCCTTTGCCACTGCCGGTATCCCATATATATTGGAACCAGTTGGGATATATCGTAGCGATGGCAAAAGACCCGATGGCTTAACTGTCGGTCCTTGGAAGCTGGGGCGGCCTCTTATCTGGGATGCAACCTGTTCAGACACCCTGGCTCCCTCACATGTATGCAGTACATCCCTAAGTGCGGGGTCTGCTGCGATCCATGCAGAGGGCCGTAAGCGGAGCAAATACTGTAATATAGGTCCTAATTACATATTTGCTCCGTTTGCGGTAGAAACTATGGGTCCGTGGGGTCCGGAGGCAAAAAAAATAGTACATGATCTATCAGCACTGTTGATTGAAGCCTCCGGTGATCAGAGGGCTGGCAGTTACCTCTGTCAACGGATTAGTTTGGCGATCCAAAGAGGTAATGTTGCCAGCATCCTAGGTACTGTTCCCATGGGCCCCGAATTGCAGGACATTTTTTATTTATAGTTTCTAGTTTTATTTTAGATATATATAATTTAGAAGTATTTTAAGATATTTATTTTTAAGGTTTAAATTATAGTTTTAATTGTATTTTTTAATTTAATTAATCTAGTTTAGTTTATTATATTCTATTGCCTATGTAAAATGATGTTAAAATAAATCAAGAGTCGATGTTACTTGTTACTAATACGCTTTGGGCTGGACTGAATTAGTAATATGGTGAGGGAGTGTTAACAACTATAACTAATTCATGCAAATTACTGCCCTCTCTCGTAGTACAAGTAAGAGAAAAACTCTTAGCATTCAATTTATGGACTGTGCACCCATCGAGTCTAGGGTTGCAGAGAAAGGTGACTAGGGACTAGCGGAAACGCATATGTTACGAATATTAGAAGTCCACGATGCATCTTCACCGTCAGCACTCTGGCTCCTCTCTCTAACTAGCAATATCGAAGAAAGAAGAGATCTTATTACATTGAATAGAGGGATATGTGATTCTTACACCATTTGCAATAATTCTATTATGCTGTTATACGTTACTAACTACCGTTGTGGTAAAGTACCTTAGTATAATAGCAATGGGTACAGACCCAATAATTTTATAGTCATATCTAACCCTTCGTGTTTCTCTTTGAAAATCATTGTCAAATGTACCAAAAGAGAATTACTCGTACTGGGAAGTAAAACAATGCAAGAACTGCTGTTTTGCGGTAAAAATACTTAAGACGGTAATCAAGATAACGACCGAGGTGCAGTCTCCGACAACAGCTACTACTAGGATTGATCATGACTTCGATGTCCACACAATCACTTGTGCTCTCACGTAAAATTTTATGGAGATACAAAAAAAAAAAACGGAATCTTATCATGCTTCTTGGTGGCTTCTTGTCAGATATTACGCTTCTCTTCCGTAAAACTATCGAATTATAATCAGGATGTTGCGGTCCCACACGCCGCAAAAATTTAATTTGTGGACAATTTCAAAAATGTTAGGTATATCAAGGCGAAGGCAGTCTGTTTAAATAAGACACTATCATATTTCCTCCTTCGCTCTCACATTCCTTTGACTCGGTGGCTCAACACTCATCTAATTCTATTACAGTATAAAACCGCTCCAATCCACTGGCACTGTTATAAAAAAAAACTGGTACTAAATCACGATATTACGGAGAACAATCAAAACAACAATCGAGCTGACGGCGCCGCTGTGATGCGAGCCAAGATTTGGCCATGAGCCAAGTCGAGCATAGGTGCAAGTATGTGTGTATATTGACGAGCAATATCTTAATTCTCAAAGCATTAACCATGGTTGCATTGAATATACCGGACGCACCCGAAATTGGAAAAGACGAATAATTTTTAACGAGTTAAGAAGTGCACATAAGTTTGATGGCAAGTTGCGGCTTGTCAATTAAATGATCATGTCGATCGGGAAGTTGAAATGGCGAACACCCCCTCCTCTACATAATGGGCGGTCGGATGGCCGTTTGTTTATTCTTCACGCAATTATTGTGTTCAGTTGATGTTATGTCAACCGATAAAATGTACGTGGAGACAATTGGGTAGATTATAGTTTTTTATTCTATTTATATTAAGAGATCTGCTAGTAGATGGTTGACAAATTTGTAGAAGCAACCTTATTTTTAAAGAAGTAGGAATATATTTGCAGCATTGCGACTATGTTCATCATAATACAAAAACGTTCCATATTAAAAACACTGTAATCGTATCATAATTAGATAAAGTCTCCTTATTTGTATAAGCGTATAAATTTTATAAGAGAGTTTAAAATGTGTTCGTTTTATTCGTATTATATATTATTCGAACAAATTCAATTTTTAAGTTCGGATATTATTTTTTAATAATGAAAAACTTCTATTGTGACATATATTTATGAGATCATCATAACTTAAATAATAAAAACATCCATATTCAGTTGTAACCATCTACAACTTCTTTGCTATGTCTTAACGATTTGTAACTGTGTACAACGTACTAGACTAATAAAAGAGTTCAAGTACCAGACCGCCGTGAAGTTACGTTGTATTAAACTGTAAAAATAATAACTAGCCTAATAGATTCTGGGAGTAGATTCTGATTATGGAAAAAGATCGTTAAGGATTATTTATTATAGAGAATAATAGCAGTGAGTTCAAAAATCACAAATATTCGAATGTCTGTTTCTAGCAATATCGAAATGTTAAGAAAAATTTTGCGATCGCCCGTAAACGATCAATTGCACGTGCAATGTCCACTACATTTCACATGGAACTAAGTTTATGGGTCATCGTGTAGATTTGTAGATGCCACAGCAATTGATGTCAATTTGAGAAACCGACGAAACCGCCATCGTGTACCATTACATGTCATTGGGGTCGTCAATACTCCATTATGAGCTCTACACGATAAGTCATTGGGATTACCTATGGTGTACAAAGACCATTGAGAATTCAGGGCAAGCAAGAGGCCAATTTAATGAAAGGGGGGTATTGAGTCGTGTGTGCCTAGGTACTAAATACCTTCCATGTTTCTTGCTTAAAGGTTTAGCAAGAAACATTGTCTCCCTGTTTATAAACAGCTAAAAACCACCGTGTAGCCTAGAAATATTATAAGAAATGTATGGTTATAAATTAAACAAACTTAAGATCTAAAAAACTTGCAGGAAAAGAATATCATGTCATAATTTGGCAATAAGACTAATTTAAGAGTGTCTAATTTGAGAATATTTACAAGCAGTCCGACACGACAACAAAATCGTATATAAATAATAAAATTAATGTCTCAAGAGGGGAATAAATAGAAATTCCGAGTCCGTCAGCGCGCTAACGTTTTCCCGACAGGTGGATATTTTCCGAAGAGACGGTAAAGTCAATTTATAATAGAAATCAATAAGTACTTGCAAATATAATATCACATACGCTACATACAAATAAGTTATATATGCCGGGAACAATAACGGTACTACGTTACCGACTCATACATCTTCACCAGGAGAATATATAACAAGATATTTTGTGCTACAGGAAAATATTTATTTGTTAATTTGGAAAATCTTAAGCCGCAGGTGATTTTGCAAGAAAAAGCTAGTCAGCTATAACACAATCATTTGAAGCCGTACCATGTTTGTTTGCCGATACATTTTCAATATTCTAAATCTATAAATTCACAGAAGGAAGTTTTATGGTACAAAAATCCCATTTGATTATACCTTGTTAATAATTTTCTCAATAATATATTGTTATTTCACTACACCGAACACTATTCGCTGGCGTATTAATATCAAACTCTACGGGGGAATGCACTTTACGAGTCAGGTGAACCGGTTTATTGGCTCAGCGAAACAAATAATCAAATACCAATTAGAAATGTTCCCGGAGACTAAATGGTTCTGGGAAGCGTACTTCGTCGTCGAAGCGCGTAGCATGTTGTCATAATAGAATCAGCGGATTCGACAAAAGATTTGTTAAGAAAACCACAATTATGTCTGTTCATTCTAAACTATACCAAATAAGCTATACAAAACAGGCAACACATATCCCTGTGAACATTAGTAAATCTTCATTATTATAATTAAATAATTAGAAAGCTGCCCAGCATTTAGTTAGCTCTTTAGTTACTCCTGAAACGTGTGTATGTAATTATGGTGTTTTACGCTACTTCTTCCAAAACGGAAGGAAAAGAAAGGAAACCATATTTATTAAATCAAAAATATTTATTAATAAAAATATAAAAATAGTACGATTATCACCATTTACCGTTTTCTATAACATTCAAATTTAAGTATACATTTTGTTTGTGTATCCAGAAATACTACACACTACAAAGAGCAATGTACTGTGTAGTAAAAGTTAAAGTCGCGATATCGAATTCTTAGTGGTATACGACAACAGTAACAGGTTGCGAGCTGGCGTAGCTTACACAAACCAAAATTGATATTTAACGTTGAATGAGCGAACATATTTTGCTCGTGCACTTTTGTGTGATTGTGTAATTATTGTCTGTGTACATAGACATCTATTAAGATGCACATATACATGTAGTAGTACGAAAGAGCCTGCGACATACATTTGCTAAAGTTCGGTTGACACTCACTATTTCTAGTGTAATTAGGGGTCATCCATAAATTACGTCACACGAATTTCGTGATTTTTTGCCCCTCCCCCGTCCTTGTCACAGCTAGTCACATTTGTGAGACTCCCCCCCCCCCTTAGTGTGACGTCACAAATTTTGAAATTACAGTAATTATTGAATGATAAATGCGGTTTCAAAATCAGTTTTATTTTCATTTTAATAAAATTAACATCAAATCAATTAACAAAACAAAAAACAATTACTTATATTAAATAAGTATATTAATAGATAGAAGAAGATACTATTCCTTTATTTATTTATGGGAGTATACATACTTTACAATAAAAGTTAATATTTACAGCACTTTTCATACTAATAGTAATAATTTAAAGTTTGCGTTTCAACAGTTAGCTTATAATAGATTTTGAAATGTGACGTCACGAAATTTAAAATCCCTCCCACCCCCTTGTCACACAATGTCACAGTTCGTCAACCCCCTCCCTCCCCCTAACCGTGTGACGTAATTTATGGATGGCCCCTTATATTAAAATTTTTGTATTGATTCTTAGAATTCTTGAGATTACAGGGTTTCTTTTCGGAATTACCTTTATTGTTGGTGACAAAGAATGTAGCTCAGCTGCAAATAAGTGATAACCATTGCTCACAGACAAATGCAATGCCAGGGGTAGAGTTCAGTACCCGTCTATACATAAATACGCTTTCATAAATGCGCTTTCTAATCCTCATTTTAGAGTATGCATGTACGTGATACAAATAAACGCTGAAACTGTCCTACTACGACTGTGCTAGCTAACACGCATAACCAGATAAGTTCTAGGTGATGCAGATGGACTTTATTAGGGCGGCATGTGGATAAGTTCAGGTTTCAGGGTAGAGAAGAGCATTTGAGTTTTTCTCACCGAAGGCCCTGATCATGGACATGATGGACATTGCGGTTAAGTTGTTTTATATAAATATATAGACAAACAGCAAGACAATACATAGACCAGCGCTATAGTCACTTGTCTATGTAAGGCTTATAAGTTCCACGGCAATTTTGCGACGAAAATTATTCCTTAATTAAACTTACAATGACTTCGCTCAAAATTTGAATTAACTACAGCCTAGAGAGTGAGCGATTAGTTATTTAAGTGCAATATTTCCCATCGTACACGGCAATTATCCAATATTGATAGTTAAATTAGCCTTCAGTTCTGGGAAATAGCAAGGCGCGGAAACAAGGTGTATTTAGTGGCACTTAGCAAGGCTAGTTGTCAGTTCACGTGAATTTATATGATATGACAACCCGATTGAAAAAAAAAGAAAATACAATTTTCAGGCAGCGGCTTCAAGAGTGATATATCGATTTCTCCCATAGTAAATATATATTTGAAAAACTTAAACTAGCCCCATACCAAATTTCATCCAAATCTGGTATACTTAAGATATACCCCGCATATAAACAAAACTTCACCTATTTATAATATAAGTATTTAGATTTTCAAAATTTGAACAGGATTATTTAAACAATAACTGTGAGTGTTTGTCCCTTTGCGTCTTAATAGAAAATATAAATGGATCGAATCTGCAAGCTCATGAAAAATGCAGGTGATTTTTATTTTATCACAGAGTCGGAACACCAGAATATACTTCTCGGAGCAGATATGAATCCCTCGCTATATTCATAATAACGATAATGCACCTATAAATGCTTCAGATAGCAACAAGTGGCTATCACAACCCACCTATTAACCAGCCACACGTATACATATCGACAATGGAGGTCACGGCCTGTATGGTCAACAACAGACTGCAGACCGCGACCGGGTGCAATTGCGCCGGCGGTGATGTCACAGTGCACCGAATGGGTAAGCTAAGTACTAGCCATATAATGTCCGGGAGTATCTTTGGCCCGTAATGAATAGGAAAGTGCTTAAAAAATCGGAGGCAAGCGTTCAACATTATGACATGTTAAACTAATTTCATGACATTTAAAGTAGAGTCTTCAGGTTATCCATCGCCTTACCTCTGTATCTGTAAAATCTGTACATGCCAGGAAACAGAATATATTTTCGGACTACAAACTGATGGGTAACGAATCGGGACGGGAATCTTGAAATCATTAACATGTCAAAAATTGACTCCCGCTGATGAGGAATTAAGATATCCGAAGTATTCAACAGCGTTGTGATTACCTTACACTTAGTCAGTTTATTAGGTACCAGTTGTACAACATACGATGCAGTTAACAAGAATTATTATTATAATTGAGGGTCTTGTATTAACTGAAAAACTGACTTAAGATAGGCAATGAAATGACTGGGTACTATGACATTACATGGTGTCAATGGACACTGTGGTTTTTGTAGGAGTTCCAGATTTGTTCCGACTGTAACAATTCACCATCAAGTAGGCAGTGTGCTTGTTTGTTAATTTACAATATAAAAAAACTACCGCTAAAAACGCTAGTAGTAGGTACATTGCTCTCGCCTTGCGGACATGATACAAAGATTTCTTTGAAAAACCTAAAGCTATAGAGGAGTTCTTATAAAAAAATTCAGAACCTCCGCACGCCACAAACTTAACGTTCAGGGTATGTAATGTCGCGAAAACTGTACCGTCCACTGCTGCCGACCTTACATTGCGAAATATACCCAATCTTTTTGAAGCCGGGTTGCATAGGCATCTTAAGATCTAACTCGTAGCATATTAGATCACATCCTCGCATTATGATTAAGAACATATAATGGAACTACGTACTTCGGTTTTAAGATACTAATGGCCGTTTTCACCAACCTTGTTTTAGCTTAGGTGACTCCTAAGTGACATGCTGCCACTTTTTATATTAACTGAAAAGAGTGAGACAGCATGTCTCTTAGGAGTCGCCTAAGCTAAGACAAAGTTGGTGAAAACGGCCATAACACTCCTTTTCTTGAACGACGAGCGACGTGAATAAGTGGAAGCTGGTAGCTTATTATATAATACTAATGCACTAAAGATTTTTTGTCAAGTAGCGTTAGTAGGCACATGGATATCGATAGAGGCCGCGAACGATGTAGACAACAATAGATGGTGGGCCGTGTGACGTCACATTGCACTTAATGGATAGAGGTCGGTACCAGCCGGACAATAGAACCAGCGATATCCTTGGTCCGCGAATGGATGGGATAATGCTAATGTGCTGATTTGCGAACCATGAGAGCATTGCATTCAATGTTCTGATATGTCAAACTGACTCGTATTGCTGAGATACTTACGAGTTTTTTCGTCTATCACGATTATTAGGTATTGTATTGTGAAACCGACTCCTATTACTTAGGAGCCAAGGTCTTTAAATTATCTAGTAGTTTAACACCGTCAGACATTGGCAAACAATGACACATTATTGTCGATTAGAAATAATAAATTAATTAATAACTCTGGCCGTTTATCGATTATGGGCGGCAGATATTGAAGTGTGCATAGAAGGCGTAGCATACAAATGATATGAATGATTCTGCAAATATATTCAACATAATCAACCACATATCTCATTATCAAGAGGCAGAGAAACCTCACAAAGCTGAATGCTTGCACAGGATAAAACAACAGTCAAGTGTCGTGCAAATTATGTTAAAGTTGAACCGAAATGGCTCGGATCAGCTTGCTTACCAACTAAGCTCTGCCTTAGGCTTTAGTCTAAATGACCATATAACTGGTAGTGAGAACCACCGCTATTCACGATAGGGTGTGGTGCATAGCCTATTCTAAGTTAGTACGTATTTTTTCTTACGTTTATTACAATTCAACTCCACAACAAACAGTTATTCCTAAAAAAAGATAAAAGTGTTTATTCTTAGAATCGTCTAATTAATCATTAAGTATAATTGAATAACAAAATACTCAATTCAATCAACACGACTTGTATGACAAAATTCAATCAAATCCATCAACAGCTCGTACAATTTAGTGACCGATCGAGTCAGAGGTCGGGTGTAGCGGGAGCCTCATTGTCCAGCAAAGTCACCTTCAATATTCTTACTGGCTAACGAAGTGTGTGACAAACAAGCGTACTACGTCGTGTAAAGAGCATGTCGCATCGACGTCGCTTTTTAGTTTTTATGGGGTTGTGGTGTTAACGAAATATGGTTTTTACAGCGTCACTGACTTATGTAGCCTTGCAGATGAACAATCCTTGTGGTTTTCTAGCAGACCAGACATCACCGCTATGGATTCCCTGGAACCTAAATCTAAGCAAATATTTCATAATTCATAGAGCCGGCTATGGTAAGCTGGATAGGAATCAACGCCGTATGAGTGCGCTTTTGAAGCTCTTGAAGGCTCGGATGTTCATATTCGAATTGTACTAGCTAGTAGGATCCAAGTAGCTATATTCATTAAGGAGTTACTTTTGGGTTTTAAAAAATTTTCAAGTACTGTAAAACGTATTCAGTCGTTTAAAAATAAAAAGAAAGTTACACTTTTTATTTTCACATAAATATGATATCTGATATGTTTTCAGTACTATAAATTATAATTGTGCTAAACTGGATTACACCTAAATCGCATATTTTGAATCGTATTCTGAACAAGTTATCTAATAAACATAGATGCTTGTTCCATTCACTCATATTACAAGATGGTTGTAGTAAGCCAGAAGTCAACCTGCACTGGACGCCACAATGACCCAATCGTGAGGCTAAGTTCGGGTAAAAGCCCAGCTAACTAACCACTAAATACGTACGATGGTTTAAATAGGTTACGCAATATTGGCGATGAATTTTAATATCCAATAAACTTGTATCCCGACAATTAAGGCGGGACGTTGGAACACTGTTTTTTGTCGTATATACTACGGCGAAAGATCTGAAAAGCATTTTTCTCTGATACCAATCTCTCTATAATCTTAAAACTAGGCACACATACAGCACATATCTTAATTTGGCAACTAATTATTCTTGCACTCTTGCAAGAAATAGAATTCTACACCAGCACGTATGCTCACAGTTCTTGCAACCCTGGTTCCTTCAAAATAGGCGTGATGACTGCACTAGCTATCTAAATTTGAATTCTCATTTTCGTTTACCTACATGTGTGAGAGTGTGATGGAGTCATTACCGAATGACTTATTATGAACTACTATTATAAGAATACATTTTATAATATGACAGTTATTTCACAAAATTCTCCTTCATCGTAATATTCACGATAGCAATTGCCAATATAAATAGAATTTTCCGTATAAACTATATTTAGTTGACATCAAATTAGAATATATATAACTTAAAGACTTAGTCGAAGTTTGACGTAAGCTCTATGTATAGACAGCAACATGTATATCTTTACATATACACTCCGAAGATTAGTCACAGCGTACTATTTTTATTTACTACTTTTAATAGGTCTACTTTTGTGTGACAACACCAAAATATAATTCAGTCGAATCTCGAGTTTGAGCCAATATATTAGCACAAATATTAAAAAAGTACTTAAAGCTACTACAGTTTAGGACTTACAGTTTAGGACTTAGTACCTACAATGAATCACTCAAGAACATTAATTTGAAATCTTATTTAAAATACAGCAGAGCGAAAAAATTATAGTAGCATAATAGACTTGTTATCAACCTAAATGAACTTTTCAAGTACACTATAAAAGTTTTCTTGGTTAAGCTCTTTTTTCAGTTTCAACTCGTCAAGTAGACGTCGCAAAAGATGACTGCTAATTACAACAATTGCTTTTCGTATATATATATAGTGATTTGGAAGTAAATGAGTTGAAATGAATATTAGCAATAGGCTTGTATCCACTAAGAACAAATCTGATGCATTAGGTTGCATAACTATTAACATGATCATTTAATTATGAAAAAACAAAGTTTTATAAAATAATAACTTTTGATTATTTATATTTTTATAAAATAAAATTGCACAAAATAAGCAATAACTCACGTGACAGCAAACACCAATTAAAAAGTGTTACGTCACGCCGTGCTAAACGTCAAAGTCAAAATGTCATTCCCAAGTGTCTTGTGGAAGTGCGAAAAAGAATGGGCATCATTCCTTCTCGCGAGTGTTATGGCCGTTTTCACCAACCTTGTCTTAGCTTAGGTGACTCCTAAGTGACATGCTGTCACTTTTTATATTAACTGAAAAGAGTGAGACAGCATGTCTCTTAGGAGTCACCTAAGCTAAGACAAGGTTGGTGAAAACGGCCATTAGCCACTTTTTACGTATCTGCTGATTGTTTGGCACGTATATAAATATTTTTTTTTTGGTGTTTTTATACTTGTGCTTGTACACTGGGGCACTATGCAGTACTTGTAATACGATGAATCCAATTTTTTATTAAAATAACTTCACAATACAGAATATTCCGATACTAAAACAGCTGTGTTTTGCACGGCGTGACGTCATTCAAGACGTCATGACAGTCATGAGCGTTTTTGATGACTAATGTCAAATATTTAATTAAATGCAAAATTATTCTTATAAATAAGCTTTTTTTTCAAAAATAATAATTATTTTGTATAGAATAGGCATCAAGGTATATTAGTATCTAACTACTGAAATTTAGGCAACAAGCCTATTATAACTACTTCGACGCTGTTAAACAAACATTGATAACATACTTTTAAAACATTCAGTTCCATTAACATAACAAAATTATGAATGTGAAATATGAATAAAATGTATAAACATCACAAGAGAATAGTTGTAAAAAATTATTGGAAATAGTTAAATAACTATGGATCTAGTTAAACATTATTGGATCAGGCAGAATCGCACAACTCGACCGATCTCATTACGGCTAGCCAGATAAATGGATAGATACTCGATTCACACCAAAAGTTAGGTAGTCACAGTTCAGCCGATCAGAACATTGACTAACGAACATAGACTTTTCGCAAGTAATTAATAGGAGTTACATTTCATATCTAAATCTTAAATAAATCTATTATTATTAATTTATATAAAAATTAAAAGAAGATACGAAAAAATTATAGGTCGGTATGACTTAATATCTATCTAAATAGTAATAAAAAATAATAGCTAATATTTCAACAATTCAATCCTTGCATCAAGCATCAGTATTAATGAAACGCAAGAGCGTAACCTGCACTTTTGTCAAAATATACATCAGAGCCATTTGTCCGTTAAAATGTTTCATCCCCGACGGTACGCGGCAACGAGATTAAATCGCTCGACAGAAATCGGATTTAACGGATAGATGACTTCGCTAGGGAATTTTCCTTCGATTATTTATTTACTAAGTTGCAAAATAGACCGCTGCGTCAATTTTGTTGAATCAGTGTATATTTGTCTCAACAGTACGGCGGGCGATTTCATTTCTAAATTCCCAATTGAAAATTTATCAACTTTTAAACTAAGCGAACTGAGAACCACTGAATCTAGATTCGTGCTGGCGATACGAAATTCCGTGGCTACTGATATTCTTCAAAAACGCCAAATTTTAAGTACCTTGGCAGAATGCTCCAAATTATATATAAAAAATAAGGTGTAAATTAAAAAGAAAAGCACCAGAATAGCTCGATATCCAAAGAAGTTCATTATAGTAGAGATTCAGCAGCTACAGCAAAAAAAAAATACTGACTCGTTCAAAGTAACATTGTTTAGAAGCGTGTTCCCATTTTTGACCAATTATAAATTAATTATCGCTACTGAACTTTGATTCGAAATATTAGATTTATTGTATGTTCGGTATCGTCGAATGATAATAATATAATGTTTTATTCTGCTAATGTCGTAGTATAGTAAATACTAATTTAAATTAACACCATTGGACGTGTATTATGTAACTCGGAACGCCCTTTTTTTAGTCACATAAAGAAGCAATAAACAACTAAAAAGTTTTTCTCATTAAACTACGATAATATGTACGACAAGAGGCCTTAACGCAGACAAAATTGCCACGCACCTTGCTTTAGTACTCAGAAGTGGGTTTCGACCACCTAGTTCTCCAGATTCAGGCTAGCCCTAATAGCCCTTAATGCATTGCTTTTCATACAAATCGTTTAGCTTAATAACTTTTGGATTCTTGATGAAAACGCAAATTTTACAATGTCATAAGAAGCTACAGCCATATGAGCGGCATATTAAAATGCATATGTGTGTTCAATGGTTTTTCTTTTACTTCACCGGAAGTCATCCGAATCATCCTAAAAAATACGTCCTGAATGGGTGGTAGGAGAAAAAATTAGGGCGATTCAAAAGAGCTTTCTATAAAGTCATATTTGAATAAAGTTAATTTTTATTTGATTTGATCCCAATGGACGTAGACCGACGTGAACCAAACAAAGTAAGAGAGAGACGGTGCGTTTCCAGCGATCATTTCTTCCACGGACATGTAAGCTGTGGAATGATTTTCCGGTTGCGGTGTCTCCCCTGCGCTATGACATGCCCCTCTTCAAACGAGGCTTCAAGAGAGTAATCTTATCTCGGTAGGCAGCGGCTTAGCTGTGTCCACCCCAGGGATTGCTAAGTCCATGAGCTGCGGTTAACACTTAACATCAGGTGTGCCGCATGCTCGTCTGCCACGTAAGGCAATAAAAAAAAATGAGAATCTAACACTGCGTCTGCTGTATCATCGGCGGTTCTGCGATGTTAAGTACTTTACACTTTACTAGTACTAAACAGTATAACAGTTGTAAGTCTTTCTTGAGTGAACCACGCAATGGATTCAAGAAGGCAAAAGGTAATTTTAGACCGAAACACGAGGACTGAATTCGAATCAGTCAGTTTTGTATCAGAGATTAAAGACGAATAGAGAACTTATCAAATTATTACACAAACATGCCACGACATGAAAACGTTCATCAATTACATTTGCGTCGAGTGTGTCGATGCCGACACATGGGGTGATGTATCGTCGCCAGCGACGGACGTAAACGACGCGCGGAATAATTTATCGCGCGTCGGTTGCGAGCGCCGCCCCGTCTGCATGGGTCGGTGAAATATTGGGATCATGTATACCGAGCAGGTGGCAGAGTAGTGTACTCAATTTAAGCGAGCCATGTCGATGAGTTAAATAAAAATATAGACAATAGACACGACGGAAATCCGTCGAAAGAGTACCAAGTGTGCATTTGATCAACTCTTAGGGTTGTATTAATAATTACATCCCAAAAAAGAGGTCGAAATTTAAGATGCTGTCTCTGATAGGTAATTTGGTATTAAAATGTGTTAACTAATTAGCTTGGAGGTAATTTTTTTTTCTCAGGACAGAGAGGCTGAGAATCCTCACTAAGGAGCACGAACTGTACCCAGGATACCACCGCAACGGCAAGTGTCACGGTGGTTATGTTGGACTCTATGTGGCCAGAGCGGTCAGATCCTATGACCTACCAAGTAAACTCAGCCTTAGCCTTTGCCATAAGAGCCCTACGGCTTGAATGGACTGGAGGTTCAAGTACTTTCCAGCATTCATGTTCGCGGGATGACTGATGTTGTTGGAAGTCAAGAGTAAAAATATGCTTGATATAGTTAATTATAATATAAATCTTCTTGATAATCAAGCGGGATGCTCCAACCATTGTTAGTTTTTCAAACATGTGTGTGTCTTCAGGATTCTTCAGAATTTATAATATATGACATTATCATACAATATAAATAGTAAGTAGAAGTAGAGCTCAATACTTGCAAATAGCCTTATGGCCATAAAGCCTATATATATAGGCCAGGAAAGCAGGATTTTATATATTAATGTAAAAAGCATAATAGTTATTTATGCAACTGTTGTATAATCAGGGGTATTAAAGCACGAATGTGGGTTTATGAGTGTTTTAATACCTAATTATAACAGTTGCATACAAGACTTTATCTACAATCATGATGTGAATCCTCTATTAAAAATTATATCCTCTATGAAAAAATGGCGGGAAATAACACGATATGACGAGAATCCGAAATTACGAATTAGTCTACAATTTATTGTTCTTTTTTCAAAATTTTTGCGATCTGGTGAAAATGTCATTGCATGAGAATGTTCTTTTTTTGACATTCATAATATCACGCGTTTGGATGATATAATGATCATAATATCATTGAGTGTTTTAATGTTGGCAATAAGCTAATTGTTATAGGTTCTTCCATAGAGAATTAATAGCATGATAGTAGATAAAAGATTTAAATTGATCGCGAGAATATATTACATGTGACGTATTTAATGGCGATGCAACTCTAAAGTATAATATAATTGTCAACATAGCAAATGAAAAATATCACAATCGATACTCAACAACAGCGGATCGGCACTAGTGCACACCCATTAGTGTGTTGTGGTGTACGTAGCGACACCGGCACTCGGCTACTTGATAGATATGCACGCACGACATGATACGGGCTTGAAAAAAACTAAAGTATCAATTAAAACGAAATTGAACGAGAATTTATCCTAGCGTTTACTTTCACGAAGAGCTTCAAAAATTGTCTGGTCATTCAAACCTATTCGAAAATGTTGATTCATATTTCTTTCAAATCTATCCCTCATTTACAATGGGGTTTTAAGAATAATATTTAAGATCACAAAAATTGAGTGTCGTTGACATTGCGCTCGCGACAATGTCTTTCTAATCAGAAGGATTATTAATCCTTAGACTATTAAGTCGAAGTATCAACGTTCCGCATACTTATAAAATAATATTAATTCCATACTGCTTTTTATTTTTTCCGACTTTCGTATATGGATTATTCTGACATTCATACATTAAATGAAATCACCGTGAGACCTGCGTAGAAATTGAAAGGTGTATAGAAGTCTACTAGTACACATTAGGTCAATGTGGTTGGGTAAAGCCTGATGACCCCCTGAGAATAGTTGGGGTGGGCTAAAGCCCCGCGGTGGGAGCTCATACTACATTGTAATAGTGATAATGAAAAAATAAAGGTTTATTTAAGCCGATTCGTATTCACTTCACTTTTGTGTTGGGGATGTGCCCGTGGGATATAAGTATAAATTGATGTAAAAGTAAATTATGTGTTATATTTATTGAATAACTAGCTTTCTGCCCGCGGCTTCGCCCGCGTGGATTTCGGGATTGGGTGTATAGAGGGTTAAGGGTCATAGCTTTTGCCCACGGCTACATATACGCGGAAGTCGGTTTATGGTGCGAAGATTTTATCGCGCTTCCCGTGGGACTATCCGTTTTTCCGAGATAAAAAATGCCGCAAAACTCCTCAAGAATAACTCTATCTATTGATGAAAACCGCATAAAAATCTGTGCAGTAGTTTTTGAGCGAAGCCTTTATTGCGCATCCCGTGGGATCTGTCGATTTTTCCGGGATAAAAAGTAGCCTATGTTACTCGGGAAGAATGTAGCTTTCCAAATTTGAAAGAATTTTTGAAATCGGTCCAGTAGTTTAAGCGTGAAGAGGTAACAAACAAACAAACAAACAAACAAATAAACAAACAAACACACTTTCGCATTTATAATATTAGTTGGGATATGTACTTTATTTACCAAACAAACAAATTTTCTTTTGTTATAAACTAGTTTTCCGCTTTCTCGCGTTATATTGAAATATATATATTTTACCTTTTTTTCTATTTATTTCTCAAACGATTTTTGTACCAAACGTCATCAAAATTGAATCAGATCGTTGTAGTAGCGGAGATTACCCCGATCATTCAAACTCATAAATTTTATATCTGTATAAAATTGTTATTTATCAATACTCTCATCTCACCTCGACATCTCTATTTTGACGTTCGGTTAAGTGTTGTACGCTGTTTCTACAACCACGGTACGATTATCGGTATCAAGACGCTTTTACAAAACAAACTCATACTGTTCAATCCAACAAATCAATCCAGAACCTCTCCAGCTGCCAAATGTTTATGGAGCGCGGTCGCGCCAAACGACGCTGAATTCCGTTTGATGAACGTATCGTATCGATCCACTCCAGACTGGCAGACGTCTGATCCATCTCTGAACGCATTATGGCATCACCATCGCGCGGCCAATTGACTTGAGTGACGCAAGCTTGCAGAAATTCGGTGAAAAAGTAGGATGAACCACGCTAGACTTTTAATGTTCCTGTCTGAGCCTGAAAAGTAATTTTCATGCAAAATGCATGCACGCTATTCTGGCGTTGAATTGAAATCGCACACGTTAGTACCTCCTCGCGATAGTAATTAAGAGAAAAGTGCTCTGCACCACCAGTTCTGCTGATTTGTTTCAAACTAATAAATTTGTAAGGCAATAATTGTAATAAAATAAAAACATTATGATTTCAGTCAATAAGTAAATCCATTCTCAATTAAAGTTAAATTTGGCTGGGAACCACTTCTATGGACTCCAGGCTGACTCTAGTCGTCGATTAAGTGTCCGTACCAGCGCTTAAAAATAACCACCGTCGCAAGTACAACGTTGGTCAGCCACTGCCACCTTTAAAGGGATATTACACGACCAGATAATATATCTTGTCGTGTAATACTTTGACAGACTTTGAAACAAAATACACTTAACACTTGATCTTCACTCTTCTCGCGAGCTATGTCACGCGTACGACTAATCGTAGGCCTTTTACCCACAAACCAGTGTCGTCCTTATTTACGTCGTGACGACTGGGGCTGACTTCGGGCCGGTGCTCAGGCTTGCAGAGCTTGGGGTGGCATGTGTCGTACGGGTGATCCGCCGGCTGGGTTTAGAAATAGCGCCTCACAAAACCGAGGCGCTATGGTTCCACGGCCTTCCGAGGCGCCGGGAACGACCCAGCTGCCGGATCCGGACGCGTTGGTCCCGGTGGACCGTACATCAAGTACCTGGGCCTCACCCTGAACCGCCGCAGGAGCTTCGAGGAGCATTTCGTGCGGTTGGTCACCCGAGCCAAAAGGGTGGCGGACGCATTGCATCGCCTGCTGCCCAATCTCGGGGGACCGAGGGATGGAGTTCGCCGCCTGTACGAGGGCGTCGAGCGATCCGTGGCCATGTATATCCGTCCGTGCTACGGAGCCTGCAGCGGATAATGGCCATACGGATTGTACGAGGCTACCGTACCATCTCGTTCGAGGCCGCGACGGTTCTGGGACGCTCCCCCCCATTCGACATCCTGGCCGACATGTACACGGCGACGTTTGCGTCGCGGCGTGTCGATCGGGGGAGCGATGGGGGGAGCGCCCTGGAACCCGTGCACGAAGTGCTTAAACGGGAGTGGCACCGACGGATTATGGCGGCCTGGCGTGCGCAGCCCGAATTACGGATCTGCGCGCGCCAGCAGGCCGACGGTGCCCAACTCCCGCACCTCGAAGCTTGGCTCCATGGGAAGGAGGGTCACCTACCCGATACTCACCGACTCAGATACTCACCGACTCAGATACTCACCGGCTGCTTCGGTGAGTATCTGTGAATACGGGAGGGATCGACACATTGCCACCACTGCGCATCCGACCTCGACTCGGCCCAGCACACGCTGGCGGAGTGCCCCGCGTGAGCTTCCGAGCACCGAGTCTTGGTTGCAGAGATCGGGCGAGATCTGTCTCCGCCGGCATTGATTACGGTAATGCTGGCGGACGAGGGAGGTTGGAGGGCTGTGGCCTCCTTCTGCTGCTGCACCGCCGTGGGTCGCCGGTGGGCGCGAGGAAATCGCCCCCGCGGATACGGCGACCCGAGAGGGACCACGCCCCCCCTTCCGTGGCCGGGAGGCGTCGTCGGTGGTGGAGATCGGGGGAGGTATTGTAGCCTCCCCCGAGGAGGGCTCCCCTGTATCGGCGGGTGAACGGAGGCTGGGGGTACCCGAAAGTAGCTAGGTGTTCCCGGTTTCCCTACATACCTGACGAAGGCCATCCCTGAGTTTTTTAGTGGGTAGGCCTCCCCCTTCTGGGGAGGAGAGCTCCACATAACCGCCGGCTCGCCACAGCCGGGATATGCCACTTAATGCATTTTCCACAAAGGGAACAAAAAAATTTTTTTATTTAATTTGCCCTTCCCCAACCACTGGGCTCGCCTTTTTCCTGCATAACACCAGAATATCGCAAACCCCGCTCCGTTAATTAACTTGATTGACACGCGCGTGCACTAGCGACCGCACCTATCTGAACTGACACTTCATATGTCCTTTGTTACGAAAACTACCATTATTAACACTCACCACACACAAGGGTGACAGAAGATTATGAGTGGACTAGAGAGTTCCTGGTGATTCAATTTCATATTGTCTTTAATCCAAATGTCTCTTGGTTCCAAAATGTCCAACCGACTAATTACCGAGTATTCATTATACGAATCATAGCAAAAGGAAGTGAATAAACAATGAAAACAAAGTAGAACGAAAACGAAGTACTTCACTCAGAACCGAGGAACATTTTGGGAAAGAGATACTATGAAACTAACGTTTATATATATTTTTAGCCTCAAAAGTGTGACTGTGAGGTACTAACTGAAAACAAGTTCGACGTGTTGTGACATAAAAAATGTAGTAGCTGGACGCAGGTGCCGCACTATTTTCTTTAATTTGGTTCGTAAAACCTACTGGTTTTACTAACTACAGGGTGAAATTGAAATTAATCGACAAACTTTAAGGGGGGGTTCTAGTGCTAATAGACATCATATTTGTGAGGGCAAAAAACCAATCTAAGTTGTCAAAAAATAAACCACGATTTTTAGATACTACTACTCGAAACGGGTAAAGTATACATAAGAAAACGTAAACAATAAAAATTACATGTAAAAAGTATATAAGAAAAATATTACATTAATATTTGATAGACACTTTTGTTTACAAACGTACAGGTGTTTCATTCATAAGTCAGCACTAGAGTTTGCGCGTACGGAGCGGCGTCAGCGCAACCCCACAAAGACGCTTGTGAAGAGACCGCTTCGAAACGAAACAAAGAAACATCAACTTAAAAACCAAAGTAATAAAGTTCTTACGCGCTACGAGACCGACCATTCGAACAGCCGGTATTCCCCGCGCGCATCCTGTCCGGTCGACCAATAGCAAAGCTGTAGGTACCATCGCGCGCAAAATGATAAGGTTGCTAGTAATAATTGCCGTTATTGTATTTTCTTACATAATGTTTCATAACGATTCTAATTATTATTAAAACCTTCATTACAACGGTCAAAATGTCCTAGATAATTTTGTCGATTGATTTCCATTTCACCCTGTAGATGGTTTACTAGTTTTAATGGTTCTGATTTTACTAACCTACTGATTTTACTTACCGTTCAGGAATCCGATTTCCGTTTTTTTACTATTGAGCAGCAACATCAGTGATAAAATACAACTGCATCTTGGAAGAAAAGGAAATAACAAGATTTTGAGAAAATAACGAGAACATTGCTGATTTATCGTAATTGATTCAAGTAAGTCTTAAATTTATAAAATTTATAACTATCCGTGTTTCTCTCAACTGACCCACTCACAATGGTCTGGGCTGGAAGAATAGTACGTAAATAAATGTATGGAAATAGTATGTGGGTGCTATCTTCTTTCTTAACCAAGTCACAGATTAATTAGCAATCTAAACATGCTGTTTATCGACGTCGGCGATCGCTTTCATGCATGACGCGCGCCTCACAGAAGAGTACTGATAAAATTTTAATTCTAGCTGACAATACTAACCCAGTGCCGGCCCGTGCTTGTGCCGACACGTTACGTTATCAAAGTCTTATCTCCCACCGGCGAACGGGACGTGTTCATGAAACTTTGATTATATATCTGCACATTAGTACATGCCTGATAATTTTATTGGATGTCAATGTAATTAGTTTTTACAGGACAATACCGCAAACTGAACTGCCCTATTAATTAACTTGAAATACACGCGGGCGGCCGTGCCTGTCGTCGGCCGCGCCCACCTGACCTGACATTTTACCCCCGCCGTAGTCCGTCATAAAAACCATAATTATTTAACGAATTAATTTAAAACGAATAGCTTCCGTTACTACAACAGTATAAAATAAAGAATATTAACGCTATCTTCTTTCTTTTTAACAGTGTAATTAGTTTTCAAACATGTGACAGATGAATGTGACATGTCGATAAATCATAATAGTATCAGAAAAGCTAATTATGTTCATCAGATACAACAATTAATCAATTCTCGGAAAACTCGGACGACAAAGTCACAAAATGGGAACTATGTAAATATATTAAAAATAAAAAAGTTCCCTTTGCTTTAATAGAATGATACACATTTTACTGATATATTTTAATAATTACTGAAACAAATTACTGAAGAATGGGTGCTTATTACAACTTCGCCTAAACTTTTAAGGGAGCAGGCGTGATTATGTATGTTCGGTAAAGTTTGAGGTTAAAATTATAAAACCACCACCTAACCAATCCACAGCCTGCTAAATTTCATAAACATAATTACAATAAAAGTATATTTTAAACATATTAATATAATATAATAAGTTATAGGCTTTCTGTTTATACTCTTAAACAAATCGGACAACGTTACCAAATTATGAGGTCACGATTGTAGTGTGTTTGGTAAGGAGAGTTTTTTAGCGACCGCGGCAACTGCAAACAGGCCGCTGTATTTTCAAAATAATCCTAAGTGCACTATTACTTCTACAAGATGTCTCAGTTAATAATAGGATATTCTTAATACGTATAAATTTGAATCAACCCTATTGAACGTCTGAAAATTTTCGATGTTCCTTCGTCCTGAGCTCGATTCAGGCCAACAAATATGTCGAATGTACATGAGCCGAGATATTTTTGTAAGATTTCTGTACGATTAACGTAATTGGATTGGATGGATTGGCTATAGTGGGTCGCCGGGAAATTTTACGCATGTTATCATAACAAGTCCTAACTAGAGCGTGATAAACAGTGCCTCGAATACAGGTTTGGTGGCAAAGACAATTTTGACTTTTTACTTTGATGTGCTAACAAGAAAACATCACACATTTTTATCTTGTATTTATTTGTCCTTGGTTTTTCATGTTCTATGATTAAAAAGGTCAGGTACTTTTAAAAAGGCAGTATTTACTTGACTACTTATAATTGCATGAATCCCGCAAGAACGGCAATGGGCATGAGAAAAAAAGTAACTAAATGAATAGGTTTACAATACACAATAGGTAATACATCATCATTGTAGTTGGTAGATTTTCCTTTATGTATACATGTTATAGAAACCTGAAAATACCTGTATTGTGTGTAAACCTGCGCCTGAATGACTAACAATCGCCAAAATATCGTTTCACCTAATTCATAAATAATTAAGAGATTCAAGGAATTAGATTTTTATTAAATCGTGACGGGTAACCAACACAATCTATATTTCATGTAAAAGATTCTCTGTTATGTCACGAGAACGGAAAGGGTTGCAGGACCTTAAATTGCTAGCGTGTCCATAATAGTTAGTTAAACACTCGTTTCTTGTTGTATAAACCTTCACATGGCGTGCTAGTGCATTTGTATACCTTAACCAATCCCGCTGAAAAAGGAGTATTTTTCTATGAAGACAATTTTTTGCCGCGCTAATGACCACTTTTTATGTTTCATTCGACATTTTGGACATTCCCAGAATTTGATTGAAGCTTTATTGCGTTTAATCATGAGAAGTGGAATTATGTACTTAACTTAAGAATTCTTGATCTCATAAATATTCGTCTAAATAAATAAATTGGTTGTTTTGAAATAAAATCGTTTAATTAATTACAATAATATTCAAAAAGTTATTTAAGATTAAATGTAACCTTTTTAGGTTCACGTAAGTTAATAGAAAAAACAAAACTGTTAAATAATCACTTTATTCTCCATCTGTCTATCAAAACCCCAGTTGATAAATTAAAAGCTGTTGGTTGCGTATCTAAGTACATTAGTATTATTGAACATTATAGTCACTTATTTTCAAAAGTAATATAAATCGCACCACATTCTTCGTACGCATTTAACATTATAGTCCAACAATCAAACGGTATACTTTTGTTTCCCAACACTGATTTCAGTGTAAACAAATGTTCTAAGATACCATTAGACGAGCACAATCGCTTTTGAAATCTACGTTCTTTGATCACCGTTAAAAGTACGGATATTTACTGTAATTTAATTTTTGACCGGAATTCTATATGACGCTAATATAAAAGATTGGAACTCCATGCCATTTTCAAAAGCTTCATCATTATCACACGTTTATGTCATCCTCACCGAGAGGCTCCAGTTTACCCAAAGGTCAACTTTGCCAATCACGCAGACTCCGTGCGGGTTGCTCTCTATGTCACTTGTCAATAGATGTGTAGGAGCATTGGATAGAAGTTCGTCAACGAAATTAAAAAACGAACAACAGAAGTAGTATTAAGAACTAGCAATTAGAACTTCAGAATCAAGACCACATCACCACCGGTGCCTAATAGGTAATGAGCTCAATTAAAGATCAATGAAAATCTCGTTATAAATTGAGTTGTTCGTTTACTGAAGTAACGTAAAGTAACGTTAAAAGTAAGCAACGTTTTGTACTCTGGACCTATAGCAGCGAAAAATTATAGTAAACACCTAGAATCTTATATTTTTCATAATACGTCTGAATTCATATAGTGAATCTTGGCGTTTCATATCTGTTGTATGTCGATAGGTCATATCCAATTATAAGACGTAAAAATTGTTTCTGTATAAAACAACATCTTGGTTTTTGCGAGACATTTACTCGCTCTTTTAAACTTAATAATTCAATATTCACTCTTCTGCCGTACTTCCCGCACTTGGGATTCTCTGCCTGCGTATATTCCTACATCCTATAACATGGGTTCCTTCAAAAGAGGCGTCAAAAAGCATCTTTTGGGCTGGCAGGGATAGGGCAGGTAGGAGAGTGGAGTAAAGTCACTATTCTATCTGTCATCTCATTTGGGCCTCTTTCACCACTTAATATCAGGCGGGAGGAAGTCATCTGTCGGGCCTAGCATTAAAAAAAAACCACTGTATCTATCTAAATTTATCATTGGACTAAACCTGAGCAGTGTAATAAATCACAAGCGCCTCACTATCATGATCCATGACAATCATTACTAATTCAAAATTTGATTCGAGAGACATGGAAACAAATCTATGTATTATTCAAAAAACAATAACCATTTGCAACGCGGTATGTTGTCCCATCGCATGCAGAGACAAGCTAATAAGTTATCAATGGAGACAATAGACAGAAGCGATCATGCGGCGGTGACGGCGACACAATGGAAAAGTCTCCTGTACTCCGCAACAATCTACAAAGAGAACGGGCAACAAAAACGAGCGAATTCCGATTGAAACCGTCTGAAACGCGGCCTGGATGAAAGTTCAACTAAGCGTGCGCTGGGAAGTGCCTACAGTACACGGAGCGTTTCGCTATATTGGATTATCGCAGGTAAGCAAAATTACACCTTAGCTTTGGAGACTCAACGTTCAATGTCGCAAAGTATACTAGTAGCGGATCACCAGGAGTAAATATCATCGTCAATCATGACATAGATTTGGCATTTATCGTTGAAAGCGGGGCTTTGGATGTGTATTCGTGGCGTGATATTAAGTACAGATCGTTCGGATAGAACATGTTAGACGTTAAATTGGGACATTAATCTAAAATGGGGTAAGGTGTAATTCACATTTAAGCACTTCCCTGTATGCAAACGAAATTATTTGTGAGGACATTATTCTATACACATGTAAATGAAAGAATCTTTATATCCGCAAATCAAACAACTGGATAATGAAATTAAAAGTCTCAGTGTAATCAATCATCCATGTATACTTTTCCTGACGTAGGCGTGTCGAGAGTCGGATAAAGAAGATTGTCCAAGTCCCAGTATAATAGGGGGTGACCCTATTATACTGGGACTTGATGATATATGAAGAGCACATATTTATTATATTTCTGTCAAACATGTTAGGGGATTGACAATTGTTATATACACACACATAACCGTTACATTCTTATAATGTTATTAATACAGCATTATAGAGCCTAATACTCTTGTTTTGTGTGTTATTTGTTAGCCGCAGATAAATATTACAGCGGCTTAAGAATTAGGTATATAGGGATGGGATGGCATGAAAACTGCTGGTTAAGTTTTGCAGGCGAACGATTCTGATGAAGTCCATCTGGGATCACCGCAAACACAGCAAGTCACGTGAGTATTAAACATCGCATACAAATCAATTATAAATTCGAAAACCAAACTTACTGGTGTCGGGGTCTGCAACAATGAATGAGGTACCTACAGCAGGCAGCCGCGGCTAGATGACGTCACGCACCTGGGCGGGGTCGACGACCCGAAGCGTGGTCGGATGCGTAACTCGCTACAACTACAAGTCGACACGCAATAGTTTTGCATTTCACGAAATAACATAACCTATTCGTTCCAAATAGAAATAAATTGTCATGTTTTCCACCATGTTATAACTTCATACTTGTTTAATCGGGCCTACTTTGTATAGTGGTCAAGAAGATATATTTAAAAATTTCAAATGGATATTAAATTATGTTTGTTAAATATTGTGTTTCAGTAAAGAATGATAATGTTGCACATCTCTACATCACTCGAAGGATAAATAATAAGATAAAAGCATACAGAAAAGACAACATTTGCCAGCAATGAACGATAGAACAATAAACAAGTCATTAATTGTCTTTTTTTAAATACATCATTATACATTAATAATATATTCATCAATATATCACATAATATATCGTGTAATGTAAAGTAAATAATTATACGTTATTAAAACAATGTAATTTATATATGTATATATCATGTGACAGTTGAGAGGCCGAGTTCGTTGCCTTTTCTATTGTCATTTGGAACATGCAGCAGTACTTGTGTATGAACCAATTTACTGTTCAGTAAAAAAAATAGAATTACAGATAGAGATTTATGTCATTTCGTTATTAGTCATTATTCTACAAAATTGCCATTTTTTATATATGTCTTTAATAATTACACGATTCTTGCTCTTATAAAATCCAAAATAACACCGTCATAAATTTAAAAGATTATTTTATATAAAAAAGTATAGATCGATAATTTCATCGAATTATACTTTTTTAATGTTATTTATATTATGCAAACAGAAGAGAAAATGACAAATTCAATGATAAGTGTCACGCGTTACATATGGACATCTGCAATGCCAGGACCACAGCTCAGGAAAACAAATACTTTCTTAAGTCTCATTAGAATACGGACATATCGTAATGCTATAGAAAAACTGCAAATGAGAATTTTCACGAATATGGAAGAAATAAACGCTGAAATCGAACGGAAATATTTTGCAAATTTTTATAGGTTTGTAATTTTAATGCGATATACTCGATGTAGGCATACTCGTTCCCCAATAAAGAATATATTTTATTATTTACTGGTTGTTTTTGCTTTTCCAGAAACAGAAGTAACACCGCTTTTTCCGCGATTAAAATTACCTTATTTTTTTATCCAACCATCCTACCAAGTTTTAACGAACTTGGACAGCTGTTTTTATTTTAGATATTTCAACAAGAATTATGTCCTCTCCGATATCCTTTTACTACAAACTTAAACTGTCCCTGTATGAACTTTCATCAAAATCCGTTCAGTAGTTAGTAAGCCTAACACTGTCATCCCTTAGTTTACCCCCTTTAGGGTAAACATTTACAAACTAACAATGAACGAATTTTCGAATGAAAGAATACCTAAGGAATTCATTTCAAACTTTCCAACTTAAAACAATAACGTACTTTCCATACGAACTCATCCCCTATTTCAACCCCTTACAGCTCTTTTTATTTATTAAAAAGGGGACTAAGACCTTAGTCAGGCTCTAGACTTCTTCTTTCTCTTGCCCTATTAATAATTTTATTTGGGGTTGACGCAACGTGTCTTCCTCTTCTACTCTCCTCTATCACACGTTATTTTGATACTCGCTTCTTTCTTCTACATATCACATAGGGTATCAATCTTTTCTTCGGTCTTCCTTTCACTACACGCCCATCCACTTTCATGTCCATAACTTTCCTAGAACATAATCTATCTATTTTCTTAACCCAGGCTCTAAACTATATGTATACAAAAAATTCAGTTTAGTAGTTTTATCGCCTCTGACAGACCGAGTTCATTTCGCATTTATAATATTAAGTAACGATTCCTAGCGATTTCAAAAAGAAAGAAAGTATGAGATTTTTAACAAACATGTGTTTGAAAAAAGTACAATGATTCGAACGAATGTGCAATTATTTATAATAACGAACGCAACATAACCCAGTCATTCGGGCTGCCACCACGAAATACAACATGACTTCAGAAAAATAAAAACATGAGACGTACACGTGGCACATATCCAACACGCGACACCGGCTCCGATGACAAATCGCCATCGAATCGCTCCACATAAATAATTCGCTTTCCCATAGCACTAACGAGAACTCTAATGACGGCGGACACGACAAGACGTCGTGTACAACGGGCATACGATCGACCTGAATTATTCATTTGATATGACAAAGATCGCGTACGACTACATACACATATTTGCATTTATTTCGGTGTTATTGAATTATGAAAACGTTTCACAACTTTCACACTAAAAACGTTTCACAAAAGCAATCAAAAATGTAAGTCGCTGCCCTAATACTTATAGGCGGGGAGCCGGTAACACTGAAAGTCCCGTCATAGGGGATCAAAAAATATTTATTTATATAAATAGTACATAAGTATAGGAATAAATTAAGTTCGGTATGCGTAGATTCCTATTGCCGAAACAATGGTAAATAAATATTTAAAAAATGAAGAAGTGTTTTACCGTCATCGCGGATATTAATTTATTTAATGTATGCGGTAATAAATTTTATTGGCTTTTAGAAAAAAATCACGAAATCCACTTTTTTCTACCGGGAGGGTCTGGCATACCTATTTGAAGTGTGTGATGAGGGTTAAAAATATCGCGGTATGCGCGCTCAAAGACTGCCGGAAAAATCCCGCATACCATCTTGAAGTGCATAAACTATATTAGCATGTACTCCAAAATGTACGATGTTCAATAAATTTATTTTGGAGTAAATGCTTTTTGTGGAATAAGATGGAATATAGTCTATTCTCTATGATAGAAACTATTGCAACTATTGCAGCTCTTGCGGTTCACCTCAGTTAGTTACAGTTACAGTACAGTACTCTGTACTAAAGTATATTATGTATGTTAAAAAACATTAATCAACAAGAGTAATTTTACAAGAAACATAATTATTATTGGTGTAATATACGAGATCATAATAATTATGTACCGGCTCCCGGACCATTAAGCAACCGCGCTCACGTGCCTGAAATATTGTGCAAACTGAATTAAACCATAAATATAGTACAATACAATACGATACACTTACTCAACATTAATATCATTTTCCCGTGTGTTAGTTATGACAGCTCGTGACCTAATACTGCGATCGTACTATTAAGAATTCGAGAGCGGGACGTTAATATTTACTACGCAATACATTGCTCATTGTAGTGCTGTATTCCCAGGTGTTCATTAGTTCAACGTGATAAAAAATGATAAGAATCTTATTTCTTGTATAGATTCCATGAAAGAAAGAAAGAAGGTAAAGCAATTATTTTATTAGTAAAATTTCAAGCTGTGCCAGAATTTCCATAATTGTTTATTTATATTTGGTGTGAGGATACTTTGAGACCTTGAGAAGAACATAGAAAAAAAAATCACACCAAAATGTGTCTTTTTCCTGTTGGAAATCCGATATAATGCGAGCGAAGTCGTAATAAGAAAGCTAATACGAGAATAATTAACTACTATACTTCCTATTACTATTACTATACTACTATTTCCTGGGCAAATGTAATTCGAAGGATAGCGGGCTATACAGCCTTAGTTTATTTGAAAACAGTGTCTTTGTCTAAAGTTTCACGAATAAAGATAAATTTCGATACGAAAATAAGTTTATCTATATATTGTTTTGGTATTCATACGCACCTTAAAAACCAAAACTCAACGAGGCGTCACGCACCAGCCGCGATACAACAAGCGATAGTCACTCGAGTGTGTCTGTCTACATCCGACGCGAGTGGACGATGATTGTAACTCGTGCAATTTGGCTACCTGACTTGCATTATGTGTCGTAGACTACCATTAATTTCTTAACACTGACCAACTATATGGAGCTCCTTAACGTGTTGAGCAGGGAGCTTTTCATATATTATTGTGGTCAAACAAGCACACGGATCAGAATACCTCATGGTGAGTCATTGACACGAGTGCGATACCAGGCTTTCAGTTGGGAACCCTTAAGAGAAGTATATCCACGTTTCTTGAAGATTTGACGAAGGTCGTACAGTTTATTTGTGTTAACCATAAAATTCCTCATAGATTGTCAAAAGTTTAAAATAGTCAGACTGAAAATGTTGCAGCAGAGATAAGCATGAACGATTCCTCAGAGCACTCTCCATTATAGAAATGATAGCAGAGAAATACTACATATCTTTAGAAACAGTCTGGCTGACCGCAACTGAAAAGACATTTTGATAATAAAATATTCTTGACGTTTAAGAAATTTTGGTCTTGTGTAGGTGTGAGTATCGGTGACAGAATGATAAAAAACACGGCAGTACCTAAAATATCTATCAAAGTTGAGAAAGCTAAACTCGCAGCAACCGTTATCTCTCCCATAGGAAAGAGGCGTGAATATACATACATTATGTAGTATTAAAACAATCTATGACCCCGTACGAGCATCTTGTATTGTAATTGTTTGACATGAAAATGATAATGTTTTTGTATTGCTAAACTTTTTGTGTATGATAAATATAATATATGTATAATGATAACATTATGTATAAATTAATTATAATTGTTAAAAAATAAATAAATTCTAATAACTTGTTTTAATGTGCCGATAGCACATTAAAACAAGTTATTAGAATTAAGAAATTATTATCTAGACAGATTGAAACATGTACAGATGTAAAATGTCAATTTTTTAAATCCATAAACAAATAAATTATTGTCTTGTCCAGTTAAAATTAACATATATGGATCAACGAGTTGATGTTTATAAAATCATAAAAAATAACATCTTGTCCTGTTAAAACTACAGGCATCTGCATCTATCAACGAGTTAATTTTTGTAAAATTGTGGAAATTAACGTCTTGTCCAGTTAAAATTGAATGAATGACCGCGTCGATCTATGTTAACTCAAGCTTAAACTGGGTCGTAGAAAATGAAATTCAGCTGCGTCTGGTGCGCCCACTTGGCAAGATGATGCAAACAGTGCTGCCAAAACTACTAGACCGCACGTTTTACCTGTCAAGTGTCGATGTAACTCCATGTCTTAAATTCGCCTACATACCTGAAAAGTAAAAACGTCATTTGAAGTCTATTAAATATTATAAATCTGTTTGTATATGTTACTGAAACAAAAAGCAAACGTGAAAATATAATGAAATATCAAAATTGGTTGTCAGTGTTCGTGTACTGGCACTAGAGAATATAATTGTTAGTTCTATTGGAGCATTATTTTCTGTTTTTTCTTTCAGTGGTCTCGGCACAAACCTGAACGGAAGAGAAGGGGTGCATCAATGTGTTTTTTGATTTTTGAATTTATTATGAACTATCGCGGACTTTTTCTGCCACCACTACGCTCGGTTTCGTTTAGACTCAAATACATCCCGATGTCATTCAATTGCTGATATGACAGAAATGTCATTTTATATTTTTGTTATTCATCACTTAAATAATTACAAACCTCCTTCCTTTGTAAGCGACATATTAATACAAGCATAATTAATGCTTTATAAATAATTGATAGCTTAAACATTACTGACAATAATATTGAATGGAGAAATCATCTAAAGAGACTTCTTGTAAAGTGTTATTTAAATCCTTTAATGTTAGCAATAAACTACGTATTTCATTGTACAATTAGTGATTGCAACACAGCATAAAGAGTTAATGAATTTCTAATTAGCCTAAACTTTAAGAAAGCTGTGTTTGGGTTTAAACTAATGGTTACGCAGGTTTTTAATTTGAGCAAGATTCAATCGAAAATTTTTGAGTGGTTAGGTGGAAAAATCTCTGAAACAACGTATGCATATCCGAAATTGCACGATGTAGGAAAACACCGTTTGGTAAACTGCTTAAACCTGGGAAGTAACTCAAGACGTAAGTGGTCAACAAACCGACGCTATGCCAGCATGATTGACTAAGGTACAAATCCCTAAGCATATTTGGTCATCTAACATTTAAATTGATGTTTAAAACACAACAACCTTAAATGTCTTTTAAAATGGCATATATGATTTTAAAAATTCACTATATAAAAATAGTTACTTAAGGTACATTTTTTTACGTTTGATCTAGTTAACACAAAATTTACTACTAGGAGAAGTGCTAAACTACTTTGACAAATTTCTAACAAATCCTTGACATTTGCTTGTGTCAATTCTGAAAACGTCAGCTCAGATCTTTAGACCCTTCTGAAGTCTAAGCAATCACGGCAACTCGGTGGTGAACATTGATCGACATATTTGTAGTGTCCTAACGAGGCTAGCAGCGTGGGGCTTAACGAGCGACCTTAAGCTATAGTGATTGTTTCCCATTAGACCCACATGCTGGATAGCCACCTTCGTGAAATAAAAAAAAATCCTTCCACAACGCCGCGGACGATGGCAGCGACCGCTGGCAAGCGGCCAGCTCTCGAACACCAATTACCGAAGTTCAACGGCTCTTTATCGCTCTGCCGACTCTACCTGTAGCCTGCCTAGTTCGCTGCGTCACCGATAAACACTTTCTCGAAACAGTATTCAGAGCTTCGATGTCTTGACAATTTTTATCCACAACATTTTTCTTAGTTACTTTTACAATTTGAACAAAAGTTTGTCGGCTTTAAGATGTATTTTTTAAGGCAGTATAGTTATTGGAAGCTCGTTAGAGTCATTGATTGAGTTTCACACACTAACACACAGACGCTTATATACCGTACCCATATGCGATAACACCATAATACACAATACAATGCTGCAAGCGCGTAACATGCACATTAAAGTTATAAAAAAAATTACTTTATTTGTTCGGGGTTATATCTGGTATCATTGACACAATTTTGATGAAATTGTTTTGTGGACCGATATACTATTTATACAACGGGAAAAATAACTTTTCTATGGGAAAGTTACTTTTCCATACTTTTCGATAACACGTGAGGCGAAGTTGCGTGTGGAAGACTAATAAATCTAAAAAATAATATGGATATTTTTACCGCATCATTCTTATGTTATTTTATAAGAAAATATGATATAATAAAACACCGATATAGACAATAAGTCCAACCCAAATGGATATGTGAAACACTTTTAAGTGCTGCTTTAGTGAAAATTGTAGCCGTCAGATGGTAAAGGTCAAACTGAAATAATTTAAAATTCCGATACCGCAAAGATACGTTATCGGAGAAACGCGATCAACTACAGTAACTCACTTCCCGTATATAATGTACTAGCTTTTTGCCCGCGGCTTCGACCGCTTGGATTTCGGGATTGGGTCTATAGTGGGTTAAGGGTCATAGCTTTTGCCCACGGCTACATATGCGCGGAGGTCGATTTAAGGCGCGAAGGTTTTATCGCGCTTCCCGTGGGACTACCGTGAGTTTTTCTGAGATAAAAAATACCGCAAAGCCTTGCTCAAAAATCACTCTATCTATTGATGAAAACCGCATGAAAATCTCTGCAGTAGTTTTTGAGCGAAGCCTTTATAGCGCATCCTGTGGGATCTGTCGATTTTTCCGGGATAAAAAGTAGCCTATGTTACTCTTCATCCCTTCAATTATCTCCACGTAAAAAATCACGTCCGTCTCCGTTTTGCCGTGAAAGAACAGACAGACACACTTTCCCATTTATAATATTAGTATGGATGCAATGAATTATAAGTAACTCTTTTACAGAACAATTACCGTCATGAAAGCAGCTCGCTGAAAAGTTTACGTCAGCGGCGGTGGAAGCCGCTGTCTAATAAAAAAATTATGAATCGTGCGTCAGAGATGTAAATATTGTAAGAGGTATACCAGCAAGGCGGTTTCGAAAACGAATCGATAAGTAGACAGATACCGTGGAACTGAAAAAGAAATACAATAAACAAAATTACAAGAAATCAACGTCATTCATAATTTTTACAAAGAATTTACTGAAGTGGTCTACGAAGCAAACACATTAATTCCTTTATGAGATATCATAGTAAGAAGTGTCTGATTGTTAACATACATTTTTTTAAATTAAAATATGTACTTTATCAAAACATATCGAAAATAATGGAAGTGACAATATGAATAAATGCAAGGTAAGTCTTGTTTTACTTGCAATTTATGTAAAGCTTATATTAAGATTAATATAAGCTTTATATCAATAGGATGACAATGGTATTAATTAAACTATCTTAAAAGTTTGAATAGTTCAGCGTTTTACGGTAGACTATAAGGGGGCGTTCAAGTATTACGTAACGCAATTTTCTCGGTAAAATGTTACGATGCGTTATAGGGACAGGAGCGGGTCTTTCTTACAACACCGTATGTAACATTGTTTCTTTTTTTATAACAAATTGGCAACCCTTTTCGTTTACGTTTTACGGGGAATCCCTCGATTGTATTAGTATGGTCGTCATTTTTAATTTTTTCACGCAAGTTGTTTAACGTTACGGTGCGTTACAAGGGGGGCGGGTCAAACATCTTCAACAATTGCGTTACGTAATACTTGAACGCTCCCTAACACATAGTGTATAAGCATGGGTGTGTATAGCGTGATATGTTGATTAAAACATATAACGCATCACACTTAAAGTACAGTGCACGTTACTGATAGAATTCAAAATATTTGAGTCTTCGGTTGAGTCTAGCATCCAACGCTTTCTTTTCTGCTTCAATAAATCTTCCGTCCTTGTAAAGCCAGAGCCAGACACCAAAGCTAATTATTAAAGATAGCAAAACTTTGAACTAATATTTAACGAAATACCAATCTAATAAATTCCTACACACAATTAAATGCCATAATGAGAATCCTTCAAAAATCACAAGCGTTGATAACTATGTAGCTAATTACGATCATGCTTATTATAGTAATGAAGTGATAAACGAGTCAATGAGCGATGTAACAAATCCGATTTTTAAACAAAATAGCGTCATGCGAATTTGTAATAACAATAAAAGGTGACGTCACCGTTACTGCTAACATGAGATGGAGTTAAATTTATTAGTCTGTTTATTCACAGTAAGTGATCTAACGCGATGATTCATTGACATATTTTAGTAACCTAAAGGCTATTTCAATAAATAACAGAAAAGAACTATAATTACATTTCGCAACATTTTTAACATTAATTTGACAACACCTAGCGCAGTGGTCGAGTAATCGGCTTCTATTACGCTACGGGTCGCGGGTTCAATTCCCGCACGGGACAGATATTTTGAATGACCTACAATAATTTGTTCCGGTTTGGGTGTGAAATTTCTATGTTTGTGTACCCACGACACGGGATATAAATCTTAGGGTGGGGCGACGTTAAAAAAAAAATTAATGTTACCCGACAGACTTCGTCCTGTCAAAAAGGTTTGTAAAGTGGCAGTTTTTTGTTCCTACTTATTTTATAGATAAAAGATTTTCCCGCTTTTCTGTTGAAATTTTTCCTGAATTTTCTTGGCTATAAACCTCACGGAGCCTGAGATATTTCCAACGAATGCAAAACCGTGGAAATCGATTCGTGCGTTCTGGAGTTATAGCGTCGGGAAGGAAAACCCGACTTATTTTTATACGAGGGCTGCTACTTAAGTACCCGAAATCTGGGAGTTCAACATTTCTAAACGCAATATATGACCTACATGGTAAAATTCGTTCCTTTTTTGAAATACTGGCCCCAATTTTTTTCCTTATGTACGCTATTTTGTTTCTGATGGGTTTAAAATGTCATATCGCTGAAATTATGGAACTCACACGTGAAAATATTCGTGCTATGATTTATATTTTTGACGTAGTTTAACGCAACAACAGTGCGTAAATCAATTAACTTCAACTTTTGGTGTTGAAGCTCCATCAAAAACCACTGTGTATCACTGGTTTAGTGAGCTCAATCGTAGACGGAGTAAGCTCACGGACGAAGTTATAATATAATGTAAGACGAAAACTAATTATGCAAGACCGTCATGTTACGTATCGCGAGATAGAGGCTACTCTGGGCATATGTATAACAAGCATTAATAAAATATTACATGAACATTTGTTCGTAAAAAAAAATTGTTCGCGTTGGATACCGCACAACTTAACTCAGCATCAAAAAGAAGCTCGCATCGAATGGTGCAAGAATATGTTAAAAAAATTTAACGGAGGTGACTCAAAATTTGTTTATAATATCTACACAGGTGATAAATCTTGGATCTGCGCGTACGATCCCAAAACTAAGCAACAATCTACAGTTTGGGTGTTTCGAAATGAGCCGAACCCTACGAAAGTGACTCGTGCAAAAAGCACTTTAAAGCAAATGGTGGCCTGCTTTTTTGGTATTAATGGTCATGTGGCTACAATACCACTGGAGAATCGTAAAACGGTCAATTCGGAGTGGTACACGACCATTTATTTGCCGGAAGTATTTGAAGAAATACGTAAAAACAACAAGCGACGCAGAATCATTCTGCACCACGACCTGTCCAATGCCAGCTGTCACACATCACGCGAAACAAATACATTTTCGGAGGGTCAAAAAATAGAATTGATGGGTCATCCACCGTATAGCCCAGACTTGGCACCTAATGATTTCTATTTATTCCCAAATGTAAAGAATAAATTATGTTGTGACGATTTTCGACCTGTGAAGATGCCGTCGACGCGTTCAAACAGCACGTTTCAGAGATACCACAATCAGAGTGGAAAAAATGCTATAAAAATTGGTTTCAACGTTTGCAAAAGTGTATCGATCATCGCGGAGAATACTTTGAAAAACAATAAACCCATATTTAGCCATATACGTTAGCTTAATTTTTCTATTCCGGATACATAAGTAGCAATAGTTAAAATGTTATGAAGATAAAATAAAAACATACAAAAATTTGTTGAAAAATTTTCACTTTTAACTAAAACGGACGTTTAGGCGTATCTAATAAAAATGTAGTCAATATTAAAATTGAAAAATATTATTTAAATCTTGAATTCTCTCTGATTTGAAAGAACCATAAACCTTAGCATATTTTTTATTAAAAAAACATCTTTTCCAACCAAAAAAACGTCCAAATAGTCCACTCGTCCACAAAAACGCATCATGTGGAGTGATCATACAGTAAGTATGATGTGGAGTATAAAAAATTGTATTTTAGTGCATTTAATTAAGCCTAGTATAAAATGTCATATAATTGCATCAAATCAGTATTGCTTTTTATTTGTTTAATATATAATTAATATAAAAAAAATATCTCTAGTTACACATTAACAAAGAAATACCATCAATATGTCTGGTAACTAAGATCTATTATAGATTGACCACAATACCAGTTCCATCTTACGGTAGAACTATGTATATAATAAATTAATAATAATGTAAAATTTACTACATTCATATTAAAGAGTTTAAATTGTAATAAGTTATAGCAAACTCTATCCCTCATTTACCTTTCTTTTCGAGCTTTTCTTCGTTCAAACAACATTACATGTCATTTATCCTTAATTTGTTAAAACATGCTACACGAACAATAAAAACTGCCCCTTATCAACCAGATAATAAATACAATAAGACAATAAAACAAAACTCTGCATATTCATTACAAATAAATAACAATGAACAAACAACGAACGATTGGGAAAACTAAGTTATTTTTGTTGTGCGTGCGGCTACAAAGTTCCGAGTCATGGGAGCGGGCGATCGATGGGCGGGCAACACGAAATGGGGACGGTGGAACTACGAGTACGTCATAGTATAATCAAACCCCTGCAGTAATACTATCTTTTTAAAAAACTAAGATCTTATCATTTTCTTATACTTATCACAATAGGATAGTGTTGTAACTAGTAAAATTGCCTAATTTAAGTAATTTTAATAATATGTATGTCAAAATATTATTTTTTAATACATAGACTTGTACATATATATTTTTTAACATAATTCAAATAAAACTAAACATATTTTAAATGTTTTCACGTTAAATGCAACATTTCTCTAAATATAAAAATACTATAAAATAATTGTTGCCTAATTTGTTTAAGCGACTTTAGTCATTTACATCGTGACATTACGAGTATGTTCGCAGCGTATTTCGTATGCGTTATTGAATGCTCCGCGATGTTGCTGCATCTTTGAGCCCTAATCACAGATATACCGTTAATTCTAAAAACAATATTTCTCTTAACTAATAGTAACAAATCTAAAATACTTAGTGATCGGAACTGCATTTATTAAAACGCAATATAAACCTTACCGTAGCCCAGATCTCATTTTTAAACAAATAAGAAGACAACCAAACGCGGTCTTAGAAGTCTCTGCCGATTTGGATTGCGTGTCCATTGCATGTACGCAGAAGGCGGTATGGAGCTGTGTTCACAGTAGTACAAAGTTTGCTAATGACAGCGTGGCTCTAAGGCTATTGGATACAGTCACTGCTGTTCAGCCAGCTCAGTGTATGTACAGACGCCAAGCACGGAAACAGATTTAAATTTACTATGTTATAATTCACCGTTCACTTTATAGTCAAAAAATATTATCTTTATTCTGTGGCAAAGGACATAAACCACAATTCCTAGTTCAAAAGGGTGGCGTTGGTTTCACTCATTGATCAAACTTCCCGAGGCGCGGCTTTGTTTAATCTAGTGCCCGACGTGGATACCAGTCCCGTTTGGGGCGAATGAAACCACGCAGACCATAAATCTCAACATGTAGATCTTGACACTGCTCATATGTCGCTTGTAATAACGTCGAATTTTTCTAGTGCAAATATAAGTTTTCAGGTATTTTGACAGCAAATTGTAGAATATTCATTCGCGCTACGTACTTAGCTGGTGTACACACTTGCGATAAATTATTTTGAGTCCTATTAATATCAAAGAGGAATATTAAAGGGGATCGAATATATACTTAAATCTTGTCTAATTCCGTTAAAATTCGATCTCACTTAATAAAGATAATGCGTGACTAAGATAGAAATCCACCAGGATCATTCGCTTGCAAGACTTGAGGTTCCACCATAATTCACGCCTGCCCGAAACTAAGTCAAGGTGACAGGTATATTAAGAAAGAACTCGAATAAATTATGTCCTCCACCAAGTTTACTCCAGCGCAAGAGCAGTACCTTTTCTCCAAACACTTCGTCGTCATTTTAAACCCTTATAACTTGTATTTGGATTGTAGCAGATGACTAAAATTCTCGGGATATGATGTCAATAACCAATTTAACCCCAAGTTTTATTAGCATAGTTCTTATACTTTACATTTTATTCATACAAGTATTTAAAAAGCTTCAATCTCGTCGCTGATAATCATAAAAATTCCTAATTAAGACTCTAGAGAGCTGAAATATTGTATGTAAGCTTGTTGTATTAGTACACAAACGACAAAAAAATACAACTTGTTTTTTTTATCCTATCAACCCCTTGAGTCAGGGGATGTAATGTTTTATGGACGCTGTGGCCCTGCTCAAGAGGTGGACTGAGGGGGCCACAGCCAGGGGTGAGGCTGTCGTTGCGGTGTCGTTGGACATCCGCAACGCGTTCAACAGCCTCCCCCACGAGAGCATAAAGGAGGCGCTCAAATATCACGGAGTGCCTCCGTACCTCCGCGCCCTCGTGGAGGACTACCTGCAAGGCAGGTCAGTCCTTTACGAGGGGCCGGACGGTGGCGTCCATTCGTGGAGAATGGCGGCGGGTGTACCCCAGGGTTCCGTTTTGGGTCCCCTATTATGGAACCTGGGGTACAATTGGGTCCTGCGAGGCAACCTCCTGCCACGTACGGTGGTTGTCTGCTTCGCCGACGACACGTTGGTCGTGGCGAAGGGGAAAATCGGGGAGGAGGCGGCCCACCGTGCGTCGGTCACCGCGTCGCTTGTGTTCCGACGCATCCGCCTCCTGGGTCTGGACGTGGCCCTCGACAAGACGAGGGCCGTAATATTTAGGCCACCCCGTCGCAGGATCCCACCGGGGCTCCGCGTCCGAGTGGAGGGAGTCAGCATACCGGTCGAGGCGCACCTCAAGCGCCTCGGCCTGGTGCTGGACTCCCGATGGAGTTTCGAGGAGCACTTCAAGCTCCTCGCTCCACGGCTGATCGCCGCAGCAGCCGCGCTCGGACGGGTCCTCCCTAATGTGGGAGGGCCAGGGTCGGCGTGCCGTCGACTGTATCACGGGGTGATACGGTCGATGGCACTCTACGGTGGTCTCTCGGTGTGGGCGGAGTGCCTCTCCCCCCGGACGGTGGCCCTCTTGCGACGTCCGCAGAGGGTCATCGCGACCCGGGCCGTGCGAGCTTATCGCACGGTCAGCCACGGCGCGGCCTGCGTGTTAGCGGGCCACACGCCGTGGGATGTCGATGCACAGGTGCACGCGGCTGTGTATCGACATCGGGTCGCGGCTCGAGAACGGGGGGAACGGCTCGCTCCACCAGAAGTGGAGGGAGTCCGTGCCCGGGTGCAGAGGGAGGCTCTGCACCAGTGGGGTGAGGCACTCGCCTACCCAGCTGCCGGCCACCGGACGATTGAAGCCATTCGTCCGGTGTTGGAGGAGTGGGTTGGGCGCCGGCAGGGCAGCCTCTCATTCCGCATGGTGCAGGTACTGACCGGACACGGGTGCTTCGGTCACTACCTGCACAAGGTCGCACGTCGGGAGACAACGCCGCGGTGTCATCACTGCGGCGCTCCCGACGACACGTCCGAGCACACACTGGCAGTGTGCTCGGCGTGGGAAGAGCAGCGCAGCGAGCTCATCGCTGCGCTGGGAAGCGGCGACCTCTCGCTGCCGAGCGTGGTCGTGGCCATGCTCCGCGGCGAGGCGGAATGGGAGGCTGTCGCCTCCTTCTGCGAGAGCGTCATCTCGAAGAAGGAGGCCGCGGAGAGGGAGCGGGAGGAGGACGTCGAGGCCGCTCCCCTCCGCCGCAGACGGATTGGTAGGCGAAGGCGGGCACACGCAAGCGCGGTGTTGCCCGTCTAATGACCCTACCGGGAGGCCGCGTGCGCGCCTGGCTACGCGCGCACGCCAAGGTGTGGGTCTCTCTGTCTGGGGGACTGTCCAGAGGTTCTCGGACAGTCCCTCCTTTGGCGGTGGCTTGACCATTCTGCTGGTCGAGCCGGTCCCGGGACACATGGCGGTCGAATCGCGAAAGCGCACCCCGCCATGTGCCCTGCATGGGCCCAGAGAACCTGGGGGGTTTTTAGTGGGTAGGCCGGCACTCTGCCGGAGAGCCCCACACACGGCCGCGCCTAGCCAGCGCGGCGTCAAGGTGAATAAGGAGCATTTTCCCCCCTAAAAAAAAAAAAAAATAAAAAAAAAAAAGGGGATGTAATGTTTGTATGAGCAATTTACAAATATCTACAAAAATTAAATCCCATCTTAAATAATGTCATTTAAATGTTGCTAAGATCTCATGTACATGGCGCTTTTAACTCTATACTCCCTAACTTCACAAGGCTTATATTAGGTTGTCCATTGTCAGTCAAAAGGCACGTTTAACTTCAGCCAACTTGCTTGTTCTAAGGGGGATGATAAACAATAGCGAAGTGAAGTTTCGTTCACGGGCGACAACCCCGTAATCAGACAAAATGGCGAAACAAACAAATCCGTTAGCGGTATCGCTATTATAATTTTGCGGCGGAGGCAAATCTCATGAAAATACTACTGGCGCACGTCCACTTATTTTCTACAGTAAGAACAAAGTATGTATAAAGAGCTCGTATTAGTGACATACCTCCATAGTTTAAATAAATTCATGATACACCAGTCACGTAATTAGAATTATCAAATGTTCCTAACAAATCTTAACCTCATCCACAAATTGACGTTTCTCCAGCGAAGCGACAGCAAAGCGATGTACATATGTGTATTCAAATGGACAAATGCGAGAGATTGTAAACCCTATTACAAAAGCCGCGGGACACAAAGTAGCATAATCGACATTAACAGATAAAAACTTTGATAGCGCATGCAAGGCGAGGGCGGGCGGGATCGGAAAGGGTCTTCTCTTCGACGAAAGGAAATCTAATAAAGCATTCCGCATGTATACGTTTACAATCAGCAAGCTTTATGAATTGCTTTTCCCATATTTTATTTTAATAGTATTTTAGGAGCAAACGTTAAAACTTTCACATTAAACACTTTTACTCTTTTTTCATAAGGGTGATTATCAAAGTCTAATAGATCAAGTGAATTTGGTTACAACTGATTTATGGACATACAAATGCGATAATAGAGTACTGTACAGTAGTACAGTAATGTAAGCAAAAGTACGCTATTGTAAGCACCTCTAGTTCAAGCCGATAGGGTACCAGGCCTTCCACCCGACCAAAGGCTGTAGGTAGTGTTTAGTTGGTGGGCTGGCCTTCTGCTAAAGTCCAACATAACCATCCGCCGTAGACCGGTTGCGGGTGGTATCCGGTGCGAGGTCGTCCGAGCAGGGAGTTGTCATAGCGACCACTGTGGTGGCGCGCCCCCTTTTTTTTTGTTTTTTTTTTGTTCCCCTGAGGAAAATGCATTAAATTGCATACCCCGGCGAGCCGGCGGTTATGTGGGGCTCTCCTCCCCAGAAGGGGGAGGCCTACCCACTAAAAACCTCAGGGATGGCCTTCCTCAGGCATGTAGGGAGCTAAGAGGATTTACTACCATCCTCCTACCATCTACCTACCTACCATCCTCGTGGGAAAAAAAACCGCCCAATTATAAAAATACTATTTTACTGTATTTCAAGTCATCATACCGTGTACAACTCTCGCAGTAACATATGATATGGAGAAATTTATATGACATTTTATTGACAGCTTTAACGATATACGGGGACAAAACGTTTGGAGAGCTCTTTCACATTCTCAATACATATCTCACAAATAATGAGAAAGAATTTGATATTCTTATATATAAAAATGAATCGCAAAATGTGTTGGTAAGCTCATAACTCAACAACGCCTGGACCAATTTGGCCAATTCTTTTTTGTTAATATTCGTTGAAGTTCAAGGAGGGTTTTTACAATGAGGAAAATTCGAATAATTATCGGAAATACCCTAAAAACAGCCCTTTTATTTTCCCATGCAAACGTTTTCTAACTAAAACGTACAGTCGAATTGAGCTTTATTGTTATTGTATAAAGTTCATATTGCAAGCACTCACTGTTGTCTAAGCAATGAAGGTGTGTTCCTACGAGAAAGAGTCAATTTGCGCTTTATTAACGCTACATATAGTTGAAATTCAATCATATCTATCAAAACAGTGTGCGTGCGTGCGTTGGAGCACAGAATAGGATTTAATGTCACGTTCCAAAATTGAATAGCCACAAAATGTAATAGGTCATTTAGACTTTTTTTGCGATTTGGTTGGCTATGCGACATTATCTATAAAATAATTAGGAACAAAAAACTGCCACTGTACAAATTTTTTTGACAGGACGAAGTCTGTCGGGTCCGCTAGTTTCAAATATACGTAAAATATTATCAAAAAATATCGGTAATAAATATTATATTTTGTTTATGTGTATTCTAATTTTATATAGATTACTTTGTAAAATACTACAGTTAGTCGAAAAAAATATTTTTGAGTATCAAATATGTTGAATATAATTATATAGGTAGCGCGACATCGCCGCGACACTATAGTGGGGAAATCGACGAACGATTCACTCGCGTTTTCCTTAGCCACTTACTTTTGTATATTCTTCACGTTAGAACAAGAGATTAGATTTACACGCACCGTACAGACGATTAAGAATGGTGAATCGCTGCTACATCAGACGGCAGATCCGAGTGAGTATTAAGCCATCATGGCGAATCAATCAGTATATATAATAAACCCATCAACCGAACCGAGCCATCGAGTAGCTATTACGGGTAACTCGATTAATGAGGACAACAGCCTCCTAGTGACGCACCAAGAGCTGACGGATTCTGGAATTGCCATTATAGAAGAAATTCGTATTCGAAATGTTTCTCGAGAAGAAATCGCAGCTCAAAAATACAGAACAAGCTTCACCAGTGTTTACGCAAATTACATGCGCATATGACAATCATTTTATTAATTGCTGTCATACGCGTCAATTTATCTGTTGACCTAGAGACAGCTCTTATAGCGCTCGTAATAACGCAAGTTTAGTAGTTCAAATATAAAGATCGACGTTTCGCTTCCTATACATCAATTAACACTACAACTTTAACAAGAGATGAAGAAATAATCTAATTAACATACGCTATTAACAATTTAGAAATTGCATACTATACCTTTCTTGCAAAACATTTTTTTGTAGGCGTAGAATACGTGTTTAATCTAAAACGCTTGTTTGTATCAAATACTTGATTATGCAAAGGAACTATACAAATATTGTTTGGGATTTAGAATTTCAATTATAATTTCTTATTAAGTAATTTTTAATTAGTAACGGAGAATGTTACGGTGTTTAAAGTCTAGCTTTTAAGGTGAAACGAAAACAGACGGCTAATGAATTATTAAAACTGAATTTTGATTGGACATCGAATAAAATCATAAGCGTAATTATTTTATACTGCTCGAAATTTTATGGATTCTTATAGCCAATCAAATTCTGTCACTCAATATCAAATTCTATAAATAGTTTTCCTTTCACACAGAGAAATCTCACGAATCACAGATCGCAATTAAAAAATTTCCTCGCTGTCATTTAACTGTCAATTAGAGACTTCACTGTCAGTGCCGCTCTTGTGTCAAATCTATTCAAGTAATTTATGACTGTACTGCGGAAGTGAATGATTCACTGAATAATCGTGTAAAATAAAAATGATATTAATTTATTGCACAATAAAGCCATTAAGGTCAAAGCTAGCAGGACAGGGCAGGTAAGGTGTGCCATTCGTTGACAGACTATATCCTGCAGTATGCGTCTCTAGGTTGAAATGATGATGACGAATGTCATTAAACAATGATGTTACATACATAAATTCCGTTCAAATTCGCATGTATTAGGAATGTAATTGAATTTTAGACTTATAGCAATAGCGAGATGTAAAGATAAGACGTCATTCCTCATTCTGATTACGTACTTTGTTATGATCTGATGATGGCACATATCCATACGGATATGTGTCATCATCGTAAATCATACAGTAAAATTGCTACTAAGATATTTTGAAAAAAGCAGACAAAAGAGAATCACTAAGCCAAAACTTTAAGTCGCTTTTTTCTTGCGTAGCCCTCCAAAATAACACGGGCCGCGTTCCGCGCAAAAAGGAAAGCAATCAAGGTTGTCGTGGGGCTGTTACGAGTATTTTATGTCATTCGATCACATGTCACATACGTAAACAACAAATATAAATATTTTATTATACCACTATGGTGACATAAATGCTTACGACCTGTCTGATGTTAAGCAGTACCATAGACAAACGTATTATCGAACGTTTAAAAACATATTCCTTGTTAAACATATACACTCCACACCGGGATAACCAACTTGTTATAGTAAGTGGATGAAACAAGAATTATCTTGGTTAAGGATTACTCGACCACAGGCAAGTTTACCCGTTAAAATAGGGAGACCTTTCATAAATCCTACTACTATTATAAAGGCGAAAGTTTGTAAGTATGGATGTTTGTTACTCTTTCACGTAAAAACTACTGAATGTATTTGAATGAAACTTTACCACAATATAGCTTATACATCAAAATAACACATAGGCTACAATTTTTGAGGTTTCTAATGTGAGGTCGTAAAAAAAACACATTAGGAAAAAGATCGTTAAATGTAGTTTATAGGAGCATACTGCAGTAGCTACCTATAGGCCTATGATTAGGGCTCTGCAGTGCTTAGTTACCTATTATTAGGTATTTCTTACTTATTACTAGACTAGACGGGACGAACCTGAAGTCCACGCGAACGAAGTCGCGGGCAAAAGCTAGTCAAACATAAAAACATTGTTTGATAACGGTTTTGTTTAAGTAATTAATATTTTATTATATTTTGTGTTTGTATTTACTTAAGTAATGTAGAGAAAGGATAGTTATCTAAACTCCGCTACATAATTGCCAATTCGAAGTTCACGATCATATAAGGTAATATACTGACACCTAGTTAAGTCATTTCCAAAAATAATCCTTATTATTCCGAATACATTATAAATTTGCCAAGGCCGCAATTTCATATTCTCGTATCTGCTATTAGGTCATTCGTTCGTAATAAAGTAATAAAATCATGAATTGAATAGCCCTCACCGAATGCCACTAAATCGCGGTATGCAATAAAAAGCAGTTGTAAGCAATGAAAACGGCCTTCCAGCACGTTAATGGGACACGGTGGTGACGAAGAAGTGAAGTCATCCATTAGTGACTGAGCAAAGTGGTCGTAGCATTTAAGATTCCTGATATGGTAGTTACTATCAAAATTGACGTTTAATAATTGACTATTAGGTCACAACTAGCCACCCGAATATAGGATTTCGGACCAGGTCGCATATACTTAACAGAATAAATTAAAGCATTTATTACAAGATATGAATATTAGATACTCGGTGATCATCACCAAATCTCGTTTGTTTATATAGCGAATGCGAAATAATATTTTTTTAAAATTTAGTTTAGTTTCAACTTAGCCCTACGGATTATAAGATTTTTAAGAATATTTTTGGGAAATTACAACTTACTATTATAAGTAAAATATTTCCCTTAGTTCATTTCACAACAAAGATTGTTTAAAGCGAAGAAAAAGATCTCGAATTTACATACGTACTTTCTTGCAATTCAATTATATGTTGTACTAAATCTAAAAATTATTTTTCCTGTGATGAACTCGCGTGAGCCTTTATATCCATATATGTTTTGATTTACAAATTATTTAATCCCTTTTTTTTTTTTTAAATTACACGTATTTGTAGCTGCAAGATGGAAATTTCTACTTATAGCCAGTTTAATTAATAAAAGTTTTCCCAGTTAGGGATGCCACCTGTATTTTATCTTACTAGTTTTATTAATATAGACTTTATTTGACTAGTAGTAGCGGCGATTTTCGTAATGCAAATGTAAAGCTGAAAATGTTGCTGATTAGTAGAGACGTAGATTAATGATATGAACGAAATTAATCATTTTTGAATCTTTTAAACAAAGTGTTAGTTATTAATTTACACTTACTACTAAGAGCTGTGTATATAATAAGAGCTGTTACTACTAAGAGCTGTGTATGTAATAAGATGTGTATAATAAGAGCTGTGTACAAAAATATGTTTTTGAAATAACGCACAATATTAAGATTTATAATATTATAATAAAGTGAACATAAAAATTTATCAAATTAAACTCAAACAAAAAAATTAATTTTAATAAAAAAATAATCTGTTACTAAAGAATTTATTTAGTTCCAAGGTAATTATTTAAACAAATAAGATGGTAACCCTATAACTAGTTAATATACGTAATTTCTAACTTCGGCGATTTTAGGCTTCCCGTCCGCAAAGCACGAAAACTGCACGCGCGATGTAAGGAAACGAAAATATTTATGTTAAGGAGGCATGAAACGTGAAAGTATCCACAACATACTCGTTTCATGGCAACTAAATAATTTCCCAAGTTTAGGAATATTATTTTACGAGCTCGCATGTATAAACAAGTTTAGAAATGTACTAAACTTACATGTTGTGAAATCACGCGCTCGCTTAGTGACTGCAACTTTGATTTTGAGCCAACAGTGAAAGTTTTAAGAGTTGATAACATAAATACTATGTCTATACCAAAATGAGCAGTAATTACTATAGCAAAGCTGACGTTTTTCCAATTTGTCATGCTGCAACATTACACAAAAATAGCAGCGGTGGCGGTTTGTTTTCGGCACTGACTTTCAAATCGGGATGTATCGATTGGATTCATCTAGTAACAGTCAGATTTCGATATTTGATTTCATACGTATATATTCCAGTGATCAGTTGAGCAGTCTGCTTATATATTAATCTATCACTGTAAAAGAACTAATTATTCAACAATCCAGCAAAAGACAGACTACTAAAAATAACACAGGCCCGAGAAAATGTACAGTATTACGATGAATATGCAAATCCTCGATGAGTAATCTGAGATATTCAGAGCGCCAGAAGCGGCCGGGATAAATAGAATTCTTGGTAATGATAAACAATACTAGAAGCACTTATGCGGTGTTTCAAGGAATACAACTGTGGAGTTTAAATTGACAGCAACACAGTTAACGTTATTGCGTGGGATGAAACTTTTGATGGACCTATTTATTGAGTTCAGCTTCCGTATTTCGACGTTCGTTACGAACATAGTTGTTGTCGGACTCGGAAGAGTTGGGACAATATATGCGTCAATTAGTAAGACAAATAATAAAAAAATAACGACACAAGTTCTGCAAGACGACTAAAAACTAATCTTAAAACTAAATTATTAATGCTTCGGAAACAAATTCTACAATACTTATTTACGCGTTTTATAACGAGGAAAAGGAGCCGACCCCAACAGGGTTAAGGCGATAAATTCTTAGTCAACCGTGCTAGATTATTGACTTCACATACATTTGACTTTCTTCGTAGGTATATCACCGTGTTTTCGTCGTAAGTGAATTCGAAAAAGGAAAAGCATCTTGTACCCAGACAGATGTGGCCCAGCGCCCCCAAATCTCCCGATACGAATACCGGTGTCGACACTACGGCGCCATCGGCTTGAGATCTCCCCTGTACTTATTTTAATATTCATCACTACAGCTCACCACCCAGGGGCAACAGCCTACTCTAACTATGTTAGTGCGATCAGGGTTTTATTCAACTCTCAGTCCTTTGTAGTGTAATTCAGGCTCAGTGCGAATTCGTTACTACATATCGCTTTAATTTTTTTCGTAGGTGTATGCAGGTTGTCTCAGGATGATTTCCATCACGGCAGGAGCGTCGAATAAAATGCACATAGGATATGCAAAAAATTAAAAACACATTAGTACATTGCAAAATCGAGCCTGAGGCAACCAGTTCATTCGAATCGAAGACCAGTACCAGTGACCACAGCCCCACCGACACTCTTAGTAATAATACTAATATAAAAATTGTAAGTAATTGTAGTTGTATAGTACTTAAACGAGTTAAGTATAGAATACATGTTTATCAAAGCTAAAATATTTCAACATTATTTAACCGTAATCAGGATCGAATGAAACGAGATATTAAATCTAGCTGTGATATCTTTGGTATATAATCTTAATAGCATCAGATAAATATACATATGAAATATAAAGAAAGAAAAGAAGTGTGTATATATATATATATATATATCTATATTTAAAAAAAAACGTCGCTTCACACTAGGAATTTTTCCTGTGTTGTGGGTGCAGTCACAAACAGAAACCTTACATGCACAAACACCCAGACCGGGACAAATATTTGTAGGTCTTACAAAATATCTGTACCGTGCGGGAATTGAACCCGCGAACCGTTGCGTAGAAGCCGATTACTCGACCACTGCGCTAAACGTGTCGTCATGTTTTATGGTAGGATTGACTTACCCAAATCACATATTTCTACCCACCTACATTCTGTCAACTCGATCATAATTAGTATTAATGCATTTTAACTGGATATTAACGAATTATACTCGTAGGTCACTGAAGTTATTTTTTTTTATTGGGGAACTCCTAAAGGTTAAGTTACATGTATTTTAAGTCTCACGTATACAACACAATGCTCATATTAACAATTGGTAAACACAATTCTGATTATCTACAAAACTACTAGCCCACACGATGCCTTGGTGACGCAATTGTGGCGTTAAATTAAACAAATCGATATCCAATCACTACGACAATGCATTGACTTTGTTGTTTGCCTGCTAGAAATATGTAATGTAGTTGTGAGTTACACAAACACGGGGAACATACAAGAGGGGCATTGAATGCCCCTCGTTAATCTTGCAGCACAGCAAAATATTACCCGCCTTATATCACCACATACCACGAAGCATACAAAGTAACATAACATATTCGGCGTGCCTAAAAAGCGAGCCGTTACGTTTGATAAGACGAATCGGCGCCTTTTGAAGCCTTAAACAGTATCAGTTGGCGCTCACGAAGGGCCTACATTTGGTGTGTAACAACAACGGCAACATTGTCATCCTCAGAATTAATAATTAGCACCCGTGAACATGATCTGACAGTAGTTTCACTAATGAACAAAAGTCGAAACGCACCCATCGTTCATTGGAGCGAAGCGCGCGTTATTTCTGAGCATCGTAACAATTAAGCAAGAAAGCATTTAGCGTTAGCCGGGCGTGCGCTGTAGTATTAGGACATTATTGAAGATAAACAGAGGCCAGAATTAGGTAGAACTATTTATGTACTTGCATTAAAATGTTAATATGGACCTTCCCGGGATTTCGAATGGACAATCCCATATGACCAACAATATTACAAATAATAATAAAAACCTCAGAGATAGACAAATAAAAGAAAGATAATTAACATACAATATTTATTGGTTTACATTAATTCACAATACAAATTATTGATAGTCCTAAGCAAATTTATCACACGCATATTTTGTTTTTTTTTTTATAATTACGAGCGAATACTTTTGCTTCTAGCCTAGACTCGTGAGGTTATTCAAATGGCCCATCGGAATAATTTTCCTTGTCCGATTCATTACCAGTAAGATTTGAAGTGTTCGATTCCGATATTACTGTATAACTTTTGTGAGAATAAAAAAAATATAACATTTGGCTTTTAATAATAATTAAAAACAACAAATTAAAACATAATTAATTAGAATTAAATTAGGATTAATTAATTAAATCTATTTGTACATTGAAAAAAATATTTTTATTTAATAAATCACGATATTTTTTTCTTTTTTTTTTATTAATCTCGGGATTTGAGGCATATTCATTTTATTCTTTCGCTGTATGAAATCAGTGTAAGTACATGAATAACTATACCTAATTGATACCTTTGAAGATAAAAAAAAAATTGTTTATGACGTAGCTAATGTAATATTGACATTCATTTTATATACATTACAGACGAAGGGAATCTACCTACATAAGTTAGGATGACACTTTAACCAACCACTCTGACCCGGTACAATAAGTCTACTTCAAACTAGTAACGACACTTTTAATAACTATTTAAAATATATTTTCGCATGGTATAAATTTTCTTAAATCATCCCGGATCTCAATCTGTTTCCACACCAAAATAACATTGGTATCGATTTTCGGACAGTCGGATATAGTTTGCGCATCGTAAACTATAAAAAGTATTGTAGAGACTACGAACATTGCGTTTTCGGTAGGTGCATTGTACTTTTCCATGCAAACATTTTACGTTCATATTGACTTAACGAATGCAATCTCACGGTGGTCACGGGCAGACATTGGAGTGGCTCGTGCCTCGTGCGATCGAGCAGGGCCCGGTGTAAAAATACCGAGGAATGTAGGGATGTGATGTCAGATCTATAACCGTTGTTGCCGGGCCGATTGTCCAAGCCGGATCTCGTCCATTGAGATCGCTGGGTAATGTCCCGAATGATGCTAGTTAACTTGCTTGAAATGATTTATGGTTTGCTGCCCGTGTTACGAGAAACGAGCTGAGATGAGCGAGAAAGGTTGTCGAGCAACAGATCTTGGCAGAGTTGCTACCCAGCAACAGTTCGATAACAAGACATTGTGATCAAAGTATTGTAAGGAGTAAGGCGAAAAGTCTCACTATCGGATATCATAACCAAATACTCGCAGAACAACAAGCTTATAGCTTTATATTAGACAGGATCTACATAACTTTTGTGTTAGATATTTCAGTGAGCTATGTAACAATATGTCAGAGAAACTTGTAGTTTGGATATTTACTATTATAGTCGGGTAAAAAGAGCGACGTTGGTGATACAGTCTTTGTAATTAGGATAAAGTACAACGTGTTGCTGTATCAACGCGTTGTACTTTACATGTTGACCCTGAGGTAGTTCTTAAGTGGCTTGTGATAGCGACGTTTTTCATAGTGTAAATGTAAAGCTCAACTACATTTATCAGACGCTGTTACATTAACGGAAAATACCGCGAGGTAAGGATACCTCACGCTATTTAGGAGCATAGATTTACAGACAAACGAAAGTTGGGCCATGTCCGTGCGTTCTGTAATATTTATCTATATCAGCATTGCTTGCTTCTTACTATGTTATACAATAGAAAAAAAATCAATAATAATACAAGAATTTGTCGTAGCATTATCCATTTATCATACATTATTACACATACTTAGAATTAGACTAACATGATGTGTTGTTGTAACAGGAAAACTAAGTTACATTTCAAGGTCATTATCCAAAATACTGATGTTCAGGTACATCCTCAACTTTTGCGTATTGATTTGTGAGTTGTAAGAAGGTAGGCTGAGGGCCGCCTGGAATTGTATTTTTTAAACCTTTTGTTGTCTGGGGAAAGTTAATTTATTTAAATAAAATTAATAAATTGAAATAAATCTTAGTTGGAAATTCAAGTTTCACAACAATCACAAAATTCATTTTTCGAACGTTCATTTCATTCGCCGCTACGGCGAAGGAAAACATACACATGAGGCAGTAACCAGTATACACGTGTAAAAAAACTCGTACTGACCCAACATGATTGACTAATGGACACTGAAATCAAATAATAAGATTATTATAACTATTAATGGTGATACCACCCAAGCTATCCAAAATACAAGTGACGGAACAGACGATAACTACGTAATCAAATCTACGTATACATCCGAAATTGATGTGTAACCCGAATTAGGCCATATATATATTAAACATTTAAATCTAATTTGAGTATGCGTTAAAAATCACATTATCGATATCGATCGATCACCGCGGCCTTACACTGAAAAGTTTAAAATCTGTCATTTATATATAATTTTATTAAATGAACTATTTTAATTAAAAACATATTGGTATTAAAGTTCGTTGGGTAAAATATTAGAGAAATATTTATGCCTATCATTTAAAATATTAAAATGCGACATACATATCTAATTGTCGCCTTAAATAATATACATATTAATTGATTTACATTCATCTAGTGTAATCTGTAAAAATATAAAATGTTTGCCTTATTACTTTCAAGCCGAGCTCTAAATGGTAAAGTTTAATATTAGGTCGTCAACGGGCGCGTGATAAGCGCCTATATTGTGGCTCACCTTAGGCGACCTGTATCTTGTCACGCTTGTGGTACCTATAAAAATTTACTGTGAGACAAACCATTTTTGAAGACATACAACATACGTATTTCTAACGGTCCTTTGATGGGTATTAACTGAGACTGAGACCGGCGACTGCATCGGACGTTTCGAGCTTAACGAGGTCAACCTATGCGCGCCGCTAAGAGCTTGCACGCTTGAAATCGTTGCGTAGTGGAAAGGACAAACAGAACAGTCTCTTGATAATTTTGTCACTATGAAAACATATTGAGCCTCGTCAGCTGTACACTGCTTTTCAAACAATAGCAACAAAGTTTTCAAACCTCACCCGGATGTTTGGACACCGGCGTGACAATATCCTACCGTGTTACGCGTGACACGAATGATAATGACAAGTGACTCCACCTTCCCGTTGTGTTATGAATTTTCACGTAAACTTTATATGGAATTAGGCATATAATTTTTTTCTCTACTAAACATGCGAATAGTCAATGATAATGTCAAACCGTTACGATACTATTACAATAAGTAATGGCACTAAAATTGTACGACTCCGGTGTAAACATCTCACTATCTGGGCCTTCGAAATTATAAATAAGTCAGATATCATTTGTTTAATTGGCGGATCTGATATCATCTTGAATAATAAACACTCGTTGTCGGCAAGTTGGACACTCGTCAGGCACGAACTTGTGACCTGGATTTAGTCGCTGGAACTTAAAATACACTTGTGTCTCAACGTTAGATACTGACACGGTTTCATTAGGGTTATGTGAATTGAGGTTTAAATTGCTATATAGTTCCGCCACTATGTCACCGTCGAAATGTAAATATGTCAAGTACGTCACGTTACTTGATATATTTGCATGAAGACAACAAGCTTCAATGAAAACTGTGTTGTTTCGTTTGATTTTATTATCGACTTATTAATGCTGGATTGATTTGAAATGGTTTACCACATAATGGAAAAAATGTGGTGTTGCTATGTTAATAATTGCCGGCGGTGTAGTTTAAGGATAGTAACGTAAAAGTCAAGTAAGCGGTCTAAAGGCTGTGAACTTTTACTCAATTTTTATTATTAGCGATAATAGGCTTGTATCCACTATGAACAAATCTGATGCATTAGGTTGCATAACTATTAAGATGATCATTTAATTATGAAAAAACAAAGTTTTATAAAATAATAACTTTTGATTATTTATATTTTATAAAATAAAATTGCACAAAATAAGCCATAAGTCACGTGACAGCAAACACCAATTAAAAAGTGTTACGTCACGCCGTGCGAAACGTCAAAGTCAAAATGTCATTCCCAAGTGTCTTGTGGAAGTGCGAAAAAGAATGGGCATCATTTCTTCTCGCGAGTGTCAGCCACTTTTTACGTATCTGCTGATTGTTTGGCACGTATATAAATATTTTTCTTTGGTGTTTTTATACTTGTGCTTGTACACTGGGGCACTATGCATTACTTGTAATACGATGAATCCATTTTTTATTAAAATAACTTCACAATACCGAATATTCCGATACTAAAACAGCTGTGTTTTGCACGGCGTGACGTCATTCAAGACGCCATGACAGTCATGAGCGTTTTTGATGACTAATGTCAAATATTTAATTAAATGCAAAATTATTCTTATAAATAAGCATTTTTTTTCAAAAATAATAATTATTTTGTATAGAATAGGCATCAAGGTATATTAGTATCTAACTACTGAAATTTAGGCAACAAGCCTATTTATTAACTGATCCAAAAAGAACTATTTGACTCTGTCTGTCTAGATATTCTGTTAGGATTCCGATGTCAGTTAGGTATGTAGAGCATTCGGCTAAACCGTCCTCTTAAAACCTGTACCTTGTGAAGATCTGTTCTAATTTGAGTTAAGTTCAATTCTATTGACGCCGCCTTAGCTAGGCGATTTAAGCCTTATAAATATAAAGTGTATAAGTCACGCTATAAGTAATTATTTAATACATTACATTATGCACTCGATAATGGTTGAAAATAATTTTCACCTAGTGTCCATGAAATCGTACAAAGTGCAAAAAACTTTGAACAAAAGCTCGCCGATTCGTTGTCGCTTGTTACCAAATCGTCATTGAGAACTCGAGCACCGCTCTATTAGATTCGATTCAATTAATCGCGTTAGTGATGTGTCACTACTATAATTTGTACATCATACAGCCCTGAAAGTGGCCGGCCGCTATCAGATCTTGTCACGCTTAGTGACTAGATGTTAGCTGGGAAGGTGCAACTAAAACTACATGTTTTGATATTAACAGTACCGGATGTGAATTATATTTGTTGCAGTATGAGTTTAACTATTTTTTTGTCTATGCCAACTTATTACATTCCCGCTGAAACTGATATTTTTAATTATTAAATACTATCTCAACCGTTATTCTATTGCCGACATAAGGAGTTATTTGTCTTCGTATCGGTTTCATAGTTTCAGTTGGTTGATTCTGTTGGTGGCTCTGACAAGCAAGTGGCTCTCCTAAACGTTAATTACAATTCATCGCTTATAGCATCTGTAATTCTAGGGGCATAGTTGAATGAGTCTGGGAGCTCATTCCCAGAATTAGCAGGTACGTTTAATCAATGAACGCTAACACCAATTAGTGAGATATAGGATATGTTCCAAAGGATTTGAACGTCACCTGGAACCGATCCTGTGGGAATATTATACCCGCACGCTAGGTACAGTAGGTATAATATTTTAAGTTCAATTAACAAAATCATATGTCGCATTGATATTCACCAAGGAAAGATACGGATCTTAACGTTTTGTATTGATAATATTTCGAATTCTATTGATTGATAAGAACTTAAAGGTCATATAAATTATTTCACTATCATTTCTATAAAGAGTAGATTCTAGTTTTCAAACAGAGATGATGACGCGGCCATATTTAAATATTTTTAAATTTTTTTTCGGTAAAACTCTGGTCTCCATATTTAGAAAGCTGGTTGTGGTTATATTCTAACGTTGTACTTTTAGACTTCGACACGTAAGTGACTCCGGTTGGCACACATCCAAAATCCTATCAGATACGGTCACTACTTTAGTTCCCGAGCATATAGTATATGGACCATTTTAGGACAGTGCTGCATCGCTTCCTTTCCTGATGCAACAGTCACGTTCCAATCGTTTAAAGAGCCAATACGGCTAAAGGCTACAACCGGGTTTAATCGGTGAAAGTATAGCCATAACGGCCGAAGGGTTGGATTCCTATAGCCCAATGCGATATTTATTGTCTCTCAGGAAATAGAATATAGGCCTCAAGGGATTGCATGTAAATAAAATACCGTCTATGCTAGCTATTTAGAATAGTTAACTTAAAACTATTCTAAATAGCTAAGAATCACTAGTTAGTAACAAGACATTACTAATTAATAAAACATCGTTTGAATTTTACAATCAACCTGTTAGTACCACACTAATTACAACAATAACTATCGAATCTTTGAAGATAAAATAACACTACATTATTTTGCAACACTGGAACACACAAAAAGAATATATACTTTTTAAAATTATCAATAATAACACAAACTGCCTGCTGAGGCAACAGTTGAGGGGGAGTCAATATACGACCAAAGTAAATGTGTCCACACAAACAAAGGTCATCTTTATTTGGTAAGATTATAAAAAATTCGATGTGTTTAATATGCTCGGCATGACACGCGAGTTGACGCTCGCTTTCTGTGAGTAGACTTCCACTGAGCATGTGGAACGCATTTTTATAAATTCAAATACGAATAACAAGTTTTATCAGAGGGTCAGTCACTGGACTGGAGTGGAGTACCTTTGCCACCAAAATGATAATATTTTTTTTCACTATATCCTCACTTATGCCTTCTGATATATTTGGACCTAATGGCTAAATCCTTATGATATTGGACGATTTAACACTTCCCGATTTGAACCACTGGAACAACTAACTTTCTTTTCAAATCTAGAAGTTTTCTTACGTCAGATTGATTACTATCGCCTAGCACCATAATAAATGTCAATGTCAAATAGAGAGTTGTAACTCTCACCTAAACTTGAGTACAGAATAACTTTAAGACTTATTTGTTGATTCGTTCTTTAGCTAGTTGGACAAAACCTCGATCTACTTAATCGTATTAGTACATTGGTGCTGTAATGTCTTATAAGATATCGTAGACGCTACGATACATTAAATTGAAGATGCTTGATGATGATCTGTCTTAAGCTTAAGACTGTCGTGCAATGTAATATTGCGACACAATTAGTTTCTACCGATCATGGAGTACAATATAACAAAGATGCAACAAAACACTAGCGACCAAACAAACCCGCGTGCAGGATTAGACGGTTGAGAAGTTTAAAAAACATCGCGTGACATCACCCTGTCATAATAACCATACCGGTTTAGCAGTTGCAGAGCCGGCCTCCTGTCGAACGGCGACCATTATACATAAAAATTTGAATCAAACGCCCGTTAGGTTGGTATTATGCATGAACATTATATGTGAGTAACAAAATCGAACGTGTGATTCGTTAGGTTGTTTGAATTCGAATTTCGGAATATAATAACATGTCTTGATTCACTGACTGACAAGCTTATTCATCATCGACGAGTGTAAGTTATTGAAATAAGAACATGAACTTAGTTAACCAAAGTCTTTTTTTATATTTATTTATTTAATTTCGCTTATTTCATACATGTTCAAACTGTGTGTAAAATTAATGAAACGTGTTTTAGCAGTAATTATGGACATTAATTCTTTCCATTTGTTCGACAGTTATAATTAATTATAGATTTAAAGTTTGAATCTATGTAAATTTAAATATTAATATAGAAAATATTTAATTTGAAGAAGGTGTAGGTATAAGGTATATGCGTTTTGAACAACTCTGGATTACGGCGGACTTTAATATTTTCTCCTCGTACCCACAATGGGGCAAAGCGAAGTAAAAAGGAAATGTTGCGTTATATCAAACAAAAGCTTCCTTGTTAGAAAAACATATTCAGGAAAAACTGAAGAGACTCAAAACTGGGAGACGAAAACTGAAGGAGACTTACTAGAGTATCTTGAGCTTTAAGCAGTTCGAGAAAAGGTTCATATTTATACAGCGTAACGAGTCATGAGAGAGGTACCTAACAAAGAAGAGCTCTAGTGGAATAAGAGGATGGGAGTGTTTGATTTAATCACTAAAGAAAATATTTGAGTGGTCGATTTTGCACCCTCAATAACCGCTCGGAGCGTGACGAAGGGTGGGCTTAAGGAAAAAGTCTACTTTAAGAGCGTAATTGATTATAATCAAAATGACAAAAGGAAATAACGTTTTTCATCTATATTAAATAATATAATTAATTGTATATTTTTTTAGTTTTCATATGGTTAAAAAAAATCAGAATAATTCAGTATTGACAAACTGGAGTCTTTGTATGTAAATTTATATCAGTTCCATTGTCCTCTATCCATTGTCAAACAACATGTCGCTATTGAACTCAGTTATTTTGATAATTTCATCAAATTATATATGTGAAATATGAAGTAGAAAGATTACATTCAACCGATATGTTTATTAATAGTTTTATTTACATGTCTTACATATTTGTCTCATACTTGAATAATTATTCAGTTATTCTTAGTGGAGACACATCTAACAAATTAACCATATAAATTGCCATGTTCACCATTTAAATCTTATTTTTCAGACGTTTCTTGAGTTATACGTGAATAACATAACTTTGATTATGTTTATATAGATGTAGATAGGAGACTAATGGCCGTTTTCACCAACTTTGTTTTAGCTTAGGCGACTCCTAAAAGACATGCTGTCTCACTCTTTTCAGTTAATACAAAAAGTGATAGCATGTCACTTAGGAGTCACCTAAGCTAAGACAAGGTTGGTGAAAACGGCCATTAATGACTGACAAGTTAGAATCTCAAACTCAAATCATAAACTTGACACTTAGAAATGTTAATTAAAACGAGTTCTACAAAGAGGCTGAAAGGGTTGAACAAATTGGGTTAATTTTGTACGAAACTTAATTTGGTATTCGTATTGAAATAAAAAACGACTTTATAAATTCACAACCATAAGGAATATTCATCCTTTTTTATTATTGTTTTATAATATAGCATTCTATTAAACGAAAAATACAATGATATATTCTAATATATCTACAACAGCCATGAAGTTATATATATATTTTAATTGTCGGTTAGACAAAGAGATATATAAAGTATTACACAACATCTCAACGAGCTCGATAGATATGTTGTCATCTCATGCTTAGCATACTGAAGTCTCGTGTTAAATTAACCTTATCTCCATAACCTTTTTACAACTTTTCATTAGAACGCGGATATACCTTCGGCGCGGGTCATCGCCCTCAGACCATGGCGACAAGCATAGCCTATCCGGTCTTCGGAACCGGTAGGTCCTGAGCCGTAGATGGTGTCTCTAATTCATACCGGCGGCGCCGCTGCGCCTGCAGTCATCTTTGACGTCTCATCGGTGAAACGATCGAAGGCCAAGAGACGCATTTATCAAACAATAGAATTCCAATTAGTTCAAGATAATTTTATTCATTAAGATTTACATTCTGAATGCCAAAGAAGCTACGCCATTGGTTCAATATGATGGAAAGCCTTATATTAGAAAGTATCAGCAAAAGCTCTTTTTTCTTTTTGTGAAACCTCTTTAGGAAGTTACCCTCCAAACAAAGTTTCAGCTCATTTTTCAATATAAGGTTTAGCTAACATAAGAAGGAACTATTAAATAACAAAATATTAAGATCAAACATTGTTATAATTTAAGTCATAATTGATTGTGTAATTTCTTTTGTAAAATTTAAAGTATTTTAGCAGGTGTTTATGCATGGCATTCGAAATCGTATGATTCGATTGCGAATTATAAATTCATTATTTTTGCATACTCATGCTGTAAATTCTGTAACGAATGATCCTTAGCCACTATGAACATATTAAATGAAAGATTGACACTGACAATGTAATAGAGTGTGAATGAATACACTGACAGTTGACTGACAGCGCGAATTTTCGATTTAGTAAGATTCATCGACTGTAATTTTTATACATTAAATAAGTTATTAAATACTAGTATTTTTATTCGGCAATTCGGCATTTCGGAATCTATCAGAGGTTTTTTATGGCGTTTCGTTATAATTTAGAACTTCATTTAATTGGAAACAATAGGAATTAATGATCGAATCCAAGATTTGTCCAATAATTCAAGACAGATCTGTGTTGTGCCTTTCCAAAGAATTGTTCGACATGATGCCCACGGCCACATTCTACCATCGCACCACTCGCCATCGGCAGGGTGTTCATCCTCACATGCTGGAGCCTAAATGGTCACGCACTATGCGGTTTCAACGAAATTTCCTTCCACGCACTCTCCGATTGTGGAACGAGCTCCCTGCTGAGGCTTTCCCGGGGGATTACAGTATGGGGTTCTTCAAAAAGGGAGTAAATAGGTTTTTAAAAAGGTCGGCAAAGCGTTTGTGATGCCCCTAGTGTTGCAAGCGTCCATAGGCGACGGTGACTGCTTACCATCAGGCAGGCCATAAGCCATTTTGCTACTGTTGTAGTATATAAAAAAAAAACGAAGTAAAAGAAGATACCAACAACAAATGCGCATAAGAAGAAAATAAAATAAATGTGAAATATGACATTAAACGTAGTTGCATCACTCGCACCTTAACAACCATTGGAAAATCTAAGAAGCTCATTAGACCAGTTTCGCGCCGGAGATTCTGTAACGATAACCGTATAGAACGTGATTATATTGGTTATACAGTGCGAACCATCGGCAGTCATTGTCTTCTGATAGAGAGCGACAGTTGAAAGTTGCCATTGGCTCTACAGCGAACGATTCCTTAGAATGTTGTCGTTAGAACATTAAACTCAGACACAGGTATGGATCAACTCAGACTTAGTACTGTTGATAGATGGATAGAAACACTTAGTTTTAAACTAGAAACTAGGTCAATGCACATAATAATATAGGCGAAAGCAAAATAAGCCGCGTTATCGCCAAGAAATTAAATCTTTAACAGCATAATACATAATACAATGGTCGTTATGTAAATACATAATACATTGTACAATAATGTAAATATATTGAAAAACCATTAAATACTATCACTTGCAACTAGCCGATCCTTCGTCTTATTGGATACGACCGGTATTTTCAACTAAAGTTTAATGTACGCAAAATATTATTATTTGTACATTTCATTTCAAAATAAATAATAATAAACAAAAAATAAATGTATAATTATAAAAAAACAAATAATTTTGACTGGGACAGAACTGAAACCCGTGATGACTGTTTAAACATTCGGCCAAGCAATATCCGTGGCAATTGAATATTACAACTGCATTCTTCATTTTGTAGTTTATTTGTTAATAAATAACTATGTAACAACGCGAGTTCAAACCCGTCCGAGTCGAACTTTTTATTTGTGTTTTTCATCATGATCACCATCACAGCTCGTATCCTGCTCATGCCTACAAGGAGCACGGGCAGACAGCATTTCTAATAATTTGGATGAAATTCATGTCAAAAATTGCTAACAAGCTTAAAAAAGCATAAAAAAAGTCTAGAACACACACGCCAGCTGTAAAAGGCAAAGACGACGAACAGCACAGATCGCCTTGACACTGTTATGCGAGGGAGCAAGTCGCATTCACTCGATGATAAACAGGCAGAGATATACACGGCTGACAGTGAGTTATCGTACAAGTTACGCTGGAGGTTATCGCCGCATCCTTAGATAATTACTTATTATCATTCAAAGTGCATTCAATAACAATTTGTGTAACTATAAAGTTAAAAAATTAGTAGTGTTAGAACTTTACGAAGATCTTTATATGCGGGTAAGTTGTAGTTGAATGACACGACTGGAACGAGATTAAAAGGAGAATCCACTAATTAACGTGCCTCCCGAGAATCTGAACGTGTTACACATTTTTACCCATTGCATGACTACAGTAATAGTTGTTTAACTGTAGCTATCGTTAGCAAAGCGATATATCAGTGCGTTATAGATCTCCTTTGGTAAGGCATTTTAATATTTAACACAGCTAGAAATGTCAATGATGTAATATCATTACCTAAACAAAATTTCGCTTAACAATAGTAAAATGAAAATATAGGAATAAAATACGCTAAAAATCTAGTTTAGACAGATTCTATTTTTGTCACAATATATTATACCAATTAAAACTATTTTTAGTCTATTTCTTTCTAAATTTACTTTTATTCTGTATGTAAAAAGAGCACTGATATATACATATCAAAAGCAATGATATAGAGAAATTACCAGAATGGCGAAACTTTTGACTTTTGCGAAGTCAAATCTGGCAGTGAAAACGAGATACAACCAACTTTCTAAACCACGAGAGAAGTTACTATTAACTGTTAATAATAAAGTATAAACGCGATATAATCTATCTATCAAGCTATCAACATGATTGTCATGACAACAAACTTAAGATAAAACGGCAATAACTCAAATAAATAGCCGATAACAAGGTTGAAAAATCTTTGCTACTCTAGAATTTGACCGTTATGTTTAAATAACTGCCTAGTTTCAACCGCGGCAAGTGTCCATCATCTGGGATACCTGTTGAAACTCAGTGCTGTTGATCTACTATGAGTTTATGATTATTATAAATAATTTAGCTATATTCAAATAGGTTGTTGAGACTACCCAGATAAATCAAATCTCTATCTGATTTCGCTCGCTATCTTATAACAGCTGGTCTCTACCAGCTGTTATAAGAAAGATTACATAATCTCATATTATTTTACACTCCAGACTAATGAACTAATAAACGATAATTATACACATCAATGATACGAGAGGATGCCCCGCACAGATATCCGATACACTGGTATGATACATGCCTGTAACCGAATTAATAATCAAGCCGTTCGCTTGAATTGCCACGCATGTTGCTACAGCAAAAAAAAATATATGGAGTCCTGAGTTCGACAAATTAGAATGTACAAATTGTAGATTTTCAATCAATCGGCTTTATAGCATGTCAAGCTACCTTTAGACTTTTAATATTGTGAAGCACTACGTTTCTTTGGGTTATTTTATGACTTGTTTGTTAAAATCGCCAAGGATTAACCTTTAATTAATTTAGGGTGGAGTCATAGCCTGGTGTACCTAGCGGCTTGGTCTATTACACAGAGTCCTTTCTACAGCACCGTATAAGTGTATAAGTAGTCGGTATTAGGCTAATTAACATAATTTCGTGTTAACTACGCTTACACATTATTGTTAAAATGAGAAGTCATAAAATAATAGTACCAATCATCGCGTTTATCGCATTGTAAATTACAGAAAAAAACAATTTTAAATTTTATCTATACAAATCGTTAGGATGTTGACAGATTTATATTAAATTTAAAAAACACCCACTAACACAACCACTGCAGCACCTCTAAAATGTTTCGAATTTTGTCGTAAAATAAAATAGTTTCTGGGAATATATCATATCATTCACTGAAACAATACAGTGTAGTTGACAACTCTGTTGTAAATATAACCTTGATAGTATTCAGTCTCAGTGCAACGTGAATTAGTCACGAGCCTGCGAGTGAGGCAATCAGCCCTGAGGTCACTGGGGCCAGTGCTTCGATGACGCTATCACCATTGAGCCCGTTCTCGTTATAGCTGTGATTGTAGCGAGTGACATTGTGTCTTATATCAGAGCTATAAATAGCCGGTGATAGAGATGAAACGACAACGCCAAGGGAAATATTGTCATGCAACCTGCTTGGTCTATATACTCCTGGAGTATGTGATATCGAGACCAAATCGCACTAAACCAGTTCGGTTGAGAAAGACTTCTATGCTAAATATTTTCTATGCTTGACAGATAGCGGATTGCGTTCTAACCTCAACTGTATGCGCAAAATTATAAGCGACAGACCTTAATTATTAAAAAGCACAGATTTAGTTAATCTATTTTATCGTTGGATCTAGTTAATGTACAACAAACATTCGCATTCAATCTGAGCTGCGACCATTAGACAATATCCAGTGTATCCTGTAGGAGACACGCTCCACACACAAACATTAGCTGGTATCTAGGCTGCTCCTACGCGGTCGATACGCCGCGCCGAGTGCGTGGGCAGCCCAAATTAACAGAGGTCCATTTCCTCAACCCTCGCGTATATCACAATCAGAGATGACAGCCAAGCCTGCTTAGAAGAGTTAACGACCGATAATGAGGCAATGTTATTCGTGTATGTTGCGTTTTAGAGCGACTAGTTTATTTGTTTATAAACAACCATTTAATCATTAGTATTTCAACCCAAAGACATTAATTCTTTAGCAGAGCGCCCCAAGGATTGAAGGTTTGTTACTGAAATTAAAAAAAAAACAAGTCATATTCATGCAACCTTATTGAAATAGGTAATTTTGTTTTAATTATTATTCTGGCTACAATGTAGAATGTGTACTGACAATTATCTAATGTTATAATGGAACATTAATTCAAACTTCTTTGCTTACAATTAACCCGAATTCTAAAACAACTTCAGACGTTCCTTTTTAATAATGTTTAACAGATTGTCTATTTATCGTTTTACAACAAGGATTAGACAGAAAATCAAACACTTTTGACCTTATTGAGCTTGTTCGTTCAACTTCTGCGTCTCCAACTTCGTAGACCTAAGGTTCAGTGCTTCTAGATGAGTATTCTTATTTAATGATCAGTTCTTTCCGGTTACGTCGTTCTAATATTAATATTTTCATTTCTAGTAAGGTTACGCACGGAACCTGCATGCACAACTGTTGAATCTTTATTATGGTTATAAAGCACTTCGTAAGAGGTCACGTCGTCGCTGGCAAAACACACGAATCGACGATTTTCCTGTCAGATAATGTTATTATAACATTGTAAACGCTAATTAGTCGATCTAGATTTTACCATTTTCTGTCAATTATCTTATATTGTAGTTAAACAAGCTATCTAATTGAAATAATATAAAGCATGAACTGGATTGTTTGTTTACAACACGTACGCATTTCACGGATTTTCACCGTTATAGGTAACCCTGGTCCATTCTTTTCTTTTCAAACTGAACGCCTAGCTGTTCCTATTGTTTCGATGTTATTAACACTAATGTATTCATAATGATGCTATTCTTTTCTTTGGTAACCAAGCAGCGGTGAATTGTGATTTTAGTAGGCGCTGTCTTGTTTTGGAACAACAGAGTAGATGACAGTTGACCGAGTAGTTAGATGCACTAATCGACGTATGGACATTTCCAAGCCGTGTAATACCAAAGTCAATATCTGTACCTAAAAAGCAGAACCAATTTTAATGGAAAGCTTATAAACCTTACTCATAATAGACTGCAAATTTGAATATCACAGTTTGCTTATTACCTACCTACTCTGTAGCTACATAGTAGGTATACAAAGAAAATCTGTTTAATATATTCGTTGCTATCACATTTTTTTTAAAGTGCTTCAACGATTTGAATCTGAGTGAACGGTCATAGGATTATTTTTAATGTATTTAAAGTCATCATTAAACGCTGCTATCACCATTATTCGTCCGTGAGACGTATGCATTTCATTCGCGATGATGAGTTTGGGCGTTTGTACAAAAGACAATAAATGAAACGTCACAGTTACACAGGAAAGCTAACAGGAGTGACACAAGGACAGCCTGACGCGTTGCTGTGTGTATCTCGCGACGTCAAAAGTAGGACGGTGTATATCTCCCATTGTTCAATTCTATTCAAATCGAGGATGTGGAGCGGGCTGTAATCTTCTACAGATTACTGACGTGGTTCGGCCAGTAATCGGAACATGTATGCCTATTATCCCATCATTACTGTCATTGGATAATACGTGATTTCCATACTGCTTTTCTGATTGAGGTCGCAACCAATGTTGGAGAAGGTTTGGTTTCGGAAACAAAAAAAGAAAGTGTCACTAATGGATCTTTGCACAAATATTTGAGCACATGTTAAACCAACAACAAAACGCTTTTATGAATAAAGGATATTACATAGTGTGATATCCTTAATGAAAATACTTCTTATGTTGAATTTTTTCGACTTTATAGTTAGTGTAAATAGTAAAATAAAAGTTATCTACATACATAAAATACAAAAGTGTTAGTGAAAATACGAAGTACGCCTTAGTCAGCTAGCATTAATATAAAACAATTTCGTTTTCATAGAAGAGTTAGACACGAATTTAATCACCAGTGTTCTAATCCTTCGGAAGATAGATATATATGTATGTATCTTGTTATAACTCGTATCGTCGTTAGCGTGAAGCACGAGCCTACCCTTTAAGAGTGATTAGCCCTTAATCAACCATGCTAAATACATATTGGCATATGGAAAGCATAACCCTGGACCACCAGATTCGAAAACGCCACAACGCCACCGATACTCAATGTGTATGAAACTTGTTTATGAAATATTTCGTATATAGACATCGAAACAAACCTAGAAACATTATTTTGACATCTGGCAAACAGAATACCCTATCGTTTGAAGTATTATAATATAGTGTAAACTTGACTTTGATTAGGACGGACATACGCCACAACACACCGTAATATGTCCTGGTTTTCTGCGTTATGTCCCAGTCGTTGTCAATAATTCATTTGGGCTAGATCGGCATGAAATACGCAAGTACGAGCACAGTTGGTCAGTGTCGTTCAATGTACTTATGTACAGCTATTTTACGTCGGGTGTTCTGTGAGAGGGTAGTACTTCTCCCGTCGAGCCGGCCCATTCACGCTGAAAAACAGCATAGCTCTACTACCTTTAAGAATACAAAGAGATTGCGTTTTTGTAACGTATTTAATATTTTATAAATTATTTTGTTTAATAAATTGTTCTAGCATAAATAAAATTTGAGTAAATAATTACAAGTATGTAATGTATCATAAAATTATTAAATAAAATAATTATCTTCCAAATGTTTATAATAGTCAATTGTTAAATATTCATGACAGTAAACGACAGACAATATGTAGTAACAAAAGAGTTGAACGTCTGAAAATACAATCACCATAGATTGTACTTTCAGAATCAAGAAGTATATCATTATTTAACCAATGAAATACGTTCAACTCTTTTGTTTCGGGCTTACAGTATTGTCCACTAGTGTCGATACCAAATTATCGTCATACTCTGACCAAAATTCATATATTTATTGTTACTGTTAATAGTATCATGTGTGAATGGTATTTCCAAGCAACAATGACTTTCAAGTGATCGTGTCCACAGCTTATCTTATAATTAGATAGGTATTACTCACTGTCGCTAATTTCAAATCGATGAAGATAACAGTATGCAATCTTCATATTTATAAATTAGTTACATAGTAAACATAATTAGACGGTAATTTAAACATCAAATTTAATTAAACAATTGTTTATGAAAGAGTCTCGGGTGCACAGTCACTTAATATTACATGGCTAGCAGCCGAATACCGAAACTCACTCTGTTTTGGGAGTTGTATTGTCTTTTACTGACTAAATAAAGAGCGACTAACGACGACAGCTATCAAAAATTTTAAGTAAATCACAAAGTTTGGCCGTTAAGGCCGTTAGTATCGTAAAATATTTACTAGCAAAAAGCAGCAATTTCACTGTCGTATCATATAACTTTTCAACACACCATAAATAATGTAACTCGAGTTATCGCAAATAGATTTCATTTTCCCAACTTTGATCGTAAAGTTAGATTTATTACATCAAACACAAACACAGCGACTCTAAAGATCAAATAGACAAGCGAAGGAAAACCTAATTACTAAAGGAACATTAATGGTATATCCACAATGGGTTTCAATTATCCGGCCTTCAGATGCAGACAGGGTTCAATATAAAACACACACAGGCGGAAACTTGGAATTGCCTCGAGCTTTCGATACAGAATCAAGTCGTGTAACCGTGTGCCAACTAGCCCCATTAAGAGTTAAGACAAAGCTAAATAAGCAAACAAGGATATTAGGTATTGGCCCTCGGGTACCTAATTTGATTGAAAGTAGCAGCTATAACCCGGCGGATTACAGTGTATCCGATTTCAGATTGATTTATATTATTATATACTATATTTAATTTAGTACATGCAATGCAAGCGACGAATGACTCGAAATCATATAAAAACTATATTAGAACATTTTAATCGCGACAATTGTTGAATCTTTTACATTATTGTATACTATATATTTAATTTAGTAGATTTGGAATGCAAACGCCGAATGACGATTCAAAATTTAAAATCATATAATAAACTATTTTAGAGGAAATTAATTAATCCCGACAATTGCAGAAACATATATAAGTCTACGATTAACCAATATGTATGATATTAAATATAACTTAAAGAAATATTTGCTCTGTATAATCCTAAAATAAGGCCAGATTTACGCGTAACTATTTTTTACAATCGAAGAACTGCTTATTTGAATAATATTTCCGACTCCCAATAAAATCTCCTACATAAAATATTAACATTGTAAAATACATAGTTTTAGCGATATACCATCTCCAGCTAATAATCGCATTATCGATAATTCTATTGCAAGCCCGTACGAGACGAGTTGAATGTCAAAGTGGTTCAATTAGGCGGGATGCCCATATCGAATGGCTAACAGTAAATGAGGAGGAAACGACTCTTCGGGCTGGCAGCATTCATAATTGAGTTGACCAACTCAACGCAATTGGAGTAGGACGTATAGCTACGGGAATATTATGTTGAGAAAAGACGTGTTTGATTAGAAATTGATAAAAATCTTTTATAAATTGTCTTTAATTATTGTTATTAATTACAATACGTGCTCCTCGATTTATCTAGTTGTAGACATTTTCATTAACATTTTTAAGTTTAAAAATCGGCTCATAAACGACTAACTGGTACTAACAAACACTAACTGGTCAACAGACACGTCCTTGTTTGTTGTTTGGTGTACGGTGTTTGTTTTGTTGGAGTTATTTGACAAGGGTATGGAGCCGGCTTAATGCTGTTTTTCAGGATCTACCCAAGCAAATGTTCCTCATAGAGGACTACAGTATTGAATTGCTCAAGTAGATTAATAGTTACCAAGAAATACCTAGTGTCTGATAAAATATTTAGGCCTTGTATGTTTATATCAATAAATAGGCTTTTAACACAAAATTACTTATAGTAGCAGGAATTGTCACGGATCTATCCTTTAAGGAACGTTAGTAGTGTCCGTGATAATTAGAAAATTGTAATTGTAATCATAATAAAATCACGCGAGTATTTTATGTTTAATTTATGTACATTTGTATACATTACTTCACCTACAATCCCTACTAATGTTATATGTCTAATGTTATATGTATATCCTGATGTGTCTATTTTATGTTACATTATCAGTACACTTCACGGTTTTTAAGCAATCTTGGTATTGGAATAATTAAGAGTCCCGGAGGTCATAAGATAAATTTTACCACAGAATCTCTATCCTATTGAGAAATTCGATTAAAACGGAAGTTTTCAATTCTGATGACTTGAGGTGAAGATAGTCCAGGGAAAACGCTATATAAAGGAGGGGAACACGCGGGCGTAAATCAAATCATATTATAATTATTTTATAACGGATTTGTAACTGAATAGAAAACGAAAGTGGCCGCAATACAAATGTGTGTAACGAATGTGAAAAGTTCTTCCTTTACTAAATTCCTTCGTTAAAACCTCTTTAACGAATAATAGCCTAACCTATCACGACTTGGTCCGTACCGTACTTAAAACTCATTACTTATTAAAAATGACATCATTAAGAACATTAAGTTCCAGCTGACAGCACTTCGATGAATTAGAAAGTTGTCGTAATTAGATTGACTACTGTAATTCTGGTCATTACGACACGGTTTCTGGACGCTTTATAGAAGAACTATGATATGGGTCTACATCATATTATTTTAATAAATACAATTTTAAATTCAAGACTTACAAAACAGAAACTTAATTATTCAAGCAAGTCGAAGACACCAACGAAAAACGAAACGTTATCGAACAGCGGAAGGGTACTACCAAAAAATCACAAAACACGTTCGAATGTTTGGTGGTGGCCAATTTCCACGGTCACAAGAACACATCCGAGCGTGCAAACATTCCCAAACTTGTTCCGATACCAGTTTGATATAACGACCGCGGCCGGTCACATTCATTGTGCACTTCTTTGGATACGAAGTCTTGTTGTATCAGTTTTTTGATAAGCAATGGCGATTGCCCTCAAAATACTTACTGTGTATAGCTGAAAAAAAGCTCTTTCTGCGGTATCTACGCTATTTGGGTGAGTTGCCAAGTTAAAAGAACACATTGATGTATAAGTGGAACAAAGGGACAAACCCGTGCTTTATCTCGAGTCTGGTATAATGGAATTGTAATGTACGGCCAAATGGAAGATGGAATGTAAATATCAAATTCTCTTCTATTTAAATTAACGTCACTAAAGTTTTACCAAATTTATTCAACATATTCCGAATACTTTGATATGGTACCTGTTCGTGCTTGTAGAGTTACTATGACTTACTATGAGTTGGCATTGCCAACATAAGTGTGTTTACAGGTAGATGTTTACCGAGAAAATCAATAGTAATCTAACAGGATTTTTCGTCTGCATAGCTGAATAACTTCTCGCCTTCTCTTATGGTATTGCTAAAAGCCACCTGCACCTAACAACCACGGCCTTTGAATGTCTGATGATTTAGTACTAAAGCGGATGCTCTTCAATGATATCGTTCAACAGATATATACAGATCTGACGTCATTCAGCAGAGCCAAGCCCGAAGCTGCCGTGGGCTGTTATAAATGGAGTGTGTCAAGGATTCAATTCGACAGATGGCCGTTAAATAGCTACGGAATCGAAAACGATGTTTATGTTCCTAACGTAATATCTTATGTAAATAAGCCCACGACCGGCTTTTCACTTTAGATATAATATTATATATATAATACATCCCGAAATATATAAAAAAAAGCTATACATACTATGGGATACATGATTCACATATGGGGTATTTTATCCAGTTCAGTTAAAGGTACCGCTAAGCCATGTCGATAACTTAAAATCATATAGAACAGTCCGAGGTATTATTATTTTAAGTAGTGTCACGACAATATATCGGTTTGTAATCCCACTCTGAGTTGGGATCCGCATATCATGTCTTCCACATTTACAATATAATATACATCTTAGGGTGAAAAGCCAGCCTTAGAGATTATTACATTAATTATATACCTATCTGTTGCAAGAAAACTGTTCCCTCGTTTGACAAACAAGCTAGGTAATCGACCAAATGAATTAGAAACTTAAGTGACAGTAACATGGACATGTGCCGCGCATGAAACGCGCAAACGTTAGTATTCTAACAAAGTTACCGAAAATTTGATGAAATCGCAGACCTCTGTCTAGCAGTAGACGGAAACTATAAAAGCCATTAAAACCTTGCTAATACGTAAGGATTTATCATTTTCCGACAATTCACTTATGACACCTTTAAAATATCACATATTAAAGGCGTTAACAGGTTGCAATTCTATAATTAGCAACGAGTGCTCGGTGTAATAACTAGTTAACAAAGCGGTTACAGTGATGATTCATACGATTTCGACGTGCTGATAGCGGCGTGCTTATCTGGTTCGGCGAATCTGGTAAAGTCTAGCCCACGTAGCACTCGTATGCATTAAATCAATGCAGTCTGAGTCGCATCATGCGACTAGCATCTTGTATCAATAAAATGTATAACATATTTATTTATATGTAGATGTGCAATAGATATATTACCATTCTGTTCTAATTCGTTCTCTGCAAACCTGAATTGGGTTCATGATTTTCTATGAAACACTTTTGTTTATAGAAAAGAGCTAACCATTACAACCGAAGAGTGTTTTTTTAAGGTATCGAATGTCGAAGTCGGTGGAACGTAAGCGATATTATTGGTGTTTCAGTCATATTAGCAACCGATCTCCGAACAGATACATGATTTCGCAATATAGCCACTAGAAAATTCAGGTCATAGACTGTTTAAATAAAGTCACAGCAAAATACAAATAGCATTATGGATCAATCAATGCACAATTCTCACAAGAGCGAGTGTTTACATTAATTCTTAAATATCATATGATTCAGGTCTCACGTTTTATCTGCATGAATACGTTGCAATAGTTATTTTCAGAAAATCATTTTATGTCGTGATTTAGAGTATACATGCTGTTAGCTAAAGATCTATTGGCTTGCTTGTTGAGGACATATTTACAAAAAACAAGGTGAACCGTTCCACCGGTAAGGGCACGCTTGAAGTGTCGCAATAAAAACATCAACTCTTACGTAATGCTTTCAATATTGCAGTGGCACTTGCCTTGTTTCGTGCCCTATTGCTACTTGTAGCCTGATTTCTACCGACTTATTTATAAAATAGAAAGAGGCGCTCATCACTTTTATCTCTTACCCGTCTATCTATCAAGGTGGATGATAGGTCGATATGTTTGAAAAAGGGTGTCGAATGATTACAGATATTTGTACATCTATTATCACACAGATTATTATACACACAAAGAAAGGAATCAACGATTGTTTAGGTGCGAATCAATCTTATAGAAAACTAAATATATATTTCTTATAGATTTGGAGTAAACGAAAAGATTTTAAAAGTGTGTCTAATACTAAGAGCAATACATTAGCTTACCTTCAAATAATTAGCAAAAATAAAATAAATCTTCAACTACTAATCTGCATTAGTAGCATGCATATAAAAACACAGAACAATAAAACCGAACTTAAGTTCTGGTAATTTGCAAAGTAACTATATAAATGATCCAAAACCAGTATTACGATCGATGGTTGATTAAACAAGACGCACTGCATGCTCTGTTCGCAGTTCACCAATTCCCGCAACGAATTGAAGAGCGCCGTCATTATCCAATAGACGCTGGCGGTGACAAAGCTACTGACGGTCAATTCGTGTAGTAGCACATTTTGACCGCAGTTCAGTTTTAAATTGGCATTCAAATATCGCTTAGGTAAACAACTTGTATCCACTCGAGACATTCGAAAAGGCTTGTCGAGAAAAAATATTACGATAATCTATTTATAGAATATATAACAAGTCTACTCTAGCGTAACCTAGTATAAACAATGTATATAATTATATTTTCGAGCCTGTTGGATAACGTACTCGGTTGTCTAACTGATTAGGGAGACGTCTAGGTTTGTTCCAATCCCGCTGGAAACTATTGCGTTGTTTTATTGTCATACTTATTACATTGCATTAGATATAAAACCGCAGAGAGAGCGCTAAATGATGCAAGCAGAGTGTCTGTGTTTTCCCCGGAGCAGATGGCGGTAGAATCGCGAAAGCGCACTCCTCCATGTGCCCCGCATGGGCCTAAAGAACTCAGGGGTGTTTTAGTGGGTAGGCCGGTCCTATCAGACCGGAGAGCCCCACACACGGCCGCGCCTAGCCAGTGCGGTGTCAAGGTGCATAATGCATTTCCCCTCTAAAAAAAAGGTGTCTGTGTTATTTTAACAATTCTACTTTAAGCGGTCATGGTAGTCTCTGTAATATACAGGATGTCTCATTCAAATCGGTCAGTATGGGACAGTCTGAAACTATAAGACATACGAAGATCTGTTCTGAGGAACCATGTCATCGATTTTAATAACAAGAAAAACTGCATTCATACATTTTAAAAATCATCTGTACTCCGTTCGGAAATCGAACCCGATTGTTTTGAAAAAAATACCTACACTATTTCTATTTAGATATCGATTGTGTAGGTCTTAAGCAGTAAATGTCTCTATGAAACATGATGTCTAAAATGAATAAAATGCATTGTTTTCACATGTTACACATACACATGTTACAACATACATGTTTCATATATTATTTTATTTTAGTAGGTGCTCGAAGTGACCGCCGCCTTTTTCAATACAATATTCAACACGTTTAGGTAGGTAACGATCTTATGATTGCATTTTGTATCTTCATGTGGTGAATTTGCGTTAAAATTGTCTCTATGGCAACTTTTAGGCCTTCAACGGTATCATAACTTGTTTTGTACACTTCATCCTTAACGTATCCCCACAAGAAATAGTCCAGAGGCGTTAAATCGGGCGACCTTGCATTTGGTAGGGCAAAAATGGCAATGTCTCTTGGCAACAATGCATTTTATTCATTTTAGACATCATGTTTCATAGAGACATTTACTGCTTAAGACCTACATAATCGATATCTAAATAGAAATAGTGTAGGTTTTTTTTTCAAAACAATCGGGTTCGATTCCCGAACGGAGTACAGATGATTTTTAAAATGTATGAATGCAGTTTTTCTTGTTATTAAAATCGATGACATGGTTCCTCAGAACAGATCTTCGTATGTCTTATAGTTTCAGACTTTCCCATACTGACCGATTTGAATGAGACACCCGGTATATCAGGATGTATGTGGATGTAATCATCAACAACAGTTGCCATTATAAAAATTAGAATCAATTCATTACTTCTATTAATCTATCATGGTAACATGGAAGAGCTACCTGACTCTTGTAATGCATTATATTATAGAAGCATAGTTCAAAATATGGATGAAGTATCGTGATTCATCGATTCGATCATCAATCGATTGGATCAAGTAAGAAAGTTAATACAACATTATATGGTTGCATATATTTTTTAATTAATTTATAATTGGTATAAAAACGTGAGACGGTATATAAAATATCCAACCTAAAACCAAGCAAATCTACACGCACTTACAACAAACAACAGGAGCGAATTGTTCTGGGGTTTCGCTACGATAGTTCCGCGACAATAACATTAATATAACAACAAATTTATATCACATATAATTTAATGATGCATGTTTGACACAAACATTATATCTAAACACATTGGAATGGCGGAAAACATGTTTAATAAAATTATATTTTAATATTAATATAATACAATAAATAATAGAATATAGGATTATAAAATCCCTTTTTAGAAACATTTTTAATTTCCATTTTCAAACCTCCGAAGACAAACCATCCGCGTACAGAAACCTGTATTTCCTTTTGCGAGTTTCGAAACAAAGCGGCGATAGTGCTTTCGATGCTGCCTTCTAAACACTGAAACACTGAACCGACTACTTTCTACTTATTTTGATCAGATAGTTCGCTGCGGATTCATGATTAGTTAAGTGTTGCTTTACTGATTCTATCGATTTTCTCGTTGGAACTGTGTATATAATATATCTCACTTGTATCTACGCGGTTTTTTTCAGTTTCACTTTAAGAATCAATCACATCAAGTACACGCCACTAATGGTAGGCGCCTTTATAAAGGATATTACTATAACCTAGAATTTCAAATCAAAATCAAAAGCAGACAAGTCTATAGAACGTATACACGATCGCATGTCAATCTGCACCGACCCGGTGTGAATGTCTCCATATCACTTAAAGGAGTAATACGTGATCACAGTCCTGAGTAGGAAGGATATCATCGGCAAATCTTTCCCATACGACGAAAAATGTTGGAATATTAATACTTGGGTACAAAGAATCTTCTACCAATATTCGAGTTATAAGTTAATATTAGACACGATCTAAGTATGGCAAATCTAATTGAATCACTTATTTAAGACTTAATAATAATAATCCTATAAATGAATGTTGTTTCATCAATATTTGTAGGATAAAAAGTTGTCGTACAGTTAAAACATTACACTACCTATGCATTCCATATAGGTATATCAGTTAATCAACAATAAATTCGTTATGTAGAATAAACAAGGGTAAAAAGGTGACCAAGTTATAACCTTTTGATCTTTAAAAATTATTTGTATTATGTTTTTGGAGGATCTTGGAGGCTTTTTCCCAATGTAAAAAAGAAAATAAGAAAATGCAATAACTAGTTTCTGTGAATAGGTACTTACTCCTCGCTATTTATTACATTGAAAGTTCCATATAATTCTCACTTCGATACGCTTGAATCTAAATAATATGACTCGTCGCCTGTCACGGTTTTAGTGGTAATATGTATTAGATTTAGTCTCATTGGTTTTATATAAATGTTATCGTATCGGTATAGAGACGGTGCGTTGTGAGATTAAAGTGAATATTTAAACTTCTACTTGAAACCTTTGAAGCGTATCGCTCACACGACGACCCTAGTACCTATATAACCACGCTGTCATTCATTTCTTAGGGCCGTAGCTTCTCATTCGTTTGCAGCTCTGAGGGCCTAGACAAGATACCTTTCGATAATCATAATCGCATCGCTAACATAAAGAATGTATGGTATTGACATAACCACTCGAAAAGTCAAGCGATCGGTAAGGTCAATACCATACATTTTTTATTTTAGCGATGCGATTACGAAAATAGAAAGGCATGTTGTCTAGGCCCTCTGGTCATTTTGACGATGCCTACTTCAGCAGCAATCAATTAAAATGACTGCGTTCGTTTCGCTGCCGTGTCTTCGTGCCGCGTTGTAACATACTCTACGTGCGTTTAGTCACGCAAGTTAATGTCACCAGGTATTGACTAAATAATGTAGCTCCAGACAGCGTCGTTACGTGTTTGCATCTCAATCGCTCACGTTGGATGCCGTTTCAGAGTCGCTCAAAAGGACATCGAAAACGCCGATGCCGATGTGACCTCACCACCACATCCCTTCGACGCTTCATTGCGTGAGCAGGTGGTCTCTACGAATAATAAACTATATTAAAGTCTATTTTCCTACAACCAATTACCTATAAGCTATCTGAAAGTTCAAGATTGGAATTACACATGCGAGATTTGAAATCAGTTGTTGCTAATACATTTCACGAAAACAATTAAGTACTTACTTTATCACAGCCATATAACTTTATGACACATCTTTTTGTGATGTTGTAGTCAGCGTGCTTCGTTGTTAAGGCAAAATTGGACACATGTTAGCGCGCATATGTTGGTTGTTGTATTAAACACCAACCACGAATGTACATCCGATTCTTTATATTTATCATCATTATATTAAATTTTCGTTGACCCTGTGCTCTAATAAATAATAGAGCGAAACAAAAATAAAAATTGTTTAAATTTATTTATTGAGGATAGCCCAAAAAACTTGTCTATTTTGAAATTACCACACCTATAATTACACATAAAAAAAAGAAACATTGCAATAATGAAAAGTATTTACGCTGATCTGATACATGGCATGTCGCTGTTTCCATTCATTTAATTTTACGAGTAATACAGAATTTAAACTTTTCTCATATCAACATTTTCTTTAATTAGCCTTTACACGTATTTTAATAGACATAAAGAACTTAATATCATAATCCCGAAGAAATAAAAATTTGTCAAAAGAAATAAAGTCAGTAACGTACAAAGCGAAAAAATTTAAAGAACTCTGTAAAAATATACTTCAAAAATAAAAATCTCTATAGATGTTAAATGAAAAAGTCATCAAGTTACATGTACGAACTTCAATAAAGGCAATTTCTCAACTCAGGATTTATTCAATTTGCATAAAGTAATAAAATATTGATAATTCGAATAAATCTTCTAAAATTCTAGTCATCTAAAAGTATGCAATTAATCCACTTTTGTACAGATGAATTAAATATTAAACCACATGCTCAACTCATCGAGTTCCCCACGCCAACATTACGATTTACGACGTAATCTAGACAAGTAGATGATCCAGCAACATGATAGAGACGCTACGCTGATGTCAGCAGGAAGCCGCGAATTGCCGTAGCGGTGATGTCATACGATGATAAAAGGTCGCGGACACGCGAGGTGAGGTCGCCTAGTTTATAGATAGCACGAAAATCATCAGTGCGCTACGAGCAGTTAAATTCATCTTACAAAAACAAGACATCACACTTTATGACAATATTCTTTGACGATACTACACCCCTTTAAGTACTCTATTGTAGCAGGTGTTATTTTGCGGAAGTCCATTGTATTACAAAGGATATTGATTACGTTTGCTGATTCCGCGCAGTTGATGATGACTTGTCCAACAAGCAGACACGGCAGGTCGACACGTGTTTCGTCTCTCAGCGAGACATCTTCAGGATATGTTGCCCGTTCGGTGTCTCACGAGGCGCCGCAAGCCAGCCGCTCGTGAGACACCGATCAGCAAACATAATCAATATCCTTTGTAATACACCCTTTTATCAAAATACGAATACAAAAAATACGAAAACTCTTTGTCATATGAACAATACAGCACTTTATAGTGTAATTTAAATAAAAATATGTAAATATACTTTCTAAATCCTTTAATATTATGTATAATCCTAGACTCAACCAATTCATGAGTATATGCATGTATCAAATGTTACTTATACATACATCTAAATGTATATGTATGTATGAAGATAATTTTATTTTATTTGAAACTCATTACCTACATTTATTTTACATACCTAATATATATATATATTTTTATAATTTGTATAAATTATTCACATATTTATTAAATTTACACCTACTTTTTTACAACTACTACTACTATAACTACTATTTATAGTTTTGTTTCTAATCCTGTATTGAGGCAATCAGATATTACATCAATTTTCATTTCATTTAGAAGCAAGCATTGATAGTGTGTTTTCAGAACTGACCTGTAGCACAATTAGAATCAGTAGGCTGGGCGTTCAATCCTGACAAGTACCCATGTGATGTTCATTGTTTGAATTTCATATGTACATTTTTCAATTACTTCAATGATAATGGCAATCGTAAGGCAACTTACATACACCTAAGAAGGAACCCAAATATGTGTAAGTCAACCAACCCACACTAGGTCAGTATGGTTGACTAAAGAATATTCTCTCTGGCATCACTAGTTTAGGTAGGCTTATACGCCCCAGTAGGGTTAGTCATGTAGCATAACTATAAATTAATGCTTTTGCATTCAGTATTCATAATTCTTTATAAAATCATTACCAACTTTTGTAGTTGAAACAGAATTTCATTTCTATTAGAAGAAAGTACATATAATATATATACTATAGTATACTAGTATACTTTTAGTAGAAATGTACATTATTTATGGAATTCTAGAGGAACTGGCATGATGATAATAATATGGAATATTCTAATTTACAAAAAAGTTTATTGTGGCTATTTTATTTAATAATGCTAAATATGTAAATGTATGCAAGTATGAAAAATTCATAAATGTGTACACTGTTATTACACCCTAGCTTCAAGTCTCACCCAAGTTAATTTCTTTTTTGCATATGTTATATTAATCCTATTTTGCTTTGACTGTAAATCAAGATCTCAAATATATGCTAAAAATATTTCAAATATATATCAAATGAAAACAAGTTTTATTAAATGCAATAAAATCTAATTAAAACAAATGTTGTAATGTGAAGGCAAAATTTCTTAGATCAAAGTAACATTTTCAGTATTCCCAAAATTAATTTATTAAATTATCAATATAAAGTAAGAGAACACCAATCACCCTTCTCCATCCAATCCATGCAAACATATTCATTTCCCAATGTTTGTAGAAAGTTTAATCTAGCATAAAACAAAACTTTCAAGACTCATAGCGGTGGTTCTTTAAAAAATGTTGAGATTAATGCATTTCTTAAGAGTGGTAGCCTACTTTATCAATCAAAAGTAGAACATCCAGTCGCCGCGCCCTCAGAGCCCCGCCCGTACCCCAGCGGTCTCGCATTCCAATAAGAAAGAAAAGCTCCGTACAACATAAACAATCGGACATAGATTAGGACGAAACGTTAATATTAAATTACTACCAAAAATAATTTCCGAGAAGTTAATAAAGTTTCGTCAGTTATAACTTTCAAACACAAAGAGATAATTAATAAAATTGAAAAAGAGAATTATATATTCAACTGCACTCGGAAGTTTAGTTATCAAAACAAAGTTCAAAAAGTTCTTACCTGTTGTTCAGCAAGATCCCATTAAATGGGAAGGTGGGCAGGCCAAATGACGATTTACACAGAGTACTGTTTTCAGCGCGTAAACACTGCGGTCGCACAAAAAGGAGAACTGGTAAAAACACTCGTCACCACGGATCCACCTTTATAGTCGCAGTTTCACACTTAAAAGTACTGTGGGCAACGATAAGTGCCGATTTTGATTCAGAAATATTCAAAAACTGCAGTTTTCATTCATTGTGTGGACTATACATCCCTATGGCCGTCCGTCAGCAACTATGCCAAAGAAATACTATTCTCCCTAAAAACGAGAACAACGTACACGAGAGCGGGGGAAGGGGCAAGCAGTTATGCTGCGCGGCGCGCGCGTCATCCGCCATATTGAATGGTTACGTCATTTTTTTTATATAGTTCTTCCAATTCTCTAAACAGGAAAGCAAGAAGATCTAGCCCATACAACCATTATTTTTATTCGTGCACAATTATGTTTTCTTCTGAGCTTATAATAACGACAGGTTAATTTTTTTACAGTAATAATGATATTTTATTATACACAGCATAGTATAGATAAATTATGTTACTATATAGTTTCGGTTTACTTTACAAATCTCTCTATACATATGGAATTGATAAATTATTAAAATTAATTACTTCTAATGAAACTAATTATATTTCATAAAATTTAAATACAAGAAATAATAAATTCACGGTACCAACGTTCAGGCTTTAAAACACTAAAGGTTAATTCATGGATGAAAGTGTAACTTATCATATAAATTATAAGTAACATTATAAATACATGTTAAAATACAATAATGAAGAAAAGTATTACTAAAAGTAGTAAGTTGTGATAAAAATGGGAAGATTTAATAATCAAGATGTAATATTTGTTTCAATGAATATTAATAAAGCAATTATTTAGTTAATTTTGCATATTTTTGATATTAATATGTTATTGTCACGGATGTCCTGAACGGTCCAGTTTTTGTCGCTATATGCTTAATCTTTTAGGCATCTATTAACAAAGTTAATTAAAACTTGACTTAATTAATCTATATATAACCCATTTTTTTATCTTTACAACTTATGATATTGATTACAAAAAGTAATAAGATAACAACGTAGGTTAATTAAATTATGCTTTTATTAATATTGTCCTTGTAATGAGCCCGTACATAGGTTCAGAATGCCTATGGCATAAAAAACGACAAGTGAAAATTATCATTATCAGCGAAAGCGAATTAAAATTCATATATTTAATTTAATGTTGAGAAAATGACAAAATTTCGATGGCTTAGATGGTTAGAGTTTTGGTTTAGATGCCCTTAACATCACGCTGATATTTTAAATTATTTCATTGCCATTGTTTGTAGAGAGCAAGTTCATAATATGTAGAATAATGAATAACATTTTATAGGGATCATTATCAGGTTTCCATATTTATACGAAATTAACTATGCATCGATTGGCACTTTAAAAGTATTTTGGAAGAAAACAGCAAAAATAATCAATTGTTTATTTCAATTATTTGGTTTGCGAAACTATAGGCGTGATGAAGTGGAGACACGAATATTAGTTTTTCAAAGTTTAACATAATTGAAAATTTAAGGCAAGTGGTACCTGATAAATGATAACCAACGATAAGTGGTAAATTTTTGAGGTTCACATAGCAAAAAGCAAGTAGCAATTTTTTTTAAATCGACTAATATTAGAAACCTACTCCAATAATTTCCAAGATCATATAGACCACATATTATAATGTATAAAATATAAGTTTATTTTAGAAATAGTTATAGTTAAATCCTATGTTATAATTTGTTTGTATGATTATCAATAATTAATATATCAGAAATCTTAGAAATTGTTAAATGCTCTATGTGGGAACTATTTACTGGTTTAATTCTATTGTATACTTGAAATTTTGAAAACGCCTTCTTCTATCCATCCATCCATCCAAATCCATCCATTACTTCTATCCATCTCTGATGTTTGTTCTTAGAATCACAGACGAGACGCAGCGGAGGCTACATGGGTCACGCTAGTGAATAAAGACTACATTTCATTTTGGTCAATTGGTTTAAAATGTTATTTTACTTTAATTTTATATAAATGTAATAACTTTTGTGTAAAAAATTAATAATTGTACAAAATGGCAATTTTGTTAAAGGAGACTTAAATTCGACTGCCCGATTTTTTCTGACCCGTTCTCCTCGAGAAGGTTCTCCCAAAATTTGAACAGGTAGAGTGAAAGCTTAGTTTAATAAATGCAAATGAGAACATATTGTTGTTTGATTCATAAAAAATAAAATCAAATTTCTTCAACTGTAATAGGGTGGTGCTAGTGATTTATCGGTTATATATAATATCGATATTAGAATGTCGAATGTTTCTGAATTCGAGTGATCCAGAACTAGTCTCGTGGAAATGGTTTTAAAAACAATAACTTTGTTAATCTCTTTTCTAAAATACGGTTTTGTGTTTTACTGATCACATTTCCCGCTTTTTGTATGTATTAGAATCATTTGTCGTTCCATTTATATAAGAATACATAAACTTGTACCACAGTTTTATATATATGTAACTACAGATGGCGCCGTTTATAATAAGCAACTTGTAAGTTATATTAAACTTACTTTGTGTTATATAGGTAATAGGTGGTGCTATTTATGAAAATTAATTTGAATGCGTAATTTATATAATCGATTTATTAAAAATTCATAATTTGATTCTGTCATTAAAAGAAAAAACGATTATTTTTTAACATCCCTAATCTGTAATAGTATACTCACTGTCCCAGGCCAGTAATGCATCTCAAAAAAAAATCTCATTTGTGACAAACCGTTGACAATACGACGTTGGCTGTATGGGCATCGTTCCCTTTGTCTTACCAGAATGGGAGAATTAAAAAAAAAGCGTGATATGACGTAACGTAAAATGAGAAAAACGCGGGAAAGCTTTAAGTTGAAAGGCGGTCTTTTCAAATTTAAATTTTATTTTACGCGTTTTATATTGCCTTTTGGGTATTTTTAGTATAAATATGGGGAAGGGGCCTAAAAAAAGAAAAAAAGGTGTTGGAGATCCAGTTCCCGATGATTTTAGTTCTGATACAGATTCCTTTAAGTCTGGTATTGGCATGGATGATGAAGAGGACGACAAATATTCCGTATATAAAGCTTCCAATTACATTCGAAAATACCCCGATGGAAGTCGCAATACAGAATATATTGTATTTCTTGCCAACAGAGAAAATAAGCCTTTCTGTGACAAAGATCGTATTTTAATATCCAAAGCACTTCGGAAACATTGTGTTTCTGGAGTTAAACATTTAAAAACAATTAATAAATATAGAGTTGGGATTATTTTTGATATATCAAATAATGCTAATATGTTCGTACAAAATAAAAAATTTCTCGATGAACTTTTACTGACTGCATCAATCCCTGCATCAGCTGCAGAATGCACTGGTGTTCTTAAGAATGTACCACTGTCTTTGTCCAATAAAAAAATATTTTCAGTAATTGCCAGCACTCGCAATGTTATCCAAGTAAGGCGAATTATGCGGCGTTCCAAAGAGCATGGTTTGCAGCCCACTTCAGTTGTAGCGGTAACCTTCGCAGCTACTCAGTTACCAGAGTACATTTCACTTGATCACTGGAGACACGAGGTAAGCCCATATGTTCCACCAGTAAAACAATGCCTGAACTGTCTGAAATATGGACATATAGCTAAGTATTGCCGAAATAGTACCAAATGCTCCATTTGCACACAAGATCATAGCTACAAAAGATTGCAAAATAGACTCACAAGATGCCAAATGTTTGAACTGCAATGGTAATCACATTGCAATTTTTTTCAATGCCCTGTCAAGAAACAAAAGATACAAGAATGTAAAATAAAAGCACGCTCGGTAGCTTATGCCGATGTACTCGACAATAAACAATTTCCTTCTTTAATATCCCAAAATAAATCCAAAGTTACAATTAACAATATAATGAATAATGACAAATTAATTAATTTACTGGTAGAATCTGTATTAGAAATTTTGAAAATAAATAAAACAAAAGAACAATCTATTAATAGGGTATTACACGCATTTTTGAAATGTATCTTAAATAAATTCTACAGTCCTAATATATCACAAATGTTTTTAAATATTTTTTTTTCTCGCGTTATGTACGAATATAAATTAATTATTTTATCATAATTTTCAAACTTCGCGCGTATTTTCGCGAAAACGCGGCAAACAGCGGACGCCATGATTGTTGTGGAGTCATGACGTCATTACGTGAGTAAATTAAAAAACATAACCCTCTTCATGATGTTGAATTAAAATTATTCTATTAGAATATGAAATGAAATTGAGCGGGCGGGATGCGAGAAATTGTAGCAAGTAGTTAAGGTAGTTATTTACCTATACGTTTAAAGGTTAGATACATACCAAGTTGACATTGACAGCTGACACTTTTGTTTACTAACGTAATGACGTCATTAGCATGGCGGCGAAAGTTTCGTAGTGTTCAAAGACAGATAAAAAAACCTAAAAACGTTAAACTGCAATAATAAAAAAATTCAGGCACTGTATGAAGTGAAACTAACATTTCCCGATTTCTTTTCCTCTAAACAATCATTGTAATACACTTTTTAAATTTTTTCCCATCTAGACTATAATACCTATTCTAATTCTATTAAAAATATTTTATTGGAGTCATTCAACAGAAATTTGGATACTGATTTTCGTTAATTAATGGATAGTATCAATATAATGCAATGGAATTCACAAAACATAATATCCAATAAACATGACTTAATAATATTTCTAAATAATTACAATATACACATTGCTCTAATATGTGAGACATGGCTTAGGCCGAAACATTTTTTTAATTTAAATGGTTTTACAGTTATTAGAAAGGATACAGGGAACTCTCATAATGGTGTAGCTATCCTTATAAGAAATTTTTTAAAATACAATATTATAAGTACACCTTGTGATGACTCTTTACAAAATATATGTATAAGTTTAAGTATTAATGGTCAAGATATTTATTTCGTTAGTTGTTACTGTCCACCAAACTCCACTCCATCTTTTAGTAAACAAAAATTTGAAAATTTGCTAATGAATATTCCACATCCATTATTTATAGGAGGAGACTTCAATGCACATCATCCTGTATGGGGATGTGCTAATACTGATCAAAGGAGTAAAGATATCATGGACGTAGTGGATAGTAAAAATTTAATAATTTTAAATGACGGTCAACCAACTACAATAGGTTCACACATATGGCAACCAAACGGATTAGATTTGTCCTTAGTATCTCCTTCTCTTGCATTACTTTCTGAGTGGCAGGTACATCACAATCCAATGGGTAGTTATCATCTCCCTGTAACAACAAAACTCACCTTTAATAATTTTTCATCAAACACCAACAATTCAAATTTTACAAATAGGCAAAAATATCTCAATTACAAACTAGTTAACTGGGAAAAATATACAAAACTTGTTCCTCTGCTTCTATCTGGCTTTGATATGTCATTGGAACCATTAAAAATATATGATAATTTTACAAACATTTTGATCAGTTCAGTAAATAAATGCCTACCATACAATCCTGACACTACTATCGTTGCAAACAATGTCCAAAACAAAAAATCCAAGATTCCTTTGCCTTGGTGGAATGATACATGTCATATTGCTGTATTAAACTGCAAGAATGCTTATATAGCTTTTAAGGAAAATCCCACTGAAAATAACTATATTAATTTTAAAAAACTTCAAGCCCTTAAAAAATTGACTTTAAAAAAAGAAAGACAGGCTAGCTGGGCTAGGCTTTGTGAATCCTTTAATCGTACAACACCATTGTCTTTAATATGGAATCAGATGAAGAGATTTAATAAAACATATACACCTAAATGCAGTTTTAATAATACTTGGATACAAGAGTTTCTCAATAAATATACACCAGATTTTGTCCCAAATGATACATCAATACCTCCACAACATAGTATATCAGAAAATCAGTTTTTGATGATTGATATTTTCTCTTCCTGAGTTAATCTCAGCTGTAACTTCACGACGTAATACTGCTCATGGCTTGGATGGTATTTCATATCTTATGATTAAACATTTGAACAAAAAATGTTTAAGCATTCTTTTAGTCATATATAACATGTTATGGACTTATGATAAAATTCCTGATCAATGGAAAACAGATTGTCTCGTTCCCATATTGAAGCAAGGTAAAGACAAAGATTCTGCTGACTCTTATAGGCCTATAGCCTTAACTTCATGTATGGGTAAACTATTTGAACAACTTCTCAAGCAAAGATTAGAATTTTATATAGAAAAAAATCATTTGTTACCTAATAATCAGTTCGGCTTCAGACGTGGATTCTCAGCTAGTCAGAGTTTCAATACACTACTGCTGGATATCCATAAATCAAAAATCACTAATAAGTCTCTAGCTTGTATATTCTTTGATATTTCTTCTGCTTTCAATAATGTTAATCTGTGTATATTAGTTAAAGAGTTACATCGTTTAGGTATTCCTGAAAAAATTATTAATTGGATATATAAATTTTTGCATGGCCGTCTAGTTTTTGTAAAAGTTAATAACAGCAAGTTGATTGGACCAAGACTTGCATATAAGGGTGTATGTCAAGGTGGGATTTTAAGTCCGCTAATATTTTTACTATATATACACCAAATTAATATAATTTTAGGACCATATGTAAAAAATTTGCAATATGCTGATGATCTTGCAATATATTATGCATCCTCTAATAGTGATGATCTGAATCATAGATTAAACAGTGCATTAATTAATTTGAAAGGATATTTTGACTATTTAAATTTAGAGATAAACACAAGTAAGACAAAATTGGTAATTTTTGGTAAGAAAATCATTGATGTTAATATAAAATATAATAATAAATACATAGCTATCACTTCTGATGCAAAGTTTTTAGGTATAATATATTACAGATACTTTATCATGGTGTAAATATGTTGATTTACTTATAGCTAGAGCACTAAAGGCCTTTAACATTCTCAAAACTTTGGCTTATTCATATTGGGGTGCAGACCCTAAAATACTTTTATTATTATACAAGTCTTTAGTACGTAGTCATTTTGAATATGGATATTCATGTTTTGCATCAAATAAAATTTAGTTGATAAGTTAGATAAGATACAAAACAAAAACTTACGTCTTATTACAGGAGCATTCATAACTTCTCCTATTGCAACAATGCAGCTTGAATGTATATTCCTCCACTTCATATTAGGTTTAACTATCTTAAATCTAAGTTTCTGTTGAAACTGTCTTCATTAAAATATAACATTTTGTTGCATGTCCTTTCTACATTCAATGATTATGCTACTATTTATCATTCTCCACCCTTTTTATTAAAAGATTTTTCTCTTTACTGTCCTGTAATTAATACATACAATATTTATACAAAACAAACTTGGGCCTGTTATAACGGTAGCTTTTCTGCCAAATTTACTGACATGGAAATTATTATTAAAGATAACCTTAATACCAAAGAAGATGTATATATGTTATTGTCTAATTGGAACAATTTTAGAAAAGTGTATACTGATGGGTCTAAAAATAATAGCAAAGTGTCTATGGCTTTTTATGACTCCAAAACAAAATCAGGTAACAGTTATGAACTGAACAAATATGCTAGTATATTCACAGCAGAGGCCCTGGCAATATATGCTACATTAAAATACATTCAAAACAATAGTGAGGAAGACAAAAATTGGATTATTGTTAGTGACAGTCAGAGTGTGCTTAAAGCTCTTAGTAATAACAAATTAGATGCAAAAACTAATTATATATTATATGATATTAAGCATGAATGGACAGAGCTGTCTAATATGGGTAAAAAAATTATTTTCATATGGGTTCCAGCACACAAACATATTGCAGGCAATGAATGTGCAGACACTTTGGCTAGGGCTATAACCTCTTCCAGTGATCTTCCACAACAAATTAATTATATGTATAAAAATACCCCTATACCACATACTGATATTGTAGTAATTTTAAAAGAACAGGTACAAAAAGAATGGGAGCTACATTGGCAATACATTCAAAATACTGAAGGAAAGGGATTATGGTATGCATCATTAGGTGTACGGCAAGTCAAGTGCCTTGGTTTGCAAAATTTACTTACATGGGCCGCAAATTTTACACTATTATGAATCGTCTACGTATTGGACATTGCCGTATTAACTTTCATCTACACAGAAAAGCTATGACTAATTCATCAATATTTGTCGACATTGCAATAGAGGAGAAGAATCGTTGGACCATTTGTTCTTCAATTGCTCTTCATTTGGCATTCAACGCCTTGTGCTAATGAATGAGCTTATAGATCTATACAAGAACACAGATGATATTCCGCGTTCTATTCAAGAAATTTTAAGAAACACCGCATCATCCACATCTTTTTAAATTTATAACCCACACTGTCTCCGATTTATAAAAACGCAGAAAAAAAATAAAGAAATAAGAAAAGCAAAGAACAAAGAAGATAAAGATTTACCACAGAATAGGCTGTATGGGCTCTGCTCTTTGCCTGCTCGATACGAGCGAAGTTAAAAAAAAAAAAAAAGTAACGTAAAATGAATAGTATACTAATCTGTGGTGAAATGTGAAGTCATTATTTTAAAACAATCTTAATTATAAATTGTGTACTGATTATTATCTTAATATTAAGAATCGAAATATATCTTTTCCAAGTATCCAAGCTAAGTGATACTCATGTTCGCCATGCAAGGTAGTGTAATACTGGAAGATGAAACATGTTTGTTAATATTGGGTGTGGATAAACAACGTGAAAATGTTATTTTCAGATAATAGACCAGAGTTGTACGAAGAAGTTAAATTGCACAAAAATACAAGGGAACGCGAGAAGTGAGGATTGCTAAAGATTATCCTTTTTATTTTGTACACAGCATTAAAAATCAAACTATTGTGTATCTAGTTCTTGTACAGTTTTATTAGTCACTATGCTTCATTTATATATAACATGTTGATTATTCAAAAACTGATTCCCTAATAACTTTTATTTCAATTACATTAGGTATAATACTCATTGATGCTATGCTATGTAATATTCTAACTCAATCTCATCCAGTTTTTTCATATAAGATTATGATTGAAATGATTGATGGTAAATTGCTATATACAGACATTATAAAAACAATCTATAAAATAATGTAATTTGTTTAATTTACATAAATTAAGTGTGATGTTAATTCTGTTGATGCTAACTAATTCTAACATTATTAGTTTGATACTGTCAAACTGATTCTTATTCAAGAAGCCACAAATAATGTTATAATAGTTTTTATTATGCATAGCTTATGTCAAATTTTGACATTTTCAAGTTTAAACTGAATATATGGAAAATACAGCTGGCAGACCTTATGTGAAACATTTATTAAACTAACTGTATTTTAATAAATGTTACTACTAGGCGACCCACTTTTTACCTGACTGTGCAATACAAAAAGTAATGTGTTTTATATGGGTGTGTTTTATATATGTGGTACTTTAGAGATCAAATACATTCAGAGATTTTCTCAGTTCTTATATCTATCAATTCAACACTTTTGCAAGTGTCACTGAACTTAAGACACAGACACATTAATAAAATATGGTTTTGTGAATTCAGTTGCCACCATATACATACACCACATAAAGAGAAACAAATCCAGTAAAAATAAATTATAACATGAAAGATACAGAATCCAGATCTAATACATATTAATAAGTCCACCTTAAACCTTCTCAATAATCGCTCCTTATTGTTAAAATCTGTATGTTCTGTGTTAGAATTTATTAGTACAGAATTCCTAGATTGACTGTAGCAAACAGCTCTGGCACTCCATCACCAACTTGCATTATGATGCATATGGTGATAGAAAATCATAAATGCTCCTTACTTGATGTACAAGTATTTTGTAAGAGTTGGTCTATTTTCATATTTTTTTTAACCAAACTTAGTGTGAGCATTAATTATAAAATCACAAATCTATCTTAACACATGTTACCAGTAGTCGGGACCAATAATGGGCAATGGTGCCTACCATTGGAAGCAGTTGCTTATTCTATTTTTTTTTCAATTCTAATGTTATTATTTAGTTTCATGTATATTTTATTTATTCACAAACACAGTACCTTATATTCGAATAATAAAATAGAAAATCATTGCATAAAATTAAAATATACAATATTTTGCAAGATTAGAAGACAAGAATTATTAAATAAATAATAGTTCTGCATGTAAATAATGTATATAAAATTTTAATCAACATATGTCAATTGGCTAAATCAAAATACAATATTAATAAATTTATTACAATTCATTAACCCTATAGCAGCATTTCACCAGCAATAATGTGCATAAGCAGATTTTAAATATTTTAGTATTAGTTTCGGTTAGCTTTTTCGCTACTTTATTAAATAAGACCACAGTCTGATTACAGGGAAAATGGGTTAAAATTTGGAATATTGGTGTGAATTTTCTCTTTAGATCATTGTCTCGTGCTTTCATGTAATATTATTTCATCAGATTCCAATGAAGCTCTATCTATAATGTAGTCTATATAAAATTAGATATATGTATAAAGATGCTACGGTTAGAACTTGGAGGTTATTAAACAATGATTCACATGATTCCCATGTTGATAATTAAACCATCGTGCATATTGCCCTTAATTGCACCACAAAGGAATTGTTCACGTTATAATCATAGCTTTTATTTCATTATTGTATATTAAAAATCAGTCTAGACTCAACTAAAAGATAGTACTTATTTAAATTGATCCATTGTTTGTTAATCTCTGAGGGCTCTTTGAGTGCATTATATATTTTATTGACATGTATCATACAATGTCAATAACTTAAGAATAAAACTGTTTCTATGAAAAAATTATGGCACCGATAGCACTTTTCGATCTATTTTAAAAATACTTTTACTAAAACTACTAATCATGTCCACCCAGATACCGAATATGAATTCATTTAATTGTATTTTCATAGTACAATTGCAATCAAATACGATGTCTACTTCTTATTTTTATCAAATTCATGTGGTGTTAGTAATATATAGGAGATTATTAAATCTGCTTTAAAAACGAATTTCAATGACTAAAATCGGGAAGTGCTAACGGCAAAGGAATAAAAGTCTTATTCTAAATCTGTACATTAGAAATAGTACAATATTTACGTATGTAAATATTTTGCCCCAAGGCACGACAATATGGCGGAGTTGTATGCGGTAGTCACTACGCTACAACACCTGGAAAAGGCATACATGCGAGATTGTGTCCGAGCACAGGAGTACACGGCTGCGTGTAGCCGTCTGTTGGTGCAGTATCGAGTTGCCTTCAAGCAAGTGCAAGGGGATGAATTTCCTACTATTGAGTCATTTGTTGCGAAGTATAAAGTAAGTACACACTAACAGCAGATGACATTGTTACGTTTCATAATTGCATAATTGCACAAAAAATTTCACAACACGTAATTTTTACCGAATATTTAAAGTATTATATGTAAGTGAATTTTATTATTGTTTAACAATCGTTTCCTATATGATTATCATTATTATGAATTAACAATGCCTACAGTTGGACTGCCCTGCTGCTCTGGAGCGCATCAGAGAAAACAAACCTAACCTGATCAAGGACGACAAGGGAAACACTAATAAGTACATTGCTGAAATAGTTTCTGTAAGTTAAGTAATAAACATTTTTTAGTTATTATATTTTATATTTATTGCACTGTAAAGTTGAAAATTAAGATCAACAGTCAAATGGACAAATTATTTATTATATTATATAGTATTTCTGAATCACTGCAAGGTTCACAGTGATAGCTTAATTAACTATTAAGTATCACATAGCGAAGCCCAGTGCTGATAGATATTTCTCTGTTCAAAACGAGATATCAAACTTCATAATACTGTAATAATCAAATATTCATCATCACTATTTCAGCTGACAGATCCCCACTTGCTGCATTCCACTGTTGGGTATAGACTTCCCCACATTGGTCGGTCCTGCACTAATAGCATCCGGCGTATTCTTGAGATCTTCACCAAATCGACGGCCTACTTTATACCATCTTATTTATGTATTTGTCATCATATAAGGTGATGCGATTCATTCAGTTTCGGTATAAGGCCGGCATAATATATTAATTAAGCGTAGTATATTATTATATTTTGCTTCAATAACCAATCACTAATATTTAATATTAATATTCTTAAAATGTCATCCATGAGTTAAATGTTCTCTGCAAGAGCCAGAGGTGTATCTTTTTTAATACATTATATGAGAGAAGCATGCACTTCTAGGTGTTAGATCTAGAACGAGCCTATGTGGATGTCTAGTATTTCGCGGGTAATAGTCTTGTGGCTCTACAAATAAATTATTATTACACTTAAGACACGTTACTATTTCGATAACAGTTAGGCTGGCGGACTCGAAGTCCTATCAAACGGGGATGGGGAAGGTGTTTTATATGATTTCTTTCTGCGTTTACAGTTGTTTATCACCTTAATGGATAAGCTTCGTCTCGAGTTTCGAGCAATGGATATGATTCAACCTGAGCTTCGTGATTTACGTGATACTATGGAGCGCCTGCCCATGTTGGCGGATGACTTCGAGGGCAAAGTCAAGGTAACTGGCATAGTCTTTCTATCCTCACCTACTCTCACTCGTGTCTCTGTCGTAGTCATCTTAGTCCTTAATAAACTTCGTATCAGTGTTATCTTTAACTTCTAGTATGAGAGTTGTTTTTCCGCATCACACGTCCGTTTCCCAGATTCCGATTTTATAGATGGAAATTTCTCAGAAACTCAATAATGTAATTTTTGTAGTTTTAACTTCTTGATGGCATCATTACCTGTCTATCACATGGTGTGTGCAAAAACATCAAAAAACAAAAAGCAAATTTATAGACGGTCATATTCATTTCTAACATTCATTTGCTATTCGTATGTTTATTTATTTGTTATTCATATGGGATTTGTCATCTGATTATACTAATTTATTAAAAGATTTTCCAGGCTGCAGATATAAGGGCACAGCATAGCGATACCGTGTCAAATTTTTTCACTACCATAAATGTTTACAAAGTAAACACTAAGTAAACTATATGACGGGGAAAAACAAGTAAAAAAGAAAGCAATTGGGACCGACCTGGTTCACGTCGCCCTGCGTGCTAGATTTAATAGACGCTCGTCCTCGATTCCTCTTTAAATGTTCCTCTTCCGTGTTCGTCTTCTTGTTTTATGCGCGATACGCGAATACGATAGCGCGTAGATCGCGGCTGATTGGTAACTTCGACGATAGGTTCGCGGTTGAGATGCTCGACCCGAGATGCCGATCGGAAGTCCGTACGCGAAGAAGTGTGAACGTCAAATCAGTCCCAATAAGGATAGGATTAGGGTAGGTAGGGAACAGTTGTAATTGTTTTACCCTCGATAAAAAATGTTGACATATGCGTTCCGTTATACGCATATTTACGCACCATACCGCCCCCCAAAGAGCGGGTTAGCTCTTTAGGATAGGTAAAATTAGCTAAGTTGAGATAAAAAAAAGATGATTCTAGAAAATGCTGAGGTAACTAATGCTAATATAATATTTAAATGAAATAGATGAATTATTATAGTTGATTAAATTAATTATTTTGATGTGTATGACAAGTTTGAGTTAGATATAAGTGGGCAAATTTTGACTACTGGTCTTAACAGAGTTCCAGAATCTGTCCTAAGTTCAACAACCCTAACTATACCATCAGTACCTGGGCAGAGCTTGATGACACGAGCTTTACGCCACCGAAGTGGAGGAGAACTGTCTTTTATCAGTACTAAGTCACCAACCCGAACATCCGCAGACATATTAAGCCACTTGGGACGTTGCATCAGAGTATACAGATATTCGGATTGCCAACGTTTCCAAAAATGCTGAGTTATTTGTTGGAGCATTTTCCAGCGCTTCAGTGGGCTGATGATAACATCGGTCATAGTCGGCTCAGGCAATGCTAAAAGTTGTTGCCCTATAATCAAATGACCAGGCGTTAAAACATCTAAGTCGTTGGGATCGCTAGTTATTGGACACAACGGCCTTGAGTTCAATGCTGCTTCTACCTTAGCAAATATGGTAGATAGTTCCTCGAAAACGAGCGGTCGCTCGCCGATGACTCTACATAAAATGAGTTTGGCTGATCTTACGGCACTTTCCCACAAACCTCCCATATGTGGACTGGCAGGAGGGTTAAGATGCCAGTTGATTTCTTGGTGAACTAAATGTTTATGAATCTTGCTTGATGTATTATATAAAAAGTTTGTCACATCTTTGATGTAATTTTTAGCGCCTACAAAGTTCGTACCACAGTCGCTATAAATGTCAGTTGGTAACCCTCGACGCGACACAAACCGATCCAAACATGCGATAAATGCCTCAGTTGATAGCTCGGACACTGCCTCTAAGTGAACGCCTTTGGTGGTAAAACATACAAAAATGCATAGGTATGACCGTACAGTCTTAGCATTCCTAAGTCGGGATGCCTTTAGATAGAAAGGTCCGGCAAAGTCGATACCGACACGTTGGAAAGCTCTACACGCGGTAACTCTGCTAGCAGGTAAATCGCCCATGAAGGGTTGAATAGATTTGGGACGCAGTCTGTAGCAGCGATGACATTTAAAAACTATATGCTTTATAATACGTCGTGCAGACATAATCCAAAATTTTCGCTGAAGTAAAGCTTGAAGTAGACTCAAACCTGGATGAAGGTGCAAACGATGATAATGGTCGACGATGAGTTTCGTAACATAATGATCTTTGGGTAATAACAAGGGATGCGTTGCATTGTAGTCAAGCTCAGACTTGACTAACCGACCTCCTACTCGCAGCAGCCCCTGTGAGTCAATGAATGGATTAAGGCGCATTAAACCACCTCCCACACCTTTGCCCATCCGCAGTGACTCCAACGCTGTAGCAAACGCCGTAGACTGGACGGACTGTACAATAGAATTCAAGCTATCTCTTAATTCTGAGACAGATAAAAGTCCACTGCGTCGGTGCGTAGGATTACGACAATTGTGTAAGAAACGCTTGCACCAGGCTACAACAGACTGTAGCTTGGCAAACGTGCTAAACTTGTCTAAACAAAAGGTAGGAATGGGGCCATGCGCAACAGTTGATATGAGCGGAGGTGCCTTAAGAGCTGGCAAGTCAGCTTCGCTGATTAGTGGTATGTCTCCAGGCCATGTCGAAAAATGATCTCCGAGCCATGCTGGTGACCACCACAATGGATGGTTAACTAATTCCGAAGGTGGAATCCCACGACTAGCTGGGTCGGCAGGATTAGCTAATGAGGGAACATGTCTCCAAGTGGCATATGGCGTGATCATCTGTATTTGGGAAACACGGTTTCCTTCATAGGTTTGAAGTTTATGAGGAGAGGTGCTCAACCATGATAAAACTATGCTGGAATCAGACCAGGCAAACAGATTATTAATTTTGATTTTTGAGCGCAATATATTATAAACGTGTTCCATTAAACGAGATAGCAATAGTGCACCGTTTAATTCGAGTTTTGGAATTGTCAGTTTTTGTTTTATAGGAGCTACGCGGGACTTGGCATCCACAAGTTGAACCAGAATACGTCCATCAGAGTTGACAACACGCAGATAGATACAAGCCGCATATCCTTTTTCGGACGCATCACAGAAACCGTGTAATTGAACATCAACCGGTTGAGCTGTCATAAAACGTCGCTGAATAGAAATTCGATTTAAATTATGAAAGTCCGCTATAAATGATTTCCACTCTCTTGCCAAGTCAAAAGGCAGTGGATCATCCCAACTAGATTCAAGCAACCAAAGTCGCTGCATGAAATACTTGGCATAGAAAATAATCGGAGCTAAAAATCCACAGGGGTCATAAAGTTTTGCAATATCCGATAAGACGCCACGCTTAGTCATGACGCTGCCCATTTCGCCGACATTATATACGAAGCAGTCAGATTTGGAGTTCCATTCGATACCCAAAATTTTGTAAATATTGTTGCCATCCTCAAACCGATATGGGGACTCGCAGTGTTCGGTGGGACAAAATGACAGAAATTCATTCGAGTTGCTTGACCATTTTCGAAGTTCGAACCCTCCCTGTCTAAGAATAGCAACAATATCGCGCTGTAAATTACGGGCAGAATCCACAGAGGAAGCTCCACAAACTACATCATCGACAAAGGTATCTTCTAGAAGTGTGTTAGACGCCTCAGGATAATGCTCAGAGTTGAGATGTGCAAGCTCATGAATGACTCTAATTGCCTGGTATGCTGAACTAGAAACGCCGTAAGTCACGGTTGTTAGCTCATATTGCTTCAGCGGCTGGTTTGGAGATTCACGCCACAGAATCGTTTGATATTGACGATCGGCTTCGTCAATCTTGATTTGGCGGTACATTTGTCGAATGTCGCCAGTGAAAACAATATTATGGATTCTAAAACGCATGATGATGTCCTCAATATTTTGCTGCAGCTTAGGACCAGACATGAGGATTTGATTGAGCGAAACGCCAGATGAACTAAGTGCTGAGGCATCAAATACAGCACGCAATTTAGTGGTGCTGCTGTGTTCTTTCAGAACACCATGATGAGGAATAAAATACCGATTTGATGAACCTGCATCTGAAACCTCTGACATGTGACCAGATTCTTTGTAGTCGCGCATGAATGCAATGTACAGTTCACGCAACTTATTGTCCTTTAGCAATCGCCGTTCTAAATAAAAGAATCTCTTAAGTGCTGTGTGATAAGTGTCACCTAATGCTTTGTGGTTGACCTTAAATGGTAAACGCAGAGTAAAGCGGCCAGTGTTGTCCCTAGTATGAGTTTCTATGAAGTGTTTCTCACATAAAATGTCCTCAGGATCTTGAATAGCTTGTTTGGGTGGTTCCTCAGCTTCCCAAAACAAACTTATGGCTCGATTAAGATCAACAGTGCAAGCCATAGTAGTTGAGTGGCATACTAAGTTCGATGCCGCTGGAGCTTTACCCATGATAACCCAGCCAAAGAGAGAAGAATAAGCAGTAGGCATTGAATCACCTAGACTGAATTTTCTGCCATCAAAGATCTGGTCATACAAACCGATACCTAATAATAGGTCAATTCGACCTGGTATATTAAAATGTTTGTCTGCGAGAATCAAATTGTTACACATTTTTAAAAGTGATGTGTGTAGTGAAACTGTTGGAAGATTGCCTGTGATTCGTTTCAAAATAACAAAATCGGCAGATAACATTTCATTTGAATTGTGAATGGATTTAATATTTGTATGTACAGTTCCATTGGTATGATTATCCGATGTCATACCTAAGCCGAACAAAGATGCAGAATTAGACCGAGGCAACCTAAGTTGTTGTGCTAAGTTTTCAGTCATTATACAAACCTGAGAACCACTATCAATCAATGCACGGGCAGAGTGATAAAAACCATCAACATCCTGTATATGTATAACAGCTGTGCCAAGCACCATGGTTGAAGAACCATCAATGCCGTGCAAAGATTGTGTCTGAGTTACATTATTTGATGCAGGAGTAACTGCAGATTGTGATGTGGTAATAGACTGAGGTGCGTTTGTGTGTATCTTAGTGTGATGACGGCCATGGCATATTTGACATACACTTTTAGACATACATTTTGATATGTGATGTGTGCGTAGACAATTAAAACAAAGTTTATGTTCTTTAACAAAATTCCTCCTGTCTGAAGAATTCATTGAATCAAATCTTGGACATTTGTAAATAAGATGATGTTCATTGCAGCAAGGGCAAATACTATAATTGTTGTTTGTTTGATTGCTTGTACCAACAACATTAAAAGAATTACCTGATGTTGATTTAAATGTGGAACTAGTTAAATTTTCTAGAATTCGCAGCTGATTTTCTAAAAATACAAGTAATTGCTTAAATGTTGGAATTGTATTTAATTGTATTGTTGATTCAAACTTAGCTCTCATATCTATGGATAATTTTTTTAAGATAATATGTAATAGTAAGAAACACCAAGAATTTACATCAAATTTAAGTGCGATTAGCGCTTCTGTGTTCTCTTTAACTGTATATAAAAATTTGTTTAATGATTTTGTATTAAATTGTGTTAGATTAGGTAAACTAAGAATTGCATCAATGTGTTTGTCAGCAATAATCCTAATATTTTCATATCTTTCAGTAAGCAACCTGCATGCTACCATATAATTTTCATGTGTTACTGTGAGATGCTTAACCAAAGATAAAGGCTCCTTGTCAAGAACACTTAACAAATAGTGCATTTTTTCTACATTACTCAGATGTGTATTGTCATGAACTAAGCTGTTAAATATTGAAATAAAACTAGGCCATTCAATAGAAGCACCATTGAAACGAGGCAATGATATTTTAGGTAAATGAAATTCCGTGTTGATTTTACGTTCAGAACAATCGGATAACTTAGAATGTGATTGATTGTCAATCAAGCTAGAATGCAAAACTTTAATTGAATAGAACTGATCCTGGAACTCATTGTAACCTCGTTCCAAATCAGAACGTTTCGAATCATCGAGTGACGAATCGGACATTAATGTTGTAAATATATCATCCATTTGATCACGATGTCTTCCAATATCACTGTACCTAGCCTGAAACTGTGCAAGAGTTTGATCTTTGTCGCCTGAATCACGAACTGCACTAAATCTAGTAGCTATTTCATACAAATCATGCATACGCTTTTGTAATATATTGAAACGCACAATACACTGACTAATTTTTGCCATTTTGTTTCAATTAGATTATAAATTGCAAACGAAATTAATAATTTTCTAATTGAAGGTAATAAAGCTATGAAATAATGACCGGTGATCGATTTGTCAGTGACAAGTGACAGTTGAGAATGAATAACGAGCTAATTTGTCAGTGGTTCATTCAAAAATGTTGCCAGGTTAGAAATAAAAAATAATATTCGAATGAGTGGTGAATGAATGATATAAATAATTCACCGTTATTTGTAAAAAGTATGAGGGTATAAAATTACAACTGCGGATAATTGGAAATTAGATGATTTTATAGGAAAATGATGATTCGGCTGTGAAGGACCAGAAAATATGACGGGGAAAAACAAGTAAAGAAGAAAGCAATTGGGACCGACCTGGTTCACGTCGCCCTGCGTGCTAGATTTAATAGACGCTCGTCCTCGATTCCTCTTTAAATGTTCCTCTTCCGTGTTCGTCTTCTTGTTTTATGCGCGATACGCGAATACGATAGCGCGTAGATCGCGGCTGATTGGTAACTTCGACGATAGGTTCGCGGTTGAGATGCTCGACCCGAGATGCCGATCGGAAGTCCGTACGCGAAGAAGTGTGAACGTCAAAATCAGTCCCAATAAGGATAGGATTAGGGTAGGTAGGGAATACAGTTGTAATTGTTTTACCCTCGATAAAAAATGTTGACATATGCGTTCCGTTATACGCATATTTACGCACCACTATAAGTAAGAAAATGTTTAATTCTTAAGAGGAGATAAAAAACAGTGTGCTTATTATAGAGTGGTGTTTATTTTTCTCGTGAAGGTTAAAGATTTAATGTATCCTTCTCTTAGAAACAGCAGCTCTTTTCGAATGGCTAAAACAATGATATATATTTTGTGATTGAAGGTGCAAGAATGGTTGGATAAAGTGTCGTCGATGTCAGCGGCCGACGAGCTTTCGGAGTCTGAAGTAAGACAGCTGGTGTTTGATCTTGAGTCTTCGTATGGCGCATTCAATAAACTTTTGCATAAGGACTGATGTAAGGTAAGATAGACCTATCTGCAACTAATATATAAAACAAGTTGGTGCAACTTGTACAATCAAAATCAACTAAAATCTGCGCAGGACACTTATCATATTTTAGACATCTTTAAACCCCAATAAAACTAAATGTATAAAATTTTCAATACCAAATGTAAGAAAGGTAAACACTATTGTTAAAATGAATAATGAAGTGGTAGAATTTATGGAATTCACTAAATTCTATTACTTTGGATCCGACTTTGCAATGGGATCCACATATTGAGACCCTATCAAATAGACTAAGTTCTGCAGCATATGCTGTAAAAAAAATAAGACAACTTACAGATGTTGAAATGGCAAGATTAATTTACGTCAGTGATTTTCACAGTGTTATGTCCTATGGTTTACTATTATGGGGACAGGCTGCTAATATAGAAAGTATTTTTGTTCTTCAAAAAAGAGCAGTTCGCGCTATTTATAATTTACGAGCAAGGGATTCTCTTAGAGATTTATTTAAAGAGATTAATATAATGACTTTGGCGGGTCAGTATATTTATGAAAATTTGATTTATGTGTACAAAAATTATAATAAATTTTCATACTCATTTTCAAATGCATAATTTAAACACAAGAAATAAAAATAAACTTGCCGTTCCAACGTACAGGCTACAAAAAACTAGAGGCAACGAGCCTCTAATTTATCTATGGGCAAATGTATAAATTTTTATAACAAGATTCCATATAGTGTTGCTGAATTGCCTCTTCATAAGTTCAAAGTACATGTTAAAAAGACGCTAATGAGTAAGGGCTATTACTAAGTCAATGATTATTTAAAATGATGCCAATGCTTGGTGTTGATTTGAGGATGCATTCTAAAGTGTAAATATTTGTTTTCCCTTATAAATTGTAAACATATATATATATATATATATATATATATATATATATATTATATATATATATATATAATATATATATATACATTGTATGACATAACGACATAATTTATTGTAAATGTTGTTATTACTTTTGATAAAGCTGATAAGTTTCTTGCGCCCATTCTTCTGATCAGCTAAAAAATACGTCCTGAATGGGTGGTAGGAAAAAAAATTTGGACGATTCAAAAGAGCTTTCTATAAGTAATATTTGAATAAAGTTGATTTTGATAATTGCTTATTTGTTATTCTGCTGTGTAAGTAATATTATTCTAAAGTTTCAATAAAATCCATTCAGTTGTTTTTACTTTTTACAAGTTTCGAGTTCATAAAATTAGTTGGGATTTGTGCAGTACAATTTCTCAGTGACAGTTTGTGATACCGGGACACATGGCGGTCGAATCGCGAGAGCGCACCCCGCCATGTGCCCCGTATGGCCCCAGAGAACTCAGGGGGGGGGGGGTTTAGTGGGTAGGCCGGTCCTCTTGGCCGGAGAGCCCCACACGGCCGCGTCTTGCCAGCGCGGTGTCAGGGTGCACAAGGTCTCATTTCCCCTCCTCAAAAAAATAAAAACAGTGACAGTGATTGCAAACCGGCGTCATTTTCAGTCCGGCCAAATATGACCGGATTCCCAGCAATCAGGCCGGATTCGACCGGATCCGCTCGGATTAATAAATAAGATGATTTTTGTTTTTAGTACAAAATAAGTGAGTTAATCAAGTGTCACTGCATTTATATGTAGGTAGTTTATAAAAATAGATCACAAATATATAAAATCGACTTTATTTTCTAACCAATGTTAAGACAAATATACAACAAGAAAACAATTAAAATTTAGTAGTGTAGGTAACTAGTAATAATTTTACGACGTAACGAGTAGCTCAGTCTTTCTAGATTTCACTTTCACAGATAGATCAATTTATAAGTAACAATATTAATTATCAAGTAACTATAATATCTAATAGATACAATTAACCTGAAATGAGATCAAAATCATCATTGAAGTATTTGAATGCTAAAAAACAAGTCTTATAGGTATTTATGATTATGACAGACACCATCATGATTATTAATTGCTATCACCGGATCCGGTCTTCGGATCCGGTATATTGGTACTGGATCCGGTAATCTTTAAATGATGCCGGATCCGCCGGAATACCGAATCCGTTTTTCCGGATTGCAGTCCCTAGTGACAGTATGTTTTCACCTGTTTTTATTTGTCAATTCCAGGCCCACTAGCTCATGCGCCCTTGTGTATGATGAACTATTGGCGATGGAGCATTCGGCGAGACCATATTAGCAGTAGTTACTCCGCTTTTCGCTAGCGGGTCTGCAATAAGGTTTTTAACTATTTCAATATTGCGCATCACTTAGCTAATGTATTTATATAACAAATTTTATTGTCCAATGATCTTGTATGTGAACTGATATGCATATGTTGTATTTGTAACATACGAGAATGTTACTCGCACGCGATAAAGTCGAAAACAACACTAACCATTTTAAAGTGAGATCAAAAAGCTTGAATCACTCCGTTGAATTAAGTTGTATGAATTCAGACAATAGTAATACAGAACATTACATCATGACAATCTCAGCTTATAAGGGCCAAGGGAGCGTTCAAGTATTACGTAACGCAATTTTTGAAGATTTTTGAACCCTTTGTAACGCACCGTAACGTTTTCTGTAACCCCCGCCCCCCCTGTAAACGTTACGTAACACACAAGTGATATTTTTTACCATAAAGTTGAAAAAAGTTATGTTATAATTTTTATCCTTGGTATACATAAACGAATACTGATAACGAAAACAACATCAAATAACGTACAATACAATCTAGGGATTCCCCGTAAAATATAAACGAAAAGATTTGTCAACTTGCGGAAACAAATTAAAAATGACGACCAGACTAATACAATCGAGGGATTGCCCGTAAAACGTAAATGAAAAGGGTTGTCAATTTGGTAGTTATAATTCCCAAATTTTTTATTAAAAAATAAACAATGTTACGTAACGTGTTGTAAGAAAGACTCTGTAACGCATCGTAACGGTTTACGAGAACCCCCTTTCCCCAAATTGCGTTACGTAATACTTGAACGCCCCTCAATAATATCAATACATAATTATGCAGGAATTTGAAAAATTTTGCACTTCAACCAGATTGTTCCCGTACACAGTGTAAAATTTGAAACTGCTGTCAAAATTTTCAAACTGAACATACCGTAACATAATTATACAATTTTTTTAGCATATTTAGGTGGAAGTCGCTGTGCTCAACAGTTGAAACAACTGAAAATAATTGATTGATTCATGCAGATGTATAATTACAAATTTGTGACATTATAACATTAACATTGCATAAACTAAATTCAGCCAATATATAAATGTCGCTTGAGCCGTGTAACAACCAACATGTTCATGTTTTACCGTCACCATTGACATATTTATTGTGTAATACTGTCTATAATCGTCATCCATTACTACTTTATGACAACTGTCAATTTTGACATTTAAAAGCTTTATAAATTACAAGTAAAATGGTAACTCAATTTGGTCAATATGAGTAAAAGTTTTGATAGACTAGTGTAATTGAATACAAGATGGAGTTTTGAAGTTTAATCCATGGAACATCTGTCAATATCATCATCTTGAGATTAAGATAGAAATGTCAAGGACGGAATAAATAGATATAGTTTAAAAAGTGCTTCTTATGACATGAACTACGTCCCAACATAATATTAAATGTATATTTACATACTACATAGTGTTATTATTATGTCATAATGTACACAATCGGATTATGTGAATTTACATTATAAACGCACCAAAACGTAACATAAGAGTATTTTATATTGTTATATTTGAGCAGATATTTATATAGAACAATTATTGTTGAAAATATGCACGTCTAAAGTGTGCAGTATGCGGCAGTAAATAACTTCTTAGTTCGCTCTTGTAGCTTTGATGTTTATCCGCAGTATCGTAATAGTGTTTATCTACTATCATGCTATTAATCCTCTATAAAAGAACCTATAACAATTAGCTTATTGGCAACATTAAAACACTCAATGATATTATCATCGTTATATCATCCAAACGCGTGATATTATGAATTTCAAAAAAAAAAAGAACATTCTCATGCAATGACATTTTCACCACCAGATCGCTAAAATTTTGAAAAAAGAACAATATATTGTAGACTAATTCGTAATTTCGGATTCTCATATCGTGTGTCTCGTTTTATCATGTATGTACAATAAAAATGGCGGGAAATACCGGCAATTTTTATTGTACATACATGATTGTAGATAAAGTTTTGTATGCAACTGTTATAATTAGGTATTAAATCACTCATGTGATACTATTATCACACGAGGCGTAGCCGAGTGTTCCTCTGCTCAAAAAGTTTCCTCTGCTCATACAAAATTTTGTGAAATGCGTGTTATTATTGCAATTTATACAAGAATATTTCTCTCTTCAATTTGAGTTTTTATGACCAAAACGGATGCAATTAAAGCATTGAATTTTCTTTTCACAATTGTTTATTTTGTTGCTACAAAATTTTGCTGTATGGCCAGTTCTTCCACAACTATAACATATTTTTATTGTAAGAAATGTATTTTCTCGAATTTTAAAATTTTCTGTCATGTCTACAATTTTATTTGTTTTATCTTCGTTTTTTGTTCTAATTTTATTTTCCAACAATATTCTGTTGATTAAGTTAGATACTGTCTTTTCTTCTTTTGCAGTTGATTCCCACGCTGTTCTCAAATTTAAATATTTTTCCGGAAGGCTACATAGAATTTTTGTTAATAATTGGTTATCCCTAATATCATGTCCGAATGATCTAATTTTTGTAACTATTGTTTCTAATTTACTTATATCTTGCATAACATCGGAATTTAAAAATTTATAGTTGTAAAAATCTTCTAGTAAATTGCATAATTGTGTGTCTTCATTGCCTAAGAAAATTTTATCGAAGTTTTCTATTATGTCCTTCGCAGTCTCGCAATTTATAACATGGTTGATATATTTTTCGCTAACAGAACATATATAATCATGTATTTAGCCTTAGCATCTTTTTCGAAATCTTTTAAATTTTTATAATTTCCTTCAAACACACAATTCAAATCCTTTGCCGATAATAATATGTTTTATTTTCTTTTTCCACATGCCGTACTCTGTTTCATTATTTAATTTTGAAAAATCCATATTTGTCAATTCATACATAATGTCATCACATATTTTGTAAATTTTGAGATTCTAGATTAAAATCGAACTTTTAACACTTTTAGTTACTTACTGCTTTGCCTTAATCTTCTAAATCACAATTGTAGGGGATGAAATTAACATACACATTTTGATTCTTCATAATATCTGTAATTATATATACAAGATAAAACCCAACTTAAAACATTACAAAAACCCTCGCACTACAATTTCCAATACAACTATCAAAATCTTAATGTCAAACACATTTTCTTTTTCTCAAACCTACCAAAGACAACATTTCAACCTCTTCAACATAAATAACTATTCTGTTGGCCTACTCGCTTTGCTTATATAGTCACATGGAGACGTCTAAGCGATTTAACAGATCTGTTATCTTCCGCTATTCGACGCTAGAGGGCGCTACCGACATAAGGCTCGGTACCTTTCACGAATATTCTACAATTTTCTTGAACTTGCTGCAGCCTTCTAGAAAGTTCAAACTGATCGAATCAGTTTCCCGATTGTTTCCGGAAGTTCGAGAATAAGTTTATTGATTCTATGGCGTAACAGTAAGTAATTTTAAAGAAGAGGGTTATAAATAACACTCCGCGTTTGTCTTGTGTACTTCTTTAAATTTCTTCCATCGATGGCATACATTTAATATTATGAAGGTTAAACTAGACGTACTCGCTTGCATATACCAGAGTGCTTAACCAGGCACTTAAGAGGTCAGAACAAATTTAAAAATAAGTGAGCACAAGAGTTATTTATCATAAATGTATATAATATAAAAAATTGGTTTGATTATGCGACGCACGATCAGTGACTTATTCTTATTAAATTAATTAATGTAAGTAACATGATTTGACGTTGAATGTATACACAAGTTGAAGTGACAGGTTTAGAATTTTCGTTATGTCAATCGGAAAATTCCTCGTGACTACAATACTTATTGAATAATTTTGCGTATTCGTATTTTTCATTGATATTTTTCTCTGTTTATCATAGAGTTTTGAGTGTTATTATCTTATTCGCAGTCCCACATAATTATACAAATTTTAAAGATTTTTTTAAAACTTTTTACTAAGCCGAGTCGTGTACATTTCTTATTCCTATAAACAACGTCAAAAATGTGTCACAGAGACAGCGCTCCACGGGGAAGTAAAACAGGCGATTCTATTTTGAACTAATAGTTAAATAACATCAAGGTATACAATGAATTACGAAATCAGCTTTTATTACGCAGGGAATGAACGCGTTCTTAAGGTTGAACGAAACCACAACGACCATCGGCGATATTGTACAGTATGATGCGGCGTCCACTGGAGTTTATTTTCTGCCGGGCATTGTACACTTGATGATGTGATTGTAAAACTAATGTGCCTCTATATCCACTACGAATGGTGACAATCGTTCATGGATGTTAAACATAAAAAGTGCAAATATAGTGGCTGTTTTGTATATGTTATGCGTAAAGGATTGTATGTAATTTTAATTGAATTGTCAGAGATAGTTAATGTTTTACGATGTGTTGATTGTACTATGCAACAATAGTATTATTACATTCTTAATATGTGAGTGTTGATAGCCCAATTTTTGTGTTTGCTACTTGATTAAATATATGCAATTAAATGTTACTTAATTATTAAGCCTTAAAATTGTGACATTACATTTCAAGAAATAGTGTGTTCTATTCTTCGATCATATGATCGAAGGTTCTATTGGATGTTTGCCTTATTAGTCAAAACATTAAGTAAAGTATACAGTATTACCATTGTTACAAATTTTATGTATTGAAAAATTTGAATTTTCAAGCCATTGTATTCAAAAACCGGTTGGAAATAAGTAAAATCGATAAAATACGTTCGATGTAATATTCTGAAAAAAATAAACAGAAACAATTCTACGAGCGGTAAAAAGGGGATGCTCGTTATGAAATGTAAGGATACAATTTATCTATGATTAAATCGATGTTGTCGATTCTGATTCAAACTACTTCGACTGTGATATTCATGAAGGCTGAATGTTCAATAATCTATTCTTAGAAAAGGTGCATAAATATCCTGCGTACTTTTCAAAAAATTGTCAAGCAGAGCTGAATTCGTCGAGTAACCGCTTTTTGAATATTTCTTATTAATCCGTAACAAAATTTGGTCTCTAGCCGAAAAGCTGCATCTAATTTCGTAGCCAATCTTATTCATCCGTAACAAAATTTGGTCCCTAGCCGAAAAGTTGCATCTAATTTCGTAGCCAATCTTATTCATCCGTAACAAAATTTGGTCCCTAGCCGAAAAGCTGCATTTAATTTCGTAGCCAATCTTATTAATCCGTAACAAAATTTGGTCCCTAGCCGAAAAGCTGCATTTAATTTCGTAGCCAATCTTATTCATCCGTAAAAAATTTGGTCCTAGCCGAAAAGCTGCATTTAATTTCGTAGCCAATCTTATTCATCCGTAACAAAATTTGGTCCCTAGCGAAAAGCTGCATCTATTTCGTAGCCAATCTTATTCATCCGTAACAAAATTTGGTCCCTAGCCGAAAAGCTGCATTTAATTTCGTAGCCAATCTTATTAATCCGTAACAAAATTTGGTCCCTAGCCGAAAAGCTGCATTTAATTTCGTAGCCAATCTTATTCATCCGTAACAAAATTTGGTCCCTAGCCGAAAAGCTGTATTTAATTTCGTAGCCAATCTTATTAATCCGTAACAAAATTTGGTCACTAGCCGAAAAGCTGCTTTTAATTTCGTAGCCAGTCTTATTAATCCGTAACAAAATTTGGTCACTAGCCGAAAAGCTGCTTTTAATTTCGTAGCCAATCTTATTAATCCGTAACAAAATTTGGTCACTAGCCGAAAAGCTGCTTTTAATTTCGTAGCCAGTCTTATTAATCCGTAACAAAATTTGGTCACTAGCCGAAAAGCGCTTTTAATTTCGTAGCCAATCTTATTAATCCGTAACAAAATTTGGTCACTAGCCGAAAAGCTGCTTTTAATTTCGTAGCCAGTCTTATTAATCCGTAACAAAATTTGGTCACTAGCCGAAAAGCTGCTTTTAATTTCGTAGCCAGTCTTATTAATCCGTAACAAAATTTGGTCACTAGCCGAAAAGCTGCTTTTAATTTCGTAGCCAGTCTTATTAATCCGTAACAAAATTTGGTCACTAGCCGAAAAGCTGCTTTTAATTTCGTAGCCAATCTTATTAATCCGTAACAAAATTTGGTCACTAGCCGAAAAGCTGCTTTTAATTTCGTAGCCAATCTTATTAATCCGTAACAGTATGATTATCGTATTTGATTCTTGGCCTTCACGGGATTATATACTTATTGGGAAGTCGACATAAGTTTTGTCTTGAATATTTACATTATATAAAACCCACATGTGGCTGTGCCATTGGTGATGGATAGCTGAAATAATTAATTAACTTAATATCTATAATTAACAAATAGAGTCACGAAACTACTACGCTCGTCTCTTACTAAGGATAGATTATTGTATCTGGCCCTGGGTTAATCATAGCTTAACGAATTGATATATGTTTTGATAGTCTGTGTGAAGAGTGATGTAAAAAACTGATATGAAGTAACATATAACTAGTGTCATTTTACCATGTATTTGTATACAGTTGTGGACATATTAGATACTTCATTAATGATTCATGCCCGCACAGACTAAACAAGACGCCATTGAATATCCTGCCAATGTAACATATAATCTGTGATCGTGTTCGATTATTTCAAAGTAGCACGCAATAAATCACTTTTTTAGTACAATATATGTGTTTATTATAAAATAATTTTAGATAATTGTAATTAGGTATAAATGTGCACGTACAACCCGCTAGGTAGTGTTTGTTAATGCTTAGGGTGTTTTTCACACGTTAGTAATTTAAGCAATAGGTGAATAATAAATTTTCAAAGAACCATTGACGATTAATATGTATAAAGCACTAATACAAATTATAGCATTGTTCAGTAACAGATGGACAGTGTACACAACTGTGAAGTTGTACTATCTGATTGTAGGTCATAATGAAACTTCGCCATGTTCTAACATCGGCTAAATGATGCACTTTTCGTTTTAGAACTTAACTCACAAAAAGTTCCAAGTATTCAAGTTTATATAGCAAGCCATTTAAATCGCAGAATTTTGCTAAACTTCTATGCAAACTACTTCTCGCAGTTTCAGGGAAAAGTCCAGATTAAATACATTATTGTCAACAGCGTCTGAAGTTGGAAGACTATTCAAGTAGCATTTATAATTTAGTTTCGATACAACTAGTTATCGATACTTATTAGAAAATAACAATGATTTGAAAAATAACACGGATTGTATAAACTTATAAATAATTAATTTATAATAAATAAATGAATAATATTAAATAATTAAAAACTGAATAATTTTGTGTATGGCGGTGTCTCTAGTTTCAAATTTGTCTAAGGAACTGATAAATGTTCCCTGAAAGACGTTAAGCCATATTAATAAAGTATGCTAAGCTTTCCTTAGTTCACTTACATTTTTTCCTGTCTAACTTACCATAGATTAGATAGGGAGATAAATATAGATTCACAATTACGGACAAGACTTACAAATAGACCGAGACAACGAGAAACTAAACAAGGATTAAAAATCTATACTAACACTGTTCGTTATGATAAAGCGTTATCATTATTTTATTTTCATAGATCGTTTTGGTAAATCACATTATGTATCGACTTTTGGAGCCGACGCCCACAACCTGATAGGCTTGTTTTTTGTTATAATAATTATTATTATAGTTGATAATAAATTATTTATTAGCGTGTGAATAACTTCTTAAGCGCGTGAAGTGTCTCGCCTTAGTAACGGAAGCAATATTACCTCGCCTTCGCCAGTGTGGAACGTCTTATATATTATAAGGAACATCGTACGGCCATGAGCTGTAGCGGTTGCGCCGGTTGTTTTAATATGAATAATATTTTATATATTGTTCGTTCTATTGCAATGTATAATACGTTTATGAAAAGCACACATTTTTCAACACATTTACTTCTTATGTGGGGTCTTATTATCTAGCTTTAAGGCCTATTTAAGACATATGTTATTTTACATTACAGCATTTGTCGCTTACTGAATGAAGTTATTCGTACAAATTCAAATCCTATGTGTTTTAACAAATCACTCTTAATTTATTGGATAATACATTTTTCTTTACTTTCTATTTCAAACAGTTGATTTTTTGCAATTTTGTTTGTTTCTTCCTCATAAGTGTTGAAAAATGTTGTATGTATGAGACGCATGTGCATTGATTAGAGGCGATATTATTAGCACGAGCTTTAGGCTATTTCTATATGTAAGCTGTGTAATAAATATTGACCAATATAGCTCATTTATATCACAATTTACTCTTAATAATTATAATTGTTGTGTAATTCTCCGAATAAATATTTTAATTTGATAGCTTTTTATTCATTGTAACCTTAGGTTGCTTTTATACTTCTACTCTTCCATTTCAGGACACTGGTCGGATAACATGGCCGGCATTATATGAAAAACCAATTTTTCATTGTTTTGTACTGTAATGTTCCTTACTTATTGTTACATCTTTATTGAATGTAATTTTAAAAAGATATGATTTATCGTACAGGTTGTTAATCTATATATATATATAAATCAATGCCACTTTTCGTTGTAATGTTGTAACTCAACAATGCCTTTACCGATTTGGCTAATTCTGGTCTTGTATTATTCGTGGAAGTCCAGAGAAAGTTTGTACGTAGAGAAAAAGTATAAAATCAACATCTTTCTATACTCCCATATACAAACAATTTGTATTAATACTTAAAAGCCAATTTGAACCTTTGGCAAAACAATCGAAGAAAAACGAAGTGTCGTTAGTTCTGTCAAACAAATTTAATGTCATCATATGTCATTTCATTTTATTGGCCATAATTATTGCTTTGTTGTGTTCATATTTTCCAACATATTGTTGAGTTGTCGAGTGAAGGTAAAATGCCACCAGCAAGACGACCAAACATAGGCCGGCGAACGCGTAATGTAAATCAAATCAAATCAAATATTTATTTTCGCTAATTTATTTTAAACATATTGTTAGTCTGTGACATTTTTTATAGTGTCATCATGATTTATTTAGGGGGGCGAGAACTGTGGTACCTACCATAGATCTCGCCTACACTCCTCGGGAAGGGGAATCCTTCGAATCTTGGTTGGATTTCAGGATATTTTAGGGTATGTTCTCGTCACTGAATGTTTTGTTGATTTCACGTACGCCATTACAGTTTTTCTCAGGTGTATGTTTCGGAAACCGTATAAAATTTCCAAACATAGATTGTAATCTTTGTATACATAAAAATACTCCGCAGGATCGAACTGCAGAGCTCCTAATTAGAGATAGAGAATCAGTAGGCTATATATATAACTCTATTGCTATCATATTTTGATCAAAGCTGACAGATAATTTAGTTAAATTGCTCCTTTACAATTTTTTTAAAAAGATGCAGTCAGAAACTTATAATCACTCACGCACATATACCCAGACCGGAACAAATTTGGGACGGTCATACAAAATATCCTGTGCGGTAATTGAAACCGCGAATTGTTGTATAGACGCCTATCACTCGACCGCTGGGCAAAACGTGTCACCATATTAAAGCAGCAATGGAACTGCATCATCTGTCAGTTTTAATAAAACTTTGATGGCAACAAAGTTGCACAATCAGACGGCACCGCGCCATCAATGTTCTAACCGACATTATGCAAAAAGTTAACTAGTATATAATCATGATTTAATGGTTTATACGCGCAGCAGTTTTTAATTGAAACAATAGTACGCTATCAAAGGTACGTACATTTCAAAGTACGGTCAATTGGTTTTGATATGCGTTGTGTAATATCAACTTTTTATTTTTTGACATGTACATATTGCAAAGCTTGCGGCGGAATGTGTATTATTATTTTTTAGTTTTCTATTCACAAGTTTTTTTAACCTACACTAGTTAAATTAAAAATAATAAATATGAACTCCTGGATAAGAGTTTGCATCCTGATATTATCTCTACAGTTTATGGCAAAGGTAAGGGTTTGTAACAAGTCTTTACCTATTGAACTGCTGTTTATTTGGCAACATGCATATACCTGGCATGGTTGTCCATGACCTAAAATACCTTGGGTAAGTTCCCCTCTGTGGGACCGTTTTATACTAATGATAATAACTACAATACTCACGATTTCTAGAGCGCTAAAGATGGTTTCCTAAACTTGAACAGCAAGTATTACTTGGTGAGTGAAGCATATAACGTGGCGAAGAACCTGTTTGACCAAGGGCGCGCTTGCTACGATCGGGTGAAGATACGGTCGCTGAACACTATCGACACATTCCTGGACCTTGTGCAGGTGATGCACGATGAAATGGGTCGCGAACTCCGCAGCGCTATCATCAAATTCTACAAGGTCAAGTCTTTCCGGGATTTTACGAATTACATCGTATCATTGGATGAGGTGAGTGTAATGCAACATTGATTTTGTCACATTCGCAATTATCCGTCCGTGGGTTCGCAGCTTTAGTTCGCATTTTAAAAATGATCATAAGTCTTTTTGTTGGTCTGAAACTATCTCCCTTCCAAATTTTATAAAAATGGATTGAAATTAAACAACTTTACGGATTTAAATCATGTGTTAGATGTAAACACATTTAGTTTTATTATTCCCTCTGGAGAGATTGAGAATCGTCATAGATAATAACGCTCCAAGTGCCACTTGTTATGTCGGACTTCAAAATTGGTCGAGGCGGTTCGACCGAGATGACCTTCCGGCTGAGCTGCGGAACTTAGCCTGAACCTAAGCCATAAGAGGTAGGGCTGCAAATTTAGTTAGCCAGATACACAAATAGAATTGCGTAACACAAAGAGAATCCCCACATGAATTAAAGATCAATAAACGAAATATTTAGTTAGCTTGCATTTGATGCATCTATTACTTAAGGCTCAATAGGGATATTGATTTTAGCTCGCAACCCGTTTGGGACCCTATCATAAAATTACCAAAATCCCAAACCTGTTCACACATTGCCACAACCAGACACAATGAACTCTGTTTGCGTGAAACGGACCACAAATATATGAAATTACTAGCGGACCCGACAGACTTCGTCCTGTCAAAAAGATTTGTACAGTGACAGTTTTTGTTCCTAATTATTTTATAGATAATGTCGCATAGCCAACCAAATCGCAAAAAAGTCTAAATGACCTATTACATTTTGTGGCTATTCAATTTTGGAACGTGACATTAAATCCTCCAACAATGTATTCTGTGCTCCAACGCACGCACGCATACTGTTTTGATAGATATGATTGAATTTCAGCTATATGTAGCGTTAATAAAGCGCAAATTGACTCTTTGATGTTACGAACACACCTTCATTGCTTAGACAACAGTGAGTGCTTGCAATATGAACTTTATACAATAACAATAAAGCTCAATTCGACTGTACGTTTTTGTTAGAAAACGTTTGCATGGGAAAGTAAAAGGGCTGTTTTTAGAGTTTTTCAGATAATTATTCGAATTTTTCCCTTAAAAACCATCCTTGAACTTCAACGAATATTTTAAAAAAGAATTGGCCAAATTGGTCCAGGCGTTGTTGAATTATGCGCTTACCAACACATTATGCGATTCATTTTTATATATAAGATTGTAGTTGAAGAATATTTTTTTTTAATAATTTATTATCACATTAAAACAGACAGATTTCTTTAGTTGTCCTGCGAATCTCTACAATCTTAGAAAACATTTAAAACGTTGGGTTAACTGAAAAAAAAATAGTTAGCCACGATTGCACAACGAGTTGGGTGTTTTTAGTCGGTATATCTGCCACTCTGCGGAGAGATATACACAAGGCTATCGTCTACTCAAGTTTGTGAGAGAGGTGGATTACCCAGATTTGTATATGTTCTTATACTGAAAAACGGTTAAACATGTGTCTGCCGATAATGTTGCAGGATATTTGACGATATTACGGATGAGTCACTGTCACTGTACAGTACAGTCATTTTGCAATAAGTGTGATTTTTTATGTATTTATACCATAATGGTTATATAAGTGATATTTAACTAAGTCTCCCGATGATTGATGGAAACCTCAATTTGGTACTAAGAAAAGTCGTTGCCGTCGCCGTCCGATAAGCAGTCACATATGGCAACGACTCATATATTTGCAATAATTGAGCATCGGTAGCCACGTGGTCTTGGCGCTGGTCTGTGGTCCGATTGTAATCGGGAGGCCCAGGGTCAATTCTGTTATGGACTAATATGTTACTCATTTGATGCGTGCGGTGAGTGCATCGTGAGGTAAGGAGCCTGTACAAACCTGCGAAGAAATTGAAAGGAATAAATGAAGTTGACCAATTCGTACTGGTCCAACGTTGTTGACTAAGGCTTAATAAAACTAAACTAAAACTCAAGACTATGATATAACTAGTTAGTGCCCAAACTAGTTATATCTCGTACCATAGGCTCGTTTCCCTCAGTGGGGACGTACATGGGTGTAATAATGAAGTGTAAAGCTTGACTACCATGCCAAGCTGATGACTACTAAAGTCCTTAAGTACTTCTTCCTTCTTCTTCTTTCTTCCAAGCACATGTTCCAGTTAACAGACATAGTGGAGCACTGCCTTATCGACCCGGTGGAGAAGATGGTGGAGATACGTGAGCAGTTCCACGGTGTGATCAAGAACTTTGAGGACGTTCGTCACTTCGAAACGGTTAATACCTGTCACAAAGAACTACCCGATGAAGTGGCGGTTGCGCACTGCATACTACATCAGGCAGTCATGTGAGGCGATTCTTATTTGATCATTATATTATTATATGTGTTTATGTCTATTTATCTTAACTTACAGTAAACTGAGCTTTACTGGACTTCTGATGATCTAATTCTAGTTATCAACATGGTTCCTTTCACGGATAGTAGTAGACTTTTTCTAACTGTGTTGGAGAGCTTTAAACCCAGTATGATAGAATCCTTTGTAGACCTTCTAAGAACCTTCAAATAAACCAAAAATAATAGCCGCCACAACTTTGCTTCGTAATGGAATGAATTTAGCTTTCAGTCTCCGTTGGAGAAAATAAGTGCTGGCTTTTTTTTATTTTTTGCCGTTTGATTATTTTTTGGTGTTAGACTGGTAGTGGGTCCAACCTAAATTTAATGCAAAGTAACAACGTCCTATAAATTTTTCTTCGTAAGCTTTAGCAGTAACCCAAGTATAATAAACCCAGGTATCTTTTTCAAAACGTTACTGCTTGTTGTGTTCTCTCACTTGAGATGATGATGAGATGTGATGAATTTTATCTCATAAGTAGTTAAGAATCTAAATATATTTTTTAATTTATATAATGTAGGATCTAAATGAGAAATCTAGAACATTAACGCTTCTTATATTATGATGAAAGATTGCATAGAAAATATTACACAATGAATTTGAAATGAATCTCAAGATTGATGTTTATAGGTGATGAACTAGTGGGAATGGGAGTTCAGACAAATTACGATCCAACAAGACCAAAACTGGATAAAATACCTCACAAGGCGGCAATGATCACCGTACGGTTTTCACAACCAAATGATTATTTAAAAGCAATCATATAGTATTCCATCAAACTACTTTGTCGGGTTGATACATTCTCATACTTATTATGAAACCTGCCCACCTATCGGCTCATCGAAAATTTTCAGCATAGGACAGCTCTGTATGGCACTGTAAGATATATACTAAAATTAATTTTTGGTTGTTTATGGTTGTGTTTCGACCCTATCAATTCTGTGCAAAAGTAAAAAAGAAATCACTATCTTATAATTTTGAATATTGCTCGAGAGATTTTTCTCTACTCGCCGAGTTCAGCCTACTTTTGTTATCGTTTGATAATAACCATTAGTAGGCTGAATTCGGCGGCAGGCTGGTATTTAACACTCAAAGACGAAGAGTGATATCCGTTATCACTATTATTTTACGATTCATTTCATGCTAATTAGCCAATACTAGTTTAATCAAGAAGTGCATTTATTTTTTAATTTTTACGTATTGACACTGTTTTACGTCTCCTCTAACTTATAAACAGTATCTAACTTATAAACGATCATATATATTGGGAGGTATCTCTCAACAAAAATTAATATTTGCCAGCTTCAACGAAACGATGCAGGAGAGCCTGCTGACTATAGTGGAGATTAAGACACGGCAACATGCGCAGGAGATAAACAGTTCGCTGCACTCAGTCCAGAGCTGCCTGCGTAACTTCGTGCCGCGGTTGTTCCAGCTGCTGATGTTAGATGCGTTCACGGATACTTGTAGCTACTTGCGTATAGTGAACGCGTCCATACAGGACCTCGTTCGTGATAAATGGCGCGCGCATGACAACCTCTTCTGCGAAAAGTGGAGCCCCCTTATCAGCCTCCTAAAGATTAAGTGAGTTCTTTTAGATGTAGCACTAAAGCTTTTGTTTCGACAGCAACCATGTCCGCCTTGAGTTCAAGGTCAAGAAGTTGAGTTCAAGAAAGTTGCCAGGCAGTTGCCTGGCAACTTTCTTTGGTTTATCACCCTGGAGATCTCCGACCAATAAAAACTCACCGAAATCTTTCACTCTGTATCGTTTATGGTAATTTTGCGACAAATTAATTCAACAAAACAAACCAATTTCTTTTGAGAAAAGTAATATTGATATCTTGTATAGTTCATTCGTACAAATTTTTGATTTGCTGTCTGAAAATATACTTCTTTTCAGGCTATGTCGGTACCTCTGCTTCATTTCAGATAATAAACGCCGACTAAAAATAGGGCTCCCCCATTGATCTCCACATCTGTCGGTCTTATGCTGCTAGCGTCCAGCACCTTTCCGAGATCTTTACCAAATCGCCTGCCCATCTTGCGAGAGGCTTGTCAACGCGATGGCTATCGCAGCGTTGACTGCCCTTCGAAGACTCCCGCTCCAGCGGTCGTTAGTCCTACGAGCAATGTGGCTTACTGCCACATAAGATTCGCAATATTTATGTCTTTCTTGAAGTCTGAATATTTTTTTCAACAGATCGACGAACTCGCAGCAAGTTGTCAAGGACCCGTTATTATTATCGTTGTTCGCCTCTAACTTAACGTCAGTCGACATATTTAAGACATTGTATTAAAATAGTCTATTCTGAAAATATTCAATAAATATGTGATTGGCAAATATAAATTTCTTTAACTTTATATTATTTATATTAACATCTAAGAGTGATAAGAGTAAAATAATATTTAGCGAAAAGAGGAAAATATCCGTATTATAGTGAAACTTAATACGCTTATTAAAATTACATTTTACACATACTTCACCAGCGTTACTTAAAGGAAGAACAATAAAAATAGTATAATGATAATTTTTAATAATCACCCCAAGGAATTAATACGTACAAAGTCAAATATTTTGATGAAACAGTTTACTTTAATTACGTAACTTTAAACGTAATTATTGTGTAACTCAACATTTTTCATTAATTAGGCCACAAATCAAGTATGCATTGCAAAAATCTTCAAATTTTTTTCCAATAAATGTGATAATTTATACGAATAAAATACAATTTACAAGAAAAAATAACATTGTTCCTATTTAAAATATTCTTCCATATCTATTAAACTGTATTATTTAGCTTTACCCTGTTAATTTGATTGGGTCAAATGTAGTAATAGAAGTTAGAACCTCTTTCTGTTGATGGATTGATATGAAACTTGCCTTTTTTTATAGCATAGGGCAGCAAACGGGCAAACGGATCACCTGATGGTAAGCGATAACCGTTGCCCATGGACACCCGCAACACCAGAGGAGTCACAGATGCGTTGCCGACCATTTAAAAGGGAATAAGGGGGAATGGGGGGTTGGGCCTCCGGCACCCTCACTCACTCGACGAAACACAGGGCAAGCGCTATTTCACGCCGGTTTTGCTGAGAGGCCGTGGTATCACTCCGGTCGAGCCGGCCCAATTCGTGCCGAATCATGGCTCTCCCACGGTAAATCGTCGCCTCGATCTTGAACTTGTCTATTCTATCACTACTTCCTCAATATGGGTATGAAATGATTAAGTTTGATATCAATTTAATTATTATGTCTCTGAAAAATGGATCTGCTTTGAAAGTATGATTTTAAATATGATCGACTTCATAGAGCTATTATTTATGGCTCTTTTAAAGCAGCCATCTAATATTTGTATAACGAATTCAAGCGCGATCTGTATTTGCGGGATGACGAATGAAATGGTCGTACTTCAACGGATATTACTGAAGAAAATATGCTAGCGATGAAATATATAATTTAAGAAATCTGATGGCTAAATTGCTTATTGGATTGGGAGACGTACATAAAACTCTACATCAGCACATTCGTGTGAGGATAGTTTCACGCAGGTCACAGTTCTGAGCTTCAGCTCAGAAGTTGGCCCAAGGGGAATGAAGCCGTAACATGAATAATATCACATTGTTAAAGACTCTTGGATTTATTACTATAAACCAGAAATAAGTGTCGACAGTTTGGTTATTTCAAAACGAACCAACTTTTACTGAAGCGATTGAGAAGCGCAGATATTATTTTAATAGGCTATTTGACAATGCCAAAAATAAAGTGTCAATTACTGTTAACAGTATAAATTAAGAGTTTAAAAATGATTATTTATTAACGTAAGTTGAAAATAATGATTAATTTATTTTAAAATCCGTAAATAAAAATTGCATTTTTTAAACGTTTGTCACGTGACACAAAACGCTCCTGATTGGTCGAATTTATCATGACGTCACTTGCTTGTAAACTTCGTTTGCCTACTTGTGTTGCTGTGGTGGTGTGTGTAGTTGTGGTAGATTATCTCCGTTATATTAAGATTTTCTTTATTATGCATTGTTTTTTTTGTTTATTTGCACTATTTTACAAGTACTTTCAACCATGGACAACGATTTTGTAAAAGCAGACAGCAGAAACCTGCCGCAAGTCGACGCAATCATGGACTTTTATGCTTCGGAGCTAAAAAATGTAAAAACAGCAAAGTATAATTACACTTTACTGGTAACTTAAATTATATCATAAGAAAGTGAAATAATGATGAACTTCCACAAGAACTTATATAGGTTATAAATAATTAAGTTTGTTTGGCACAATTTCGTGAACATAAACGATAATTTGTTCACGTTACGTCGGTTATTGAATGTCTTTACATTGCTTAACAAGTTCCATTCTTTGCCAGCAAGAAGAAGTACCAGCATCACTTTTAATGCATTCTTTTAATGCGATCTGGCTGGCAATGAAATTTAAAAGGCAGAACTTTATGTTTTAAAATTATTTTCTGACTGAAACCCATTTTGTACTGATAGTAATTTGCCATGTCATTTTCCATCTGTAACGAACAAACAAGTTATTATTGTTATTGAAATCATGGGACTCTGTAGCTATAAATTTTAACAAATATTATGGAAAACAGCGGAAATATTCGAAGTGAGTTGCAAGAGACATTCTGTTAAAAACATTAGAGGTATTATAACCTCAAATCAATAACGAAAATATTAACATTCTGAATGTAATTAATTATTACAAAATATAAATATTATATTTACTTACATCGAAATGGTCTTCACAAAAGTAAATATTTGTACTATTCGCTATGTCATTATGATCCCTCCGAGAAAGTAGCAACCACTTTCGGCGCACTTCGATATTCTTTGGAACACTTACAAATAGTTTTTTCCGGAGTTTTTAACGACGTATTTGTATATTTTGGAACTGCACACCACTTGTAACTCATTTTGTTACATAAATCACTGATAAAAAGTAAATCCAATCGCACTTTCGTTTTTTGTTTACAACAAACAAATATATATGCCAGCTGTCACAGATCAGAATACAGGCAAGTGACGTCACCGACCTCATTACAGCGCCATTATTGTCAAAGTAGCGTTTTGGCACACTATTTAAATATTGAATTTTTAATTCGATGTTTTCAGCTAATATATACCAGAATTGAAAATAACAACTTTTACTGGGTTCCTTAGACTCTACTGCATAATATAAAATGGATTTTAAAAACCTGTCAAATAGCCTATTGCCAGTTTCTTCACACTGACCCATACTACCATCCTTATAGCCTTTATATGATGCAAAGTGATTGCTTCTTATTCCGTAAGAAATCGACCAAAGGATTATCGTCGGTGTTTTGATATATTTCTCTCCAATGGATTAATTTACAAACAGAACTTATTAAATACTTACGAAATAAAATACTTTGTTATAGATATATCTTTTATTTTTTTTGTCTTATAAAATTTGAAATGAAAATTACAAAATTAAATAGTTTCAAGAATCATACCGTCATTCAGACCTTCTTGTATTAAGGTACTATGAGAATACTTGCTACCAAAAATACAAGAAAAAGTAAGAATCGACGCCTTTCCGAGTAACATTGCCTTGGTCGTATTTAGTAGGTATCGATACTAAGCGTCTCAGACGAGAGACTACACTAAATATGCAAAAAACTGCATTACTATTCTAATACGAGTACTCTATAAAAAATAATAAAATATTGAAAATACAAGAAAGAGACCAAACTTACTTACTTAAATTACTATATTAGAGATTTATGTCATAAAAAAACCAGAGATTCTTTTCAAAATCTTGGTTGTTGAGCAAAATGGCAGATTTGTGTCTTCCTATAACGCTTAAAATAAAATTAAGTTAGCATAGACATGAGAGTTTCTAACTTCAGCAGAAAAAGGTAAACACTTGAATATAGACAAGTAATGCCAACCAAGTTGTCTTTACCTAATTTTGCCAAATATTTTACTATGTTCTAAGCGTACGTCGAATCTACATGAACCCTATTGAAGGCTTCTTTAAAGGAGGCAGCACGTGTCCTGAGACGAAGCCCTCATTATTTTCGTAAACAATGCCGTCCATACCGCGTCCGTAGGGCCAGTCGGCGGTGGTTTGAAGGTAGTAAGTGCCTTTGGTGCCGGGACGCGCTGCTATGCCCATGTAGCTGAAAAACATTTAAATATAATAAGTCATTTTTGTATAACAGAGAGCTCATTTCTAAAAGCGAGTCTCATTAAAAGGGTTTACAGATTTGTAGTACATACTTAAAAATCAAAATAACGTGGTTGGTTCAGATGGTATTCTTTTTAAGATTTTATGTGTACACTTCTAGGTAATGTTCACTTTATTGACTTCCATCTATTTTGCTTCTAGCTAGAAACGTCAAGAAGATTTTCTGACTCTTGAATATGAGTATCAATTATGTTACCTAACGTCCTTGGAATTGCATTTTCCTTTCTTGAACATAGACCAGCTGCTGCAAGAGACAGCGGGGAAAATGGTGTCATCCAGCAGTGATGCTCCAAAGTAGAGCCAGGCGCGGGCGTGGCTGCAAGTGTCCAGTAGGCATCCCGGCTGCTGCTCTCCTTCGTTGGGGTAATAGTCCACTTGACCTGGGAAAGAACGCGTCAAACTTAAGCACTGCTAGTTTGCTTCCTCTAGAAATATTTTGAATCCCTCCAGTGACTGCGTATGAGTTGACATGACAATTTGATACAAATCAACTTAAAGTGTGTTTATCATTGATTCTAATGTTATTAACTAACATAAATATGTCTCTTATGTTGAGTTTGGATCTCTATTTATCTTAACTTTGGTGGTCTGGTGAACTTTCTTTGTAATTTGCCTTAAATTATTTAACAAAATAATACCGTTTTCGAATTTCACATAAAATTTTAATTTCTTGAATCGAATGGGTTTTGCGATGATTTCATTAAATAAACAGTTTCAGTCGATATCTATTTGTACTTAATGTAAATTTTAAGTACTTGAGTTGGTGGATGTGAAAAGTGTAGTGATGAATTGGATTGCACTGAACAGATAGCGGTGTGAATGTAGAAGTGGGTAAGCTTAGTGAAGTTGGTTGGTAGCTCTGAAAGCAACGCGGCGCGCGCAGTAGCTGCGCAATGGACTTATTGCGTTTCTCACACCCTAGAACGATCTCTTACCACCCTACCAGTGAATCAATAAACTATTATATTCGAAGCAGCTTTCCGTACCGCACGTTCATTGCGTCGCGCCTTTTCCCTGAGGTCCCTAGTGCACCACAAGAAAAGATCTGTTCAAACACTATATATCAAACATTTTCTGATCTAACTCGGACAAGAGTATTAGATAAAATGTCAAATGTGTATTGGCCGATGTCTGCGTTGCCACTGCTCTTGAGGCTGTATGTGAAACACAAAGTACTGTGGCACCCAAGATACAGTGACCGGTGCTACCCAAACGCCAAGGAGCGAGCCTACGCCGAAATAGCTTGGAAGCTGCGACGCATTGTCCCTGGCGTCACCCGCAGAGACGTCAAGAAGAAGCTGATAGCAGCGCGCTCTCAATTTGTGCGCCTGGTGCACGAAATTGAAAAGGCAAAACGCAAGGGATACGACTTCATCCCAAGTTATGAGGTTTTGTGGCTCTATGATTGTGGCATGGCAGCTATGGCTGACTATATGGTGAGTGATTTGGCTTTGATTTTATGTTTTTACCTAATCATAATTTTGATTTTATAATAGCATATCATATTTATGTTCATTGCGAATTGGAGATTGCAATAATTCAAACAAGCCCTAACATCGTTAATTAAAACCTCTCATGTATTTCGAGTGACCGCCATTAGATGTAATGCACTATGGTGCATATTACAAAATGGCCGATGCGATGCGAACAGAAGAACAGAATTTCAATCATAATAACAATCGAAATGATTACGAGCTAAGTATTGAATCTGCGAATACTAGGATGTAGGAAGCTTTGAACTGTTATTTAAAGGTTAATTTATTTAAACGTCTATACAATAAACGAACATTCATTACGCCTGCTCCTTGAATCATTAGATCTATTTTGCACACTTTTTAATGAACTAGAGGTCGGTTTGTTTTACAAAATAATTAAAAAGCTTCGATCGGACCCGATAGAAAAATTCGATTGCTGTTAAAAGGGGTTAGATCCTGGTTAAGTAAAGCTTAGCTAAATCATGTGCATTATATATTTTAGGTTCAGCGCCACCAAGAAGAAACTGAAAGCAGCGACGACGAAGAGGAGGGCAATCACAATGGGGCCACGGGTCATGGAATGGAGGCGAGTTCGTACGAGGAGTCTAATGACTTCGAACGCATCGGGCAAATCTACAAGTAAATCTTCATTTATATTGGCTTGTGCTGCTAATTTGCGCACTGCCGCCTGTTATTCCCTTAATACTGCTGTGTTAGAGAAGTGTTTGAACATTTATTTGTCCCCGCAATAGCAACGTTGAAACAATGTAATTATATTATAGAATTTACAGTGTTCTACCTGTCCGATTATTATTTATCAAGGCACACTGGAACTGAAACAAACATAAAGCAGTGTCTTCTATAATTTACTTTATAAAACAGAACATTACGCTACTTACATTATTTTCTTAGTAGAGTAGTTTAATTTAGGTTCTTATGAGATATATAGTTATATAATTATAGTTTACATATTTTTTACATGTATAAGAGAATATAATATATTTAAAAACACGGTATTAAGTTTTTCAATTGGCGCCATGTCGATTGTTACACTCGACGTAAAAAGACGCGTATTACGTGAAAATAAACAAAAGTATTAAGCGAAGAGAGATCTATTGGTGTTATTTGAAAGTCAGATAAATGTTGAAAAATTTTGTTGCGTTAAAATATTTGGGTACCACAAAACCCTTAGAATAAAATAGAAATTTTACCTCTCATACGAAGCATCTGATGCGTTTGACAGGGTTAATACAAATTAAATCTATCGGACTCGTTGTTGTTTAAGAAAGTCTGGGAACCTGAATGATGTATACAATTGCTGATGAAGCCGCCTAAGTGATTGCACTGCTAGAATCAGGCTAGAATCAATACGGCACAGGGATATCACATAGAAACTTGACTTTCTTGTCGAAAAGAGTACCAGCATTTCATAGACGCCGTTATCTACGGTATAGCAGTTCATAGAACCATGTCTTTAGAGGCATGGTTTTCATAAATGTCACTGCATCTCAGCGAGTTATAATATAGTCATAGCAGTTGCTTCATCATGTCGACTTCTTTTTGAATTTGCTATACAAAAGCTGTAGAATTGCAACAGTAGTTGCAAACAGGTCGCGTTATAACGCATGAATATCGCTACGATTATAAGAGTCAAAGATAAAAAGATAGCGTGGACGAGAATTTGCCCACAATCACATTTGGGTTCTTGACCAATGCAGGCATCTTCTGAGACAAGACGAGAATGTACCTTTTCTACAACGCCAGATGCAGAAGAGAACTTTCAAATGACACACAATTAATCATCATCACACAAATATCATCTTATAGTCGAATCATCAATAAAAAATGTGACAGTATTTGCTAATTATGTCATATAAGTGTTTTATTTTTAACTTTTTAGAATTTTAGAGAGGGATTTTCAGACTGCTGCTAAATATGTACCTATCCTCCTATCCCGTTTGTACTTGAATATCATAACTTATAAATAAAATCTAAATAACTAGATAGCTCATATTATTGAAAAAAACATGTTATTAAAATATTCCATAAAATTTACTTTTGAATTTAATGAAAATTTAAGTTTTTTTTTAAATGATTACTTGAAGTGGTTACGGTTAACATGGTACAAATATATTAACACCTTTATTTTTAAACGACATGTCAAATGATTGTCAGTTGTGATTTTCTTCGATTGTAAATTGACAATTTATAGGAAATTCGTATCATGTCTGTCTATATGATATCTATATTGATAACTCTAATTATATAGGCTAGGTATAATATATACTACATATGTTTATTCTATTTTACTATCAGTAGTTTGTACTAATAAAATTTTAACTTATCTTTGATATAATAAAGAAAGAAAACGCAAGAAAATTATTGGTTCTCCTTGGGGCCTATCTTGGATGAACTCAATAATTAAACTATTATGTATCTATTAATAGTTATATCTATCTAATTGTCCATTTAGTTGAACAGAACATATTATATATATACGTAATATCTGTATTCTAAATGTGATTTGTTTTATTTAAGGAGGACAATCTACTGAACTCAACTTCGGATCTTATTGTATTCTTTGAACGTAATGTGCGGTCTGTATCAATGCATACGATTATTTTATCTTATATATCTTTATGTGTTACGAGAACTGAATAAATATCTTAATGTTATATGTGTTTCCATTTTCTATTGTAGATAAGTTACCCGACTGTTCTATCATATCATAACCTCACGCCATCTATTGTACTCTGTGATATATTTTGAAATATATTTTTTTTACAACATATTTCGTTAACTAGTAGACTATTCATAAAATAACTGGGTACCTACCGTAATTGTAAATGTTAACTCATTTTTAACTCATAGTAAGAATTGAGTTGTTTTAGTTATGCTTTTAAGTTAGATAATATTATCAATATATTAAGTTTCATTGGCGACTTTACCCAAAGTATATTTACCATATTGTGTTAAAATTACGTGAGTTGTGGTGTCGCCCTCAAGTCGGTAATATATAATGTGCATATAACTATAAAATTGATGAGATGAATGGCGAAACGACCATAACGCGTCATGTGGCATGTGTCGTGATTGCCCATGCATTTGTATGAATACCGTAATGAATCTATTAGGGCATCGAAACCAATTTCTTTTTGGTTTCATAAGTTATTTATATCATTCGTCAAATCCAGTTTGAAAGTATAAGTTCTTTGTACCCAACAAAGAAAGAAATAGACTTACCAACAGCTTCTTTCATGCCGGCTACACCACCATTAGTGTGTATGGCATCAACGAAGACAGCGTCAGTGGAGTTGATACGAAGTGAGGAGTCGAGCTGCGCGAAACAAGGGCCAGCGGGGTCCAGTCCAGTGATGCGTCCCACCTTCTCCCCAGTCAGGGCTGTAAACCGCTTGCCAGTAAAACCGGAGATATGGGCTCCGAGGCTGTGACCGATGATGTGGATGTTCGACGGGGGCAGACCATCTGAAAAATGGAAACGTAGGTAAACTGTATTAGGAAAACAAAAAGCGTGTAAAAAGAAGTGTAAATAGAAGAAGTGTGCCTATTATATAGTTTGGCTTAAATTTGTATCGTACATATACGTCGATACAAATTTAAACCTCGGTTTGCCACGGTTACGAATCGAATGGGCATTATACTATTGTATTGCAAGAAAGAATAGTCGGCTTACCATTGACCAGCTGCGCGAGGATGCTGCCTAGTTTCTCTCCCATAAACCGCACGTAGGTAGTGGAGCGTAAATATAACCATCTGATCAGGGGACTGCCGTCCAGTGCTAGGATATTGTACACACCTGAAAAGGGGACATTTGTTATAGGCTTAAATTTTAGTTTCAAAGATGAAATGAGTATTTGGTAATGCAGAGGAGTATCCACATCATTATACAGAATTTTGACTATAAGGTCAATTAGTACGAACAACTAGACCTTATCACCATAATTCCTAGAAAAAGTTCGCATTTCTTCGGTCTATAACGAACACTACATCTAGATGTTACATTATTGTTAAAAAATATGAATACCTTCTCTGTTGACTTTGATGACTCTGTGGTAAAAGCACAAGTTATTCAGTGTGATTTATTATTAACCTTCAAAGAAAACTATTTCTTGGCTTTAATTCGCGTGAAAATTTCACGTGAAACAAAAGTTAGTAGGCGTTAAGAGTCCTACGTTATGGAACTGCATTATAAACATAGAGAAATTTAAGATTTTGAAGTTTCGCGTTGCATTGTATATATAAGATATAGTTTCGGGACGTAACGCGACGTATATTACGTAGTATGTACTACATACTACGTAACACTTCTACTTACATACTACGTAATATACGTCGCGTTACGTCTCGAAACTATATCTTATATAAACATAGAGAAAATTGTTCTTATTTATATAACACGGATTGCAATGGTATGGAATTCTTTATCGCATTCTGTGTTTCCGCCACACTATATCCTGGTCTTTTAAAGTTCAGAGTTGATAGAATTTTATTAAATAGACATGCCCTTGAGATGTGATCTGCGCTTAATATCAGGTAAGATAAGCTAAGATGAACTTCTACTCTACTACTTTATTCAATTGTAAAAACGAATTTTACTCAACAGATAAGATGGTAACTATATAAACCCACTCACCCCTACTCATGAAACCACTATTGATGTTGGCGAAGGAGCTCTGCGTAGGGTCATCGGTGAACCCGTGGATGAAGATTACGAACTGCTCCTCGTTGAAAGTGGGCGATTTGGGCAGCAAGCGGGCTACGTCGTTGATTTTGATAGATACATTGAGGGACCTGCCAAGCATGGATTGCGTGATATTTAATTAAAGTATTTCACTGAAAAAGTGCATCATCTTCCTGTCAAAATCTTTTCATAGAGCTTCTTGTTTTTTATTACAAGAGATTACTGAAGGACGACCGCAACTTAATATGAGATGTCAGTTATATTTGCTTATATTGCTTGTTAATTATAAAGAACTATGTACCTGGTGCCCGCGAGTTAATTAATCTGCGCAGGATTAGTATTTAAAATAGCTTATTATCATCTTTATAAATTATTATTTTTATTTATTTAGTTAGCCTTATTTATTTATTTAGTCTACGTGGTTATTCTAGTTATATTATTGTAAAGTTTTATTAAAGTCTATTGAGTAGTTTTTACGTGAAAAAGTAACAAATATCTATCCATATCTTAAACCTTCTACGGTATAAGTGTATCTAATATAAGAATTGACAAATAACATATGAAATGGATATACTGTACTGCTGAGTCAAACTTATTTAAAAGTTTAACGATTTGAAGGAGTTCCTCTCAATATTTTGTTGTCCTACAAACTTAGTACTTTATCTTTGGATTCTAATAAAATTAACCAAGTATACAACTTTATTCAGAGCTATTATAAACATATTGGTTTTTGAATAATAATAAAAAATTCAATAGTAATCGCAAAATAAATAGATTCTATTGCAAGTATATTAAAAAAACTACTTGAACTTTGTTGCGTAAATGAATATATTATGCTATCCTTGAAGGAGACGGTACTAACAGCCGATTTATAGATAATGCAACTATCGGTTTATTTTAAATATATAATAGGCTGGTAAAGTACGTTGTAGTTTGTACAATAAGTAAATGTACGCACGAAAAACGCGTAATATAATAGGCCGAGTCCTATAGATGTTAAGAAATAGGAGCTGAGGCTCAATGAATACAAGTGCGTCATCATAGGCATATGATGACGCACGAGGGTGAAATGGCGGAAGGAAGTTAATGTGAAATAAGATACTTACGGTGTGACGTATTTGAGCGATAGCTTTTCAAGGTCCGGCTCACGATCCTTGGAGTTCATTTGTTCGTATTGCAATCCAAAAAGCTTCTTCACTGCGTCACCTGGATAGAAGCACAATAAATATGAATAACACAGCTAAATGACTCGATTTCACTTTAACTCATACGGCTGAACATAACTGGCTGCGAACAATAACCGAAGAACAACATGTAAAAGAATTGAGACCACATGTTCTCATAGAGTGAAGCAGCGTGGTCGAACACCGGGCAAAATTTCTCCACTTCCCAGTATCTCTACCGAAAGCATGCAGAAGCCCCAAGGACCTTCTGGCATTCTGTGAAGATCTGGGATGGTTGGAGTATGAGAGAAGTCAAGCCAGCCAGGACACACATAGGCCCAATCTTCAGGCTTAGTACTGATAAAAGCCCAGCTAAACTAACTTCTACGGCTATGGTTTTTATAGTGCAGAGTTTATGTTAATGATGAGATCAACCGCAAAAGATGTTTTGTTATATTTAACACAACCTGCACCTTACGTGGTTAATGTTGTTTGACAATTTATGAGGAGCTACATACATTGACTGTTTCCCACTGTCACGACCGTCTCCAGCACCGGTTTTTTGACAGCCACGATGTCCTTGGTGACTTCGTTTCCAACTTTGGTCAGGATGTCGGCTGACGCCAGTGCCGCCAGCGTCAACACTACCCAGCAGACCATCCCCGACATGGCTGCAAAATCGTTAAATATTGGTTAGTATGAATGGTGCATTGTTCCTACGAGAAATAAGTTTGCGGAATCGGTTTAATAGAACAATTCAGTTGAATCTAGCAAATGGTTTCAGAATTTATTTCAGAGAATTTTATGTTTGGTGTGTTTTTTCTCTAATTTATAAGTAACAAAGTTAAATGTTAATTTTGTTTCTTTGTGATAGAAGAAAAGGTAATATAGGAATGAATTATGGAATTGTTTCAACTTTAAATGCCAAACCTTTGTTAACATCCGTCTAAGAAGAAAGTACTTTTAAAAGACGCTATATGTTTTCATATTACAATACCTACAATTATATAAATCGAAAAGACAGGCATTCTTTAGCGAAGTACTCAAGTTCTTTTCAATAAATAAATAAAGCTTTCGATGATGAGATGACCAGAAGGAATTAATAATCGAGATACAATTTAAGGTAAATAAATTAATATTATTTTAAACCAGCTAAATGAAAAAATAAACTTAATGTTTATGTCGCTCATGTGTCATTGCCGTGTGTTATATGTCAACATATTGAAAAAAAAAATGTATTTAAAATCACTTGATCTTAACTTTTCAATAATATTATGTTATTATAATTAAAACAGACAAGTATAAGATGTACATATATGTTAGTTAAACTAATAAAATTTGTGTAAGGCAAAAATGAAAAAAAATATTGGTCAATTTTTAATGTAATGATGATTTATGAAAGTTAAAGGCGAAAACTGAAGAGTAAATTATTAAAATAACAAAAGAGTATCGGTACCTTTGACTGTAAACGGACGGCCGGACCCGAGATGTGTGCTCACCACAATATATCTATCAAGAATAATGTTCTGTTAGTCTTCGGAACAGACTTTATATGCAAATCGCGTCGGCGACAAAATGCAATAAAAGCTGACTACGTAAAACTGCTGACAGCATATGATAGCACGTAGCTGCTCTAATTCCTACTTGGGTAATATGCATATAGAAAATTAATTAAATAAAATAACAAAAATACATTATTATGTATGCTCAATAAACAAGTGGTCTGCATCAAGTTCTTGAAGTGCCGATATTTTTTCATTTTTCCTCGTTAGATATTATTCTGAACCATGTTTTTTAAGATACGAGAATATTTCTATGTCAATCCGTTCAAATTAACTAGTGGGTTCTACATCAAGTACATACTTGCTGCTCAATTTTGTTTTCATTTCCATAAATTGAGTGTAAGTTTGGATAAGTTTCATTTCTGCAGGATCGTTTTAACGTACGTCACTTAGCTAGATAGGTAAGGAGCTACTGCTGGTAATATTTCGTTACCAATCAAATTAATTATGTATGCAAAGTTTTGAATTGACGTGCCATCGGGAAGAAGGTTTAATTTGACTTACAATATTAAAAGACTAGGGTTTTCGGGATTTTTATCTGCGGTTCGAAAAATATAGTTTTTTAACAAAGTTTGAAGCTTTGAAGTTAGCCTTTTTTTTGCGAGGGGAAAATGCACCTTGTCACCGCGCTGGCTAGTCACCGAGCCTGCGAGAGAGTTACCAACGTGTGTAGGGGGGTCGTTGTGGCGAGTACAAATATTGCTGCTCTGGTATAAGGTCTAGTTTGAATCTATTATGTTTAAATTTGATCTTTGATCTTCTTGAATCTTTGGTCATTATCATCAGCTGACAACTATTGTTTCGTATCATTGTCATCATTATAACAATGTTTTACTAAATTCCGAGAATAGTAATATGATTTTTTTTTATATATTTGCCTGTTTCAACTCATTGATAATTGATTTTTTTTCTAATTGAAAAGTTAAATTTATTGTGTCAACTTAATTTAATTTGTACCCTGAAGGACGCTGAAGGTCTGTGACTGTTTTGTTAGCTTCTACCGAATACATAAAAGTTACTTCGGGTATTTCATTGCCAAAAGGGACGGGAGGGAAGGGGCGACGGCAAAAATAATACTTGCTACACGTACCTCACTGCCTCGTAACAGTGAGGTGCGTGTATCAACACGTGAATAATACATAATAAATGTTTCAATAACAAAGGATACCAATTTTATGACGTCGCTCTTGTACTGAGATATCAACGTCTTAATCGTTCTTACGAATCTCTGCACAAAGGTGATTCGGTGATCTTAAAAACAGCATTTATTACAAGTAATTAAGGTTTTTTTTCCCACGGGGGACGTTAGTGAATCTTCATAGGGGGTGCCCCACCACAGTGGTCGTCTAAACAACCCTCTGGTGCTCGGACGACCTTGCACCGGATACCACCCGCAACCGCTCTACGGCGGATGGTTATGTTGGACTCTAGCAGAATGCCAGCCTACCAACTAAACAGTAGGTACCTACAGCCATTGGTCGGGCAGAAGGCCTGGGACCTTATCGGCTTTGAACTAAAACTTCCGCCCTCCAGAACGGTGGGCGGTGCGCCTGTGTAATTAAGGTGATTGTCAAAACGAGAGTGACGTTTCAAATTTGCTATCAATTAATAGTGAGAGAATTTATATATTTTTTAAGCGGTCGAGCCCCTGTCCTATCCTTACATACAATTATAAATATATATATTTATAATTGTATGTAAGGATAATATATTTATCAACAATACGTGTGAAGTCAAATAAAGGCAACGAGCAACGTCGCAAGCGTTTGCTAGTTTGAATGACGTTCGGTAAAACTGTCATTGTACGATCGACATCACACCATTTTTACCATTGTTATATATATTTAATCGACGTGAAAAAAGGAGATGTTAATTTAAACAGGTATAAGAATATATAGGTAGAGTTCTTGGGTTTTTTAAATAAAATTTTAATAAAATAAAAGCCTTTTAAATATTTGTAATAAAAATATTATTACCTACCTCTACGCAGTAATGACGGCCATGTTTTAAAAGTGCATTAATTACTTTTCGGCTTTGGAAACTAGCAGATATCTGATTTACCCTTATGAGAAAGCCGGCGCCACTTTGGCTTCCCGCGCCTCTTCAAGCGATTTGGGCCCCTTTTATAGGCCTGTGCTGCATCGCCCTTCTCCTGAGGGGCGATGCAGCACAGCACGGTCGCCTTCACGATTTGCCTATATGCTTCTTAGAACTTAGGCACACACTGAGTTTAGTCGGCAGGTCACGTGGTTAGACCGCTCTGGCTGCGTGTAGTCCGACATAAATATCCGAATAAGTTTAAAAAAAATGAATGATAGTTGCATATTTTTTCTATCTACGAGTACATACGTCGAATATTATTACGTTTTAAATGAAATATTATTAACTAAAATGTTCACATAACATGAAAATAATTTCATTCAATTTAGGTCTTTTCCGCCACTTATAGATATGAAAACAAATTTAAGTATAAAAGTACAAAAACCTTGTAAGAACAAAGAAAACGAAATAACTCTACCCTTGTTTGGAAACTGTGAGAGAGAATTCCTGGTCGAAAGGAGCAGGCAAAAAACCTTCATCTATATTAATATGCTTTTATTTTATCTCGACTTTGCAATCTTCATTTGCAATATTATGAGTATAAAAGACATATTTACTTTCTAAATGTCTGTCATGTCTATCAAACAATTAATTCGAACATATCGATTTTAAAAAATATTTATTTTCAGCTCCTAAAATGGACTGATATATCTCAAATCGCTCAAAAACAAGTCACCCTCTACTTAGTAACATTAGTTTTTGTCATTTAATTTATGATTGTGTATATCTAAACTCTTAGTTGAATAAAAAATATATCCTTCCTCTTCGTGACTGAATAATTTCTACATAGCCACAGTAACCAAAACAAATCCTAGAAAACCTGTCCTTTCGCTTAATCGAACTTTGCATTTCCAGATCCATACCAGTTGGTTCTAAGGACTAGATAATGGAGTGATTACACCCCCTCTGGTGTCGATTGTACATATTGCACAGTAATGCTGATTCGTATTTCTAAGTAGGTTTCAATTCGTCAAAATTATATTAATTCTGTTAATTTCGCACAGCAGTTGTAAGTAGGCGACAGAAATCCTTAGTAAGCAGTTTTATTTGTTGGGTCTCCTTCGAATTGTCCATAGTCATTTGACAAACTAACTCTGTACGTAGCTCAATTAGCCGAGATTACATTATATGAAACTAGAGGAAGTAAAACACAATTTAATTGACATACCGTTTTTAACATATTAGAGTAATAGAGCTCCTATCACTTTAACAGAACTCCATTTGGTCAAACTAGACAAAAATAGTCAACAAGATTATACAATTATTTTTATGGACTAACACATTAAATGAATTGATAATGTAATATAATAGTGGAAGAATTAAGTACATAACATATTATGTACTGATATGGACATAAATTGAGTAAAGTATTAGAGGAACCTTATCAATCACGTGGCCACAAAGCACTTGCTTGGAGTGACCAGTGGGAAGATAAGTCTAGGGGCAGGATCGTGTACGGTAGCCTTGTACGATCCGTATGGCCATTATCCGTTGCAGGCTCCGTAGCAGAGCTCTGCAGCGGGGGGACCTCGTGCAGTCTCGCATCGGTTTTGTGAGGCACTATTTGTAAAAAAAAAATAACTAACAGCATATTTCTTATTTTTCTAGTCATAATAACACTGTCACTGATTTTATGTTTCGACAATTCATAAATATTTCTAACACTTATACTAATTAGCGTAGCCTAAATTGGGTACTGTAAGGTTTGTGTTTGGGTTCTAGGGTAAAGGATAGATATATATATATATATATATATATATATATATATAATATATGTATATATACATATATACACCCACATCTTGCGTATAAAATGTATATTAATAACCATGATTAACAACATCACCAATGTTTGCATTTATCATACAAACATACAAACATCTGCCTCCACCGGGACTCAAACCGAAGCTTCAGAAATGGCGACACACTGAAATCGGTGTATTAACCTCTCAGAGGTTGTTAAATTAAAGAACATTGAGAAACCAGGTGAGTCCTTTTCATTCCTGTAGTCCTTTAGTCCCTTTTCACTCTCCAGGTGCCATGCAAATAATCATCATCATCATTACAGCTCATATACGTCCCCACCGAGGGGCTCGAGCCTACCGTAACTACGTTAGGGCGATTAGGCCTTAGTCAACCACGCTGGCCCAGTGCGGGTTGGTTGACTACGTACACCTTTGAATCGCTTCGCAGATGCACGCAGGTTTCCTCACGATGTTTTTTCTTCACCGTAGGAGCGTCGGATAAATGTACATAGTATGAAATTCGGAACGAAAAATACATTGGTACACGGTGGGGATTATATCGCGTTCCTCCCGATTCTATGCGGCGCACAAACCAGTGCGAGACCACAGCGCCACCGATGCTCAATTCAAATAATCCTTAATTATATATCTTGTTTGTATTTTGGTGGATATACCTACGTACACACTTCCTTTTTGTGAAATTGGATATTTGATACAGTAGTATATAGTAGTATTAGTTATATACTCCATGCATATGTTCAAACGATATTTATATAAAGTAATGACAACTTCAGAAGGTAATGAAATTTAAAATTATGGAAATAGTCCCTTCCATTTTTTAAACGGTTTTATTTAGCTCAGCCCGGTTCATTCATTCTTGGGTCAAATTTAGTAAATCAAATTTCACCCTCTTCCTGTCAACCGATTAATCTGAAATTTTGTATACACTTTGGATTTTGGTGACAATACAATTATATTTATTCATTATCATTATAAATTCAACATGGCCGCCGCTACAAAATGGCGGACAATTTAGGTTTTATTAATCCCATCAATATGGGTATCAAATGAAAGGGCTCAACAAGCAGAATACAATATACTATAAAAAAATTAAATCCAAGATGGCGGCCGCTACAAAATGGCGGATAACGTAGGTTTTATCAATCCCATCAATATGGGTATCAAATGAAAGTGCTCAACCAGTAGAATACAATGTACTATATAAAATTAAATCCAAGATGGCGGCCTCTACAAAATGGCGGAAAACTTAGGTTTAATCAATCCTATCAATATGGGTATCAAATGAAAGTGCTCAACTAGTAGAATATAATGTACTATATAAAATTAAAATCCAAAATGGCGGTCTCTACAAAATGGCGGATAACTTAGGTTTTAAAAGAGAATAATGCGAAATAAAAACTAAAAACTAGAAAATAAAAATAGGTAAAAAACTTTTTAATTTAAACGGTTTTATGTTAAACATACATTGCAATGTTTAAGATAAATGTACTAAAAATGTACTAAAAACCAAAAAATAATAAAATAGATACAGTCGTGGGAATTATAAACATATGCATAGACTAGACTAAAATAAAACCGTGGGGCACATCAATTGTCTACAATCGTTGTGTTGTTTCAATGTGCCCCACGGTTTTATTTTAGTCTAGTCTATGCATATGTTTATAATTCCCACGACTGTATCTATTTTTTATTTTTTGGTTTTTAGTACATTTTTAGTACATTTATTCATCAACTATTGCCGTATAGCTTTTAAAGTGTACGTAAGAATGCACCATTACGTAAAAGCAATTTTAAGAGTTTAATGTTGCATTGTATTAATAGAATCATATAATTTCAATCTATAGTTGATATTATTAATTTGTATAAAGCGAACAATTTAATTTATATATAAAAAATAATGACTTTACCAAACATTGTCTGAGACGATACCAGTTAAAAGGTTGGCAATAAATTTTGTGTGAAACGTCCGAGGACCTTGTTTACTGGAAAGATGTTTCGCAATCGCTGACTTGATTTTGTGTGTTTACAGCTTATATTTCAATTTAATAAATTGTGTTTTCAGTTTGCTACTTAGGTACATTTCAATTTAATGATGAATTAATGTTATTCTGATGATTAGTGTGTTGTTATACTCTTGAAAGTAATTTACTATACACAAGAAAAAAGAAACTTGCCGTTCCAACATACAAACTACTAACTCCTTCCTTCGAGGTTCGTTTATGGGCAAATGTATAAATTTTTATAACAAGATTCCACATAGTGTAACTGAATTGCCTTTTCATAAGTTCAAGGTATGTTACATATTAAAAATGTAATGAGTTAATGAGTAAGGGCTATAACAAAGTCAATGATTATTTAAATGATGCCAATGCTTAGTGTTGATTTGAAGATATTACATTCTAAAGTGTAAATATATTTTTCCCGTATTAATTGTAAACACATATGTGCATTGTATGATAACAACATAATTTATTGTAAATGTTGTTATTATGTTTTGATAAAGCTGATAAGTTTCTTGCGCCCATTCTTCTTATCAGCTAAAAAATACGTCCTGAATGTATATGTGTCGTGGTAGGGAAAAAATTGAACGATTCAAAAGAGCTTTCTATAAAGTCATATTTGAATAAAATTAATTTTGATTTTGATAAATATTTATTCATGTCTCTTGTCTCTTGAAGGGTCGATGGGCCTTATAATAGAGAAATAACTATCAAATAAAACACTCACTGAAAGGCACAAACCTGTCCTAACTATATACATATGTGATTAACTCTTAGTCAATCACGCTGGTTCAGTATGAATCGCTTGACTTCACGTGTATATCCCCTCATAAGGCCGGCGCCACTTGGGCTTCTCGCGCCTCTTCTAGCGCTTTTGGGCCCCTTTTATGGGTCTGCGCTGCATCGCCCTTCTCCTAAGAGGCGGTCGGCCTCACGATTCGCCTATATGGTTCTTTGGACTTAGGCACAGGATGAGTTTAGTCGGTAGATCACATGGCCGGACCGTTCTGGCCGCGTGGAGTCCGACATAACCTCCGTGACACTTGCCGTTGCGAGGGTGTCCTGGGTACTTTTCGTACTCCTTGTCAGGATTCTCAGCCTTCCTCTCCTGACGAAAAAAAAAATCACGTGTACCTTTGAATTTCTACGTAGGTGCAGGGTCGGACTGGGCCGGAAGAGTCCGGGTGGCTGATCGCAATCCCGAGGCCTGAGACACCTTTTTGTACGACGCATAGTTTCCGAGACATGCACGCGGGCAACCGTAGCACAGGGGGCCCGCGTAGCGTTGCCCCTGTGCTACGTGCCCTGCCGCATGCCACGCAACCCAGGCCCGTGGGGGTCCCGCGCAGGCTGGCAAATGCCACCTTGACTGTATGGCCAATCCGACGCTGCGTAGGTGTGTGCAGATTGCCTTGCGCTGTTTTTCTTCATCGTAGGAGTATCATATTAATAAATATACCAAAATCGAAAACCACCTATTTACATGGCAGGATCGACAATTGCCGAGTTTGCAGGGCTAACGACCATTAATAATAGCAACACTATAAGTTGAATACATATATATTTTTTTTAGATCTAATAAATGTGTTAAAAGTATTAATGGGACTGAATGTAATAAATAACAAATCACAAATTATTTTATTTGATTTTTTATTAATTGATCAGAAAGCTATTCTTGGGAGTTTCTTTGCGAGAGAATCAGGATCATCGACTAGCTTAAAGAATTGCATAGGATAAAGGAAACGTAGCGTTGTTATGCCTACCACAAGATGAAGCAACGATTTGCTGAAAATTACAGTAAAGCACTGGAGCAGTTGCAGGACTCATCGGTGTAGAGATGATGCAGCAACGATCTGCACCGGAGTCACAAGATAAGCTGGTGAAGAAAGGTTTGTTAAAATTTATATTTACTATTATATTTCTACGTCTATACGTATAAATAAAATTACAGTATCGTCTGTCTGTTTGATTAGGCTAATCTCTGAAATTGTTGGACCGATTTTGACGGGCCTTTAATTGGCAGGTAGCTGATGTAATAAGGAGTAACCTAGGCTACATTTATATTTAAAACATAAAGTAATGTTGCAATATTCAAGTACTTGTAAAAAAAAAACTAAAACTAAATAAACTAATTAACTGTTTTGTTAAATTCCACGCGGACGAAGTTAGTTATGAATAATTTAATAAAATAACTTTATAAGTAATACTCGCCCGATCTAGATTTATTATTTATTAAGAGATAACAAACAGTTACAATATATAAAGTACTAGCGACCCGCCCCGGCTTCGCACGGGTGCAGTGAAAAAATGGTTATGGTGGGTTATCCCTAAGAGATAGACATATACCATCGCGGACTTTTTTGTGGATTTTTGTAAGTTGTACAATACTGTAGTACATTATTTTGGTCTATCTCGTAGGGTTCAGACAGCGTTTGCAATATAAGCGCAAAAAACGTGCTTATTTAGGACATCACATTAGAAACCTTTAAATTTATCAGTATTTCTCTACTACATTATGCATTTATTATACATACAAACCTTCCTTAAGAATCACTCTATCTATTAAAAAAAACCGCGTCAAAATCCGTTGCGTAGTTTTAAAGATCTAAGCATACATACGGACATACAGCGAAAGCGACTTTGTTTTATACTATGTATTGATTGATTCTCTACTACATTATGCATTTATTATACATACAAACCTTCCTTAAGAATCACTCTATCTATTAAAAAAAACCGCGTCAAAATCCGTTGCGTAGTTTTAAAGATCTATCTAAGCATACATACGGACATACAGCGAAAGCGACTTTGTTTTATACTATGTATTGATTGATTCTCTACTACATTATGCATTTATTATACATACAAACCTTCCTTAAGAATCACTCTATCTATTAAAAAAAACCGCGTCAAAATCCGTTGCGTAGTTTTAAAGATCTAAGCATACATACGGACATACAGCGAAAGCGACTTTGTTTTATACTATGTATTGATTGATTCTCTACTACATTATGCATTTATTATACATACAAACCTTCCTTAAGAGTCACTCTATCTATTAAAAAAAACCGCGTCAAAATCCGTTGCGTAGTTTTAAAGATCTAAGCATACATACGGACATACAGCGAAAGCGACTTTGTTTTATACTATGTATTGATTGATTGATAATTAATTTACAACATCCAAGCATGCTAATACTGCAACCAACAACGTTATCCACAAATTAAAAAAAAAATAGAGCGCTACATTTGACCTCGGTACCACCAGGGTGTACAATCTCAATAAAATTGTACTGTCAATTGAGCTACAGTTAAGAGATAAAATCTAAAAGTATGTCTATAATACAAGTATCATTATGAATGAGGAGTCATCTTAATTTTCCTGTATTATAAACATATAGTTCCAAACCATGCGTACAGAGGTCGCTACGGTTACTGATATGCTATTAAGGACATGGACAAAAAGTGGGCCTCAATCATGTGCAGAGACGTAAGATATATCAATCGATAGCTAATTTTATGTTCATCAATTTACAATTTATGAACATAAAATTGGATTTTTTTTAAATCCACTATTTTCTGTAAATGATGTTTGATAGTACCTAGATATTCAAGTAAACACATTCCAAAACGTGGTTAAACTGTTTTAATTAAGTATATAAAATGATAATTTATTTAAATCGTATTGTAAAATGGTTATATAGTTAACAAAAGAAATGTAATTTAGTAATTATACATTTATAAAGTGTACAGACAGTACATGTTGTGTTACTGTTACTGACCACCGCCATCAATGCGACTTTGACAGCATGTCTTACGCAAATTAATAAAAAGAAAAAAAATCTAAAATCTAAAAAAAAGATTCCATCAACTTGCTAGTATTAAATAATTTAAATTATTAATTACAAAAAAACGGGAGATATTTAAAATCTAATCTTTATCCAGATGATCTACAATAATTTTTACTCTTCTCTGGTAAAGTTTCGTCGTTGCACATTACTCAGGCCCACCTTCCATACAAATTTTGACCATCACCTTTGAAACACAAGTTAAATGTATGACGAACGCTCCCAATATCGTATATTTTAATTTGGTAGTGTAATTTATTGGCCATTTTTTACCTTTTAAAATCTAGTAGATAATTTGTAATAATTGTTAATTGTGATAAAGTGTATATTAACTAAAATTACTTCGAGAGATTAAATTGTTATTTTCCTAATCGGCTCGGTTATTTTGCAATTTATTTAACGGCAAAACTGTTTACGCTTGGGACGTAGCACACGTATGAATTCTTAAGCCGGGTCTGCTGCGCCACTTTTTGAACAAAACATTGTTCGAAAAACATAAAGTGGGCGTGGTTGAACAGTTTTGTTAAGTTTTGAACACACGACTCTATTTTGACGCGGCCAGTCGTATTGTATGACATCAAAACAAAACGGAATAAACTACTAGCAAAAACCATCAGGGGAAACCTTTTATCGCAGCAGGCCATACAGCGACATGGAAAAAAATGTATTGATTTTAATCCCAGTAAAGAAATGATTGAGAAACATAATAACGATATGTATAAAATATTGAAACAATAATACTATCAGATTCTGAATAAAAATATGAGTTTCATTTCAATTCTAATCATGAACGTGCTACTTAATGGGCAAGGTAATTCTACCGTACTTAAAATCTAGATTACAACATACTTTTGGAAAATCTACCTTATTTTTCGAAGAGTGCTAGTGAGTCGCTTATCACAATGTTATTCAAACCCAGTTCAACGCTGGGACTGGCAAAATGAAAGAAACCCTCAAGCTCTTAAATCACACTGTGCTCGAGTAAGGGACGACATTAGAGGGACCGATCTATGCGCGCGTCTTCTTGCATCAATGGGAGATAGACTACGTGCCGTCATAAGCGCGGCAGGAGATTACACTTAATATTAAATAAAGATTGACTGGGGCGCTGTTCCATTTGAAAATGTCAAAAATACTGACACTTGTAAAAGAAATAGCATTAGTTCTGGTTTTTGCCACGCGCCCAATAAGGATTGTGCGACTTTACCTTACTCTATTAGCTGCTAACTGTCAGCTGTCATATCATTAAAAAAGATGCCATATCTATGATCAATATTATGTAATAGACATATAGAATATATCACCTACATGTGTGCATGCGATTATGATCCTTAAGGTGGTAAACACTTTTTGACCGCGACCGTATATCATATATAAAAAATATCTTCATCTATTCATCTTAAAAATCAACATCACTACATAGTATAAAACAAAGTTGCTTTCTCTGTTCCTATATCCCTACGTATGCTTAAATCTTTAAAGCTACGCAATGGATATAGATGTGTTTTTTTTTAAAGAGAGTGTTAAACGCCTACCATAGTTTTAGCAGCACTCGTACATATCGTGCAATCATATCAACCCACCAAATAACTATTCACTTTCTATAATTTTATTATCTATTGCTCTCTCTCTCTTTGTACTCATTGATTATAATAGACGTGTTAAATGAGATCTGCAGTTTTTATTTATCAGAATTAAAAACAAAGTGGATTGAAGAAGAAGATTTATAATTTTCTAATGTCGTAAATAAATACATTTCAATCAATTTTTAAAGTTTTTAGTATTTTTTTAGTTTTTTAAACTATTCGTTCACACGTTTTTCTGTAGTGTATTTAATATCAGCACTGCACCCACGCTAAGCTAAATTGAAAAGTAAAATTTGAAAGATATGAAAATACTATTTTCTTTTGGCCTGCCAGATATTTTTTATAACTCTACTTACTAAAATATATATTGTAACTATCAAAAAGCCACAGCCCCACTATCCCTAATGACCTTGCATTGTTGTCGCTTACATTTTGTATCGCTTCTAGTTGACCGCACTTTAATGCTTAGTTATCTTCATGGGACTTACGATGCAGTTCCACTGTCTGTGACTTAGTAAATCTTTACTCTTGAATAATGAATATTTATTAGCTAGTCAGCGAAAAGATTATTACACTGTTAACCTGGCGTAGATGAGAAATTGTTACACCAGCTATAAGGTGGGTATGATATACCCAAAATTTTTCAGTAAAATTTTTGATACTATGATTGTGTAATCTGCTTGCCTGCTGTTATTTGCTAAGATATATTGATAATAGTAACTATTCAACAAGATGAATAAATAAATTACCAACATTAAGTTAAAAAGCATTATTTTTTATTGAAATAACAAAGCATCTAAATTTTCTTTGAAAAATACAAATTTAGGCAATTAACTTCTTTTGGCATAAAAATCTAACAAAATTCCAACTTTGGTAAATCAACATAACAATAGTGTCTTCTAATTATTATAAATAAAAAGGAACTGAAAAGTCTTGTGAGATCATATAACAGAGCACCAAAATTACGCCTACAATTCAACACAATCCCGTACCCCAGCCACCGGTACGTATCTACCGTCACCGCAGGCGACCTTGCACCCCTTACCTCCGGCAACTGAAACGGCAGGACTTACATAGCAACAGTAACATTAAAATATCCGCGTTTAGAAACTTTTCGGGTATGACATACCCAACCTCATTCACGCTGGGTTAAGGATTACTTAAATGATAACAATGCTTATGTTTAATTTTAAAGTCTCAATAGTTACATACGTTGCCATATATTTTCACAGTAAATTATATTATGGAAGTATAGGTGTAATGCGAACTTGTTTAAACTAGTTTTAGCTTCTAATTGACGACTCTGTTCCTGGTTCCTTGTATTGGAAAGGTCCAGTACAAGGTCTCTCGTCGTAGACTTGGCAATGTAGCAATGGCGTAGCATCTTCTACGAATGCTACGCCAATGTGATTATAAAAATCTTATTTGAAGTGTAATTTTGGATTTTGATTTTGGACAACTCTCAACACTGTCAGCGAAGGCGGGAGTTCGTTGCCAGATTTTTCATATTTGTAATTGATGTGAATCTAAATTGCCCGGCGTTTTGTTTGTGATATAAATTGTCAAGTATACTGTTGGCTTACTAAAAAGGCTTTATGCCCTAATAGGGAAATCTTGTAGTTACTTTCCTCCAATACAGGTTATAGTTGTATGGATGATACCTCATGTTGGATAATAATAAACGTATGATAATATAAATGTATGTAATGTAAACCTTCAGGTAGTGCCCGCAGTCCAGGGTGAATTTCATTAATATTTATATTTCTACGTAAGTTAGTATTATTTGTGCTAAATCTTATTTCTAAGCTTTTATACGTTTTTATATGAAAGTAATAAATATTCGTAGTAATGCGTGGTTGTTATTTTTCAAATACGACTTAATTGGATTTTATATATACTTGTAAACACATTGGCTCTATGATTCCCAAAGTGGTCTATTTCGACCCCTAGGGGTCTATGACAACCTGCAAGGGGTCTACGTCAGCGAAACAAAATTTGAGGGTGTTTGGTATTAAAGCCGTGCTGTATAACCTCTTTGAGAGTGGTTATTGTTTATGCTCATTGTACCTAATGACAGTTCGGTTTTCAAAAAGTGACCACATACGAATGTGTGTCGCGGCAGAGCTGTCATTGCCGTCGTTTTGTGCAAGATATATATATGTGTTCACGTTGAGCACTAAGACACAGAAGATTACAGTCAGATATATCGAGATTGCTAGTTTTGGAGATTTAACACCGTGTGTTGAAGAGATCAAGAAAACACCAAGCAGCTGACAAGATACATATTACTACTGGATAGATAACCGGCTGCTCAGAAGGAAGGTGAGTCGTACTCAGTGCTTCTTTCATTGATTTTATGCAGCCCGGCGTGTCTATTCACCCCTAACATATTTATTTTTAAATACAGTCCACTGTTCTACCCTACAGAGGGTCTCCATGAAATGAAAACGGGGGTCCGCGTTAATGGATCTCAACATACACTGATAGTACCTAATTACTTACATTATACTATCTTTTAATGTAAAGACTAAATTATTTATAAAAGTATCTATGAAATAAAAAAAATATCAAAATGTTTATAAAATTTTGTAAGTTGTAGGATGTAGGCATTCAATATCAGCTAAGTACCTAAAACCGAAAACCATGGCAAAGGGTCTACGACAAAAAAATGTTTGGGAACCTCTGCTGTAGCTAGAACCCGCGACTTATTTTAAAACGTCATATTTATCACTAGCTGTGCCCGCGACTTCGTCCGCGTGGAATAGTTATTTTGAGCATCATATTTATTTTTGCAAACAACCACCTCAGCTGTTACCCAATCTTGATAACGCGACATATCCAATATATGTCTATCTTTTAATGTACAGTACGTTACATTTGTAATGTACGACAGTATACTGTCGCGGACATTTTTTAAGAATTATTCCTTTTAAAAAAGAGAAATAATTCTCTCATACATATTTTTTTTTGTATCTAGAACCGTTTCCGCAGCGCACGCAACGGAAGCCCTCAAAAATGAATAATTTTCCCCGTTTTTTCCACATTTTCCATTATTTCTTCGCTCCTTTTAGTCGCAGCGTGATGTTATGTATCCTAAAGCCTTCCTCGATTAATGGGCTATTCAATAAAAAAAGTAATTTTTCAATTCGAACCAGGAGTTCCAGAGATTAGCGCGTTCAAACAAACAATCAAACAAACAATCTCTTCAGCTTTATAATTTTTATGGATTTTATAAGGTTAAAGAAAACAACAACAACAATATTTTTGATTTTCACTTAAAAACGTCTACATTTATTTTTTTATTACGTAACTCAAATTATAATTTCAGTTTTATATCATAGATGAATTTTGACATAGAATATTACAATAAGGTTGTATACACAAGACTCCACGGCAACAAGAACCGTAAGGTTTAAAATCGCTTAGCAGTAAATAACAGTAACTAAAAATATTTGAAAATCTACAACAAACAGTATAAATAAAATAATTTACAAATAAAAAGAAAATGTCATCACAGTAAGTTAAGTCACTGTATAAGTCAGGTGCATAAAGAAAGCTCATTTGCTCGGATCTCTAGTGGGTGTAGTCGTTGGGCTGCTCGCACCTTTTCTCCATTAGCTGTGTGAACTTTAAAAACTCTAGTCGCAGCGTCAGCACCTGAAATAGTTTCTGTTATAACACCGAGCGGCCAGTTAACTCATCTGTTGGTCATCAATATGTATGAGGACGATATCGCCTACCCGAAGTTCTTGACGACAGGCCTTCTTACGAGGTTGAATGAGACAACTTAGATATTCATTTCGAAAACGACGCCTAAAACCCTCGCGAAATAAACTACAATATCTCGCTCGTGCATTTAACCATGTAGAGTCTAACATATCTAAATCTGCTACGTCCTGCTGGACCAACGGTTGAATGAATTGTGATGGGGTAAGAGGCTGCATGTCTTCGAGGTTGTTACCTAAATATGTAAGAGGTCTGCTGTTGATGGTAGCCTCACAATCGCACAACACCGTATTCAATTCAGTGAGTGAGAGTGACGCTCGCCCCAGGACTCGTCGTAAAGTCTGCTTGACAACACCAATTAGCCGCTCATAGAAGCCTCCCCACCAAGGTGCACTGGGAGGTATCAATTTCCATTTAATTTTAGCTATTGACGAAAAACAATATATTTCATCCCAATTCAAAAAACAAAATGCGTTGTTTAATCCTCTGAAGTTTGTTGCATTGTCGCTGTATATACACAATACTCTACCTCTACGGGCAATGAAACGTCGTAGAGCCATGATAAACTTGGATGTAAATAAAGCTTCGATAACTTCAAGATGTATGGCTCGGTAAGTAGCGCAAGTAAACAACGCAATCCATACTTTGCATCCTGGTTTTAATATAAGCGGTCCGGCATTCACTACTCTTCTGCAGACCTTACGTAGCCCGATAATCCAAAACCGTTCTCGTAAATGGTTCATGAGAGTTTGTACGCCGGCATGTTGTAAGACAGCATGACGTTGATGTACCATACGTTCTATAATTGGTTCACAACTTAAACTTAAAGTACAGATTATACATTTCCTATAATACTACCCGTATTATAGGAAATTTATAATCTGTACTTTCATAACCTAAACTCAATTTTGATTGCAGTCTAATCACACCTTTCTGATCTTTAAGAGTCTGTAGATTATTGCTTAATATAATATCATTATGTTCATTTTGAATCAGTATAAAAAGTCTAATTTCAGCGTTTTTTCGTATTCATCGTAGCTAAGTATATTTTATATAAAAAAAAAATTATATCATAGATTAATTTTGACATAGAATATTACAATAAGGTTGTATACACAACAATAATGTTAGTATAGATTATTGTGGAGTCAAGCATAAAAGATAGACATATGCTGTTGCGGGATGTTTTTTAGACAATTTTATGTAGAATATTTCCGTCATACATGATTTTTATATGACTTTAAACCATTAAGGCTACACACGCGACGGAAGCTATAAAAATGGAGTTACTTCTTCCGTTTTCCCAAAATTTCCCTTCACTACTCTGCTCCTATTGATTGTAGCGTAATGGAAAGTATTCTATAACCTGCCCAGGAGAATGAAGAATAATTATACCAAGTTTCTTTAAAATCCGTTCAGTAGTTTTTGTTTCTATAAGGAACATACAGACAGACAGATAGATAAAAATTTTACTGATTGCATTTTTGGCAACAGTATCGATCCCTAATCACCCCCTGATAGTTATTTTGGAAATATATTTCATGTACAGAATTGACCCCTCTACAGGTTTATTATAAGTATAGATAATATTTTAGACAATTCACAAAATATATTTATAAATTGTAGCTTATGTGTTATTGTGATGTATTAGCTATATTATTGTAAGGTTTCACTAAAATCCATTTACTAGTTTTTACGTGAAAAAGTAACAAACATCTATCTATATTTGAAAACTTTCGCGCTTATAATATTAGCCGGGATATCCAACTGTTGGTTTATTAGCTGCGAATTTCTCTGTACAATTGATGTATACAGATATTCTATGTAATTCTCGTTGATATCTAATACACCACAGCCCAATAGTACAACAATAGTAGCACATAGATAAAATGTTCGGTCAATGTGACATATCAGTTGGGTAAACTCCTGGAAAAAAGCACTCGTAGAGTTTATTGTTCGGTATTCGACGAATACACAAAAAATATAGATTGATACCAAATAACGAATAATGGCAAGTATTGTAATTGTTATTAATTTTAAATAATTTATAACTTTCGATAGTTGAATATCTATACTAATATTATAAAGAAGTAAAGTTTGTGTGTTTGTATATTTGCTAAATTGTAAGAGGTAATCTCGGGATCTACTGAACTGATTTTAAAAATTCTTTCACCGATAATAAGCCACATTATTGCTGAGTGTCATAAGGTATATAAAAAACCGAAAAATAAAAAGGCTTCTACGTTGTAGTCTGTTTTGCAAAGGGAATCTGAGAAAATACGGTCGAATGAAAGCGTTTCTTACGAACGTTGCCTTAACTATGAAGGATATATTTTTGAGTTCTAGAGAAAAGATGTGGAGCTTGAAAATGCCTACAAAAAAGTCAACGACGTTCTTATTTATTAGTCATATATTACCAAAAATTATGAATCTCTATGAATATAAGGAAACTCATCGTCTTAAGTGTGAAGACAAAAGCAGCGGACGGCGCGCGATGGCTTCGGGTTTAATTCGGTTTGCGTTCATCCTTGCTTCGGGGATAATTAATTTAATATTAATAATCCCCGAAGCGAGGCCAACGAAGTGGGTACGGGTCAGTTAGTTCGTTATACAGACGTTTTGTTAGCAAATGTTTGTAACGTAAAGGTAAATTTTATATTGATTCTTATGGAGAATTCAATGGTGTTATGAAGAATTTGTTGAATTCGCCGGGGCGGTTAGTATTATGTAAATAACATTATTATTAAACCTATACATGTAAATAAAATTAGAGTGTTGTCTAAATAAATAAATAAATAAATTTTCACGGGACTTTTATTGCTAGGTGAGGAATAACTTAGGCTTATTTAAGAAATATTCTTTAATAAAAACAAAATAAAAACTAAATAAACTAATAAACTTTTTTTTCTTGTTAAATTCCACGCGAAGGAAGTCGCAGATATTCGCACAGTTACTATTATATAAAATTGAAAAAAATATTTAAGTGTTATTGTCTGTCAAAACATTGCTAGTTTGACGTTATTGAATTCGCCGGAGCAGTAAGAAATAAATAATAATATTTATGCATTACTATCTGCCGCAACATTGTCAGTTTGGTGGTATTAAATTCGCCGGAGCATTTAGTATTAAAGACATGTTAATGTCGCATATATCACGCGTCTTTATAAGACACGGTCCTTTATAAGGCGTACGTCCTTTATAACGCGTTGAGGCCATTTAAGCGAAATTTACTGAAAGTGTGCGTGGAGTGTACCAACTGGGTCTAATCTCTATCTGCACCATGAGAAATGCAGCTAAAGACTACACCCAGTTAGATGCACAGAAACTATTGTCATTAGTGGTCAAACGTTTGTGGACTAATAGCATTTCGATTTTGGAGCTAATGAGAACCGGACTTTGGAAGAGACTCCGGTCACCTGCTTCTTTAAAGCTTCCTAATTGATATAGCAGCTGGTGACTCGCCGCCCGTTACATGGGTCCTCCCAAAAAGCAGACCAATATTAGTGCGAAAGGAGCAACATTGGTGTGAACGGCTAAGGGTGTAGAAAGGTGTGTCTCAAGCCAGCGATCGAGACGCCGTTGGCGTTAAGATACATATTATTATTATTTAATTATATATTATTGTATAAATATGAAATAATAGTTATGCATTACTGTCTTTCGCAACATTGCCAGTTGGCGGTATCAAAATCACCGAAGCATTGAGTATTAAAAAACTCATTATTCTTATTATTAAATAATATATCATTGTATAAATATGAATTTATATTAATGCATTATTGTCTGTTGACAATTCGACAACATTGACATTTCGATGGCTTGAAATTCGCTGGGGTAGTTATTATTAAATAAATCTAATTAAATATTATATCATTATATAAATACGAAATAATATTTATGCTTGTCTATCTGCGACAACATTGAACTATAATGAAATTTTACACTTTGAAATTCGCAGGAGCAAATAGAAATAAGCAAACGCATTATTATTATTAAATATCATATAAATAGTCATTGTTGAAAACATATTATCTTTTCAGATATATAATTATTTTTTGTGATAAAGTATCTAACTAAATAGTGAACATTTATACTGTTCTGGATTGAATTTAGTTTATTTCACACATTTTGACAGATTTTTTTAAATATTTAATGTTCTATTCGTCCCTTAACTATATAGTATATAAATCTCTTTTTTCTTAAATGTGATGTAATTAAAATTTCTTCTTTTTTAGTACTTGGAAGTTGAGGAATGAAACAAAGTCATACATTGAATAGTTTATTTCAAGAATTATAGACGCCTATCTACAAAGGATTTCGAAGTCCTGCACAGGATCGTCTCGTGTTACTTAACCCTAAGTTTATAAGTCTTTACTTAAGAAGTTGTTAAATTAGTTATATCCGATGATAAGATAAGTGTGTGTTTCAAGTTTTAATGTAACGTTCAAACGACATCGAACACACATTGTAAAATTTTATAGGCTACAAGTACCTACTTAAGGAAAATTACAAACTTATATCTATTTTTCTAGTATATGTATTAGTATATGTATTATGAAAAAAAAAACGTTTAATTGTAAGGGATCATAAACGATAGTGGAAAAATAAACAGTAAACATAGCAAAGGAAAGTTGTAAACGAAATATGGAATCTATTTCTAGATCTAATTTCTTATCTATCTATCTAAGGTATTACATAGATGTACGAAGCTCGATTATTGAAATATTTAAGGGGCAGTAAACAAAACTGTAAGGGTATTATCACAACATCGAATCACATTGAACATAGATTAACATGTGTAAGTATATTGGAATGCTAAGAATATAATATCGTTAAAGTAGCGGCCGCCGCGACTAGGGCCATGCGCTGCGGGCGGCGCTCTCCGGGACCATGTTGAGGAGCTCGATTGTCAGCACCAGGATGTCGTCGTCGAGCACCTCCTGCAGCGATTCTTGCAGGCGCGGGTCCCTTAGAAGAAGGAGGGCGGCGTCCTGTCCCGGGCTTGGCCCGGGCTGCGGGCGCGTGCGCGGGCGCGCGCCTGCCGCGACCCTGTCCCGCGGGCGCGGCGGGCCAATCGGGCCTCGCGTCAGGGGAGCGCTGCGCCTTCCCGCCGGCTGCGGTACTCGGGGCACGAGTCGTTCTCGGTGAACGAGTAGCTCATGAAGTAGGCTGCGGCGTGCGAGGGTCTCTCGTCGCTCGGCGGAGCGCCGGAGGGCTCGCTCATGTTGACGCTGTCGTTGAACAAGAGACAGTACTCCCCCACCTTCTGCAGATCGCCCTCCTTGCTGACGAAGAGGGCGAGAGAGCCGTGCCACAGAGCGGCGTAGCCGCGCGTCAGGCGGACGATGTCCCCCTCCTGCAGCAGCTCGCCCGGCTCGTCCCACACCGCCAGGTTGACGCACGCGCTGGGATCGGCCACGCGTAAGATGCGCACCGTCCGCCCGTCCTCTTCGGTCGTCGGAGCGCCTATGTCGAGGACTATGAACTTCATGTGCAAGTTCGTCATGCCCTCGCGAAGCTCCTCTATCGCTGTGGAGTGCTCCTCCGCGTCTGGCATGGCGGAGGCGAGCGAGTTCCTGGGTGCGTTGGGCGGCGGCGATGATCAGTTGTAGCTGCGGGTCCGCGGCGGCGGCGACGTTGGGAGGCTGCGACGGGGACTCCACGGCTGCGGCGGCTGCGGGCGGCTGCGACGAATATGCCCAGAGCGGCGGCGTCAAACGTTCCACGGCGCGGCCGGCGGGCGACTGCGGGAGGAGCGCCGTGAGGCGACGCCCGGGCCTGCGCGGATCGATGCCTGCCCTGTGGCACTAAGCCGCGGCCACAGTGCCGCGACGTGCTTGTAATGACGGCCATAATTAGCAAAATGCCATTTCCTGTGCCGTCAAGCAAGTATAGCAGTCAAAAAATGACTTTGACAATCTCCGTAGCCGAGTGTTCGTGTTAGAAATGCGAGTATTTGTGCCTTAGTATTACCTTATCTTTACTTATCCTTACTATAATATATCATTCTTACTAATATTATAAATCGGAAAGTGAGTTTGTTTGTTTGTTCCGCTTTCACACCGTTACTATTGAACCGATTGCTTTGAAATTTTGCAGACGTAAAGACAAAAGTCCGGATTCAATAATAGCTACTTTTATCCCGGAAAAATCGACAGATCCCATGGGATGTGCAATAAAGGCTTCGCTCAAAAACTACTGCACAGATTTTCATGCGGTTTTCATCAATGGATAGAGTGATTCTTGAGCAAGGTTTCGCGGTATTTTTTTATCTCGAAAAAACGGATAATTCCACGGGAAGCGCGATAAAACCTTCGCATCATAAACCGATTTCCACGCATATGTAGCCGTGGGCAAAAGCTATGACCATTAACTCTCTATAGACCCAATCCCGAAATCCACGCGGGCGAAGCCGCGGGCAGAAAGCTAGTATTAAATAAATAACAATTTAGTTTTCAATTAACTTTACAAAGTAGGCATTAGTCGAAAACTTCCGCACCAGGATGTGCTTGTCCTGTGGAAATATTAACAATACAGTTAAATATGGCACTAGGATGCGCTACGTCTTAGTTAATAAGGAAACAAATATGAAAACAACGAGTAATAAATAAATAAAGACAAACTATTCAAAAACAATATTTACCAAACGAAATCATGACATGGCACATAACTGTACCTTCAGTGAAAAGGGATTTAACTCGACATAGATCGAAATTAATTTTATTAGAGATTGTTAATCTCTGAAAAATTTGCTATTTTTGTATGTAATCGGTGTATTTCTAGGCCGTATATAAAAGAAAATAATTTTGTGCTAAATGATGTAACTAAGGCTTTATGAACCCATTATGAGATTTTTTTTGTGGTTATTGATATATGTCTACTTTTAACAAATTGAACCGGATTGTTAATTCATTATTTTATTGGGACAAAAGGTATGACTCGTGTTACTACTTTTTACACAATCGAATTAGTTTAAATTGAATTTGTGTAAAATAATACAAGAAGACTTAATTAACTATACACAAAACAAAATATGTTAAGTAGGTTGTGTGAAAACGAATGTAATTTAATTTACAGCATAAAAAGTAAAAATATTTTTTCTTTTTATTTCGTGTCTAATGATCCATTTAGATTAATATCATTAACCACAAAAGGTTCGTACACGTGTAAATCAATATAAATTACTTAGATCAAAAATATTTGAAAATCGCAACGATCATTGTGGTTACGGTATTGGTGTAAAATGATATAAGTTAGCGGAAACGTCTGCCGCGCATCTTTTCCCCGTGCTTGAGCGAGAGAGATAGAAAATTGATACCATGAATGTGCAAGTGAAAGGGCAGTTTCGCTTAGTCCTTTTGGAGCTTCACCTGCAGTGTTGCCAACACGGAGTTTTTAGAGCTAGATTTAGCTCTAAATTATCTTGGTTAGCTTTAAAAATGTGGGTCTAGCTCTTTAGCTCTACTTTTCTACAATTTTAGCTTTTTTCCATACTACATACATTTTTTAGCTCAGAATACTAGTTTAAATAGCCAAAATGTACCTACATTGTCTATGTTCGGTTTGTCCGATCTATGGTTTGGTTATTCTATAATTTGTTATTATTTCGTCCGCGCGTGAATTGTTTATTATATTGTAGTGTAATGGCGCAAAGTAAGCAGCCTTATACACAGAAGTTTAGACAAGAATGGCTGTCTGAACCAGAATTTCAAGATTGGCTGGAAGCAGTAAAAACAGACCCCACCAAAGCGTTTTGTTCCTACTGCAAATGCGAGGTTAATTCAAAAAAAGGTGATTTTTTAAATCATATGAAAAGAAAAAAACACCTAAAAGCGGCGCAACCATTTTCAGCGGGACAATCAAAAATAGATTTTTCTCCAAAACCGAAAATTGATTCTGGGATAAATTCCGCTGAAGGATCATTGGCTCTTTTTATATGCGCTCATACTTCAATATTACCTGTCGATCACCTTGGTTTACTATGTATAAAACAATTCAAAGATGCCGAAAACTTAAAATTACACAGAACAAAATGTAGTACTATCATAAAGAATGTACTAAATCCGCATTTCGTAACCGAATTAAAAAGAGATATAGACGATGGACCATTCAGTTTACTATTAGATGAGAGTACTGATATCAGCATTACTAAACTGCTCGGTATCGTAGTGCAGTATTACAGCAAAAAAAGATTTGAAATAGTTTCGACCTTTCTAAGATTAGCCGAAATAAAGAAAGGTGATGCCGAATCCATCACTAACGCTGTGAAAGAAACTCTCAACTTCTTCGGTCTCAATATAAAGCAGTTACGAGGTATTGGTGTAGATAACGCCAAAGTAATGGTTGGAATACACAGTGGTGTGTATCAAAAGTTAAAAACGGAAGTACCTCATCTCGTTTTGGTAAAATGTACATGTCGTTCGATTCAGTTGTCTATTTCTCAAGCTTCTGCCGAGCATCTTCCAAGGCATTTGGAGTATTTAGTCCATGAGACTTATGATTGGTTCTCAAAATCGGCAAATAGACAAAATGAATATCAAGCTCTTACATGACCATCAATGATAAAGAACCATTAAAAATAACCAAGCATGCGCTACCAGATTACCGATATCGGCAGATACCAGAGAGGATTTTAGAACAGTGGGTTGAACTAAGATTCCATTTTAGCCTAGTGAGAAATAGTGAAAAGTGCTATGCGGCTGAGACTATACAGTCTCAGATCTTTTATCAGAATCCTACCAACGAAGCTTATTTAAATACGTATTAGTCATTCATTGTCATTGTAGAAAACAAACTTTACTATGTTGCTATTGTAATTCGAGATTAAGAAACCGTTATTGTTTTCAGAAACATACTTGACAAACATACATTCATAAGTGCTTCTGCTATACTTTACCTTGCGGTAAGAGAGTAATGTCAGTCAGACCAAAATAATCTATGTTATTTATGTAATGATGCGATGTAATGAGGCGAAAGCAGACTGGCACAGTACGTCCGGGATGACACACTCAAAAGCACTAATCGAACCATACTCTCGCAAACGCACTGACGAGCTATTAAAGCTTAACAGGAGTAACTTGAGCGTGATGGTTAGGGCTTTGACCGGTCACTGCAAGTTGAATAGACACCTTTACAACATGAAACTAAAGGACACTGACACATGCAGAGTCTGCGAACAAGAGCGTGAAACACCAATTCACCTCTTGTGCTACTGTGAACCGCTGATTCACAAAAGAAACAGACACCTGGGGAAACACATCCTTGACCCAGATGAAATAAAAACAATCCGAACTGGGAACATCCTATCTTTCTTGGTCAGTGCCCAGTTAAGGGAGCTACTGTAGGGCCTACATGGAACCTACATAGGAGGCTGGTCACAATAGATCTTAATAGGTCTCAGTGATGCATATCAGCCCCGACTTACACACGAAATAGACGAAATATGTAATGATGAATAAAATCTAATTAACTAAATATTAATAAAATCCAATACATTTAAGAAGTTATTAATTAACGATTTCAGTCTTAATTTATAGCTTATTCCGTTACAGTACCACTTTAAATCACTACACACATAATATCAGTATACTTAAATCGTTATAAAAGTTAATTAGATTAGATTTCACATTTTGTTTTTTCCACAAAATTGGTGTATATCGATTTAAATAACAATATTTAAACGATTAGCTCTAAAATAACCTGAAACAATGATTCCTTATACAGTAATTAGTAATATTTGTTTTACAACTTTTAAAAAAAGTGAAGAAATAATAAAATATTTACAGAAATAACATGATATGTATCATTTTACACTTGTTTGTATGAGGTCAATTTAATGCTGTGTATAATGATTTACGTTCTATTATATCACTTTACACTAATATAAAGTTTCGTGCTGTCTGATTTAACTGGGTTATTATTTAATTAAAAAAAAACCACTTACATTATTTTACAAACTAGTACAATACCTGACTACTTCTAACATTATATTTCAACAAAAAAATATTGCCACCATGTTATCTGCAATAGCCATAAAGTAGGATTTTTTTTAACTTTAAATGCAATTTCCCGCAAAATCACTATTTTCGACTTAGATCCGTTTTCACTGAAGGTACAAGTGTGCCAAAACGTAGGTATGTTCAAGACATTATTAGACATTGTGTTATTAACTCTTCACCAGGGAAGATTTAAATCTTCCCTGGTGAAGAGTTAATAACACAAATTGACCCTAATAGTGTGTCAGTGTAACACACACACACACACACACACACCATATATATATATATTACTTATAAACTCAATAATTCTTGTCACATGTGTTAAGGGTGCTCTTGCCACCAATACGTCTTTGTCAGTACATCCGCCCTATGGCAACATGTAAGACAATAAGCATTGGCCGACTGTGCAACATAAACATAATATCAGTATATAAGAAATTATCAATTAGAAAAAGCCGATTATTATTGTTGAACTATCATTAGAACTGTTACTCTGTCCGTTTGAATAAAATACATTATTTTTAAATATCCACTCGCCGCAATGTCGGTTACTTAATTGGCGAATCCGATAGGATCTCCGCATTCAGTCAGTCAGTATAAAAACTAACTAAACTCACAAGGAGACGGCAAGGATTTGGGGTATTCAAATCAATCATTCATCTTTAGGGATACACAAACCTAGGCGGCGCCGGGCTCGGTAGCACAGCTGCGGCGCCGCCGCGGGTCGCCGGCGGGCGCGAGGAAGTCGCGACTGCTACGGCGACCCGGGATGGACCACGCCTCTTCCGTGGCCGGGGGGCGTCGTCGGTGGAGGAGACCGGGGGAGGTAGTGTAGCCTCCCCCGAGGAGGGCTCCCTCTAGGCAGGGGAGCGGAGGCTGGGGGTTCCCGGAAGTGGCTTGATGTTCCCGGGGGCTCCCTACATGCCTGAGGAAGGCCATCCCTGAGGTTTTTAGTGGGTAGACCTCCCACTTCTGGGGAGAGAGCCCCACATAACCGCCGGCTCGCTACAGCCGGGGTATGCAATTTAATGCATTTTCCTCAGGGGAAAAAAAAAAAAAAAGGGATACACAAACCTGGATGATATCTAATAATATTTAATCTGGGTATATTTTGTATAGAGGCGTAAATAAACAGTACAAACGAATCAGGTCAAACGAATGAACGTCGAAAGGAATGTTACGAATAAATGAATTTGTAAATATTTCATATTATTTTTCATACATTACATTTTATTTAATTCCAACTACATGCTAATTTCAAATTTCCAATTCGCGATTCAATAAAGCATAAAAGTTCAAAAGGAATTGTTGGTATTCGCGGCCTAGAGTTTAATGCGTATTGATACTCACGAATCGCGTTTTCCAAAGCGTCCTCCAGTTGCTCTTTCACTTGATTACTTGCAATCGTACTAACGTCATCTCCCTCATCAACTTCGTGGTCAACCCGTGTCATGGTTGTTATTTCCGGTGACGGCATTGAAGCCGATGTTGGCGCGACAGATGTAACAAGTGGACCTCGTGTCAAGGAAGGGGTGGCGGCAGTAGGAAGCGTCTCCGAGCGAAGCCGATCAAGTATCGATTGATCCAATAACTTGCAACTAAAAGTCTTGTCTGAGGAACTCACACAGACGACTTCTCGTATGGTCTACCTTAGGTAAAAATGAGATGCATAAATTCAATAGAACCTGTGTGGCCGCAGCTTTATGTCTGTGTGGGCGTTGCTGCGCAAATCGATATCGTCCAGGGGAGCAGAGCAGCTTCAGTAAGACAACAAAGAAAACATACGCCTCGGAGAAATCTAGAAATAGATAGAGCGGGCGGCAGGGTTGACCATATTTGTCTGATAAGAATCAAACACTATTTAAATTTAATTCATACATGGAGCTCAAAAATTAAAATTACAAATCTATTTATAACTCATTATAGATAAAGAAAGCAGTTGAAATATTCCATTGGGGCGGCTTAATTAAATAGTTAATTTGTTTAAAATTTTGGTAGTTTTCTGATAAACACGAATCCCTTGGGGTTGTAGCAGAATACCAATGCTTTGCTCACATCCTGTTGTGAGTAATTCCAGTCACTGAGTTGCGACCCTTTTACACTTAAACAGCGCACACAATTCAGTTTCTACTGGGTAATTGTCAAGTTTATATAATTTTAGGTCTTTGTGTTGCTACGCTTGTGTGATGAAGGCTTAGTGTAAACAAAGATTTTATCTATCTATCTAAGAGTTCTCGCAGATCAACAACTGTTCGGAGATCTTGCTCGAGATATTTTTATTTCTTTACGAGAGGAGGCTGAGAATCCTCATGGATGCGAGTACCACAGCAACGGCCAGTGCTACGGTGATTATGTCGGACTCCTGGGGATTCGAGGTGGCTCGACCCGACAGATCTACCGACTAAACTCAGTCTAAGCCTTTGGTACTAATGACCCTACTGGCTTGAAATGATAGAGAGCCGCACCTCAGGAGAGGCACGGTTAGTGCTGCCCTATGTGCATACGTGCTAGAAGAGGCAGGTATATCAAAGTGGCTCTGGCCTATATTGTGAGGAACCTACATGTGGCTATGCAGAAGGCTGCCGAATAATGGGTGACAAGAGAAGCGACGGCTCAGAGGCCGCCGCTTGCAGGTCAAGAAGGTCCCGCATTAATTGATTTGGGGGACTGCTAAGGACATGTCGCGGTCTACGTATCCTCTGCAGATTTTGACTGGTATCGCTGAAGGCGGTGTTGATCTGTAACTGGCTGACTCGCTAATTAACAGGTTTGGGTGCTAGTCCGCGGCTCTGAAGAACCGCTTAGAGCACTCCCTAAAATTTTGAATTGTACTCGAGATAAAGGTTGCCATGTGTTTATATATATATATATACACATTTCCGGTACTACGTATATCTGGTGAGTGCTACGGTAGTGTAATGCTACAACGGTAATATTCGTAGCAATAGCTCTTATTTCGTACATCGCTGCTTAACGTTGCTACGCTGGTTGTCAGTGCTACGGCAATGATCTATACTAGTGTTTTTCAACCTATGGGTCGCGATCCCTTGGGAGGTCGCGAAGCTTCTGTAATGTGAAGGTTGTGCTTGTTTTTGATTAATCAATTTCTCCAATGTGGAACTGTATTTTGCTACACATATAATTAATTCGTTTTTCAATTTTAAGCGATTTCCTTGCTTACTTTTTATTTGGACCATTTTAATAAAAATGTCAACTCGCAAGTTAGCCACCACACTTGCCGGACGGCCGGCATCGACCTGGGTCGTACGTACGCATTCTCGTACATATGTGCGTAAATTGCGTTAGTTATCAATAACGGGTTACGTATTAGATGTATGTATGTAATTGAAAAATAATGCATTTTACGTACTATATTATGTACTTATATCCGAATCCTAATTATGGAGACACATAAAAATGTCGTACGAATGAATATTTGTAACACTGTGACATACATATATACATGATAAAACAGCGAAAGATGAGGGATGAGATCGCGAAATATTCTTTCATGTTTCGTGGGGGGTCGCATCAAGAAAAAGGTTGAAAAACATTGATCTATACTAGTAATAGTTTTGTTTCAATCTTAACAATGTTTCAAACGCTTTGATACTTATATTGATATTTTAGATAATTCTCGCAATATGTTTTGTTATAAATGTCAGCACTGGTATTCAGCTAGCACCCATAGTCGCTAACGGCGTTGGTACGGAAGAATATATATATATATATATACATATATATACATATATATATATATATATATATATAACAGTAATATATATATATATATTACTGTTTTAAAATCAATATCAAAAATTTATTCTTCAAATAGGATTTTACAATCACTTTTGAATGTCAAAGAACCAGCAAGGACAATTTTTAAATGTTTAAATATTTATTTAAACAGTAATCTCCTATATATATAAAGCACGATTACCACTGACTGACTCACTGACTGATTAGGGGTCTTTTTGGAGTGTTTAGAGGTTTTATTTGGTGTTTTGATGTCAGGTGGAATTTTCTAGATTTTTTCCTGACAAAATGGCGGCGGCGCTGGCGGCCACCTTGGATAGCCGATTTTGACGCGATTTTCGGACCGGATTTTCGCCAAAATGGCGGCCTCGGACTGCGGTGAAATGTTTCGGGCAGGGTTGAACTTCGGCGAGCAGTATTGCCAGGTGGGAGAAATTTTCTACCGTTTTTGGTAGATAATTTCTCCCCTAGTGGCCTAGTCGCCTAATGCCCGAGGTGCGTGCACCTCGCGGCACTCACGCGACCACCACGCGACGGCAAACAAACACAATTTTGTATATAAGTACTCATTTTTCATCAATTTTCGACAGACTTGTATATATATATGTTCTTTATTCACTACATGTATATATACTCGCATTACCACTTAACTGAGTGGCTAGTTACAAAGAACTGTGTTTGGCGCATACAAAGGTCAAAACTATTACAAGCTTACCATTTATTGCTGCATTAAGTTTGGTTTTTGTACTTTATTTATATTCTACAATAAAGTTTACAATAATAACTATAGGTATGTTACGATGAAAGAAATACTAATCGACATGTTTGTTAATAGGGTGGATCTATGACGAAGGACGTAGCTGTCACGGTGTCACCTTGGGAAGAGGGTTGTCTATTTTTGGTGGATTAATCTTGTGATTGTTGATCCGGCGTTAATTAGGTTAATAGCTAACGATCAAAATATTATTTTACAATAAATAAAGTAAAAAACTCAGGCATATAACTGAAAATGTGTTGTATTTTTAAAAGAATTCTCTTCTAATCTACTGCACCAGTATTTTTTTAAATAATACAAACCTGTTGGTTTAGCCAAGTCAATCCAATAGCCACACAAAGAAGTCCTTAACTTGCGTGTGTTATGCGATGCAGACTAACGGATAGACACATATATATTAATTAATTTCATAGATATATACAGTGTGTGTTTTGAGAAATGCACAAAAGTGATTAAAATAAAAGGAAAAAGAATTTGAATCCATTGCTTTGAAATTATTGCCCTTAAGTAATTTTTGCTATCGCTACCTTGTGCTGATGAAATAGTTAAAACTTTTTAGAGAAGCGACTTACGTTGCTGAAAAGTGAAAAAAAAATCTCTGTTAAAATGCTCATTGATTAACTTCAAAATTAGAAAGGCGAATTTCACAAAAATGTAAATAAATGAACCTATTTATGAAAAATTTACGTAATTACTAAGATATATTTATAAAATGTCAACTTGTGCTGTAACTAGTTGTTATAAGGCCTGTGCACAATTTGTGAAATAAAAACCTTAAAAAATCACAAAAAAGACTAGACGACCCTGCCAGGATTCGAACCTGGAATCTCCCGATCCGTAGTCGGACGCGTTATCCATTGCGCCACAGGGCCATGTAATTATTTGCTGGAAATAAGGATAATAATGTGACTCGTAGTTAAGGAAAGATAACGTTACTTTGGAAGTTTATGTGAAAATACCGATTTCTTATACGCCAAAGTACCTAATAACAAAAGCTCTAGGAACAGAATAATTCAAATGTAAGTTAATGACTAGAGGTTCCTTATAGGATAGATTCGTTACGAAAATTGTTGAGTCTACTGACAAAAACTGGGTACCAATAAACTTGTGAGTTTCCTTAATAAGATTATAAATGTTAAAGTAATCTGCCTGTCTGCCGCGCACGTCAAATAAAATTTGGTACGCAGATAATCTACAGCAGTTAATCTCAAAGTGGGCTATATCGACCCCTAGGGGCCTATGACAATCTGCAGGGGGTCTACGTTAGCGAAAAAACAATTTGGGGGTCCATGAAATAGTATCTATTTATTTACATTACACTATCTTCCCATAAAATACTAATACATTATTTATAAAACTACGTATGAAGAAAAAAAAATATTATATATGTTTATAACATTTTGTAAGTTGTACAATGTAGGCATTCGATATCAGGTAAGTGGGAGGTCTACCCAAAACCGAAAAACATAGCAAAGGCTTTACGACACAAAAAAGTTTGGGGACCTCTTATCTAGAGCTTGAGAAAAGACTACGGTTACATTTTTATATATATTTTAAAATGTAACCTAGAAAATATTTTCGATTGGAATATATATTAACAGCCATGACTATGGTACAAATGCTCGCATTCAGCACACAACCATTTGCCCCCACCGAGACTCGAACCCGACCCGGGTTCGAGTCTCCTTGTAACCGAAATGTGCGAGACGATACTTTTAAATACTATAAAATGATATAAATATGCTGAAAAGTATATAAATCAGGAACTACAAAAATATAAACGTCTTCTCTAGTATTTAGTATTTACTTGACATTAATCAAACAAGGAAAAACAGTTTTCAAATATGTGTCACAAACATAGAGGTTTTAACACGAAGTATTAACTACTCGACTATGAAGGTCGTCAAATAAATAAATAGCGAAAACCAAATATTTATTTTGTGTTCATGAAAATCATGTTTATTATCAAACTAGCTTGATGCCTGTGGCTTCGCTTACATTATATCAGATTTTCCAATAGGAAAGTTATATTTTCCCGTCGTAAAAATTGTCAGATGTTCCGTTTCGGCTCTCCAACCATCCCCAATTTGCATAACAACCCTATAAGTTGTTGTTATCAGATTGAAAAATATGTTGTCACGTGGTAAGCATTTTTCTACGTCTATCCCTATTAATATCCAACATCAACAAAATCAATTTAGTACTTTGTGAGTCAATTCAACAAAACTATGCATAGGTATACCTTATTTTTCCCACTTTATGGTAAAAATTTTATAATCTTTAAATGTCTAAATTATATATATCTTATGAAAAGCCTAAAAAATTTGTCGTAAACTAAAGTTTACTAAAGCAAGCTTAGATAAAACGTATCTCCCATACTATCTTTCATCCCTTATTTCAATATGTTAGAACCCTGTTTTCGCTTTAATTAGTCTGGGCGTTTCTCTCTGCATATTTGTTTTTTTTTATGAATAAATCTAAGTAAAAAAATAATTGCAGACTATTTTTGTGCCGTTAAATAAAAACTCGTTGCCTTGTTAGATAATAGGGGTGGATTTTTGACGGAGGACGTCGTTGTCACGGTGACGCAACCCTTGGAAAGAGGGTTCGCTATTTTTGGAGGATCAAATAAATCATCTTGTAATTGTTAATCCGGCTTTAATTAGGTTGGTAGCTAATGATCAAGATATTATTTATGTACAAAAATCTCAGGCATATAACAGAAAATATATAATGTCTTTAAAAGAATTCTTTTAAAGATACTTTTAAGATAATATTTCTTCTAAATATACGCCTTTTGTTATGGGCGTGCCCCAGGGATTGATATTGGGACCCTTGTTTTTCTTTATATATATAAAATGATCTCCCACATTTCACTGATACTTTGTGCAATACTGTACTATTTGCAGATGACACTTCTTTAATATTTAAATTTGACAGAGGAAACGGCAATATTGACATTGTAAATAGTACTCTTTCTAAAGTATTGCACTGGTTCACGATTAATAACTTATCCTTAAATCCCAATAAAACTAAATGTTTCAAATTTTCATTACCAAAAGTAAGAAAAGTAGATATTATTGTTAAAATGATTAATGAAGTGGTAGAATTTGTAGAATACACTAAATTCTTGGGTATTACTTTTTTTTCGCTTGCTTACGTTGCCGAAATTTAAATCTTTCTGCTAAAACACTTGGTTTCGGTTGCAGATGCGCGGTCAATTTTTCCACAATTTCAATGTACGATAAACTCGCCGGCTTGTTCGGTGTACATAAAGTTACCAGCAACTCGTAACTCGGCTTTGGTTCCAATAAGCGTAATCAATAATGGTACTTTCCTTTCTTCTTTTACTTCATTCACTACAAAGTATGGTTCCAGACAATCCTTATATGCCTCCCAACAATCTTTGCCATTTTGTAATTTTCGCTTGCCTAATTATTTAGTTACTCCCATAATCAATTATTTAGTTACTCCCATAGTCAATATCTCCAAAGTCGCACGCATGAAAATCGTTTATCTCGCCACCAGTTGATATAACCTGACTTAGGTAGGTGTAATATTAGCTTTCCAGCAATTAAAAACATGTTTGCGAAACTCCATTTATTGACAGACAACAACATACGTACCGGTATACATATTAGTCTAGGAACATACGTCAGAAACAGCAACTTAGCCGTCCAAGGAAAAAGAGTTTTACAAACCATAGAGTTGTTTGAGTGTTACATACATATATCACAAAAAGAAATACAAAAAAGAGATTGACGACCCTGCCAGGATTCGCACCTAGAATTTCCCGATCCGTAGTCGGACGCGTTATCCATTGCACCACAGGGCCTTGTAATTCTTTACTGGAAATAAGGATAATAATGTTACTCGTAATTCCGTTTCGGCTCTCCAACCATTCCCAATTTGCATAAAAACCCTATAAGTTGTTGTTATCAGATTGGAAAAATATGTTGTCACGTGGTAAGCATTTTTCTATGTCTATCCATATTAATATCCAACATCAACAAAATCGATTTAGTACTTTGTGAGTCAATTTAAACAAAACTATGCATATACCTCATTTTTCCCACTTTATGGTAAAATTTTTCAATCTTTAAATGTCTAATTTATGTATATCTTATGAAAAGCCTAAATAATTAGTCGTAAACATGCAAAGTTAATGTTATTTTGGAAGTTTATTTAAAACTAGCGACCCGCTCCGGCTTCGCACGGGTATACACAACGTTCATAGCTTTCTTGTCATTAGACAATACAAACTTGTTTTGCTTAGAGCGCAAAAACGTGCTTATTTACGAGATCACATTAGAAACCTCTAAATTTATCAGTGTTTATCTAATATATTATGTTTGCATGTATTATATGTACATATAAACCTTCCTTAAGAATCACTCTATTAAAAAAACCGCATCAAAACCTGTTGTGTAGTTTTAAAGATCTAAGCATACATACGGACAGACAGACAGCGAATAGCGACTTTGTTTTATACTATGTAGTGATGTGCGGTATGGAAGACTAATGGCCGTTTTCACCAACCTTGTCTTAGCCTAGGTGACTCCTAAGAGACATGCTGTCTCACTCTTTTTAGTTAATATAAAAAGTGACAGCATGTCACTTAGGAGTCACCTACGCTAAGACAAGGTTGGTGAAAACGGCCATAAGTGACACAAATCGAGAAGTTTGGACACGTAGAAAGGACGGACGAAAGGCGACTGGCGGAAAAAAAATATAAAGCAAATATGGACGGGCCAGTAGACTTAGGGGCCGACCTAGACGAACAAGATTGGACTAAATAGGTTTTCTGGGTCTCTAAACTACCCCTATAACAACATATTAATAGAGTTACCAAACAATTTGAGATCTCATATCTTGAAAGGTCTTTATTTTAGCTTTGTAAGATCGATATTACACTTTGGTTCAGTAGTATGAAATCCTCATTGTAAAAATCAAATTGACAGAATCGAACGTGTTCAAAAGAAATTTAATTACAGAAATAATATAGAAGGCGTGACTTGTGGCGTATTGTTAAAGGATACAAAATCCTTTCAAAATTTATATATTTAATTTCAAATTAAAGCTCAACTGCCAGTATGCTCGTCCCCGCTTTCGTCCCGCTTACAGCCAGGAATAACACTATAACTCCTACAATAACTGTAAAGAAAATGCTTTCTTTAATTTGGGCAGCGCGGCATTCCAGCCTGTATGCGCGCGTCGTTTGCTTTGCGCGTCCATAAATATTGCGCTGTCAGCTGTCTAAAGACAGACATGATTTTTTATTAGAATTATTGTTGAGTGATAGTAGGATGTTACAGGTGGATAGTAGAATCCCAAGCAACATTTTAAACTGTATAAACGCTGTACAATGAAAAATTTCAAGAGTTTAGGCTGTACAAATGGCTGAATTAGGACTGTATATCCAGATATACAGTCGATATATCCGCTAAAAGGGCCCCAAATTATACAGCACAAAGCTGTGAAATAGCGCAATATCTGATTAGGCAAATAATTTGATACCAATATACAGATACTGTGCGCAAATCTTGCTTGCGAACGTCTGAATATAAGTCTAAAATTATGTTAAATCCATACATATTGAACTTAATTAATTGAATCATTGGCCATAATAAATATCTGTTGAATTGTGAAGTGATCAAATATTATTTTGCTATATGGCAAATACCCATTACTAATTTTCTGGTAATTATTTTGCTTGCGGCTGCTACTTCTTCGTGATTATATATGCTAATATAAGCCAAAAACTCACGCGCTCTCGAAATAATATATATTAATGAATTTATTTGTGTTGCAAGAACCGTGTAACCTAAGATGCGACCAAATTTATAAGCCCGCAGGGCATTTTTATCGACAACCATTGACATATATACATATATATCGATGTTGACAACAAATTTATTTTTTTATTGACAACCATTGACATATATACATATATATCGATGTTGACAACAAATTAATTTCGTTGTGTTTTCAAATAAAAGTCTATGTAAATATAGTCGTAATTTTCAATAACAAAGACTAACACAATATATTCATTATGGTAGCATGATTTTTTGGTTATGGTCTAATGGCATCTTCTTTAATTATATAGCTGTTGCTCTTACACTATTATGAAGCTTTTTGCATAACTTATGTTTGTACAACAGCCTAAAGAGTAACTTTTGCTGTACATTAGAATTTATTTACTGTAGTAGGTGCTTATAAGTTAAGTGAATATTACAGCAATTCAGGGTTCAATTGAAAGTAGAAAAGACTTATACTGTATATTATTAATTAATTTATATTTATTTCCGCTATAGGTACCTACAGTAAAATTAATAAATGAACTGTACTAGGTTACTAACACAAATATATTTTGATGACACAAACAGTCATGCTAATTTGAAATAGGTAATCATATTTTACATAACGCCGATGTACTTACTGTTTACTCTTTCTAGAACTGATTCATACGTTCGTTTCGTTCGCACTCCTAAATTTATTTAACATCGCTCTCGCTTTTTTTTTAGTCGCAATTTTTTTTTGTTTATGATAGATTCCATTCCTGTGAAATAAATAAAAGTTGATTTGAACAATTATAACAAGTTTTATTAAAATATAACATGGCGCTGCGTGGAAATAACAAAATATTATAAATAAACCTGTCGCGTAAAGAAAAAGAAAATGGAGAAGTACGGTGTTGTCGGATTGAAACCCCCGCAACCCTTGACAACGTTGACCGCAGAAGGTTATAAAAAATGGCTACAATTATTTCAATTATATCTGAGAGCATCTGGTGGAATCAACCAAGATGAAGAAACACAGATTGCCGTTTTGCTGCACTGTATGGGTGAGCAATGTGTAGAAATTTATAACACATTCAATTTCAATGATGAAGAAGAAAAGAAATTTGACAGTGTTATTGACCAATTCAACAAGTATTTTATCCCAATACAAAATGAGTGTTTCAACTCACACATATTTTTTTCGAGAAATCAACTCGACGGGGAGAAAATTGACTCATATGTCACAGAATTAAAGAAATTAGCGTCAGATTGTAATTTTGGAGAATTGAAAAACAGACTTATTAGAGACAGAATTGTCGCAGGTATTATAGACATCAGGCTTCGGGACAGATTGTTACGAGAAACTGACTTGACTATGGAAAAATGTATAATGATATGTAAATCGGCAGAGATAATTAGTGAGCAAACACAAAGATTTCAAACATCAGAATCAGTTCATCCAGTCTATAAGAAGAAAAGTTTGTCACAAAAAATTGAACTAGGAAGGTGCACTACCAATAAAAACCAAAATGAATATCGAAGAAAATCATTCGTATGTTCGAGATGTGGAGGTCAACATCCCAAAATGAAGTGCCCGGCGTTCAACAAAAGGTGTAGTAAATGTAACAGGTATGGTCATTTTCAAAGTATGTGTAAAAGTAAACAAAAAGTTATAAAGAATGTAAATGTAGATTGTGAAGAAAATTATGAGTGTTCAAATTTAGATAAAATGTCGATGGGTTTAGTAAAAATTGATAGTGTTTGTCAGAAATATATATGGCAAGAAAATGTAAAATTTGTGAGTATAAATAAAACTATTTTAGTAAAACTTGATACCGGTGCTCAGTGCAATGTTATATCGGAAAAACTCTGTAAAAGCTTGAAAATAAATAATATATTACAATCTAAGTTAAGATTAACTAATTATGATGGTTCTACAATAAAGACAGTTGGTAAAATTATTGAAAAATGTCAAATTGGTGACAGAATTGTTGATATTGAATTTCAGATTTGTGAAAATGATTGTGAATCAGTTTTAGGGTTACCAACAATAGTAGAATTAAATTTGATAAGTAAAATTTCAAAGATTAATTTAGAAAATAATATTTTATCACAGTATAAAGATTTATTTGAGGGATTTGGTAAAAAAAAAATCATGAAATAAATAAAATTAAAAAATGATGCTGTAGGTAAAATTGAACCATGTCGACATGTTCCATTTAAATTATTGCCAAAGTTAAAAAAGGAACTCAATGTAATGGAAAAGAATGGTATTATAAGTAAAGTATTAGATCCTACAGAGTATGTAAACTCATTGGTTATAGCGGCAAAGCCAAACGGTGATATTAGGGTATGTCTCGACCCTCAACATTTAAATAAACAGATTTTAAGAGAACATTATATGTTACCAAAGTTAGAGGAAATAACTTATAAATTGAAAGGTTCTAAAGTATTTAGTACATTAGATGCCCATAAAGGTTTTTGGCATGTGGTTTTAAATTCTGAATCTAGAGAGCTCACAACGTTAACACACCTTACGGAAGGTATATGTTTAACCGCTTACCTTATGGCTTAAACTCTAGTGCTGAAGTTTTTCATAAAATATTCACTCAAATCTTTTCAGACATAGATGGAGTTGTTATTTTCATCGATGACATTTTATTGTATTCAGACACAGCTGAAAATCATGATATAATATTAAAAAGGGTACTGGATAGAGCTAGAGAGTATAATATAAAATTGAATAAAGATAAATGTCAAATAAAAATAGATAAAGTTAGATATTTAGGACATATTATATCAGGAAACGGTATAGAAGTCGATTCAGATAGGATAGAGACTATTAAAAAATTAAAAGAACCTCAGGATAAAAAAGAGTTAATGAGATTTCTAGGTATGACCAATTACGTTTCAAAATTTATAAAAAATTATTCTAATATTACATCACCATTAAGGCAGTTACTAAAAAAGGATGTATCTTTTTTTGGAATAAAGAACATCAAAATACTTACAATAAGTTAAAACAAGTATTAAGTGAACCCCCTGTATTATCATATTTTGATATGAACAAACCGATTGTACTTAGCGTAGATGCTTCTAAGGATGGCTTAGGTGCTGTATTGTTGCAAGAAAACAAACCAATTGCATATGCTTCTAGGTCATTGACCCAAACAGAACAATTATATAGCCAAATAGAGAAGGAATGCTTAGCTATATTATTTGGGTGTAAAAAATTTTATCAATATTTGTATGGTCAAACTTTCACAGTTGAATCGGATCATAAACCCCTAGTTTCCATATTTATGAAACCTATAAATAAGTGTCCCCCTAGGTTGCAAAGAATAAAATTATCTTTACATCCATATAATTTTAAAGTGGTGTACAAACCAGGAAAGGAACTACTAATAGCTGATCATTTAAGTAGGTCTTATATAAATAATAATAATTGTAATGAGTATGAGAAAGAAATTGAGGCTTATGTAGGAATGATTTTTACCAAGTTTGATGTAAGTGATCAAAAATTAAAATTAATTATAGAAGAAACTAAGAATGATATAGAATTAAAGTCAGTATTATATTACATTCAAAACGGTTGGCCAAGTAATAAATTTGAAGTTGATACAGCGGCAAAAGGCTATTTTTCTTATAAAGAGGACTTAAGTGAATGCAATGGTATCATTTTAAAGGGAACACAAATTGTAATACCCAAATCATTGAGAGCAGATATGTTGTCAAGAATTCATTATGCACATTTAGGTATAGCAAAATGTAAAGCGCTTGCTCGAGAATCAGTTTATTGGCCAAACATGAATAAAGAGATTGAGGATTTAATTTTGAATTGTGATACTTGTAAGAAATATCAGTGTAAAAATAGAAATGAACCTATGATATGCAAAGAAATCCCTGATAAGGCTTGGCAAATTTTATCGTGCGATATTTTTTTTTTAAGAGGAAATCCTTATATACTAGTTGTAGATTCTTACAGTAAATTTGTTGAAATTAAAAAATTGTATGATCTGACAGCAATATGTACAATTAATAGTTTGAAAGAAATATTTGCAAGACATGGTATTCCTCAGATATTATACAGTGATTCTGGTTCTCAATTTAATAGTTTTGAATTTAAGAATTTTGTAAAGAATTGGTGTTTTATATACATAAAATAACAAGTCCAAAATACCATCAAAGTAACGGCTTAGCAGAAAGGTACATACAAACTGTTAAAAGGATTTTGAAAAAATTAATTGATGAGAACAAAGATATTTATATGGGTTTATTGATATATAGAAATACTCCAATATCAGATCAAGGAAAATCTCCTGCTGAGTTATTGTTTAATAGATCTGTAACTAGTACATTACCTAAATTTGAAAATAAAAAATTTAAAAATAATAATAGTAACTATAGACAGGAATTGCAAGGAAACAATTTTTACAAGAGAAATATTATAATAAACATACTAGAAAGTTACCAGAAATAGATAGTGGGAAAGTTGTTAAAATTAAAGATGAGAATAGTTCAGGCCCACATAAAAGTGGTATAGTTTTAGGACAAGCACAAGCTCCAAGGTCTTATATTGTAAAAACTGAAGAAGGAGGATTAATTGTGAGAAATCGGAGAGATTTGATACCAAACGGAAAGTATTATGATAGAAGTAGGATTTATGAGGAAAGTGAGGAGAGTAGTGTAATTCATAATAACAATAACATTGAGAAAAATGTGAATGTTCCAAATAATTTAAATTGTCAAAGGTTAAATAATTCAAACGTTCAAAATAAATCAGACACTCTAGAATCAAATAGTAAGTATACAACTAGAAGTGGTAGAGAAATTAAAAGACCAAAACATTTGGCTGACTATTGTTAATTTAGAATATTAGTAGAATAATCGTTGGTATAAAATGCTTAAATCATTTAAGTAATATTGTAACTAATTAGTAACTTAATAATTCAATAACATTGTGTTAAAAAACTAATGTTTTGTAAGGATTAAATTTGTAAGACCTTTGTACTGTTTTGAGTTTGTGTTATTGTTATGTAACAAATTGTTATTGAAAATGTTGTACTTATAAAATACTGAAAAGAAGGGAGATGTTGTATATGGCTGTATGATACATATACATTTGCTTTGAGATTTAATATTTGGTATTAAAAAGATTATGTCTCTCTCTGGGTTCCTGTGAAATAAATAAAAGTTGATTTGAACAATTATAACAAGTTTTATTAAAATATAACATCCATCTTCCAATAGCCTCCTCATTTCCTCTACAAAATCTTTAATGTATGTCAAGATTTTTAGGATTTCCATTACCATAAATAAATACCGATGACAAATAGATGTAGGGCTGGTATTCATGATATTCATGAATGGCACACAATATCGGCATGAACTAATTTTTGGAACTCTTGAATATGAGAATAGGGAGACCATCAAAATTAATAATAAAACTCACAAAATCTGGTACATGCACCATATTATCAAAAAGTAAATTTAGCTGATAATGGAATCCATTATGCCAATATTCACTACCATTGCCAATCGATTTAATGTTGACTTTAGTAGTCGTGTGGAGAATTGTTCTTGCATCCTGTGGTAATAAATTTGTAAATCTATCATTTACAATTTCTATTAAATCATTTAACGCAGATTGAGGAATGTTTTTATCTATGGCCCATTTTTTTCATCTTTCTTTGAATTATTAAATTACGATCTGCATTCGTCCAATGAACTTTCATATTCAAGAATTTCGAAACAATTTCTGTAAGTAGACTCACTATTTTGGTCACTGTCTATATTATAATGTTCTGATACTACGGAACCCTCATTGCCTATAAGTGATTCAATATTCCTTTCATCAGCAGTAAAGTGTATATAGCCATGGTCTAACATTTTTTGTGGTAGGTACGGAACCTTTTTGATATGTAGATAATATTGACATTTGATTTAACTGAAGGTCAGTTTTATACAATTTTGCTTTGTTCCATTTGTAGTTGCAACGTTTCACATTGTGAATATGCTTTCTTTAGTTTTCTTTTTGTTGCGCCAGATCTTTTAGGTATTTTCCAAGGTTTGTCAAAAATAAAGCAAAAAACAAATCCCTATGAACACAATAATACTATGCAAAACTGACATTTTGATACGCCATTTCTTACTTAGAAATTTAAATACTCGATAAGCTGCATAACTATGTATTGAAACACTATAACCGGTATAATGGTCTACTGTAACACCAAAAACTAACACTGTACTAAAGACAAACATTTACGCTAATCACGATAGCTTTAAAATAAAGTAAGACTAAGCCATTATTCAGCAGAAAACATTGTATGACACTCTTGTACAGAAATTCCTAGATAACCATTATCAAGCCTTATATGATTACTGTACTACAGAGTAAGTATACACCGTTATTTAGAAATAGCAATATTCAACAGAACTAGGTTGCAAAAAGAAATAATGCTAGAGCACTATTCAGTTGATATACTGCCCTAGTCATATAAACTTGCTTAAAGCTGCTTTTTATACCACGCACTGTATTTTGGAGTATTTCCGTGCTACTTAACAGCCAAAAGTACTAATTTAGGCTTTGTACAGCCCTAAACCAGCCTTACTGTATAAAAGAGTACAATTATGCTTAAATATATTTGTACGCTTTTGTACATCGTTTATAAAGTCTCAAGTTGTTATTATACTGGTTAAAATGATTTTCTTTTGCTAAAATGTTCCTTGAGATATAGGTTACCCTACTTCTGTTTGAAACTTGATCTTAGAATTTCATAAGAAAGACAAATTTTAAATGAAGACTACGACATGAATCGGTTTGCTTATCGTGCAAATGTTCTCTCGGAAATTACACATACATGTACACTACATTGAAACAAATGTGAATGCAATGCAAATTGCAATTAATCAGTATTGTTAGTTAAAAGACTAAGCTTCGTGCGCATAGCAATCAGTTTGCGTTGTTGGTCTGTGTCGTCTGTGTGAATATGTAAATATACATTTTAGGTGTCCTCGAGCCAATCTGGCCACGCAAGCCTTTGTGGACACAGTGACAATCTGTCCCAAATTTTGATTTATTAAATTTATGGTGTATAAAGTTCAGATGTCCTCGAGTTAACCTGACCGCAGAAACGGAGTGTGTGTAAAGCCTGCGTGGTGAAGCGCAAACTTTTACTTGGAGAGACATGAGGCAACCTGCCCTGAATTTTTAGCTCACCATGTAGTGTTCGTGTAGATGAAAATAGTAGTGAAGTGCAGTAAACGAGAAGTAGTGAAGTTTTTAAAACATGACGGTATAGTAGTGCAGTGGAATAGCGCCCGAGCCGAAACTCTGGATGTTGATCAAGGTAAGCCACTGATGGTGCAGTGGAATAGCGCTCGACCCGAAACTCTGGATGTTGATCAAGGTAAACCACTGATGTTATACTATGTATATAGACCACCTACCGTTCCTACGGCTCACTCCGTTCGCTTCCGTCACTCAAGGTGTCTTAGCGTGCCCAATAACATCCCACTAGTGATAAACTATCAACTTAAGTATTTAATATACTTATATATTATATTATTTTTAGTAACAATTTAAGTATTTTTTACTTTATTTATTAATTAAGGTAGCAAACAGTCTTATAATAAAGTATGAAAATATCAAAAAACATATACAAACAGACCTAAAGTACCATTATTTTCGATATGACTATAGCAAAGTGTACAGTAGATATGTGATGGAAACCATTATAAACATATTAAATATTAGACATGAAAACTAAAACGTAAAGAAAAATAAAAAAAAGACTTATGTATAGTTTATGGAAACAATTACACGCTATATAGTTTGTACACCCCCAGGCAGTCACAAACCACATCTGTATAGAATCGCAATTTATTATAAAAATAACAAAAACGCCGGAAAAGGGTATTTTTTTCATAATTTGTCCGACAGTACGGAACAAAAAAAGGTATCTTTCCTATAAATATAATTAAAATTTATAATTTATTAAGTTGTCAAGTGAGGGGTGAAACAATAAACTTTTTTAATCTTTCTTCATTAACAGAGAAACAAATTGAAGTTCACTTGAACCGCTTTAAATCTTAATTAAAAATAATTGTCTTATATGTATAATAAGATAAGAAATGGCACACTGTAGACTTTCTTAAGAATTCTCTTAATTCACTGAAAAACGACCAATAATAGTAATTACACATTTTAATGTCGTAGTGATATAAATGTTGTTATTCTATAAAAATTAAAATGTATATTTTAAGAAAATACTTAATTAATTCTCTAAGGTAACATTTTTATGTAAAATTGGACACTTTACTTTAATATTTAATAAATTCTATAGAAAAATTGTTTTTTATAACTGTATGTGTCAAAATAAAATGAAAAATAGATAGTTTGTGCACCTATTCAAACAAAAAAACATATTTTCCCTCCTTTAGGGTTTAATTTGTTTGTATCAAACTAAAGTTTGCTAAAGCAATCATAGAAATTACGTACTCTCCAAACAATCTTTCATCCCTTATTTCCATCTCTTACAACCCTTGGCATTTAAAAGTTATTTATATCCTTTTTCAAGGTCTAGATTTATTATTATCTGTGTTCCAAATTTCATTTCAATCGACTCAATAGTTCGGCGTGAAAGCTAGATAGACAGTAAACAACTCGTGGCGTTTGTTGAGCGTTTGCGAGCTGAGGGCTACTTCTGAACGACGAAGGGTTCCTGAGTGAAGGCCATGCCTATTTATCTGAGGTAGCAACACACACACAAATCAACTTAATAGCGTTATAAATATGGAGGCTGTCGGCTGTAGTCGGTCCCGATTCGACCCCCTTCACAGTCGGGTGCTCCAAATATGTGAATTTACGTCGTGTCGATTGGAACAAGTAGTTAATGTATTTTTATTGCGCCTTATTCACTTAGTGATTGACGTTTAATTGAAGAAATCAAGAAAGAAGTGATATAAAGAAATTTTTTATTTATTTATTTGTAATTTTGAATAAATTATTAATATAAATATAGAATTTGTGCCGATCAATTGTCTCGTTATAGAAAGATTCGGAATGTATCGCGACATGAATGATGACGATATTGTAAGTACATTCTTTTTATTCTTATTTCTTACTTTTAGGTAGCATTTTTAATGACTGAGAGTGTTATAAGAGTAAGAGTAAACAAATATAATCAGAAAACTCAAACTGCTAAGCTATCGGGAGTTACACGTGTTATTGTGAGTCAATCATAAAAGATAGACATATGCTGTCGTGGGATATTTTTTAAATAATTTTAAGAACATTTCCGTCTTAAATGATTTCTGAGTAGCTTTAACCAATAAGGTTGCACACGCGACGGAAGCTTAAAAATGGAGTAACTTCTCCCGTTTTCCCAACATTTCCCTTCACTGCTCTGCTCCTATTGATTGTAGCGTGATGAAAGTGTACTATAACCAGCTCGAGAGTATGAAAAATAATTGTACCAGGTTTCGTTAAAATCGATTGAATAGTTTTTGTTTCTATAACGGTTATATAGACAGACATTTTACTGATTGCATTTTTTGCATCAGTATCGACCCCTAATCACCCTGATAGTTATTTTGGAAATATATTCTATGTACAGAATTGACCTCACTACATATTTATTATAAAGATAGATTATAACCACTGAGGGACTCAATAATTCACTGAATAATTAGGGTGGGCACTAAATTTCTACTTATTTAGATTAAGGGTTGGGATTACCTATCTATTAAGCAAGCTACCGGGTCATATTAATTTCACAAAAAAATAATTAGGGTGGGCACAAATTTCTACTTATTTAGATTAAGGGTTGGGATTACCTATCTATTAAGCAAGCTACCGGGTCATATTAATTTCACAAAAAAATAATTAGGGTGGGCACAAATTTCTACTTATTTAGATTAAGGGTTGGTATTACCTATCTATTAAGCAAGCTACCGGGTCATATTAATTTCACAAAAAAATAATTAGGGTGGGCACAAATTTCTACTTATTTAGATTAAGGGTTGGGATTACCTATCTATTAAGCAAGCTACCGGGTCATATTAATTTCACAAAAAAATAATTAGGGTGGGCACAAATTTCTACTTATTTAGATTAAGGGTTGGGATTGCCTATCTATTAAGCAAGCTACCGGGTCATATTAATTTCACAAAAGTGTAATTAAGTGATAAGTTTTGAAGTTATCATTAGGTAAAATAAATATGTATGTGACACTTATCGTAATTTTTTAGATAATTTACACAATTTAATTTATGTGTTATTGTGATGTATACGTTATATTACTGTAAGGTTTCATTGAAATCCATTCAGTAGTGTTTACGTGAGAGAGTAACAAACATCCATCCATACAAATGTTCGCGTTTATAATATTAGTAGGAATAATTTACATAATATCTTTATAATTTCTAGCCTAAGTGTTACTCTGATGTGTAAAATTGAAATGAATATTACCTACTGTCTGGCGAAATAATAATTAACATATGTAAAATGGTTCGATCACTCATAGTATGACATTATGACATATAAATAATATAAGAAAAATAAAAAATATGATAGCAAGAGGAAAGGTACAAATGCTTGCACTCACCACGCAAATATCTATTCCCGCCGGAACTACTCTAGATCCAAATAATCAGATATATAGATAGACTAGCTGGCCCAACAGACGTTGTCCTGTCAAATGTCTCAAATGTCAAATGTCTCAAATGTCACGTTGTCTCACGTTGTCTCAAATGTTTTTAAATAAATAATTTAGCTGAAAAACAATATCTATATGACCGTATTGTGAATCTAAACCATTCTCAAGCCCCCTGGAATACACACAAAAAATTTCATCAAAATTGGTCCAGTCGTTTAGGAGGAGTTCAGTCACATACACACGCACACAAGAAATATATATATTAAGATAAACTTTTTATTTACAAAACATCTTCATTACACACAAACATAGAAACACAAAGAGACTATAATTAAATTTACTTAAAACAATAACCCAGTAGAAACCAAAAGTTGTGTACGCTGCAGAAGTGTAAAAGGATCGTAGCTCAGTGATAGGAATTACTCACAAATAAAAAGGATGTGAACAAAGCACTGGTATTCTGCTACAGCCTGAGTGATTTATACTTATCAATAATTTGCGAAGATTTTATATAAATTACATAGTTTGTCCTTTTAAATATAAAAAATGTTTGTGTGTGTATATAATCAGCTAACTAGCTATATTTAGCTAGCTAGCTACATAATTACGTGCTGTCACCACGTCACTCACGTGCATTATTGAGTCATTATGGTACTACTTCTATAGTGCTTTGTGATAAGTGACATATATAGTAATTGTTGCGAACTCTTTTGAGAATTTACATCACATTTTTCTATGGTTTTAATATGTCTTTGTATTTCTGTCACTTATTTTTATTCAACTGGTTGTCATTGAATTGTTCCGCATATTATTGGTATTTTATACCTATTTTTGCCAATATACTACATTTATCGGAAAAGCAGAATTATTATTTCAAACAAAACTACACACAGGTAACAGTTCATTTTCATCCTCTTCATTTTAAAATTTATGTCAAGTCATTTGAATAAGATTTTGTGGAACTTTGCTATACAAGTGTGACGGGTAAATTAAAAATATTGTCCCAACTGTGTCTTGCAGCTACAAAGGCCTACTATGTTCTCTTAAAATAAGATCTAAGGCGCAGTGCAAGCGAGATGGTGCTATACGCTGCAATAGCGGCATCTCTGTTTTATTTTCGTTCATACTCGACTCTAAGCGGTCATTGTAAGGCCTCTGATAGCATTTGTAAAACATTTTTGAAAGTACCCACGACATTATAAATCACTTCGTTTATTTCGCAATCGTTTCGTTGTGACGCCGGCGCACGCGCTCCATCAGTGTTGCTATTCCAAAAACTTAAAAATATCTAGGCGACAAAAATAGATTTATATCTGTGAATAAAATCGGTAACACTGTGGAACTTTCTGGTAAAAGGCTATGCATTTGACGACTTCCATAGTTGAGAGGTTGTTACACCGGTTTTGAGGATTTTCGAGGGTTCGAATCCCGGGGGGAGCAGGTGTTTGTGTGATGATTGCGAGCATCTGTGCCTTAGTCATGATTGTTAATATATATTTTTATCAAACACATTTATAAATGTATATTCCTTACCCTAGATCCCATAACACAAGCCTACAGAGCTTACTTAGGCTAGACTTATTGGTGTTAGTGTAAGGAATATTATTCTTATAATTTAGGGTGCGAATCAGCCCCGTCCTCCATACAGAATAATCGAGGTTCATGTGTGCTGCAGCAGCACGAAAAGGTCCATAGCTCAGCGCCAATATTTGCACGAGAGCCGTCACTTTGATATCACTTTGAAGCCTTTATTGCGCATACCATGGGATCTGTCGATTTTCCGAGATAAAAAGTAGCCTATTATTTAATCCGGACTTTTATGTTTACGTCTGCAAAATTTCAAAGCAATCGCTACAGTAGTTACGTCGTGATAGCGGAACAAACAAACAAACAAACTCACTTTCCGATTTATAATACTCGTATTAGTAAGGATGTTTAAAACATGATGGTAAGTGTGCTAGGCGTGTAGAAGTGACGAAGTCGCAGGCATCGTCCAGTTGTAAATAATTGTATTTGTTAAAATATATTGTTAATACTGTAATTGCTGTAATAATGTTAATTGCTGTAAAGTTAATATATTTATATGTCAAAGTCGAATCGTGGTTGCAACTATAACATTATTAATCATCATATTGTAATACCCAAGTTTATGAACCAATAAATAATTTACAATAATATAGCTTATACATTAAAATGACACACAGACTACATTTTATAAAGATATTCAGACGATAAATGTCGCAAACGCGCAAACGAAATTGCGGATGACAGCTAGTCAGATATCAGACTGATGCGCTACGGATATTAAGTATATTTAAGGTAATAGATAAAACAAAGGAAAAATTAACCCATTTTCATAAGTTATTTTTCCTTATAACTAGCGGTTTTTTATATTCTGTTAGGACATTTCATTTTATAGGATGGCAGTACTGCTCACTGTCCCGCCATTCTCACACTCGCTTCAAGGAGATGCGTACATAGCGACTTCATAAAATTGTTTTAATTTTAACATTAACAAAGAGTTTATAAGTTCTAGTACGTTTAATGTCTTAAATGGCGATTACCACAAATTAGTTTAGAAGCGACTACATTATTAGGCGAGAAATATTGCAAAAGCAACTTGTTACGTTGCGTTGTCGCCGGCCAAAAACGCTCCATACCAAATACGCTGCAATCGTGCCGTGATAATATTGTAAGTAAGAAAAATTACATAAGCGTTAACAGTAGTGTCGGAATAGGTAGTTTAATTTTATATACTTGCAAAAATAAAGTCAATGTAAGCGTAACATGGATAAACCTAAAATCAACGTGATTTCCGGGACCTTAAATAATGCAATGCAATGGAACTTATGTCATTTTATATAATCATGAAAATTACACTTGTTGTTTATTTGTAGGTTTATAGGAGTGAGTAGAAGGAAAAAAACATATTTATATTTTACAGATATTTATTGCAAGTTTACAATATAAATCAAACTTAAAAATAAACATTTTATATTAACATTAAAGTACATAGTGTTGTTCCGATGGTGTAATTATTCGTCTTCGATTTGAAGATCGCCAACATCATCATCATCGTCATGTTTATTATAAAATAATACTATGATTTTCTCGGCATTACTGGGTATCAAGGAATTTCTTTTCATATTCATAATCCATTTATAAAGCGAAGAAGATCTTTCCACGTCAACAGAAGTCAAGGAAACAATAATCCTATTATTAATAAATGCTTTATAAAACTGTTTTAGTTGCAAAAGAAGGGTAGCATATTTCAAATAAAATACAATTTTCTGTTTTATGTTGTTTGCTATTCGTTTCTTTACGCTTTTATTGTAAAATTTAATGTTTACAACTTATTATTACAACATTAAGCTGTATACTATTTTGAAAGTTCAATATACAATCTCTGAAAATAGTAAGTATCCATACGAGTACTAAAGATGTCACAAAATCTCAAGTACATAAAATTAAATTACCTATTCCGAGCACTAGATATAAACTTTAGGGCTGATATGTAACATTTAATGTAAAAAAACATAAAATTTGTTCGTTTTATTAGAAATATGTTGAAAAATTTAACAATTTAAATTGGTTTAAAAAAATAAAAACAAACCAATATTTCAACGATTTAAACATGTATTCATTTGATCGAAATAAATAATAAGATAAATCAGTTATTATTGTATAGGGAAAACATTCAAATTCATTGGTGGTCGTTCAATTGATTTGTATTAAAATCTAAATCTCGTTTCAAATAAATGTTGCTATCTAACATTATTTCGTCATATTCCAGAAACGTCGTATTGCGTAACGCGCAACGGCTTACGTGACATGAGGTGTAATTGCAAATGGCGGACGAATCGACAGCTTCGATAGGTAAGTTTTCGTGTCTCGTTGCGCTGGAACATATTAATTTCACATTTACTAGTGCTTACATTTTTTTTGCCTGTAATTAATTTTAACTTCATTCTGTTTGATCAGCACGTTTATATCTATTACAAATATCTATCGATGATAGATATTTGTGTGAGATATATGTAGGTACATATAAGCATTTGTGCCTTAAAATGACAAATATTTTTCTATATATTCCTAACACTAACACTAATGTAATAAACACGTATGTTTGTAAGTATGGTTCATCCATACTTACAAACATAGGTACTACGTGTTTTGTTACTTTTTCATCTAATAACTACTGAATTAAGTTTAATAAAATTGTAGAATAATATAGCTTTAACATCAAAATGACACATAAGGGTACAATTTATAAAGATATTGTGTGAATTGTATAAAATATAACGCTACGTGTCCTGCACAGACGAAGTCGCGAGCATGAGCTAGTGATTAATATACGTATGTTTATCCGTTACCCTAGATACCATAACACAAGCCTTACAGAGCTTACTTTGGGCTAGGCTTATTGGAGTGAGTGTAAGAATTAAATAGTTTTAGTAATTATAAATTAAATAGTTTAATAACATTTATATTAATTACCTACCATATATAGAAAGAGAGAGGTTCTCTCTCTTTCTCATTTAATTTAACTTTAATAATACTTAATGTACAATAAATACAATGACGGATTTAATGCCTAAAGCATTTTCTGACAGTCAACTTTAGGTGGTGCAGAAATCAGCGTGGTTGATATATCCGTGCCACAACAATTCAGTATTTAGTACATTTAAATAGATAGACAGATAAATCGTTTATTAATTTCTTTATTATACTAAAACAATAGTAATAATTGAGAAAAAAAAACATACAATCAAACACCATAAATATGTGTATGCTGCAGAAAGCAAAAGGTCAAGGCTCAGCTAAATATTTGCCTAATTTAGACAAATCACTGATTTTCAGCCATCACCTTGTGGGTAAATGTTGTGATAAAAATTAAATTTCTTATTAGAAACTGCTTTAATCGATATTGCAATTCACAAATATATATACACACATTTATTTTTACAATTTGGCAGAACCGAACTTTTTAAAAACTAGGTGACGGAAATCAATACTAATAAACCTCCGCCGTCGCGTACTAAGTACTTAGTACAATTTTTTGTGAACAACCTACTATTACCGCGCCTCACGCAGGCAAGCCGCTTTCTATACAATAGATGCGCTCGCGCAATGACTAGGCAAGAAACGGTCGCGCGCATTCGCGATTAATTATAGAATAGGTATATAAAGCAAATATGATTAAATAAACTTATATTCTAATTTTATTATTATACATAATTAAATTACTAGGTAGGCATGTCGCGGTGCTCGGTAGAGCGTGGGTAAGGTTCTTAATCAACAATGTTCAAACGACGGTTTGCTGCTGCTTGAGGTTGTATTATTTAAAAATGGTAAATAAAAAATTACAATAAAGAAGAGTCTGAAACAATCTAAAACTATTGTAAAAAAAAAGTATAAAATACATAAACCCATCTTGTTGCCGTTAAAAGATGATGAAAATATATAAACTTACCAAGAGAAATCGTTGAAAATAATAAAAAATATTAAAAAATTATAACAAATATACAGTAAAATATAAAGAGAAAAGTAAATTACAAATGTTCAGTCCAATAAAAGTGCTAAAAGTGAAAGTTATAAGCCAAAATAGTGCAATTTAGTGATACAACAAGATTACATAATATAAGATGATTTATAAATGTTAAACATATTTGTACACAGTTAAATTGAAAATAATATATTATTCCAAGGTAAAGTTGAGACATTCTTATTTGTAGTTACACCAAAGACTCATATTTAAACATTATATAGGTAGGTAGCAACAGAGAAGTCAATGATACATATAAATCAGAATAAAGTAATAAATATATCCGTCCATCTATTAGTTTTCTAGTAGATTATGATTTATAGCTAATAGCATATACGTAGTCCTCAGCATATCAAGCATAACACTTACAGTACTCCTACAGTACACATTACAGACAGATACATTTTCAATACACTTTTAAGACTATAGTTGACTTCTTTTTTCTTTCTTCTGGCCTGATCTCAATTTTGTTTTGGGGTCGGTGCCACAATGTTGGTTTCTTCGGTCAACCTCTTCTCACGCTCATCCACTTTAGACTATAATCCTATAGTCTATAATTAGTTGACTAAAAACAACAAATATATTTATTTTGAAAGTTGAGTTTCATTAATGAAATTCCATACTACAGGAGCAAGTCTACACCGGGGTCGTCTGTTGGTCTACCTCCGGCCTACCTCTTACAAAATGGCGGTGCTGGCAGTGCTGTGATCTGCCGTGAAAGGTACGTGACGGCACCGAAATTAGTCCTGAGACTTATACGCAACGTGCACTATGGTTTCTGTGGGGTTGCAGATTTACTGCGAATCTCACAAGAACCTGACAAACTGGCCTAACCTAAGCTTGCCTAAGTCCTTTCCCAGGCTCTAGATTAACTGTGTATTAAAATTTATTTATATTGATTCAGTAATTTTGACGTGAAAGTGCGACAGACAGACAGCTTTACGTTCGCATAATTATATTTTTAACAAAGAACCTTCTGTGTTATTATGCCTTAAATCTATTGTTAGCCAGTTTTTGATTTTCGTGACATTTAAATTATTCTGTTTCTAATATATAATTTTCATTATCACTTTGGCTTATAATAAATCGATATATTTAAATGAACTTCCAAAGTAACGTTATCTTTCCTTGAACTAAGGTCACATTATTATTCTTATTTTCAGAATTAAAAGGCGCAGTGGATAACGCGTCCGATTACGGATTGGGAGATTCCAGGTCCGGATCCTGGCAGGGTAGCTATAACCACTTTTTTGTGTTTTTGTTTAACGAATGAGAAAATTTGCGAGAAATCATTTCGCTATACTTTTTTAGTTTTATCTTGAAAAAGTTCTGATAAAGTGCTTATTATTATATATACTTTATTATATCTTTAAATACAAAAGGAAAAATAAATTGATGACATTGTTTGGAAATTATTTCCCTTTTTTTGCAATCGCTGCCGTGTGTTGATAAAACAACTATAACTTTTTAGAGAAGTGACCTACCTACATTGCTGAAAATTGCTGAAAAATAATCCCAATCAAATGCTCATTGACCAACATAAAAATAGGAAAGGCTGTTTTCACGAAAAAGTAAATATTTGTACCAAATTGTGAATACTTGTTTTTTTATTTCGATCTTTTTTTAAAGTGATTTGAAAGCATTGTGCTGAGGCTCCTGTTCTTATTGTAATGTCTGTGTGTGTATTATGATTCATAAATATTACTTTTTTACATACCACGTATTGATAACGTCCACTTTGGGTTTTCTTGGGGTTGCAGATTTACAACATATCCCGCAGGATCCACATGAGATATAGGCGACTATCACCCCATACCATCAGGACAAATCACAGGCTTTTCAACATAACATTAAAAAAATAAATCGTACATTGGTTCTGATTAATTTTGAACTGAAGTAAAAAGAAAGGACATTATGGTAATTTCAGACTGTGAAATCCGTGAATGTGTCGTGGGTAAGCCAAGACAAGTTCGGCGTGCTCGAGACTGCATAGGATTGGCGTTCCCGATTCTTCGAAAGCAGCACGAGTCTTCAGAGAACTGGTGCTCATGCAGGTCAGCCAAATTATGCATTATGGTTAGTCATCATCACAATATTTTCTATCAGAGAACTGAACACATGAGATTCGCTAAACGATAAACACAATAATACATGGCAGTATCGACTTGCCTTGCCATGCCGTTCTGCGTTTGTCAGCGGACCAGAAGAAGGATTTTTGAAACAATAGAAAACCCATTCGCATTCGAAATCGTGAGTTTCGTATACGAATTACCGAATTCACTCATTCTGAACTTTCATTTCGTGCGTTGTGCAACGAATGGTTCAACCCACTCGTTTTTAATTTCTACTAGTAGAATATCCAACGCTGAAGTGACGTTATACTAACTTTCAAACTTTCGTGTTGCATAATCAATATAAATCTATGGCGGGAATTAACACGATATTGTTACATTTGGCAGGCGGTCGGTACGTAACAATATCGTGTTAATTCCCGTCATAGATTTATATTGAAGTGAGGTTACAGTGATTTTACTCTGGTTAATGTAAAGCTTGTAAATAGGTACATAATCTATACTAATATAATAAAGCTGAAGAGTTTGTTTGTTTGTTTGTTTGAACGCGCTAATCTCCGAAACTACTGGTGCGATTTGAATAATTCTTTTTTTGTTGGATAGTCCATTTATCGAGGAAGGCTATAGGCTAAATAACATTACGCTATGACCAATAGGAGCAAAGACAGAGCGGTAAATGTGTAAAAAACGGGGAAAATTATTCATTTTTGAAGGCTTTCTTTGCGTGCGCTGCAAAAACGGTTCAAGATACACAAAAAATATGTATGAAAGAATTATTCCTCTATACATGATCTATGTGGGAAAAACAAAAATCTGCCGGAAGTCACTATTCCACGCGGACGAAGTCGCGGGCAAAAGCTAGTAATAAGTAAATATGGTGAGCTTAGAAGAGTACATTATTAAATTAAACCATAGCGAATATGAAGAGGAATTATTTTTAAAGTTTTAACAAAAATAAAATGTTTAGACAGATTACTCAACAGCCAGACAATTTTTTTATTTACATTCCGTTTCACGTGTTTTTTGTTTTTGTTGTTATGATTTTTAATTTTTCCGCATGAAGCGGAATCTAATTAAGAATTTGTTTTTAACGACACCACTGAATTTGAGTGATTCAAAAATCTATAAAATCGTAAGCAGTAGAAAATAATTTCGCACACGATTGTATTCGAATTCCAAATTCACGTCGAATGATTCAAAAATACATCTTGTGGTCAACATAGGCATAATAAAAAAAATTACAAAATGAAATTGAAACTGAGAGCTTCCAGAGGAATGACTAGAGTAATGATTTAAGGATAAATTACGGAATTGTGTGACAAGAGAAATGTGCGTGAAAGAACACGTAGCGACAAAAATCGAGAAGCGAATGCTTAGATGTTTTGTCACGTAGAAAAGACTTTTTAAAAATAATTTATAAGACTAATATGAATGGGCCAGTTGAGAGTAACCAAGACGAACATACTTAGTTCAAATATAAGATATCCTGTAGGAAGGCACCGCTGCTTCGGTGAGTATCTGTGTCGAATAGGACGGGAGGGATCGACACATTGCCACCACTGCGTATCCGACTTCGACTCGGCCCAGCACACGCTGGCGGAGCGCCCCGCGTGGGCCTCCGAGCGCCGAGTCTTGGTCGCAGAGATCGGGCGAGATCTGTCGCCGCGGCATTGATTGCGGCAATACTGGCGGACGAGGGAGGTTGAGGGCTGTGGCCTCCTTCTGTGAAGTAGTGATGCTCCAGAAGGACGCCGTCGAGCGGGGTCGGGAGATGGCCGATCTCGAAGAAGGCGGCGCCGGGCTCGGTAGCACAGCTGCGGCGGCGGCAGCGGCGTCGCCCCGGCTCGCCGGCGGGCGCGAGTAAGTCGCGCCCCGTATACGGCGACCTGGGAGTGACCACGCCCCTTCCATGATCGGGAGGCGTCGTCAGTGTAGGAGATCGGGGGAAGTAGTGGCCGAGGAGGGCTCCCCTGGAGCATCGCAGGGGAGCGGAGGCTGGGGTTTCCCGGAAGTCGCTTAGCGTTCCCGGGGGCTCCCTACATGCCTGAGGAAGACCATCTCTGAGGTTTTTTGTAGGTAGGACTCCTCCTTCTGAGGAGGAGAGCTTCACATGACCGCCGGCTCTCCGCAGGTGGGATATGCAATTTAATGCATTTTCCTCAGCGGAACAATTAAAAATAAAAAGGAAGGCCATGTCAAAAATACTAGTGAGGTATTTTTATATTGTGGCAAGTGAAAACTGATCTCTCTATTTATCTGTATGTTTTTCCTGTAACTATCACTAACAGCAAATATACAAAGCCTTATAATAAGAATTTTCTCGATGTATTTTCTAGATATACTTAATTTCAATTTAAGCATGATTAAATTAAGCTAATTAAAATGTTAATGAAAAAAATTAAATAAGATTTATTTACATTCCACTATCGCCGACGTGTGCTTGATTTTGCGTAGAATTTAATATGATATCTTTCTGTGGACGCTTTATTAGTTTATGTTTGAAAGTTTGTTTTAGTTTTTATTTATTGTTTTAACAGTTTGTCTTAAATTAGAAAATAATAAATAAATATTTCTTACACTCACACCAATTAGCCTAGCCCAAAGTAAGCTCTGTAAGGCTTGTGTTATTGGATCTAGGGTAACGGATAGACATATTAAAATAAATTTGGTAGAAATATACTATAACAACCATTCCTAAGGTACAAATTCCCGCATTCATCACACAAACATCTGTCCCCACCGGGATTTGAACCGGCGTACCAACCTTCCGACTAACATACGTCGTCCATTAAATAATATATAGGAAAAAGGTGTGAGAAATGTTCAGTTCCTCAATTCCAATTCTTAATCAGATCAAATTAAGCAAACGCTAGCATACCGTACCATAAAATGTGTTTTTATCAAATTTAAAATATAAACTTAATTTTGAACGCAGAGAATTAGCGTACGAAATTAAGTTGAAACCGTTTAAAGAAATTTGACGAATTTGAGAATTTTCATGTTTTAAGTGTTAGTAATCGTAAAGTTAGTTTTAAGTGTTAGTATCGTAATAAATAACACGAGCTCATTTAGGAATAAAAATAAACGCTTCATCAATCTATTTATAATGTTTTCGTTGTAATCGGAAAACTAACTGAAATTTCAGGAGAACAAATGGAAAGGTGCGTAGATTGACGTTTCCATGATCGCGCATTGGGGAGGCTTCGCGGCGGATTCATTTTGAGGTAAGTACCAATAAATAAGAAAATAATAGCATTGATTGATTTGAACAATTAATTTTTATTACATCATTTTTTTTTATTCTACACATAATAACAGTTCTCTTTTAGATGAGAAATATTGTAGAAGTAACGACGTATCTGAGATTATTACTTTTGAATATACATGCGGCGCCATGCGGCAGCGTGACATCATAATTTACTAAAGTCGCCTAATTTGTATGCGCGTATAAAGAAAATTGCCAATAACTTTGTTATTTCCAAGTTTATAGATATACTTTCTATACTAAATAATGTTATATTTAACGTGAGGGAGTTAGAAAGGTATTCGTTTCATTATAAATTTGTAAAAAAAAGTACATTTTTTAGAAAACTAAAAGCTCAACTTTGATGATTATATTATAAAAATAGGCATATTTAGTTGTAGTCATCTACCCTATTTATCGGGGTTGCATCGTTAAACAGTGCAGATATCATACTAAGAGTTATATAAGGTGGTATATAAGGTCCTCTAAAGGGAGTTAGAACTATTAAAGCTCCGACGTGGGTAACAATGGTGTTGAGGGGTCGAGTGGAATAAAGCAAGTACTCTCCTCAAGTTGGTTAACTTCAACAATATATTAAGTAAGCATAATTAGCTAGAGATTAATCTCTAATTATCAGTAATAAATCACGTTTATAATTTAATTAAAAGTGTTTATTTGTCAACTTATTTCACCACGATCTTACAGACCGTTTGAATAAGCGTATCCCATCACGGCCATCTTTATCATTCTTATTGAGTTGATTGATACGGACCTTGTATTGAGGTTTTGAGAAAGGTTCCTTGGACAAGCACGCTCAATGTCAGGGTGTACGGGATCCTTAAGTATACATGTTAGAATCCAAACCATGTTTGCGGTGCACCCTGCCGATCAATAGAGGTTCGGGTGCTCCCCACCACACTCGGGGCAGCGTTGTCGGATATGACCTAAAATTCCCCACAATGATTTCTGAACTGGAAAGGCTGTATGTACCCAGTGATACCAGGTTCAGTACCGATAACCACGGACACTGACACGGTATTGGTGGCTGGGGTGCTTAAAACCCCAAGCGGCGAACACTATTATCTCTCTAACGATTTTGGTCCTGGTAACCTGCAACGTACGAACGCTGCTGATCAAGGAGAAAGTGCTGGAATTCGAAGAAGAATTGAGTAGTATTTACTGGAGCATTGTGGGACTGCCGAATCCGAACAAAGAGTGAGAACAGGATGATCCTAAAATCTAGCAACGTGTTCTATTTCCGGGAGTGTTTCGACCTGTCCCAAGGTAACATTGGGTTCAAAGTACACAAGTCTTTCGTGAATGTACTAATGGGGAGTATGTCGATTGACTAGTACAACCAATACCCAGAATCACCAAACGGTATTCGTTGCAGGTCTTTTATATTGACAGCCCATCCTCGACGCTTCAGAACCAGGAAACGGAAACAATTTTTGAGGTCGTCCTCCAGCTTGCTTGCTTGCTTGCTTCCAAATCTCACTGTACCGTGGTCATGGGAAGCATCGAGAGTACAGAGTTACAGATGATATTCTGAATACTGATTGACAATCAGTGTACTCCAGGTAGAAACTCTTCAATTACTAGGCCTAAACCTACACAGGAGCTTAGTGACGTTAGTTCTTTAATAAGGTTTATAAAGTATCAAAAATAAATGTCCTACACTTATATTCCAAGCCAGTTTGGGTAAGCAGTTACTGAAGGTGACAGGCTGGGTGTATCATCATACAGCAGCATTCCGAGGAAGTTTCCAATATTGGCCTCCAAATGTTGGAATAATATCCCCCCATCCAGTAACGATCTACAAAATATAATTACATTTTGGACTACACTTAAGAAATTTATTTTGGATTCATAACTAGGTAGAAACTCTTCAATTTCTAAACTTAACGCTTACACAGGAGCTTCATGGTATTAATTCTTTAATAACGGTGACAGATCGTAGCGGGCGTGGCCAATCGAGCTATGATTTATTACGCACGACGTGACGAACATTGCCCGTCGCGCACTTCACAACTTCCATCGAGTCACATTCTCCCAGCGTTGTACAACGCCGGATGCATTTCAGACTAGACTGCTAATTCGCTTTTATACACATAGTATTGGCCGAGTTTTTGACTACAAATTCTGTGCGAGGGCTGAATGCTGTTGAGAACGCGTTTAGTTTTAAATTATTTGTTGCAATATTGTATGTACCCGCGAAATTGTATTCATTGACAAGAGGGCAAATTAAAGGTAATGATACAAAAATCCTTATAAATTGTAGTTTATGTGTTATTCTGATGTATGAGCTATATTTTTGTAAAGTTTCATTCTGTTGTACACTGATAGCAACGTGAGTAGTGATTAATCCACTTGGAGCACAAGGTCTTATCCTTTTATACTAGTCACAAATATAAAGGATCGTACATGCACAATACATCTAAGCTGGAACAATTTTTTATAGATCATATTAAATATCTGTTCCGTGTGGGAATCGAACCCGCGACCCGTTGCATAGCAGCAACACTTGATTACTCGACCGACCCTCTAAACTTGTCGTCCAAAGTTATGCTATTATTAGGCAGATTAAGAAAATGGCTTTGAATGTGCCGGAGGCATAATGTTATTAAAATCTACAACATGTCGGCTTATATTATTACAGAATTAATATGAATGTTTAGAATTTCGATTGGTACATTATAGAAAATAAAAATATTTTTCGTTATAAATTACACAATCTTTACCTGTTGAATTTTTGATTGATACATTGTTGAAAAAAAGAATATTTTTCATTATGAGTTACACAATCTTTACCTTTTAAATTATAGAATTTTTGATTGATACGTTACAGAAAAAGAAATACTTTTTCATTATGAATTACACAATCATTATATGATAAAAATTTTAGAATTTCGATTGACACATTAAAACAAAAATTTTTTTCATTATGAATCGCATAATTATTATCCTTTAAATTTTATAATTTATGATTGATACATTATAGAAACAGCGAATACATATTTTTCATTATTGATGCATTGTTAAAAAATAACAATACTTTGCATTATGAATTGCCACAATTATTACACTTTTCAAGTAATTATAATACTTTTATACATAATGTTAAATTTCGTTTGTAACAATCATTATGTATAAATTAATTATTTATACATAATGATTGTTACAAACGAAAGAGGCTGCATACTTTTAGAATTGTTTTTGGTACTTACTTATTTTTTGATACAATAAATGTCTTGTCAATTTTGACGTACTCACGAAAAGCTGCATTTAATTTCATAGCTAATCTTATTAACCCGTAACAAAATTTGGTCCTTCTAGCCGGATATGAACCAGCGACCTATACACTTTTAGAATTGTTTTTCGGTACTTACTTATTTTTTGATACAATAACACTTTTAGAATTTTTTGGTAGTTACTTATTTTTTGATACAATAAATGTCTTGTCAATTTTGACGTCCTCACGAAAAGCTGCATTTATTTTCATAGCTAATCTTATTAATCCGTAATGATGATAATTCTGTAGAATGCTTCATCCCTCAGTTCAAACATTGTATCACAGTTTCCGTTATTCAAGAATGACGTTTTTTATTGTATGATTTTTTACAAAAGTGACAAATTGACATTAAACAAACGCATTAAAATCAATAAAATATTACATACATTTTTAGTGACGAAACCGTTTTGGAAAGCAAAATACTTGACGGAACCCTACAATAAAACAACAGTTTTTTAAAAGTGTATTCTTTATTAATAAGCATAAAGTACAATGTAACAGTTACTCATTACTTACTTACATGGCAAGTATAATAATAGAAGATATTTAAAAAAATCTAATGGGAGGTATGAAACTGTTTTTTATTTTTTATCAATTGGTTCATATTAGGTTTTATAGATGACAGTTGAAGTCTCATATCAGGTTCAGCGTCCAGTCTATTCCGTTATTTTGTTTTCGTGGCTGCATAGGTTGAGAATCCTGTTTCGCACAAATATGTAGTTGGGGGCGGGAGGAGAATATTCAGAGCCATTTTAGCAAGAATTGGATATTCACCACGAATTCTGCACCAAAAATCTAACTGATGACATTTCTGAAAAAGATTCATAATTGTATCTCGTTTGACATACTTTCGGGCTTTGTTAGTACTAGCAAGAATGCACTTATCGCTTCAAACGCCAATCGTCAACTGACAAGGCGCGATTGTTTAGATTGCTTTAGTCCTAGCCTTGATCTCGAAGATTCTTAAAAATAGTCGAATCGGCGCCTTTGTTAAATAAAAATAGAAACAATAAAATATGCGGTGTAACAACTCGACTTTACGTTTTAAAGTTAAATTCGAAAGCCTCGCGCGCGCTAAGCCGTGCTACGCCGCGTCAGAAGTCAGAACGGTCGACCAGCACCCCTATTCACAACTGTCGGAAAATACTCGAATCACGGAATCTCTTTACCTGTCACTTACTTTTACCACACATTAAAGCAAGACGGGACGTTACTTTCCGAATAGAATCCGTGGCCCGAAAGTTGTGAATAGAGGGGCGGGGAGAGGTTTTTAATAGTGATGCAACGGATCTCTGTTTCTGTTCCCGCAACTGCGGAAGTGCCGCGCGCTTTTCAAGATCCGTTTCTGCTTCTGTTTCTGCAACTTTTATAACGGAGATTTAAACGGAAGCTTACAACCGACGACGGTTGAGAGTTACGGATGCGCGGCGCGAGGCGCGTGCGAATCGCTGGACAGATTGTTAGGTGCAGAAGCGGCCAAATTACTTTTTATAAAATATAACTTGCCACTACTAAATTTTTAATATTAATAAAATGTACAGTTGCAAAGTTGCAATATTGTTTTTTATAGTAGATTTCTAATATATCTATTTCTAATCTACATTTGGTGTATTTGATACTTAATAAAGAATTATATTTGTATTTTTTTTTTCATATTATTAACATTTCCGTTTCTGCATCCGTTTCCGATTCCGTTTCTGCTACAATTTACTTTTGACATCTGTTTCCATTTCTGGTTCCGATTTTAAATTTTTTTTCGAAATTCTTGCGGAACCCCTACAGCAGTATCGCGGAATCCCTAGGGTTCCGCGGAACACACTTAGATTATGGCTGCCCTAGTTGATGTCTTTACGAGGTTTATAAGTTACCAATCGTGGTGATAAGGAAAGAGACAAACAAATAATTCAAAGGATTTAATTAAACCATTCAAAATGTAAATAGGTACGTGGATACGCCTTCTTTTCCTTGCTCTGTTCCCAATTTTATTTAGGGTCGGCTCAACATGTCTCTCCAAGAGAGACTCTCTCTTTTTTTACTTTCCAAAAGGGTCTCCAAGTTCCAAGTTCTCTCTTCTTAATACGTGACCATACGTACACGTACGTGAACATGTAAAAAGTTACCTGTTATTACACCTTGCAGAGAAGAACAGGCAAGAAACTCCGAAACTATGTTTTTTAATAACATCTTTTCAAATTCATAAAATAACACAATTACATTTATTTATCCACATGTTCGAAAAAGTAATTATTTGTTTAAAGCACAATTATTAAATTTATTCATAATATAAGAAATCGTTGACATTGTCATACACTTTTTCAACGTGTCACGTAGCGGAAGGCTACGGAGCAAAATAGGATAAGGATAATAAAAGATAAATACAAGAGACTTATATATTGAAAGAATTATTAAGACAGCACGGCCCAAACTTATGAAATAAATATAAAATTACAAAATAACAATAATAAAATGGTAGAGAAGGGGAAAGAAAGGAAGGAAGGCGGTACCAGGATCTAGGTAGACCAAGTATCGATAGGCTGGCAGTATACAGCAGCAGGCTGGCAGGTATTCCGCAGCAGGCTGGTAGACACACAGCAACAGGTTGGCAGGTGTGCAGCGGCGAGCTGGCAGGTATTCAACGGCAAGCTAATAGGTATGCCGCAGCAGGCTGGCCAGTATTCCGCAGCCGACAGGCAGGGATGCAGCAGCAGGCAGGGATGCAGTAGCAGGCAGGCAGGCAGAGAACGTTGGAGGCTCGATGTGGCAGCAATAGTACGTGGTTCTTTTGATGTAGTATGCAGCCGAGTTTTCACAGTACTTTTAGAGTTGAAGACTTTTATCTTCACAGAGAGCTTAAGGTAGTATAGAAGGTTGTTTGTAGCTTCAGAAGTAGAAGTAGAATGTCCGTCTAGAGACTAGAGTCTAGAGACTAAAATTATGACATAAAATTCATAAAAAGGAGTCCAACATGGCATAAAAAATAATAAATATATTTAAATTTAGACATTTGAAATTATGTGACGTCACGTCGGACTGTTGTCATACGTTGTCAAATTCTAGAATGTTCCTAACAAACCAAGAGAAATCGTTGAAAATAATAAAAATTATTAAGAAATTATAACAAATATACCTACAGCAAAAAGTAAAGAGAAAAGTAAATTACAAGTGTTCAGTCCAATAAAAGTGCTAAAAGTGAAAGTTATAAACCAAAACAGTGCAATTTAGTGATACAACATAATATAAGATGATTTATAAGTATTAAACGTATTTGTAAACAGTTAAATTGAAAATAATATATTATTCCAAGGTAAAGTTGAGACATTCTTATTTGTAGATACACCAAAGACTCATATTTGAACATTACATAGGTAGGTAGCAGCAGAGAAGTCAATGATACATATAATTCAGTCTATAAAGTAACAAATATATTCGTCCATCTATTAGTTTTCTAGTAGATTATGATTTATAGCTAATAGCATGGGCGAAGTACTCAGCATATCAAGCATAACACTTACAGTACTCCTACAGTACACATTACAGACAGAATACAACCCATTTGCACCTACAGTAATACTATACGTGAGTGTTTCTCCGAAATTGCGTTCTTTGTCTGATTCATATGGCCTAATTTTTTTTTCACATTTAAGCTTATAAAACATATTTTTACGAAAGATGGTAACCTAAGATACAATGTGTGAAAAAGGCACACTTTTTGATAAAATGGTTTCCGAGATAATTAACTTTAAAAATTTTGGGGCCATATGAATCAGAATCTGTGACATATGAATCAGAATTAGGGATAGAATGAAATTCTAGTTAGAAAAATCAGTCAATTTTTATTAAAATCACAGTAAATGCACATGATGCTTATCATAATACCTAAATCTAGTCATCACAGCGTAATATGGCACTTGACAATATCAATCATCACAATATTAATTACTTTTTAATACGTTCTGCAATTTTCTTCTTCTCTCTTTTTTCTTCCTTAGATAGTACTGGTGGCATTTTTGTGTACTGTAATATAAAAACGAAGATTACAAATTTATTAATAATCATACTTAAAAATGCCTTTAAATAAGACTGTCTCAATTTTGACAACATGCAGGTACAGTATTGTATTTGTATTTGCCACTACAGTAGGTATGTATACAAATAATACACTGTTTGACACATGACTGAAATTTCAATATTTTAAGGAATTTCAAGTTACAGATACCTTATTATTGACCTGACGTTTCAACCCAATTATGAATAATGTATACCTATTAAAAGGTGGGTAAAAATTGTAAGAAAAATTCTTGAGCGGGAATCGAACCCACGACTTATCACGTTACGTTATAACGGTCTTAAAAGTTAATATATTGTTACAGTATATTACCCTTTTCGTCTAAGCAGTAGTTTGAGCCTATAAACTACCGCTAAAACTAATAGTTGAGTAAGTAGGTAGTTTCATTAACCACTCGTTATTATTTTATTTATGTTATTTAGTTAATTAATTTGATTTTTAAACTCTCATTTAAACGAAGTTTGTTTTTATTGTTTACCTTTATTTTATTACCTAGTCGAGCGGAGTTTAATACCAATATATTAGTTTTAATTTCAGGTATAGTCTAATTTTCGAAAATTTATTCGTCGATAGATATGAAACCCCTTTGACGTTATTAGGACTGCTGCGAAATTTACAGCTACTGTTTTTAGACACGTATAAATAACATTAGGATCATACGAAATGACTTGTTACAGGCGTAACGTGCCGCCAATGTAACGTTTCATTAACAATATGTGTGACATTCTGATTAATATGGTATTTTTACCATATGAATCAGACACATATCAATCAGAATTTTACCCATAAACATCGATAAATCATCACACGTGTGCAATTAAAGATTGTTATTTATACATAGGTTTCTGTTCCCCAATGGCATTATATTTCCCGCAGATTCAAGTTTGAAAACCATTTACTTTAATTATAAAAACGAACATACTAATCAGAAACACAGGTGTACCAAGGCTATATGAATCAGATATTTACCTTTATATCTCCGCGACGACACGAACCAGCCACACTTTTCAGCCACGACCACGTCAACCGAGCCACTGGCTACCACCAGCGCGGGAAAGGGTCGTCTCATGTTTCTTAATTAGCTGGGTACGTTCGAGTGAAGCGCGTGAATATGAATCAGACTTTTGTGCCGGACACTCACTATTTTTTTATTTATAAATAAACAATCGTAAATATTAGTACCATTTTTTTTGGTGTAAAGAAACAACTAATATTCTTTCGTAATAATTATAATTTACATCAATTTATCAATATGAAATAATGTTATTGTTAGTAATGTTCAAGAAACTGGGTTACGGACACACCATATTAGTCAGAAGAACTACTTTTAAATATTTTTTTGAAATATTTATATAAATATTATTTAAAAAAAATAACTTGTGCAAGATAGACAATAGTCTGAAATATGTTATAAAATTAATTGCAGACTGATTTGTCAGTTACTTACAAAAATAAACCTCAAGACATCGAAAATTTAGGGTTCGAAGAATCACTCACGTGATTCCCAATGGAATCAACAGAAAGTTGTGTTGGGCTTGGGTGTTAATAGATCACCTCTGTCCAGCTCGCTTAACACTAACGGCAGTGCTGTGGGGGAGTACCCCCAGTGTATCCTACATACAAGTTGGGTGTAGCGAGCACTTTCCTAGGGCAATCAGTGCCGACTATCTAGAGGTGTTCAATATTCCCATACTTGAACTCTATACATGCATGACACGATTTATTATAGAAATGCAGATGCGTAGATTGCATGAGCGTAGCTTGAAAACTAGCAGATGGGCAGATTTGCATTAAAAGATAACAATTTACTTACAATTGCGAGACCTGAGAAAATTCTAGAACATTCTAATAATATAGACGTTTGAAGATTAAATCCTTACATATAATTGCAAGTTCCGAGAAATTTCCAGAATATTCTTAATAGTATAGACGTTACAAACGTCATGTATTTATAATTTATTTATTCTATTTATGTCACAAAACAGTTGAAAGCTACAACAATACAACATAAACACAAAACATACGAGTGTAACATACGAGTACAAGGTCTTGCATTCATTATTTGACACATAACAGGCTACGTTTAAAACATACTACAAGCTGATCGGACTATAACATACAACATACCCACTAAACTAGTTTGACTATAACATACAACATCTTGAATTCGTATTTTATTTACTTATTTATGAAACAACAGGTTACGGTTGAAATATAAGTACTACAATACAACATACACGCCAAAGCTAGTCTGACTATAACATACAACATAATCACTAAACTAGTCTGACTATAAAATACATTATCTTGAATTCATTATTTATTTATGACACACGCCTAGGCTGATCGGACTATAACACAAAGCCATGACTTCATAATTTGAGTAATATTTAGAATTCTGTAAACTTGCAAAACCAAAAATTTTAAGCAATATCTTATGGCATATACCTGAATTTATGTGTAGCTTAATGTGACAGCTGACTATCATTTTCTAATTGCGGCGAAATTTTTAATGTCATGATTACTTTATGATTGTATGATTGCACACAGCAAAATTGAATTAAGCAGTGACGCACGAAGTGAAACATTGTATTGTTTAACTGAATTATCGTTAAATATGTGATTAATTAGCATTAAGATATTAATGGAAAACTACAAAGAACGCAGATATCGCAACCCAATCTAACAATACACCGCCTCAAAGCATCCCCGACTATCCCTCCCGACTAAGATGGAAGCGAAGAACATAGCCAATTCACTTCTTCTTTTTCATGCTTACCACAGTATGAAGCACTGTTGTGACAAATTCACATCACCGTACTTCTTCATTCTTACCACACTATGAGGCACTGTGGATAATTATACGAATACAAATACGGCCAACAGAAATGTATCGAGAAGAGATACAGACTACCTCTAGAAACGGAAATACAGCATTTGACGAAAACTTGCATGTGGGAAGCTGACATAAGTGGTCACAGAGGCTTCGCACCGCGGAACGCATCGCGAAATTAATGACGATTAACACGCGATTCGCCTCCAGTTGCAACTTTGCATATAACTTAAATACGAATATTCTTGAAACAAAATAGAAATTTCATTTGATAAAGTACAAAAGAAATCACGAAAACCGACTACAGTCTAGCAGAGAAAATGTCTAGGCAATTAAAATAACTGCAAGGTATTTCTGGTCCCACGTCCCATTAAATCAAGCATGTGAAAGAGACCTAAATAGGAACCCTGAAGAAACCAGAGGGTTCTCGCTAGTCGGATTCTCGTGTTGATGTGTCGCTAAAATATTTGAGGTAAGCACACCACTTTCTAGTTCCTAATCTCACTTCTTACAGAGTCTTATTTTTTTTTTATATTTATATTTTTTTTTAAGTTCCACGACGAGAGGACTCCAATCTTTGTGCCGATCGAAGCAAAGCAACTAAACTATTACATCAGTTATGAAAATGCAAAGCAACAACTTGAAAAAGAATATATAAAACAAAGAAGAAGTCATTGGCTTAAAATCGCTTATCTTCCGTTTGTCGAGGAAATCTAGAGGTAAGCAAATTATACGATTATTATAAAACATGTTAATCAATATAATCCAGAACCTACCCACGTTAACAAAATCATATAAAAGTCAAATATCAAACACCCCATATTTTTTATCTCTGAGATATGGAAAATTTGTTCTTGAAACTGAGTTATTACATTTCTACTAAAACTACATATAGTATTAGATGCTTTATTTCCTTTTAGTTTGTTTTCATATTCGCTTACCAAAAATAAATAATAATTATATGTGCGTAGGGAAGTGACGACCTCATCGTCATCAGTGAAGTCAGTCTCCTTTCTTGCGTCACCGAGAGTACCGATGTGCTTGAGGGGGGCGTATGCCACCCGCCTCTGTCTTGCCTTCATCGGCCTCACAGAGAGGAGTCGCAAGAGCAGATGCTCGAAGGGTGGAAGTGTAATAATGTCAATAACGCCGATGGCGTCTCTAGTGCTGTCGCAGACACACCTCTCTACACCCTTAGCCGTTCACACCAATGTTGTTCTCATCGTACCAACATTGTTCTGCTTTTTTGGGAGATCCATTTAGTGAGCGGCGAGGCACCACCTGCCATAGTTAAATAAATAAGGAGGCTCTTCCATAGCCCGGTTCTCATTACCACCAAAATCGTAATGCAATATTCTACAACTGTTTTCACCATTAATGACAATAGTTTCTGTGTATCTAACTGGGTATGGTCTTTAGCTGCATTTTTCATGGTTCAGATACAGATTAGACCCAGTTAGTACACTCCACGCACACTTTCATTAAATTTCTCAAACAGGTCTCTACGCGTTAAATTTCTCTTAAAGGTCTCTACGCGTTGGATCTGTGTTTTTTTTTCCTCAGGAGAGGAGGCTGAGAATCCTCATGGATACCAACGCAACAGGCAAGCAGGGATGCGTTGATTATGTCGGACTCCTGGATGCTGTCGAGGCGGCTCGACCACACAGACCTACCGACTAAACTCAGCCTAGCCTTGGCTCTAATGGCCCTACGGCTTGAATGGAGTGGTAGGATCTGTGTTCCCGCGCACGCCTTATAAAGAACCGTGTGTAATCCTTGCCAATCATTGTTGTGATCATTATGTTATCATTATATTTATGTCGCTGTTGTTTCTTGTCCTAATGGATTTCAGTACACAGATGTTATTTAGTTCTAGTTTAGTTCGGTGCCGAAGGATATATTTTATTGAAACTATAAAACTTGTTTGATTATAAAAAAAAACTTATGAACGTTAATGACACTTTATTTTACGTGCTTCTGTTAACATGGGTTTAACACAAATCTTTTGTTATTGTCTATCCAGTGAAGTTATTTCATGGCTGTGTATTGCTTACAGTTCATACAAGGGTGGTGAATGATCATTACAACACATCGACTTTTACATCAACGGAAGAACAACAACGGTTTAGTTTATAAGTGAAAAAAAAATAAAAAAAGGAAAAAAAAAATAAAAAAAAACAAAAAAATGTATAAAAAAACAAAAAAAAACAAAAAAAAAGGACAAAGAAAAAAAAATAAAAAAAAATACAATAAAGTAAAAAAAAAAAAAACAAAATAACAAAATAAAAGACAGTATTGAATTATTTTAATTAACTATAAGATCTAGAGTTAATGATTGTATTTTTAAATAAATAAGTGATATAATTAAACGTATTATATGTAAATTTTCTGTCATTTAATCGTGCATGCATTATTTAATGTGTGTATTATGTTTATGTTAATTCTAAACACATGTATTCAATGGATCATTGATTGTTTTACAAAGAACCTCAATAAATTATGTTCAATATTTTTAAGATAAACCTAATTAAGATTAATAAATAAGATAATAAATATAATAAATAAGATTGAAAGAAAATGTTTATACTATTGGCTTCTTTTGAAACAACATTTCGGACTTCCGTGGACCACTGGTGGTGCCTTGAAGCATCCCTCGTGCGTCGCGAAATGTTCCTAATATGTAAGTGACAACCAGTCACATTATAACTGAATAGTTAAATTTTTAATGCTAACACGTTCGAACAGTGGTTATAACCAGTAATCCGTGAACCACCAGTGGTGCCTTGAAGCATCCCTCGTGCTTCGCGACACGTTCTTAATATGTAAGTGACAACGAGTCACATTATAAGTGAATAGCTAAAATTTTAATACTAACACGTACGATTAATGGTTATAACCAGTAATCCGTGGACCACCAGTGGTGCCTTGAAGCATCCCTAGTGCTCCACGAAACGTTCCTAATATGTAAGTGACAACGAATCGCATTATAACTAGCAACACAAAAATGTCTTTCGATGGAAATTAATGGATAAGAAAGATTATGTTAATAGATGAATCTGAAAAGAATATTAGACAACATTTTGACAGGAATATTGTTAAAAATATTTTTGCATTGAAAGAAAGAAAGAAACAATTGCACAATAAAATGTTCATATTTGTAATTGCTAATTAATATCTCTAGTAGGACATTGCATGTAATTTTTATTAAATTACTATCATTGTTAAGTTTATTATCTGTATCACATAAACATTTAGTATCAAAAGTGACGTCTAAATTGTTCATTACTGTAATATTTATGTATTCCATTTTAAATTTTGCTACTTGAACTGTTTAGTTAAATATAACGTTTATTCTTTCCTTCAGTATGTTATCTGTGTTAATTTAATAGAAATGTCAAAATTCAACGTGCGTCGCTGTGTGCAGCCTTTAATGATCTTTCGCAAAGAGAACAATGTTTATTTCATTAGTGCTGTAATTTACAAATTACAAATATACGCCTGTTTATTAATTCGCACCAATTACAAACAATTGTGATTATGTTAATCTTCCAATCGTACAATTATCAAGAAATCCTCGCCATTCTTTAGACTGTCTTCGTCGGTCAATCGAAATGTTAAATCAAATGATAGCAAAGATCACATGCAAAAGTGTGTTCCGATTCGCAATTATATCAAAAGTTAGTAAAAATAAATTGCACTATAAGTAGTGTTTGGTATAACATTAGGCGTTACAAGGCCAATTTAACAAATAACTAAAAGACACACCTTTGTCGTTGTTCCGAATGGACTATCGCGCTAAGGCCGACAAATTACGGTTCGTCAGTCGAAATGTTGGCGTCAATTATAACGCTTGTCTTAGCTTAGGTGACTCCTAAGTGACATGCTATCACTTTTTATATTAACTGAAAAGAGTGAGACAGCATGTCTCTTAGGAGTCACCTAAGCTAAGACAAGGTTGGTGAAAACGGCCATAACCCAACCATTTTTTCTCTTTCTACCTCGTGTTAATTGAGTGAAAATTCTACTTATGTATTTACGTAAATAGGAGTTATAGAATCACTTTTGCACGTCAAAAATGCTACGCCGTTTGTTCACAAGTCGACGGCGGGAGACTTTGTACTGGAAAGAACAAGCAAAGGCAATTGTTTTCTCTCTGTATTTTTACAGAATCGTCAATTAGAAGCTGGCTGGAACAAGTTTAAACAAGTTCACATTGTATTTTGTTAACTGTGACAATTATAAAATGACAAAAGTGACTTTAACAATCAACAATCGATTAATATGACTGAGACGTGGTCGCGCTAAACGTTCACACACACACACAAACGCGCACCTTAACACTTTGTTATAATATAAACATTTATATTTTACTTCTGTATCATTTGTGTAAATTTACACTCGTGCAACAATTATCTATATCTATGAATTTGAATTCAGAAGACGTCATTTCGCTAATTCAATTAAAATATCACCTTTACTACAATAACATTTTTAACTTTGTTAAATAGCGACACACCTACGCAATCAGAAAACCCATTCACTCTATAATGATTCTTCGCCGCTCTGGTAGTCTCAATAGCAAGGGCATAGGGTCGATTAAAATATATTTTACAAATAATAAACTTAGAAAACTATTTATTTAACTAACCAGCAGCGTGTTTCTAAGTGTTGCCGCACACGAGCCGCGGGTCACAGCCACAAACGCCACCACAAGAAGCTAGACGCAGCTACAAAAGTAACTGTTCGCTACGGCTACTTGTGGCCGGTGGTCGCCACTTGCGGTCGGTAGCTACTACTTTTTTTTTAACCCAGACATGTAGTATCATAATGGACTTGGACGAAGAAGGTTTAATTGCGCTACTTTTGATAAAAATACGTCATCGTAGAAGACGAAACTGTAGTTATTGGATAGTTTACTGAAAGTGAGAGAGGGGCGCGAAATCGCGCTAGCGGCGTGTGGCGGCTTTTTGTGTGGGCGTTTAGTGGCCGGTGCGAGCCCCAAGAAGCAAGCTGCGACGATTTGTTGCGTGTGGCCGCCGGCGCCAAGCGTGTGCGGCGAGTCCATATAAAATGTATGAAAATTACAGGAAATATGCCAGTGGCGGCGTTTTGTGGTTGTGGCCGTGTGCGGGAGCCCAATAGTAGATAACGTTTTGCAGGATTTCAAGAGTATGGCCAATATCTAGTATTTTATACTTGCATTACAACTAAATAAGAAGATGACACCAGCAAATGGTGATAAAACATTATTAAGTCATCACCGTACACCCCAACAAAACCATGAAAGATCAACTTCTATAAATTATCATGGTCGCGAGAAAAGAAGATTGCATGATGCTGAAATGCGTGTGTCAAGATGTGTGGAGTGACAAGAAAGGATAGAGTGAGGAATGAATATATCAGGGGAAGTAGAAACTGAAAACTTGAGAGGTAGGAGTTTTACTGTATGGTCACGTATTAAGAAGAGAGGGAATGATCATGTTACTAGGAAACCCTTAAAAATATCTGAATACAGTTTTTACACAAAAATATGTCAATATATATTTTTCTACTAAATCTCAAAGATTTTTACTTTCAGTACAATTTCACGCATCGTGGTGTATAAAAATTGTATCGACACTACTATGGCAAATATATATATATATACCTATATATATATATAGAAGCACAGAAACAGAAATGGTACACTAACAAAAATTACTAATTTAGCATATATAAGATTAGCGTACTAGTTTACAATTTGCGTTAGCCGACCAAATCACTAAAATCTTTGTCTATGATGTGATGACTCATCTTGACTCCTACCTATCTAATGAGTGGGCAAGGCTTGGACATGTTGGCCTATCGATACAGGTATCGACAAGTCGATATGCATCGATGTTTAGAAGTAGCGAAAGTATATAATATAAATAATTGTAAATATATGTATATTATAATTTAAATAAATAAATGAAAATATGTAAATACATAATAGTTAATTTGGGTGTGTATTGGAATATAGGAAAGATTCGACTGTTAAGGGCGGTAGGTAGTAGAGAGTAGTTGACGAATTTTTGAAACAATAGAAAACCAATTCGCATTCGAAATCGTGAGATTAGTATACGAATTACCGAATTCACTATTTCTGAACTTTCATTTCGTGCGTTGTGCAACGAGTGGTTCAACCCACCCCTTTTTGATTTCTACTAGTAGAATATTCAACGCTGAAGTGACGTTGACAGTGATAAAATTACTCTGGTTAATGTAACGCTTGTAAATAGGTACATAATGTTAAGTAAATATTGTTTAAGTACATATATTTTAATATTTGTTGTTGTGATTTTTATTTTTTCTGCGTGAAACGGAATCTAATTAAGAATTTGTTTTTAATGACAACACTGAATTCGGGTTATTCAAAAATCTATAAAATTGTAAGCAGTAGAAAACAATTTCGCACACGATTTGTATTCGTATTCTAACTATAAATTCTCATCGAATGATTTAAAAGTACGCCTCTAGAACGTGTGATATAAGTTTTAGGAATATCTAGGTTCGGATAGCGTTCGGTCAGATAATATGAAGGCAGACTTAACACGGTCTATTGTAACTGCGACCTCCTTGCTTTTTTGTAGTAACTTAAATCTGTGTTCCTCCTGGAATTATAGATTATAGATTCGATGGCGCACCAATATTATTTGCGCTAAAATTGTTGTAATTAATTTACTATCATTAATGTATGATGCAAAAACTGTTCTCACAAAATAGTATAGGTGAAACTGTAATAACATTATCAGCCATAATTCAAAATGAGGTTTCAATTCACCTCGAAACGCTGTAGAATTTTTTAGGCGAGTATTTTTGCTCAGAAATATTTATTCAGGAGACTCGACTGCGAAGTCCGTTAAAATTGCTACTAATGCTTTAAGAACCTACCAATATTTCCGCTAGTATAAATGTAGAGACATTTTTATTTGCAGTCCACAATGTTTTCTTTTTCCTACATCTTTTTCATACCTTTTGTTTTATTTTCTGTCTTTCTCCAGTTGAAAATATAATCATGTCACGTCTGGTTGTTCAGTTAACAAACACACCCATAAAAAATATACTAGGGTGTGTGTAAAAGGCTCCATTCATTGTGCTTCACTATTTACACTTTCCTTTTTATGCGCTCTCCAGCGGTAGTCGGTGTCATTAGAATCCGTTCAATAGTTTTTACATGAAACAGTAACAAACATCCCTTGATACTTACAAACTTTAGTACAGACGATTCACACAATATCTTTATGAATTGTAGCCTATGTGTTATTGTGATGTATGAGCTGTATTACTGTAAAGTTTCATTGAAATCCAATTCAGCAGTTTTTACGTGAAAGAGTAACTAACATTTATCCATACAAACGTTCGCGTTTCTAATATTAGTAGGGACAATTCACACAATATCTTTATGAATTGTAGCCTATTGTATTGTGATGTATGAGCTATATTACTTGTAAAGTTTCATTAAAATCCACTTTCCAGTTTTACGTGAAAGAGTAACAAACATCCATCCATACACAAACGTTCGAGTCTGTAATATTAGTAGGGACAATTCACACAATATCTCTTATGAATTGTAGCCTGTGTGTATTGTTATGTATGTAGAGCTACTATTATTGTAAAGTTCATTAAAATCCATTTACCAGTTTTTACGTGAAAGAGTAACAAACATCCATCCATTACAAACGTTCGAGTTCTGTAATATTAGTAGGACAATTCACACAATATCTTTATGAATTGTAGCCTATGTGTTATTGTGATGTATGAGCTACTATACTGTAAAGTTTCATTAAAAACCATTCAGCAGTTTTTACGTGAAAGAGTAACTAACATATCCATACAACGTTCGCGTTTCTAATATTAGTACGGACAATTCACACAATATCTTTATGAATTGTAAGCTTATGTGTTATTGTGATGTACGAGCTATATTACTGTAAAGTTTCATTGAAATCCATTTACCAGTTTTACCGTGAAAGAGTAACTAACATCCATCCATACAAACGTTCGCGTTTCTAATATTAGTAGGGACAATTCACACAATATCTTTATGAATTGCAGCCTATGTGTTATTGTGATGTATGAGCTATATTACTATTATTTGTTTCATTGAAATCCATTTAGCCGTTTTTCCATGAAAGAGTAACAAACATCCATCCATACAAACGTTCGAGTTTTAATATTAGTAGGACAATTCACACAATATCTTTATGAATTGTAGCCTGTGTGTTATTGTGATGTATGAGCTATATTATTGTAAAGTTTCATTAAAATCCATTTACCAGTTTTTTACGTGAAAGAGTAACAAACATCCATCCATACAAACGTTCGAGTTTGTAATATTAGTAGGGACAATTCACACAATATCTTTATGAATTGTAGCCTGTGTGTTATTCTGATGTATGAGCTATATTATTGTAAGGTTTCATTAAAATCCATTCAGCAGTTTTTACGTGAAAGAGTAACTAACATCCAACCATACAAACGTTCGCGTTTCTAATATTAGTAGGGACAATTCACACAATATCTTTATGAATTGTAGCTTATGTGTTATTGTGATGTACGAGCTATATTACTGTAAAGTTTCATTGAAATCCACTTTACCAGTTTTTACGTGAAAGAGTAACTAACATCCATCCATACAAACGTTCGAGTTTGTAATATTAGTAGGACAATTCACACAATATCTTTATGAATTGTAGCCTGTGTGTTATTGTGATGTATGAGCTATATTATTGTAAAGTTTCATTAAAATCCATTTACCAGTTTTTACGTGAAAGAGTAACAAACATCCATCCATACAAACGTTCGAGTTTGTAATATTAGTAGGGACAATTCACACAATATCTTTATGAATTGTAGCCTGTGTGTTATTGTGATGTATGAGCTATATTATTGTAAAGTTTCATTAAAATCCATTTACCAGTTTTTACGTGAAAGAGTAACAAACATCCATCCATACAAACGTTCGAGTTTGTAATATTAGTAGGGACAATTCACACAATATCTTTATGAATTGTAGCCTATGTGTTATTGTGATGTATGAGCTAATATTACTGTAAAGTTTCATTAAAATCCATTCAGCTGTTTTTAGGTGAAAGAGTAACTGACATCCATCCATACAAACTTTTGCGATTATAATATTAGTAGGATTTCCTTTTCATTTGACCCTGGTCGAAGGTTGCCTGGAATAAACAGTAAATAGGAATTTATCAACCTTTTTAATACTGTGCATAATTTACAATATTTTTTGTCGTTGTGGTGTCCGACTGTTTTACTTATTATAATAAAACTATTTGTCACTAATTAGAAATTATTTATTGAATAATGACATTTTAATGTGTTAATCAAAAAGTACAAATATGCCAAGCTAAGGTGACAATCGACAATGGTTCTTTTTATTTTTTTTTTAGTGTGGTACATATATATAACAGTTGTTTTATTGTTTTTTATTACTATAAATAATTATTTGCTTTACAAGATTGTCTAGTCTTTTTATGCCTCTATCGTAGATTCTGTATCAAGGCTTGTAAAAGTAAACAATGTATTAAATGAAAATTGAACATCAAAAGAAAATTAACTTTATTCAACGTATGCTAAATAACTTTATATGCGTATATATAAAAGGAAATATAAAAGGTCAGGTAATCCTGTTCAGATATTTGCAGAATCTTTCAGACAAGAGCAGACAGTAAACTGTGAAGTACCAATTTTCAAAATCATAACTAGTGCTCGGAATAGGTAGTTTAATTTTATGTCCTTGCAGAAAGAAAGTCAATGTAAGCGTGACATGGATATACCGAAAATCAGCGTGATTTCCGGGACTTTAAATAATGCAATGTAATGGAACTTATGTCATTTGATAATCATGAAAATGCACTTATTGTTTATTTGTAGGTTTATAGGAGTGAGTAGAATGAAAAAAATCATGTTCAGATATATTGCAAGTTTACAACATAAATCAAATTTAAAAATAAACATATTTTAATATTAACATTAAAGTATATGTGTTGTTCCGATGGTGTAATTATTCGTCTTCGAATTGAAGATCGCCAACATAATCATCATCGTAATGTTTATTATAAAATAATACTATGATTTTCTCGGCATTACTGGGTATCAAGGAATTTATGTTTACCACTTATTACTACAACAATAAGCTAAAAGATGTAATACTATTTTGAAAGTTCAATGTAATATTTTTTAAACCTCTGAAAATAGTAAGTTGCTCGGCATATCCATACTATTGATGTCACAAAATCGCAAGTACAACAAATCGCAAGTAAATTAAACTACCTATTCCGAGCACTACAAATAACATAACACAATTACAGCTATTCACATTTCACACAATAAACATATCAAATATTCATATATGCGATAAAAGTAATTATTTATATCATATGAAACCATTAAATTCGTTCATCATTTAAGAAATCATTGACTTTATAACACCCTTTTTTCATGAGAGTATTTTTAACAAGTGCTTTAAAATTATTCTTAGTTAGTTTCTTCAGTACAACTCTGGAAGTGTTGTAGAATGTTGCACATTTTCCATGAACGAACCTCTAGAAACCAGATTGTTGGAACAGCAAATTTATTTCGTATTTCTCGTGACTAAATGATAAATCTTATTTATATAATTTTTTATATACTGACTTACTAATGTGTAATCACCAGAGGTCGGATTTAGGGAAAGTTTTTTATATAATAGGCTAGTTGACAAAATTTGGAAATTCGTTTAAAACTATAGTTTAGTATCCATTTTACCCCTAATATATATTATTTTTAGAAAAATAGGCCTTTTTCATAAGTATTTTGCTTTTTTAGAAATGAACTTCTAATTGACTTCGAAAAAGGCCAAGACTGTCATGGCGTCTTGAATGACGTCACTCCTCGCGAAACAATCGAGTTTATTTATGTCAGTCGACGAGATCATTATAATAGATAATGAATCCCCCTTATTATAAATACTGTATAGTGCCCCAATGTAAACGATGCACAAAATATATATACAAAATCTATGTTTGCTACGAATAATTTCCCAAGCATAACGGCGTTAATTTTGGACAAATTACTGCTGTTTGCTTTGGTAAATCCTGATTCCATGGCAAATGTCCGTGTCTTTTAAGATTAAACTTAAAACAAACTGTATTAATTTAACAATAGTCTCTGAAAACAAATTGTATCAAAATAACCTGTTCAGTGTTCACTGACAGCACAGATTAGATAGATGATGTACAGCTACACTACAACCGGTGTTTCGCGAGGCGTGACGTCACGCTTCTCTGATTGGTGTTTAATGTCACGTGATTAAATAAGTAATTTTGCCGATTTTAATTTCCAAAAATATTAGTAATCTTATATTATTTTAATAAAAAAAGTTGTTTTTTGTTTACTACATATCATGATTAATCATTAGAAACTCTAAGCCATCCGATTCATTCTTAGTGGAAACAGGCCTATTGCATTGAAATGTTGGTATTATTGTGAACCTTCCCGGGATTTCTAATGGACAATCCCGTGTGGCCAACAATATAACAAATAAATAATAATAAAAACCTCAGAGTTACACAAATAAAACAAAGATAAATAACATACAATTTTTATTAGTTTACATTATTTCACACTACAAATTATCGATAGTCTTAAGCAAATTCTCATACACATATTTTGCCTTTTTTATAAATACGAGCGGATACTTTTGCTTCTAGACTCGTGAGGTTATTCGAACGGCCCATCATTTTCCCCTGGGTATGTTAGGGGAGCGCCCTTCTCGGGGGAGGGGGGGGGGTAGCGATCTCAGAAGCTGGCTTAGAATATAAGTATGACGGACATTTCAAATCAAAATCAAAATAATATTTATTCAACATAGACCTTTACAGGCACTTATTGACGTCAACAAACAATTTTTTTTGATGTCTTTTAAAGAAGTCACTAAGCTCCTGTGTAGGCTTAAGCCTAGGAATTGTAGAGTTTCTACCTGGAGTACACTGGTTGTCAATCAGTGTTCAGTATTTCATCTGTAACTCTGTACTCTCGATGTTTCCCATGCCCACGGTGCAGCGAGGTTTGGAAGCATGTGTTGCTGGAGAACGTCCTCAACAATTGTTTCTGTTGCCTGGGTTCTGGGGCGTCGAGGATGGGCTGTCAACTTAAATGACCTGCAACGAATACCGTTTGATGATTCTGGGTATTGGTTGCACTAGTCAATCGACATACTCCCCATCAGTACATTCACGAAAGACTTGTGGACTTTGAACCCAATGTTACCTTGGGACAGGTCGAAACACTCCCGGAAATAGAACACGTTGCTAGATTTTAGGATCATCCTGTTCTCACTCTCTGTTCGGATTCGGCAGTCCCACAATGCTCCAGTAAATACTACTCAATTTTTCTTCGAATTCCAGCACTTTCTCCTTGATCAGCAGCGTTCGTACGTTGCAGGTTACCAGGACCAAAATCGTTAGAGAGATAATAGTGTTCGCCGCTTGGGGTTTTAAGCACCCTAGCCACCAATACCATGCCAATGTCCGTGGTTATCGGTACTGACCCTGGTATCACTGGGCACATACAGCCATTCCAGTTCGGAAATCATTGTGGGGAATTTTAGGTCATATCCGACCACGCTGCCCCGAGTGTGGTGGGGAGCACCCGAACCTCTATTGATCGGCATGGTGCACCGCGAACATGGTTTGGATCCTAACATGTGTACTTAAGGATCCCGTACACCCTGACCTTGAGCGTGCTTGTCCAAGGAACCTTTCTCAAAACCTCAATATGTCACGTAGCGAAAGGCTACGGAGCAAAATAGGATAAGGATAAGAAAAAGATAAAAACAAGAGACTAATATATTAAAAGAATTATTAAGACAGCACGGCCCAAACTTAAGAAATAAATTAAAATACAAAATAACAATAATAAAATGATAGAGAAGGGGAAAGAAAGGAAGGCGGTACCAGGTTCTAAGCAGACCAACTATCGGTAGGCTGGCAGTATACAGCAGTAGGCAGGCAGATATTCAGCGGCAGGCTGGCAGGTATTCCGCAGCAGGCTGGTAGACACACAGCAACAGGTTGGCAGGTGTGCAGCGGCGAGCTGGCAGGTATTCAACGGCAGGCTGGTAGGTATTTTGCAGCAGGCTGATAGGTATGCAGCAGCAGGCTGACAAGTATTCCGCAGCAGACAGGCAGGGATACCGCAGCAGGCAGGGATGCAGCAGCAGGCAGGCAGGCAGAGAACGTAGGAGGCTCGATGTGGCAGCAATAGTACGTGGTTCTTTTTATGTAGTATGCAGCCGAGTTTTCACAGTACTTTTAGAGTTGAAGACTTTTATCTTCACAGAGAGCTTAAGGTGGTATAGAAGGTTGTTTGTAGCTTCAGAAGTAGAAGTAGAATGTCCGTCTAGAGACCCTGGACCGCCTTTTATAATAGCCAGATATGATGTTCGAAACTAAATACAAAAATTTAAAATTATGACATAAAATTCATAAAAAGGAGTCCAACATGGCATAAAAAATAATAAATATATTTAAATTTAGACATTTAGAATTATGTGACGTCACGTCTGACTGTTGTCATACGTTGTCAAAATCTAGAATGTTCCTAACAAACCAAGAGAAATCGTTGAAAATAATAAAAATTATTAAGAAATTATAACAAATATACAGCAAAAAGTAAAGAGAAAAGTAAATTACAAGTGTTCAGTCCAATAAAAGTGCTAAAAGTGAAAGTTATAAACCAAAACAGTGCAATTTAGTGATAGAACATAATATAGATGATTTATAAGTATTAAACGTATTTGTAAACAGTTAAATTGAAAATAATATATTATTCCAAGGTAAAGTTGAGACATTCTTATTTGTAGTTACACCAGACTCATATTTAAACATTACATAGTTAGGTAGCAACAGAGAAGTCAATGATACATATAATTCAGTCTATAAAGTAATAAATATATCTGTCCATCTATTAGTTTTCTAGTAGATTATGATTTATAGCTAATAGCATATGCGTAGCCCTCAGCATATCAAGCATAACACTTACAGTACTCCTACAGTACACATTACAGACAGAATACAACCCATTTGCACATACAGTAATACTATACGCGATTCCCAATGGAATCAACAGAAAGTTGTGTTGGGCTTGGGTGTTAATAGATCACCTCTGTCCAGCTCGCTTAACACTAACGGCAGTGCTGTGGGGGAGTACCCCCAGTGTATCCTACATACAAGTTGGGTGTAGCGAGCACTTTCCTAGGGCAATCAGTGCCGACTATCTAGAGGTGTTCAATATTCCCATACTTGAACTCTATACATGCATGACACGATTAATTATAGAAATGCAGATGCGTTGATTGCATGAGCGTAGCTTGATAACTAGCAGATGGGCAGATTTGCGTTAAAAGATAACAATTTTACTAATAATTGCAAGACCTAAGAAAATTCTAGAACATTCTAATAATATAGACGTTAGAAGATTAAAACTTTACATATAATTGCAAGTTCCGAGAAATTTCCAGAATGTTCTAATAGTATAGACGTTACAAATACAAGGTCCGTATCAATCAACTCAATAAGAATGATAAAGATGGCCGTGATGGGATACGCTTATTCAAACGGTATGTAAGATCGTGGTGAAATAAGTAGACAAATAAACGCTTTTAACTAAATTAAAAACGTGTGATTTATTACTGATAATTACTGTCCGCGGCCAGCGGCATTGACCTTGGCACCGCCGGGTTCTTACAGCCTTTCCCGTTCGGAAATCAGAGTGCGGGTTCTAGGTCGTCTTTTACCACACTGCCACAATGCGGGTTAGTAAGGAGCACCCTACCTCGCCTGTTGGTAGGGTGCATTGCGAACAATAGGCTTAGTACTGTCATGTGTGCTTCGGAACCTCGTACACCCTGTATATGTCGCAGCCAACTGGTTAAAATAGCTGTTTAATCAAACAGCTAGCCCTTTGATTGAACAACGCCATTCAACCATACGTCTAGTTTATTAATTGAATATTTGAGTCGCTCAAAACGTTCAACACTACAGCTGATTCAAAAGCGGCCGTCTAATTAGTTCAGCGCTCACCACCGCAGCGCTGGGTACGTTTTGTTCTCAATATGGCGTCAACTAGCCGTGGTTTGTGATTGTTTTTAAGATATTTTTCGGAAAGTAAGTAGTAAATATACGTTACACGTGTTATTAAAGACACAGTAATTATGAGGTCAGTAGTTATGAGGTCATAATTACGAGTGATTCGAGTGAATCAAAATTTAAACAAATATTCGAGGAGAAATTACGGGATTATGAAATGATTCTTGCTTCGTATATTTTTGAGTTTGTAATTTTATGCTTGATGCAATTAACAATATTATGAGAAATAATTTGTTTTTCATTTTTACTTATTACATCAAACTTTTGGTCACCTCTTAAACCTAATTCAAAAATAACTTCCCAAGAAATTACAAAAAGTCTTCCTTTTCTCTCAATTTAAGTACTATAAGTATAAGTACAAGTGGCCTCCTTCTGTGAAGCAGTGATGCTCCAGAAGGAGGCCGCCGAGCCGGGTCGGGAGATGGCCGATCCCACTCGAAGAAGGTGGCGCCAGGCTCGGTAGCACAGCTGCGGCGCCGTCGCCGCCGCGGGTCGCCGGCGGGCGCGAGGAAGACGCGACCGCTACGGCGACCCAGGATGGACCACGCCCCTTCCGTGGCCGGGGGGTGTCGTCGGTGGAGGAGACCGGGGGATATAGTGTAGCCTCCCCCGAGGAGGGCTCCCCTGCATCGACGGGGGAGCGGAGGCTGGGGGTTCCCGGAAGTAGCTTTGTGTTCCCGGGGGCTCCCTACATGCCTGAGGTTTTTAGTGGGTAGGCCTCCCCCTTCTGGGGAGGAGAGCCCCACATAGCCGCCGGCTCGCCACAGCCGGGGTATGCAACTTAATGCATTTTCCTCAGGGGAACAAAAAAAAAGGTATGTCGAAGCGACCCGACAACTCATTGAAGGTCACATGTCCAAAATACTGTGTTTACACTACGACTAAGCGATTTTGATAGTTTTCCCAAAATTGTTATATTTATATTTTTATGGAATAATTCGTTATTGCTATATATATCGTATATGATGAAACATTATATGAAGATGATATTATAAATAGGATAGATGGTATTGTTAAAAATAATGTTTATTAAATATTATCTAGTATGTTATTTAGCAAAAGACGGTTTTAGTTTTAAATTAAAAATAGCTCAGATTAGAAAAAAACTAGTTAACAATTATATAGGAGTATAAATCACCATAAAACAGAATTACCTATTTGCCGAATTTCCATCAAATCGATCCAATGGTTTTGGTGTGAAAAAGCTTTAGAAATAATAGATAAAAATAAAATATAGAATAGAATAACCTTAGAAAAAATATGAAATTCAGAATAAATAACAGTTTAAAAATCGGAATAAAATAATTTTAGTTAATTGATCAAAACTGATTATCGCACTATACACTGACGCTCAATGGCACGATCACTCGGGTTCTATTGATATTGGCGCGAACTCCGGTCCGACTCTGAGGAGCGCTCAAGCTATAATGAATTCGGACGGTTTTTTTTCCTCAGGAGAGGAAGGCTGAGAATTCTCACAAGGAGTACGAAACGTGCCCAGGAAACCCCCGCAACGGCAAGTGTCACGGAGGTTATGTCGAACTCCACGCGATCGGAACGGTCCAGCTACGTGACCTACCGGCTAAATTCAACCTGGCCTAGGTTCTAGAAACCATATAGGCAAATCGTGAGGGACCATTCGGACGGCCTGTGCATAGCGTTTTGTAGTAATTTTGCAGTATGATTTATCGTTTTTATTAAAATAACATAATAAATTCATGGTTAAAAAATACATACATATTTATTCCTCATAAAATTATTCTGGTATAAATTTTATAATAAATACTATCGTAGATAGAAGATATTCACAGTCAACTTAAAGCGATTCTCGTAGAATAATATAATAATAATAATAATAATAATAATAATTTATTAATAATAATTATAAAGTTCACAAACTGATATAAAACGGTAATAACTGCTTTAGTCAAAGACTGTGTCGCAGTCATTAACGCCCACCTCGAACAACCTCTTAACAAGAAAACTTATATAAACTAATAAACTAATAAATCTTAAGTTTATTATGTGTTGTGTGTGTGTGTGTATGTGTGTGTGTGGGTGTGTGTGTATGTGTGTGTGTGTATGTTTATATGTTTAATTTATTTATTTAATAAGGGACTCAACATCATCATAATCCAGATCGAGTAGCCATTTCTTCAGTGCATGTTTACAGTCATTGAGGGACAATTTATATATATGTAATTTGGGATTAATTTTATTATATAATGATGAGCTTAGATATACATAATGACGTTTGACTAATTCTGTATTGCATTTATCAATTACAAATATTCTGTTTGCCAATCTTATATTTGAAGCTAATCCTACATCATATCCACAAGACGAGTGCTTGCGTAAAATAACATTAAAAACAAATAATTTACGAATGGAAAGAACCTTCCACAGGGCATAAAGTTGGTGAGTTGGATACCGTATTGGCTTGAACGCCATCACCTTTAATACTGCGCGTTGAGCTCGTTCCAACTGCATAAGATATGTCTTTCTTGCCGAACCCCAGACAGAAATACAATAGGACAATACTGATCGAGCCAAGGAGAAGTAGGCTATCTTGAGTGTGTCCTTATCGGCATTACCTCTCAGTTTCCGGAAAACGAAAATAAGTTTCCTAATTCGGGCTGTAAGAGATTTAATATGCTCTTGCCAAGACATGACACTGTCTATAATTACACCCAAGTACCTCACATGATTCAACCGAATTATTGTATTACAATCACATACAACATACTGAGGACGACCGAAAATTAGACAATGGCTCTTATGTACAAATATTTTAAATAATTTGTCTGGTTGTGATTGTAATCTAGGGGCAAAGGTGACAAAACCGGTTTTTTTAAGATTAAGATGTAGCATATTCTTTGATAACCATGCTGTAATCGTATTCAAGGCATTCTCAGCGAATATACGGGCTTCCTCCCAAGTCTGGCCATGAATAAGAACTGCTGTATCATCCGCATATGTCACAATTTTGCAGTTGGGTAAGGACAACTGAGTCAGTCCATTAACATAAATTAAAAACAGGGTAGGCCCGAGTACACTACCCTGCGGCACACCAGAGGTGACCATTTTTTCCTCACTTACTACACCATCAATGGTGACCGATTGATATCTGTCATTTAAATAACTGACAAAAATATCATGAACGAAACCTCGAATTCCCACATGTTCTAGTTTACTCAAAAGTATTGGGACAGAAACAGTATCAAAAGCTTTTGAGATATCGAGAAAGATACATAGTGATTTCAATCTTTTGTTTAAGTTTTTAACTACAGAGCCTGTAACTTCAAGAACCGCATCTTCGGTTGATTTTCCAGTTCTAAACCCAAACTGTCTTGAAGAAATAATGTTTTCAGAATTCAGGAATCCAACCAACCTTTTATTAAGAATTTTCTCTAATATTTTGGAGAATATAGACAACACAGATATTGGTCTATAGTTAGAGATACAGTCTCTGTCTCCGCCTTTATAGATGGGGTGAACGAGCGATTTTTTAAAAACACCTGGAAATATCCCAGTTGATAGGCAAAGATTAAAAACAATATTTAATATTGGTACCAAGACATGCCTGGCGGCCTTTATGAGAGAAGCAGGAATACCATCCCAACCACTCGCTGTACTTAGTTTAAGATTCATAATCAGTGTATTTATCTCCTCCTCATCTGTATTCAATAAAGCCATGGATTGTCGAGTGGATGGGTTAGACGTACACCCCGACAAGAAAGGAGTTTGATTAGCAGCTGAGGTCAAATTATCCATAGCCAATCTATCACTCACTTTTGTAAAGAAGTCATTTACAATATTAACAGAAGCAACTGGATCATCTGATAACGAAATGAGTACGTTTGGTGTCGTTTTTCTCTTAAGGTTAGATACATTTTTTATCGTATTCCAAGTACCCTTTATATTGTTTTTGTTTAATTCAAATTGCGCTCTCTCATATGTTCGTTTAATATTTTTAAGCAAATTGTTACAAAAATGTTTATACCTTTTATAGGAAATATTAATAACATCGTTGGTCGGGTTTAGTCTAGACTTACGAAATAGTTTATCTCTATGTCTAATACACCTGAGCAAGCCTGGCGTAATCCAAGGTTTGAGAATGCGTTTACTGCTTGTAAGGGAAGTGACACGTGTATTAGATTTAACCGACTGTGACACAATATCGACTAAGTTTTTTGCTGCATTCTCAGCGTCAGAATATTTTTTTTCTATATTAAATCAATAATAGGTATATCAAAATTCCGAGGCCGCTACGAACTATATGACTATACAAGAGATAAAATTATCATTTTTTAATTTCATTAATGTAGAACAGTAGTTCAATCCAGGAGCTCAAAAAAGTGTCTCCGCGCATTTTATGAAAATCTTTCTCTAAAATTTTGGGTTTTATTAAAAAGTTAAGCAAAAATTACAAAAAGCAAGGCCTATGACTATACAAGAGATAAAATTATCATTTTTTAATTTCATTAATGTAGAACAGTAGTTCAATCCAGGAGCTCAAAAAAGTGTCTCCGCGCATTTTATGAAAATCTTTCTCTAAAATTTTGGGTTTTATTAAAAAGTTAAGCAAAAATTACAAAAAGCAAGGCCGCTACGAATTATGTCAATAGCTATTCTGCATTATTAATTACATAACATATATAAAAATTGTTAATGTATCTTTGTTTCTGATATTAAGATCGTCAAAATTTACAATTTTACGCAAAAATCGCGTTCGAGATATGTCTCTTAATTTGCCATTTGACCAGTTGGCTAAGCGTCGTCTTGCTGTGTAATATTGAACGCTGCAATCAACAAGTCGGCTAAACGACGTATAGCTGTATGATTGAATGACGTTGTTGTCAAAGGGCTGCTAGCTGTTTGATTGAACGGCTATTTTCACCAGTTGGCTGCGACATATATATAGGTACTAATTATTTCTTTTCGTGGACAATCGTTTATATTATTATTCATTTATTAGATATAACTACAAATTAGACAAAACACTATGGCCGCGTAAAGTTCATACTTTACGCTGCAGTATTGTACCTCGTGCAGTGGTGCCTCGAAACAGGACACCTGATGGGCAACTGCAGGTCGGAGGTAGACGGAGCATGCTGTGCTACTATCTGAGGATGCTCTATCAGAGGAAGGGATTTCCTTTCTCACTACACAAGCGGTGACCACGTCTGGTGGTTCGCCGGATCCGGCGCTCTCTCCATGGGGGCCTTTGTCGCACTATTGACCTTTAAAAAACGTTGACGTTTTAAGCAAAAAATAAACTACTAAATTAAAAGTTTGTTACTATATTCTGTTTGATATAATATGTGAAAAATGTACTATGCATACAGGCGCCAAAACCCACGTTCAAAAAATATCGCAGAAACAAAATACAAAAATTATTTAAAAAATAGGTAGGATTACAAAAAAAAATACCAGTATATCATCCTATTACTGTTGATTCTATGTTGCGAGAACATGTTAGGTGGTGATTCCTTGACTCTTCCTGTTCAGACTAATGCCTGGAGAGCTATAAAAACGATGTACCGCTAGTCGCGTTGTTTACCGCTCTCTCCCACAGATGGCGGTCGCTATCATGATTTACCCATATGACCTTTATCTCCCAGGCATAAAGCTGATTTTAATCGGTAGGCCTTCCTGGTCGAGCCGCCTCGATCGGCTTGGAGACGGACGTCCATGACGATTCACCTCTGCGTCTGAGGGGACAAAAAAACGCGTTTTCAAACCGATTACATAGTTAACAAGTGCATAAAAACAAGTAATCCTATTCATTTTTACTTTTAAAGTTGTTTTTATTTTCTCAAGTGTTGTGTTTTCTATAAAATACCTGCTGACTGCAACTTCAACGGTTTGATAAAATAGTAAGTGCACTTTATTCTATTAATATTAAAGCCTTATAGAAAGTATCCTATTGAAGTAAAAGTAATCCTGTTAAGTAAATTAGGTTATAATATATTTTTTATCCAATAGCTTTTTACTAATCATCTTTGAAATAGTAATTGGTTTTCTTATCCGCAACTCTCTAATATTTTGAGCTGGCAATGTTAAAAAAATATACAATTATGGATACATTTAAGGGCTAGAAAATGAAATATGGTTTAATATTTTATCTGCTTTTATTTTTGAAAGGGTTTTAACGTATTGCTTTTTACCGAAATATGCAAACATAATACTACTAATTTTTTATCCTACAAAATAAAAAAATAACAGAAATTTTCAGAAAAGCAACACTTGTGCTTATTTTAGAAGTTAATTGCTAATTCCTATGAGTACTAATTATTTATTTTTCGGCATAAAAGAAATGGACTTCCAGATGCGAAGATTCGTGAAGAAAAGAAACCGGGACAAGAAAAAAGAGGGAAAACTGGCTAGATTTTTAAAGCTCTTCTTGCAAACAAGATTCCACGGAGACATCGATGTTGGTGCGTCGGAATTCCAAGATCCTAAACCCATGATAACAGTAACCGTGAGTGGACCAATTAAAATTTCAGCAGAGGCGACAAGAATTCAGGTCCTGCAACAAATGGCGGTTGTAGCAGCAAAACAACTTCTACTAATGCAGAACCCAATGAAGCGATGACACCATCCTCATCTAGAACACTTGAAAAACCCACTTCAAATAATGCAGCTTCTGTAAGTTCTGTAATTGAAGGCTTTAATGAGACTAATGTCGATATGATTCCGCCCGACCCAGGTTTGTGGCCGGTAGACACCGGTAGACAGAAAGAAAGATAGGAAAATAGGAAGAAAAGAAGACAGAAATAAAGAAAGAACAGGAGAAATAAATTTAAAGAAAAGAGAAAAGGAAGAAAAAGACAGGAAGAAAGCAAGAAAGGGCGAAGGGAAGAAAGGTTGAATCTAAATCAATGTTAATACTTGACATTTTGCGTGATGTTTATATGTCGTTTTATATTAAATTCACATTATTAAACATTTAAAATAGTCAAATTGATGATAATATATCCGCAGCCTACATACCTACTTGTGAAATATATAAAATTAATGTTTCCATGAAAATGTTCAATAACTTCGCATCTTCCATGTTACCGGTTCCGTGAGTTATTTAATTTTACATATGTCAGTTTCTTTTGTTGTCTCAATAAATATTTTCTTTCTTTTTTGTTTTGTTTCATATTGCATTATTTGTTTACTAAAACATTATATATAATACTAAAATGTTATATTCGCCATATTCCACTCGACTCGGCGACCACGTTACCCACGCATAGAACACTATAACGTCTGCTTATTTCTGTGGAGTGTTTGAAATATCCTACTAGATTGAATGGAAACAATAGATAAAAGGAAGGAAAACCAGCGCCTCCTTAACCCTTCGTCATTCAATTCGTAGGGCCCCTATGGCCAAGACTAAGGCTAGGTCACGTGGTCAGACAGCTCTGGCCACGTGGAGTCCGACATAACCTCCACTTGCCCTTGCGGTGATATCCTGGGCACGTTTCGTGCCCCTTGTGAGGATTCTCAGACTCTCTCCTGAGAGAGAAAAATAACCTCCTTAACAGCGATAACATAATTATCATAGTTCTTATGAACATAAATAAAAGTTTTCATACCATTTACCCTTACCCCTTATTCCCTTTTAAAAGGCCGGCAACGCATCTGTGACTCCTCTGGTGTTGCGGGTGTCCATGGGCAACGGTTATCGCTTACCATCAGGTGATCCGTTTGCTGGTTTGCTACCTATACTATAAAAAAAAATTGCGTATGGCTATTATTTATGTACACACAAATCTTTTCAATGTCTAATGGGAATACTCTGGAGCCTAGACCCTTCTAGCTGCAGCACTCACGTCACTTGGTGTAATATATATGAATGAAGGTTATAGCAAATATACTAAATATTCATTCAAAATCAAACACGAAAGGGGTTGAACATAATATTGCTGAGATTAAAAAACATTTATTATATACCATCTCTATCAAAATCAAAATCAAAAATGTATTCTTCAAATGTGATTTTTACAATCACTCTTGCGCGTCAAAGATGTTACGCCATTGGTTTACAAGTCTACGGCGGGAGACCTTGCACTGGGAAGTATCAGCAAGAAAACCAGCAAGGGCTATTTATTTGTATTTTTGCAGAGTCGTCAATTAGAAGATATCCTCAGATAAATAGTCTGAACCCAACTCCCTTTGCAAGTTTAAACATGTTCACGTTATATTTATAAAGGCTATAGTCTTACTACAGTCAAAATCTTTGGCAACGTAACTATCAAGTTAATAAAATTAAACCCAAGCATTGTTATGATTTAAGTAATCCTTAACAGTATAATAACCCATTGTTATAGGAGTATTTTCGGCGGCTGATATTAATCTGTGAAAAGTATGTATGTAGTATGCATCTGCCCTTAGATTGGCATTATAGTTAGACAAACACACAAGTTAGATATATACATGTATATATAGATAAAGCGTTTATTATTTTCTGCAACATACACATATAAATCTACTAAAAAAATGGTAATAGTTGAGAAAAAACAAACATACAATCAAACACCATAAATATATGTATGCCGCAGAAAGCAAAAGGTCAAGGCTCAGCTAAGTGTCTAAATAAATTTTATATAATTTAAACAAATCACTGATTTTAGCCATCACCTTTTTTGTGTGAGTAGAGTTTTACAGAATGAGTAGAAAAAATGAATGAGCGAGAAAAACAATAGTAAAAAAAGAGCCGCATGAGGCCATAACTATCGTTGTCTCGACAGAATAATTATGTCAAAGTATCAAGCGAGTACGAATAAAACTTTAAAGTACGTTTAATAAATATAATTATACTTATATAAAAGATATATATACAAGTGTGCGTTTAGTATGTGGAACGTGTATGTGTGCAAGGCGTAGAAATTGTAAACGCTTTCCCTCTGGAGAGGTGAGGTCCAGAATCCTCATGGATACTACCGCGACCTAATAAATGATTGATTGATTAATTGAAATACCGCGGTGATTATGTCGGACTCCATGCCGCACAGTGTTCGAAATGACCAATCTAGAGGGACAAAATTAAATACTGCGTTTTCATGGATAAATCGTAGACAAAATGTAAATAATCAATCGGTAAAGTGCGAATCGGAACGCACGCGATTGGTTCCGTAACAGCGTACAACAAAAAGATAAAAAAAACACATTTTTTGTATGGGGACCCCCTTTAATTTCTTACTTTATTTTATTATAATAATTTATTATTATTGCGGCTGTAGTAAAACAAACTCTGTGAAAATTTGAAGTGTCTATCATTTACAATTCAAACATTGGAACAGAAAATATCGATAAAAATTATATTTTTGTATGGGAGCCCCCTTTAATTTCTTACTTTATTTTATTTTTATAATTTAGTATTATAGCGGCTGTAATTAGACAAACTCTGTGAAAATTTGAAGTGTATATCATTTACCATTCAAACATTGGAACAGAAAATACAGATAAAATTATATTTAACAGAAAATATAAAAAAATGCATCTTTGTATCTTATATACTTTTCAAAAGTTTTTTTCGGTCGTCCAACGTTAGGTGTGGGAGATCTTGTAGATATTGGGCACTTCTTTTCATAAATAATCTCCTCTTCTAGCCAATGTCCATAAAACTTGCGAAATAAGTCAAGCCGTCTTCGTTTCTCTACCCATTTTTGTCGAATTTTCTCGCACTCTTTCTTAATAAATGCAATAATTGCTTTTCATCTTCATCATTTAATAGTTCGTTGGTGTAGAATGGCTTTAAGAAATCAATCGCACTTTTTAGTCATTTCTTTTGAGAGGTGGAACGCCAGATGTCGAAAAGTTCTTTTCGCCTAGGTTTCACTCCTGCCGACACAAAATTAAATTTATGAAGAATCGCAAAAAATCGCAACTTAAATTGGTTTACATTTTAAAATAGATAAGTAAAACTACAATTTAAAATTAATTTGAAGTCCTGACTTAGCCTGACAAGTACGATTTAAAGTTTCTAAAGTAAAAATTAGTCAAATATTCTCTATAAATAAGGTACCTACTTCGAAGCTAGACTAAATAACTATAATACACAACATCAAAGAAAATATACTGTAATATAATAGTTACATACCTGCAGAAGACATATCCATTATTCAAAACAACTTATTATCACTTTAACACAAATCACATGCAAACACACTGACGAACGTGGCCGCACGGAACAATACGTTATTTACCTGGGTGGGCCAGTTGAGACACCTGACCCTTTTTTCGTTGCGGTAATGAGACATAGACAATGCAGTTACTAAGAACAGAGTATGGACAATATTTTGGATGAATAAAATTACCTTTTTTGGATATAAAAAAAATAGTTATTTTCTACCTTTTGTCCCTCTAGATTGGTAATTTCGAACACTGTGTGCCGTTTCGACTAGAATGGTCTACCGACTATACTCAACCTAAACCTAATTAGAATACTTATTATTTATTGAGTTATTGAAACACTAACGTTCTGTTTTATTTTCCAGCTTTCAAAACATTATTAGAAAATTCCTGATTCATTACACCGTCACAAGCGGCCAAGATGGGCATAATTCACTATGAAATCTGTAAATTTTTGAAGTACAAATATTACATATGTATATTATGTAGTTATAGAATTGTTGATACTTTATTTTTAATTTAATTAACACACAAAACAGAATACATTCAATTATTGATATTTCTTCATATTTTTCATACAACATAGCAGTGATAATGTATACAGTTTATATGTCTCTCTATTTGGCATTAGTTTAACTATTAATGTATAAATACATAATTTTTCAGCGAGTAACATATTAACCATGCAGCCAAAAAAATTTAATGTTCAATTTAAGAAGGTGTCATTGCTGATCATTGACCAACGTAAGCATAAACAAAAATTATGTACTTACCTGACTAAACTATATCTACACTGACATATATATGTTTGGGATTGGTCATGAAGACATGTTTTTTAGGCAACAGGCGAGTTTTATGGAGTTTATTCAGGCCACGTTTTTTTTTTCACATTCCGTGCTCCCCACTCGGTTCATTTTGTAGTAGTCAGTAGTCAGTAAACCGGTCCGAGTATTCGCAAGTCTGCATACTGTGTGCCGACCACTCGGATCTGAAAAATGTGTTTTTTTATTGAAATAAAAATAATAACGATATACATATTTTCAAACATTCACATGTACTCAATTAAAATTCGCCTTAAAAAGTTTTGGTTCCCAGCTATTGTTTTTTATTTATTTTTTAAGCAGTGAATGTGTTAATATTCATATAAAGGTAAAAAAAACATAATCAAAATATGCCGTCATAGTATTGTAACCTTGTTGCTTTATATGAAAACTACAACAACTATATAAAAGGCTATAATTTATTTCAGGTCATAAGATACGTTCCCGGAAGTCGTTATCATTCCCGGGGACTCCCTATATGCCTGAGGAAGGCCATCGCTGATGTTTTTAGTGGGTAGGCCTCCCCCTTCTGCTTCATTCTCCAATGTGAAAATGCATTAAATTGCATTAATGCATTTTCCTCAGCGGAACAAAAACAAAAAGGTCATAAGATACGCCATAAACGACTTACGTCTTTGACATTAACAAATGCAAAATGGCTGCTGCAGCTAAACTTTGTGAAGAGACCCGTACGTTTAATAAGCGCAGGTAAGTTTCTTTTATTTGTGCTATTAATTTACACACCACTGCGAAAATAATATGACGACCACCCTCCCCGAGTGGTTAGTTAGTAGAGGTTCCGTGTTCGAGTTCCGGTGGAGTCAAATGTTTGTGTGATGAGTAGTGCTCGGAATAGGTAGTTTGATTTTATGTATTTGCTGAAAGGAAGTCAATGTAAGCGTAACATGGATAAACCAAAGTTTAGCGTCATTTCCAGGACCTTAAATAATGCAATGGAGCTTATGTCATTTTATATAATCATGAAAATTACACTTATTGTTTATTTGTAGGTTTATGGTAGAGCAGGACGGCACTACGCATCAAACAGAGATAGCAGAATACGAATACAAATCGTGCGCGATATTGTTTTCTACTTCTTACAATTTTATAGATTTTTGAATCACTCTAATTCAGTGTTATCATTAAAAACAAATTCTTAATTAAATTCCGTTTCACGCCGAAAAATTAAAAATCACAACAACAAAAACAAAAATCCGGCGTAGCACTCTACTTGCACTGAATAGTAAAAAAGAAACGTTAATTTTGGCTTCTATTCCAGATACTACTATCGGAACTACCGTTGTCTCTTTCGCACTCTACCGGTGGGTTCAAGCACAGCGCAACAGCAATAGATTCAAAAGTGATTGCTTTTTTCTAGGACCTTGATTGATGTTTCCTCTTTAGTTGGAGGTCACATTACTCACAAGACCAATGGAGTGCAGCATCATTACGACCACAAGCTTGAAACAGAATTTGGTGGATATTGATAAGAGAAGATGCTAGCAGTACTAGATCAATCGGTGTGTAGATTCTTCCAGCAGAGATTGTCTGTATCCTGACCTTGTACTCAAATACGTTACGAACAAACGGTGTTGCCAACGCTAGTAGGTTTAGAAATAAATTGGTAATTTTAGGGATACACATTTTCATCGAAAGGATATTTAAGCGACGGCCGTCTGATTCAGTGTTCTCATTCCTATTTACAATTTCCACTGATGAATAACGAAAGGATAGGTTGCTGATTCCTTGTAAATATATGGGTTATTATACGGTATTGGGTACTCTGATGGGCATTGAATTAAAAAATATAAAATTAATGAAATTATTGTTATTTTATATGTAAATAATACATAATAGTGTCTTTTATTTGTCCCGCAGAATATTTTATTGATAAACATGATCATTTTGTTTACATAGACGGAAAATAGTACTAAATGTATACTCCCCTGGCTGGCCCCATACGTACATTTTACTATAATTATCACATTATTTTTCTATTATTTGAACATTATATAGTTTTTTTCAATGTAATATTATAACTGAACAAACAACACAATATACTTTATCAAAAAAAGATAGTAAAATAAAATAATTAGTAGTTAAAATAAAACCTTTTTTCGAGGCCTTACAAAAGTGTCACCTTCTCTAGCTCAATTTAAATTTCAAAATTTTCCGGAAAAACCGCTTACGCGCCTCATTGGCCTTGAGTAGCGCGCGTTGGACAGAGTGAAATTAGATACAAACCAATGGCGTTGTACATACATAATTTGAATAATGTTATGTCAGTTACCGGTGCACTGGTGAACAATGTGTTTGTGCCAGTAGTTACTGAATTTCCCCTGGTAAGTTTATTTTTTTATATATTACTGTTATGTATGGCATTAATTATACAATGTATTGTTAAAAATGAGTAGATATCCTGTATTTCGTATTATTCCAGTATAAAGTTTGCGTGGTGTATTTTTTTAGGTTATATATTATTTTGTCACCCCCCTGGCGTCACTCCTCTGGCAGTTTAAGTGCTAAGGGAAATACAAGCGAGCCAGGCTAGTGTCACAAATTAGATTTGATGTTAATAAATCGATATAAGATTTAGTTTCATTTGTTTTAGTTTGCTGTTTGTTCTACTAACGCGACGACATCATGGCGATTGGGGCGATTATTGGGGGGAAGACATAAACCTGTCAAAAAATTAAATATCTTCTGGCCCTTAAAAATATCAATAAAACACTCGATCTGCTCATCTTAATAATGAATTTCAAATCAAAAGGTAATTTTTTTCAAGTGGGCCAAGAAAAATCCCAATAGCGTATATTCACCCATATGTTTTTCAAAATAGTAGGATGCGTTACTTTCGACTGTTGGAAAATGGAATATATGAAACCAATAGACAGTTCGCTCCGAGTAGTCGCCAGCTAAACTCGACAGAACGAAGAGCGAGAAAAATAATGATGCTGACAATGAAATTTAATTCGTACTTCTCCATATGGAAAGGTCATAATTACGTAACAATTATATTGGAGGTGAACGAACAGTTACTTCAGAGTGGTACCAACAATTGATATAGCCTTGAAATTTGAAGAAACTTCTTTGCAGGGTCTGCTTCGTCGCTTCTCACCAGGCGTACTTGGCTGGGGAGAGCCAGGGTCTTCTGATGCTTGGGTCCTCCTTACCTATTTCTGCTGCAAAATACCAGTGCTGTATTCCGGAGTGAAGATAGGTAGTGATATTGCATGCACAATAGTTTTATAGGGTTGCAGACATGCTACGAATCTTATAGAAAGTTCTTGTACTATAGGCGAATGCAACCCTGACGTAGGCAGTCTGTTTGTTTGTCAAAGTATCATAAAAAAACATCTAAAATATTTTAACAGAGCCTTGTATTACTAAAATGCAATTTTTTTTTCTTTTCGTTAACGCAAGTCCAATATTAAGTCGTTATATTTTTCTACAATAATCAAATTTACTATTGTTATGCTTAGAATTATTTAGTTAAGTCAGCAGATGTTAGAGGGCAATTATTTATTTATTTCAATGTTAATTGCATTAATTATTAAGTTAATTAAGGTGATATGTACAAGTCAACCAAGATTAAAACTATTATAAGTTTATTATATAACTAGCTGTGCCACGACTTCGTTCGCGTGGAATCGTAATTTTAGGTAGCATTTTTAATGACTGATGCCCGGTTTCTGAGTACATTTTGTCAATGTTTTATCTGTTCAATAACGCTATCAGTTCGATAACTCCCAACAATTCGTTTCTGAACACCGTAGAATTAGATAAACTCCGTTTAAACTTAGCTTAACCTAACTGACCATTTAGTGCCGTTTATCGGTCCCATAACTTTATTTGACGTTTATGTATATGTGGTTTATGTATGTGGTAATTTTATGTGAAATTAAATAGTGACAGCTACATTTTAAATTATTATATTTAAAAAAGACAATGAGATCTACAATATTAAATACGAGTAGTTCTTCAAAGTCGGATACAGAAGTACTGGAGTTCATTTCTGGAATATCTATACTACCCAGAAACTTACGAGAAAGAAGAAATTCATTTGAAATGTTAAAATAAAGTACCGCGACACTACAAAGTAAAACAATTAAACACAAACGAATTCAAAATCCGTGCGAAAGCATGCCATTTTTTTTTCATCTATAATCTTTTTATTTTATCGATTTATGGGTATAATTCATACAGGCAATACTATCGAAATGTTAAAAATTATTTCATAAAATAGTGTTTTAATACTTAATATCGATAAAAAAAATGTTATAAATGTTTAAATTGTAATTATGGATGAATTAATATAACAAAGTCAATTTTTATTTCATATTTTGTGAACAGACCCATCTAGTGACATAATTTAGAACTACTTAACTGTTTCATAGCTGTTGAAAGCACGGTCCCGCATTCAGAAACTCACTGACAGTTATGAGACGTTTACCTTTTCGATAACTTTGTTGAATCATTAGTTATTGAGAGCTTAGCTAAGGTATTCAGAAACTGGGCATCAGTGTTGTAAACGTAAGAGTAGACAAATATAACCAGACGCTTCGAACTGCTAAGCTATCGGGAGTTACGCGTGTTACTGTGAATCAACCATAAAATATAGATATATGCTGTCGTGGGATATTTCTTGTATAATTTTAAGAAGAACATTTCTGTCATACATGATTTCTGTGTAGCTTTAATCATTAATGTTGCACACGCGGCGGAAGCTTAAAAAATGAAGTAACTTTTCCCATTTTAGATATTTATGTATTTACTCGTAGACGCCCTTATTTGGTAGGGTAAGGTCGCTCCACAGGTGAATCGCTGCGACATTAAATAATGTCGAGAAGTCGGTGCAGTGAACTGGAATTTTCGAGGTAAGGTTGCTTGATTGACCATGACTACCTCCTTAGTTGAGTACAACCGTTTCAAAGTGTCGCCATCTCTGAGGTCCCGGGTTCGAGTCCCGGTGGAGGCAGTCTGTGTGATGAAACTAGTATTTATACCATAGTCATGGTTGTTAATATATATTTCTATCAAATATTATATATATTATATATTTCTATTATATATGTATGCCCTAGGCTAATTGGTGTGAGTTTAAGAAATATTATTGGTTATTCTGCAATTTTGCGAGGTACGTTTTATCATTGCTTTTAATACGTTACACATTAAAACTCGAGAGATGGCGCTGTATCACACTAAATTTGTTATTATAGGAGCGCCATCTAGTTTTGATAAGTCGAACTAAGTGGTACAAGCGACAATATTTTTTATACCAACTATTCAGATCTCATTTATCTATACTAATATTATAAATGCGAAAGTAACTCTGTCTGTCTGTATGTCTGTTCCGCTTTCACGCCAAAACTACTAAACGATTTAAATGAAATTTGGTACACAGATAGTCTAGAGTCCGAGAAAGGACACAAGCTACTTTTTATACAAAAAAGGTTGTAAAGGGTTGTAAAAGGTTGAAAGGAGGGATAATAGGTTGTATGAAAATATTGTTAAAACCACTGGACCGATTTAATTTAAATTTGGTACACAAATAGTCTAGAGGCTGAGAAAGAACAGAGGCTACCTATTAAAGCAGAAAAGGGTTGTAAAAGGTTGAAAGGAGGGGGTGAAAGGTTGTATGGCAGTATTGTTAAAACCTATCCTTCCTGTGGGAAATTCGAATATAACGCGGGCGAAGCCGCGGGCGGAAAGCTAGTATATATATATATAGGTTCCGACTTAAAGGTAAGATAACAGTTAACGATTATATATGTTTTTTTTTACAAATCATTTGTTTGTAAACTTAGGTGGTAGTGGCAGTATAAACGATTTTATATTACTACTTTGCTCGGCCATTAAAGACGACAAGACAAATCTTGAGAAATAGTGATCGAAGGGTGCGGAATTTTATAAAAAATTAATGTTATATTATTAATTATGTGTTTATAACAATCTATGACTAGATATAGGTGTATGTAGCATGTATGTGTGTGAGTGTGTGCGTTGTATGGTACCGAAGTAAAGTTAAGCGCACTATTTTGATTTGTTATCTCGTTATTTGTTAACTTTATTTATTATTAAATTAATATATAAATCGTATGAATTTAAATAGTTTACGCGTCAATTATTAGCTCAGCTAATTTGTTATTTCAAAAACATATCACAAAATACTCAAATGGTTTAAATTATAACATAAAATTAATTTACTTGAGAAGTAGGTATGGTTTGTGTTACGTCGCCATAAATTTTATATTCATTTGATATTAGTAATATCATAGATAATAATTATAAAATAATAACAGTTTTTTATTATTAACATTGGTTTTTATCATTAATATTCAAATACTTGAACTATGTTAAACCTAATGTTTCAGGCGAATAAATGTTTAGGTTAAACCAGTGTTTCAGGCGAATAAATGCTTACATGCTAAATTGCACAGGTAAGTTTCATAATATTCATAGTGATAACTAACTAAATAACCTAATCTGAGTAATATAATAGTAGCGCACTATTATGTATACTTATATCTAAGTTTGCCATAACTAAGTGATAAATAAATAAACTACTTGATGCAAAATATCGAAAACATAATATCTATTTACAGACTGCAAGTAACTCTTCTATCTCTTCGTACGTTAAGTTTTGAATGTGGTTGTACAGGATATGTTTACAATTATAGTTAATTTAAATCTTACACTTTTTAAAACTCTATTTAACTTATTATAAAGAAAAGGACCAAGAAATGAAAAAAATCTATTTTTAAATTTATTATATTATAGATTAAATGTTGATAGCTTTGAGGGGAATCGCTGGAGGGACGATGAAGGATAAATAGCGAAATAGTGTGATAACAGAAACGTACGGTGTCACTAGCTACCCCCATGCCTCTAGCGGAGATGGAAGCCCGTGCTGTTCCACGTTGGAGCGGTGCGGGCTAGGCCGAGCGGCTTACGCGAGCGCAGCGCTCTGCGCATGCTCGTAGCCGCTCATTCATGGCGGGTGAGGTGTTCCCGAGCGTTTTAGTGGTGTCAATGAAGATGTAATCTCAAAGGAATGTTAAGATGGTTTGGACATGTAGAAAGAATAGACGAAGCAAATATGGGCCAGTTGCTAGATGAATATATTTTATTAGGACTAGATAAAAGATATACTGAAGGAAGGTCAGGTCAAGAATGCCCGTAACCGACGATCGTCCATGAACGTCGACAAGCTAGAGAAATTGAATAAAAGTTATTTTGATTTTGAATGAAAATGGAATAGATTGCTAACTACATACAGAGATTTCTGTTAAAACACATTAGTGTCACTTGTGAAACTTAGTTCAACTTATTATAACTATATTATCAAATTTTGTATGATACATGATATATCATGTCCGTAAGGATTGAGGAGCGATATCATATTTTTTAAATCTGACCGCGTCGTTATTTAGCAGCAATTCAGCTTATTTTGCAGCACGAATTCTAGATTTAGCAGCAAAATATAACACTAGTTATTTTAATGCAAACATGGCTCCTCAATCTAAACGTTTGAATTGAGGAGTCACCTAGAACTCGTTAAGTATTAGATGAATATTTATGAAAATGAAAACACAGTGAATTTATAAGAAAATAGTTAAGTATTGTTTTCTCAGAATCCAAAATATGTACATTGCTGAACTGTGCAGATATATTTAGCAGACATTTCTGCTAAATGTTAGTCTCTCTGGCTTTAGATTCCGTCGAGATCTCAGGTGGCTACAGTCAAATATATATAGTATAAATAGTCAATACATAACTAGAACGTCAGGATTGAGGAGCCAAAGAAAATGCGTTCATATACAAAATTAACTCTGTTTTATTATTTTATTCCTATACTGCAAAAACAAACACAACACCTGCTAAATTATGAATATGTGAATATATTAATTGATCGCTCACATCCAATAGAAATTCACCTCTTGTGTTTAGATTGAGGAGCCATATTAAAAGTATTGTATTTTCTTTAATTATAGCACTACAGAAGCCAAATTTTTATATGGTAATGTGCAAAATTACTACTAAATGATACAAAATTTTCATAAATATTCATCTATTACTTAACGAGTTCTAGGTGGCTCCTCAATTCAAACGTTTAGATTGAGGAGCCATGTTTGCATTAAAATAACTAGTGTTATATTTTGCTGCTAAATCTAGAATTCGCGCTGCAAAATAAGCTGAATCACTGCTAAATAATAACGCAATCAGATTTAAAAAATCTAATATGGCTCCTCAATCCTTACGGACATATGATATATCGAGTTCTATGTTATGTCATTACATAATAAAGAAATCGTTAGATGGCGTTCGTCGTCCTATAATGTAGCGCCAGTTATCGAATTCTATATTATATCGTTACATAATAAAGAACTCGATACTCGTATATGGCGCTCGACGTCCTACTATGTAGCGCCATCTATTGAGTTACTTGTCATTACAAAATAACATACTCCATAGATGGCGCTTATCGGTCTATGATGTAGCGCCATCTATCGAGTTCTATATTATATCATTACATAATAAAGAAATCGTTAGAAGGCGTCCGTCATCCTACGTTGTAGCGCCATCTATTGAGGTACTATTTTATTACAAAATAACAAACTCCATAGATGGCGCTACATCGTAGGACGACGAGCGCCATCTATCGAGTTCTATATTATATCATTACATAATAAACAATTCGATAGATGGCGCTCGTCGTCCTACGATGTAGCGCCATCTATTAAGTTACTGAAATAAGTGAAAACCTTATGAGAAATAAAGGTTTTGATAAACAAAAATTACAACTAATTAAATACGTAATAATGACAGAGAAGACATGATGTATTAAATAAGAAAGATTAGCATAGAAATAAACGTTTCTATGAAACAGGTTCATGTCATTCTTCCGTGCTAGTCTTTCATGACATAGTATTCCAATTTCTTGGGTAGTCTGCGCAGTCTACTAGACTGTCGTGGTAGTAAAGTCCACTGTCATTCCATGTGGTCGGCAGTTGCGGTAAATCACTTTGTCTCTCATTTAGCGGTATAGGCTGTTGTAGTGTCTTCATTAGATTTTTCATGTGCTTCTTCTGTAGTTTCAGTATCATTCACAGTCTCGTTTTCTATCAACCTTTCTCCTGTAGGAAAATTGTGTCCGTTAATTTTCAACGGAGCCAAGTGATGTCTGTTAGATACGGAGGTTTCTCGTCCATCAGGAAGACGTACATATGAAAATTCTGGATTACCGTGTAAAAGTTCTACCTCCTCTACTATAGGTTCATATTTATTATTCCGATTGAATTTCTTTCAATCGGAACCAACTAGGAATAGAAGTACCATTCGACGATCGAAGTTAGTGCTTAAACATTTTCTCGTGTGGGGTACAATTCGTCGCATTACACAATAGAGAGCGGATGCTATGCAAACTTTGAGGTAATACTTTCTCCCAATGTTCAACTGGTAGATTCTTAGTTTTTAAGCTTAGTAGTATAGTCCGCCAGAGTGTGTGGTTAAGCTTCTCAACTTGACCATTCCCTCTTGGATTGTAAGCTGTGGTCTGACTTGTTGCAATTCCTCTTGAATGTAAGTATTCTCGTACTTCATTTCAGAGGGGCAGAAGGCATTCCAAATATCATAAAGAGATTGTTTAGGTGTGTAATTACGGTCTGGGCACTAATATATGAACAAGGAAAAGCGAACGGAAATCTTGAAAATTCATCTTTGACAGTAAGTATGTATTTGTTTCTGTTTATAGAAGGAACAGGCTCTTCAAAGTTAATACTGAGACGTTCTAATGGAGCAGTAGCCATCAACGTTGATGGATTGACAGTTTTGAAAAACTTTGGTTTTATTTCGGAACAAATATGGCATGAGTTTGTCATATCCCTGATTTCGTTCAAAGAAAACGCAAAATTTTTACTTTTTATCCAGTGGTGAAATACATTCTGGTTACACCTGGATGCAGAGTAAGTAGCTTAGGAGACTGAACATTGAAAGCTGCGTTAACTAGAGAAAGTGCGTCAGCTACTTGATTATCCTTTCCTGGCCCATATATTATATCATATTTATATGGGGAAAGTTCTAAGCGCCACCTTAGATTTTTATCATTTTTAATTTTACTAGTATGACTCTTATTGAACATAAACGACACTGATTTTTGGTCTGTTACGAGATAAAAATGTTTTCTGATTAAATAGTGCCGCCATTTTTTTAGTGATTCTACTATTGCACACTGTTTTTTTTCGATTGCTGACAGATAGTGACGTCATCTAAATAAAATAGTATGTATTGTCTAGTTTCTCCTGTCGTATCATCCAACCAATAGTTCTCTGAAAACTTGAAATCCCATTTGTGACACCAAACAGAATACGCCTAAATTGGTATAGATTTCCAAGTGCTTCAAAGGTAGTATAAAGCTTTTCTTTAGAGAGTATTGGTACTTGATGGTAAGCACTTTTAAGATCAATTGCACTAAAGAAAGAATTTTTGGCAATTTTTGATACTAATTCTTCTATATTTGGCAAAGGGTAAGCATCGAGTTGAGTGAAGCGGTTGATTGTCTGAGAATAGTCGATGAACAGACGTTTGCGATGTGTTTCACTTCTTGTGACCAATACTTGAGCTCTCCAAGGAGATAGGCTTTCTTCTATAACACCTTCAGCAAGGAGTGCATCAATTTCAGCTTTTATGAATACGAGGGCTGCTACTTGCTGCTGCTGCTATCCGGAATAGAAAAATTAAACAAACGTATTGGCTAAATATGGGTTTGTGATGTGATGTGGGCTGATTGTGGTATCTCTGAAACGTGCTGTTTGAACGCGTCGACGGCATCTTCACGGGCCGAAAATCGTTGACCACGTAAAGTATTCTTTACATTTGGGAATAAATAGAAATCATTAGGTGCCAAGTCTGGGCTATACGGTGGATGACCCATCAATGTAATTTTTTGACCCTCCAAAAATATATTTGTTTCGCGTGATGTGTGACAGCTGGCATTGTCATGGTGTAGAATGATTCTGCGTCGCTTGTTGTTTTTACGTATTTCTTCAAATACTTCCGGGAAATAAATGGTCGTGTACCACTCCGAATTGACCGTTTTACGATTTTCCAGTGGAATTGTAGCCACATGACCATTAATACCAAAAAAACAGGCCACCATTTGCTTTAAAGTGCTTTTTGCAAGAGTCATTTTCGTAGGGTTCGTCTCATTTAGAAACACCCAAACTGTAGATTGTTGCTTAGTTTCGGGATCGTACGCATAGGTCCAAGATTCATCACCTGTGTAGATGTTATAAACAGATTTTGAGTCACCTCCGTTAATTTTTTTTAACATATTCTTGCACCATTCGACACGAGCTTCTTTTTGATGCTGATTTAAGTTGTGCGGTATCCAACGCGAACAAATTTTTTCTACGAACAAATGTTCATGTAATATTTTATTAATGCTTGTCATACATATGCCCAGAGTAGCCTCTATCTCGCGATGCGTAACATGACGGTCTTGCATAATTAGTTTTCGTACAGCTTCAATGTTTTGTGGCACAACGACTGATTTCGGGCGACCTTCCTTAACTTCGTCCGTGAGCTTACTCCGTCCATGATTGAACTCACTAAACCAGTGATACACAGTGGTTTTTGATGGAGCTTCAACACCAAAAGTTGAAGTTAATTGATCTACGCACTGTTGTTGCGTTAAACCACGTCGAACATCGTAATAAATCATAGCACGAATATTTTCACGTGTGAGTTCCATCATTTCAGCGATATGACATTTTAAACCCATCAGAAACAAAACACTAGCGTACATAAGGAAAAAAAAATAGCGGCCAGTATTTCAAAAAAAGAACGAATTTTACCATGGAGGTCATATATTGCGTTTGAAAATGTTGATCCAGTTTCCGGATACTTAAGTAGCAGCCCTCGTAATTTATTTTCGTCACTATATTTACGAGCTTTAATAGTTATAGGCTTGCAGTCTTTAGAAAGGTGAGAGAACAATGGCACAGCAGGAACAGAAGCAGCTGCGACGTTACACACTTGTAATGGTCCTTTTGGTCCGCCGAAAGATAACTCAAAACTTGAATGCTTATTAAGCACGTCGTAACCTATGATCATATCGGCGCACAGATTTTTACAATAAGCAGATTCACATTCTTATAGGTGTGTTTATCTATTCGAATTGTTTGACAAGTTTGTCCGTTGACAGTCGATGTATATAAAAGTGAAGCCATTGATATTGTTTGATTGCATGGTTTTCTCTTTATTCCGCATAGTTGAGAAAAGTCATCATTAATAAAGCTTACTGAACTACCAGTATCTAAAAGCGCTTCCGCTTTAACACCTTTAATTATAGCAGTTACAGTTGCATTTCTTAAAGAATCTAGTGCTGCAGCACTTATACATGCCAGCGTTTCAGTTTTTGAACAAATACGGCGTTGGAATTTTTTGTAGATCTACAAACCTTTGCTACATGTCCTTTTTTTTACATAATTGACATGTTTCTTCAATCGCAGGACAATTCCTACGGTTATGTACTGGTCCACCGCAAAAAAAACACTTGCGTCGGCGATTTACAGCAGCAGTAGTATTATCTGACAAAGTGCTATCGTGAGACTGTTGTTGGCTTTCCTTTCTATTCTCCATTACCTCCTTTTAAAGGACATTTACGGGAAAAAAAGCATTATAATGACTAGAGTTCTTCTTCAGCAGATTCTAGTGAAATAGCCTGGTTATAGGCTTGATCCAATGTCAGTGAAAGATTCTCTAAAAGTCTCTGTCTTATTTTGTTTGAAGCTATACCAGCTATAAAAGCGTCGCGTATGCTATCACATCTATTAGTTTCTGCGTCTACAGATGTAAATTCGCAATCTTTCGATAACTGTTTAAGTGCCTGGATATAAGTATCTATATTCTCCTCGAAACGTTGTTTCCTTGTTGCAAGTATATGGCGTGCATAAATTACGTTCTTTGGCTTAATATAAAGTTTATTCAAAAGCGATAAGGCTACTTCGTACGTACCGGCTTCACTAATGTAGCTGTAGACTGTAGGCGAGACATGATTTATCAGTAATTGCAATTTCATGTTGTTCCAACCGTCCGAAGTTTTAGGGTTAGAATTTAGAAAAACTTTCAAAAGTTCTTTTCCAATGTTCCCATGTTCGACTAGGCGTAACATCAGTAGGATCACGGTCAAATTGTTCAGGTCTTAGATATTTATCCATAATATATTGTATGTGATTACATATATTTTTTTGTTTATTAAATTGAAATAAGTGAAAACCTTATCTATCTATACTAATATATAAAGCTGAAGAGTTTGTTTGTTTGTTTGTTTGAACGCGCTAATCTCCGAAACTACTGGTGCGATTTGAATAATTCTTTTTTTGTTGGATAGTCCATTTATCGAGGAAGGCTATAGGCTAAATAACATTACGCTATGACCAATAGGAGCAAAGACAGAGCGGTAAATGTGTAAAAAACGGGGAAAATTATTCATTTTGAAGGCTTTCTTTGCGTGCGCTGCGAAAACGGTTCAAGATACACAAAAAATATGTATGAAAGAATTATTCCTCTATACATGATCTAAAAAAAAGTCCGCGACGGCATATGTCTATCTTTTAAGGTTTAGTCACAATGACCGTTTTTATGGTACCAAATTTGGTCGAAATAATTTGTTTAAGTTGTATCAACATAATAATACTAAAAATTCTGCGGAAACTCGACCATTCCGAAAATCCCGCAAGAACGGGAACTATGTGGGAAAAACCAAAAATCTGCCGGAAGTCACTATTCCACGCGGACGAAGTCGCGGGCAAAAGCTAGTGAGAAATAAAGGTTATAAACAAAAATTACAACTAATTGAATACGTAATAATGACAGACAAGACATGATGTATTAATTATGAAAGATTAGCATAGACATAAACGTCTCTATGAAACAGGTTCATATCGGTTACTATGTCATTACATAATAAAGTACTCGATAGATGGCGATGGTCGTCCTATGATGTAGCGCCATCTATTGAGTTATTCACAGTCATTTTAAATAAAAACTCAATAGATGGCGCTACATCATACTAAATTTGAGAATACAATAACTTAATACCTTTTAACCCCCGACGCAAAAAGAGGGGTGTTATAAATTTGACGTGTCTGTCTGTCTGTCTGTGGCATCATAGCTCCCGAACGAATGAACCGATTTTAATTTAGTTTTTTTTTTTGTATTATAGGTGTTTTAGTAAGTGTAAATTTAAAACGTATCTCGCCTACTCGCAGAATAACCACTGATAAAGCATATGTATTTAATATAGAAAATTAATCGCTACTTAATATTTATTAAATACTTTATATTATATTAATACACAATACTGAAGTTTCATTATCAGTAATTAAATAAAAAAATTAACTTGGATTATAATTATAAAATGGGATATATATATATGTCGCAGTAAGATAGATAAAGCCGTAATATAGTTATATCCGTAGGGATATAATTATGTACCGGAACATAGTTATACGAAAGCGATTCATTACTGTCTCACTAGGAATATAGTTATAAAACGGTCTGAGTTTAGTGACATACTTATATTCCTAGATTAAGTTTAGTGAAATGGCTTTCGGAGGGTGCGGCGCAGGCGGCGGGGGAGGGGTTCGTTGTGTTTATGCCGTTACGTGCAAACCATTATGACGTAATGCAGGTAGGAGGAGAAAAATATTTAACTTTGAAACGAAAATCGACTACTGATCCGATTAATAAAAATTTTGTCCTACGAAGAATATTACAATGTTTTGTCAGAAATTCATAAAAACACAGGACATGGTGGTTGAGACAAAATGTTACATACTTTGAAATCTCAATATTTTATACCTACGCCGGTGGTTATCACAATTTTATGGATTTTATAAGGTTAAAACAAACAACAACAACAATATTTTTGATTTTTCACTTAAAAACGTCCACATTCATTTTTTTTTATTACGTAACTCAAATTCTAATTTCAGTTTTATATCATAGGTGAATTTTGACATAGAATATTACAATAAGGTTGACTGTAGGTCTATTAAATCTACTTGCCCTCGATTGTGAAATGAGTTTGAAATTATAGGCCGGACAACGAACCCCTCCCCCGCCGCCTGCGCCGCACCCTCCGAAAGCCATTTCACTAAACTTAATCTAGGAATATAAGAATGTCACTAAACTCAGACCGTTTTATAACTATGTTCCGGTACATAGTTATATGCCTAGGGATATAACTATATTACGGCTTTATCTATCTTACTGCGACATATATATACCGGGTGTCTCATTCAAATCGGTCAGTATGGGAAAGTCTGAAACTATAAGACATACGAAGATCTGTTCTGAGGAACCATGTCATCGATTTTAATAACAAGAAAAACTGCATTCATACATTTTAAAAATAATCTGTACTCCGTTCGGGAATCGAACCCGATTGTTTTGAAAAAAATACCTACACTATTTCTATTTAGATATCGATTGTGTAGGTCTTAAGCAGTAAATGACTCTATGAAAAATAATTTGGACGATTCAAAAGAGCTTTCTATAAAGTCATATTTGAATAAAGTTAATTTCAATTTTGAGATAGACTGAAGTAAGTTAATGACGCCTGCCAGAAGCTCATAGCACATATGTTCTATTCCAGATAGATTGAAGTAAGTAAGAAACACCTAACAGAATCCTATAGCAACTATTTTGTATTCCCGACAGGTTGAAGTAAATATCTAACGCCTGCCAGAAGCTCATAGCAAATATATTCTTATCGAGATAGATTGAAGTAAATAAGAAACACCTAACAGAATCCTATAACAACTATTTTGTATTTCCAATAGATTTAAGTAAATATCTAACGCCTGCCAGAAGGTATAAGGTATATAGCAAATATATTCCATTCCAGATAGATTGAAGTAACAAACGCCTGACAGAAGCCTTAAGCAGCTATATTGTATTCCAGATAGATTGAAATAAGTGACAAACGCCTGACAGAAGTTTATAGCAATATATTCTTATCTAGATAGATTGAAGTGATAATCAACTCACTTCACTGACACTGACTGACAGAAATTCATAGCAAATATATTGTATTCCAGATAGATTGAAGTAAATAACTGACAGAAGCATATTATATTATATTTCAGATAGATTAAAGTGTCAAACGTCTGACATAATGTTATAGCAAAAGCACTGAAATACAAATTGGCTTTGAAATATGATAAGGAATAATTTAAATAACAACCTTTGTGGACCTTTGTGGAGGTTGCAACCTTTTGTGTATTTTAAATTGTAATTTTCATAATATACAAAATAGCGGTATGTAGTTTTTAGAGATTTGAATTTTGTGACATGTGATACGTACAAAATGATTATTAGGATAAAAATATATGATTATTTTAACAAATTAGTAACAGATTTTAGAACATTAATTTTAGAATATTAAATATATTTAAAGATCAATCATTTTGTGTGTTACTTTTAATGGCGATGATATTTTAATTTTTCCAAATACTATGTTTGGTTTTAACATTTATTTTAGCTTCATATAACTTATTAATATAATACGGTGTAACATAAAAACACCTAATTTGCCAAACAAAATAAAAGATTTTCTACATCAATTTCATATGTTTCACTCTTATTAATGATAATTTAAACACGTTTTTTTGTTTTTGATTTTCTTAATCTATACCACCTTTGCACATGATTTCGTCAAGAACATAATTACCTCTAACATATGACTATCTTTGCAACATGATTACCTCTAAGATATGATTACCTTTGCATTGCCACCTCTGAAACATGATTACCTTTAAAATAATATGACCACCTCAGAAATATGACCACTTTTGAAGTTTGTTTATTTTTAATAATGAACAAATAAGCATTTATCTGAAAATACTCGTAATTTGCCACACGTATAAGGTATTCGTCTAACACAGTTAAGTCAGTGAGGGACAGGAAACAAAATGATATGTCATGTTCTTTCATTAAGGGTACAACGATTTAGGCTGCTACCTTTCTTTTGTGAAGATCTTATCTCGCAGGAGACTGCGAAGCGGGCGGGAAGAAGATACATTTGCCGCCCCGCTCCGACGCTTGTGAGCACTGCCGTCTTAAACTAAGTTTATTATATGCTCGCTAAATAAGTTATGCTCGCGCCATCCCGCGGTTGGAATACTGCACTAAAATAACGTTACTGATCAAGTCATTTCTACGCTAGCGCTTCAGTTGTTGGATTCCCGAATTACAAATTCATAGGCGCCTCTCGGCCTCAGCTTGCAGATAGAAATGAGCCTTCTTAGACCGTGTCTTCGTTAACGTTATGGCGTAGTATATGCCACGTAAATACCTTCTTATAAAGTAACTAATTTGCGAAAAACAGTAATGTCTAATGTGTCTAAACGTGTGAGAAAAATTGTAGGTCCTTCGGGGCCCCCTGAGAATGCGGCCCCTCCCTGGGCACGGGCCCCGTGTACCCTTATGGTAAAGACCGTATTGCGAGTGGGGAGAGGAAGACCGAAGAAACCATGGATGAACTGTGCGAATGTTGAAGAATGGAGTGTGTCGAAATGGCGAGTGATAGAGGAGACTGGAAGAGGAAGACATGTTGCGCCGATCCCAAAGAAAATTGGGGACAGGGCAAGAGAAAGAAGAAGTTCGCTTTGCCATTAGAACATTAATAAAATTAGCTCCAAATATTTGCTTTCATATGTGTAGGAACTGTTTTATATTAAGAAGTTTTCATAAGATTCAATAGTTTTATGAAATGTTCCCAATTTATGATGTCCTCGACTTACCGTTGCCCGTTGTAGGGATGTTTTGATGGATTGTAAAGAAAACATATTGCTTTTTAATCCTTTGGAATTGAGAATTCGAAAACAAAAGAATGTTTATAGATCGGACGAATAGTTTAATTGAATCGTCTTTTAAAGGTTGTCAAAATGGAAAAGTCTAAGGAAAATTTTCGTGCTAATATTTCTACAACTTTCAAAAAGGATTATCGCGACGTCAGTGCTTTGAGGAGGTCTCTTCTGTGTTTAGTGATACAGCACCATGTCTTAGGACTATAGAACGCTGGTATTTGGAATTTCAACGTGGGCAGGCTAGCCTCAGGGACAAACCACGTGACGGTCGTCCAAAAACCGCCATGACACAAGAGCATATCGAAGCCGTACGGCTAATCCTCGAAGATCGTCATGTGACATACCGTTAAATAGAGGCATCCGTGGGCATTTCCGGGACCACAATCCAAACATCCTAAGAAAGGTGATCTCCCGTTGGATACCACATTTTCGTAGGGACGACGAAAGAGCAGCCCTTGTTAGTTGGTGTCGCAACACTGTGCAACGATTCAATCGAGGAGGTGACGAGTCTTGTATATATGCTTACGAGTCAGATTCTAAGCAGCGGTCTACTGTCTGGGTCTTTCAGGATGAGCCAAAACCGACCAAGGTCATACGCGCACGGAGCACGTAAAAATAGTTGCCGTCTTTGTGGCAAAATGTGGTCACGTCGCCACTACTGTACTAGAAGATCGCAATACGGCTAACGCTGACTGGTATACCACTGTTTGTTTGCCACACGTCATCACCGAATTTCGAAAAAACAATCCAAATAGTCGTACGATACTGCACCATGACCCGCCGACACCGCCCGCCAAACAAATATGTTTTTCCTTACACACCTTCCAGCCCTGACTCAAGCCCTAAAGATTTTTTACGTTGCCCAAAATTAAGCAAACATAAAAGGCAGCCCTCCTAATAAGAATGTTCTCGATGTAAATATCCATCATTTCAATTTAGGTATCATCATCACAGCTCATATACGTTCCCCACCGAGGGGCTCGAGAGCCTACCCTAAACACGGGCGATTAGGCCTTAGTCAACCACGCTGGCCAGGTGCGGGATGGTTGACTACGTACACCTTTGAATCGCTTCGCAGATACACGCAGGTTTCCTCACGATGTTTTCCTTCACCATAGGAGCGTCGGATAAATGTACATAGTATGAAATTCGGAACGAAAAACACATTGGTACACGGTGGGGATTAGATCGCGGGCCTCCCGATTCTATGCGGCGCACAAACCACTGCCGAGACCACAGCGCCACCGATGCTCGACGGTATAACTGAATTCAAAAACCTAATTAAAATGCATAATTAAGTTGAGATTTATTTGTTTATTGTTCTACATTCGAATGTTGCCCAGACGTGCTTGATTTAGTTCAGAATCTAATTAGTTTTCTGTGGACACTTTATTGGTTTGTTTCGTAAGTTTGTTTAGTTCTGCTTATTATTGCAACTTTTTTTCTAAATAACCTTCTAATATTACAAACGCGAAAGTTTATGTTTGGGTGTTTGTCACTCGTACACATAAAAACTACTGAATGGATTTTAATACTGATAACTGTACAATAACAGCTTATAAATTAGAATAACACATAGACAAAAATTTATAAAGATACTAGTCGGTTCCCGCGACTTCATCTGGGCAGGATTAGTATTTCGAGCAGCTTATATTAGCGTGGGTTATGTCTTTATATCCATACATAAAAAAGTTTTTAATATAAGTAGAATTCGTCATACTACTCGAAATAGTAATCTTGCGCAAACGAAGTAGCGGGCACCACCTAGTTTAAAATAAATTAATTATAGCACGGTTGTTAGCCTCTCTTCGAGTTATATCTCAATTTAGTGACCACTATCTCAGTACTTGTACACCCTCTGCCACCCCAGCTGCGCATACCGAAATAAATGTTGCACTGCGCACCACCATGGCGGTAGACGCATCCCCCTCAGGTATTAATAAGCAATCAATACCAATATTCTCGCTCGATCTTCGCACAGGTGTAATTTTGTTATCTTGTGATTAAATTTTCAAGTTGATCTTTTGTGCTTAAATTTGTTTTAACACCAATAAGTACCTGTAAAAGCTAATCTATACTTATAACAAATCTGTAGAGAAGTTGATTCTGACATGAAATATATTTCCAAAATAACTACCACGGGGTCAATAGGGAACATACAAACATAGGCTACCATTTATAAGGATTTTTCTATCATTACCTTTAATTTGCCCTCTTGTCAATGAATACTATTTCGCGGGTACATACAATATTGCAACAAATAATTTAAAACTAAACGCATTCTCAACAGCATTCCAGCCCTCGCACAGTATTTGTAGTCAATAACTCGGCCACTACTATGTGTATAAGCGAATTAGCAGTCTAGTCTGAAATGCATCCGGCGTCGTACAACACTGGCAGAATGTGGCTCGATGGAAGTTGTAAAGTGAGCGACGGGCAATGTACGTCGTGCGTAATAAATCATAGCTCGATTGGCCACGCCCTAAAGTTCCCCCGAGCTTCAGTTGCAGCTTCCTCCCGCACCCTGTGTCTGTCTAGCTCTCCAGAGCTATAGTTAATTTGTGTACGATATTGAAATAACTTCTATTTTACATTCGCTTCACAGAATAGAACACTGTACAGATCATTTTTTAATTTGAAAATTTTAACTGTAGCTACCATGTTATTATTATGTATAGTGTGGGAAAATTAAACTTAATTTTGTCAATAATAACAAAAGGAAAAAGAAATTATGTATTTATTTTTCTTGCAATCGCTACCTTGCATTGATAAAATAGCTACATCTTATATATCCCTACTAATATTATAAATGCGAAAGTAAAGTACCTCTGTCTGTCTGTCTGTTACGCTTTCCTGCAACCGATTTTGATGAAATTTGGTACACACAATCTTTAGACCCTGAGACAGAACATAGGCTTTTATTTCGAAAATAGGGATGAAGGGGTTGAAATAGAGGTTGAAAGTTTGCATGGGATTTCTTAATTTTAAAAGATAAAACCATAAAACTGAATATTTAAGCACTTGATAAGAAATCATTGAACATTTGTTATAGAATTTTTGAAATTTCGCCTAGCTAGGGGGTGAAATAAGGGTTGAAAGTTAGTATGCAAGTTCGTCAGATATTACGTCATAAGAAACAAAAAATCGTTTGTTCTAGCATTTTGAATTTTTTACCAGTGTAGGGGTGAAATAGAGGTTGAATTGAAAATAAGACCATGGATCTTAGACATAAGGGACCAGGATTGACAAAAACTAATTTCACGCAGGCGAAGCCGCGGGCGGAAGCTAGTAACGTATATAAGTGACCTATCTTACAGAAAAAGGTAGAAAAATAATCTCAATTAAAATACAAATTAACCAACATCAAAAATTCATGAAAAAAATCGGGTAGGGCTGTACCGGGGTACACGGCCGTTGGTTTTAACGTGAAACGTCTATATTAGGGAATCGCTTATAAAGTAAAAGATTGAAATAAAAAAACAAGATTAAAGGTGTTTTAAAATATTTTAATAAAAAACTCAATGTCACAACAGCGAGCTGACTATAAGTGAAATATTCACACCACATTTTTTTTCTAAGACTAATAGTTTTTTTCATTATTAAGGTACGATGATATAGACCTTTTTTGTTACGGTCCACTTTTTTAAAACTGGTACCCCAATGTTTCGGTGCGATTTTAAAGACGTTTCACGTCAAAAGTAAATGAATTTGCGATGTATATATAAAAATACCCACACACATACACAGTTGTCGAGCTGAAGATAAACAAGTGTAGTGTGGTGGTAGTCTACCCCAGCTATTTTGGGCGATCAACCCTTAGTCAGCAATGCTTTAAATTCGACAATTATAAAAACACCTCATCGAGACAGGTTTGGCCCAGTGGTCGAGTGATGGCACAGCGGGTCGTGGCATCGATTCTCACACGGGACGAATATTTTGAATGACCCATAAAAATTTGGTCCCGATACGGCGTATGTATATATATATACTATACAGGATAAAATAGTTTAAGGAGATGTTGTTTTTCAAATACGACATTTACTATCGAACATAAAACCAAGTCTTTTTCAAATCCACACCAAATATTCAAATTATAACCCAAATGTTTGAAATTCACACACGCACACACACACAGAGAGTAATTATGTACTTGCTGTATTATTAGTGTCACATCTCATTACTGGCAACACTAATCGACGATTGACTTAAGCATTTTATGATAACTAACATTGCTATTAATATTATAAACACGAAAGTTTGTAAATATGGATGCATGTTTGTTACTGTTTCACGTAAAAACTACTTAATAGATTTCAATCAAACTTTACAATAATATAGCTCATACATCACAATAACACATAGGCTGCAATTTATAAAGATACTGTGTCAATTGTCCCTACTAATATTATAAGCGCGAACGAACAGAAAAGGGTTGTAAAAGGTTGAAAAGAGGGGGTGAAAGGTTGTATGGCAGTATTGTTAAAACATATCCTTCCTGTGGGAAATTCGAATATTACGCGGGCGAAGCCGCAGGCGGAAGCTAGTGTACTATAATGATAACAATTTGTAATTTATACTTAGTTGACATATCCATATGACATATTTAATAATTTAATATATACTTTTTTATGTGTTACTTGTTTATTGTAAATGCTTAGTTGCTTTGTCAAGGAAAGGAGACGTTTCTTTTTGCGCCCCATTTTTTATTATTTTTCTACACTTACTATGTGATGTTTTTCTGATAGATCTCCCCTCTAAGGCAAAATTTTCAAAAAGGAATAAAAATATAAAAACCCGCGACCTTTTAAAAAATTATATTTAAAGTCTCGAATATTGGTTTCTTTCATAAAGCTTTTTTTATATTTATAGGTTTTAATGAAGGCGTCAATCTATTTATATTATTTTTCGGAAACTATTAATAAATTCTAGATAGTATAATAGTAATAATAGATAGTAAATATATGCTCTTACTGCAGATTTATTCCTGAAAATGAAACTGTTAGGGAAATTGAAAAGCGTGAACAAATAAACAGTAAAGATATTGTATTAAAAATATATCAGTACAAGAAAACATAACATTGGGAATTGACATACTAACAAAAAACTTAATTTAAATATAGACCTTTCTGTCTACTTGTCGACAATCTGACTGTTCGGTGGCCAGTTAGTTCCAACAGAAACTATCGATGCTGGCTGTGTTGGGTAGTTCCTTTCTATTTTTATTATATAACTAGCGACCCGCCCCGACTTCGCACGGGTACAATGCAGATACTAAATACACTGCAATAACCTGTAAACGTTTTAATAATATTAAGATTTATCATAGCAGCGCCATCTATTGATTACTTACTCAACCCAGTCGAAAGGTATCGACATCTGTTAGAATCATTTGGAGTTAACAGATAATTGTGACTGTCAAATAATAACAGCAAAATAATTAGCAATAAATTAAAATTGCAACGATAATTTGAGATTTAAACTATCCTATCTCTCAAGTTGGATCGAACTGCACATGGTGTGCGAATTTTATTATAATCGGTTAAGTAGTTTAGGAGTTCATTGAGCACAAACATTGTGACATGAGATTTATATATATTAAGATGAGAGTTACCTCCTATCATCGTAATGTCATTGTCAGTGTGACAGTGACATCCTTCTATTTTGGTAGTGGCGGTAAAGCTTTTGACATCGGTCATTGTCACTCATTGTGACATGACAATCGAAGTTGCCAATATAAAAAAGCTTTGGGTTGCTGTTATATTGATCTTAACTTCAAAACGTTTTCTTTATTTTACAATGTTTTGAAAATTTTTAATAAATTATCTTCTTACGGATAGGTTCCTTATTTTTTGTTTTTTTCCACAAAATATTATATTATTACTGTAGGCTGAGAGAGGCCCAGCCTTCATACAAAAATGGAACATCTCCTTTAGGGTAGTTAGAAAATTCAGTGGTGAAATAAGCAGTACTTTTGTATATTTTGTTTTTAATGTTGTATGTTGTTATTTAAAACTGTTTGTGCAAATATTGTTACATAAATAAACATGTATATTTTTTGGGTATTCGTCAAGTTTACAATGTTGATTAATTAGTAATATCTACACTAATATTATAAAGTGGAAAGATTTGTATTTTTGTATGTAACTAATAAACTCAAAAAGTACTCGACCGATTTTCATAAATCTTTTTTCATTAGTAATTTACATTATTTATCACTGAGTAACATAGACTATATCTAGTACTAGATTACTATAGAAATATATGAACAATGCAAATCATCCGCGAGTGAAACCGCGGGACACAGCTAGTAATAAATAAATAATAAATATTTCTTACACTCACACAAATTAGCCTAGCCCAAAGTAAACTCTGTAAGGCTTTTGTGTTATGGGATCTAGGGCAACGGATAGACATACATATATTATGCATATATAAATATCTTTAATAGAAATATACTTGTATGTCAACAATCTATATGACTAAGTACTCGTATTCATGATATAACCATGATATATATCACCAGGATGATATATTGCACCCAGGACCTCAGAGATGGCGTCACCTTGAAACCGGTGTATTAACTACTCGACTGTGAGTTCATTTATGCAAAATTCATGTCTTAATTATGTGTGACTGTTAGTTGTAGTCAGTTGCATGACGCGTGATCACTATAGCTTTTATAGATATAATCTCTCTGATCTCTCTCTGATGATTTCCGCACTAATTTCTTCCTTAACTCTTTTTCTGTTCATGCAGTTAAATTATGGAATGCACTTCCGCCTTCAATGCGAGACATTCGTTCTTTCTTGCTTTTCAAGAAGAAAGTAAAAGAGCACTATCTTTCCTTAACGTGATTAACTATCCTCTCAGTAATTTTGCTGTATTATATTAAACCTAATCTAAGTTTGTATATATCCATGTATATAATATGTTTATATATGTATGTATTTATTAGTGTATATATGTATAAGTATGTATGTAAGTTTTAAGTATGTGTACTTTTTGTTATACAACTATTATATATATTTGTACACGCGACATCCACGTTTCTCAGTTTTTTTTTTTCCTATCACAGGTGGGTTGGAAGAAATTTCATTAGAAATAAGCCACACCTATTGTACTGTCTATAATTTTGTATTTTCCTGTTTTTTTCTTTTGTGTACAATAAATCGTTAAATAAATAAATATAATGTGAACTTGTTTAAACTTGTAAAGGTAGTTGGCGTTCAGACTGTTTATCTGAGGCCAGCTTCTGATTGGCGACTTTGTAAAAATACAGGGAGAAAAAAATTGCTGGTTTTCTTGCTAGTTTTTCCAGTACAAGGTCTCCCGCCGTAGACTTTTGAACTAATGTAGCTTTGACGTGCAAAAGTGATTGTAAAAATCCTATTTGAAGAATAAGTTTTTGATTTTAATTATACATACATACATACATACATACACTCACGCCTTTTTCCCACGGGGGTAGGCAGAGATTACGTCCTTCCACTTCCTACGGTCCTTACATATCTCTTTCGCTTCATCTACTTTCATAACCGCTTTGCTACATTGAATGTTAGAGGAGGAATGAATAGTAAAATAGATGAAGTATGTCAGATGATGGACGAAAGGCATATCGACGTGCTCTGTGTAAATGAAACCAAAAGGAAAGGATGCGATACCACTAAGCATGGACCCTATACGGCGTATTGGTCGGGAGTTCCCATTTTAATTATGAATCACAAATATACAAAACAAGTTTCGCTTCGTTCTATTTGTAACTTAAAACCTTGTTTAACGTTAGTCAAATTGCAGTCGCGTCATCAAAAATATGATTTAGAAAGACATTACTAAGTGCAATGTTGGACGCCATTTTGATTTATGATAACGCCGCTAGTACAGCGTGTACAATTACAATGAATCTGCACGAATAATATTTAATTGTGTTAGGAAATATAGCATTGATTCCCGTGGGAATCTATATACTCCTTGTCCTTATTACATTGTAATGAAATATTTTTTTCTATTTTTAATAGCTGTTATTTAAATTTACGTGTTTGTATGTATGTATGTATGTCCTAGAATTTTGTAATCAATATTTCACACACTTCCTCTAAAGCAATAGAGCAGAAATTCTATATTCGCGTTTAGTTTTGATGACAAACCAAGATTTAATAAATGCCGCCATTTTGAATCCAATATGGCGGACGGTACAAAATGGTGACTTATAAGTGGTATCAAATGAAAGAGCTTGAAAAGAGACATACTAATACTTTATATTTAAAAAAATAAATTGTACAAAAAATGGGAAAATAAGGATTTGTTCAAATTAAAATAGTACGCAAATATACGTTTAACATATTTATTGACGGTATTCGTATTTAATTATGACTATAAATAAAAGCTTGGGCGCTCCGTATGGAATAGAGAGAGAAAGAGTGCCTTTTTTAAGGCTTAAGGGTAATTATTAAATTTCTTATAAGCAAAAGTACAAAGTAGTAAACAATAGAAATTATTTCAATACGACGCATACTGAGAAGTGCCTATTTTTGTTTGGTTATAAACTAGCGACCCGCCCCTGCTGCGCACGGGTGCAATGAAAAAATGGTTATGTTGGGTTATCCCTTAGAGATAGATATACACCATCGCGGACTTTTTTCTTGAACTTTTTAAGGTGGACAATACTGTACATTATATTGGTCTATCTCGTAGGGTTCAGTCAGCGTTTTTACAATATAAGCGCAAAAAAACGTGCTTATTTACATCACATTAGAAACCTCTAAATTTATCAGTGTTTCTCTACTATACTATATACATATATTATACATTAAGGACTTTATTATTTATTACCAAAAAAACAATACATGCATCTTAAATTTCTTACAATGGTACTACTAAAAACCTCTCGGGTTTGTCTGTAGTACCAACTATGCTTTCGCGTTAACATGAAGCGAGAACAATAATGTTACAAATCATATATGTATTCGTACAACATTCTTAAGCCTAATTACAAAAAATCGACAATGACCAGTGTTTTGTCAGTACTTGTACTATATAGGTGTATATATACCAATGTCCTAAGTCATATAAGTAATCGATTTACAAATACTTTTTAAGTCTATTGTTCGTAGCACGCACGTCGTAGGGATAAGGGTAAAACGGAGGGAACGGGAATGTAGCACTCGCGGAGGCCACCGGTGGTAGGATCGGAACACTAGCGTAAGAGCGTACGTAGGTAGGACACGTACTTAATTGCGAAGAAACAGGAACACTCTTGTAGTCGGTAAGTAGACACAGCGGGCGCGTAGCTTCGACGGACAGCTGCCTAGTCACACAGAATACTCGTTTCGGTGGATGACTGATTAGTCACACTAGGCCGCAGTTAGGATGCTCTTCAGCATTCAACAACAAAGATCAATATAGATAACTCGGCAGTGGTTTCTTCCACGTAACGCGGAGCAAGACGGCGATGGAGAAGGAGAACTTCTTCCATGACACAACACGACGATAGAGACTTCAAACAGCAGGAGCAGGTAGGTAGTATTTTGGTTGGCAGCAGAGATTTACGCGGAGCCTTCTCGAGTCCCGGGCCAATGCCAAAGGCCCGGGAACGGCCAGCACTACAGTGCGTAGTGTACGAGATAACTCGACGACTGAACTCTCGAAACAACTGACATACTAGTTTTTTTTTTTCCTCAGGAGAGGAGGCTGAGAATCCATCATGGATACCAACGCAACAGGCAAGCAGGGATGCGTTGATTATGTCGGACTCCTGGTGAATCGAGGCGGCTCGACCCACGAGACCTACCGACTAAACTCAGCCTAAGCCTTTGGTCCTAATGACCCTACTGGCTTTATTGACGAGGGCCGCACCTCAGGAGAGGTACGGTTAGCACTGCCCCATGGGGAGGGCATAAGCGCTAGAAGTAGGCACGGTTCACCAAAGTGGGACCGGCCAGTATTGACGGGAACCTACACGTGGCTAAGCAGAAGGCTGCCGAATAGGGGGAGACAAAGGAGGCGACGGCTCAGACGCCGTCGCTTGCAGGTCTAGAAGGTCCTGCGTTAATTGATTGGGGAGGTCGCTTAGGACATGTCGTGGTCTACGTGTCCTTTGCCAATATGGACTGATATCCCGGAATGGAGCCGCTGAAGGCGGTGTTGATGGGCATACTAGTTTTATTGAACGTGAATGTCATTGAAGCGTGAAATAAAAAAAAATAAAAACGTAAAAGGAAAGCAATAGGCTATTTCTCGAGAGAAATAGACCGAGGTCTAGAACAATAAAGAAAAGAGATAATATCATTCTATCTCTTTTAGATTTACATTTTTGATGTATAGTATCACAACTTAAATTGACAAAGTGCAACAACATGGAAGTTGAGCAGTCTCTAAATATAAATAAATAATATATTAAATTTAGTAAGAAAATATATAAAAATATGAAAACAATAAAGAGTAAAAATAAAATGTATAGAATGAAACATAACAAAATTATATATAGTGTGCTACCGAGAAAAAGCTTATTTTCTCGATAAATAAAAAGTTATAGCTTAAAAATAGATCTTACAAACTAACTTAAATCTAACTAGAGTATAATTAAAGGAACGGCAGACAGTACGCTACACCATATCAGGACTTTAATTCTTCCAGAAAGTAGTTCTTCAATTGATATTTAATGTTGTTTTTAGTAATCGCGTTACGTATGGAGGTAGGCAACAAATTAATCAAACGTGCTATTTGAAATGCACTCGTCCGCTCACCGTAGTAGTTACTGGCAGATATGGTAACCAGTTTTCGTTGCGCTACACGACGTGTATATACAGAGTGCTTTATTTCGGCTTGTCTCTGCTGAAATATAAACCTTCCTTAAGAATCACTCTATCTATAAAAAAAACCCATCAAAATCCGTTGCGTAGTTTTAAATATCTAAGCATACATAGGGACATACAGACGGCGGATAGCGACTTTGTTTTAAAAATGTAGTGATTTGTATTGTTACTTAGTAATAAGTAACAAATAAGCATTTTTATTTCTTTCAAACTCTCATCGCTTATCGACATTTCAAACATTATTTTGTTTATTTAAAAGTATATACTACAGTATTTGTACATATTTCTGAGGGAAACCAATAATTAAGTCGTAAGCGAATAACGTCATCTCTGTTTGACGAATTTCCAAAACGGCCTTTTGTCCACAGTTACGATTTGTTAAACTGTTTTTAGTTTTTAAGGCTTCGTTTCTTTCAGCCGACGCTTCAAAGCTTGACCTTTAAAAATGACTTTTCATAACAATGCTCCCTTCTTGTACTTGGAAATTCAAAGTTCTTCTTTACAAAAGTTTTATAACTTTACAAAATCAAATGACGCACAGAAGTTGTACAAATATTCTTCAATTATTACTTTGAATTTAATAATTATTTTGGAACTTAATGAAATGTAATATTATTCTTATGTGACTAGCTGGTGCCGCGACTTCGTCTGCGCTGGACTCTTATCATTATATGTTGTACAACTCATACAATATCTTTACAAATCGTAGCCTATATGTTGTTCTGTTGTATAAGTTATATTTTTTACAATAATATAGCTTGAACATCAGAATACATATGCTACTATTTATAAAGTTATACGCCGTGCTAATATCTCGAAACTCTATTCTGCTGTATATATTACGTACCTACAACAGTTTGTTATCCCTTAATCTATACTTATAATAAATCTGTAAAGAGGTCAATATACATGAAATATATTTCCAAAATAACTATCAGGGGTGATTAGGGATCGATACTGATGGCAAAATGCAATCAGTAAAATGTTTGTCCGTCTGTATAACCGTTATAGAAACAAAAACTACTGGACGGATTTTAACGAAATTTGGCACAATTATTTTTCATACTCCTAAGCTGGTTATAGTATACTTTTCATCACGTTACAATTAATAGGAGCAGAGCAGTGAAGGGAAATGTTGAGGAAACGGGAGAAGTTACTCCATTTTTTAAGCTTCCGTCGCGTGTGCAACCTTGACGGCTAAAACTACACAGAAATCATGTATGACGGAAATATTCACCTCAATGCTATATAAAAAATATCCCACAACAGCTTATGCCTATCTTTTATGGTTGACTTGCTATAAAACGTGTATATAATAGCAGTTGCCAGTCAATCCGCGTAATACAGAATATCGTCGACCCAGGCACGTCATTTCTGACCCTCCCGACTCATTGACGCTGGCTCTTCAAGCCTTGCGAGAGGCGGCATTTGCGCCGCCATCCTTTAGTTAGTCCATACTTCGCAGCTTGCTACACATGTACGAGTAGGCCCCATCATTTCAAGGCCGGACCCACTTTGGCGTACCGAGCCTTCTTTCGCGCATATGTCCTCTTCGGAGGGCAGCGCTGACGTGCCCTCTCCTGAGGGTGCGCCAACCATTCCATTTTTTTTTTTTTTTTTTTTATACTACAACGGTAGCAAAAAGGCTTACGGCCTGCCTGATGGTAAGCAGTCACCGTCGCCTATGGACGCTTGCAACACCAGGGGCATCACAAACGCTTTGCCGACCTTTTTAAAAACCTATTTACTCCCTTTTTGAAGAACCCCATACTGTAATCCCCCGGGAAAGCCTCAGCAGGGAGCTCGTTCCACAATCGGAGCCATTTTTTTTTTCATTTCCATTTTTCAGTTCCATTCAAGCCGTAGGGCCATTAGGGCCAAGGCTAGGCTGAGTTTAGTCGGTAGGTCTGTGTGGTCGAGCCTCCTCGACAGCACCAGGAGTCCGACATAATCAATGCATCCCTGCTTGCCTGTTGCGTGTCCATGAGGATTCTCAGCCTCCTCTCCTGAGGAAAAAAAAAACTTTGCAGTTGGAAGCTTTCTGATTATGTTTGTCTGCTCTTACGTTTATAACACTCTCAGCCATTAAAAATGCTACCTAAAATTACTTATATAAAAAATATTCACACCACATTTTTGTTTCTAAGACTAATAGTTTTTTAATTACTAAGGTACGATGATATGTACCTTTTCGTTGCGCTCCACTTTTTAAACCTGGTACCCGTATGTTTCGGCGCGATTTTAAAGACGTTTCACGTCAATAAATACTGTTACTTTATAGCTTAACGCTTGAGAAGCTAATAGTTACTGTTACCAACAGCTACTATTAGTACCATTTTTATATACATATTGTATGTTTATACTTTTTCATCAATTTTGTCACCTTTTCTTTTATTTTGTTTTACCGACGACGCCCCCCGGCCACGGAAGGGCGAGGTCCATCCCGGGTCGCCGTAGCGGTCGCGACTTCTTCGCGCCCGCCGGCGACCCGCGGCGGCGCCGCGGCTTTGCTACCGAGCCCGGCGCCGCCTTCTTCGAGCGGGATCGGCCATCTCCCGACCCCGCTCGGCGGCCTCCTTCTGGCGAAGAACTGACCTATTATGATGCAAAGCCAACAGTGTTAATAGGTTCTGCTGATTGGCCTCTTACAATAGTAAAGTTTAGCAGGTCCTAACCGTGGCTGAAGAAAATAAGATGTCAAGACACGATCTAAAACTATATTTCATGAAAATCAAACTATTTACATCAAGTTATTTCTCTGGATTTTCAATCTGACATGTCCCGTCAAATATTAATAAAAAAAAACTTATTAATAGACAACGGAAAACAGTGATGACACTCCAAGGAGGAGGCGAGCTATGTATTATATCGGTCGGGACGACGGATGTTCCTCCTTGGTCGATGATCGGCTATGGCTATAAAAGCAAATTAGGTCTGGTTCACGATCTCAACCTGTGGCTTCTGTTACTGCTCTAAGTTGGGTTCTACATGGCGTATCTGGTAGTAAAACTAAGCCTGTACATTTTGTTGGATGTTAGTGTTGAACAATCTACAGATTCTATAGAAAAACACGTGGAAGATCAGTATAAGTTAGATGCAATTGGTATAACAAAACATTAAACGTCATTTGGTTCTCAACACAAACGTGCGTTACAAATATTTGATAATACAACGCGACGTTTGCCCTCCGGTAGGTTTGAAGCTGGGCTGATTTGGCGTGAGGATAATGCATACATTCCCGACAGTTATTACCAAGCAGTTGCTAGATTCGCAAGCTTAGAGTGTAAATTCACAAAAGACAAAGATCTCTTTATTGCCTATAGCCAATTTATATATTATTAAAAAAGGATATGCTGTCGTGTGTGATGATGATCATGAGTCTTTTGTCTCTCTGCATCCAAAAATATCTGGTATTTACCACATTTCGCAGTCTTTCACCCGCAAAAAAAGAAAATTAGGGTTATACATGGCGCGGCAGCTAAAACAAATGGTAACACCATTTGTTTAAATACTTTGTTATTTATCTGGTCTAGATCTTTTACCGTCACTCTTGGGAATTTTGTTTCGTTGGCGCATGGGTCGGGTAGCCATGATTGATGACATCAAAGAGATGTTCCCACAAGTGAAGATAATAGAGCGGGATCAGGATATGCAATAATTTCTTTGGCGTTACAATATTAATAATCCAATTAAAGAATTTTAAATGACTTCCATGATCTTTGGTGCCACTTCAAGCACTTGCACGGCCTTGTACGTTTTACAAAAAAATGCTAAAGAACATGAAAGTCAATATCCAGATGCTGTTACCACAATAATGAATACATATATGGATGATTGCGTATTTAGTATGAATGATGTAAACCAAGCCGCTCGCCTCGTCTCTGATATTGTAGACATGCACAAGTTAGGACTTTTTGAAATGCGTCGCTGGGTGTCTAACAACTGCGAAGCTCTTAAATTGTTACCAGAAAAGTTTCGAGCGAGTACATCTATAAGTGAAGTCCTACTATAGCGGCGGTATCTTCTTCACCTTGTTGGGTGTTAGGTTTAACATGGAATGTAGCTCGTGACTGTCTAATGTTCCGTAATCCTAATATTTTACAACTAGATACGGAAATTTCAAAAAGAACGGTGTTGTATCTTAGAAGTAAGAACTGTACTTGTATGACCCATTGGGTACTCTTGTACCTCTGACCGTTCATGGTCGAATTCTTTTTCAAAAGGCTTGGCAAGCTGGCGTAGATTGGGATGAACCTTTACCTGCAGATCATCAAATAGAGTGGCGTGCTTGGATGCAGAGAAAAAATACAGATTCCACGCTGCTATGTATTTAATTTTCCTATGAATTTCGATGAGGTAGAGTTACACGTTTTTGCTGACTCTAGTGAACCTGCCTATGCGTGTGTAGCATATTGGAGATTAATAACCGGGTCCAACATAAAAGTTGCATTTGTTGGTGCAAAAGCACGCGTAACTCCACTCAAACCCACATCGATTCCGTGTCTTGAGTTGCAGGGCGCTTTGCTTGGGTCGCGTCTTGCTGCTACGATTCAGCTTGAACATGATATAGTTCCATCTAAAAGATTTTTTTGGATAGATTCAATGTTTCACTCGCGAAAGTCAAAATCTGTCATCTCGTTGGATGGATGGTTCTAAATTTCTCCTTCGAAGCTCGGAAACGTGGCCATTGGAACCTTCAACAAATCCAAATCATTTTGCTGAAGATTTCAATAATGAATTTAAGGCCGAGCGTTCATGTTCATCATGTTCTCACAAATGAGTTCCCTAAAAGTATTTCGCTGGCACCAGACCCAAATCGATTTAGCAGTTGGCTGAAAATGTTGCGTACAGCCGCTCGCATATTAAAATTATATATATATATATATATATATATATATATAAATAATATATATAATATATAATATATAATATATAATATATAATAATAATAAATATATATAATATATATATATATATATATATATATATATATAATTTTAATATGCGAGCGGCTGTACGAACATTTTCAGCCAACTGCTAAATCGATTTGGGTCTGGTGCCAGCGAAATACTTTTAGGAACTCATTTGTGAGAACATGATGAACATGAACGCTCTAAAGATTTTTTTGGATAGATTCAATGTTTCACTCGCGAAAGTCAAAATCTGTCATCTCGTTGGATGGATGGTTCTAAATTTCTCCTTCGAAGCTCGGAAACGTGGCCATTGGAACCTTCAACAAATCCAAATCATTTTGCTGAAGATTTCAATAATGAATTTAGGCCGAGCGTTCATGTTCATCATGTTCTCACAAATGAGTCCCTAAAAGTATTTCGCTGGCACCAGACCCAAATCGATTTAGCAGTTGGCTGAAAATGTTGCGTACAGCCGCTCGCATATTAAAATATATATATATATATATATATATATATATATATAAATAATATATATATAATATATAATAAATATTATATATATATATAATAATATATATAATATATATATATATATATATATATATATATATAATTTTAATATGCGAGCGGCTGTACGCAACATTTTCAGCCAACTGCTAAATCGATTTGGGTCTGGTGCCAGCGAAATACTTTTAGGGAACTCATTTGTGAGAACATGATGAACATGAACGCTCGGCCTTAAATTCATTATTGAAATCTTCAGCAAAATGATTTGGATTTGTTGAAGGTTCCAATGGCCACGTTTCCGAGCTTCGAAGGAGAAATTTAGAACCATCCATCCAACGAGATGACAGATTTTGACTTTCGCGAGTGAAACATTGAATCTATCCAAAAAAATCTTTTAGATGGAACTATATCATGTTCAAGCTGAATCGTAGCAGCAAGACGCGACCCAAGCAAAGCGCCCTGCAACTCAAGACACGGAATCGATGTGGGTTTGAGTGGAGTTACGCGTGCTTTTGCACCAACAAATGCAACTTTTATGTTGGACCCGGTTATTAATCTCCAATATGCTACACACGCATAGGCAGGTTCACTAGAGTCAGCAAAAACGTGTAACTCTACCTCATCGAAATTCATAGGAAACTTAAATACATAGCAGCGTGGAATCTGTATTTTTTCTCTGCATCCAAGCACGCCACTCTATTTGATGATCTGCAGGTAAAGGTTCATCCCAATCTACGCCAGCTTGCCAAGCCTTTTGAAAAAGAATTCGACCATGAACGGTCAGAGGTACAAGAGTACCCAATGGGTCATACAAGTACAGTTCTTACTTCTAAGATACAACACCGTTCTTTTTGAAATTTCCGTATCTAGTTGTAAAATATTAGGATTACGGAACATTAGACAGTCACGAGCTACATTCCATGTTAAACCTAACACCCAACAAGGTGAAGAAGATACCGCCGCTATAGTAGGACTTCACTTATAGATGTACTCGCTCGAAACTTTTCTGGTAACAATTTAAGAGCTTCGCAGTTGTTAGACACCCAGCGACGCATTTCAAAAAGTCCTAACTTGTGCATGTCTACAATATCAGAGACGAGGCGAGCGGCTTGGTTTACATCATTCATACTAAATACGCAATCATCCATATATGTATTCATTATTGTGGTAACAGCATCTGGATATTGACTTTCATGTTCTTTAGCATTTTTTTGTAAAACGTACAAGGCCGTGCAAGTGCTTGAAGTGGCACCAAAGATCATGGAAGTCATTTAAAATTCTTTAATTGGATTATTAATATTGTAACGCCAAAGAAATTATTGCATATCCTGATCCCGCTCTATTATCTTCACTTGTGGGAACATCTCTTTGATGTCATCAATCATGGCTACCCGACCCATGCGCCAACGAAACAAAATTCCCAAGAGTGACGGTAAAAGATCTAGACCAGATAAATAACAAAGTATTTAAACAAATGGTGTTACCATTTGTTTTAGCTGCCGCGCCATGTATAACCCTAATTTTCTTTTTTTGCGGGTGAAAGACTGCGAAATGTGGTAAATACCAGATATTTTTGGATGCAGAGAGACAAAAGACTCATGATCATCATCACACACGACAGCATATCCTTTTTTAATAATATATAAATTGGCTATAGGCAATAAAGAGATCTTTGTCTTTTGTGAATTTACACTCTAAGCTTGCGAATCTAGCAACTGCTTGGTAATAACTGTCGGGAATGTATGCATTATCCTCACGCCAAATCAGCCCAGCTTCAAACCTACCGGAGGGCAAACGTCGCGTTGTATTATCAAATATTTGTAACGCACGTTTGTGTTGAGAACCAAATGACGTTTAATGTTTTGTTATACCAATTGCATCTAACTTATATTGATCTTCCACGTGTTTTTCTATAGAATCTGTAGATTGTTCAACACTAACATCCAACAAAATGTACAGGCTTAGTTTTACTACCAGATACGCCATGTAGAACCCAACTTAGAGCAGTAACAGAAGCCACAGGTTGAGATCGTGAACCAGACCTAATTTGCTTTTATAGCCATAGCCGATCATCGACCAAGGAGGAACATCCGTCGTCCCGACCGATATATAATACATAGCTCGCCTCCTCCTTGGAGTGTCATCACTGTTTTCCGTTGTCTATTAAATAAGTTTTTTTTTTATTAATATTTGACGGGATATGTCAGATTGAAAATCCAGAGAAATAACTTGATGTAAATAGTTTGATTTTCATGAAATATAGTTTTAGATCGTGTCTTGACATCTTATTTTCTTCAGCCACGGTTAGGACCTGCTAAACTTTACTATTGTAAGAGGCCAATCAGCAGAACCTATTAACACTGTTGGCTTTGCATCATAATAGGTCAGTTCTTCGCCCAGAAGGAGGCCGCCGAGCGGGGTCGGGAGATGGCCGATCCCGCTCGAAGAAGGCGGCGCCGGGCTCGGTAGCAAAGCCGCGGCGCCGCCGCGGGTCGCCGGCGGGCGCGAAGAAGTCGCGACCGCTACGGCGACCCGGGATGGACCTCGCCCTTCCGTGGCCGGGGGGCGTCGTCGGTAAAACAAAATAAAAGAAAAGGTGACAAAATTGATGAAAAAGTATAAACATACAATATGTATATAAAAATGGTACTAATAGTAGCTGTTGGTAACAGTAACTATTAGCTTCTCAAGCGTTAAGCTATAAAGTAACAGTATTTATTGACGTGAAACGTCTTTAAAATCGCGCCGAAACATACGGGTACCAGGTTTAAAAAGTGGAGCGCAACGAAAAGGTACATATCATCGTACCTTAGTAATTAAAAAACTATTAGTCTTAGAAACAAAAATGTGGTGTGAATATTTTATATATAAGTAATTTTAGGTAGCATTTTTAATGGCTGAGAGTGTTATAAACGTAAGAGCAGACAAACATAATCAGAAAGCTTCCAACTGCAAAGTTTTTTTTTCCTCAGGAGAGGAGGCTGAGAATCCTCATGGACACGCAACAGGCAAGCAGGGATGCATTGATTATGTCGGACTCCTGGTGCTGTCGAGGAGGCTCGACCACACAGACCTACCGACTAAACTCAGCCTAGCCTTGGCCCTAATGGCCCTACGGCTTGAATGGAACTGAAAAATGGAAATGAAAAAAAAAAATGGCTCCGATTGTGGAACGAGCTCCCTGCTGAGGCTTTCCCGGGGATTACAGTATGGGGTTCTTCAAAAAGGGAGTAAATAGGTTTTTAAAAAGGTCGGCAAAGCGTTTGTGATGCCCCTGGTGTTGCAAGCGTCCATAGGCGACGGTGACTGCTTACCATCAGGCAGGCCGTAAGCCTTTTTGCTACCGTTGTAGTATAAAAAAAAAAAAAAAAAAAATGGAATGGTTGGCGCACCCTCAGGAGAGGGCACGTCAGCGCTGCCCTCCGAAGAGGACATATGCGCGAAAGAAGGCTCGGTACGCCAAAGTGGGTCCGGCCTTGAAATGATGGGGCCTACTCGTACATGTGTAATTCTATGGTTCTAAATTTCTCCTTCGAAGCTCGGAAACGTGGCCATTGGAACCTTCAACAAATCCAAATCATTTTGCTGAAGATTTCAATAATGAATTTAAGGCCGAGCGTTCATGTTCATCATGTTCTCACAAATGAGTTCCCTAAAAGTATTTCGCTGGCACCAGACCCAAATCGATTTAGCAGTTGGCTGAAAATGTTGCGTACAGCCGCTCGCATATTAAAATTATATATATATATATATATATATATATATATATATATATATATATATATATATATATATAGAACTTTATGATGAATTCTCAGCATAATATTTTGACTGTCGTTATCAACTTGACAGTTCAGTCTTTTTTTTTTGTTCCCCTGAGGAAAATGCATTAAATTGCATACCCCGGCTGTGGCGAGCCGGCGGTTATGTGGGGCTCTCCTCCCCAGAAGAGCTATGAGCTATATTATTGTAAAGTTTTATTAGAATCTATTTACCAGTTATCACGTGAAAGAGTAACAAACATCCATGCAAACTTACAAACTTTCGCGTTATCAATATAAGTAGGGTTTTTTATGTGGGCGTGCAAGGCGATATCCGAAATGATGTGAAAATGAAACGAACAAAATGGAAATCAAACAAGGTTCCTTGTTACAATAAATTAACATAGGTATAACAACATAAGTGCGTGCATTATTGTGCTATTATTTAAGAAACATTTTTTTTTTAATATACAGGTATGTTAATCTTATATATAAAAATGAATCGCAAAATGTGTTGGTAAGCTCATAACTCAACAACGCCTGGACCAATTTGTCCAATTCTTTTTTGTTAATGTTCGTTGAAGTTCTAGGAGGGTTATTACAATGAGGAAAATTCGAATAATGATCGGAAATACCCTAAAAACAGCCCTTTTATTTTCCCATGCAAACGTTTTCTAACTAAAACGTACAGTCGAATTGAGCTTTATTGTTATTGTGTAAAGTTCATATTGCAAGCACTCACTGTTGTCTAAGCAATGAAGGTGTGTTCCTAACATCAAAGAGTCAATTTGCGCTTTATTAACGCTACATATAGTTGAAATTCAATCATATCTATCAAAACAGTGTGCGTGCGTGCGTTGGAGCACAGAATACATCGTTGGAGGATTTAATGTCACGTTCCAAAATTGAATAGCCACAAAATGTAATAGGTCATTTAGACTTTTTTTGCAATTTGGTTGGCTATGCGACATTATCTATAAAATAATTAGGAACAAAAAACTGCCACTGTACAAATCTTTTTGACAGGACGAAGTCTGTCGGGTCCGCTAGTATTTATTAAATTACTGTAATGGTAGCGGACACAATTTTACCAGAGGACGTTTATAAGCCCCTCCAGTAGTTCGCACTAGTGCAGCGCGTGCCACACCATCCCTACCAGGATATACTTGTTCAATAATCACGTAAGCCAACGAAGTGGTGGTAAATCATCTTGATGAACAAGTACCTGGTTGAAATGGTTTATCAGGCGTATTCCATTTTTGTCTTAATTGAAGCGTATGTAAATGTCTAAATGCCACTTCTTCCAATAACTGAACTAAACTATCTAAAAGCTTCTTTCTATGATATACACTCATATTTTTATGAATTTCATATGCAGGAAACGATTGCAAAGGTGTCATATTTAGGAAATGCGCAGGTGTTATAATAGAGTGAGGCTGATCAGATAACAAACATAAAGGCTGTGATTTAACAAACATTCAATTTGTGCCAAAACCGTTAACAATTCTTCGTAGCATTGTATTTGCTTACCAATGCAGATATAAATGAGTTGTTATACATTTTTTACTTTTATTTATTTGGGATAACAACAGCAATTTACATTATTATATTACAACTTAGTAAATACATTCTATAAGCCAATTATCCACGGTTAAAATATTTATACCAAGCTATTTTATTATTATTATAGCTACAAACTACTACATTGTAATTTGTTAACCATACCTAATTAGCAACTACATACTACAGATATATTCATATAATACATAAAATACAATAATACGCATAAATCAATACTTGTACTTACATATATTAACAAATTATAATAATTTTTATCAATTTACTTTTTATAATTTTCGTAAATAATTTACCTACCTATTATCAACAATCTTACCTTGAATTAAATCAGCTATAATTCCATTACTTTTACATAAAGATTATGCAAATTATTTGAATGAAAACTCAATTACAATTAATTAAGGCCCAGAATGGAATTTCTAATATTAGAAATAAATAAATGTTTGGATCCTGTGAAGAGGTAAATTTTTTGGAATAATTTATTACATGTTGCAACGAGTCGTGTAAATACCGAGTTTTTTCCGTAGTTAGTAGGATGATGTGGTACATGGAACAACGAGGTATGAGTTGTGCGACGTCTGGGTGTTCTTAAAAAGATTTGTAGGCCAATCATTAAAGCCTGAAACCCGAAAGAAATTAGTAACTCGCAAAAATTTTGAGGGGTCATTAAGGAAGGTGAAATACCTTACCGTGTGGTTTTGCAGCGCTCTAGGGTGTACGGAAAGAGTTGAAAGGGATGAAAAGTGATTTTTGTTAATAACATTGTCAAAAAAATTAGTAACACGCTGCACACATAGAATTAGGTTGTTCTCATTGTTTTGTAACGTGCATTAATTTTGCAGCGTTTTGCAATGTACGGAACATTGTTTATTATTAAAAAACAGTAAAATTTGTTAATAACAAGGGTAAAAAAATTAGTAACACGCTGCAAATTTGGAATTAGGTTGTTCTCATTGTTTTGTAACGTGTATTGTTACGTGGTTCAGTAGTTTTAACAATATTTCCATACAACCTATTATCCCTCCTTTCAACCTTTTACAACCCTTTACAACCTTTTTTGCATGAAAAAGTAACCTATGTCTTTTCTCAGGCACTAGACTATCTGTGTACCAAATTTCATTTAAATCGGTTCGGTAGTTTTGGCGTGAAAGCGGAACAGACAGACAGAGTTACTTTCGCATTTATAATATTAGTATGGATAGATATATGTGAACTTGTTTGAACTTGTAAAGGAAGTTGTAAAGAGAAAAAGAAATAGCTCTTGCTGGTTTTCTTGCTGATTCTTTCCAGTGCAAGGTCTCCCGCCGTAGACTTGTGAACCAATGGCGTGACTTGTGAATCTTTGACGTGTAAAATTAACTGTAAAAATCCTATTTCAATAATAAAATATTGATATTTAAATTTTTTATATAGCCGTTGGTTAAAGAGATCTTCTGAGAGTTTCTTAAAGTATTTTTGGGATTGAAGTTTAGTGATCGCCTTAAGTATATTGAGAATCCCTTGAAAATGCTTCATCAGTCTGTAACCAGAGTTAAGACTGCACTAAGTACCCTTAGCCCTTCACTTTTCTCAGGAGAACGAAAGAAAGGATCAAAAGGAAAGAATGTGAAAGGGAAATGAGAAACAAATGCCGAGAGATTGAAAAGTATTTATTATGTAATGATAGTTTTGACAAATACTCACAAAATAGTTTGGCGAAATCTAGTTTATCTCTTATCACTGACATTACATAATGTTTATCACATTTACTATATAATAATATATAAGAGGGTTGAACTCGAATGTTGTGAGATTATATTGTGCCAACAAAACGCAACCGACGCATTACGCAATCACGAAAATTTATAACTAAATTTAACAAAATAATTTGTACTGTTGAATGATGAAATACAAACAACCGCTCCGCTTGACAATATGCGTTAAAGAGTAAATTAATTGTATTTTTAAGACTCATATTAATTAAATTCGGTGACATTTTAATTTATAAAAGAGACATTCCAATTTAATCGGAGTAGGTACAATTGCAAAATAATAATGTGTTTCATTGAAACTTGAGGTTATTTTCACAATACATTTCAAACGATACATAAGAATTGATTAATTTGGCATCATTCTAAATTTAGTGACATTATCATTTAACTGAACGTATTTTAACATTGAATCGCCGAATATACATTATTTCTTCCGAGCATTTGTAATGTGGCAGATTATATCGATTTAATTTTAGTATTAAAAGTTAATAATGGTGCATTGTATAAAAATATGGCGTCCATTTCGCCAATGGCAGTCTCTTTTAGACACTCACGAATAAGTGTCTAACTCTTTTCCTTAGTACAAGATATCTAGTCATTATTTTAATAGTAATTTTTAAGAGCGCACCTAAATAAAGGTCCGAACAATAAGTTCCCAAGTAACTTCATAAAATTTTGTAGCCGCAGATTTCCTCCAAGAGGGGTTTCTCAGAAACCATATTAGGTACAATACCTAATAAATTCGTGTCACGTAAAAAAAACGGTGAAATCGTTCAAAACACCTAACTAATGAGTTAAAATTTTCTTAACTGCTTAGTTGTAGTTACAAAAAAATATTATTTTTCAAACTTGCCATCTAGTCTTCAGTCGCCATGTACATTATTCAGTTTTTAATAGAATGAATGCCCTTAACTTATGCAATTGCCGTTTTACCTTGATAACTTTTTAACTGTTTAAATTTAAGCGCCATTTTATTTATTTTCGCATCAGTTTTTAACCCCGAAGTTAGTCGTAAAATTGAAACTCAGTATCAGGTCCATATAGGGGAGCCCTCCTCGGGCGAGGCTACAACACCTTCCCCCGGTCTCCTCTATCGACGACGCCCCCATAAACAAAAAAAATCACAATTTTTTGTCAGAATTTTAGACATTATTGACTATAAATTTATGACATCTAATTGGGTAGACGACAATTTTTTTACAGTATACCTGCACCTATTCCTTTGGAAGATACATCGACATGTTTGCGGCGCTGTCGCGGATGGCTCAAAAACGCTTCATGCTATTTTACATTAATTAAGTAAACTTACCTAATTTGTATGAGCGTATAAACAAATATCAAAATAACTTTGTCATTTGTGCGTTTATAGGTATACTTTCCATATAAAAAATGTTACATTTAATGTGAGAATGGTAGAAATGTGGTCGTTTCATTGTTATGTAAATAATGTATTTTTTTGGAAATCTATAAACAATATAAATAAAAAATTTAACTGAAACTTCTATATTGATACTTTCATGAGATATAAATTGCTCAAATCAGATTATTATAGTATAAAAACGGCCTTCAAAACCATATTATTGCTTAATTGAAAGTCTTTTGAGGTGTGTGTTTTATTTTTAATTTCTTAGTTATTACATAAATAAGGAAACCGTTAGTTTGGAATAAGCAAAATTCTTTTAAATCTTCATACAAAACGGCAATTTCATACTGCAACCCCAATTCATATTTCAAACCCAATTGTTTCGTATGATAAAAGTACCACTTAACGTGGTTTTAAATGTTACAAATAAAAAAAAATCTAATAGCAAAACTGTCTTACGGCGGCAACAGCTGACGTAAAGATAAGTCAAGTAAATAGGCAGACAATATTTAAAATAACAACACAAATTTTGCCACAAATAAATATAAGTTTAACACAAGAACTGGTACTAAATATACTTCAGACAATGCTTAATCGCGTAATTACATTTTCAAGTTAAAATGTCGCTATGCAAATCGCGTTAGCGCTCGTTCTAAAATCATAAACAAAGTTAACATACAGATGTAAGAATGCAAAGATCTGTCACAGAAAAACAATCAGACATCAAATAGTATTTGAATCAACTTAACTTGTGGCTATTATATAATTAAACTTATATTTGATGTAATACAAATAAAATCTCGCTTAAAATGTTAATTACACAATAAATGGACAACGAGCAAACAACAAACTGCAAATGGATCTGGGACAAACCATTAGAACTGTAGACATACGGAGAATCAAATATGTAGTACGAGCTGAATCTCTAATCGGACTTCGAAGGCGACGCCGTGGAGGTTGACGGAGCCACATCTTCTGCAGGAACGGCTTCTTCCACGCCATCCCGGAGCTTTGTCTCCCTATCAGCCATCCGGTTCAAATAATTCTCCTGCAACGCCCGTTCGGCGGCCGTAAGCGACGGACCCCGCTGGCTCTCACGAAAAGCTTCCAGATAGAACATAATAAAAGCCTCTAGCCCATCGCTGGCGTCTGGACCAAGCTCTCCAATGAACTTGCCGATCCTCTGCAGAAGAGTCTCGTGGTAGGCGATAAGGCTCACCTCTCCATTGCGCATGCAGGCCTTACCGTCCACCATTCGCAGAACATCACCCTCCTGGATACGAGAGCCGCGTTCATCAAGCAATGACAAGATCCTCCTCCCAGTGGAGTCCCCGACGATGATGTCGTACGCGTGGAAATTCGGTTTTCGAATCTCCTGCACCTCTATTACCACGAACACCATGTTCAGATCACGCGCATTTTTCACGACTTGCGCTAATCGGGTGAAAGCCATCGTAAGGAACCGTTATTCGGATTCGTTAACTTCCAAAACAATTCGCGACCGCGTGTGGCGTCGTACTGGGGAATCAATTCTGAGGCGGGCGGCAAGGCTAAGCGGCGCGACGTGAGGGGAGTGCGTTCTAGGGTGGTGGGGGGCGCTGTCGTGCTACTCGCGTCAACTTATAACTGCGTAAACCTATGATATTATAAGGGTAACATCGCTCAATATCCTTCAGAAATGCCTCAATGCTAGAAAATTTTCGCAGATTAGCGATGGCGCTAGCGCGATATTTATTTCTTGAAGTTCTTTATGATTTTTGACACGTTCGGTGCAGCGGTCGAGAGATTTCTACGCAACGGGTTGCGGGTTCCATTCCAACGCAAGGGGCAGACATTTTGTATGATCCACAAAATTTGTTCCAGTCTGGGTGTCTGTGTCTATTAGATTTCTTTGTTTGTGAATGTACCCACAACACAGCACACAAAAATCCTAAGTATTTATCGATATTTTTTCAAGTGAAACATTTAATAAAAATAATATTATTATTAAGTAATATACAAATGAGTAAAAAAACGAACAATACAACCTGTAAAACACATTGCAACCTCAAATGTTTTCGCAAACTTACAATAAGTATAAACGAGACGAAGATAAGATGAATTTCAATTATTTGACCTTTCAGTAATTTAATTATTTAATATTAAATTATTATTAATATATATCTTCAATTATTAAATTTGAATTTGACTTAAGATAGTAATAAACAAATAAATATTCCCTAGCCCAGGCTTGTGTCATGCGTGAGAGGGGCTCGCCGCGGGCGAGCCAATGACGCCGACGAGGTCGTGGAAGTGTACGTAAGTGTTCCCATGACCTTGTCAGGCAGTGATGCTGCTCTCCTCGACGTGTCTTCCTCCTAGTCTGATGAGGGGGAGGATGCGTCGACGATTGATGCACTCCTGCCAAGGCGTCCCTGAGGGGCATTGTCTGGTTTTTAGTCGGTAGGCCGCGCACTTGGCTGGCACTCGGCCCCCAAGCGCGCGGAGAGTCCGACATAACCCCGCGGTGTTCCCGAGCCGCGGGGTATGCGTAACGCATTTTCCAGACATTAATAAAAAAAAAAAGGCTTGTGTTATGCGATCTAGGACAACGGATAGAATAATGTACACAATTTTTTTTGATAGAAATATAATTAACAAACATAACTAATTCAAGAAATACAAATGCTCTCACACATCACACACACGTTTGTCTCCAGCGGGTTTAGAACTCGGGACCTCAAATATTGACTGCGGAGGACTATACTGCTAACGATTTTTTTTTTCCCTCAGGAGAGGAGGCTGAGAATCTTCATCTACCAACGCAACAGGCAAGCAGGGATGCGTTGATTATGTCGGACTCCTGGTGAATCGAGGCGGCTCGACCCAACAGACCTACCGACTAAACTCAGCCTGAGCCTTTGGTCCTAATGACCCTACTGGCTTATATGGAAGGGGGCCGCACCTCAGGAGGTACGGTTAGCGCTGCCCCATGGGGAAGGCATAAGCACTAGAAGAGGCGCGGTTCTCCAAAGTGGGACCGGCCTGTATTGACCGGGAACCTACTCGTGGCGAAGCAGAAGGCTGCCGAATAAGGGAGGGAGGCGACGGCTCAGACGCCGCCGCTTGCAGGTCTAGAAGGTCCTGCGTTGATTGATTAGGGGGGTCGCTTAAGACATGTCGCGGTCTGCGTGTCCTCTGCCAATATGGACTGTTGTCGTGGGATGTGTCCGCTGAAGGCGGTGTTGACGGGTAACGATTAATCAGAAAGGCATATTTTTATAACTACGCCAATGATTATGCTAATTATAACTATGATTCTGCCGATAATGGATTTAATTGGTTGATTAATAGGTTTTCCTTCTCTCTCTGTTAATTACTTATTATGACGACCTCCGTAGTTGAATGGTTGGTATACCGGTTTCAAGGTGTCGCCATCTCTGAGGTCCAGGTTTGAGTCCCGGTGGGGGCATATGTTTGTGTGATGAATGCAAGCATTTGTACCTTAGCCATGGTTGTTAATATATATTTCTATCAAAAAAATATATATGTATAAAATATGTATGTTGTCTATCCGTTACCATACATCCCATAACACAAGCGTTACAGAGCTTACTTTGGGCTAGGTTAATTGGTGTGAGTGTAAGAATTTTTTTTTCCTCAGCAGAGGAAGGCTGAGAATCGGCAAGTGTCACGAAGGTTATGTCGGACTCCACGCGACCAGAGCGGTCCGGCCACGTGACCTACCGACTAAACTCAGCCTAAGCCTTGGCCATAAGGGCCCTACGGCTTGAATGAAATGTAAAAAATATTTATTTTTATTTTATTTATATTAGGTATTGGTTATTCTGCAATTTCGCGAGATACGTTTTATCATTGCTTTTAATACGTTACTCAAGACATGGCGCTGTATCATACTAAATTTGTTATTATAGTAACGCCATCTAGTTTCAATAAGTCGAACTAGGTGGTACAAGCGACAGTATTTTTCTGTAAAATGTCAACAAACAGACAGTTCTAAGTAGCTGAAGAGTTTGGAACTTTACAATGTTGTTTTTTTAACTCATACAGTACTCGTACTTACTAGTTTTTACAATTATAATTTTACATGCATGCATTATACTGTATATTGATGGATGCCCAATTTGATAATAATTTAATATCTTAGGTTTTATCTTTTTTATTTTATCTTAGTTTAAATTTGGACGCTCACTTAGACCCCTTGCAGGTTGTCTTAGACCCCTGGGGGTCGATATAGACCACTTTGGGAAACACTGATTTAAATAATACATAACAGTATAATAAACTTTATTCAGAATAGGACAAACTTTGACAAGGAAATTAAATTTGCGAAAAAGCAAATCGGTAACACTTTGCGGGACTTTGTTGTAATAAAAAGGCTCTGCATATCCTCTTTATAACATTAAAACAAATATCTTCAGAGTAGATATACTCACCAATATTTGCTCGACAAAAGCCGATTGCCGATTGAGCAGCCGAAACTACTGATATTGAGTACCCCTTCCTCCCGTATATCATTACCACGCCCCAAGGAACACGAACCTACCCCAAGCCACAGTGATAAAGCCTTACACCCTGGGTCAGGGTGAAGGTCACGGGAGCTTTGAATTTCTTCGTAGGTCAAATAAACCCTTTGGCTACACAATAGTGCATAGCCACATAATTGCATTTACTTGTAATCTATACTTATAATAAATCTGTAGACAGGAGACCTATTTTTGAATTACGAATGCGACTTCGAAATCACCGATGTGACTAATAATCACCGATTTTCAATAATTCTTATTTTTGAATATCACTGATGTGACTACCTTATTCACAGGTGTGATTTCATTACGAGTGCCCTCACCCACTCGTAATCAAGTCATACTTGTGGAAATGTTATCTGTGTTTTGTTTGATTTTTCAGTCTATATATATATATATGAATGTAGCATATATATATAACCTTTATATATCTATAATATATACATAGATACATATGAATGTAGCATATATTATATATATGTATATATATATGTGTATATAATAACCGCAATGGTTAAGCCGACAATAATCGGCAGCAGCTACATTCTGCGTGGAACCGAACTCTTATATTTATGTGTGTACTTTATCTATGTTGGCAGCTCTGCGATCGACTTTCAAAAATTGGATGTTTAGGAATCCGTGACCTCAAAGTCACCGCTGACTATTTAGTCAGCGGTGATTTCGAAATCGCATTCGTAATTCAAAAATAGGTCTCCTGGTCAATTCTGTACATGAAATATAATTTCAAAATAACTATAAGCGGATGATTAGGGATCGATACTGATGCCAAAAATGCAATCAGTAAAATTTGTGTCTGTCTGTCTGTATAACCGTTATAAAAACAAAAACTACTAGACGGATTTTAACGAAACTTGGTACAATTATTTTTCATACTCCTGAGCTGGTTATAGCACATGAGTAGAGAAATCATGTGGTTATAGTATACTTTTTATCACGCTGTAATTAATAGGAGCAGAGCAGTGAAGGGAAATGTTGGGCTAACGGGAGAAGTTAATCCATTTTTTAAGCTTCCATCGCGTGTGCTACCTTAATGGTTTTTAAGCTACACAGAAGTGATGTATGACGGAAATGTTCTACTTAACACTATATAAAAAATATCCCACGACAGCATACGTCTATCCTTTATGGTTGACTCACAATAACACGTGTAACTCCCGATAGCTCTGCAGTTCGAAGCTCTCTGGTATCTCAGTCATTAAAAATGCAAACTTAAATTACGATTCCACACGGACGAAGTCGTGAACACAGCTAGTTTTGTATATTACACATTACTTCATGTCAAATTGTGTAAAACAATATCTTAAAATAAATACATATAAATATATGTTTATGATAAGTGAGTGTGTTATTATTAATTTTTAATTACAATTGTTTACTTGTTTGTTATTTTTTGTCTACATTTTATTTTTGGTAAATGTCGTTTTATTTCTGAAATTATACTGATTGTTTTTTGTAATACAATATATTTTGCAATAATATCTTGTTTAATTACATATATTTATAAGCTGTTGTATACATACATATCGTATGTACAAAATATAGTTTGTACAGAATAGATAAACTCTATGCTAAAAGTTTCTGTCAAATTGTAAAATAAAAACCTAAAATATTATTGTTATTACCAAACACTTTTATTGCAGTTTTTATTCATTGTATAATTACGATTAATTGAACGGTATTTCTCATTATTAATTTTAATTATATTTTTTACAATAGCGACATTTTGATGATGAAATATTTTGCGGACATAGGCGATAAAGACATATCAGATTCAAAATACATATTAGTACATGGCAGAATAGAACCCGGATCTTTTGATTAAAATTAAATATCACATACAACCAATTTCGATATAAACTAAATTTTACGTCTTGTACAGAAATTTACAACAACCCTTCAAATAGTAACAAAAAGTTGGAGTAATAGGAAATATATGATCGAAGATTCAAAAGAAATATTTATGCAGGTTTGAATAATTTGTTATTTCTCTTGTAAGAGTCCGCGTACAAAGTTATCTAGCACTTAAGTTCTTTGTGTCATAAAATTAAATATTTGTATCGTCAACGTCATTTGATTTTGTATTTCGATAGTGCATCTCAAACGTATTTTAAAGATCTCGTCTTTGCTCAAATAAAATATTTCAAAGCTAACGCTGACAATTCTACAGACTAATCAATTAATTTTTCCGACAACCTCGCCTTCAAATAAGACCTCCGTGCTACTCTGCAACCGTGCTACCTGTTGCCATAGGGTCCTCCGAGTGGCGGCTGCGTCTGTCACGCCATTTTGAGGAGCGTGCTAGGGCTGCAATCCGTTATTCATATAAATAATTTGATTTTATTACGATTCCGATTTAACGAAAGGTAACCTAAAGAGAATGACGCACGCCAAGCTCTTTATGGGCTCAAAAAACTGGCTGAGATTTACACTGAGCTCAAGTAGGCTCCACACCCGCCTGGTGCTTGGTGCCCTTACAGGACACTTTGGTACTAGAACTATGCTGCACAAGATGTGCCTCACTGAGACCAATCTATGCAGGGCCTGCAAGACCGAGGAGGAGAGCATGACACATTTATTGTGCAACTGCGATGCTCTGGCCGGCAGTAGGCAAAGGTTGATAGGGATTGGATACCCAAAACCCAACGACTTTAGGGTAATGCCACCAAGGGACATAATCAGGCTCTTGAGCACGATTGGTTGGACTGACGGTGGTCAAGTAACTGTCTAACGACATTAAGGAGTAGGAACTAATGGGGTAGCACAAAAGACCCATAATGGGTCGAAGTGCGTTGGCACCTCACGGTAGCCACCCCGGCCCCTAAGATAAGATAAGATAACGAAAGGTAACGACAATTAATTTATGTTTTGTCATTGAACGATTGAAATGTCGAATTAAATGCATACACGCCCCCCCCCCCTCCCCAATTATGTGGTCATCAAATTTGGTTCAATCAATGATTATTTAGATAACCAATTACATCTTGTCCCTTAATCTAAATATTAAATGCAATTTTTCATTTATTTGTATAAAACGTGTCAACCCTAACAATGTACGTTAACCTCGTCTCAAAGCACCCTCGCTTGTCCCGCCCACGCAAGCATGGCGGCTAGCGCATGCGCTCTGAGCTACGCCGCGCTCTCTGGAGCTGTGATGGCAGCTCACTGAAGATGACAGCGGTTTTGATGCCTCGTAATTAATTATGCATTGACATCGCCCGTATGTCGCTTGCAATAATAACGGTTTTCGCAACGCAGTCTTCATTCTTGTCGCGTTTACGACAGTACTGGTTCAGACTGTAATTTATATGTTTGATCTGTTGAAACAAGTGAATGACTACATAAGGAGCTAACTAAAATCAACTGCCCGACAACTGAAAGTTATTTAATTAACGATATATTTTCTTAAAATTTGATAATCGTTAATTATATTCATACCAATAGTATAAAGGCGAAAGTTTGTAAGTATGGATGTTAAAATAAAACTACCAAATGGATTTTAATGAAACTTAACTTTTAAAATAATTAGACGCAAAACTATTTTGTTTTGAAACACACATCCTTACCAGTATCATAAATGCGAAAGCAACTCTGTCTGTCTGTCGCATACACACGCCAAAACTGCTGAACCGATTTATATGAAACTAGAGGCCCGTCCCGGCTTCGCACGGGTAGACATCTTCGCAGCGTATCCGATAAAAGACATTTTATGGCTAATTTTTTTACCCCTCGGTTGGTTAATAAGAATTTCTAAAGATTTCTATAGTAATCTAGTACTAAATATAGCCTATGTTACTCAGTGATAATGTAGCTTTCTAATGAAAAAAGAATTATTAATATCGGTCCAGTACTTTTTGAGTTTATTCATTACTTAGAAAAATACAAATCTTTCCTCTTTATAGTATTAATGTAAATTTGGTACCTTGGCAAGTAAGTTGTCGGACCCGACACCTTACATCAATTATTATCAATCATTACAATTATTACAACCAACCTTTTGTTTATATAAATAAATAAATAAATAGATAAATAAACACAAAAAGTAGGTTGGTGAAATATTTACCCTGAAAGAGGTACAAATAGGCGATTAAAGTGTTTAATTGCATGTGCTCAGAAACTATTGAATTTCATATGCACATTTATCTGACGTTCCTACGGTGATGGAAAACATCGTGAACCTGCGGAGAAATTAAAATGTGTTGGAAGTCAACCAACCAGCGCCAACGGTTCCTGAGGTTGACTAAGGCCCAATCACACATAGTTACTGTAGGTTCGTGACTCTCGGTGGGACCGTATTTCAGCTGCGATGATTTTTCAATATACCTAGTTCAATACCGCCTTCAGCGAATCATTTCAATCAAAATCGGTAGAGGATACGTAGACCGCAACATGTCCTTAACGATCCCCCTAATCAACAAACGCAGGACCTTCAAGACCTACTAGCGGCGGCGTCTGAGCCGTCGCATCCCTTGCCACAGCTTTTCGGCAGCCTACTGCTTAGCCACGTGTAGGTTCCTATCAATATAGGCCGGAGTCACTTTGGTACACCGTGCCTCTTCGAGCGCATATGGCCTCTTTATAGGGCAGCGCTAACCGTGCCTCTCATGAGGTGCGGCCTCTGTATCACGTCAAGCCATAGGGTCAATAGGACCAACGGCTTAGGCTGAATTTAGTCGGTAGGTCGGTCGGGTCGAGCGGCTTCAATTCGCCAGGAGTCCGACATAATCACCGTGACATTTGCCGTTGCGGTGGTATCCATGGGGATTCTCAGCCTTCTTCCACTTTGGAAGCAACTTTCTCGCAAACTATTCAGTTTAGAAAAAAAAAATATTAGAAACCTCAATATCATGTTTGAAGACTTATTCATGAGAAGTATCTATGAATAAATCTTCTACACGTTTGGGTTTGATGATAAAAAAAAGTTTCAGTTCTAAGTATGGGGAACCACAAAAATTTTTTTTTCTATTTTTGTATGAAATTCTTAATACGGTTCACCGAATACATCTACTTACTAAGTTTCCATAGTATATCTCCCTCTATAGTTACGGAAAAAGGTGGCTGTGACATACGTACGGACAGACGTGACGAATCCATAAGGGTTCCGTTTTTTGCCATTCGGCTACGAAACCCCAAAAAGGCGAAATATGCGTATGACAATTTGCTGAAGACTATCGATAATTTGTATTGTGAATTAATGTAAACTAATAAAAATTGTATGTTACTAATCTTTGTTTTATTTGTCTATCTCTGAGATTTTTAATAAGGATTAAGCGAAAAATAAAAGATAACGATTTGATGTATTATTATTTTCTTTAAATTAATTCGATTTTTCTTGAAATAATAAAAAAAGCCATTTAAATTGCGGTTCCTAGCGAAATTCATTTAGTTCAGTTAAATTTGATTTTATTTTATTTTATTTAATTGAATTTACTTTGCGCCAGTTTCAAAACATAACGAGTTGGTATTTCAAATTCATAACTTAGTAAGTCGCTTGAGATGGTCGCTAGGGTTTTAAATTTGTATTCTGACATACTAAGTTTAGAATTTGTACTTCAAAGAAATTCTCGTAATCATGGCAAATTGCTTAGACTTGCTAAATTATATCTTAAATATTACGTATGAAACTGGGTGTTTTAAGGTCTACATCGTTTCAAATTAGGTGTTACTAGGTTTTGAATTTGAGCTGCCAAATTCTATGACCTGTTCTAAATCTCTTAAACACAACTATTGCCAGGCCTGTAGATGATGTCAGTACTCTTTAAAAAGATTGAGTTTAAAATCATTATTTGGTAAAAAAAAAACAACAAGTTCACATTAAAATATATATACTGCAAACTGAAAAATCTTTTGTTAGATATGGAATTGTACTTATTCGACCAAAGAGTTCATGAATTGTGATATAATAATATTATTATTTGGTTTTTCTTGACATTTATATATAATTATTAAAATTATTAATATTATAGAATTTGACTTTACACTGAGTAATCATATTTTATTATTACCATTTAAATTTTATTATGTTGACAATTCGATGAATCTATATTTCACATTGTTTAAATTATTACCAATTGTAAATATACATAAATATATTATTATACAGACATTGGTCAAACTATATACTCAATATTATAAGAATAATTATTAATTGTACATTAGACGATAATTTTTCTCCAATGCATTTTAAAATTTAAGTTTATTATGCAATTACGAGTATGTAAATGAAATAAATAAAACTAAACTAAAAACTATAATCACAAAAAAAATTGTCAGCAAATGGCCTGCATATTGAATGTCAAACAAAAAGATTTTTAAGTACAAGGGGCGTAAATAAAGAACACCAGTTTATTTAAATAATTTTATTAAATCCTATATGAACTACGCCGCGACTATACTCCGCCTTAAGGGTAAACGCACACTTATGACATGCAATAGTTTTAGGATATTCTAATACAAAGACGGAAATGAAACAACATTGAAGCACTGTCTCCGTGTAAAGAAACGGACATAGCTTTGTGATTTCCTGTCTGCGTTAACTACTAACTGCGGCTGTTTTATAACATTGTTTCCCGTGGTAAAAATTCCACGTCCTTAACCGGGTCTCAAACTACCCTACATCAAATTTTATCTCTTAATTGTAATTATTACAAATATTGAATGTCGTTAATCTAATCAAAAGCCAATAAAAAACTTACAAAATGACATACATTCCATACAAATTTACATCTTACAGCCCTTTTTCATATTATAAAAGTAGGCTTTCCTTTCGAGACTCGGACTGTACCTATACTAAATTTAATTTAAATCATTAAATTATTAGTAAGGATTAAACTTAAAAACTAAATTATTAATTACATTCATAATAATATTATCGCAACTTTCATAACATATCGCTAAGAATAAATACAGATATTAAGTACCATGATTTTCATATGACAAAAGTGACAGTAACTATTTTACTAAACTACTTTGCGGTTTATAATGATATTACATACAAAATTACGGGCACATTAATATAAAAAGAAGACATATTGTTATTGTGAGAGAGAGAGTAACTAAATATTCAAAACACGCGAAAGAGAATAGCATTATCTATGCAGCGTTCTATTAGCACTTGTCGTTTACCTATTTCGCTTAGCAAACGCTGCACTGTAATTAATCTTAACGCGTTTGATTGGAAGTCGGAAACTCTTATCAAAAACAGGACAGGCCAGAGGTGGAAATTTGATGGAAACCAAACGAAAACCCGAACATCCGATAAATGGCAATACTAACACTATCAAGACACGATTATATCAAGTACTATTATATTCGCTCGGATACAAATAATGTTTAGTAAAATGAAATACCAACATACAAATTACGAAACACTTCAGACATGCAGATAACAATTAAAAATCGAGTAATGAAAATCATCGTCACTTGCAATTTGAATTGTGCACAGAACACGTTAACTTGCAATTTCAGAGGCGCTAAATTAGTTTGGGTCACATAGAAACAGTACTATTAAAAATTGATGTTTGCATAATGTGTATAAGTTGACGCATAAGTTGACGTTTCGGCGATTTGCGGCGATCAAGAAGATACTACGAAGGTGGGTAGTTTGGACACGGCGGCGATTAACGCGAGGCGATTGGGTAAGCGCACGACGGCAGCGTCGGGCAGGCGGTGGCGCGCCAACCGCGCCAGCAGCCGCCAGCGGCGCCCCACGCCGGCCGCCGTCGGCGCGAAGCCCCTTCACAACGGCCGCGGCCCGCCCACCTTACGGTACAGGAACTTACGCACCAGCACCCCATTCTCCCGGTCGTGGCGATGCGCCAACAGCGATTGCATCATGCTCAGTACCAGATAGACATAGATCAGCATTGATATCACTAGCACCGCCACCGGCGTCTTCGGCAGGCTCGGCAGCGCCTCGCACGCCTTATGCAGCTCGACGCCCACGAAGTTCTCGAAGTTGACGCTCGCAGAAGAGGCGTCCCACGGCAAACGTTCTTCGTCTTCCCGCATACCGGTAGTTTCGTGCGACGGGAACTAATAGAAATGCGGCGCGCGGTAAAGACTGCGTGTGGCTACGGACTGCGCGGATCGATAATGCGCGCGGCCGGCGGGGTGGCCGCTCGCAAATTTTCACGAAACCCACACATTGGGAAAGCAAAGGGGACGAAACCCGTACAACTATAGTCAAAAGGTTAACAAAATCATAGATTTGCTCATCAAATAGAATCTTTACAATTCGTTTTGTACATTTAATTATTCGGAGACGTTGTACTGGAAAGAACCAGTAACGGTTATTTTATTTTTCGTTAAAACAGCAAACTTCGGCAAATTATTATCAATAGTATTATAATGCTACGCACTTTAAATCAAACTGAAATGTGTTGAGAATGTAAAATTACCCGGTATGAATATACACTAGGAGAGAAAGTGCGGGAAAGTGCGGGAAAGCGGGAAAAGTCAGCCTCTATTATTTTCTAGTATGAAAGTTGTGGTTATAATGAAAATGGAACTAACGAAAACAAAAGATATATTAAAACAGTATAATATTAACAATTTACCAATCTTTTTATCTTCTGGAAAACTTAATTTAAATGCAACAATTTTGCAGCATATACATGTAAATTGAGGTATCAAAGAATTTATGCATTTTAGGTTCAAACTTTATTAAGTTTAATTGTTGTATTAAACGGTAGTTTATGAAAATTTAATTTATACTTATTAAACATAGTTAAACTTGAAACATAGCTAAGTTCAGCATTGTCTATGTCAAATGGATAGGTCTGAAGTTGCTTTACAATGAAATATGTCAAGTGAAATGTCAAACAACTGTCAAAAGAAACTTTAACACCGGGGCGAAGACTGTAACTGTATAAGTCGCAAGTCCGTCCCCATATGGAGCATTACTGCCATCTCTAAGAGGGAGCACCTGGATACCAGCTTGAGCCCCTAGAATCGGTTCAAAACGGCGCTATAAAACTCGTCGACGATCCCGTACTCACAAGCGGTATCGAACCTCTAAGTCTTAGGAGAGACTGCCTCCTCATGTGTGTTCTACCGCCTATATAATGGCCTGTTTTTCAAGGAGTTGTTCAATATGATGCCCGCGGCCACTTTCTAGCATTGCACCACTCGCCATCGACAGTACACATTGAAATCTAAATGAACCCGCACAGTATGGTTCCAGAGTAGGGATGCAAACAATACATCGATGTTTTAAAATATCGATATTGAACTACATGAAAACATAGATATATCGTGTAATAACAACAATGTTTTATGAACGATGTATGTGAACAACTCTGTGAAAAATATAGAATCTGTGATTTCACCAGCTGAGTCTTTTGACCAGCATCAGAAAGAAAATCGCAGATCATGAATTAGATATATGGAGTTACAACAAACAATTAACACACGATAACATCAAAAATAAAACTACGGACGCAAGAAAAGCAGAATCAGAATTTGATTTGATAATTATTAGTTTAATTTGTCACTCTACTACTCACTCCCAATCATATCCCAATACGTTATAGATGTATCATTTAAAGTAACTAATTGTTTGCCATTGTCAGTGACCATTATTACCAAAATGAATCTAAATAGATTATAAATATTTTTTATAAGAAAAAGTCTTTTCTCTGTATTTCAAGGCTGTATTTGCTGACCCTGCAAGTAATTAACGAAAACATCGAAAAAACATCGATGTATCGTCCTAAAACATCGATGTTTCGGTATCAATGTTTTTTATGAACGATGTTGCATCCCTATTCCAGAGGAAATTCCTTCCGTGTACCCTTCGATTGTGGAATGAGCTCCCTGCAGAGTTTTTCTTGGAGGGCTACATTATAGGGTTTTGCAAAGAGAAGTAAATAGGTTTTCAAAGGGTCGGCAACGTGCCTTTTAATAGCCTTTTAATTCTCATCAAAGAAATTTAGCTAAAACAAAATAAAAAATACATTTCTTTGTGTTCATGCAATTAAAAAATTCATTTTACACTTAACGTGGATTAATTAATTAAGGAAATATTGATGACAATTACATATTATATGTGTTTGTAAGTATTTATTTTACCCTTCGTGGGATGTCCATTTTTGGACAAAGGCCTCCGCCATGTTCTTCCATTGTTGTCTGTCCTGAGCGAGTCTTGTCCATGTGACTCCAGCTATGTCGATTATTGTATAACGATACAACGGTACAATACACGATATTGAAAATCACAACAACAAAATTAAAACATATGTACTCAAATATTATTTACTTATTATTATGTACCTTACAAAGCCTTACATTAAGCAGAGTAAAGGAGATTGACAATTTTAGTATGGGCAAATATACTGATTTTATTATTTTTGTGCCTCGATAAAATGCTTTTATTTGGTTATATAATAATAATAAATGATACTTACCAACTTCTGTCAAGGTTCATAATGGGAATGTTGAAATAATCAAGAAAATAAGTTTGTTTTCAGGTTATAGTAGTTTCAAGAAAATGCACACTTTATGTCGTAAGTAATAAGGTTTGCATTAGTGTTTTGCGCTGTTCTCGTTTAGTTACACACCAAACTAACAAACACAGGCTGTCAAATCTAGGGATGTGATCTGAGATAGATTGAATATTTACGCCAAATCAAAATCGATTTCTTATCGATTTTTAGAATAGATCTAGTGAATCGAATTTCATAAATAAACATCAAGATTTTCTGTCATAAGAATGGAATATGAACGCAACACGTTCAGTTTGATTTAAACCGCTTGCGCAGCGTTATTGTGTTTGCTAAGACGAAAGCATGAATGGTTTGGAATCGATTTCATGTTATAGTATAATGTAAGCAAACACAATAAAGAAAGTATTACCGTTGCAGAGGGCATAACAATAAAGATTTTTTTTTATTCTGCAGCCATAGAGGGAATAGATATTAAGCAAAGCGATTCGATTGTCGATTTAGGTACAAAATCATCCCACAGATAATAATCGATTGATTTCTATAATTTGTCCCAACCCTACAAACATGGCAGATTACGACAATTTGCTGTAAAATGGATGTTTATTACTGATTTATTTCAGAAAATTATTCGCAAAAGAAATGTTTAAGCAGAAAAGACAAATTACATAAAATATTATTGTTTTATTTTTGGTAAGAAAATCATTGAGACACAATGTTTCTACAAAAAGTACTGGAATGGGCAATCTCCTTTATCACTGTCAACGCCAACGTCACTTCAGCGTTGGATATTCTACTAGTAGAAATCACAAAAACGAGTGGGTTGAACCTCTCGTTGCACAACGCACGAAACGAAAGTTTAGAAATAGTGAATACGGTAATTCTTATACGAATCTCACGATTTCGATAGCGAACTGGTTTTCTATTGTTTCAAAAAATCGTCTCCTGCTTGCCATCAGTGTGGAAAGGAAACAATCTAAACCTAATATAATAAATACATACATACATATAACACATACATATATACACACACACATCTATATATCACAATTATTAAATAATTCGTAATCTTAATAGCATAAGAACATGTTAGTAATGTTTTGATTTCCTTGCGAGTGTCTATAATCGACTTTTAAGGTAGCCGAATGGCAATAAAAGCGGTACCCTTATGGATTCGTCATGTCTATCCATTCGACTTTTTTCCGTACCTATAAGAGCTATAGTGTGGGAACTTGTCAAGTAGATGTATTCGGTGAACCGCATTAAGATTTTCATACAAAAATAAAAAAAAAACAACAAATCTTTGGGGTTCGCCATACTTAGAACTGAAATCCATTTTTTTTTTACCAAACCTTTTTTTTTTTTTTTATACTACAACGGTAGCAAAAAGGCTTACGGCCTATACTTGTGGCGTATCTACTTTGTTTTTATTTTCGTATGTTGTCAAAATACCTATAAAATATATATAAAGAATTTATTATTATTATGCCTACCTAGTACAAGAAAACATAGGTGATGACTAGTGCTCGGAATAGGTAGTTTAATTGAATGTACTTGCGATTTTGTGACATCAATAGTATGGATGTGCCTGGGAACTTACTATTTTCAAAGATTGTAAAAATATTATAATGAATTTTCAAAATAGTATTTCATCTTTTGGCTTATTGTTGTAATAATAAGTTTTAAACATAAAATTTTACAATAAAAGCGTAAAGAAACGAATACCAAATAAAAACAGAAAATTTGAAATATGCTATCCTTCTTTTGCAACTAAAACAGTTTTATAAAAGCATTTATTACTAATAGGATTATTGTTTACTTAAGGCGCACAATAACGCTAAGGAATGATTATGAATATGAAAAGAAATTCCTTGACACCCAGTAATGCCGAGAAAATCATAGTATTATCAATCATCAATACATAGTATAAAACAAAGTCGCTTTCGCTGTATGTCCGTATGTATGCTTAGATCTTTAAAACTACGCAACGGATTTTGACGCGGTTTTTTTTATTAGATAGAGTGATTCTTAAGGAAGGTTTGTGTGTATAATAAATGCATAATATAGTAGAGAAACACTGATAAATTTAAAGGTTTCTAATGTGATGTCGTAAATAAGCACGTTTTTTTGCGCTTATATTGCAAACGCTGGCTGAACCCTACGAGATAGACCAAAATAATGTACTACAGTATTGTACAACTTACAAAAATCCACAAAAAAGTCCGCGATGGTATATGTCTATCTCTTAGGGATAACCCACCATAACCATTTTTTCACTGCACCCGTGCGAAGCCGGGGCGGGTCGCTAGTTTTATAATAAACATGACGATGATGATTATGTTGGCGATCTTCAAATCGAAAACGAATGATTACACCATCGGAACAACACTATGTACTTTAATATTAATATATATTTATTTTTAAATTTGATTTATATTGTTCAGATATTACAGATATTGCAATAAATATCTGTAATATCTGAACATGATTTTTTTCCTTCTACTCACTCCTATAAACCTACATATAAACAATAAGTGCATTTTCATGATTATATAAAATGACATAAGTTCTATTGCATTGCATTATTTAAAGTCCCGGAAATCAAGGTGATTTTCGGTTTATCCATGTTACGCTTACATTGACTTTCTTTCTGCAAGTACATAAAATGATGAGTGATGACCATCGAAGGACGCCCATCCTGAAAATTCCTGAAACGTCCTGGCATGAAAGGGTGCGTGGTTTTCACTAAACTTGTAGTCGGCCCCATGGTGTAATGGTTAGCACTCCGGACTTTGAATCCGGCAACCCGAGTTCGAATCTCGGTGGGACCGTAGCCAGTGATATTTTTTATTTTTGTTGCCTTATTATTTGTAAAAATAACATTATAACATCCACTAACTTTGGAAATACAAACATTGCATATAATAAAAGTTATTTTATTGAAAAGCTATTTTAAAGTGAACTAAAGTCTAAACGGCGATGAAAATATCGAAATAGATGCAAGAAAATGCATTTTAAAACAAATATTATGTTTTTTTGACATTTCTTACCTTTTTTTTTTTTTGATAATATTCAATAGCACATATTTATCTTACAGATTTATATACCTACTACGTAAGTTAGCAAATACTTATTTTCGACTTGATCATTTCTAGTGCCCTGCACCTATGTAAAACTAAATGTGAAAATGACTAATTTTTATGGAAAACTCACGCTTCACAGAAAAAATTACTTTGGCTAAATAATCACAATCAGCATTTGAGACAATTTCCCTGTATTTTCTAAGGCTTTCAATCTCACTGTCCTGTCCTATTAATATAATGCATAGTTGATATGTAGGTAGCAAAATAATTCTGAAGACAAGAATCAACGCCTTAGTTTTGCTTCCAACAAACTAACGGTGAAATAAATATATTACCTTAATAAAAAAAAAATATTTACATGCAACCAGGTAACTTAATGAGTTTTATGAATTTAATTCTACATATCTATATATAGTAACGGATGAGTAAAATAGCAAATAAACATATATTGATTAGTCTGGGTTTGTCACAGAACCAATGCGGCGCATCCAAGAGCTCCCCTCTGCGCTTTATTCAAAGCATAACAATCCTTAATTAAAGTACGCTATTTCACTACCTTTGAAATCCTAAAGACTACATAATAACACAGCATCGGATAACGATTATAACTTATTTGTGTAAGAATCTGATGGAAAATAAAACAAAACTGTTTATAGAATAAACTTTATGGACAAAATGTATTTTAGACTAGCGCCCCATAATAATTCCATTCCCTTATAGTCATAGCAGTTCTATAATACGAAAAATGCTTTTTTTCTCTCGGGAGGGAAAAGCTGGAAAGAGTACGAAACATAGCCAGGATACCAGCGCAACGGGAGCGTTGTTGCAGTGCTGGCCCATTAAGAGTGCCATCTTCAAATGTATGTAACATTTGAAGAGGCGTGGAAAGCAAAACTGACGCCGGCTTTTATCCCGGGGGGCGAAAAATACAGAGAATGTTAACTACAACCCGTGTACTAAATTGAAAATTATTATAAAATTGTATTAAATATTAAATTTGTATAAAATTATTAATAATTATAATATTAGTATAGATAATATTGACTCGGCCGAACTTTTACAAAGAATTAATATTAGAATGCCCAGGACTTCCTCACGTTCAAAAGATACTTTTTTTGTTCCGTACTGTCGGGCAAATTATGCTGAAAATACCTTTTTCCGACGTTCTTGTAATTTTTATAATAAATTACAATTCGATATAGATGTGTTTTGTCCTGTGACTCCCTGAGGGTATACAAAAATAAACTAGCGTGTAATTGTTTCCATAAACTATAGAACACCTTTTTTTTTATTTTTCTTTACGTTTTAATTTTTATGTGTAATCTACACTAATATTGTAGAGGAAAGATTTGTATTTTTGTATGTAACGAATAAACTCAAAAAGTACTGGACCGATTTTAATAATTACTCTTCATTATCACTGAGTAACATAGGTTATATTTAGTTCTAGATTACTATAGAAATCTTTAGAAATTCCTATTAAATCCAACCGAAGGTGTAAAAAAATTAGCCATAAAATGTCTTTCATCGCATACGCTGCGAAGTGTAATAATGATAGGACAAATGAATGTTCGACAATGTTATAGAATATATCAATATCTACAAAAAACTTCGCGAGGCTATATGTCTAAGTATTGTAGTTACGTCACTATAATTATCTATAAAATAAGTGGGAACAAAAAACTGCCACTTTACAAATCTTTATGACAGACGAAGTCTGTAGGGTCCGCTAGTATTTAATATGTTTATAATGGTTTCCATCACAATTCTGTACACTGCAATAGTCATATCGAAAATAATGGTACTTTAGGTCTATTTGTATATGTTTTTTGATATGTTTATTTATTTTTATGTGTTTATTTTTATACTTTACTAGCCGACCCGACAGACTTCGTCCTGTCAAAAAGATTTGTACAGTGGCAGTTTTTTGTTCCTAATTATTTTATAGATAATGCCGCATAGCCAAACAAATCGCAAAAAAAGTCTAAATGACCTATTACATTTTGGAACGTGACATTAAATCCTCCAACGATGTATTCTGTGCTCCAACGCACGCACGCACACTGTTTTGATAGATATGATTGAATTTCAACTATATGTAGCGTTAATAAAGCGCAAATTGACTCTTTGATGTTAGGAACACACCTTCATTGCTTAGACAACAGTGAGTGCTTGCAATATGAACTTTATACAATAACAATAAAGCTCAATTCGACTGTACGTTTTAGTTAGAAAACGTTTGCATGGGAAAATAAAAGTGCTGTTTTTAGAGTATTGCCGATAATTATTCGAATTTTCCTCATTGTAAAAACCCTCCTTGAACTTCAACGAACATTAAGAAAAAAGAATTGGCCAAATTGGTCCAGGCGTTGTTGAGTTATGAGCTTACCAACACATTTTGCGATTCATTTTTATATATAAGATTATAAGACTGTTTGCTGTCTTAATAAGTAAATAAATAAATTGATTTTACTCTACTCGTTTACTTTACAACCCAATAAATTGTATTGTGTTGTGATTCAGAAATTTATAATTACCTAGTATTGTAAATATTTATGACTAACTAATTACACGCTATCAGATTTTCTTAACCATTCATATTGTAAATCGTAGTTATTACTTAATAGATTTCTCTCCATGTTAATTTGTCACTGCATACATAGTATAAAACAAAGTCGCTATCCGCCGTCTGTCTGTCTGTTCATATGTATGCTTAGATCTTTAAAACTGCACAACGGATTTTGATGCGGTTTTTTTAATAGATAGAGTGATTCTTAAGGAAGATTTATATCTATAATACATGCATAATATAGTATAGTTACATTTCTTCAAAGTTTCATCGTTTTTACTTTAAAAATGACGAATCTCTAAACAAACACTTTAAGCTTCTATAGGATTATTATAAAGACTAGTTTTCTGCCTACGGCTTTAGTCATGTTATATCGGATTTTACAAAAGAAAACATGTAAAAAATTTGTCAAACTATATCTGTATCGACTTGTTCAGTAGTTTATGAACCTACGCAAATAAAAATTTTACCCACATTAAAAAAAATACACACATTTTCTGCCATATTTTATTATATCAAAGAAAAATCTATATAACTTAAAAAAATCGTAGTTCGTGCAAACTTTCATCCTATTTTCGCATTAAATTTCCTATCTCAAACTTTATACTAACTTAAATCGGTTAAGTAGTGTTAGCATAAAAGACAACAGACAAACAAACAGACAGAGTTACTTTAACATTTAAATTATAAGGAAGGATTAACGCGAACCGAACTGTTTCAGAATAGATGTAAATACAGCATTTTGCTGATCGTCCGGACTACGATGCTACATACACTACTTTCAGTATCGTCTACGGTTGCTACGGGCATTAGACAGACACTACGATCTGCTACGGTGTGTAATATAGAATGCCACCATACATCACAGAAACATGGCGAGATAGATAAATAGGCTTTACACTTCGATCATATATTTCTGTAGATACACAATTCCATAGAAAATCAAACAAAATATCGACCCCGCGTCTATACATAGAAGAATAGATGTATATTATAGTACCAATTTTGAAAAAAGTTCTAAAGTGTCATATAATTTAAGCCAATTTAAATCTTAAGTAACGTAATGAAGTATGAAAATAAATCCTTGTCAAGGTCGTTACATATTATCTTCTGGTTTCGATGATATAATGATGCCGTGAAATCAGAAATGAACAAGACATATTTGAAAACAAATATATTGGATAATAAGCCCTTAGTCTGTTGCAATTAAGCACAAATTCATTTCATATAATAATGCACCTACGTTCCATTTGACTCCGAATATTGTGCTCGCGTCTTATCGCATCCTACTTGAACATAGACAGCAGTGGTGATGCTTAGTTTTTTTTTACACATATCTTAACAGTACGGAAACTTTTTAAAGGAGAAAATTTTTTCTTGTATGGAGAATAGGCCCACTACAAAATGTAACGTTTATTAATGAGATATACGTTAAATAATTTCTTATTAACCCTAGATATTATAAGGAACATTAGCTTGTTTTTATCTAACGGGATCAATTAAAACATGAAGATTAAATAACCTAAAAATTCTTAGTGGTCAGTAGCTTTATTTTGATTTGTATTCAAATTGCTTTTTACGTAAATGCTATTTAACACTTTTTTTTATTCTTGATAAATACAATCAAACAAAAAAAAAAGAAAATCACAAAAAATGGTATAGGCGACTCCATCATTCCACTGACCTTTTTCTGAAACATTAGCTCTGTGCTATTTTTTCCTATGAGTGAACCACTCGAGACAGAAAGAGATAGATGCGATGCGTTACGTATCGTGGCATGGTACGCAAGCGTTTTAAATTGATATTTTAGTAATACATAATATGAATAAAAGTGTTTTACTCATAAAAAATGCGCTAATAAATTAATATAAAGATATACTTATTGGAAGTATGACATTCCATCCTTCCTTTGCACTTTACGTGTGTCATTTTTACAAATATAAACTACGCATTTCGGCATCGCTGACGTTATCAATCGCGCGCGGCCACCGAATGAATGAGAGCGAAACAAGGCACATTTACTGTTTGTGCCTTGTTTCGCCGGTGCCACTTTTTAGACGGTAACTGTGTATCTACAGAAATATATGATCGAAGGCTTTACATGTGTATTGAATTACAGATAAAAAGAGATTAATTATCTCTTTAAAAAAATACATTTTAAAATACATAATCGTCTTAGGCCTATTGTTAACAGAAACATAAGCATACCAAGACTTACAGTTCTGGTGGACTATTCTATTGGAGTAAAGAAACTGTCAACTTTATTTTGCTTTTTGGCCGATTGACATTTGTTTGTTTATAGAAGTATGTATCATGACTGCTTTTTTTTTCCCCTCAGGAGAGGAGGCTGAGAATCCTCATGGATACCAACGCAACAGGCAAGCAGGGATGCGTTGATTATGTCGGACTCCTGGTGAATCGAGGCGGCTCGACCCAACAGACCTACCGACTAAACTCAGCCTGAGCCTTTGGTCCTAATGACCCTACTGGCTTATATGGAAGGAGGCCGCACCTCAGGAGAGGTACGGTTAGCGCTGCCCCATGGAGAGGGCATTAGCACTAGAAGAGGCGCCGTTCTCCAAAGTGGGACCGGCCGGCCGGCGGTGGGTGTATTGACTGGGTCATGATTGCTCATCACGGCCATCTGAGAGCGCTGAATTATGGAGTGACGGATTAGCGCAGTGCCGGACTAGAGGGTCTACTTTACCTACTCGTAACAGAATTGCATATTTGATTATAAATAATAGCGGTCCGTCCCGGCTTCGCACGTGTAGACATAAATAGGTACAGATATTTAAGTTATAAGCATGCTAATTAAAACGACTATGAATCACTAAATAAAAAAAAATGTATGCTTATCTCGGCATTTCTATCACTTTGTTAAATGTAAAAAAGTAGTTATAGTGACGTAACTACAATAGTTAAACATATGGTCTCGCGAAGTTTTTTGTAGATATTGATATATTCTATAATATTGTCAAACATTTTTTGTCCTATCATTAATACTCTTCGTGGCGTACGCGATGAAAGACATTTTATGGCAATTTTTTCTAAAGAAGAATTTCTAAAGATTTCTACAGTAATCAACACCAAAAATATAGCCTATGTTACTCAGTGATAATGTAACTTTCTAATGAAAAAAGAATTATTAAAATCCGTCCAGCACTTTTTGAATTTATTCGTTACATACAAATCTTTCCTCTTTATAATATTATTGTTAGAGTACAAAAATTACATTAATAAATAAACCAACAATATTTTTTTTTATTTTAATTCAAATTTTAGCTCGTCTGGCTTAAACAACGGATAACCAAAATGCTGGTAATTTCACGGGCACACAACCTCATGGCGATGGACTGCTAATGAACGGAATATAAATTGTCGGGAAAATCCCATAAACAAGTTGATATTACGACAAATATTTTATATTATTACTAGCTGTGCCCATGACTTTGTCCGCGTGAAATCTTAATTTTAGGTAGCATTTTTAATGACTGAGTGTTATAAACGTAAGAGTAGACAAATATAATCAGAATCTTCGAACTGCTAATCTATCGGGAGTAACACGTGTTATTATGAGTCAATCATAAAAAATAGACATATTATGGTGTCGTGGGATATTTTTATATAATTTTATGGAGAACATTTCTGTCATACATGATTTTTGTGTAGCTTTAACCATTAAGGTTGCACACGCGATGGAAGCTTAAAAATGGAGTAACTTCTCCCGTTTTCCCTTTGATGTGCGATGAAAAGTATACTACAACCAGCTGGTTTTCATACTCTTGAGCTCAGGAGTATGAAAAATAATTGTACCAAGTTTCGTTAAAATCCTTCAAGTAGTTTTTGTTTCTATAACGGTTTTACAGACAGACAGATAGACAGACAAAAATTTTACTGAATGCATTGTTGAAACTATCTAGCCACCGAACTGTCACATATCAACAAGTAGACAGAAATGTCTAACATTCGAAATAATTGTTTCTTCGTGTGTCAATTTCCTATAAATCATCCTTGTACTTGAATATGTTTTATAAATATCTTTACTGTTAATTTATTCACGCTTTTTAATTCCTCTAACACTATATTGTCATGCAATAAACTGGTTAACTACGTCATCTATCGACAACAGCATAAACCATGAAATATATAAGCAACAGAACTTGTTCTTCATTATCAATATAGCAACTTCATCGTAAACCGATCGAGGGCGCTTTAAGCGAATTTTGAAACAATTGACTCGCAACTTTTAAATTTTTAGCACACAGATAAAAGAAAAATAATTTATTTTCTTACCTACTTCAACTAAAGGCTCACCGAAAGTTTTAAATCCAGTGAGGTTTTGCATGAGTAACTGATCCTTCAGTCCTTCTAAAGCATTATAGTTGATCATTCAGCAAACTTAAGGTCTAACCCGTATTGGCACAGAAATCTCGACTAAAGCTACATATTTCGGGAAATAGAACGTAGTGGATAGCTGCTAGTTAATTTTATTTTATACAACACATACATTCTTGTTTTTTCACAGACATTTTTATTCTGTAACCAAAATCAAAGAGTTATAATTAGTAACAAGGACTCTGTATAATAAACATGAACTAAAGCATATCGAGTCACCGTGTGGTGAATCGATATGCTTTAGTTCATGTTATACATACTCGCACACATACTCGCTCCTTTTTTTCTCAGGAGAGGAAGGCTAAGAATCCATCACAAGAAGCACGAAACGTGCCCAGGATACCCCGCAACGGCAAGTGTCACGAAGGTTATGTCGGACTGCACGCGGCCAGAGCGGTCTGACCGCGTGACCTACCGACTAAACTCAGCCTGTGCCTAAGTTCTAAGAACCGTATAGGCAAATCGTGTCGTAGCTAGATATCAGATAGCCTATAAGCCTTCCACAATAAATAGACTATCCAGCACAGAAATAATTTTTCTATTCAAACCCGTAGTTTCTGAGATTAACGCGTTCAAATAAACCAGTAATTCCCAAAGTGGTCTATATCGACCCCTAGGGGTCTGTGACAACCTGCAAGGGGTCTACGTGGACGAAAAAAAAACTTAGAGTCAAAAAAACCATGAAATGAACATGGGGGTCTCGATAATGGATCTCAACACTGTTAGTACCTATTTACTTACATTATAGTATCTTCCAATATAAAAACATATACATTATTCATAAAAATGCCTATGAAGAAAAAGAATATATTATTGAATTTTAAGATATATCTACATTAATATTATAAAGAGGAAAGATTTATATTTTTGTATGTAACGAATAAACTCAAAAAGTACTGGAGACCTATTTTTGAATTACGAATGCGATTTCGAAATCACCGCTGACTAAATAGTCAGCGGTGACTTTGAGGTCACGGATTCCTAAAAATCCAATTTTTGAAAGTCGATCGCAGAGCTGGCAACATAGATAAAGTACACACATAAATGTAAGAGTTCGGTTCCACGCAGAATGTAGCCGCTGCCGATTATTGTCGGCTTAACCATTATGGTATTATATATATAATATATGCTACATTCATATATATATGTATGTGTATATTATAGGTATATAAAGGTTTATATATATAGGTATATATACATGTATATATGAATGTAATCGCTGCGGTTATTGCCGGCTTAACCGTTGCGGTTATTATTATATATATATATATATATATGCAAATAAACCTTTATATACCTATAATATATACATACATGTATATTATGAATGAAGCTTATATATATATATATATATATATTATATATATATATATATATATATATATATATATATATATATATATATATATATATATCTATATATATATGCTACATTCATATATATATATAGACTGAAAAATCAAAACAAAACACAGATAACATTTCCACAAGTATGACTTGATTACGAGTGGGTGAGGGCACTCGTAATGAAATCACACATGTGACTAAGGTAGTCACATCAGTGATATTCAAAAATAAGAATTATTGAAAATCGGTGATTATTAGTCACATCGGTGATTTCGAAGTCGCATTCGTAATTCAAAAATAGGTCTCCTGGGCCGATTTTAATAATTCTTTTTTCATTAGAAAGCTACATTATCACTGAGCGTCGGTGGCGCTGTGGTCTTGGCACTGGTTTGTGCGCCGCATAGAATCGGGAGGCCCGCGATCTAATCCCCACCGTGTACTAATGTGTTATTCGTTCCGAATTTCATATGTACATTTATCCGACGCTCCTACGGTGAAGGAAAACATCGAGAGGAAACCTGCGTACATCTGCGAAGCGATTCAAAGGTGTACGTAGTCAACCAACCCGCACGGAGCCAGCGTGGTTGACTAAGGCCTAATCGCCCTAACACAGTTAGGGTAAGCTCGAGCCCCTCGGTGGGGACGTATATGAACTGTGATGGTTATCACTGAGTATCATAGGTTATATTTAGTACTGGATTACTATAGAAATCTTTAGAGATTCTTATTAAAACCAACCGAAAGTGTAAAAATTGTAGCCTATGTGTTATTTTGGTGTATAGGCGTCATTAATATCCATTCAGTAGCTTTTACATGAAAGAGTATTAAACATCTATACTTATAAACATTCGCGTTAATAATATTAGTAAGATTAATTAATATTTTAATTAAATGTCTTACATATCGTATTTAATTAAATTATGAATTTATATGACCCGCTGCATCGGAATTAAATCGCATTTTATTATTTGTCACTGTCTTTGGATATACAATTTAATTAAAACCACGTGACCATATCATTATGTTTCATTCAGGTACTTCTCGCAATTGAGTAGACGACATTTTTATTAATTCTATATATATAATAAGAGGATTTCAAACTATCCTTACAGCAGCTATCTGTGTGCCTGTTCAAACAAAATTTTTCATCCCCTATTTTTACCCTCGTTAGTGAAAAAAATTACTAATTTTGTCGCATTTATTTATATCTAAACCAAAACCTAAAAAAATAAGTTTCAACCTTATAGCTTTAAAAATAAGGTACTTTCCATGCCCTAATTCAACCCTTTCAGCCCTTTTTTCACTTTGAAAAATAACAATATCGTGCTCTAGATTATCTGTGTACCAAATCATTTAAATAGATTCAGTAGTATTGACGTGATAGCGCGACAGTCAGGCAAATTACTTCAGCATTTATAATCTTATTAAGGAATCTCACAAGTATATTGGCACCCAGTTTTTGTCAGTAGACTAAACAATTTTCGAATCTATCTAAGGAACCACTTGTCATTTAATTACAATAAAATTATCCTGTTTCTAGAGCTTTTTTTATTACTTTGGCGTATAAAAAAATCGGTCTTTTTACATAAACTTCAAAAGTAACGTTATCCTTTCTTGAACTACGAGTCACATTATTATCCTTATTTCCAGCACGGAATCATAAGGCCTGTGGCGCAATGGATAACGCGTCCGACTACGGATCGGGAGATTCCAGTTCGAATCCGCAGGGTCGCTTTAAAACCTTTTTGTGTTTTTTTAGGTTTTATTGAACATATTATGCGCAGCTTTATAACAATCTAGTAACAGTAAAGTAAAATATTCTCAAAAAAATCTAAGAATGTACGTAAAATTACGAATGTGCAGTACGAATGTTTTCATTTATTTCATAAATTTAGTTCATTTATGGTATAACTTTTTCAAAAAGATTGCCTTTTAATTTTGATGTCGGTCATGAGCACTTTAATTGAGATTCTTTTTGACATAATACGTCTTAAAATCGCGGCGAAACATTTGGGTACCAGATTTAAAAAGTGGACCGTAACAAAAAGGTCTATATCATCGTACCTTAATAATTAAAAAACTATTAGTCTTAGAAACAAAAATGTGGTGTGAATATTTCACTAATATAGTCAGCTGCTGTTGTGACATTGAGTTTTTTATTAAAATACTTAAAACTCCGTTAATCTTGTTTTTATTTCAATCTTTTACTTTAAAAGCGATTCTCTAACATAAACGTTTCACGTTAAAACCAACGGCCGGCACAGCTCCAGCCGACTTTTTTTATAACTTTAAGCAATGTAGGTAAAACTAGGTACTTCATTTCTAAAAATTTATAGCTATTTTATCAACAGCGATTGCAAAACAGTAATAAAGGGTAATAATTTCAAAACCAAACCAATAATTTCAAACAAGTTTTATATATAAAATTATGTATAATAGCACCCCTCTTCGCTTGTGCAATATATCAATGTATATTTGTGTATATTTCTATCAAATTCGATTCAGTCAATCCGTTACTCTGGATCATATAACACAAGCAAGTGCATACATTGGGCTACCGTAGCACTCACAAACGTAGCAAGAACAATATACGAAATAAGAACTAATGCTAGGAATATTACCGTTGTAGCATTACGCAATGCCGTAGTACTCATCACATCAGATACAAGTAGTACCGGAAGTTGGAATATAAACAAATGGCAGCCTTTATCTCGAGCACGATCTTTGAACAGTTGTTGATCTGCGAGAAGATAATTATGTGAACGTAGCTTAATAGGAGATAGATAAATTCTTTGTTTGCACTGGCCTTCATCACACACAAACGTAGCAACACAAACACGTAATATAATATAAACTTAACAATTGCCCAATAGAAACAGAATTGTATGCGCTGCAGAAGTGTGTAAGGGTAGCAACTAGGCGACTGAAATTTACTCACACGAGCAATGCATTGCTACAACCAAACGGTTTCGTGTTTACCAGAAAACTGCCAAAATTTTATACATTTTTTTAATAAATAAATATTTCTTACATTTACACAAATTAGCGTTAGCCCAAAGTGGGTTCTACAAGGCTTGTATTATAGGTACTAAGGTAACGGATAGACATACATATGTTATACATATATATAAATATTTTTGATAGAAATATACATTACCATGACTAAGGTACAAATTATCGCATTCATCACGTAAAAATCTACCCGTACCGGGATTCGAACCCGGGACCTCAGAGATGGCGACAACTTAAACCGGTGTACTAAGCAATCGATTACAGAGGTCGCTTCCATGTAACGAAGAGCTTTCAGGACTACAAGAATCTTCCAAGAACCTATTCACGCCCTGCTTAAAGAAAGAAGCTTGAACTGAAGTAGGCATACCCGTACAACCTTTTATTAACAGTCTTAGAAAAACCTTGCTCATAGTGCACAAACATGAATGTCTGTCTCTCTTTGGTTTCCTGACATTACGACGTGATAGCTTTTTCGGAATACGGTTTGTTTGAGACGCGGAAAGATATGAAACCTGCGCGTGAGACGAATCAATAACTCACCTTATCAACATGAGCGTGCTGGGTCTGAAGATCAGCTAGGTTCTATTCTCCTTTTAAAAAACAGAGCCACGCTCCTGTGCCATGCTTTCAGCCAGAGGTTCCCAAACATTTTTGTGACGTACACCCTTTACCATGTTTTTCGGTTTCGGGTAGACCCCCTACTTACCTGATATCCAATGCCTACATCCTACAACTTACAAAATTTTATAAACATATATAATATTTTTTTTACTTCATAGGTACTTTTATAAATAATGTATTAGTCTTTATATTAGAAGAAGATAGTATAATGTAAGTAATAGTAGCAGTGTATGTTGAGATCCACTATCGTGGACCGCCATTTTCATTTCAGAGACCCCCAAATTTTTTTGTCGCTGAGGTAGACCCCTTTCCGGTTGTCATAGACCCCTAGGGGGCGATATAAACCACTTTGGGAATAACTGCTTTAAGCGCTTTGCACTCGAATGTAACGTAATTGAAGAGTTTCCGAAATACCTTTTGGACTGGTCTTCTTTACAATTTTAATGGCCGTTTTGACAGGTGTTGTAAACATCTGTCAAAACGTCACAGTTTTAACAGAGAAACCATTACTACTTGGATTGTGAAGATTTTAATAGTAGTGATAGTGCAATAGCTCTACTGTAACTATATTTTAATATTACATGGGCTGAAAAGTCCCGGGTCTAACAAAGAAATCACCGTATTTTTAGTTCAAAATTAGTTTTATTCATTAACGTAATCTCCATCAAGAGCAACGCAATCATTCCAGCGTCTCTCTAACATTGCAATACCACTTTTGTAGAACGATTTATCTTGTCTGCGAACAGCTAGTAGTCGCTGGGAGCCAAATCTATACAGTGGATACAGTGGATTTAGAAGCAATTCGAAGTTCAATTCATGTAGTTTTGCCATTGTTTGGTTGACTTGTGACACGGTGCGTTGTCATCATAAAACAAAATTTTTTTCTTTGCCATATGCGGTCGTTTGTTTGCAATTTCGACCTTCAAACGCTCCAATAACGCTATATAATATTCACGGTTGATGGTATTTCCTTTCTTAAGTTAGTCGATGAATATTACACCACGCACATCCAAAAATACTGATTCCATATGCTTACCAGCCGATTGTTATGCTTTCGAGCGCTTTGGATGAGGTTCACTAATTGCTATCCACTCAGATAACGATCGTTTTGCTTCCGGATTGAAGTGATGGATGCATGTTTCATTCATTGTCACATATCGACAAAAATTCCGGTTTGTTACGTTTAAACATGGCCATACACTGCTCAGAATCATCAACAAGTTCTTGTTTGTGGTCAACAGTGAGCAAACGCGGTACCCACTTTGAACAGAACTTTCTCATAGTCAAATGCTCATGTAATAGTATTAACTGAAAAAAGGTGACTGTAATAAAACTAGCGCTAACTATGTCCGTATGGTCCGGGACTTTTCAGCCCATGTATTAAGTTTAGCGCAGTGGTCGAGTGGCTTCTACGCAACGGGTCGCGGGTTCTACCTACAAAAATTTGTTCCGGTCTGGGTGTTTGTGCATATAAAAAAATGTGCATAAAAAAATAAACTTTTACTCTAAATCTTTTACTGTTAACTTATAACGTCATTTCAAAATTAACACATTTGGGACAATTTACATGTTATAAAAGTTTGTCGCGAGATTTAAGTACTCGTATTTACTTTCTTAGTTTTATAAATAAAAAAAAATAAATCTTCCTGCTCAAAGGTCATCATCATCATTAAGGTCCTTTCCCCCCTAATGGGGCAGAGGGCTTCCACAGTGAGTCTCCATCCCGTACGGTCTTGAGCTTCGCATTTGATTTCGCTCCAGGTTTTTCCAATGGAGTCCAATTTAATTAAATTCCAAAAAAAAAATTAATGACCGATTTTTGATTGTTCTCCAAAATACAAATATCTGAATATGATAATAATAATAATAAATTAATAGTTCTTTAATTTTAATCGTTTAAAATAAAATAACATTTCATTTCACTTCATTTCATTTAACCAATCATTTTCGAGTATTACTTATAACACTGTAACTTTATAATCGGTATCGATTTTTTCGGTCACAACAATAAGCTAGTTTATTTGACAGCTGTCATAATAAACCTATTAAATTTGTTAAACTATAGTAATTTATTCCGCTTACAATCTTACGATAGGTTTTGAAAACCGAAGAATAACTCATTGTATTTGGATATGTCCCACAACCCTAATATTGTAAATTTTGGCAAATCATAATTCGTGTCATTCTCCAGATAGTAATTGATTCAAGAGTAATTCACGGTAGCTTCGTATAAAAATATATTTCTTTAGTAATAAAAAAAACCCACAAGTTCGGCGAGCGAATCTTCCTATAGATTAGTAGAAATCATGAATTTGAAGCTCCAGCACCGATGGCTTCACTTGTTTTTATTTTACTTACATTGCAAATGAATACACATTGTTTCCAAACCGAATCAGTAATTTATATTATACAAAAAAAATTGAAATTAAGAAGAATATTATATCTATAAGATCACATAATTATAGTTACATAAATAATAGCTCAATAAATCCAATTCCTTTATATTTCTGCTAATAGAAAAAAATAAAAAGCAAACCAATATAAACAAATTGAAGAAAAAAGCGAAGAATTGGTTGTATGGGCATCGTTCCCTTTGCCTTCCCAGACTGGTTAAATTAACAAAAAAACAATAAAAAAAGGAAATGGGTTTGACACAAAGATATCGCAGGCAATGAATGTGCAGACCAAAGAGTAGTGTTTGTATAGTGGTGCAGACACTCTCATAGAATACATTTACTCTCTGCCTAGGGCTATAACCTCTTCCAGTGATCTTCTACAACAAATTAATAATATGTATAAAATACCCCTAAACCACATACTGATATTGTAGTAATTTTAAAAGAACAGATACAAAAAGAATGGGAGCTACATTGGCAATATATTCACAATACTGAAGGAAAGGGATTATGGTATGCATCAATAGGTGTAAAGGCAATTCAAGTCCGTTGGTTTGCAAAATTTACTTACATGGGCCGCAAATTTTATCCTATTATGAATCGTCACGTATTGGATATTGCCGTACTAACTTTCATCTACACAGAAAAGCTATGACTAATTCACCAATTTGTCGACATTGCAATAGAGGAGAAGAATCGTTGGACCATTTGTTCTTCAATTGCTCTTCATTTCGCATTCAATGCCTTGTGCTAATGAATGAGCTTGTAGATCTGTACAAGAACACAGATGATATTCCGCGTTCTATCCAAGAAATTTTGAGAAATACCGCATCATATCCACATCTTTTTAAATTTATAACCCACACTGTCTTAGAAATATAAAAAGGGAAAAAATAAAAAAATAGGAAAGTAAAGAAGAAAGAAGATTTTTACCACTGAATAGGCTGTATTGGCTCTGCTCTTTGCCTGCTCGATACGAGCGACGATTAAAAAAAATGGGGGAAGCGCGGGTACGCACAAATTGAATAGGCGGACTTTTTAAATTGCAATTTAAATAATTTTCTAATTTGATTGCTTTCTGCAATAAGTATCTTATTTTTAGTTAACAATGGGCAATGCCCGAAGAAAACGAAAAAAGGCGCAAGAAGGTGACTCGGTTGGATCAGAAAGTTCCGATTCGGAAGAGTCAATCTGATGGAATTAATACTGATGCAAATAATATACATATAGCTTTGTTGTGTGAAACAAGGTTGAAACCCGAAAATCATTGTAATTTTAAAGGCTATCAAATGTTATGATTAGATTCTGGTAATGATCACAATGGTGTTGCAATACTCATACAAAATGGCTTACAGTTCACAAAATTAGATACATATTATGATAACTCTATTCAAAATGTTGCTATGCGTTTATCATGTGGTAATAAGCAAATAACATTTGTAAGTATTTACATTCCGAAATATAGTACACCTAATTTCACAAAAACGAAATTAAATTCATTAATACAAAGTCTTCCTGAACCCATTTTTCTTACAGGTGATTTTAATGCATGGCATACTTCATGGGGTTGTTCTTCTATTGATGCTAGAGGCACTAACATTCTTGAGTGTATTGACGATAACACTTTAGTAATCTTAAATGACGGTCAAATGACCACAGTAGGTACAGACAGATGGAGACAAAATGCTCTCGACTTAACAGTTGTTTCCCCTTGCTACTCTTCAGCTTGACATACATCAGGCAGTTCAGAATAATAAAGTTCTTGCTGCTGTTTCTATTGATATAGTAGGTACATTTAACAATGTAAATCATCATGTTCTGGCAGAAGAGTTGAAATTGCTGTCTATCCTTGAAAAAATAATAAATTGGGTATTTAATTTTCTTCATAACAGAAATGTTTTTGTAAAAACAGCAGAAAATTAATTAATAATAAAAGAAGAAGAAACTAGCAGAAGTTGTGTATAGAAATAAAAGTATAAGAATAGAAATAAAATAGTGTGAAACAGAAAACTAAATACTAATGACAAGGCAGCATGGTTCCAAGACCTTAGCCTTAAAACAACAAAAAAAAAAATGGGTTTGACAGCTGTTTACGCGCCAAACAATAATGGTTGCTTGTTGAGTTGGATACGTTTTTAATAATCTGCACACATTTTCGAAATTGTTTAAATAATTAAATGAATTTTTTTTTTAGAGGTTCTCTGCAATTTCCTAGCCTAAATTGTTCGTGACCTTAATAATTATTACCGTGAAGTGTGTAATATTCGTTGATTTGTTATGGTCAAGCACGGACACAAATAGCATTGCTATAGGGGCAGGTGTTTCGTTCGGTCCCACATAGGCGTACTTAGATTTTGATCTAAAAATAATATTCTATCAAATCATGGCTGCAATAACACCACGACGGTCTGCTCGTATCCCACACATGCATACCCCGAAGATGACCGAAAGAAAGAAAGGTTTGTTTCAAGGGCATTCTGAATCTAATAGAGAATCTCTAACGAAACACAGAAATTTGCCTGTGCTGGACAGTGAAAGCGACAATGAAGATTGTGATTTAGGCATTATACAGTCTCTAGATAGCTCTGAGGAAGAAAATGACCATGGGACGCCCAAAACGCCCAGCAGACGCTTTTGGCGTGAGTAGATATTAATTTTTACTGTGTGATATTCTTGCATGACTCTAGTTATAAAAATTAGACTATGAATATGGACATATTCAAAATCAAAAATATACCAAATACCCAAGCATATTTATACAAAATAAACATTGATTGGGTATATTTTTAATAGGAATGTCGTGTATTAATGTTTGAATGAGCACCAAATTTAAACAGCTAATTGGCATTTAAGCCTGTGTTAATATTAACACATGACTTAGAAGTATCTCATGGTGCTTTTATTAGGTGCATTTTCTAACATTAATCATTTTATTCACAACTCACATTTTTTTGTAATTTTTATATCTATTTTATTATTTGAATATGTTGCCATTGTCATATAAAAGTTCTATTCATTACTGATTGTATTCCTGAAACAGATGCATTATTACATTGAAAACATTGCTATTGATAACTCTAGAAAGCAATAACTATGTTCTTTAATGGCCACTAAATACAGTAGTCAGTTAAAATTGCATTGTATAACTGGTTAGTTAGAACATTTAAGCTTTATGTTAATAAACTGCCTATATATGTATAGAATATATAGGTTAAAATATCTAACCCAGCTAACTTTGTGATGCCAATTAATAGATGTGAGTTGTCGATTGCTAAATACCGAAAGTAGTATCAAGTAAATAATTCATATTTTCTTTTACATGTGTTTCCTATACTTTTAATAGTTATTCTGCTATTCTTAAGGGAGATGAACTCTATAAATTGATGATCATTTAAATTAGTTTAGCTGTTTTAGGTTTGTAAGAATATAATTTTTCCGTTTTTCATTATTATTTCATATACCAAATTTGTAAACTGAGATTGTGAAGTCTGCTTTCTTCTCTCAGTATTTATTGTTTCACCATTCTAAGGTACAGGTACTTATTGGATGCTTCGCAACATAGCAGCTGGACTTTAGGTCTGGAAACTCTGCTTCCATAGGAGGTGTTAGTTTCATTATTATATGCTGGATATCTGCTGCAGTTGTTAGCCAAGGATCTTCTATCTTTTTTTTACCCTAGTTTGGTATATATTACAAGCATTTTGCTTTAGGTCATGGCCTAGTTTAATATATAAACTATCTTGTATGGATTTTCATATTAATTTCCTCTATTTTCTATTTCTTCTATAATAACTGTCTCTGGAGATTATATAGGTTTATAATGACAAGTTTGCAATATCTTTTTTCTTTTGTGTGAAAGTGTCTACCATTAAGGCTTTACTGCAACTTTGTCAATCAAGTTTTTATAGGCTTCCAGTGTCTGTGTTATTATTCTTAGCTGGCCCCTGTTGATTATTTTACAAGATTATTACTGTTTGATGCAGACCTATTTTCTTTTGCACTGTCACCTATGATGTTAAATGCAGGTTTGGCCGTGTCTGAAGTAGATAGATGTTTTGAAAAATCTGTCATGACTCTATTAAAGAATTGGGACATGGACATGCTATTTTCCCAAGGCGTAATGGTTACACTTTTTCTAGGGATGTTTCTAAGGTTAAGGTAGTAGGTTGCTTATAGACAGATTAATTACCAACGCATATGGTTCAGTATTATTGTCTATTTAGTAACATCCAGGAGATACATTTAGGGTGGGCTTAGGAGAAGGTGGTAAATCCTACGGACTCCTCAACTTTGATTAAATGATAACAATATTTAAGCTTGATTTTTCATTACTTAATAAATATACTAACAATACTAATATAACAGTATAATAGTAATTGGCTCAAATCTTTCATTCTGTATGGCGGTGTTACTAATACTAAAAAAGGAGGTAAGAAAAGAAACATTTAGGAGATTGTTGCCTATTTTTCTTTCAAGACCAGGCTTGTTTGTATCTATATACAAATGACATAGCACTTATTAATTAGTTTCTATAATAATGTGTGCCTTATTTTCATTTAATTGAATGATGATTAAATTTTTTGACAAATATTTTGAGTATATATATATATGTATTGATTATATTCTTAACAGTTTATTTATATTGTTCCTTATAGCTGATACTCAAAGCCAAACAAGAAAATTAATCAAAGAAACTGAAGATATACAGAACTTCATCAAGTCTCCATTTACTTTAAAGAAATATAAAACACGTTACTCTTGCCCAGAAACCAAGTCCTCAGGGTCAATGTCAACTCCAGCAACCCCTCACATTCAACACCATTCGGGTACTCCATCATCAACTCATTCATGTACTAGCGCACACACAACCTCATCTTCCTCCAGTCGCGCTAGAAAGAGCTTGGCCAGCCTAATTGCTGACACAGAAAGCTGTAGCAGCTCTCTCAAAGATTTAAACTTTGACTCTGATTCAGGAAGTGATTCCAAAGAAAACACGCCTTTTAAAGGATTCACCAGATCTAACAGAAATACAAAGACTCAGATATTAAATAGCTTCAAAGGTGTTTTAGCCCAGCAAATTAAAAATGTATCTCCAATAAAGACAACGGCTGAATATGTAGCTGGAATTGACTACATTGAAGAAGAGTTCAACAATGTAATTTCTCCTACACAAATGCTTAAAACACCACATACATCTGACTCCACTCATTCTCCACCAAAAGTGGGTCACAATCGTCGTGCTCCCATAGAGGTTGGAGAAAGTCCAGATCCAATATGTGACAGTGAAAAAAGTCATAAGAGGCTTTGGCTCGACAACGACACAGACACTGGACCTAAATCAAAGAATCCAAGATTAGACAACACAGTTCCTAAAGCGAGACTCTCCCTCTTCAACAGTGACAGACTAAAACAAATTCTCTCAGCCAAGTCATTTTATGGAAAAAGTAACCCTGAACTAAATACAACTGTAGCGACCAAGATTTCTCATGCAATTGTACAAACACACACTTATCGCCGTACGTTGTCTCGTTCTCAATCGCAGCGACGTAAACGAAAGCCAGGGCAGATAAACATGGGTGTAAAGCACAAAATACGTAAACCGAAGATGCTTAAGAATCATACTGTTTTGTTGAAAGGCAGGTCGTCAGCAACCAATCCAACTAAAGCTAACTCTGTAAACACGTCTTCTGCCTTGAATACTAGTACTTTGTCACATGCCAGTTCGAAAGACTTGTCCATGAAGAATCCAAGCCAGGATCTTACTTTTGGTAAGTTTTAATATTTTTACCCAATTTTTATTTTATCAAAAATCTGGTTATTTCACATATTATTGGTACACTTTTTGTTATTAATTTCTAACCTGAACTATCAAAGACAATCTTATCACTAAAACGTTGGAACTAATATTAAATAATCTTAATAACAATATAATACCAAAAAATACCAAAACTATTGTCACCTGTCAAAGGAGAATGTACAAATTATATACTTATATAATAATTTAAGTACTTTTTCTGCATATTTTCATGCATAATAACAAGCTTTTTATGTAGTATATAATACAGCCTCTTATAATCACTTTCAAATATTCCATACTCTTTTTTACTTGCAACTTACATTTTACAAAGTTAGAAACTTCTGTAAAACGTAAGTTTTAAGTTTATGTTTCTACAGTGTGTTGTTTTGTCATATCGAATAATGGTAGACCTAAAACGGAAATCACTATCTTACACCTTTCTATTCTTAGACATGGACCACGAGCAGGTTGCGAATTAATTAATATATATATAATAAAAATATAGTTAAATTTGTACTTGTTAAAGTACGATTATTCATAGAAAAGGTTCAATCAATTCAATAGTTAATACAATTGTACAGTTTTATTGTTTGTTATCCTGTGTTGATGTAATTGAATTAAAAGGATGAAATCATCTTTAATTGCCCGCCCAGCGATTTATCCCACGATTTATATTGCTTGTTTAGAATTGTACTTGTATGCACATCAATCACAATTTCACGCGAATTTTCTCAATGTTTATATTTAATTAATTTTTTTAAAATAATAAACTAAGTAACAATAGAGTCACATTTTATTTGAAAACAAAATAAAAAGGAATAGTTACATACAGATTTGTTTTTTACATTAAATGAACAACTTCAAAAGTACTATAAAGAAGCTATTTGATTTGAGTGAAACAATCTGCACTAACCACTCCTTGACGCTCCAAACATTCTCATAGAAATAAATCCACCTCTCATCAAGGACAAGTTGTATCAAATCACAGAAATTTATTTGTAGCGAATGTCATTTACTTACAGCATCGCTATGCGGTTTGAGCTGTCTATATCAAAACCTCTTACGGCCGTTTTCAGTAACCTATTAAACTCTAACTAACTAACTAACTTACTCTCCGATAGGCGGAGCTATCTCTAGTGACGACATTTGGCTATCTGTCAATATCGGTGGATTAAAACACAGATAGGCTTCGAAAAAATTAACTATAATAACATTATAACTTAAATTACATAATGGAGAACTACAGTAGTGATGATAGTGATATGGAATTAATGAATATGATAATAGAGTGTGATGAAGACAGTGATAGTGATACCGATTTCGAATCGCTGCAATGAGTTGTACTAGATGCATTGTCTCATCTTTAGTCATAGGTGCTGCTTTCGTTGACTGAAAGAAAAGCAGTCTATTATAACCTTGAACGAATTACAAAAGTATTGTAAATCCAGATACTTACAGAACTCATTTTTTCCACTTTTGCTTGTATTTTATATCAAAAACATGTAATACACACAAATTGGCGGCAACAAATTATGTCTGTCAGTAATGTTCGAATGACATCACTTGTCATTTATAAACGTTTCGTTATATGATTTTTATAAAGAACACCAGCAAATAAAGTGAAAATGACGATCTAAGAATTTTTTTTTCAATTATAGTAACATTGTATGCACTTTTTACAACATAATATTTAAATATAAAATATATCAATAAATTGTACATATGTTTTAAACGTACTAAAGCTTTATGGTTAGCAACGAACAAAACGTTCTACAGGGCTTGGATAGACGAGAGGGCATAAAGCTATCCTTAGTTAGACAAAGATAGATAGCTCGTATCTTTGATTGTGAAACGCAGACTACAGATAGATAACAGCTTACTGCTAATCGGAGATAGCAATTTATCTTTGATCTTAGATAGGTTATTGAAAACGGCCGTAAAACACAGATAGGCTTCGAAGACAGTGACAGTGATACCGATTTCGAATCGCTGCAATGAGTTGTACTAGATGCATTGTCTCATCTTTAGTCATAGGTGCTGCTTTCGTTGACTGAAAGAAAAGCAGTCTATTATAACCTTGAACGAATTACAAAAGTATTGTAAATCCAGATACTTACAGAACTCATTTTTTCCACTTTTGCTTGTATTTTATATCAAAAACATGTAATACACACAAATTGGCGGCAACAAATTATGTCTGTCAGTAATGTTCGAATGACATCACTTGTCATTTATAAACGTTTCGTTATATGATTTTTATAAAGAACACCAGCAAATAAAGTGAAAATGACGATCTAAGAATTTTTTTTTCAATTATAGTAACATTGTATGCACTTTTTACAACATAATATTTAAATATAAAATATATCAATAAATTGTACATATGTTTTAAACGTACTAAAGCTTTATGGTTAGCAACGAACAAAACGTTCTACAGGACTTGGATAGACGAGAGGGCATAAAGCTATCCTTAGTTAGACAAAGATAGATAGCTCGTATCTTTGATTGTGAAACGCAGACTACAGATAGATAACAGCTTACTGCTAATCGGAGATAGCATTTATCTTTGATCTTAGATAGGTTATTGAAAACGGCCGTAAAACACAGATAGGCTTCGAAGACAGTGACAGTGATACCGATTTCGAATCGCTGCAATGAGTTGTACTAGATGCATTGTCTCATCTTTAGTCATAGGTGCTGCTTTCGTTGACTGAAAGAAAAGCAGTCTATTATAACCTTGAACGAATTACAAAAGTATCGTAAATCCAGATACTTACAGAACTCATTTTTTCCACTTTTGCTTATATTTTATATCAAAAACATGTAATACACACAAATTGGCGGCAACAAATTATCTGTCAGTAATGTTCGAATGACATCACTTGTCATTTATAAACGTTTCGTTCTATGATTTTTATAAAGAACACCAGCAAATAAAGTGAAAATGACGATCTAAGAATTTTTTTTTTCAATTATAGTAACATTGTATGCACTTTTTACAACATAATATTTAAATATAGACTACATCAATAAATTGTACATATGTTTTAAACGTACTAAAGCTTTATGGTTAGCAACGAACAAAACGTTCTACAGGACTTGGATAGACGAGAGGGCATAAAGCTATCCTTAGTTAGACAAAGATAGATAGCTCGTATCTTTGATTGTGAAACGCAGACTACAGATAGATAACAGCTTACTACTTATCTTTGATTTTAGATAGGTTATTGAAAACGGCCGTTAATCGCTGACTATTTGTAAGTTTTATCACTTTTGCAATATTTGAGAACCTGCCAGATGTTTTCCGACCTTCTGACAAGGGTGTCAGAAGGTCGGAAAACATCTGGTACTCTGGTGTTATTGGTGTTTATTGGCCGTAAGACGTGAGTAATGACGTGAAATGATGTATGAATATTATTTATACCAAAAGTGAAGTTGTCATATAGTGTCAATTGATATAGGGCAAATTAAAGTTTTTGAATTTCAGGTGTACTAAAGGCATTACCCGCACACCATCTCACTTACTCATAATTACATACAATACAGTATTGAACTTCGAAGAGTAGATAATAGTGTTTGTCATACTGCTGTCCTCTAACTAAAAGGACGCTAAGCCAAACACAATGTACTAAAGAAAACGGCAAAAATGTCATCACTTAAAAGGTATGATGGTTAGAGCCGTGATTCATGAATAATCATCAAATGTACTTTCAGTAATGAAGAAATCTAGAATATAATTAATACATCAAGCAATTAAGGTAGTTTAACGTATTTTTAGCGTAGAAGTGTGGGCTAGTCGCTTTTAAGATAGGGAACCATTGAAATTTTTAAAACTTTGCGGTTTGAAAAGTTCCTATGACTCAGGAATAATTTAATATTATAAAATGATTCTTAGACGAAATGAAAGAAAATCTTCTGCTCATTCAAGTTCAATTAACAAAATCAAATTTGATCACTTGAGGGTTAACGTCCTTTTAGTGAAAGGACGGTAGAACACTAAACAAGACATTATGACCCTTATGTATAAATAAATTATAATTTAATGAAAAATGCAAATGAAATAGGTAATTCGTAACATGACATAATAAAAACCCAGACAAAAGGCAACAATTATATGTATTAGCTAATAAGAATAGTTATTCAGTCTTTCAAAGACTGCTGAGTAGTGAGAGACCAAATATTTTTGTAGAAGTTGATCCATAACATGATAGATAGATGGACCCGCCTCAGCTTCGCACGGATGCAACGCTGATACTAAATACACTACAGAAAAACTGTGAACGTTGTATATAATCGTTTGCAATGTACGCGCAAAAAACGTGCTTATTTATGACATCACATTACAAACCTCTAAATTTAACACTGTACACTGGAACACTGGTTCCTCTACTACTAACTACAACAGTTAGACATATGGTCTCGCGAAGTTTTTTGTAGATGTTGATATATTCTATAATATTGTCGAACATATCTTTGTCCTATCATTAATACTCTTTGCAGCGTATGCGATGAAAGACGAAAATATGGCAAATTTTTTTACACCTTCAGTTGGTTTTAATAAGAATTTCTAAAGATTTCTATAGTAATCTAGTACTAAATATAGCCTATGTTCATCAGTGATAATGTAGCTTTCTAATGAAAAAAGAATTATTAAAATCGGTCCAGTACTTTTTGAGTTTATACGTTGCATACAAAAATACAAATCTTTCCTCTTTATAATATTAGTATAGATATAAGTTTAACCCTTAATAACCTAGAGATTCAGTTTTAATACCAATCTTTTAAACCTAATGTTCACATTACTCTTAGTTTTTTTTTTATAGGTTGGCTGTACGTATTTCACTGTTGTATAACATTCTTTCAAACGAAATGAAAAAAATAAATAAAAGGGGAAGACCCAGTACCAAAAGTCGACAATATACTACAGTACCTTCTAAAAGACCCCAGACAGGTGTACAAGTACTACCCTCTACTGACGTGCGTTGCGATTGTATTGGTCATGATAAAATATTTATGGATTCTAGAAATATGTTTAAATTTACTAATTGTAGGAAACTTACCTCTTGGTTTTGTAAAAAGTGTAAAATGTCGTTATGCGATGATAAAAATAACCAATGTTTCGCATTATTTCATGCTTAGATGTATGTGATTTCTTTATGGCCTTAATGCCTGAAGTATCTAAATAAATATTGTGATTTTTTAGCTATTTTTTCCTTCATTTGGACACTCAAGCAAACACAGTAATATTAAAAAAAAAATCACTCGTAAATCAGGCTACTTAGGGTTAAGAAGATATACTCGACTTAGCGGTCATTATAATGATGTTTTTTTTTTGTACCCATCACTGACTCTAAATATGCCATAAATATATTTTTGTATTGTGCATGCCTATTATATAATAAAGAATTTCTCGATGGCGATATTATTAATGTCAATTTATATTTAAACATGTTTGACGACCAGTTGTGTGGTTGGTATACCGGTTTCAAGGTGAGGCCATCTCTGAGGTCCCGGGTTCGAATCCCGGTGTGGGCAGTTGTTTGCGTGATGAATTTATATCTTAGTTATGGTTGTTTCAATCTTAGAACAGTTCGTTATTCTACTATAGTCCACTGTCTGAGGACAGGATGGGATTAATTACGCGGATGCACATTTTTTTTATGTCTTAATGTCTATTAGTTTTTATGTCTGCCTTTAACTTATTTAGCGGAGCTCGTTGGGAGAAAACAGGAGCATTGCATTGAATCGACGATATGAATGGAACGAAAGCTTCAAAGCACCTTCTAATGAACGAAGCTCTTTAGCTTTAGCCAGTGCTTCTATAGCCGTACACGGACCAACACTGTTGGCGCACTGGAGACGTATTTTTGAATCATTAGACGTGAATTTGGAATTCGAACACGAATACAAATCGTACAACAACAAAAACAAAAAACCGGCAATGGCCCACACGTGAAACGGAGCACTGTCAAGGTCACTTCTGCGTTGGATATTCTACTAGTAGAAATCAAAAACGAGTGGGTTGAACCACTCGTTGCACAGCGCACGAAATGAAAGTTCAGAAATAGTGAATTCGGTAATACGTATACGAATCTCACAATTTCGAATGCGAATTGAAGCGAATCTATTGTTTCAAAAATTCGTCTCCTGGTCGTTCTGCATTGGTGTTATGATAATGGATTTTTAATTATTTGCCGCAATATTGCGTGATGAATGCGAGCATTTATACCTTAGTCATGGTTGTTATTATATATTTCTACCAAATTTATTTATATATGTATAATATATGTATGTCTATCAATTACCCTAGATCCCGTAATACAAGACTTACAAAGTTTACTTTGGGCTAGGCTGATTGGTGTAAGTGTAAAAAATATTTATTTACTGAGATTGCTCAAAATCTAATATAGTATATATGTATGTATGTGTGGACACTTTATTGGCTTATGTTTTGTAAGTCTGATTAGGTTTTATGTTTTATTGTTACTGTTTGATTCCAAACTAGAAAATTTATAAATATCATTTCAAACATTACACACTATCTCACAGTAAAACAGATTTTTGATTCTGATTTTATAGAGTGCATAAAGTACTACATATTGGATCTCTTAGATGGACGACTTTTTGTAATTTTGTGACTTACATACACTTCAGTGTGTTATTTGTCCAACAGATAGCTTTTAATAACACATTCTAATATTTCTCCAGACAAACCAGATCTGTTTAGCAAGGAGAAAGAGACAGTTGAAGCTCTTCTCAGCCAATGGTCCGACGAGGAGCTACCAAAAGATAAACCAACTCCATCTGTACCAAGAGAGGATGTTCCATGCTTCAACAGCACTGTCATAGAAGAGACCAGTTCCATCTTCCAACCAGTCACTGTCATGCCAGTCCCAGTGCAGTCTCTACCTCAAGACAAAGAGGCAGTAATATTAGAGCTGGATTCAAGAAAAACTGCAGAAGTACCCGCATCTGCAGAAGACTGCAGATGCGGGGACGCAGAAACTGCAGAAGTATCCCCAAAAGAGTCACCACAAGATGTTGCCATGATAGAAACGGGACATAAAAGCACTGATGGAGAAATGCCACCATATAGTGAATTCCTATCTATTGATGGCGGTTATCTATATATTGGGGATGATAGCTTACCAGGTATGAAGATCAATTTACATATTTAATATCAAATTCCTAACCATTTATTTTTGTAACATTAATTTTACAAAAACAACCTCCTTAGTCGGGCAGTTAATACACTGGTTAGGTCCCGGGTTGGGTCCCAGTGGGGGCAGATGTTTGTGTGATGAACTTTCTAACTTCCTCACATTAAATGTTACATTATTTGATATAGAAAGTATATCTATAAACGTAAAAATAACAAAGTTATTGGCAATTTTGTATATACGTTCATACAAATTAGGCGACTTGTAACAGTGCAGCTGTTACATGCCCTATGTTTCCTATGGTTAGTACTCATTGTCTATGATATTAGGAATCCTGGCCGGTTTTATTTCTTTCGTTTATGATTTTTAGTTTATCTGCCAACGCAAATAAGCTAGGCTAACACTATGTTTCACCGCATAAATTCTACAAAAATGTATTCCATATTGCCAATATTGAAGAATTAATTTAATATAACAATTATAAGAAAGAGTCCTACACAGAATGCTGGAGGACTCTTCTTTATTGTACCTTTCTATTTACCATTTTTAAATAAACCAACCTCAAGCAGCAAACCGTTGTTTGAACATTGTTGATTATGAATTTTACCCACGCTCTACCGAGCACCGCGACAGACTTAGTAATTTATGACGTCACGATTGCAGTGTGCTTTGTATGGAACGTTTTCGAGCGACCCGCGACAGCGCCGCAAACATGGCGCTGTATCTTCAAAAGTAATAATCACAGATAGGTCATTACTTCTACAATATTTCTCATCTAAAAGAGTACTCTTATTTCAGTTCAAGAGCATATACCAGACCTAGATGTGATTAACAAGGAACTAAGAATGCTGGACGAACAGATCCTCAAGACCGCGAAGTCAGCAAACATTGATGCTAGCGCTGTCTTGGCATCTACAATGCCAACCGAGCCAATTATTCCAGGTAGAGTGAACTTAATTTCAATTTCTTAAGTCTTGTTGTCGTTATTGAAGATGCTGATGCAATGCCACAATAGTAGTTATGCACTCCAAAAAAGGTCGGTCATCTTACATATAAAAATTAATAGCAAAATGTGTTGGTAGCGCATAACTCAACAACGCCTGGACCAATTTGGCCAATTCTTTTTTTAAAATGTTCGTTGTAGTTCAAAAATGGATTTTACGGCGAGAAAAATTCTAATGATTATCAGAACCACCCTAAAAACAGCCGTTTTTCCTCGTACAAATGTTTTCTAACTAAAACGTACAGTCAATTTAAGCTTTATTGTTATTGCATAAAGTTCATATTGCAAGCACTCACTGTTGTCTAAGCAATGTAGGTGTGTTCTTAACATCAAAGAGCCAATTTGCGCTTTATTAACGCTATATAAAGTTGAAATTCAATCATATCTATTAAAACGGTGCGCGTGTGTGCGTTGGAGCACAGAATACATCGTTGGAGGATTTAATGTCACGTTCCAAAGTTGACTCGTTTTAAATGCTTATATATGTTTTATTTAATTATTTTTTACTCACAACGCCTTACCACCAGGGGTGTTACTAGTTACCTCAATTCCCATTTTCAATTCCTATGTGCATCCCATAATGAGACCCTTCGTTCTGCCTCTAATGCTCTCCTTAAATGACCCTCTCACCATTCTGATACGCTACACTCTTCCGTCTTTGTTCGGTCCGTTTTATTATACACTTCCTCAAGAAGTGAGAACCTCCCCAAGCAGGCTTAGTCATAAAAATGAATTGCGTTTAAAGTCTTAGGTTATATAATGTGATATTAGGCTATTATGAAGAAGTTATTATGTATTAGGATTTTTTATAAATGTTATATATAAGTATTTTATGTGTATGTATTAACATGTTAACATTTTAGTGTCTTTTGTACTTTTACCTTTGTATCTGTGCATCAGCTGAAGGTTTACTGATAGAAAATGTCTAAGGCATTAAGTCCGCCATTGTACATCATTATATGTACATAAGGTTAAAATAAGTGATTTTCACTCTTATCTATTAAAGTAATATTAAAATCATGCGCGTTGCTCTGGAAATAAGATTTATTGATAATTTTACAAGATTCATTAGAAATAATATTAAATTGAAAAATTATCTCAATTTGAAGATTTTTTTGTTTACATTATTTTAAGGTAAATTAAAGTATTATATATATTTCCTAATGATATTGTGAGTTTATGACATTTCTTAACATGTTGTATTGACAGTTTCACTGAGAACAGTATGAAGGTGAAGAAAAAAAGAAAGACGAAACGAGGAAGAATACATCTACTGAAACGATCAAGCCTTAGTTTTGACCTCATGTTCTAAATACCTACATTAATTTTCTTGCAGAAACGACAGTTTCAGAAAGCTGTGAAAAACCTTACGAGGCATTGATTCCCGTTCCCGGATCAAGCGCCGAGTCTCCTATAGGTATTGTATAATATAATAACATATATATATATATTCTTTATATCACAATTATACAAATAAAATATTTTATACATTGTTACACAAGCAGATATACCAGAGGTTCCCAAACTTCTTTGTGTCGTAGACCTTTTGCCATGTTTTCCGGTTTTGGGTAAACCCCCTACTTACCTGATATCGAATGCCTACATCCTACAAATTCTTTATATCACAATCATACAAATAACATATTTTATACATTGTTACACACGCAGATATACCAGAGGTTCCCAAACTTCTTAGTGTCGTAGACCCTTTGCCATGTTTTCCGGTTTTGGGTAAACCCTCTACTTACCTGATATCGAATGCCTACATCCTACAACTTACTAAATTTTATAAATGTATATAATACTAGCTGACCCGTGCCCACTAACTTCGTTGGGCATAATGTTAATAATCCTTTTTTAGTACGAGTACTAGTGTTATGTTTTCATTTCTAACTGTAATATTAAAAAGAGTACTTTTTGCAACTTAAATATAAAAGTTAGAAATATGCTGTCGTTGACGTTTTTGTTGACATTTTCAAGCTCCACATCTTTTCTCTAGAACTCAAAAACATATCTTTCATAGTTAAGGCAGCGTTTGTAAGAAACGTTTTCATTTAATCGTTTTTTCTCCGATTCACTTTGCAAAACGGACTACCACGTTCGGTTTTGTATAATCTATGACACTCGGCAACAATGTGGCTTTCTATTGGTGAAAGAATTTTTAAAATCGGTTCAGTACATCCGAGATTACCCCTTATAATTTGACAAATATACAACAAACACACAAACTTTATAATATTTTTATAGATTTCTTTTTACTTAATAATATATACTTTTTAATATTAAAAGATAGTATAATGTAAGTAAATAGATACTATCAGTGTATGTATCCATTATCGTAGACCCTCTTACTTAACATTTCATGGACCCCCAAATTTTTTTCTTCGCTTAAACAGACCCCTTGCAGGTTGTCATAGGTCATTAGGGATCGATATAGACCACTTTGCGCGTCACTGCCTTAGCTCAGAAGACGCAAATTTCCAATTCCTGTTGCGGCTCTTAAGACTAATTGGGTAGATGACATTTTTTTTTATTCTATACATAATAACAGTTCTCTTTTAGATGAGAAATATTGTAGAAGTAACTACGTATCTGCGATTATTACCTTTGAAGATATAGCGCCATTTTTGCGGCGCTCCATACAAAGTACACTGCCGTCGTGACGTCATAACTTACTAAAGTCGCCTAATTTGTATGAGCGTATAAACAAATTTGCCAATAACTTTCTTATATTTACGTTTATAGGTATACTTTCTATATTAAATATGTTACATTTAATGTGAGGAAGTTAGAAAGCTATTCGTTTCATTAGAATTTTGTAAAAAATAATTCAACATTTTTCAGAAATTTAAAATCGATATTAATAAAATTAAAGTGAAATTTCTATATTAACTTACATGCATGAGATAGAAATTGCTTAACTTTGACAATTATATAATAAAAAAAAAATAGGCATATTCAATTGTAGTCATCTACCCTATTGCCAAATCTATGATTCTAAAACGCATTCACAGCCGCCATTCCTAAACCTTCTGATCTATAGCGGCTGTCTCATACATGTCTAAAGTTATGGAGAGGTATCCAAATAACTGTCCGTCTGTAAGCAACACCACCGACAAGAGGTATTCTGACACGTACGAGATGCATACATAACGTGTCGATGCACCGCCAATTCTTTTTCTAGTCATGGGTGCCATTTTGTATGAACGAAGAATTCGTTTGGTTTCCATTAGATGTAACTCCTATTAAACAATATGATGGAAATAGTATTGCCCAAATGTAAGAACAAGATGAGACTTAGCCAGTCTTGGTCTTGCAGCAAGAGTCTTGCTATTATCTATTAGACTATTGCTATTTATTAAAGTTTACTTTAGATCTTAGAAAAACGTATTAGAATTGGAACATTGTGAGCTTGAATTAACATAGTCATATTAAAGACCAATCAGATCAACTAATGTCTGAAAATTTGATAAAAAATTCGAAAAATCACCTGCCACATGGTTATCAACTGAGCTATATGCCGTTTTCCATGGGAGTAACTGTTTCTTAATAAACATTTATGCTTTCTAAGCTTACATGTGCTAAAAAAGGTAAAAAACAAATTAACTTGAAAATCGAAGTTCGTGTCGTACTGTCTCGTCCGCTCATTTATTAAATAGTATTAGCGTGAGTGGGACGGCACGACACGAAATTAGAATTTTGCATGAGTATACTACTAGGCCCTGTGGCGGCAATCAAATAGTGTCAAATGTTGAGATTACGGCGCGGCGGCAATATGTCTGTGATTTCAATAGAAGCCGCCGGCGCGTGTATCATCACCATGTATTTCCGAAGAGCGGCAAATTTCTTTGAGAAGTCAGTACAATACCTTTATCAAAGTGCCGATGGTTAAAACAAAACTCTGCTTGCACTCTGTTTGATTTAATGGATATTTTTTTATTCGCTATGTATGTTTATGTTATTGGTCGTAATGCGCATAGGTCGAGATTTTCATATTTTTTGATACAGTTATTTGCGTACCTATATACTGAACTGTTATACCTAACTACTCCGTGAAATAGCGCTATGTACTAGATGCAAGAGTCTTGCCGGATTAGTCTTGTTCTTGCTCAAGTCTTGGTCTTTGTACGTGGTCTTGGTCTTGCAAAGATGCAAGAACAAGATTGCAAGACCAAGACTGAATTTGGGCAACACTAGATGGAAACCCGGAAACACTCATTGTTACCCAGTTTATAGTGTCGTCTATGCAAGATGTTTTGCTGCGCTATTAGATTTGAAGAAACCGATGAAAAGACTAGTTACATAATTATATACGTAAAACTAATTAACGTATTTGGTAAATTGAGCAGGGTATCGCACTGGGAACTATCAAAACTAAAAAAAATTATCAATAATATTTTACTTGAGTTAAATGTTGAAATTGTGCGCTGTATCTTCAAAAGTAATAATCACAGATAGGTCGTTACTTCTACAATATTTCTTATCTAAAAAAGTATTCTTATTATGTATAGAATAAAAAAATGTGCGAAAACGCATGTTGCGTGAACTTTTTCAATGAGTACAGATTAATAGTATTGCGTTTATTAACTCTACGTCTCTTGTTATTTCATTGCTCAATTCTTATTTCAGTTCAAGAACATATACCAGACCTAGATATAATTAACAAGGAACTAAGAATGCTGGACGAACAGATCCTTAAGACCGCGAAGTCAGCAAACATTGATGCTAGCGCTGTCTTGGCATCTACAATGCCAATCGAGCCAATTGTTCCAGGTAGAGTAAACTTAATTTCAATTTCTTAAATCTTGTTGTCGTTATTGAAGATGCTGATGCAATGCCACAATAGTAGTTATGCACTCCAAAACGTTTGGTCATCTTCTTATACATATATAAAAATTAATTGCAAAATGTGTTGGTAAGCGCATAACTCAACAACGTCTGAACCAATTTGGCCAATTCTTTTTTTAAAATGTTCGTTGAAGTTCAAGAATGGTTTTTACGGCGAGAAAAATTTTAATGACTATCAGAAACACCCTAAAAACAGCCGTTTTTCCCGTACAAACGTTTTCTAACCAAAACGTACAGTCAATTTGAGCTTTATTGTTATTGCATAAAGTTCATATTGCGAGCACTCACTGTTGTCTAAGCAATGTAGGTGTGTTCCTAACATCAAAGAGTCAATTTGCGCTTTATTAACGCTATATAAAGTTGAAATTCAATCATATCTATCAAAACAGTGTGCGTTGGAGCACAGAATACATAGTTGGAGGATTTAATGTCATGTTCCAAAGTTGACTCGTTTTAAATGCTTATATATGTTTTATTTAATTATTTTTACTCACAACGCCTTACCACCAGGTGTGTTACTAGTTACCTCAATTCCCATTTTCAATTCCTATGTGCATCCCATAATGAGACCCTTCGTTCTGCCTCTAATGCTCTCCTTAAATGACCCTCTCACCATTCTGATACGCTACACTCTTCTTTTTCATAAAAATGAATTGCGTTTAAAGTCTTAGGTTATACAATGTGATATTAGGCTATTATGAAGAAGTTATTATGTATTAGGATTTTTTATAAATGTTATATATAAGTATTTTATGTGTATGTATTAACATGTTAACATTTTAGTGTCTTTTGTAATTTTACCTTTGTATCTCTGCATCAGTTGAAGGTTGACTGATAGAAAATGCCTAAGGCATTAAGTCCGCCATTATACATCATTATATGTACATAAGGTTAAAATAAGTGATTTTCACTCTTATCTATTAAAGTAATATTAAAATCATGCGCGTTGCTCTGGAAATAAGTTTTATTAATAATTTTACAAGATTAATTAGAAATAATATTAAATTAAAAAATTACCTCAATTTGAAAATTTTTTGTTTACATTATTTTAAGATAAATTAAAGTATTATATATATTTCCTAATGATATTGTGAGTTTATGACATTTCTTAACATGTTGTATTGACAGTTTGACTGAGAACAGTATGAAGGTGAAGAAAAAAAAGAAAGACGAAACGAGGAAGAATACATCTACTGAAACTATCAAGCCTTAGTTTTGACCTCATGTTCTAAATACCTACATTAATTTTCTTGCAGAAACGACAGTTTCAGAAAGCTGTGAAAAACCTTACGAGGCATTGATTCCCGTTCCCGGATCAAGCGCCGAGTCTCCTATAGGTATTGTATAATATAATAACATATATATATATTCTTTATATCACAATCATACAAATAACATATTTTATACATTGATACACAAGCAGATATACCAGAGGTTCCCAAACTTCTTTGTGTCGTAGACCCTTTGCCATGTTTTCCGGTTTTGGGTAAACCCCCTACTTACCTGATATCGAATGCCTACATCCTACAACTTACTAAATTTTATAAATATATATAATACTAGCTGACCCGTGCCCACTAACTTCGTTGGACATAATGTTAATAATCCTTTTTTAGTACGAGTACTAGTTTTATGTTTTCATTTCGAACTGTAATATTAAAAAGAGTACTTTTTGCAACTTAAATATAAAAGTTAGAAATATGCTGTCATTGACTTTTTTGTTGACATTTTCAAGCTCCACATCTTTTCTCTAGAACTCAAAAACATATCTTTCATAGTTAAGGCAGCGTTAGTAAGAAACGTTTTCATTCAATCGTTTTTTCTTCGATTCACTTTGCAAAACGGACTACCACGTAAAAGCCTTTTATTTTTCGGTTTCGTATAACCTATGACACTCAGCAACAATGTGGCTTTCTATTGGTGAAAGAATTTTTAAAATCGGTTCAGTACATCCCGAGATTACCCGAGATTACCCTTATAATTTGACAAATATACAACAAACACACAAACTTTACTTTATAATAATAATAATAAATAGTTTATTTTCTTCACGATGGCATCGTTACAATCACACACTTTGAGGCTACCTTTTAGGTATAATTAAATACCTGTGCCAGGTACACCTCGCTCCTCCATCGATTTGGTACATTTAAGTGAAAAAAAAAAAAGTAAAACAAACTTAACCTCAAACAATTTTTCATCTGCTTGTTATTTACTAAACTAAAAGTTTTATTAAATATTAAATTAACATAAGGTTTATTTTAACATTTTACATTTAGTTGCCTATAAAATAATAACAGGACCCCAACTACACATTAACATCTGTAGTGAAACATTCAACAATATTTTTATATATTGAGGGTAGTTTGGTTTTTACAATCTATGCGAGCATAAGAAGTAACAAGATTCCTTAAAAGCTCAAACCAGTAAGTCACAACATGAAACAGGTAAGTATCCACATATTTATATTTCCTAAGTACCAAACACATGATATCGAGTAGGCCTATTGGTGTGTGGTACAAGGTGAAAACGATAGTCGATTTTACCTTGTTACCACTTGTTTTTAAATTTTAGGATATTTTTCGTTGTATATTATATTATTTAGTATAAAGTTCACACATATACATAAGCAAAATGGGTAGATACGTACGTATTTACATATTACATAATATACAAATATTATTTAGTATTAGTTTATTCCTAACTTATTTTTATATTTTAGATTTCCTATATAGACTTAGACTTTTATATATACATGCATACATACGTACACTTACACATACGTACATATTATATACAAATATAATTACATACATACACATTCATATATACACATACACATACATACAAATCCATAAGTAGATTATTCAATAAATTTCAACATAAATTCAACTTCATTGTAATCTTTAGTGTTTAGCCAGTTTACAATTTTTGTCTTGCATTCATATTTAGAATTAGAATATATATTTAAAGTTTTTTGTGCTTGATTGTATAAATAGCTACTTAATTTTATGAATTGGTGTCTGGAGAACTAACTTTTAAAAGTGTTCTTTGGGATCTTTCGATATAATATTTTTATAGATTTCTTTTTACTTAATAATGTATACTTTTTTATATTAAAAGATAGTATAATGTAAGTAAATAGATACTATCAGTGTATGTATCCATTATCGTAGACGCTCTTACTTAACATTTCATGGACCCCTAAATTTTTTTCTTCGCTTACACAGACCCCTTGCAGGTTGTCATAGGCCCTTAGGGATCGATATAGACCACTTTGCGCGTCACTGCCTTAGCTCAGAAAACGCAAATTTCCAATTCCTGTTGCGGCTCTTAAGACTAATTGGGTAGATGACATTTTTTTTTATTCTATACATAATAACAGTTCTCTTTTAGATGAGAAATATTGTAGAAGTAACGACGTATCTGTGATTACCTTTGAAGATATAGCGCCATTTTTGCGACGCTCCATACAAAGTACACTGCCGTCGTGACGTCATAACTTACTAAAGTCGCCTGATTTGTATGAGCGTATAAACAAATTTGCCAATAACTTTCTTATATTTACGTTTATAGACATACTTTCTATATTAAATATGTTACATTTAATGTGAGGAAGTTAGAAAGCTATTCGTTTCATTAGAATTTTGTAAAAAATAATTTAAAATCTTATAGTATTTTAAAATCAATATTAATACAAAATTAAAGTGAAATTTCTATATTAACTTACATTCATGAGATAGACAATAGATTGCTTAACTTTGATAATTATATAATAAAAACAAAATAGGCATATTCAATTGTAGTCATTTCTAAAACGCATTCACAGCCGCCATTCCTAAACCTTCTGATCTATAGCGGCTGTCTCATACATGTCTAAAGTTATGGAGAGGTATCCAAATAACTGTCCGTCTGTAAGCAACACCACCGACAAGAGGTATTCTGACACGTACGAGATGCATACATAACGTGTCGATGCACCGCCAATTCTTTTTCTAGTCATGGGTGCCATTTTGTATGAACGAAGAATTCGTTTGGTTTCCATTAGATGTAACTCCTATTAAACAATATGATGGAAATAGTATTGCCCAAATGCAAGAATAAGACGAGACTTAGCCAGTCTTGGTGTTGCAGCAAGAGTCTTGCTATTATCTATTAGACTATTGCTATTTATTAAAGTTTACTTTAGAACTTAGAAAAACGTATTAGAATTGGAACATTGTGAGCTTGAATTAACATAGTCATATTAATCAGATTAACAAATGTCTGAAAATTTGATAAAAATTCGAAAAATAACCTGCCACATGGTTATCAACTGAGCTATATGCCGTTTTCCATGGGAGTAACTGTTTCTTAATAAACATTTATGCTTTCTAAGCTTACATGTGCTAAAAAATGTAAAAAACATATCAACTCGAAAATCGAAGTTCGTGTCGTACTGTCTCGTCCGCTCATTTATTAAATAGTATTAGCGTGAGTGGGACGGCACGACACGAAATTAGAATTTTGCATGAGTATACTACGAGGCCCTGTGGCGGCAATCAAATAGAAGCCGCCGGCGTGTGTATCATCACCATGTATTTCCGAAAAGCGGCAAATTTCTTTGAGAAGTCAGTACAATACCTTTATCAAAGTCCCGATGGTTAAAACAAAACTGTGCATGCACTCTGTTTGATTTAATGGATATTTTTTTATTCGCTATGTATGTTTATGTTATTGGTCGTAATGCGCATAGGTCGAGTTTTTCATATTTTTTGATACAGTTATTTGCGTACCTATATATTGAACTGTTATACCTAACTACTCCGTGAAATAGCGCTATGTACTAGATGCAAGAGTCTTGCCGAATTAATCTTGTTCTTGCTCAAGTCTTGCACAGTCAGTCTTGGTCTTGCAAAGATGCAAGAACAAGACTGCAAGACCAAGACTGAATTTGGGCAACACTAGATGGAAACCCGGAAACACTCATTGTTACCCAGTTTATAGTGTCGTCTATGCAAGATGTCTTGCTGCGCTATTAGATTTGAAGAAACCGAAGAAAAGACTAGTTACATAATTATATACGTAAAACTAATTAACGTATTTGGTAAATTGAGCAGGGTTTCGCACTGGGAACTATGAAAACTAAAAAAATAATTAACAATATTTTACTTAAGTTGAATGTCGAAATTGTGAAATAGACATTTTCATAGTAGTGTTTAATGTAAATAATGAATTTCTGGAACATAGACAATAGCCCAATAAATCTAATTCATTTGCATTTCTGCCAATAGAAGAAATTTAAAAAAAAAACAGATGAAGAAAGGAAATGGACCTGAAAATAGGCTGTATGGGCTCTGCTCTTTGCCTGCTCGATACGAGGGAAGACTTAAAAAAATGGTTCTGACAACTGTTTACGCGCCAAATATTCTTCTTCTACTTCTTGAGTAGGTACAAAATATTACTACTACTACTTCTTAAGTACAAAAGTTTTCTGTCTTTTAGAAATATAAACAAACAACAACAAATTATCTACTATTATTCTGCCGTAAATTGTACGTTAATACATTTGTCGGGGAAAAGCAATATTCGTTCATTTGCTTCGGTCAAGTTCGGACAAAAATAGCATTGTTACAAGAAAGTGTTTCATTCGGCCTTACATAGGCATACTGTTTTTATTGAACAATAATATAATATTCTATAAAATGGCTCCAACAACACGACGTCAGTCTAAATTGATCCCTTCCTCGAACATTCCAAAAATGACCGTGAGGAAGAAAAAATTATTGCAAGGACATTCTAAATCAAATGGAGAATCTCTATCGAAACACAAGCGTTTGTCTGGTCTAAATAGTGAAAACGACGGTGGAATTTGCTCTGTAAACTCCCTAAATTCCAATTCTGACACACAAAACGACCGCGGCTCGCTCAAGGCGCCAGGCAGTGAGTATTTGTTTGGTCTGTTTGATGTAGTTCATGTAAGACTTCCAGTTTTTATTATTACAATAAATGTGTCCCTAAAACAGACATTGCTTGATTATATTTTTTACTATTGCGTAAATTACTAGTCATTGCACTTTGGGTAAAATGTAAACATACCTTGCCTTGTCTTTTTAAAACACTTTAACTAATTACAAATAAGTTAAACATATCTGTAAAGTTCTTATATGCATAAAATCCAATCATTCATGGTATTTATAATTGATTGTATTCCTGAGACAGAAGCATTATTACATTGAAATCATTGCTGTTTAGAATTCAATAATGACTCATTGGTGCCCACTTAATGCTGTAGTCAATTAAGACTGCACTGTGGACCTGAGTAGATGGGTCTTTGTATTGCAACAACTCTAATTGTTAAAAGATTACATAAACTATTAAAATTGTAGTCATAACACAAATATAATAATTGTTTTATAAAATATTTAGTACATTCTTACTTTAATTTATGACAATCAGTTGTTAGAGGATAACAACCATAACTGTCAGAATAGCCAGTTATCTAAAAATATACTATCTTCTTTTGAGCACCTGATAAGATTCAAACATTTTTATAGTATGGATATCTCTAAAATTTAGAAGGCTTTTAATATTGATGGGCCCAGGGATTTTGTTGAAAAGGATATCATATAACAATATAGAGAATAAACAATAGTTACATTCTGTTAACTGTTATTCGAGACCAGAATCACAAATAGGAGCATCTCTAACTTGTATTTTAATTAGATGGATAACTAAATCTAAGTCTGGGTGATATTAAAGTGCAGTGGTTATCGATATTACAAAGATACCAGAGTTTTCATAAAATTACATGGACCAGGATTCATGTAAGTTGACACAAGAGAAGAGAGGTTCAAAATGAACACTTCATAAAAGCCATTACCCTAATGCTTTATGACTTAGAATTCAAGCTATTGCTATGGAATGGTAGTTCATTGTTTATTTCATTTCTTTTCAATTAAAATATGATATCCATAATGTTCTGGACAGTGATTATGAGAAGGTTTATTCATTTTACAGTATCTTTCTATATTTCGTAATGAGTAGTATTTGTAAGTAATTATGGACTTCATCATTCTGCATAAAACCTGGTTCATGCAGGCACCTTGATGCACTGCTTAGTATCTTCGAGACTTTGTTCTAGAGGTAAAGTTCTAGAACTAGCTGATAAGTTTCTTGCGCCCATTCTTCTTATCAGCTAAAAAGATACGTCCTGAATGGGTGGTAGTGAAAAAAATTATGATGACAATTTAAAAGAGCTTTCTTCAAAGTCATATTTGAATAATGTAAATTTTAATTTTGGTTGGTCAATGCGCTACTGAGCTGCAGATAGCTTTTGTCGAGTCAACTCACCATAGTGAGGGGCATGTGGAATAGTGAGAACTGTGATGCGTCATCTTGTAGGCTTGGTTCGTTGAAGGGTAATGAATATGATATCTCTATAGCAGCCAGGCGTCAACGCTAAGGTGATCCTGTGGCCAAATAAATTCATAAGCCTGATCAAACAAGATACTGTTGATACTTTATACTTTTTTAACTAAAAAACTTAATTGATTTATTTATTTATGTAGCATACTTAGAGCATAAATACATTTATAATGCTTGTAATATTCAATTAAAAAACATACATCCAATAACACGGTTTGTCATATGAACATCTGCACGTAATACAGTTATTGTTATACCATAAGACATTAAACAACAACAATTTAGACAAAATAAAACTAACAATGCAGAAAAGACATAGGTATTAGGAATAATATAAGAATGTTTGTGCATATAAAAGTATATTTGTGTATGTTTTTTTTTTTTAATAAAGAACAGCAAATTTGCCACAAAAGACAAATAAATAGTAAATAATAACACAAGTTTGGTAATACAGTAGCCCACAACGCTAAGTAATAATTGGACAATAACACAATGCAACCCGCTGAATAATATTAACAATTAAAACAGAACACAAATTGGGGCAATGTTTGTATGTTAAGAGTCAGACATATTATAAGAGAACCAAATGCTTTAAAGTACTGTTTTGAATTGATTGCGAGTTATACCATCATAGTTGTTTAAACAAAGACTGTCAATGATTATTACAGAATTAATATGCCATTATATTTTTTTCTACTTTCATCAATAAATAATTTATTATTAATTATAAATATAAGCTATAACCCCCCTTTCTCGAAGATAATGGAGTCCATTATAACCGCCAGCTCCTTGGGTACCTAGAGGATCGCCAGCTGCTTAGCGACCAACAATACGGTTTCCGTAGAGGTCGTTCGGCTGGTGATCTTCTGGTGTACCTTACGCATCGTTGGGCACAGGCGATCGAGACAAGGGGAGAAGCTTTAGCGGTTAGTTTGGACATAGCGAAAGCTTTCGATCGGTATGGCACAAAGCGCTTGTTACAAAACTTCCTTCCTATGGGCTTCCCGAGAAATTATGCGGATGGGTCACCAACTTCTTATCAGACAGAAGCATAAAGGTAGTAGTCGACGGTCAATGCTCTGACTTGTTGTCTGTGAATGCTGGTGTTCCTCAAGGCTGTGTGTTGTCGCCTACTTTATTCCTTCTGCACATATTAATGATTTGTTGCAAATCAGCGGCATTCATTGTTATGCAGATGATAGCACGGGTGACACATTTTATACCGGCCGAAGCCAATATTTCTCGGGAAAACGTCATCGAGAGTCGAAACAAACTTGTGTCTGAAATTGAGACTTCTTTAAAGAAAGTCTCAGATTGGGGTAGACTTAATTTGGTCCAATTTAACCCCACAAAGACTCAAGTCTGCGCGTTCACAGCAAAAAAGCTCCCGTTTATCGTGTCTCCTCGTTTTGAGAGCACTCCCTTAACCGCCTCAGCCAAAATTGGGATTCTTGGTGTCGACATATCGAGCGTAGTTCAGTTCCGTGGTCACTTAGAGGGTAAGGCTAAACTAGCCTCGAAGAAGCTTGGTGTACTCAATAGATCGAGGCGGTATTTCACACCGGCCCACCGTCTGCAACTTTATAAGGCACAGGTCCGGCCTCATATGGAATACTGTTCTCATCTTTGGGCAGGGGCGCCCCAATACCAGCTTCTCCTCTAGACCGGATTCAACGGAGAGCGATCCGCATCGTCGACCACCAGGAAACTTCAAGTCGGCTTGACCCTTTGGCATTGCGTAGAGATGTAGCTTCTCTCTGCATACTCTATCGCATTTACTACGGAGAATGCTCAGAGGAATTATTTGGACTAATCCCTGCAAGTACTTTCCGACATCGTTCCACGCGACAAACCTTCCATCCTCACCATCTCAATAATTGGCAGTCCACCACTGTGCGTTTCTCTAGAAACTTTCTGCCTCGCACAGCTAAACTGTGGAATGAATTGTCGCCTGCAGTGTTTCCGAGGCGTTACGATATCCAAACCTTCAAGAAAAGAGCGTACTCCCATTTAAAAGCCGGCAACGCGCTTGTGACTCCTCTGGTGTTGCGGGCGTTCATGGGCGGCGGTAATTGCTTACCATCGGGTGATCCGTCTGCTCGTTTGCCCCCTATCACATAAAAAAAAAAAAAAAAAAAAAAAAAAAAAAAAAATTAAATAAATAAATATACCCCCACACCAATTAGCATAGCCCAATGTAAGCTCTGTAAGGCTTGTGTTATGGGATCTACTACAACAGATCCGTCCTCCAGAGCAGTCAGTGATGCTGTAACGTTTTTCCTTTTTTAGTTGTAGGTAATTAGTTTAGTATGTGAAGTAAATAGTTATAAATAAATATCAAGTTTGATGGAATTAATTTAATTGAGCCTTCTTATAAAAAGTACAGTAGGTAGAAGTTTAATAAAGTCTATGTAGGGGTCGTGGGTTTATTTGGGCTGTGCACACTATGAACCGCCTTTAGAGTACCACTTAACTGGCCACGCGAGAAGTAGTAGCCCGCAGTCTAGGTGGTGGTGGTCACGTGGGACAGGTCCAGGTTAGTGCTAGATCAGCATAGAGTACCAGTAACAGCCCAGTCCAGAACTTGATCCCCGGAATTCATCAATTATTGCCAGCGAGAAGCCCAGACCTGACCCCCATGGATTTTAATGTATGGGGGCACATGAAAAGCATAGTATACGACGAAAACCACCCAATTGAGTCTGTAGACGTGTTAAAGGAAAGGATTCTAATGGCAGCAGATCAAATAAGAAGAGGTTTAACAACATCGGTGGTTAAAAGTGGACTTAGAAACAGAATGCGAGTGTGTGTGCGAAACAGAGGTGGACATGTTGAACACGAAAGATAAAATAAAATACATTTGTTTAACCTAATTTAAATTGTTTTATTTTATTTTGTAACATAATTGATAAATTTTACATTAATTTCACTACTCCTTTTAGGACTTTTACCAAAGATTATTCCAAGAAATCTAATAGCAGCCTACCTTGTTATACCTTGTTGAATAGCTAATGAAACGTAGATATTTTTAAAGGTGTCTGCAGCCTACGTGTCATAGATTTTTTTTTTACTATTGCTGGTTGAAGTTTGATTTGTACTGATTTTTGTTTGATGCTATAACTATCAATCTTCTATCTACAACCTATTTAGTTGAGGTAACTCTATTTTTATTTTGCATTATGATGAACAAACTAATCTGCTACACAAAAATAGTATAAAACTAAATATTTGAATTATAATAAACAAAAAAAAATGGGCCAATAGACAAAAATCTGACATTTTTTCAAAAAAGTCTTTAAAGCCTTATAACTTGAAAAGGGTTAAGTTGGGGGGCGGGGTTCCAAGGGGAAATCTGTCAGAAATGGTGGGAACCACGACCCCCTAACGGGGTTCGCACGACTTACCAGGTAACCCTGTATAAAGGCTCTTTCAGAACTGAACAATATTCTCCGAATCAACTGACCTCAGAATGAAAGTAAGTAAGCTGGTAATGCAAAAGAAATGCTAGCTATGAGAAATCTAGATGCAATCAAAATATTTTATTTAGTTATAATTTGTAATTTTGTTTACCAAATCTTTACTTCTGATGTATGGCCAGATCAGTAAATATTATTTCGTCAGACTTCAAACTGTTTACATTAACAGCAACCTTATTTGACTGCTTATTAGTTCAAAAAGCATACATATAGAAATTTTATAACATTTGTTATATATAATGAGGAAACAGAATTACTTTTGAAGCAAGTTCACTAAGTTAATGTATTTAATAATATATGTCAACAAGCACTTTCTTTTCAATCAAACATCGTCGAGTATAATAGGGTAGACGGCTACAACTGATTAAGGCCGTTTTTATACTTTAATTGTCTGATTTGAGCAGTTCATATCTAGTGAAAGTATGTCAATATAGAAATTTTAGTTTAATTATTAATTTATATTGTTTTTGGATTGGTAATAAATGTGCAACTATTATTTACGTAATTCTAATGAAACAACCGCATTACTGGCATTCTCACATTAAATGTAACATTTTTATTTTTTATACAAATTATACCTATACTCAAATATTAATTATTATATAAATAACAAGGTTGTTTTGGGTGTGTTTGTGCGCTCATGCAAATTGGGATGGTTTGCTTAGTTGTGACGTCACATTTACAGTGTTTTTGGTATTAAGCGTTTTTGAGCGACCCGCGATACGCAAACATGTTGATGTATCTTCAAAATTAATAGGTGCAGATGTACTGTTGGTTCTACAACATTTTTCACTTAAATGAGTGCTCTTATTATATATATAACTAAATATATATATATATATATATTGTCGTATATTTATCTTACACACATTTCTAGGCGCACACACACAGTGCGCGAGCTCGCATGCACGCACACTTACACGCATGCACGCACACACATGCTTGTTCGCACGCACACTCACACATCGCGCTCACACGCGCACACATACACAGAAGGGTGTATGGTGTGCATGGTTATTATGTATTATTAGTATTGTGTGTATTTATGTGTGTATGTGATTGGACTTTTTTTAGCGTTAATTTTAAATACATTTTTATTTTATATTCATCTATTTCTTAAGTCCACGGCAAATGTTATTATGTTATGAGAAGAGCAGAGCCTTCTGACACAAGTATATTTATACTTAAAAGGAGACTCTGGCCACTATATGTTAATGAATTGGATTGCAGAAATAAATATTTTTTCATTTTCATTTTTCAATAATTGTATTCGCTATATAGTCCTTCCTAATTTGAATTGATAAAAATAGTATCTTATATAGATTTTATGCTAATGACTCTTCAAAATTTGCGTTACATTATATTTTAATGGTCCCTTATATTTTCGTATGGCACAATGTGAATCATGTTGTACCTACTAAATTATTACTTGTCATACTGTAACACCCATGCTTATGAATCAATAAATAAGTTGAAATTAAAAAAGAAGATATCTAACACAATGTCCAAATTCTATTTCAGAAACATCTGTTGACACAAAATCACCAAAACTGTTCTCGATTTTCTGCAATCCTAATCCGGGAATAAGTGCTGCACTTCCCAAAGGTAAGAGGCTTATATAAAAAATAACTCAGTCTGTGTGTCTGTCTTGCTATTGTTACTTATATCATAATTATAACCAGAAGACATGAGAGCTGATACAACCCACTATTCTACCCGTCCGCCTCTTTCCGGCGCAAGAGTTACTTTTACACACACATTTTGAGGGAAGTCATGCTTATGGATAGATAGAGAAACTCGTCTTCATCACACACAAACACATCTATAAAAAGACATAAAAATTATATAAACTACATTATTATACAGAAGTGTAAAAGGGTTACAACTCACGAACTGAAACTAACTTACATCAGGATGTGAGAGAAGCAAGCGCCACTGTTTCTTGTTTTTTTAAGAAATCACAAATAAGTGTAGCAATTGAAATCATGTAATCACTAGACCACAGCAGTCTAGTGGTTGGTTTCAAGGTGTCACCATCTCTGAGGTCCCGGGTTCGAGCCCCGGTGGGGGCAGGTGTTTGAGTAATGAATGCGAGCATTTGTACCTTAATCATAGTTGTTATAATATATTTCTACCAAATTTATTTATATATGTATAATAATTGTATGTCTATCTGTTGCCCTAGATCCCATAGCACAAGCCTTACAGAGGTTACTTTGGGCTAGGCTAACTAGTGCGAGTGTAAGAATTTTACTGCTTTACCGTTTCATGAATTTAAAGCACATATTAAAAATGCTCTAATGAAAAAAGGGTCGAAAAATTATAAGGTCAATGATTTCGTGAATGATAAAAATGATTGGATGTAATTTTGACGATATTTAATTTCCTGAATGATTAAACATGCTTGAATGTAAATTTTGCGATATATAATTTTAATGATTCTATAATAAACAATATTTTTATTTTGTACCGGACATATACATATCAGATTTGTTTAATGCGATATGACTCTTGTGACGGAAATATATATTTGATAGTTCTTTTAACTTGTATCGAAGGTTGGGTTCAGACTGTGTATTTGAAGCCGGCTTCCAACTGACGACTCTGTAATGATACACGGAGAAAAAAAAATTGCCCTTGCTGGTTTTCTTGCTAGTTCTTTCCAGTACAAGGTCTCCCGCCGTAGACTTGTGAACCAATGGCGTAGCATCTTCGACATTCAAAAGTGATTGTAAAAACCTATTTGAAGAATAAATTATTAATTTGATTTGGTATATGGTACAAAACCATCTAACCCAATATTCTACACATTCCATGGTTTCACGAGTCTGATTCAACTATATTTTAGATCTGACATTGTGTTAGCTTTAAGACTGCGCTGTGGCCATATACAGCTGAATAAATTTGCCTACCTCATGAGGAGGACAGATAGCCCTCTATGTTCGATGTGTGGTAGAAGTGGTGGTAGAAGACGTACACCATGTTTTAGCAGAGAGTACTCGGGGACAGACTCACCGCCAACTTCTGGTCGGTCATTCTCATGAGATAGGCAGGTTTAATAGTATACTTGCGCAACCTCTATCTACAGAAGTACTAGATACTAATTAGTGCAACATAGCCTTAAGATTGATAATCTTTATTTTTTTGCAATATTCAAACTATAAACCCTTCTTAATAAATTAAAAAAATTAACTAGTATAAAATAAATTGCATTCTATTTCAGCTACTACGGTGAAGAACAAGCGATTTATCAAGACTGCATCGGACCAGTACATCATAGATGCCGGCCAAAAGGAGTTCGGGGTGACGCTTTGTGACCAATGCGGCGCTATTTATCACGTAAATATACAAATCATCATATATTATGTCATGAAACACAACTTGGATGAAAATGGACTGCGCCAGTGAGGATATTGAAGAGCAGAGAAAAACTCAGTGGGTAATCCCTATGGTCGAGCTAGGGTTCTAGAAGGCGAAGGGATAACGCAATAACAATTTGATTTGACATTTAACAAACACACCCCATAAACTATTATTTCACAATATGTATATATATATATATAACAACCCGTATAAATTTAACTCCATATTGTTCCAGATTGGTGATCCCGGAGATGAATATAAACACCGAATTTATCACCACGCAATTGATGTTCTCAAGTTTTATGTAAGTAAATTCAAATGTATTTGTTAAAATCAAAACAAATGTCAAGTTTATTGAACACAGAACTGACATTGAACAAATGTAAAATTTTAGGAAGAAAACAAAAACATCTATATGATTTCAATTTATATTTTATTTATGGGCTGTATATGTAAATATATTTGTTTACACGTGCATGCATATTTACATTTTTAATGATAAATTGTATTTTATATTATGTAAAATTTTCGAAAATTATTTCCAAACAGAAAACTCTTAGGTTGTAGCAGAATACCAGTGCTTTGCTCACGTCCTCTTGTGAGCAATTCCAATCACTGAGGGTCGTAGACCCTTTTACACTTCTACAGCACACACAGCCCAGCATGGGTTGTACTGGGTTGTTTGTTTTAAGAAAATGTTATTTTAGTTTATTTGTGTTCCTTTATTTGTGTGTGATTTTCGTAATTAAATTTTTTCTATCTATTTATCAAAGAGCTTAAGAGCTACATAATTTTGTTGAAACATTAAAAATAAATTACACTACATCCGTTTGGAAATTAGATGTTAGGACTAGTGATGAAACGGATATCCGGTAACTATCCGGTATCCGGCCTATCCGGCCTATTTTCACTATCCGGCCGGATACCGGATAGTAGGGCACTATCCGGCCGAATACCGAATACTAGATGTTTCCCGCGACACCGTTCGCGCTGAGTGCTTTACGCCCTAAACTCGTCTATATCGCGCTTTTCTGTGGGAATACAAAAGTTTTTAAGCCTATCTATATTGTTTCTCGTTGTCTAATCTATCTCTGTATCAAATTTCAGCAAAATCAGTTCTTTAGTTTAGGCGTGAGAGAGTAGCAGACAAACAGACTGAATTTATAATATTAGTAACGGATTATTTTGCACATACACACACATATATGAAACGCGATAAGCGGCCGAATATCCGGTGGCCGGATATCCGGCGCTCCGGCCTCGTAGTTAGCCGAATATCCGGTATCCGGCCAAATCACTATCCGTTTCATCTCTAGTTAGGACCAAATATAGGACCTAACATCATTTCAAAATGTCATCATTTCAAAATCACAAAGTAATACAACAACGTATATCTATTTATATATGAAAATGATAGATAGAATCTGTTATACAAAAAGTCCAGTACAGAAGCAATTAATTTATTTATTTACACTTCACACAACAATTACCATAGTCCAGTGGTTAGCACACCAGTTTCAAGGTGTCTGGGTTCGAGTTCCGCTGGAAGTGTATATTTGTATCATGAGTACTAGCATTTATCCCTTAGCCATAGTTGTTAAAATATATGTATTTCTATTAAACATATTTATGTATGTCTATTTCAAAGATTCCCAAACTTTTTGTGTCGTAGACATTTGCCATGTTTTTCGGTTTCGGGTAGACTCCCTACTTACCTGATATCGAATGCCTACATCCTACAACTTACTCAATTTTATAAACATATGTAATATTTTTTTGTATTCTGTCGTAAATTGATGAAAAAAGGCTTCTTTTTTGTCAAAAGTTACTACAACTTATATACAAAATTGTGTACGTTTGAAAATACACTAAGGAAGTCACGGTGTCTGTGGTCGCGTGTGTGTGTGCGCGCTTTATAATTGCCGGCTTTCAAAAAAGGGGTGGTCTGTCGAAAATCGGTCAAAAAATGTCTTGTTTTTGTCATACAAATCAAATAAGCTTCAAAAGTGTGTACGGTTGTAAATACACTAAGAAGCTCACGGCGACTGTAGCCGCTTGAGTGCCGCGAGGTGGTGTGGTCTGCCCCCCACTGAAAAACTAAATTGGCCGTCGGTCAATAAAAATCGGTAAAATAATAGGTGAAAAATTGTCTCCTTTTATGTCACAAGAAATTGAAAAACGGCGTGTGGTTGTAAATACACTAAAATAGTATAATGTTAGTAAGTAGGTACTATCAGTGTATGTTGAGATCCATTGTCGTGGACCCCTGTTCTCATTTCATGGACCGCAAAATTTTTGTTTCGCTGACATCGACCCCTTGCAGGTTGCCATAGACCCCTAGGGGTCTATATAGACCACTTTGGAATCACTGGTCTATATAGACCCCTAAGGGTCGATGTAGACAACTTTGGAATCACTAGTCTATATAGACCCTAGGGGTCTATATAGACCACTTTGGAATCACTGGTCTATATAGACCCCTAAGGGTCGATGTAGACAACTTTGGAATCACTAGTCTATATAGACACCTAGGGGTCTATATAGACCACTTTGGAATCACTGGTCTATATAGACCCCTAAGGGTCGATGTAGACAACTTTGGAATCACTAGTCTATATAGACACCTAGGGGTCTATATAGACCACTTTGGAATCACTGGTCTATATAGACCCCTAAGGGTCGATGTAGACAACTTTGGAATCACTAGTCTATATAGACACCTAGGGGTCTATATAGACCACTTTTGGAATTCACTGGTCTATATAGACCCCTAAGGTCGATGTAGACAACTTTGAATCACTAGTCTATATAGACACCTAGGGGTCTATATAGACCACTTTGAGGAATCACTGTCTATATAAAGACCTAAGGGTCGATGTAGACAACTTTGAATCACTAGTCTATATAGACACCTAGGGGTCTATTATAGACCACTTTGGAATCACTGGTCTATATAGACCCCTAAGGGTCGATGTAGACAACTTTGGAATCACTAGTCTATATAGACACCTAGGGGTCTATATAGACCACTTTGGAATCACTGGTCTATATAGACCCCTAAGGTCGATGTAGACAACTTTGGAATCACTAGTCTATATAGACACCTAGGGGTCTATATAGACCACTTGGAATCACTGGTCTATATAGACCCCTATAGGGTCGATGTAGACAACTTTGGAATCACTAGTCTATATAGACACCTAGGGGTCTATATAGACCACTTTGGAATCACTGGTCTATATAGACCCCTAAGGGTCGATGTAGACAACTTTGGAATCACTAGTCTATATAGACACCTAGGGGTCTATATAGACCACTTTGGAATCACTGGTCTATATAGACCCCTAAGGGTCGATGTAGACAACTTTGGAATCACTAGTCTATATAGACACCTAGGGGTCTATATAGACCACTTTGGAATCACTGGTCTATATAGACCCCTAAGGGTCGATGTAGACAACTTTGGAATCACTAAGTCTATATAGACACCTAGGGGTCTATATAGACCACTTTGGAATCACTGGTCTATATAGACCCCTAAGGGTCGATGTAGACAACTTTGGAATCACTAGTCTATATGACAACCTAGGGTCTATATAGACCACTTTGGAATCACTGGTCTATATAGACCCTAAGGGTCGATGTAGACAACTTTGGAATCACTAGTCTATATAGACACCTAGGGGTCTATATAGACCACTTTGGAATCACTGGTCTATATAGACCCCTAAGGGTCGATGTAGACAACTTTGGAATCACTAGTCTATATAGACACCTAGGGGTCTATATAGACCACTTTGGACACTGGTCTCTATATAGACCCCTAAGGGTCGATGTAGACAACTTTGGAATCACTAGTCTATATAGACACCTAGGGGTCTATATAGACCACTTTGGAATCACTGGTCTATATAGACCCCTAAGGGTCGATGTAGACAACTTTGGAATCACTAGTCTATATAGACACCTAGGGGTCTATATAGACCACTTTGGAATCACTGGTCTATATAGACCCTAAGGGTCGATGTAGACAACTTTGGAATCACTAGTCTATATAGACACCTAGGGGTCTATATAGACCACTTTGGAATCACTGGTCTATATAGACCCTACTAAGGGTCGATGTAGACAACTTTGGAATCACTAGTCTATTATAGACACCTAGGGGTCTATATAGACCACTTTGGAATCACTGGTCTATATAGACCCCTAAGGGTCGATGTAGACAACTTTGGAATCACTAGTCTATATAGACACCTAGGGGTCTATATAGACCACTTTGGATCACTGGTCTATATAGACCCTAAGGGTCGATGTAGACAACTTTGGAATCACTAGTCTATATAGACACCTAGGGGTCTATATAGACCACTTTGGAATCACTGGTCTATATAGACCCCTAAGGGTCGATGTAGAACAACTTTGGAATCACTAGTCTATATAGACACCTAGGGGTCTATATAGACCACTTTGTGAATCACTGGTCTATATAGACCCCTAAGGGTCGATGTAGACAACTTTGGAATCACTAGTCTATATAGACACCTAGGGGTCTATATAGAGCACTTTGAATCACGGTCTATATAGACCCCTAAGGGTCGATGTAGACAACTTTGGAATCACTAGTCTATATAGACACCTAGGGGTCTATATAGACCACTTTGGAATCACTGGTCTATATAGACCCCTAAGGGTCGATGTAGACAACTTTGGAATCACTAGTCTATATAGACACCTAGGGGTCTATGGCAACCTGCACTATAGAATCACTGGTCTGTATAGATAGAGATGAAACGGATAGTGATTTGACCGGATACCGGATATTCGGCTAACTACGAGGCCGGAGCGCCGGATATCCGGCCACCGGATATTCGGCCGCTTATTGCGTTTCATATATGTGTGTGTATGTGCAAAATAATCCGTTACTAATATTATAAATTCAGTCTGTTTGTCTGCTACTCTCTCACGCCTAAACTAAAGAACTGATTTTGCTGAAATTTGATACAGAGATAGATTAGACAACGAGAAACAATATAGATAGGCTTAAATACTTTTGTATTCCCACAGAAAAGCGCGATATAGACGAGTTTAGGGCGTAAAGCACTCAGCGCGAACGGTATCGCGGGAAACATCTAGTATTCGGTATTCGGCCGGATAGTGCCCTACTATCCGGTATCCGGCCGGATAGTGAAAATAGGCCGGATAGGCCGGATACCGGATAGTTACCGGATATCCGTTTCATCACTAGTATAGACTCCTAAGAGTCGATATAGACCACTTTGGAATCACTGGTCTGTATAGACCCCTAGGGGTCGATGCATGCATGGATCCTCAAATCAACACCAAGCATTGGCATCATTTAAATAATCATTGACTTTGTAACTTTTTTTTTGCCCTTACTCATTAGCGTCTTTTTAACATGTACCTTGAACTTATGAAGAGGCAATTCAGCTACACTATGTGGAATCTTGTTATAAAAATTTATACATTTGCCCATAAACGAGCCTCTAGTTTTTTGTAGCCTGTACGTTGGAACGGCAAGTTTATTTTTATTTCTTGTGTTTAATTATGCATTTGAAAATTAGTATGAAATGTGTTATAATTTTTGTACACATAAATCAAATTTTCATAAATATACTGACCCGCCAAACTTATTATATTAATCTCTTTAATAAATTTCTAAGAGAATCCCTTGCTCGTAAATTATAAATAGCGCAGACTGCTCTTTTTTGAAGAACAAAAATACTTTCTATACTAGCAGCCGACCCCCATAATAGTAAACCATAGGACATAACACTGTGAAAATAACTGAAGTAAATTAATCTTGCCGTTTCAACATCCGTAATTTGTCTTATTTTTTTTACAGCATATGCTGTAGAACTTAGTCTATTTGATAGGGTCTCAATATGTGGATCCCACTGCAAAGTTATACCCAATAATTTAGTGAATATCACCACTTCATTATACATTTTAACAATAGTGTTTACTTTTCTTACATTTGGTATTGAAAATTTTATACATTTAGTTTTATTGGGGTTTAAAGATAAGTTATTAATCGTGAACCAGTGCAATACTTTAGAAAGAGTACTATTTACAACGTCAATATTGCCATTTCCTCTGTCAACCTTAAATATTAAAGAAGTATCATCTGCAAATAGTACAGTCTTGCACAAAGTATCAGTGAAGTGTGGGAGACACTAAGTATATAGACCCCTAGGGGTCGATATAGACCACTTTGGAGTCACTATCTATCTATTAGCCTAGTACATATAACTTGCTTCGAGCTAGGCTGATTGGTGTGAGCGAAATAATGTTTATTTATTTATTTTGTCCCCAGGGCTTCAAAGGGGAACACGTAGTAGGCCGCACTGCGACGTCAGGTAGATGCATCAGAATACGTCAGGGCGAAGCTGGCTGGAAGAGAGTGGAAGCGTTGCTGGCCAGGGTTGTTAACCCCTATATAGGATACTCCGAGAACATGACTGGAAAAAAGCGTATGTACACGGTAAGAAATAAATCTTTGTTAACAACACCAACTGTATTCAGGCCAAGGTGTGATTTGTCTGGCTATTGTACAAGTGAAATCGGATTTCATCACACTTTTAGGGTTCTGTACCCAAATGGCATGGAACCTTTATGGATTCGTCAAATCTGTCTGTCTCTTTGTCCGTATGTCACAGCCACTTTTTTCTGTAACTATAAGAACTATATTGTTGAATCTCGGCCAGTAGATGTATTCTGTGAACCGCATGATCATCATACTTAAAAATGATAATCAAAAAAATTTTGATTTTTCATCAAACCTATAAGTGGAGTTTCTTCAAAAATGATATCGCGTCTTCCAATATCATTTTTTTTTTAATTTAAATAGTTGACGCGATAGATGCTTCTGAAGTGGTAAAATGTGTCCCCCTTCTGTGTCTTCTATAAAATAAGAGAATGATAAAACTAAAAAATATATATTATGTCCATCCCCATGCAAACTTCCACGGTTTTGAACGAGATATTGTATTTAGTTTTTTTTTAATGTCATAAATCATTACGGCTGGTTTTTAATTCTATGAAATATAATACTGGTAGATTTTGGTAACAATAATTCAAATCAAATCTAAATCAAACGTCATATGTTTAAGATTCTATCCCATTGGATCACATGACTTCCAGTAATAGGTTTTTTTTTCCTGTATATTTACAGTCCTCAATTCAAAAACTAACTTTATTCAAATATGACTTTATAGAAAGCTCTTTTGAATCGTCCAAATTTTTTTTCCTACCACCCATTCAGGACGTTTTTTTAGCTGATAAGAAGAATGGGCGCAAGAAACTTATCAGCGTCAATTTCATTCATTATTTTCATTGTGTTTTTTCTACATTTAAATACAGTACAATAAAAACAGTATAACAGCCCTTTTTTCATAAGAGTATTTTTGACAAATCCTTCATATAAAGTGCATAAATTCCCATTTAAAAGGCTTTGCTGCCCTATCCTATATAAAAATAATTTGTGAAAAGGCAAACCGGCTCTTCGCAGCCTATATGTGGGACATTTTATTTTTATATCTGATGTTTAATTTATTAATAATATTATAATTTAAAAACATAACATTAAAAATCTTAAGTAAATATATTCGGGACAAAAGGAAACTGGCTTGGCATGTGATGTACAAGGTTAAGGTCTTCTGCAGCGCTGCTTTTCAGCCAGTTCCTGTGGTTCCCTTTATAAACTTATATCAGACATCACTATCGAATCACTATCAATACAGCGAAGATACATTTTCATCACAAATCTTGTATTCATCTTGTGTTCATTGAAATGTGCGCCAAGAAATGGTTAATTAGTTTATTTTTGTGGCAAAGGTAGCTTGGACCACATAATGACAGAATCAATCGCCCCGTTTTGACATAACTGTCAGAGAATGAAGGTTCGGCTGATCATATATTTTTCGATTGTACAAAATATTCATATTCTTTGTATGATGTCATTCCCCCTTATATCCCTAAGCCGTGTCAATTTAACTCTCTTCTTTCTTATGTTAATTCACCCTTGATCATATTTCTAATATTCTTTATCATTATTTATTCTACAATCGTGTTTAACTTTAATTGGTATCTTTTTATTCTCTGATTTGGTTTCCGCTCTTTAACTTTTTTATATATTTCTTTATCGAACAGGGTATATTATATTGTATTTGTCTTGTTTAATTTTAATTTTGCATTCACTTGTACTTTCACGGCCTGGATAATAACATGAGTCGCGCATACTTTAATTAAAAAAAGTATTCTAAGCAAAAAAACTCGAGGTTGGTGAAATCCTATGGGCACCGCCATCAAACCCAAAAGAAGAAGAAGAAGATCTCTGACAGTTATGTCAAAAGACAAGTTCTTTACAGTAGTTTGTAAATAATTTAATTTTCTGAATTTTTTTAGATACCTTTTTTATATATAGTTTTTATGTTTTATATTTGTACATCTATTGTTTGTCGGTTATGTCTTACGCACGCTTGTACGCCAGTTCATCTGGCCAATACTAAGGTTAAAGACAGCTCTTTCTCTCTCTTTTGGACGAAGGCCCAGCTGACCATTCATAACCGTATCAAATATATAATTTTATTCCTTTATATGATTTCATTCCCCCTTATATCCAAAAATCTTACAAAATTTAACTCTTCTTTCTTACGTTGAATCAACACACTTCTTAGTCATTATATGTTCTAAAATTTTGCGCGCTTAGTAACTTTTATTAATTTTTTCTATTCAACGAGTGAACAGGGTGCAATATTTCATTAGTTTTGTGTTAATTAATTTTTTCTTCAATTGTAATTTCACCGCCATGTATCCTAAAAAAATTCCCAAGATTTATCACTTACATCGATCTTTCGTTATGATAAATATAGCACAGAGACATTATTCAGATGATATAGATAGACTATATATAATAATAACTATTACTTACTATCAAATGCTGGGCCTACCTGTGCTTGAACCCAGGACCTCTTGAAACCGATGCACCGTTTGGCTATGGAGGTTGTCATACAAAAACTATAAATTTTTCAGGCGTACTTGTTCGTCGAGGCGAACCTAATCGTGGGTTGTTTGATCATGGAACCCATCACGAAAGCCCACAAAATAATTCCAGGCAATCCGGACTGTTGCAGCTTAGAAGAGTACCCGGTGAAGTAAGTTCCCAGTTGAATGGTCAATTCTTTGCTACGATTTAGAAATAAGATATTTATTTTAATAATTCTTAGCCGAGAGAGTTGAACAGAAATAGATGGGTCGATGCCACCTCACCGCTTCAGATATAGCATAAAGCAATTTTGTAAGGTAGGGAGCTCGGGACAGTAAAGTAAACAAGTGAATTGTTTCACGTATGATTTATTACTAACTAATCATCTAACAAAATCTATCTATCACTTCGGATATAGCATAAAGCAATTTTGTAAGAGATATTATGTGTAGATCTATATCACCACAATTTGTCGTACAAAATTCCCACTTGTTATACCACTACCATAGACTGATATACCGGGTGTCCAAAAAGTCATGGATTACCTTTTACCTACTGAACGCCATTTTGAACACCTGTTGTAGTTGAAAACAATAAATTTATTTTATTTACATATTATTTTGTTGTTATTTACATACATGCACACAGTTAAAAATAAACATGTTTTGCTATCACAACTTTATTTCGAACATTTGCAAAAAATTATCGTTTTGGATTAAAATTGTTATAACAAGAGTTTATAAGTATTCAATCGATAGTAGAATGATTCGAGATTAAAATAAAAAAAAGCTGTACTCGAAAAAGTTTTCATTTCAAGGTAGAGATTTTCCAAAATTAAGACTTTTACTGTGGTCTTTTTTTTATTGCTAGATCCCAATGTGGCTCATCAGTAGGTAAAAGGTAATCCATGACTTTTTGGACACCCTGTATATATATATTATAATCAAAAGTGGATTTTTTTTATTAAAAAACGGTTAATTTCTAGTAAACAAATTTTACAATTTCAAAATTAAGTATTAAGGCTCTGAACGCGAAATAGCAACTTGTGATATAATCGAACACACGAACAACGAAGTGAACGCCACGATGGTCGGAAGATGAAAGAGACCGTGCTGTTTTTTTCTGCTGAGGCTGAGAATCCTCATGGATTTCTCCGCAACGGCATGTAGAGATATGGTGATTATGTTGGACTCCCGGTGAATCGAGGCGGCTCGACCCAACAGACCTACCGACCAAAGTCAGCCTGAGCCTTTGGTCCTAATGACCCTATTAGCTTGAAGTGATAGAGGACCGCACCTTAGGAGAGGTACGGTTAGCGCTGCCCCATGGGGAGAGCAGAACCTACTCGTGGCTAAGCAGAAGGGGGGGGGGGGTTTAGTTGATGACAAGGGAGGCGGCGGCTCAGACGCCGCCGCTTGCAAGTCTTGAAGGTCCTGCGTGAGTTGGTTGGGGGGGTCGCTAAGGACATGTCGCGGTCTACGTATCCTCTGCCGATATTGACTGTTGCCTAATGATAGGCTCACGGAAGGCGGTGTTGACGGGGACCGTGCCGCAAGTGCTACCGGCTTATATAGCCACCGGTCACGTGGTGATTTCAAAATGGCGGCGCTAAGCTAGCACGGCACGTGGTGTTTTCCCAAAATGGCAGCGTTAGGCTTACAAAATATATTAAAGGACATGGACAAAAAGTGGGCCTCAATCATGTGCAGAGACGTAAGATATATCAATCGATAGGTAATTTTATGTTCATCAATTTACAATTTATTGTATATTTTTAAATCCCCCGTAGTATGTATCCCCCTAGATATTCAAGTAAACACATTCCAAAACGTGGTTAAAATGTTTTGATTAAGTATATAAAATGATATTTTTTTAAATCTTATTGAAAAGTTGTTACATAATTAACATAAGAAATGTAATTTAGTAATTATAAATTCATGAAGTTCTAGACATGTTGTGTTACTGACCACGCTGAATGTACATAGTCTGTGACCAATGATGACACTCGTCCGCTGTCATTGCGACTTTGACAGCATGTTTTGCGCAAATTAATAAAAAGAAAAACAAACTTAAAAAAAAGATTCCATCAACTTGCTATGTTGTATTAAATAATTCTAATTATTAATTACAAAAAAACGGGAGATATTTAAAATCTAATCTTTATCCAGATGATGTACAATAATTTCGATAAAAGAATTTCGATTCGATAGAAGTATGTAAGAAACTATATAAATTCTCCTTTGCGCTGTATAAGTTAGCTAAAATATCTGATCGAAGGACAGTTTTGTCTGCATACCATAGTTTTGTTGCCTCAACTCTACGCTATGGGGTTATATTTTGGGGTAATTCGAGTTATCGGGACATACTATTAAGGGCCCAAAAACGTTGTATCAGAGCTATATGTGGTTTAAATTCTAACGACAGTTGTCGACCATAAATATTTTAAAAATCTAAAATTACAAACTTTGCCATCATTATATATCTATGAATCATGTTTGTTTGTTAAATCTAATCCAAATCTTTTTGAGAAAAATAATCCTATACCAAATCTTCGCCCTAGAAACTCTAAACTATGTAATATTTTGTGTAAAACTGCATTAACACGCAAAAGCGTAATAAGTATGGCACCAAGGATGTTCAATAAACTCCCTCAATCATTAAAGCATCATAATATAAATAAATTTAAACAGGAGCTATATAAATTGTTAATTGACAAATGCTATTATAGTGTAGATGATTATTTTAATGATAGGAATTTGTAATGTATATCTAGTTATAAGAATATTGATATGACATATCTAATAATTTAATTGAATTCTCTAATTAATAATAATATTTCTATTTGACCACAGATATTTGACATACTTAATAATTTAATTTTATATTTTTTTATTTTCATGTTTATTTTTAATTTTTGTCAATATATTAATATAATAAGTAAAATTGTGAAAGGAAATTAGACAACTAGAACTAGGCAATAATTAAATGACTAAATTTTTCTTTGTGAAAATTTGCATGCCACGAGGCTAAATATGGAATAGTGCTGGTTTTAATAAGCTTTGTAACACCTAAAGAGGTGTTACAGGTAAAGACCTGTATTTGCAAATAAATATGATTTGATTTTGATTTGATTTGATTTGATAATTTATACTCTTCTCTGGTAAAGTTTCGTCGCTGCACATTACTCAGGCCCACCTTCCATACAAATTTTGACCATCACCTTTGTTTACGCAGATGCGGAGTGTCCCGCGTGTGGACGCACACAAAGTTCAGGAGACGCGGTATAGCGCGCGCCATGTTGGATTGCGCACGCGCATCGTTGTTGCACGCGTCCGTGGTGGCGGTGCACGAGGTTGCGTTTAGCACTCCGACGGCGGACGGCAAGTGCTTGGCTACCAAATATTGCGAAACCCCCAACTTCTACGTGTACCAGTGATATACGTCGCAGACATTCCAACCTTACTACGTGTACAGGCTGTGGATATACCCTCGGCCAAATCCAAAGCTAAGTGTTCATTCCGTAACTAAAATCGTTTTTGTTTGGCCAATTACACTTCGCAACTCAATTAAAATCTACATAATGAGTAGTGGTCCGGAATAGGTAGTTTAATTTTATGTACTTGCAGAAAGGAAGTCAGTGTAAGCGTAACATGGATAAACCTAAAATTTTCCGTTTTTATTTGCTATTCGTTTCTGTACGTTTTTATTGTAAAATTTTATGTTTACAACTTATTCTTATAACAGTAAGCTAAAAGGTGAAATACTATTTTGAAAGTTCAATTTTTACAATCTCTGAAAATAGTAAGATCCTAGGAATATCCATACTATTGATGTCACAAAATGGCAAGTACATAAAATTTAACTACCTATTCCGAGCACTAATAAAAAAATACCGAGAAATTCCCAATAAACAAAATCTCAAGTTACCTGCGCATAAAATAAATAGATACAAGTCTTTATTTACAAACGTCTTCATCACACACAGACATAGCAACACGAAGAGATTAAAATTAAAGTTACTTAAAACAATAACCCAGTACGAACCTAAGCTCTTGTAACGCAGTGTTCCATGCATAAGACACGTGATTTGATACACAAAACCAATAAGACTTGTCTCCATGCTATCTATAGGCCGTAGTTTAAGGGTCTATTTCCACAACGAATACTAATTTCTCACAATTTAAATAATTCACTGCAATGTTATTATATGAAACAGAAAGAGATAAACTGAGTGCAGGATATTAAAAATTTACTGGACCAAATTGACCGTCTGGATAATGGACCCCAGATCGGGATTAGGTAGAGTATCGTCATTAGTGCTGTAAGATTTTTTTTTTCTGATAGTGTCCAAATGTTAATGTTATGTTAATTAATGCCAGGCTGTCGCTGAACAAAAAAAAAACGATTTTAGCGTAGTGAACTTTGCTTTGTTATGTTAAGTATATTGATTTAAAAAAAAAACATGTATTTTTCACTACCTCGAATTAATACTTGATCTGTTAGGTAGTAAGTTCAATTCCTTCTTTGGGACTAAGTTATTTAGTTTAAATTTATATTAATTTAATTTTTTTATTACCTTTTTCAAACGAGGTTTTTTATAAAATTAAGGCTGATTGTATTAGAACTATAATAAAGTTAATTAATTCTTTACTCGTCTGTTAAAACAGGTGACGTGATATATTTTTGGTACGATATGAGTTTTACAATAACAAGTATTTGAGTATGAAATTATTATATGTGTAACGTGAAAGTGTGAAAATTTGTTTAGACAATTGAAAGCCAATTGGTGTCTCAAAGTCAAATAAAAAATTCTGTGATTTGGTCACAATAAAAAAAAGAATAAGACTGTTATAAAGACAAGTGAAGTGTAAAAATAAATAACGTAGGTCGCTTATGAACTAAAATTGAAACGTGGTAACTTATTTGAGTGATCGATATAACCTGGTACATACTTTCATTAGTTTTTTTATTATTTTTAGAAACCATTACTCATCGAGTTATGTTGTAGTTCCCTTGTTCAGTTTGATATAAATTACATGATATAAACTTATATATGTGTTATGTGCTGTATATTATAATCTTACAGTGGATTAAGGGAATTTAGCAAACTACAATACTCTATAAATACAATAAAGTTATGTATCTGTACTTTGATTATATTAAACATCGACCTATAGCCCAAAGATATTTTTTTTACCAATTACAACAAGTTCTTACCAAGTCCATAGTATGTAACTAATATTATCTCATAGAATCATTCGAATACTCAATGTTTGTCTGTTATTGCAGAAATTTCGTTTTATATATTGTTATTTAGTAAGTTATTTTTCTTAATCTATGAATTGTGGTGTAATTTCCATAAAACTCAATGATTATAGAAAGAAAGATTAGCAACTCACGAATTGTATATCTGTTGTTGTTATTGTTCTATTTATTATTAATAATAATAGTAGTGTTTTATTATTATTTGTAACATTGTTGCTTTGGTAGTTTTGTCCAAATAAATTGTCTGTCATGACAATTTAGACTCGTTCAAAAAATTTACTATGTTGTTTCTTAAGTACTTGTTGGTAAGTTGTCATTTTACATAGATTGTAATATTGAATTTGTCAAAACGAGGGATGTCTTTCTAAAAGTAAAAACAAATGTTGTCATAAATTGAAAAGTTAGTGTTTCGTTTCGAGAAGAATCAAATTTTGACAAAATAATGAATTCATAAAACCAATTATTATTTTCAAGTATACCTTTTATGTATAAATAACGCAAAATTTCATTTTTAGTACTGTAATATAAATTACTAATTACAAATCTATGAAATGCCTAATGCCTTTTGCCAACATATTTGGGAGACCCATTGATCTGTTACTCGGATAATGCTTCATTGGTAAACAATTATATTTCATATATTGTATTCAAATGTGTGAACAAGTTATTTGTAGAAAAATGGATGTGTGATTTTTGCATTGTGCATGGGGACCACATTACAAGTAGGTATTAAGATGCCATTTAATCTTTGTTACCATAGATAAGATAAAGTAGATTACTAACTACGTACAAACTCTTTGATTAGTTGTTTGAGGTTATCACGTTAACGAAATTAACGTGTATATAAAACGAATGCGCAAAGGATCCTAAATAAATAGTTATTTTTTCAAATGCAGTGACTAACTTAATAAAGTGTATATAAGAAATCTTTTAAAGATTTCTTATTCTAAGCTGTAATAATTTGACAGCTGTCATTACTGACAGTTGTTACTTTTTTAATCATGGCTTTGGGTAACGGTTTTTGAGCCAGAGTAATATTAGTTATATTCTTAAAATTATACTCTCGTGTCATATAAGCCTCGAAACAAATTCAGAACACAGGTCCTAATATTATTTTTGAGTGCAAACACAAAGAAAATGTTACAAAGCGAATAAGATGATTTTTATAAACCCCAACGATTTTCATTCGAGTTAAAAAGCCTTTCTATGGCTGCTGTGTTTCATTATTGTTATTTTAATGGATAATGTTGTAATACAATACGATAATTGTTGTTAGAAAATAGTGAAGTGTATGATTTTTTTTGCTCTCTCGCGTCTATTTAGTTTACGAGGTAATAATGTACATCATGTTTTTTTTTAGATTTTCATTTTCTTATTTTAGAAGTTAAAGGGGAGGAGGGGTTAAATGGCTGTGACATACGGAAGGACAGACAGACATGACAAATCTATAAGGGATCCGTTTTTTCCATTTGGCTACGGAACCCTAACAGAAACGATTACTTATATTAAATAAGTGTATGGTTATTTCATGATTTTCATATATTTTTCAAAATCACCTACTATAATCAATTAGAAAAATAGTACCTTTCGGGAGTACCCCTAGAAGAATACACTATAATTTTTTTATTTAAGAGAGTATACAGACTACAATAAAAATTATATTTACAGCACTTTTGATACTATTAGTAATAATGTAAAGTTTGTGTTTTAACAGTTAGCTTATAATAGATTTTGAAATGTGACGTCACGAAATTTAAGACCCCCTTGTCACACTTCGTCAACCCCTTCCCTCCCCCGTACCGTGTGACGTAATTTATGGATGGCCCAAAATGAAGGTGCCGAGTCTTTGTGTTTAAGTCGGTAAAGCCAAATTGTTGTAATGTATGACTGTTGATTGGTCAGTTACTTTCAAATGTGTCTGGAATTCAGCTCACTTTGAGTTTACATTTTGTGTGTGCCAATTATAATTTAATAAACGCTATATGCATTTTGTAGATATGATTTTATTTAACCTTAATACAGCGGGCCAAAAGGAGTTTCCTGAACAAAGTTGTATAAAAGTTACTCTTTTTTCATGTTACCCGCAGGAAAAATATTTTTTGCCGTGGTATCTGCCCTTATATACACTTTATCTCAAAATTGATCTAGTGATTTCTGAGCCTCTTCAAACAATAATTTTCAAAAATCATTGAAGTTGTATTTAACCCCAATTTCCACCTCTCATTTACAATAAAATCTTTACCATCTATAAAACTTTGTAAGTTTTAGGATTCAGTATCCTCTGCTTTAAAGTTGCCATTTTGTAGATTTATTCAAGTGATAAGGAGGTGGTCTTTGAATGACGAATACTTAAAATGTCGTATTAATGCTAATTTATCATATTAGTAATTATTAATTTCTTTTTAATAGCTGATATTATCCAAGTATGACATTTAAAAAAAGTGCAAGTTAAAAGTGTGTAGTTTGGTCGTGAAAGCGTGACAAACAGACAAGCGGTTACATTCGCATTTATATTATTAGTAAGGATTTTAATAAAAAGAAATAAAAAGCTGTCATGTGTCTTATAAATTATATTTTTCTTGCTTTTGATTACACCGCCATTCACAAGGAATTAAAATTAATCTAGATCCATCACTAACTTCACGATATGTCCTACCACTAAAGTTAATTTATCGACGATCAGTGACAGTTGTAACACATCTCATACTAATTTTCAAATGCATAATTTAAACACAAGAAATAAAAATAAACTTGTCGTTCCAACGTACAGGCTACAAAAAACTAGAGGTTCGTTTGTGGGCAAATGTATAAATTTTTATAACAAGATTCCACATACTGTAGCTGAATTGACTTTTCATAAGTTCAAGTACATGTTGAAAAGTCGCTAATGAGAAAGAGCAATTACAAAGTCAATGATTATTTAAATGATGCCAATGCTTGGTGTTGATTTGAAATTTGATGTTTATTGTAAAAATATATACGTTGTATGGTGACGACATAATTTATTGTAAATGTTATTGCTTTTGATAAAGCTGACAAGTTTCTTGCGCCCATTCTTCTTATCAGCTAAAAAATACGTCCTGAATGAGTGGTAGGAAAAAAATTGGACCATTCAAAACGGACGATTCTATAGTCATATTTGAATAAAGTTAATTTAGATTTTTATACACCGGCCGCAGCAGCAAGAGTGGAGGAAATAAAATAGCACAATTTTTAAAACAACATTTATTTTTACATACATTAATTAAGTCGGATTCAAAATGCCTGAAACGTACTGATATCATGTACACATCAGTTAGGTAAAGAACATGATTATTACTTCCAATGAACAGTTAATTATACACTTTCCCTTTGCACAATGTGTGGAGACAAAAAATAGAAGCATTTGTTACTTGACCATTTTGCAGTACACACTACTATACAAGTAAATTTTAAAAATTACTTTTTTTTATTTAATGATTAGGTATTTCATTAATTAGGTATATTATTTTAAAATTAAATTTGTTAAAAATATAGAATTTCAGTATATTAAACTATTATAGGTTTTAAGAGTAAATGTACCGTGATGCGGTCCGCGGTCCGCGAGCGCGGCGGCACCGGCGGCCGGCTTCGCCGAATCCTAAGCGAACTGAGTTTGAGCTAGCCTACGACATATCCCCTATTCAAAAAGGAAGCTACGGAAACTCCAGAGAAAAATATTTATTTGTGCTACGATCGAAATCAAACTATCTGAACTAAACTTTGACCGCGTCGTCGCTTCGACTGCTAAAACTGCTCTATCCGAACGAACGGAGAACCGGCAGCGTTATCTATCGCGATCGTAGAGTTGTGCGAAGTACATCCACTTACCAACTACAAAAATAAAATATGGCGCGATTCCTATTCGGTTACAGACGAGACGTAAAATCTACAAGTCGAAGATCTGACACACGGAAAACTTTATTCTGTTACCTTTAACGCTAATAGTAGTGACGGGACGAGCGCTAACTAGCCCGGACGCCGAGATTGCGGCGGAATACGTTCCGATTGAATATATATATATTGAAAAACATAGAAAATATTCTATATATTAACTACTTTATACATATTACCATAACTCGCATGTTATTGCGTTCACTTAAATGTTACGTGGGCGGGGCACAGAGAATCATATAGGAACCGTAGCGCGAGCTGCACTGTCTAGGATTCGAATCGTACATTTCTCGGACTGAACGGCCTCACACTACCATCTATGTAACTCGCTGTTCGGTAACTACGAAATGCGTGTGGACTTGGCACTGTCGAGAGTCGCGCTAGTTGTTCAAAAAACCGCGGGAGGGGGTGTGTGTAGAAACGAGTTTGAGGTGGCGTTCGGATTAATTATTAGACATTGCAACGGTAACAATGAGCCGAGCGCGCGTGTTTTGTGCAGCCATCGCCTTCTCCCCGGATATCCCAAGGGAGACACGGCGGGCTCGCCGCACGCGACGCGGCGGAGGGTAACAATATCACCTCACGATTATTGGATCACTTACATTTAAGATTTCTACGTGTAGCTAGAATCGTAAAAAGAATTCATGCCGAAAGATGCACATAAACGAACGACTCTAGGAAAACTGTGTGGTCAACTAAAAGTGCTCATTATCCCTAAGAAATCATCGATTACAATCAAAGTTACCCTTTCAATAGATTTACGCGAGAAAATCACCAGCGCGGCCGGGCACCGGTCCGTTGATCGCTAGTTGACGAAGTCCGTTTAATTTTTTCCGAAACTGTCAATTGGATAGCTAAAAGTCAAGTCCCACGAGAACACGACCTGACCTGAGACTTGCCATTTTAAACTGTCCGCACCAACTATCCGCTTGCGGCGCCCGACCGCGATACAGACAGACAGACAGACACACACACGCACTGTGCCACTCATAAGGCGCGCCACCTCGACCTACGCTAACAGCTAACAACCGCTTACATGAAATCCATTTTTAATATTTCGACAAGTTTAATAACTACCCACACGTCTGGTTACTGCAATGACAATTTTAGAAATATCTATATAAGATGTGACACATTTAAAAGTTAAAACGAACATCAACATTATACCGTATAGACAGAGCGTCTCCGCGAAGTTTTCTATATTGAACGCGAGCAGGGCGAGACTGTTGCTGGCCGCCAACAGGCAGCCGGTCGGTGCGCCCACCCCCAACCCCCAACCCCCCACCCCCACAGCGTCGCGTGCACGCACACGCCCACACTCATTATATATATAATACATATATCCATATTTTTTACTTTTGCATTTCCATATCGTCCGCAATAATCCTAGGGCTTACATAAAATAGCTACCAAATAGATTTTACTTTTCAAGTTAGATACATATACAATAAGATGCGACGTTAGTTACACGAAACTGTTACGGGCTGATGTGTACGGTCCAGAGGTCGCCATATTGAACATCAAAAAACACCCGGTTGCCAGTATAAAAAATGAAATAAATCCCAAAAAATGTAATATATATATATATATATATATATATATATATATATATATTATATATATATATATATATATATATATATATATATATATGTATACATATAACAATAGATAAAATATTACACTATCAACCAAAAAAAAAACGGTTTATTGATTAAACGCAACAAAGCACGCTTCATCCGGCGACCAATGAACGCAACAACTCTCACGAATACCTCACTTAAACTTTAAACGTATGCAAATTCACATTTACTACTTACTTACAATCAAAGTGAAAACTTAACTAAATGAAATCGTTAAACTTTCAAAAGTTACAGGAAAAAATATAGTGTAATAATAAGAGTTAACAAAAAATAATAATGATTAGGAAGCGAAGATAGCGTTTTGTTACTTCACGAAGGCAGGAAGGAGTTTACAGTTTTATGTATCAACTTCTTTTATTTTTTTGTTATTTCTCAACACGGTAACATTGGGTAATTATGGTGTTTCCGCCGGCAACACGTCAATAAATATGGCACATTCCACAACATAATCCCTCTGTAAAAATACTATTTCAGATATAATTCACATACAATAACAATTCATAAAAATTTCTCGACACTATTATAGACAGACGACCGCAAGCCCTCTGTGTCGAGCGGGCGACGATAAAACTCCATTGAGATAATTTCTAAACAAATACTTAGTTACACATAATACCCACGCAGCGCCCGGCCGGCACACAAGGCCGGCGCCGTCCGCTTCATACGTAAACGAAACACAAGGATTCACTTCAGCTAACAACGTGCAACGTAGACGCCCGCGTGCGCGGCCACGGCGGCGGCGGCCGCGCGTAAGTACACGTACCAACTTCACAATAAAAATTTATTTATTAACATTACATTTACGTTACGATATTTGTTAGTTGCACTGTTTACTTAAAAAGAAAAAAAAACATATTAAAAGTGTCCGTTAACAACAGAAAAAAAATTACAACGTACATTTAACTACATAAGAACATTCTCGAAACACTAAAAATACTGCACAGTGTATGCCGCAGCGCCGCATCAAATGCGGCGAACGCATCCCGAATCTTTGGACCAAGACCTTAACATTATGCTAAAAGCTCTGTAACATTAAAAAAAATCAAATAGCCTACGTTAAGAACTAATATGCGAAGCTTCATTCTCGTGTTTAGTCAAAAATTGTGCTAAGTGAACGAAAGTTGGTCCGAAACTGATGGCAACGCCCGAACCAGACTTACTCGACCATTGGAAGACATTGAATCCGTGAGAAGGAAACAGACCTAAACAACGAAATCGCGCACCGAGCACGCGACGAGAAATCAAACATATGTATATAAATCAATAAATTCAGAATGTTGGCGTAAGATCTGCTACGGATCTATATAATGCGTATCTATTTATTTACTTTATTTGTATATATATATATATATATATATTGTATATTTTGCTAAGTTGACTCACTTCAAGATCTAGAAGGGACGGGTACAATAGATGGCGCTGCTACAGTGCGTTGTCAGCTCATGGTTTGCGACATAATCAATTACATTAAGTTATAAATAAACATTTCATACACAAATTAACCCAAATAAGCTGCGAGCTTATATCATAGGATTTTGAGGGTAACGGATAGACAGACATACATGAAATCATATATAGAATTGTATTAACAGTAATTACTAAAGAACAAATGCTTGTGTTCATCACACAAATACCTGACCCCATTTGAACCGGCTTATCATGACAAAATCAGAAATTACTGTTCTGTGCATTTAGTCACAATTGTTCACCCATCACCCCTAAAACCACGGCTGACAAGCGCGAAGACTACAGAAGAGAAACTTAATTGTGAAACTGGACAAACGCATGACTGCACATGATCACTGCTTGAGTATTCACAATACATTGCAAGAATGCTTTGCCAACTGCAAACGGCAAGGGGCAAATACAAAACTTACTGCCCTAGTTTATTTGGCAAATTAACAACTCCAGTTTCACTTTCCCCTCCTCCGACGCCACTGTTCCAAACTATTTGTAAAATAAAGGTTAGACCATTTGATATGTCAATCTGTGTTGCCCGTAGACAAGAATCTCAAACTTGAGTTAAAAGCAATTCAATACTAAATCTAACCTCCGATACACTGCAGCGGGAGGGCGGTCGCCGAAACGAATGCACATCGAATAATTTGTCAAAACTAACACGCAGCGACGTGACGTTTCACAAAATATCAACGCACTTGTCAAAATATCGACAGCGAAAACTAAAAAAAAAAACATCAAACGTTGATTTTAGAACTGTATTATGTGAGGTGACCGTCCCCAAATTGAACAAAAAAAACAGCAGAATCAAGGCCTATCGCCCCGACGCATAGTCAAAACAATAAATTCAACAAAACAACTGTGCATTGTGTCGCCTCCAGCACCTGAACAATACAACGCCGTGTCGATAAAACGAACCGATCGACAAGAAAATGCTGTTTCGATTTTCATCAACAAGAAGTCCGGGGAAAGTCACGTCAGACATTCAATGACACAAGTACACATTAAATTAACACGGCCGCTATATTCGTCCACAATAAAATAGAAATCGGATCCGCATTGGCACTAACCGATACAAGTCAAACACATCGTCACAACCTAACGGATACGTCGGCGTCGTCGCTGCATCACGTCACGGCACAGCTACGGAGCTGCACAGCTACGGAGCACCACAGCTACGGAGCGGCACAGCTACGGCGCACCACAGCTACGTAGCGGCACAGCTACGGAGCGGTGAATAATACGCTCCGACGACCTCCGTCGCGTAAACACATTTACCATAACCTAGCACCTGTTTAAACAATAAAAACTCCTTTGGCTACTAAATACTTTTAAATACAAACAGTACGCTATTATTTAGAGTATAAAATAAAATAAAAAAATAATTGTAATAAACGCGCCGCGCGAAGAGTACGAAGTGTATATTATTTATCGTCGGAGAGACGAATCGTTGTCAGTATCGGCGAGAGGCGAGCGTTCGGAAACACCATTAGCGGCTTAGGGGTGGCGGGAAAGTGCCGTGCGACCCTTTCACCCTACGTATTCAATGGGAAGACAAAACACTGAGAGAATACTACAAAAATATAGAGAAATAAACAAAACACGACATCGACGTATCGAAACTGAACGGTGTTGCCAGTGGAGAGAGGAAACGACGCCGTACGCAGACTGCATCTACGCTACGAACACAACCGACACTTTCCCGTGAGAAGGGCACGGCTCCCCGAATCAGGGACTGTTGAGGGGCTGCCGTGGTAGAAAGACCCATCCACATTTGCATAAATACTTATATCGATGCTCATATTCTGTGAAACGCCAAACAGATTTCCGACATGGCAACACTGACTAAGGATTTCCCACCTGGCAACATGGACACAATTAAATATTCAGTCATTTCGTATGAGTAATTATTACATGCCAGTGAACCCTTACAAGTAATCCGGTACGGCCGGAGCTCTTTATGAGAGACGGAAGGAGACACACATCGAATAATCGAATCGATACGAGCAGAAACGATTACTCGCAATTTTACAACCCCTTTAGCAACAACCAAAATACATTAGTCACATTTTACAACCACGACGCGTCTCCTCGAGTCTCTGACACACATAACGTTACGAATACAATGATCGCCGAATTTCCCCCACAACGTAAGCAAGAATTTGAACATCGGTATAGGTGATGCGGGCGAGCCGCAGCCTGTTTAGGTTACGGCGCGGCAATGCTGGTACCGCTGGTACCATTGGTACGGCTGGTACCACTGGTACGGTTGGTACCGCTGGTACGGTTGGTACCACTGGTACCGCTGGGACGATTGGTACATTTGACAACATTACAACATCACCTTAAAATATACAAGGACACAACACATAGTTTGTATTTATTAATTAAGTATTTTAAATTTCACAACATGATCGATTTAAATTAACACGGGCGAACATTTCAATGCTGCGTACCATACATTAGAACTACTCGTATATACAGGGTGTATAAATACCGTTATCGAGAACAAGGACCTCGTTTTTCATCAACCATTACGTTCACTTTGGTCCAAAAGAAACTATAGCTGGAAATTAATATTAAAACATTAATTAACTATTAATGTTGCGGTTTTTTTTTTATTAAAGATGTTTTTATTTTTTTATCGTGATTAGTAAGTATTTTAATTGCTTTACGATATTTATTTAATAACAAAATTAATTTCATTCAAAAAACAACAGCAACATATCTCCAGGATTCATTTTTCAGGATGCACGTCGTTAAGGGTTTTATTACACCGCGTATACACCTATTTAGTTGAAATATGTTAGAAATAGTTGCGAAATTATCATTAAATGTAATTTTTAATTCATTTCTTTTGAAATGTTGCCAATTGGTACAAGGGTGAGAAGTGCGCGGTGGCGCCGCCGGCGACGTCCGCGTACCGCGTACTGCGGCGGCCGGCGGCTGCACTTGTTGTATTATCTGCAAAATATAACAATTATCCATATTATTTATATTATATATAAACAAACGGTATACGTAAAAAGGTTCCACTTGTTTACTAAAACATGTTTGAAGTAGATCGCTGAACATTTTGAGAAATAAAATCGTATTTAAAACAACAAACATGGAACGCTACGAGTCACGGATACTATAGCATAGCAAGGATACAAGCAAAAGGGTATAGGCTACCGGAACCATTTACCGTCAGGCGGGTCATCCAACGTGGTAAAAAACAAAATCCTGCATACAACCAGGCTGGTCGCGCCATTTGAGAGTGGAGGGTCAGTAATAAACATTATATATATATATATTATATATAATATATATATATATATATATATATATATATATATATATATATATATATATATATATATATATATATATATACCAGATTATGTACGGCGATTTTCCAAACTTACATTTTAAGATTTCGATATCGCATCGGTTCGGAAATATTGCAGGCGACAATTCATTCCACAGTTTAGTAGTGCGCGGCAGAAATTTCCTGGAAAATCGCGCTGTGGTGGACTGCCAAGCGTCTAGGTGATGAGGATCAATGTTGTGTCGCGTAGAACGGTGACGGAAACTAGCAGCAGGAATTAATCTGAACAATTCCTAGGAGCACTCCCCGTAATACAAGTGTTAGAGGATACATAGCGAAGCTACATCTCTACGCAGCGCCAAGGAGTCTAACCGACATGAAATATCTGGGCAGTCGGCAATTCGGGTCGCTCTCAGGTGGATGCGGTCCAGAGGGAGAAGCTGGTACTGGGGAGCCCCTGCCCAAAAATGGGAACAGTATTCCATATGTTGTGAGCGGGAGCGGGGCCTAGAGCGGGTGGGGTGGCACCGACCTGCGGCCGGTTAGAGCAGCTCGTACTGGCGCAGGTGCATGCGCCGGATGATGTCGCGGTCGGTGAGCGGGATTAGAGCGGGTGGGGGCACCGACCTGCAGTCGTACTGTGCATGCGCCGGATGATGTCGCGGCAGTCGTTGTGGCGGGAGCGGGCTAGAGCGGGTGGCACCGACCTGCGGCCGGTTAGAGCAGCTCGTACTGGCGCAGGTGCATGCGCCGGATGATGTCGCGGCAGTCGTTGTGAGCGGGAGCGGGGCCTAGAGCGGGTGGGGTGGCACCGACCTGCGGCCGGTTAGAGCAGCTCGTACTGGCGCAGGTGCATGCGCCGGATGAAAGCGGGAGCGGGGGGGGGGTGTGCGGCCGGCAGTCGTTGTGTGCATGCGGGAGCGGGCTAGAGCGGGTGGGGTGGCACCGACCTGCGGCCGGTTAGAGCAGCTCGTACTGGCGCAGGTGCATGCGCCGGATGATGTCGCGGCAGTCGTTGTGAGCGGGAGCGGGGCCTAGAGCGGGTGGGGTGGCACCGACCTGCGGCCGGTTAGAGTAGCTCGTACTGGCGCAGGTGCATGCGCCGGATGATGTCGCGGCAGTCGTTGTGAGCGGGAGCGGGGCCTAGAGCGGGTGGGGTGGCACCGACCTGCGGCCGGTTAGAGTAGCTCGTACTGGCGCAGGTGCATGCGCTGGATGATGTCGCGGCAGTCGTTGAACACGCGCTTGATGTTCTCCGTGTCCACGGCGCAGGTGAAGTGCGGGTAGCAGTAGTGCTTGCCGTCGCCGCTGGCCGTGCTGATGCGCTGCGGGCAGTTCGTATTCGTGTTCGTTCGTTCGTTCGTGTACGTGCAGTGTGCCACAACGCGTGAACACACTCTCGTGCCACGAACATGTTCATATCAACATAATATACAAATATAAAATGTTCAATTTGACACGACACAAAAGTATTCACGTCGTCGTGACACAAACAATATTCATCTTCACATGACACGACAATAATCGTATTGACATGACGCAAAAACATATTCAAACTGTTATGACGCAGAAATGTTTATGTTGATATAACACAAAAATATTCATATGGGCATGACTGAAGATGACGTAAGATGATGAACCAAATCAGTCACGAGTCAAGAACTTTTACAAAGAAGATTTCCGATTCATACTTTGTTTGTTATATACATAAAACTATATAACTTAACGATGTTCAATTTAATTTCTCGTTTCCCAATTAAATGGTTGTGACGCGGGACTTAAAACCAGCGAGTGGCTGCCCGCACTGATTCCAGTGAGTCAAACGATTTCGTATATTAATCTCATCTACACAGTGGAGCTTCAATCCAATTGAAACTTTAAGGATTCTAGTATAAGTCAGCTATTGCAAATTCAGAGGGCGAGAGCTATTTATTACAAAAGATAAACTCTAAAACTCGCAACAGCTGTACATTTAACACTTTTATCCCAGGCACGTGTTAATACAATACAATATAAATGCGCACGGCGGTATGCTAGTAAATTACACAAGCTTAACAAGTACAAAACGTCGCGTTGAAATCTCGTAAAATAATTCTAAGCACAAAACAATAACTGATACATTTATTTTATCTGTACACGCTTAACTAGACTGCAACCGCAATGAGATAACCGAAAAAATAATAATAATAAACAATTAAATCAATTAGGAGGTTTTGAGAAGGCAGGTGACCGGAGTCTCTTCCACAATCCGTTTCTCATCACAACCAAAATAAAAACCAAAACCAATAGTCCACAAACTTTTTGACCAGTAATAACAATAGTTTCTGTGTGTAGTCTTTAGCTGCACTTCTCATGGTGCAGATAGAGATTAGACCCAGTTGGTACACTCGCGCGCTTTTTCATTAAATTTCGCTAAAATGCCCTCTACGCCATATTCCCTTTAATTAAATATCATTAATTCTCACCATAATCAGTTAATTATTACAACATACAGTTAAACATACAACAGAGCTATCCACAACAACACTTGCACAATATCAAACTGGTATAAGTGCTGCTGCAGAACAGAAAAATAACAATCAAAACACACATGACGGATAGTAGTGAAAAATCAAAGTTTTCGAAGTAGCAGCTAATAATGACAACGCAGGAGATATTTCATCGCCTCGCCACAAGCAATCGACTGCTTTCGACTCTAGAGTGCAAACGCTGCGCAGCAAATATACAGAAATCGCCATTCGTGCTCAGTAATCAGGGGCCTTTTATTATCAAGCATAGTATTAACTTATTTTATTTAAAACTAGCTGTTGCCCGCGACTTCGTCTGCGTAAATTTCGAGTTGAATGTTATTGATACACAAATCATATCAATATACGATTTTACCGATTAAAATATTTTTGGTATAAAGCAATTCCTTGAGGTAAAGTAAACTCAAAGAATTTCTTTATATACCACATTATTCGTAAGAATGGTGTACATTATAATTCGCAATATTATCATGCCTTGAGTTCATTAAAATGACGATAACTTTTTTTTTAATGAACCGATTTTGATGAAACAATGTTTAGATATTATTCTGAGTTAAAACAAAGCAAATAGTGAAAGTTTCAAGCAAATCGGTTCAGTACTTTCGGAGATAAACGTGAACAAACATACAGACAGACAGACAAAAAATTCCAAAACATTTTTTTTGCTTTCTAATAATCTATTTAAGTGCCCCTCTATCCATTTCAGTCAAAAATACTAAATGTACAGACAAAATATTTTTACTGTCTTATTATATGTATAGATTAAAATACATACACTCACACCTCTTTCCCATAGGGGTGGGCAGAGATCACAGTTCCCCACTTGCTACGATCCAAACACTTTCACGTACTCTCGTCAGTTACGAGTACTCCTGACCTGACCTTCCTTCAGTATATCTCCTATTTGATCCAAGTATGTTCGTCTAGGTCAGAGGACTCCAAAACTTTTTTGTGCCGTAGACCCTTTGTCATGTGTACGGATTATACCGCACATTAAGTAGGTCACGGCGTCAGCATTTTGTTGTAACTCATTATTTCGGCACAATTGCAAACAAGGCATTGTCAATAGCAAGCGTGTATCAAGTATTATACTATCAAGAGTACGAAATAAATATAATTTTTAAATCAACAAGGATTATTTATTCATCAAGAATATCAAGATAGTTCGTGTAGCAAGCTCAAGACGCGAACATCATGTCTTTCGGTTTTAGGTAGACCCCCTACTTAGCTGATATTGAATGCCTACATCCTACAACTTACTAAATTTTATAAACATACTAGCTGGCCCAACAGACGTTGTCCTGTCAAATGTCTCAAATGTCACGTTGTCTCACGTTGTCTCAAATGTTTTTAAATAAATAATTTAGCTGAAAAACAATATCTATATGACGGTATTGTGAATCTAAACCATTCTCAAGCCCCCTGGAATACACACAAAAAATTTCATCAAAATTGGTCCAGTCGTTTAGGAGGAGTTCAGTCACATACACACGCACACAAGAAATATTATATATTATATATAATATTTTTTACTTCACAGGTAGTTTTATAAATAATGTATTAGAATTCTATTAGAAGATAGTATAATGTAAGTAAATTGGTACTATCAGTGTATGTTGAGATCCATTGTCGTGGACAATTTTATTTTATGGACCCCAATTTCTTTTTCGCTAACGGTCTACGTTAGCGAAAAAGAAGGTTACCTTGCAGGTTACCATAGACTTTGTTGTCTTTCATACTAATTTTCAAATGCATTATTTAAACTTGCCGTTCCAACGTACAGGCTACAAAAACTAGAGGTTCGTTTGTGAGCAAATGTATAAATTTTTATAACAAGATTCCACATAGTGTAACTGAATTGATTGCCTCTTCGTAAGTTCAAGGTACATGTTAAAAAAGACGCTAAGGAGTAAGGGCTATTTCAAAGTCAATGATTATTTAAATGATGTCAATGCTTGGTGTTGATTTAATCTAAATTGTAAATATATGTTTTCCAGTATAAATTGTAAACATATTATGTACATTGTGTGTTATTACTTTTGATAAATCTGAAGTTTCTTGCGCCCATTCTTCATATTTGAATAAAGTTAATTTTGGTTTTGGGAATCACTGGTCTAGGTCGTCCCCTGCCAACTGGCCCATTCATATCTGCCTTATATCTTTCGTCCATGCTTTCTACGTGCCCAAACCATGTAAGTATTCCCTTCTAGTTTTTTGTCAACCCCCGTTACTTTAATGTAATCCCCGTTCGACTCGACCTCGTTAGCAGGGCCTGAGGACCCACCAAAGATCCCCCCCCCCCCCCAACTATATAAGTTGAGATATTGGCTATTATTCTTTTCCTCATCAGAGGAGAGTGTGAGAGTCTGATAGCTACCACCGCAACCACGAAAGATATGACAAACTACAAAACTATTAAGCCTTCTTGTTTTTTATAGTCAATGGAAGCACCCTGTCCATAGTATGACATTCCGTGGCGTAACTTTGTTTCTCTTACTCTATAAGTGGTTGGGAGCCAATTCTGAGTTCATGTGATTTGGTTTCGAATTTGATATTATATCAAGCATCTTTCATTGAACGTAAATATCACAAAAATCTCCTTTCACAAAGAACATTGTATTCTCGGGTCTATTCGATATCATGTCGATCACGAACGAACGGAGCGCAACCAAACTTGGCTGAAGGCCTAGAAGCCATGGCTGTTAAATATTTATAAGAAAAATTATTGAATGAAATAATGACATCAATAATTTTTGTAATGTTTGAATGCTCATTTTTAGTTAGTTTAAAGAATATTAATTAGGAATTGAAGAAAAATTTTGTCGATAAATAAATAATTTAATTATTTTTATCTAATAATTAATTCTAAGTTTATAGTGATTCATTGTAATACACTATTTTTTATCGTTTCTCATTACATTGAATATCATTTGTTTTTGAATTATGTAATTTCTTTTTTTATTTTAGTTACCAGAAACTTCTTAAACCATTAACGCAACATCTTTAACATGCAAAAGAAACAGTTTGACAAATTAAAAAATATATTTCATTAGATTATAAATTTATATTAAAGCACAATTAATTTAAAATTAATTATTACAATAAGAGGATACAAAACGAATACAAGAGAGAGAATCTTATTTAAATGTAAGTAAACTTATACAATAACTTTGATAGTTAGCAATATCAGAGACGATATTTATGTGTCGGCTACGGTGGAGCACTCGTTGTATATCGAGCGCTAAAACTGGATAATAAATTTCACGAGAATTCCAAATATCGCGATTAGTTGATATCCGCCATGTTTTTTCGATAAATATCGAGTTCGACGTTATATCAAAGGAGTGAGAATTGGCTCCCTGGGCCCGTAACGAATCCAATCCGATCCGAAACAATCGAGGCCGTTTGACGAGAATGATCTCCCGACTAAGCTCAGCCTGAGCCTGGGTCCTAAAGACCCCGTGGATTGTAGTGAGAGCGACGGAGCAAAGGGAACTTAATTATACTCTTCCCATTGGAAAGAAAACTTTACTCATGATAAAAATTATAATATAGTCTATGACTGTCACGGAGATTACCCTCTCCGATTTTGTGTTTATTCCTTATATACAATTACATACAACACTTGGAAGAAGTATACAGTTACGACGAAGATTGATGGAACTCATCAGTCTTGTTTAGGATTTGGAACGCAATGTTGAGTCTTTTAGAGCTGCCAAAGATGAACGTGTTAGGGAAAATAAGGAATGCAAACTTCTCACATTGATGGGCCAGAAAAATTGGCTCACCCAGGAAACAGAACAACTACAACATTGTTCGTAACATTTCGGTCCTCTTCAAAACAATAGTATAGAAAGGATGGCGTAAATTACATTTAAAAAAATCTAAAAAGACAGAAGAGTTATTTTGTCATCACAACAAATTAACTGTTTAAATTACGGACATACTTAAAGAAACATTTAAAAAGATAATCAATAAAACTGTGTTATATAGAAAAATTTGAAAGTTCCATCGCTAAAGCACAAAAGAAAAGAAACTCAATCAAAACTAAAGCATTAAGCATAGATAGAAACGGCACTCGACAAAAAAAGGCATTATATAGTTTGTAATTCGTAATTCGCAATGCGCAAACGCATAGTGCACACCAAAAGACGATTGACTCATGCCGTATTTATTAACTCATGTGGTACTTAAATAATGGCGAATTATAATTCAGTAACTATCAAAATAAAAGTCGCCAGAGTGCGGACTAATTTAAATATATATATATATATTAGCTTCTTAAATGTATAATATTCATTCAACATTACTGTATCATATTTATTCATATTGTGTTATTATTATTATTATTTATCGGCTTTTAAGACATATGAAAGTCGATGAAGCAAGGGAAGTATATTTGGATCGCAGAAGTGGAAGACTGCGATCTCTGCCCACCTCCACGGGAAAGAGACGTGAGTATATGTTTGTAAACATGTAAAAAAAGAAAATCTTCATTTTCCAATTTAAATATGCTTTATGACTCGGTTGATTGGTAGAGAATGTCATGTTGCATCAAGTCCGCCTTTTATACTTTATTTATAATATACAATAAAGATTAAATAAACAAAAAGAACCGATGCCTATCGGTTATAATCTCCGACGGTGCCGGTCCTGTCGGGTTTGACGAGTGGATAGTACAGTTAAATTATAAAATAAGGTTATACAGAAAGTATAAACAGGTTATACAATAAGGATAGACAGATTATACAGTAAGGATAGACAGTAACATTATACAGTGATGCCTCCTCTAAACTACATGCAAAGTTGAACGGTGTTAGACGAATGCGATAGTGTAGAGATGAACTTCGTCTTACCTGTTCGAGTTTTACCTCGCCTCGGGCGACTTCCATTGGTTGTCGGTTATTAGGACCGAGCCAATGGGCTCGAAGTTGCACGAATTACCTCTGTACACAACTCGGCCGACTTCAGTGCCTACTCATAGAGAAGTCGTTTGCGTCGGTGTGTGATTAAATTTTATTATGGCGTGTGACACATATCGTGTTGTCACGAGCAATATACAGCGGTGACAGGAGGAGGTGGATTATTTGGGACCCCGATGACAAGTGTCATGTCGTCCATTACAAACGTGTGCAGGCTAAAAGCGCCTTAGAATGAGTGAGGTCATCACTGAGTTGAACGAATATAGTGTATACGCGGACTGTAGCCAAGTTTGTCGAGTAGTGTACAAGAGGCGCAGGTAAGTCGGAGCAGTCAGAGCGGGCACTCACTAGGAACTCGTCGCGTATGAAGTACTTGGCGCGCGCGACCTCGGCGTGGTCGCGCGCGTCGGGCGCCGCGTCGGGCGGCGTGTGGTAGCGCGCGAACTCCGCGAAGTACTCCTCCAGCCGCGACTTGCCCGCCACCACCTTCTCCGCCAGCAGGTCCTGCTTGTTCAGGAACAGGATCACCGATATCGTGCGCAGCCACCTGCGGGCGGCGGCCAACGTCAGCGCGCACACTAAGCTAACACTACACGATCAGCGTGCAACAAACGTAGGGGAACATTCGACGAATCGATCCGCCGATCTATCGGCGTACAATAAACATAGGGGAACACTCGACGAAATCAACACGCCGATCGGTCGAGCGTAAAAAGGCAAAGGGGAACATTTATCGAAGTCCGCAAAAGTTTCAGTGTCGTCACAATAAGCACCTATAATTTCAAATAGAAAAGGGAAACATTTAAAGAAATCCGCCAATCAATCAGGGCCGTGGTCATTGGCGTCTATTATTATCATTAGCGCAAATGAAATCCGCAAAAAAAATTCTTAAGCACCTTCTATTTCAAACGGAAAAGGGGAACATTTAAAGAAATCCGCCTATCATTCAGTAATACAAATGGATAAGGGTAACGACGCTGAATGATTCGCGGATTACATTCAATTAACCCTTATAAAGACCTTATTATTGAATTTGACAAAACTATCCAGCGTGTCGCCAGATACTTTAATCCATAGTTCACAAAATTGTATAAATAATACCGCAATCACCACAATCAACCTCAATTAAAAAAGCCAGAGACACCCCGGATTGTGGTTACGAAAAAGAAACAGCCTGAAAACGGGTAACGTTTGGTGAAATCTATGAAATGTTGAACGCTGGTGATCATCAGCACCTTCTCCTCCAATATCCTCCTATTGGGGGTTTGGAGTACGTACGTAATTAAATTTACTGTCACAGGAGGAAAAAAGTAACCACCAGTTGCGACTCCAGTCCAATTGAGATGGCGAAACAAATCGATTACAACAAAAGGGGAACATGAACCGCAAAGTCATTTCCGCGCCAGCAACTTTGACTTCCCCATATCGGGATATTGTTATTACCTGTTGTTCCATATGCTCTTAAACAGGTCCAGGGACTCCCGCAGCCGGTTCTGCGTAGGGTCCTCACGAAGCACCATGTTGTACGAAGAACAGGCGGTCACGAAGATGATCGCCGTTACATCATTGAAGCACTGAATCCACTTGCGTCGCTCGTCGCGCTGCCCGCCGACGTCGAACATACTGTTCCGACAAACAAGTTGCCCGCATCAAATATGAATAACGCACATTTCTGACCACCTCCGTGGTCTAGTGGTCAGTACACCAGTTTCCGTTAGTTTAAAGGAGATGGCTAAATGACTGCCCTTAACATGTATAAATATATCACACTGCCTCGTAATTTTTATATATTAATTAATGAATTGTTACATGATTATTATTTTCCTAGAACATTCGTGAAAAAATAATGAAATAAAAAGTTTTAAACTTGTTTTCCTATTTTCCGGACTTGAATAGTGTTGACATTTAAACGAGATAATCGATTATTGTAGTTTCGGTCAATATACAAAATAATCGATATATAGGTACGAACATAGCGGATTAAACATATTGTTTTATCAAATAAAATAATTCAATAAATATTAAATAATAGAGAAGAATATTTTCTGTACAGAAATGTTTAATTAATGTTAATCGTCGAAAACAATTAACAACAAATAAGTATTTTATTCACACGATAATATCGATTTCCTAATGGATGTTATTGTATTGAGAGTTTATTCTCACAGCACTTTAAAATGTCAGATGTTATACTCGTACGACTTTTGTTTGTTCGATTGTTCATTGCGATATCACTTGATTTTTTATTTTAATACTGACCCTGCTTTTCTAAACGGACCTATTGTGTATTGTGCCTACTTGGCGACTTCAAATGCGTAACGAAACTTGAGCGCATAACTCGATATGGATATACACATTAAATAATGGTCTTGCGTATTTTAATCACAATCATGAATCAAAGTCGATATTCTTCAATATATAGGTATCCATCATTCACTACAATAGTTATTAATATATTACCCAGTTATTTTATTTGTACTAAAATGCCTACCTAAAGTTCATTCAGCAAATTCTCTAGTTGTAGTTTTGTGACCACAAAATATCGTAGGAGTTTTTATGATATGTTTTTCAAGATTGTAATGATATGAAAAGTGAATGGAACTTATATCACATATTAACTTTAAGGTACCCAGCATTAGATGCAACTATATCCAGTATTTATACATTGCAAGGGCAATTGCCCATACTATACTTAGCTATCTCCTTTGTGTAAATCACAATTTTGTGTCAATTATTTATCTACACTAATATTATAAAGAGGAAAGATTTGTATGTCGGAATTTTTGTATGTAACAAACAAATTTAAAAAGTAGTGGACCAATTTTAATAATTCTTTTTTCATTAGAAAGCTACATTACCACTGAGTAACATAGGCTATATTTACTAGATTACTATAGAAATTCTCATTAAAACCAACCGAAGGTGTAAAAAATTAGCCATAAAATGTCTTTCGTCGCATACGCTGCGAAGAGTAATGTCTACCTATACCCGTGCGAAGCCGGGTCGGGCCGCTAGTTAGGTATATATAGATAGATTGTAAATCATATCTATATTATATAAAGCTTTTATGTATAAAGATAAGAAGGCACCTCGTTCATAAACGTAATGCCGCCCATAAATTCTTTATAAATGAAAAACCTATATTATGGAAATAAATAAAAAAAAGTAATAAGTGTGCTGCGCAGACGAAGTTGCGGAAACCAGCTAGTGTCACATAAAAATGGGAGCATACGGTCTTGGGACTAGATTGTTACATGCAAATTTAAAATTCAACGCGTCTGGAAATCGAGCATACATTTACATTGTCTTTTATTTATAACGCAGTTTGCGTTTACGATCAAAAGTAACAATTCAATTAATAATAACACATGCGCGCAAAAAATATTTCGATGCGGCAACATCGGAATTTCGACGTACAATTCGATAACGTGAACGAACAATAGGCCCTAATGAATTTTGTACTATACACAAAGGAATCCGTCAATTTGACAAATAATTAAGTATCAATTGGCGGCAATAACCGTTAGTATACCGGTTTCAAGGAGTCGCCATCTCCGAGCTCCCGGGTTCGAGTCCCGGTGGGGGCAGATGTTTGCGTGATGAATGCGAGCTTTTGGACCTTAGTCATGGTTGTAATTATATATTTCTACCAATTTTATTTATATATGTACAATATATGTCTATCCGTTGCCCTAGATCCCATAACACATGCCTTACAGAGCTTACTTCGGGCTAGGCTAATTGGTGTGAATGTAAGAAATATTTATATATGTATAATAAATGTACGTCTATCCGTTGCCCTAGATCCCATAACCTTACAGAGGCCTTACAGAGCTTACTTTGGGCTAGACTGATTGGTGTTGGTGTAAGGAATATTTGTTCATTTTATTAACACGAGTCATCGCTTTGATTTCTCGGACAGACAGACAGCACCATAAATAGGTTATATAGTCGAAGCACTCGGCGCATATGCCGTTACGTAACAAACGGATATTAAATTTTAAATGTCCGCGAAATCTGTAAACAAACGCGTGCAGTGATCGCAGATTAATATGAATCGGTCCATGTTGTTGCTGTGAATTTATAACGTCGTGTTTTAGTCACCAAAATAGATCAATAAAATAATAATAAATATTTCTTACTCTCACACTAATTAGCCTAGCGCAAAGTAAGCTCTGTGAGGCTTGTGTTATGGGATCTAGGGCAACGAATAGACGTACATATATAAATAAAAAATGCAGCTAGACTATAACCAGTTAGACGAACAGAAACTATTGTCATTGCTGGTCAAAACGTTTGTGGACTATTGCAGTTCGATTTTGGTGGTAATGAAAAGCGGGCTATGGAAGAGACTCCGGTCACCTGACTTCTCAAAGCCTTCTAATTGATATAAATATGGCAGGTGGTGACTCGACGCTCACTAAATAAGCAGACCAATATTGGTGTGAAGGGAGAAACATTGGTGTGTCTGCGAAGGCGATCTAGTCACCGTCGGCGTTACGACATTATTACACGGCCCACTGCGAGTATCCGCTCTTGCGACTCCACTCTGTCCGGCCGGCCAAAGCAAGACAGAGCCGGATGGCATACGCCCCCCTGAAGCACATCGGCACCCTCGGTGACGCAACTCACCGACAGCTCGCCACAAGCTGCTCTGAGAGAGACTGACTGAATTGATGAGCCATTTATGGCAGTTAAGAGGCATTAAATGCCCCACCAGCAAGCGATAAAGTCGTCACTTCCCTACGCACTTAAATACTTATTTATTATTAACTATATTTTTCGATTATATTTTACAGAATAATAGAAGTAGTTAAGTGCTCCGGTGTTATCGAGATCTTCGAGAAAAATGGGCTATGACAACGATTTTTACTACCGTTTATTAAATACTAGCTGATAGCTGCGACTTCGTCTGCGCAGGATTAGGGTTTCAAGTAGCTTGTATTAGCGTGGTGTATATCTTTACAAATGGTAGCTAATGTGCGATTCTGATGTATTAGAGCCTTACATATGAAATTAGCGTTTTGTACGGGAGGAACATAAAATCAATTTTCTTTTTGTAAAATATATTTAATTGATCAAAGTGTGCACCGTTGTTACCGTGCACTTTTGCTATCTTGCATATAGTTCATTGATCCCTCTACTAAAAATGAAAAGTATTTTTTTTTAATACAAGCTTTTAATAAATGCGCTAAAAAGAAATAATAATAATAAACTCTTTATTGCACACAAAATAAATACAAGAAATAAAGTAAACAAACAAAGACAATTATGAGCAAACGGCGGCCTTATTGCTAAAAGCAATCTCTTCCAGGCAACCTTAGATAAGAGAAAAACGAAAACAAACTAGGAATTTTGGGAATAGGTGCAATTATTGTGAAAGTAAATAAAGTAAAATTACGTTAAGAATTTAAGGACAGGAAATGGATACGGACTTGGTTCTTAAAGGACTCTAACGTGTGCGCTCACCTAATACTCTCAGGGACCTAATACTCAATTCCAAAGTCGAACGGCATACGAGGGAAAAGAGTAAGAGAGAAAATCAGTACTGTAAGAAGGGATATCAAGAGTCAAGTTAAAATTCGCTCGTAAAACGCGACTGGAGAAAGAGGACCGAAAAGAGAACAAAGACTTAAGGTATGCTGGAGATGTCGGAAGAAACAAGATATTGTAAGGAAGAGATAAAATATGCAAAATTAACTTTTACATATAAAAGCTTGTCGTTAAAAGTATTCTATGAGTAAATCTCGCGATATTGTAAAGTAAATCGCGTCCCTTAGCAGATATTGCATGCCTACATTCTACAACTTACAAAATTTTGTAAACATTTATAATACACTAGCTTTTGCCCGCGACTTCGTCCGCGTGGAATAGTGACTTCCGGCAGATTTTTGGTTAACCAACAACATATTTATATTTATATTTGAATAAAGATTAATATTATTATGTTGATACAACTTAAACAAATTATTTCGACCAAATTTGGTACCATAAAAACGGTCATTGTGACTAAACCTTAAAAGATAGACATATGCCGTCGCGGACTTTTTTTTAGATCATGTATAGAGGAATAATTCTTTCATACATATTTTTTGTGTATCTTGAACCGTTTTCGCAGCGCACGCAAAGAAAGCCTTCAAAAATGAATAATTTTCCCCGTTTTTTACACATTTACCGCTCTGTCTTTGCTCCTATTGGTCATAGCGTAATGTTATTTAGCCTATAGCCTTCCTCGATAAATGGACTATCCAACAAAAAAAGAATTATTCAAATCGCACCAGTAGTTTCGGAGATTAGCGCGTTCAAACAAACAAACAAACAAACTCTTCAGCTTTATATATTAGTATAGATTAGAAGAGATAGTATAATGTTAGTAAATAGATACTATCAGTGTATGTTGAGATCCATTGTCGTAGACCCCTGTTCTTATTTCATGGACCCCTATATTTTTGTATCGCTGACGTAAACCCCTTGCAGGTTGCCATAGATGGTAGGGGTCGATATAGACCACTGTGGGATTCACTGTTACAAACTATCTCGTTTGTAATATCAGTAGGGATTTTATCGCTTTTTAGAATCTTTTTAGATTTTTTAGAAACATTTATTTCTTTATAAAGTGTCGCCCACGTACGGAGAGACTAAGGCGAAATGATCAAAGACGGCGCTCGTCCTTTCGGCGCACGTAAAGAACAAGGAGCGCCTTTGTACATACCACATTTTTGCTCTACGTCGGACATCACACATTCCTTTACTATTTATTTTACACTAGCGACCCGCCCCGGTTTCGCACGGGCGCGATGCTTTTGTAAATATACCTACAAAATGTCCTTATTAGTGATGTGCCGGATATCCGTATCCGCGTATATCCGAGGCAGAAGAAAGATCCGTATCCGTTATTTTTTGGTGGATCTTTTACGGATTTATTTACCTTATTAATTTTAAATTTATAGATAACGGTCATTAATACTCTTCGCAGCGTATGCGATGAAATACATTTTATGGCAAATTTTTTGTGTCTTTTGTGTCAAGTGCGTGTCGGACGGACTCGCGCACAGGGTTAAGTACCACTGATTTATGAAATTAATTAAAGCAAGCGGTTTACGATTTACGAGGTATTAATTAAAAAAGCAACTTACTAGATCTCGTTCAAAACAATTTTCGTAGGTAGTTTTTATAGTAATATAGGTACATCATATGTTTTCTCATTTTCTTATTTTAGAAGTTAGAAGGGGGGGGGGGACCAACTTTTTACCACTTTGGAAGCGTCCGTCACGCAAACTATTCGGTTAAGAAAATATATTTTAGAAACCTCGATGTCATTTTTGAAGACCTATCCATAAATACCTCACACGTATGTTTGATGAAAATAAAATTTTTGAGTTTCACTTCTAAGTATGGGGAGCCCCGAATATTTATTATTATTTTTACATCAAAATCTTAATGCGGTTCACAGAATACATCTACCTACCAAGTTTCAACAGTATAGCTCTTATAGTTTCGGAAAAAAATTGCTGCGACATACGGACAGACAGTCATTACGAATCTATAAGGGTTCCGTTTTTTGCCATTTGGCTACGGAACCCTAAAAGTCACGGGATTTTTTTCTGCTGTATGAAATCAGTGTAAGTACATGAATAAATCTACCTAATTCCGACCTCTGTTCATAAGACATGTCCTCCCTCCCCTCTCATATTATAAAGCCCCGCGCCGTATTAAACCCTGTCCAGAGTAAGAGGGCGGTGCCGTTCCTACGCCGAGTAAGGAGACAAACGTGGCAGTACTCACTGGAAATTGACTTTGTCAACGACAAACTGCGTCTCGAAGATGCCGGAGGTGAGCACTCGGCAGCGCAGGATGTCCTGCTCGGTGGGCGTGTAGTCGGGCTGCTTGATAATGTGCACCTGGTCCAGGAAGCTGTGGAGTAAACGATCTCGTCAGTGCCAGTCGACGGGTAGATACACAAAAGCAGGATTCAAAAGGAATTTGGCCATCTATGTTCGGCTGAGGTGTCGATAAACTCTTAATAAACGGTGACACAGGCCCTAACATCGTTATAAATAAATAATAATAAAACTTTTTTATTCGGCACAGACACAATGCACACAATGTTTAATGTTAGGCTACATGTTAATACGAAACAATTGCGTTGAGCGTGCTGACAGGGTCACCACCTCAGCGTGTGCAAGATGTCGGATACCCAGCGCTGGTTTTCAGCTGGCACCCATAGTCGCTCACTATATATATGTTTATATGTATAATAAATAGATAAGTGTGCACGTAAATAAATATTAATAATAATTACGGATCCATATGGTTGATCCATTGTTGTTCTTGTGGAACAAGTAAGTTAAGTTCTAAATTTAAATTAGTAGTGGTTATATACATAATTATGTTTTATTAGGTATGGTATTGTAATAATATTAATTAGGTAAAATCTGTAAGTTAATCACAATTGCTTTATTTTTATTCATTTTTTTTATTGGCTTTAACATTACTCTTTTGGCCAACGAATTGGCTCCGAAAAGAGTTTGTTGTCTCGTGTGCCAATTAGGGCCTGTCGTAAGAACAGCGCCTCTGCAGAACTGCGCAAACACTATGCTGAGACAGAGCCTTTTTTGATACATGTAGATTGCACCTGTGTGTGTGTTTTCTCTCTTCATTATTATTTTCTTTTATCTTAATTGTTTAATAATTGTATCCTGTATGTAATCTTGCTGTGCTTGTCAATATATGTGTGTCAAATAAATGTTTATTCTATTCTATATGGCCACTGGCGACACCGAAACTATGCACTAACTTTGTAAGCATCCGTAATATGTGATTAGGCATTATTTACTATATTGATATTTAAAGTTAAAAAAGAAATGATCTAATAAATAAATAAATTGAGTATATTGTATGGAATTAAATAAACGATTTTTCTAGATTAATATTGTTGAGCTCGATTTCTGAATCCAAAATATATTTTTTTAAGTCTAGTCCTATTATTCCAGCATTTGGAGGTAACGTTACGTATTTGATGTCAAAAAGGGGCAAAAGAAGGGGTCAGCGATATAACATTTAAGAAACTTATGTCTCAGAGTTAACGATGATAACAAAAAGTTGCAAGCAACATATCTGGTAAGTTGCTAAAACAAATTATAAGCAGACTCTAAGGACAGAGTTGAACCAGCCTCCGATTCGATAGTTATTTGCTAAACGAAAGAACATAATTTTTTGAATTCTTTCAAGTTTTTTAGTCTTTCAAAGGTGCGGTACACAGAATAACTTTGGCGCCGCGCAGAGAGCAAAATTTTCCAAATCACTACAGCGAGGAAAATGAGAGGTGTTCTGAAAACGGTCACAACTTTATTAAGTTTAAATCGTCGTGATGGCCATTGAATACGCAGTCGTGCATTGACTCGAAATAACTATTATTGTGTTTTCATTGAACTAACGACGCGAATTAAAAAATGTTAAAAGATATATTTTTAAAACTATTACTTATAAAGTTTTTGCATTTAGACTGCGAATGACAAGCTGTTTCATGGATAGCATTTTATATTTTGGTTCCCCGTGAGAGGTATTTTGTTATTGCACAGCTTAATAAAAATTTACTCAAGCAATTGAAAATTTCCTTTGCTTAGAAGCATAAAGCAAAATCCCTGGCAGGAATAAAAGTAAAGCATTTATCAATGCGGTCCAAAATTATGTTAAATCATTGAAGAGCGCACACGAGCAATTATGGTTTATCCACTTGCATTCTAAGCGAGCGCACGAACAATAACTGCTAAATTTGGACCGCACTTTATCTTGTCATTAACGCTACCATAATGTCAACTAATGCCGTTTTTTATGAGCATAGGCATAGAAATATAGTCCATGCTGTTGTATGAATGACGTTTATTGTCGATTATTGGATAAAATATATAATATTTAGATACTGCAAACAATCACCGATTTATGATTTCTTTAATTACTTTAGTCGACGATCCCAAACTTACGAGAGGTATTGAGGCAATAAAGAGACTTTAAGTGTGTTCTACCGCTTGTACGAAGAGTTGTGTTCGGAGGAATTGTTTGACATAATGCCAACAGTCACATTCTTTCATCGCACTGCTTGCTATCACCAGGGTGTTCATCACCACACGTTGGAGCCCAAGTGGTCATGTACAGTACGGTTTCAGAGGAACTTTCTACCACACACGCTCCAACAGTGGATTAAACTCCCTGTCGAGGTTTTACCCAGGAGTTTACAGTATGGGGTTCTTCAAGAAGGTCGGCGACCCTCGCAGATTGTCCTGACCCTTTGTGATTGACCCTTTGTCATGGTCAATGGGAGAGGCCATGCCCAGCAATGGGCCGAAGCTGCAATACTTACTACTTAGCGCAGTCGATCAGCTGGTACTCGTTGCTGCGCTCGTATGTCCGCTGCACGCCTTGATCCTTCCACAGCGCCTCCGTGTGCTCGTAAAACTCTGCTGGATAGTCGAAGTCCGGCTGCGACGCCACGTCCTGACGTGACAGACAGACAGACAAAACATTATGTATAGCTCGTATCAAAACTAATAAAGAAACGTGATGGCACAATGCAATGTGAAGTTGTGTTCTTCTTATGACAATAATTTTGGGACGGCCTGTTGATCTTTTTATGGAAAATATTGCTTAGTCTAAGAGCAGCGTTCGTGCTAGTATAGCGTCCCCTGTTTGTTGTTTGAACTTGAAGATAATATTTCGTTGTTTAAGATAGGTGCGTAAGTTGATTCTGCAATCTGCTTGTAATTTGTTTTTTTTATTTAATTAAATTGAAATTAAAAATATGTCATCTATCCAATTAGAAGAAGTTACAATTATATCCAAGAGTGAGAAAAAAAATAGCTGCAAAACATCGGTTCATCGCACTGTCTCAAAAACGAACATAATGTTTTTTTATGAAAAAATATAGACTTTATTTGTCCATGCATGCAAAAAAACAATTAGCTGTTCCGCTAAGATGTTATTTTACAACTTTAGCCAAGAACTTGGCTGTTAATCCGCAACTTGACAATGCTTCTATTGAGCAATCAAACGTCTTGGTTCAAGATCCAAGTAATTTAAATAAGTAATATGACAATAGAGGTAGCCTCTTGCCAAGCTTCGACCAAAGGTAAGCCAAAACTTTTTCGCCGGTTCACCAAAATATTCAAGGCTTTTCTGGTAAAGAGACCTAGAAATAAACTTATTTTTGAACTCTGAATGTATATATGCACTCTGTATCGCTGAGCATTGGCCAAAAAGGATAAATTGTTGATAAGCTTCGATAGTTACACTATAGTGAGTAATTCATTAGAAAGTCAGGTGTGGTCCATGATAATTTTACATAATAATTTGCATAGTGACTAATTTCTCGTTCGATCTAAACCCTAATAAAGTGCATTCATTAAAATCCTTTGAGAGCGCTGGCCGGAGCCGAAGCCAATCTTCCCGGCAAAATGTACTACGAAATATTAAAATTAAACTGCGAATACTACCTTGAAATATAGGGCATCATGCGCCAGTGCCTTCAACGCCAATATTCCGAATAGTTTTCAGACCGAGCGAGGAATTTTCTTTGATGCACTTCGAGAAATGGCGAAGCAGAGTTATTCAACGCAATATTAATATCGACAACCGACGCCAGATAACATTATTTCGTTTCGTAATTTGATATTTAACAAATACATTGTACAATCTAAGCACTCCATCGAGCCAATTATAGAAACAACAAAAATTACAAAATGTCGGCGACGCGGAGACAATACGACAAATACACAAGATGGAAAGAGATAAATATAGATTGTCAACTTCACAGTCGATTTTAAATAATAATAATAAAATTTGTTTTTTAGTAACTATGTAGAGGACCTCCGTAGTCGAGTAGTTTCAAGGTGTCGCCGTCACTAAGGTCCCGGTTTCGAATACCGGGGGGGGCAGATGATTGGGTGATGAATGCGAGCATATTTGTACCTTAGTCATGCAGGCCAGTCATTAAAGCCAAAAGAAATTACTAACTCGCTAAAATGTTAAGGGGTCATTAAGGAAGGTGAAATACCTTACCGTGTGATTTTGCAGTGCTCTGGGGTGTACGGAAAGGATTGAAAAGGGGTGAAAAGTGTCTTTTGTTAATAACATTGTCAAAAAAATTAGTAACACGCTGTAAATTTGGAATTAGGTTGTTCTTACCAATTCGTTACCTCCATTAATTTTGCAGCGTTTTGCAATGTACGGAACATTGTTTATTATTAAAAAACAATAATATTTGTTAATATAAAGGGTTTAAAAAAATAGTAACTCGCTGTAAATTTCTAATTACCTACCTCGTGTACAGCATTGTATAGTAACTACCATGCCTGCTGAGAGCTTGCCACAGTTATGGTATTATGCAGCGGTACATATCGTTGTTGTATTGTTTTGTTTTGTTTGTTGATCGTATCGTTGTGTGGTCCATCAATAAATGATTTTTATAACTATTTATTTATGTTATAAAGAAATAACATTGTCGTCTTCTCCCCTGATGTGTCTCGAACTGTGTTTCAGAGAAGACTTCTTTCATTCTTTCGTTCAATTTTGTGTCATGCTTAATATAAGTTGCGATGTTCCTATTTACATTGTATCAGTGCATGGTAAGCGACCTTTAGTATCGCTGCTAGATGTCCGTACTCTGTGAAAAACTTAGGCGGCGTAGTTGAGCGTTTCCACGCCACGAACTTTGCACACACGGAACTAGTTCGCTCAAACTTCATGCGAATCAGTTATCAATTTCGATTTGGCGGTCAACATGAGTCGGTCCCCTGGGCCGATAGTGCCGAGTCTAAAGTTAACAGTTGCCGTCGCCAGAGCCCACAATTTGACAGAATCAAGAGATAGTTCGATTAAGCGCCCTGTTATATCAAATTTGCTGGTAGCAGAGCGCTGTACTAAGTAAATTACAAGGCGAACTGTACCATCGTACGTTCCCGTTGCACTAGGCAGTTCGTAAAATAACTTCGTTCTCTTACGTCTCGCTGCTAATAAAATTACTATAGGCGCCCTAATTTCATGTAACCAGAGCTCTTTTGGGGTTCCGCAGTCAAATGGCAAAAAAAACGGGACACATATGGATTCGTCATGTCTGCCAGTGTGTCACAGCCACTTTTTCGGAACCATAAGAACTATACTGTTGAATCTTGGTAAGTGGGTGTATTTTGCGGATGGAATTAAGATTTACACCCAAAAATAGAAAAAAAAATGAAAATTTTTACAGATCTAATGCTCTAAAAATTATTTTTCATCAAACCTATTTCCTTCCGTCTATATAAAGTTTTTATACCTCTCACACCTATAATATGCACTTCTGATTTATCATATACTAGCTGCGCCCACGACTTCGTCCGCGTGGAATCGTAATTTTAGGTAGCGTTTTTAATGACTGAGAGTGTTATAAATGTAAGAGTAGACAAACATAATCAGAAAGCTGCGAACTGCTAAGCTATCGGGAGTTACACGTGTTATTGTAAGTCAACCTTAAAGATAGACATACCTATGCTGTCGTGGGATATTTTTTATAAAATTTTATTATTTCCGTCATCCTTGATTTCTGTGCAGCTTTGACCATTAAGGTTGCACACGCGATGGAAGCTTAAAATTGAAATAACTTTTCCCGTTTTCCCAACATTTTCATTTTATGGACACCTAGGGGTCGATATAGACCACTTTGGGAATCCGCTGATCTATACTGTACCCTTTATTGTGAACGCTTGTATTCTGTGCCATTATTTCTTGTGATCCTTCTGATTATTATTATAAGTGAATTGTTACATACTAGCCAAAATGACCACAGATTTCAACTTAGATTTTAAAGTTCAGTACAAATTATTTTTTAGGATCTTATAGGATTTTATAGGATCACTTTGTTGTCCGTGCGTCTGTCAAGACCCTGTTTTTCAGAAACGTGTCGAGACATCAAGCTGAAATTAATATCACATACTCAGGTCTCCTATCTCTCAAAGCAGTGAAAAAATCAAACTTAATCAAGGCAATAAAAAGATATGGCCATTTATGTTCCATTTATATTGAAAGAAAGAAAGAAAATATTTTTATTGAGACAGCAAAAACAAACAAACTGAACGTACCAAATGCATTAAAATTGCCTCAAATGGCCCCAGCTCAGCATGTTGCTAACCTTGCGGCTAACGCTGATCTTCCGCTGGTACCGAACTTAATAGGCTATTTGACAATGCGAAAAATAAAGTGTCAATTACTGTTAACAGTATAAATTAAGAGTTAAAAAATGATTATTTATTAACGTAAGTGGAAAATAATGATTATTTATTTTAAAACCCGTAAATAAAAATTGCATTTTTTAAACGTTTGTCACGTGACACAAAACGCTCCTGATTGGTCGAATTTATCATGACGTCACTTGCTTGTAAACTTCGTTTGCCTACTTGTGTTGCGCATAGTTGTGGTAGATTATCTCCGTTATATTAAGATTTTCTTTATTATGCATTGTTTTTTTTTTGTTTATTTGCACTATTTTACAAGTACTTTCAACCATGGACAACGATTTTGTAAAAGCAGACAGCAGAAACCTGCCACAAGTCGACGCAATCATGGTCGGATTATTTTTCAAAAATAATTCTGACTTTTATGCTTCGGAGCTAAAAAATGTAAAAACAGCAAAGTAAGTATAATTACACTTTACTGGTAACTTAAATTATATCATAAGAAAGTGAAATAATGATGAACTTCCACAAGAACTTATATAGGTTATAAATAATTAAGTTTGTTTGGCACAATTTCGTGAACATAAACGTTCACGTTACGTCGGTTATTGAATGTCTTCACATTGTTTAACAAGTTCTATTCTTTGCCGTTTGACAAATGCAGATCGGGAAGTACCAGCATCACACATTCTTTTAATGCAATCTGGCTGGCAATGAAATTAAAAGGCAGAACTTTATATTTTAAAATTATTTTCTGACTGAAACCCATTCTGTACTGATAGTAATTTGCCATGTCATTTTCCATCTGTAACGAACAAACAAGTTTTATTCGGGATCTTTTAGTGTACTGCTTACTGAAATCATAGGACTCTGTAGCTACAAATTTTAACAAATATTATGGAAAACAGCGGAAATATTCGAAGTTAGTTGCAAGAGACATTCTGTTAAAAACATTAGAGGTATAACCTCAAATCAATAACGAAAATGTTAACATTCTGAATGTAATTAATTATTACAAAATATAAATATTATGTTTATTTACATCGAAATGGTCTTCACAAAAGAAAATATTTGTACTATTCGCTATGTCATTATGATCCCTCCGAGAAAGTAGCAACCACTTTCGGCGCACTTCGATATTCTTTGGAATAAGTTTTTCCGGAGTTTTTAACGACGTATTTGTACATTTTGGAACTGCACGCCATTTGTAACTCATTTTGTTACATAAATCACTGATAAAAAGTAAATCTAATCGCTCTTTCGTTTTTTGTTTACAACAAACAAATATATATGCCAGTTGTCACAGATCAGAATACAGGCAAGTGACGTCACCGACCTCATTGCAGCGCCATATTGTCAATGTAGCGTTTTGGCACACTATATTAATATTGCATTTTTAATTCGATGTTTTTCAGCTAATATATACCAGAATTCAAAATCACAACTTTTACTGGGTTCCTTAGACTCTACTGCATAATATAAAATGGATTTTAAAAACCTGTCAAATAGCCTATTCTAAATTCTAAAAAATATTCCGTGTAACTTATATATTTAAATCATATTAACTAAATTTGTGTTCCTGTGCTTAGCAACATTTGACCACAGATGGCTGTTGACGAATGATGAGTCATGAGTCAAAGATAAAGAAAAAAAAATTAAAAACAAGGAAACTGTGTTGTGTGTTGTGACATTATCCAAAAATACCATTATAAACATAATGCATATGAGTACAATTAAAGTGAAAAATAATAATAAAAATGCTGACATTCCACATAACGATCAGTTTAACACAATTATATACAAAATTAAAGGAACATGTCATAAAGTTATGTAAATATAAAAATTTGAATCATTCAACTCCCGCTATCTTGCTCTTTGAAACACATCATATAACACTTGTATCGTGTAACTGAGCCTCTTCTGCTTTTTGATGTGATATTAAAAAACTTTTTAATTTAATTTTAAAACTATTAAAGTGTTGCAAGTTCTTAATCGGTGGAGGGATGTTATTCCAACATTTCGAGGCTGCATATCGGAAACTACCACGAAACGCCGCCGTAGTGTAATTTCCTGTAGACAATTGCAAAGGAAGTCTACGCTCCCGAAAAGGTTTTCTGCTTGTTTGCCATGACAACTTATAATACAAATAAGTGGGTTCTCTGTCCTTGACTATGCCAAACATTAAGCAAGCAATATGCAGTTTACGGCAATGTTTCATCTTGAGCATGAAATGTCTGTTCAAGAAAGGAGATACATGAGCTCGCAGTGGAATGTCAAAACAAAACCGTGCACAAGCGTTTTGGAGCCGCTGGATTAGTTTCTGTGTTTTCACAAGTAGGCGGGGACCATAAACGACATCCATGTAATTCAGTCTTGATAGCACTAGAGACTCCACCAGCCGAATTCGTAAATCCTCACTAAAGAAACACCTCGCTTTATAAAGCACTCTCAATTTATAAAAACAATTTTTAACAGAACTCTGTATGTGCTTAGCAAACCGCAAGTCACAATCCATGACCAGGCCCAGGTTGCGAGACTCCCAAACTCTTTCCACAAGTTCTCCATTGAGATTAATATTAGTGGAAGGTTTCAATGATGATAGCCGGTTTCTTGTACCAAATATCATGTACTTGGTTTTTGATGAATTCAACTGGAGACAGTTTCTATTCGACCATGCAGCAATACTGGAGAGACCCTGATTAATTTTGCTTATTGTTTGATCTATATCCTCGGGTTTTAATGAGAAATATATTTGAGTATCATCCGCATATATGTGATATTTGCAATGAGCAATTTCTGACTTAATATCAGCAGTGTATATGATAAAGAGGATCGGTCCTAATATGGATCCTTGTGGTACACCCCTGTTAACCTTGACTTTTTCTGACTGCAGTGATGTACCATCATTTTGTTTCAGTTTGACGCTCTGGTACCTATCACTGAGATAGCTGTTAAACCATTGCCTGTTAAACTATTGCACATGTTAACATTTGCAAGGGACTCAAAACCTATAGGTTGACTTTCCGTTGACCTTGAATCATGAAATTGGGCAAGAAGCAATGTTATGTAGCACAAGTAAAGGAAATACTCCAAAAACCGTAAATTTGAGTTAGTCACAAAAAATTTTTTTTTGGTGAATATAGTTGTACTTTTTTGCCTAACTGCTTACACTTTTATACGTACCTACTTATTATTATTACATATTTATTTTTATGTATAATTGGGAAAAACAAGAAAAATCTTTGATATTTAATTTGTACGGAAGCCTCGTTGCGCGAGTCCAACTCGCACTTGACCGTTCTTTTTATTTGCAAATTAGTTGTACCATATTCTGTACTTGTTGTTTGTTTCCGTGTAAGTCCACCCCCGCTCAGTGTTCGCGTGTTGATAACGTCCACTTACCTGGATGTAATCCACGCGCGCCTTGTTCTCCGCCTTCTCGAGAGGTATCGGCGGCGTGAGGGTGCTCATGGCGCCGGTGATCGTCTGTAATCAGATAGGAAGTGAGTATCGCTTCGCTTGCAGCCACATAAACTGAGCTGAGAATTATACTGTCATACTGTCACCATTAACAATTTGCCGTATAATATATATACAATGCAATACAATGCCATATATATACAACGTGTCCCAAAATTCAACGATAAGCGGCCACCAGAGAGTGGACCTACTCATGGCTACTCGAGAATGCACCACCATGAATGTTATCCACCAAAACCCTTAAAAATACCTGAATACAGATAGTTTTTACACAAAAATTTATCAAAATATTTTTTCTACTAAAATTTTCAAAAATCATTACTTTTAGTTCACTTTCACGTATCGTGGTGTCATTATCGAAGAATTTAATTTTTATTTAGTAATTTAAAAAAACTGAGATATTTATTTTCTTCTATTTTTTCTCGAGTAGCCATGAGTAGGTCCACTCTCTAGTGGCCGCTTATCGTTGAATTTTGGCACACGTTGTATATCTACGTGAGCGAAACAAAAATTTGAGGGTCAATGAAAAGAAAACGGGTGTCCACGATAATGGATCTCAACATACACTGATATATATACATACATATTACAAATTATTTATAAAAGTACCTATGAAGTAAAAATGTATTATAAATGTTTATAAAACTTTGTAAGTTGGAGGTGTAAGTAGGTCTACCCAAAATCGAAAAACATGGCAAAGGGTCTACGACAGAAAACAGTTTAGCAACCTCTGGTGTAAATGTCCAAAATATGACGACAAGAGTGCTGCGCAGACGAAGTCGCGGGCGCCAGCTACTGGCAACAAATATATGACACAATTACAAATAGTCATAAAGTATATATATATGCCAACGCATATGTATATGTCAACACATATTCACATTCACATATAATTACAAAAAGGAACACCAATGATATGTATTATATACAAACACTAGCGCCCCGGGTCGCTAGTGTTGAATTTTTGTCACTGTCTCTAACGTGGCTGTATTAGATTTATAAAACCCATTTGATACCCATATTGTAGGATTACAGTACAAATGTTATTTGGCTTTTTTGAACCGGCGGCCATATTGATTTTTTAGCATTTTCACCAATTGGCTTCGATAGTGCTGAAAAAATCCTTTCATTCGATACCCATATTACCGTATTGGGATTGAAAACCGTGAGAATATAGCAAAAAAAAATTAATAATTACAAAATGACTGCCAGAGCCGCCGCCATCTTGAAAATGTCAAATTTCAATTTTTTCCAGTGTAGTAGACTAAACTCCTCTCCGGCCGGCAGTAATTTCAGGCGAGCAACTGTCATCGGTTCCCGACAAAAAATTCACAAAGTCGCCGAAACTAAAATTTGCCATAGCTCCCAGTGTTGCCATGTGGCCCGAAATGGTGGTAGAAATGATCAGCGCCGCCGAGTGGACCCCACCATGTAAAAAAAAAATCGAAAAATACCCCTTCGCACGGGTGCATTGTTTATACTAAATACACTACAGGGATCTGCCGTATAGATCTATATTACATCAACAATGTATTTAAGGTATTTGATTGGATAATTATTAATGCTGTACGAGGGCTGCTACTTATGTATCCGGAATAGAAAAAATTAAACGCTTATATGGCTAAATATGGGTTTATTGTTTTTCAAAGTATTCTCCGCGATGATCGATACACTTTTGCATACATTGAAACCAATTTTTATAGCATTTTTTCCACTCTGATTGCGGTATCTCTGAAACATGCTGTTTGAACGCGTCGACGGCATCGACGGCATCTTCACGGATCGCAAATCAATGACCACGTAATTTATTCTTTACATTTGGGAATAAATAGAAATCATTCGGTGTAAGTGTGGGCTGTACGATGGATGACCCATCAATTCTATTTTTTTAACCCTCCAAAAATGTATTTGTTTCGCGTGATGTGTGACAGCTGGCATTGTCGTGGTGTAGAATGATTCTGCGTCGCTTGTTGTTTTTACGTATTTCTTCAAATACTTCCGGCAAACAAATGGTCGTGTACCACTCCGAATTGATCGTTTTACGATTCTCCAGTGGTATTGTAGCCACATGACCATTAATACCACAAAAGCAGGCCACCATTTGCTTTAAAGTGCTTTTTGCACGAGTCACTTTCGTAGGGTTCGGCTCATTTTGAAACACCCAAACTGTAGATTGTTGCTTAGTTTCGGGATCGTGCGCATATATACAAGATTCATCACCTGTGTAGATGTTATAAACAAATTTTGAGTCACCTCCGTTAAATTTTTAAACATATTCTTGCACCATTCGACGCGAGCTTCTTTTTGATGCTGAGTTAAGTGGTGCGGTATCCAACGCGAACAAATTTTTTTTACGAACAAATGTCATGTAATATTTTATTAATGCTTGTCATACATATGCCCAGAGTACACTCTATCTCGCGATACGTAACGTGACGGTCTTGCATAATTAGTTTTCGTACAGCTTCAATGTTTTGTGGCACAACGTCTTGATTTCGGACGACCTTCCTTAACTTCGTCCGTGAGCTTACTCCGTCCACGATTGAACTCACTAAACCAGTGATACACAGTGGTTTTTGATGGAGCTTCAACACCAAAAGTTGAAGTTAATAGATCTACGCACTGTTGTTGCGTTAAACCACGTCGAAAATCGTAATAAATCATAGCACGAATATTTTCACGTGTGAGTTCCATCATTTCAGCGATATGACATTTTAAACCCATCAGAAACAAAACACTAGCGTACATAAGGAAAAAAATAGCGGCCAGTATTTCAAAAATGAACGAGGTCATATATTGCGTTTAAAAATGTTGAAATCTCAGATTCCGGATACCTAAGTAGCAGCCCTCGTATTGGTTAAAATCGCTTCGAAAATTAGCCATCAATTGTCGTAAAAAGTAAATGACAAAAAATATTATTGTGGGATATTCATAAGAGATAGACATATACCGTCGCGAAGTTTTCTGTAGACCTTTTTAATGTGCACAACACTTAGTAGGTACATTATTTTGATAAATCTCGTAGGGTTCAGCCGGCGTTTGCAATGTTATCAGAAAAAAAAAATATTATTTACGACATCCCATTAGAAACCTCAAAAATATCAGTATTTCTCCACTATTTAATGGATGTTATTAGACATATAAACTTTCCTTAAGAATGACTCCTTTATATTAAAAAAAACCGCAACAAAAACCGTTGCGCAGTTTTAAAGATCTAAGCATACATAGGGACAGACAGACGGCGGACAGCGACTTTGTTTTATTTATACTGTGTAGTGATAGTGATGGAAACTGTCTCAAATTCGGGTAATTGGTGTAACTTTTTTTAGCACGTAGTAATAAAGAGAGTTTTTTTTATTATCTGTTCCTGTATAATCTGTTCCATTTACTAATAATTTCGAAGCAGATTTAATGGTCAAGGGGTTCGTTTTTATACGTCGCATAGTATGTCGGTATGTGTTATTCTGATGTATAAGCTATATTACTGTTTAAGCTATTATTAATTCGATAAATCAAGATTTTTATCCGCTTTTTTGATGACAATTTTTCTCGAGCTTTGTACGTGAAACTGGAGAGCCCTCTCGAGGACGAGCACCAAACTGGGCAGGTACACTTTTTATCTCCCCCTTTCGATCGTTACCTACAACATAACGGCACCGAAATTTATCGAGTTATACTAGACGGCTCACAGCGCCACTTGGACTACATCGGCTGTTACTCGATAAAAATCAACTTGTTTCAAAATCCAGATAAACGCCACACTATTATAATTACATGATATAAAAAAGCCAATAGACTAAGGGACTCGTGTAAACCAATTTATACTCGACTAGCGACCCGGCTTCGCAACTGTGAACGTTGTATATAATCGTTTGCAATGTAAGCGGAAAAAATGTAATTATTTACGACATCACATTAGAAACCTCAAAAATAACAGTATTTATCCACTATTTAATGGATGTTTTATACATATAAACCTTCCTCTTCAATAATAGGCTTGTATCCACTATGAACAAATCTCATGCGTTACGTTGCATAACTATTAAGATGATCATTTAATTATGAAAAAACAAAGTTTTATAAAATAATAACTTTTGATTATTTATATTTTTAAAAATAAAATTGCACAAAATAAATGTGCAAGTCACGTGACAGCAAACACCAATTGAAAAGTGTTACGTCACGCCGTGCGAAACGTCAAAGTCAAAATGTCATTCCCAAGTGTCTTGTGGAAGTGCGAAAAAGAATGGGCATCATTCCTTCTCGCAAGTGTCAGCCACTTTTTACGTATCTGCTGATTGTTTGGCACGTATATAAATAATTTTTTTGGTGTTTTTATACTTGTGCTTGTACACTGGGGCACTATGCAGTACTTGTAATACGATGAATCCATTTTTTATTAAAATAACTTCACAATACCGAATATTCCGATACTAAAACAGCTGTGTTTTGCACGGCGTGACGTCATTCAAGACGCCATGACAGTCATGAGCGTTTTTGATGACTAATGTCAAATATTTAATTAAATGCAAAATTATTCTTATAAATAAGCATTTTTTTTCAAAAATAATAATTATTTTGTATAGAATAGGCATCAAGGTATATTAGTATCTAACTACTGAAATTTAGGCAACAAGCCTATTCTATCTATTAAAAAAACCGCATCAAAATCCGTTGCGTAGTTTTAAAGATTTAAGCACACATAGGGATATAGGGACAAAGAAAGCGACTTCGTTTTATACTACGTAGTGATATAACTTTACAAATAAGACTGGAGAACTAACAGCTTACGATACGAATCCTTATATAATATTACAGCGAGTACCCGAGAGCCAAATAAGGTCCTAACGAATGAACCACGAACTAAATTAATTGTTAAGCACCCAACACAGTTCAGGACCAGTACGCACAAGTAGACCATAATTGATATCAACAAACAGAAGTAGAGCAATAGGCATGATTAAATTAGTCACATTTGTATGCCCGTGATACGGGATTACTCCTAGTACGGGTATCAACCCGCCGTGATCGACGTACACGTGTTTCATGGTCTTCTACAACAGCATTTGCAAATGGTATATTGTGCGAGTGTTGTTGCGGAAGGCTAAAATATGTCTAACTTGCAAAATATTGTAATAATTATCTGATTATGGTGAGAAATAATTATATTATTATATTTTCAATTTTTGACTCACCGACGAATTTTGTAAAGAACGGCACCAAAATCTTCATAAGAGAAATAACATGCACATGATTTTGACCAACAAGAAGTGCCCGAGATTCGTTGTGGGGATAGGATCTGATAATTTTGTCACCTTCGGAGGAATTACAGGACATGGTTACCTGCATGCATGGCGCATCAGAAATTAAAAGGAATTTTAGTGAACGTGTGCAAAACACAAGTGATTGTATTTGAAAGGGACGAACAGATGTCAAAATGTAAGGTGATCGAATGAATGATCGAGTACAAACGCTTAGAGCAAGTGAAAGAGTTTTTGTATCTTAGTCTAACATTGAAAGAAGAGTAATAAAGCAGGGAGCAAGGTGAATGGGGCTATAAATGGCTTCATTGGCAGTCTTTGTTAGAAAAAGGCGCGTCTGATGTATGGAAGTGAATGCTGCGTTTAGCAAAAGAAGCATAAAAGCAAGGTTAATACAGTGAAAATAGGAGCTTCGAGAGGAGTGGCTGGAGTGACGAAGGGTAAAGTGCTAGTTAGTGTGTTAAGGGAAGAAGGAGTAGTGATAAAAATCGAGAAGGGAATGCTTAAAGCAGGTGTTCCCAAACTATTACCCTCTGCGCCTCGCCCCTAGAGGTCAAAATGGGGAGACCGAATAAAAACAAATTATTGAAAAGATCTTAATAAATGTTTTATATATTAATTCCACTCCCTGCGCAACCCCTTGGTTCTCTCTACGCCCCCCCCCCTAGTGGGTTAATGATGATGTGGGTTGAGGATGATTTGGATGAAAAAAAATATGAATGGACCAGTTGGTAGTTTGCAACCTTAACGAACATATTTGGACCAAATAGGCGATATATTGAGGTCAGGTCAAGACTACCAGTAAGCGACGAACATGTATGAAAAAATCGAGGAAGCTAGCAAAGTTTGAATCGTTACATATAGAAAACTGTTATCTGGTTATCTATATCTCTTGTGACGGTAAAGAGGCGTGAGTATGTGCAGGTATGTGAAATAGTTCACGGTAAGGTTCACAGTAAACTATTCGCGAGAGAGCTTTTAAAGCGTTCTAAATTACGACACCGCTATGATATTAGATACGAAAGAGCTTGCGTGGTAAAGTCGTTTGAAACAGGGAATCGCCCTCGCTTCGACGCGTGCAACGAACAAGCGCACTCGGGGCGTCACTGTCGAAATTAATTAGATTTAGGCGATAAATCCAGGGAGGCACCTTATGCAGACAAAGCTAGTGTGTTAAGGCGCTGTCACAACAAACATTCATTAATAAACAATTAACACAATGTACGTGATAAGATAACAAATACCGGTTCCTACGCTGTAACATTTGCATTCTGGTTTCATCTTTGGCGTTTGATATTAGTTTTTATGTCTTACGATTTTCTTACCTGATATTGTCTTTTTAAACGTTCTCTCAGAATTTGAAGTCATGACAAATTGTTGATATTATTCCATCTAACTAGGTACGACCAGTTAAACTTATCGGCCCACCACCGTGGGAGAGCCATGCTTCGGCACGAATTGGGCCGGCTCGACCGGAGTGACACCACGGCCTCATAGAAAACCGGTGTAAAATAGCGCTTGCGCTGTGTTTCGTCGAGTGAGTGAGGGTACCGGAGGCCCAACCCCCCTTATTCCCTTTTAAAAGGCCGGTATCGCATGTGTCTCCTCTAGTGTTGGTTGTCGGGCAACGGTTATCGCTTACCATCAGGTGATCCGTTTGTTCGTTTGCTGCCCTATCCTATAATAAAATAAATAAAAAAAACCACCACCCACCGATTTAAAATAGTTATTTGTGCAACAAGTGAGCAAAGTTGATGTTTGCTGCGCGTGCTCATTTGAGTCCCGAGCAAGCGAAGGGTTCTGTTTGAATCACGAGCGAAGCGAGTGATTCTAGAGTAGAATCCTGAGCGTGTCGAGGGATTCAAAGGCACGAGATGCAAACAACTTTGCTCTCGTGTGACACACATAACTTTTCACTTCAGCAGCGAGAACAAAAAATATTAAAATCTCAAGAATGTATGATGCGTGGAAAGGAACTTCTGTCAATAGTTCCGTTCCGCGCATCATTCTTGAGATTTTAATAAGTACTTATTATGTTCCGTTCCGAAGAGACATTTTTTTAACAATTATTTTTCTGATTTCTTTGCCAATATATTTTACATTAGTTTAAAGTGGTACCTATGCGTGACACGGAACAACGAGAAGTGTCAGGCAGATCCAATGTCCATGGGCATATTATCTTAGGGCGAAACAACATAGTCTGTATGGTTATCCCATTAGTTACTATACATAGGTTACTATAATCTGTGGTTAGCTTTGTCTCACTAGTGAGTAAAAAGCGAGTGGCATACGCATGAAGCACACCTCGACAGCTCGCCACAAGCTGCCCTGAAGAATTACTATTATTTTTAGGGGTTAATGTTGGAAATTGCGGTTTCGCATGGAAACAAAGATTACAAATAGTTTGGATTAGTTTATACTCATTTTTCCTTAATTATTTAATAGCCAAGAGAGCTCACTATAAGAAACTTTTACACACACACGTCAATAGAGATTAAACTAAGCAATAACATAGCTTTGAAGGCGAGTGATTTTTTACTTTAAAATATTCTAATTCGTAGATTTCATTGTAACCAAAACTTCAAAAGTAATGCTATTCAAATTCTGATTCTATGGCGTTTGCATTTAAATCAGTTTTAAATACAAACGAAAAAACAACTTCATAGTTAAGGATCTTTATGTACTACAAAATAAAATTATGTTCGTTAGCTAATATACACTACAGGAGACTCAAGGCTAGCGCTTAGTTCTCCCAAAATATCGCTCTGACGGTGGAGAGGTAACGCCGCCATGCGGCAAGCTGAAGACGAATTTTCGAAACAATAGACAACCGAAGTGGTTCAACCCACTCGTTTTTTATTTCTACTAGTAGAATATCCAACACTGAAGTGACGTTGACAGTGATAGATTTACTCTGGTTAATATAAAGCTTGTAAATAGGTACATAATAATAAGTTAATATTGTTTTGTGATTTTTAATTTTTCTGCGTGAAACGGAATCTAATTAAGAATTTGTTTTCAATGACAACACCGAATTCGAGTGATTATAAAATCTATAAAATTGTAAGCAGTAGAAAATAATTTCGCGCGCGATTTGTATTCGTATTTGAATTAAAAATTCACGTCTAATGAGTCAAAAATACGTCTCCTGATCTGCCAGTTGGTCTTGATCTTTTTTATAACTGATCTTTCACTATTTTCAACACGAAATGGTTGTGATCAATTGGAATAAAATGTAATATAAAAAAAAAAGAGTGAAGAACGGTAATATCACCTGAGATTAATTAGTTTTAACTCGGACGACAACACAACCAGACAACAATTAACTGGAACTGATAAAACTCGCAACTACATTCGCTGTATATTTAAATTAATCCTTTGCGACGCGCCGAGCACTGAAGCATCTCCGCGAGAACTTGCTACATTTCAAAAACTTTCGCCGAATAGGAAAACCGTTTTAACACTGCGAATATTGCATTTCGAATACGATACCAAAGCGACGACTGCGCTGGTACACTTTGCAACTTAAATCACAAGTTTGCACGTGTACAATTTTAAAGATAATGGACAATCAATTAATGTATCTTCTTATCTTTTATCCTATCTATCATTGGAGTATCTTGATGCAGATGTACAATGCTAAGTAATAGGTGTAATTGAGATTTATTATTTATATTATTACTGTCGCTTCATATAACACGTCTTTATAAGACCCGGTACTTTACAAGGCGTGCGCGAAGATACAGATCCAACGCGTAGAGGCCATTTAAGCGAAACTTGATAAAAGTGTGCGTAGAGTGTACCGACTGGGACTAATCTCAGATGGAGATTAGTCAACCATGAAAAGGCAGCTAAAGAGTTAGACTCAACAGAAACTCATTCATTACAGATCAAAACATTTGTGGTCTATTGCATTGCGATTTTGGTGGTAATGAAAACTGGGCTATGGAAGAGAATGCGGTCACCTGTCTTCTCAAAGCCTCCTAATTGATTTAAATATGGCAAAAAAGCAGACCAATATTGATGCGAAGGGAGCAACGTTGGTGTGAACGGCTAAGGGTGTAGAGAGGTGTGTCTGCGACAGCGATCGAGGCGTGTCCTATATCACGCGTCTTTAAAAGACACGGTCCTTTATAAGGCGTGCGCGGGGATACAGATCTAACACATGGAGGCCATTCAAGAGAAATTTAATGAAAGTGTACGTGGAGTGTACCAACTGGGTCTAATCTCTATCTGCACCATGAGAAATGCAGCTAAAGACTACTACACCCAGTTAGATGCACAGAAACCATAGTCATAACTATTTATCATTATTGTTATTATTTTGTACCTTAGTCATGGTTGTTATTATATATTTCAATCAAAAATCCATACTTATTCCATACTAATATTATAAATGCGAAAGTAACTCTGTCTGTCTGTCTGTTCCGCTTTCACGCCAAACCTACTGAACCGATTTAAATGAAATTTGGTACACAGATATTCTAGAGCCTAAGAAAGGACATAGGCTACTTTTTCATGCAAAAAAGGTTGTAAAGAGTTGTAAAATGTTGTAAGGACTGATAATAGGTTGTGTGGAAATATTGTTAAAATTACTGAACCGATTTAAATGAAATTTGGTACACAGATAGTCTAGAGCCCGAGAAAGGACACAAGCTACTTTTTTATACAAAAAAGGTTGTAAAGGGTTGTAAAAGGTTGAAAGGAGGGATAATAGGTTGTATGAAAATATTGTTAAAACTACTGAACCGATTTAAATGTAATTTGATACACAGATATTCTAGAGGCTGAGACAGGACAGAGGCTACCTTTTAAAGCAGAAAAGGGCTGTAAAGGGTTGAAAGGAGGGGGTGAAAGGTTGTATGGCAGTATTGTAAAAACCAATGAACCGATTTAAATAATATTTTATACACAGATATACTAGAGTTGGTACGTCGGTTGGTAGGACGGACTACGTTTGGTATATACGGGGTAACCACCCCGTATATACCAATCGTACAACCCGAGGACCCAAGGTAGGAAATAAGATAATTTTATTATCTTATTCCGCCGCGGGCGGAAAGCTAGTATTTATATATGTACGTCTATCCGTTACCCTAGATCGGATAACACAAGCCTTACACAGCTTACTTTGGGTTAGGCTAATTGGTGTGAGTGTAGGGAATATAAAAAAATAGCTTGTATAACGCGTACTGTACATATAACTTAGTATTTATAGGCACACTACCGTTCACAAGCAAGCTCAATACGGCGAACATTCGAAGCGTGCGTTCGCACGAGTAGTACTGCGGTGGCTATTGTGTTCGCATAGGATGCTTTGATTACGTGCCTGCAAGGGCCTGTGCCGTGCAGCAGCTAGTTATATAAAAGCCAATATCCAATTCAATACCTCAAACACACAAATCGAACGTATTGAATCGAATGCTCAAAGCGAAGCAATCTGCGTTGAAATACAGACTGGCTATGTCGTAATTATATAGTTTATTTGCAAGCCACTCCGATCAAAGCCATTCGGAGAAGCTCAAAGCAGCTTTGATTACACCACAACGTTTGTGTACATGTTCATGATTCAGTGTAATTTGATGACTTTTTATTTTCACATAAAATTTTAACAAAAGCACATGTTAATTTTTGTATATTTTCTCAAATTAATATGTAGTCGGTAACTTTATCATGAAACATCTACTTATCTATATAACAACCGATCATGAAACAGTATCCCTTGGTACGAATTACATAAAAAAATCACAACTAAGTGTACGAAAGCATAAAAAATAAAAGCTTGTAAAATAAATAAACATTTCTTACACTCACACGAATCATTGTTTGAAAAAGGTCTTCTCAAGGAAATCTTGAAGATTTCAAGATAACAACTGCCAAGAAAGTATAGCGAATTCCTACATCCATATATCTACAATAAGATCCGGTCACACTGTGACATCAAACATCGCACGCCACATGCTGTGAAGAAGATAATAGCCGAGTGCATTGGAATACACGTGTACACGCGAAGTTATGGGAAATATATTAAGAGTACATATATACATATGTCGCAGCCAACTGGTTAAAATAGCCGTTCAATCAAACAGCTAGCCCTTTGACTGAACAACGTCATTCAATCACACAGCTATACGTCGTTTAGCCGACTTGTTGATTGCAACGTTCAATATTACAGCTAGACGACGGTTAAATGGCAAATTAACTAAGGTGACCATTAGTTTAGTACTTAATTTGTATACATACGAAGGCTATTCCGAAAGATTTTGGTTAAATGAAAATGTGCAAGGATATCAATAAAAACTATTTATATTTTTTCAAAGTATTTCCCCGCAACCCCAATACATTTACGCATTCTATCAAACCAGCTTTCAAAACAGTTGAAAAATGCATCTTGCAGAAGGTCGAAAAATATCAGTCAAAATTCTTCAACGACCTCGTCTGCTGTTTGAAATCTTCACCCACGAAGCATTTTTTCAATGTAGGAAATAAAAAAAAATCACAGGTTGCTAGGTCGGCACTATATGGTGGATGTAGTAACATTTGTACTCCAGAATTAGTCAAATAGTCCATAGTTCTAGCAGCTGTGTGAGCAGGCGCGTTATCTTGGTGAAAAAGAATGCCATGGACTCGGGTACTTGGAAGCTTGTGGGAGACAAACTTCACAATACCACTGACTATTAACTGTCCTATGATCTTCCAGTGGAATAACAGCAACTGGACCACTTCGTCGAAGAGAACCGCAACCGTTTTTTTATTAACGCTCCGGCCGCGAACCACTTTTATAGGCAACTCGTCCTCTTCAAACACCCATTGCGTGGATTGCTGCTTTGTTAGAGGATCGTAGCTGTAAATCCAAGATTCGTCAGTTGTAAGGATATAGGAAACGTTCTGCGATGTTCCTTCTTCGAACTTTTCCAACATAAATTTGCACCACTTTACACGACGGTACTTTTGCTCATCAGTGAGAAAATGAGGTATCCATCGCGAAGCAACCTTCCTGACTGTAAGGTGCTCATGCAAAATGGTGGAAACTGCCCGGTATCCAATCTTCGTTTCAGCATGAATTTCTCTATGTGTTATATTTCTACTTTTCTGGATTAGCCACTCTACTTGGATAACGTTTTCATGAGTTACCACAGTTGGTGGTTGTCCAGGTCTAGGGTCATCAATTAGGCTCTCTCGACCACGTTTAAATTCACGGAACCAATAGCTGATAGTTGCTATCACAGGCAGACGCACCAAAACCAACTTGTAAATTTTCATGTGATTCCTTAAAGGTTAACCGCGTTTATAATCATAGAAAATCATAGCTCGAAATGCTTCCCGAGAGACCTCCATTGTGAATAACAAAAAAGCGTGACAGGCATTTTAAAACTATAAAAAAAAAGTTTTGTTGATGGCCAGTGAAATTCAGCAAGGAGGTTAGTATTGAAATATGTCATAAATTAAAAAAAGTTCCAACAAAAAAGAGGTCGTAATTACAGTGTAGCTAACTATTATCGGAACAGTTCTCGTACTTAATTTAATGTATGTGCGCGTCTCAATAAGTCATTCATTCTACATTACGTTATATCTGCCATTACCGGGATTCGAACCCGGGACTTCAGAGATGGCGAGACCTTGAAACCGGTGTACTAACTAACCGACCACAGAGTTCGTCAGAACAAAGTATTTGAACGATGTTATTGACAACAAAGTTTATTTACATTAGTTTTTTTATTTTTGCTATAACTCGTAGGTGTTAATGCACTCCTATTATTCGACATTAAAAACTCCGATCATAATATCGACTTGTGATATCTTAAGAATACAAATACCTTATAAGTAAATTGTTATCTTCTAATGCAAATCTGCCCATCTGCTAGTTTTCAAGCAACGCTCATGCAATCTACGCATCTGAATTTCTATACGAGGGCTGCTACTTAAGTATACGGAATCTGGGATTTCAACATTTTTGTTGAAATACTGGCCGCTATTTTTTGTTCCTTATGTACGCTAGTGTTGTGTTTCTGATGGGTTTAAAAAGTCATATCGCCTAAATGATGGAACTTACACGTGAAAATATTCGTGCTATGATTTATTACGATTTTCGACGTGGTTTAACGCAACAACAGTGCGTAGATCAATTAACTTCAACTTTTGGTGTTGAAGCTCCATCAAAAACCAAAACTGTATATCACTGGTTTAGTCAGTTCAATCGTGGACGGAGGAAGCTCACGGACGAAGTTAAGGAAGGTCGCCCGAAATCAGTTGTTGTGCCACAAAACATTGAAGCTGTACGAAAACTAATTATGCAAGACCGTCATGTTACGTATCGCGAGATAGAGGCTACTCTGGGCATATGTATGACAAGCATTAATAAAATATTACATGAACATTTGTTCGTAAAAAAAATTTGTTCGCGTTGGATACCGCACAACTTAACTCAGCATCAAAAAGAAGCTCGCGTCAAATTGTGCAAGAATATGTTTAAAAAAATTTAACGGGGTGACTCAAAATCTGTTTATAACATCTACACAGGGGATGAATCTTGAATCTATGCGTACGATCCCGAAACTAAGCAACAATCTACAGTTTGGGTGTTTCAAAATGAGCCGAACCCTACGAAATTGACTCGTGCAATAAGCACTTTAAAGCAAATGGTGGCCTGCTTTTTAAACGTTTTATCTTATATATCTATATATCTTTTTTGGTATTAATGGTCATGTGGTTACAATACGAAACTAAATATAAATACTTAAGAAAAAATATGAAATTCAAGTTACGTGATCAAAACTGATAATCGCGCTATACACTAGACGATCAACGGCACGATCACTGAATTCCATCGATGTTGGCGCGAAGAAATTCGACATACTCGTAGGTCCAACTCTGAGGAGCGCTCAAGCTCTAATGAATTCGGACGGCCTGTGCATCGCATTTTGTATTAATTTTGAAGTATGATTTATTGTTTTTATTAAAATAAGATAAGAAATTCATGGTAAAAAAATATAACATATTTATTCCTTATAAAGTAACATTTATTCTGATATAAATGTTATTAATAAATACTATCGTAGATACAAGATATTCACAGTCAAATTAAAGCGCTTGTCTTAGTTTTTTCGTTTAGAATAAGATTTTTTTTCTATATTAAATCAATAATATATCAAAATTCCGAGGCCGCTACCAACTATATGACTATATAAGAGATAAAATTATCATTTTTTAATTTCATTTATGTAGAACAGTAGTTCAATCCAGGAGCTCAAAAAAGTGCCTTCGCACATTTTATGAAAATCTTTCTCTACAATTTTGGGTTTTGTTAAAATGTTAAGCGAAATTTACAAAAAGCGAGGCCGCTACGAACTATCTCAATAGCTATTCTGCATTATTCATTAAGTCAAAATTGATAATGTATCTTTGTTTCTGAGATCGAGAATGCCAAAATTGTCCATTTTACGCAAAAACCGCGTTCGAGATGTAATATGGCTGTTAAGTTTTGGCCGTGCTGTTATAATATTACTTTTAATTTTTTAAGTTCTTGTATTTATCTTATTTTTTTTTTGTTTTATTTTACCTTTTTTTTGCTCCGTGCCTTCCGCTACGCCAAACAAAATAAGAATAGTTTTAAACAAATTACCTTAAAACGTTTATTTTTGATACCTCGTTGGTGGCAAACAGGCCTACGGCCCGTCTTTAAAAACATATTTACCCCTTTTGGGGAACGCCATACTATAGCCCTCCGGGAAAACTTCGGCATGGAGCTCATTCCACAATCGAAGTATACGCGGGAAAGACTCCCTATGAAACCGAACGGTACAGGACCATTTAAATTCCAGTGTCTATTCATATTAGTTTGTATAGGCATACTGTACACATAATTCAGTTCGTAGAGACATATTAGACGCCACGGCGCGCGGCGAGCGGTGCCTTTTTTTTTTTTTTTTTTTTTTTTTTTTTTTTTTTTTTTTTTTTTTTTTTTTTTTTCCCTGAGGAAAATGCATTAAATTGCATACCCCGGCTGTGGCGAGCCGGGGTTATGTGGGGCTCTCCTCCCCAGAAGGGGAGGCCTACCCACTAAAAACCTCAGGGATGGCCTTCCTCAGGCTTGTAGGGAGCCCCCGGGAACAGAAAGCTTCTTCCGGGAACCCCCAGCCTCCGCTCCCCCGTCGACACAGGGGAGCCCTCCTCGGGGAGGCTTACTACCTCCCCCGGTCTCCTCCACGACGACGCCCCCCGGCCACGGAAGGGGCGTGGTCCATCCCGGGTCGCCGTAGCAGTCGCGACTTACTCGCGCCCGCCGGCGACCCGCGGCGGCGCCGCAGCTGTGCTACCGAGCCCGGCGCCGCCTTCTTCGAGCGGGATCGGCCATCTCCCGACCCCGCTCGGCGGCCTCCTTCTGGAGCATCACTGCCTCACAGAAGGAGGCCACAGCCCTCCAACCTCCCTCGTCCGCCAGCATTGCCGCAATCAATGCTGGCGGAGACAGATCTCGCCCGATCTCTGCGACCAAGACTCGGCGTTCGGAGGCCCACGCGGGCACTCCGCCAGCGTATGCTGGGCCGAGTCGAGGTCGGATGTGCAGTGGTGACAATGTGTCGATCCCTCCCGTCCTATTCGACACAGATACTCACCGAAGCAGCCGTGCCCGGTGAGTATCTGAGTCAATCGGTAGGTGACCTCCTCCTTCCCGTGGAGCCAAGCTTCGAGGTGCGGGAGTACGGCACCGACGGCCCGCTGGCGCGCGCAGATCCGTAATTCGAGCTGCGCACGCCAGGCCGCCACAATCCGTCGGTGCCACTCCCGCTTAGGCACTTCGTGCGCGCGGTTCCAGGGCGCTCCCCCCATCGCCCTCCCGGCCGACACGCCGCGACGCATACGTCGCCGCGTACATGTCGGCCAGGATGTCGAATGGGGGGGAGCGTCCCAGAACCGTCGCCGCCTCGTACGAGATTGTACGGTAGCCTCGCACGATCCGTATGGCCATTATCCGCTGCAGGCTCCGTAGCAGAGCTCTGCAGCGGGGACCTTGCGCAGTCTTGCGACCACACGGGAGCCCCATACATGGCCACGGATCGCACGACGCCCTCGTACAGGCGGCGAACTCCATCCCTCGGTCCACCGAGATTGGGCAGCAGGCGATGCAATGCGCCCGCCACCCTTTTGGCTCGAGGGACCAACCGCACGAAATGCTCCTCGAAGCTCCAGCGGCGGTCCAGGGTGAGGCCCAGGTACTTGATGTACGGCCCCACCGGACCACCGCGTCACCCACCCGGATCCGGCAGCTGGGTGGTTCCCGGCGCCTCGGAAGGCCGTGGAACCATAGCGCCTCGGTTTTGTGAGGCGCTATTTCTAGACCCAGCCGGCGGATCGCCCGCACGACACATGCCACCCCAAGCTCGGCAAGCGTAAGCACCGGCCCGAAGTCGGCCCCAGTCGTAACGACGAGAGTGTCGTCAGCGTAGCAGACGACACTCACGCCGTCAGGAAGGCTGGTGCGAAGGACCGCGTCGTATGCGAGGTTCCATAGCAGGGGTCCCAACACCGACCCCTGCGGAACGCCGCATTCGACCCTCCTCGACGTTTCCATCCCGTCCCGTCCCATCACGCCGATCGTCCTGTCGCGCAGATAGTCCCCGACCACGGCCCGCAGGTAGGGAGGCAGCTCGTGGTATACGAGCGCCTCCCTAATGGCCTGCCAGGGGAGGGTGCCGAAGGCGTTGACGATGTCTAACGACACCGCCAACGCCACCCCCCCTGATCGGACTGCGGACTCCGACAGGGAACGAACACGCTGGACGGCGTCCAGCGTTGATCGTCCCCGCCGGAATCCAAATTGGCAGTCCGATAGGTCGGGACCCACGCGCGACAGGTGCTCGCTGATACGAGCGGAGATAACCCTTCGAAGAGTTTCCCCGCCTCGTTCAGCAAGCAGATCGGACGGAACGAAGACGGAACGTCGCCGGTCCTTCCCTCCTTCCTGAGGAGCACCAGCCTGGCCGACTTCCAGTCGACGGGGAACACGCCCTCACGGAGACAGCTCGTGAAGAGCTGCCTCACCGTGCTCCCCAACGCCCTGAGCGCCAGCGCTAGCACCTTTCCCGGGACCCCGTCCGGTCCCGGGGCAGTGTTGCGCGCAGAGAGCCGCGAAACGGCCCCGGCGAGCTCGGTCTCCGTCACCCGGAGGTCGTCCGACCAAGGGCCGGGCGACGGGGCGGCGGGGGGACTGTCCTGGACCCTCGGGAAGAGCGTATCCACCGCTCTTCCCACGACGAGAGGGTCCAGGGTCTCCGTCAGCGGAGGGACCCACGGTCGGAGCTTGCCCAGTACCATCCGGTACGGGCGCCCCCATGGGTCCCTCTCCAGTCCCCCCAGCAGCTCGCGCCAGGACCGCGCCTTGGCGTCGGCGATGGCGACGCCAAGCGCCTTGGTCGCGGCTCCGTACGCGCTTCTGGCGCTCAGGACTTCGTCGACTGAGGCTTGCCGTCTTCGACGGGCTCTGAGGTACTGGCGGCGCGCGGCTACTACAACGACCCGTAGCCGCGCTATCTCCTCGTTCCACCAGTACGCAGAGCGCCGCCGGGGCGGCCTGACTCGGGGCATGGAGACGTCGCAGATCGACGTCATCGTGTCCCGGAGCCAGGCGGCCCGGGCGCGGCGGTGCCTGCAAGTCATATGCGTGCATTGCTCTGATAATCAACGAGAGATTGACTAAATGAGCCGTTTATTTTGAATTTGACCTAACTCCGTTTTTAAATTTTTTTACGGTTACTATGGTTACATGTACAACTTCATGTTATTTATCAGTGAAGCACTTCAGATTGCTTATATTCAGAGAAAATACAATACATTTTTTACACATAAGTTTTCCGAATTAATTGAATAACTGAGCCGTGTAGTTTGAAAGTGGCCCAACTCCATTTATAAGTTACAATAAGATATTTACTATTGATAATGTCGGAAAGCAGTGATGAAGGTAATTTCAATTAATTAGTATTTACAAGTTCTAATAAATTTATGTTTGTAATTTTCTATGTTCTGTAATTAAACAATGTTTTGAATCGTATAAATTATGTTTCCGAAGTGTTTTCAACATATCCAAAACAAATTCCGTATTCTTTTTTTTTCAATTTGAAATATCTTAAATTATGTTAAATGGACTTGGGCACCTTCAAATTTTATAATGAATCTGACTGTTAATTTTGAAAGTGGCAAAACTCCATTCTTGATAAGAAAACGCACGTTATTTACTTAATAATTGCCACTATTTTAACAGGAACTTTAAATTTAACATCCTTAGATACACTTAAGCAGTATGACTCCTTAGTATCTTATACGTATATTTTTAAATTCATCGAAACGCATAACTTTCAATATCTCGATTTGAAGATAAATGGAGTTAGGTCACTTTCAAAATAAGCGGCTCAAATATTCAATTCCGGTCAGATGGTATAGTGTCGAGTTACCGTGAGTGTTGTACAAGACAAAGGCAGGTACAAGGCTCTTCGACCACACCAAACCTGACTTACACATGTAGCACACTGTTAACACTTCTAACGAGATAGTGGAGCAGAGCTCCCAGTTGTGGGTACTCACAAGGATCGCGTCCCGTATATTCTTCTTAATGTCCTCGATCTTCTCCCGGCGCTCCCTGTCCGAGAACCCGTTCACGTGCAGGATGCGCATTTGCTTCACAATCGTCGACTTGCCGGACTCGCCGGCGCCCAACAACAGCAGCCGGTGGGTCGCGCGGTACAGCTGTCGAACGAGACACGATTAGACGCCGTCCATACATAATAATAATAATACTAAGTCGATATTACCATCCCTCACGATGAGAACCTCGTAAAAGCCGAGAAGGACAAAGCCAATAAGTACCTTGACTTGGCATACGAGGTGACCGCCATGTGGGATGTTGATTCGACGAACATTGTTCCGATAGTTGTGTCTGCGAATGGCTTGATAGCGAAGAGTCTCGATCAACATGTTAAGAGGCTCTCGCTTGACGGAGGGATCAAGGGCCGGACACAGACAGCAGTGATCCTCCACGCGGCGCGTATTGTCCGGGGGTTTCTCTTTCTGTAGCCCAAACCACCGTTAGCCGGCGGCATACTAGGTTTAACTTTTGTATACAATTATTATGTCTATTTTAACATCTATATGCATAATAACAATATTATTAATTCTCACCATAATCAGTTAATTACAACATACAGTCTGACAAACTACAGCTATCCACAACAACACTGACACAATATCAACTTGTACAAATGCTGCTGCAGAAGACAGTGAAACGTGTGTACATCGATTACGGCGGGTAGATACCCGCACTAGGAGTAATCCTGCATCAAGGGCGACCAACCCTCCGCCCATTTGTGGGACCAGTAAATGTATGGCCAGGCGAGAAGTAATTGTATTAGAAGTATTTATACAATAATGCAACTGGCGAAAAACAAAACACACGCTCTTCTTTGTGTGATTACGCTAATGTGTATGTATGTGATAGTGTGTGTGTGCGTCTAATATAAATTTCGCAATAAATGCATCAATATGTGGTACCCGTCAATACCACCAACTGTGAGCCTGTCACAAGGCAACACTAATCAATACCGGCAGAGGATTCGTAGACCGCGACATGTCCTTAGCGACCCTCCCAACCAACTCACGCAGGAACTTCTAGACCTGCAAGCGGCGGCGTCTGAGCCGTCGCTCCCCCTTGTCAACCCCTAAACGGCAGCCTTCTGCTTAGCCTGAATAGGTTCTCATCAATACTGGCCGGTCCCACTCTGGAGATCCGTGCCTTCTTCTAGCGCATATACCCTCACCATGGGGTAGCGCTAACCGTGCCTCTCCTGAGGTGCGGCCCTCTCGTCAATAAAGCCAGTAGGGTCAATAGGACCAAAGGCTAGGCTGAGTTTAGTCGGTAGGTCTGTGTAGTCGAGCCGTCTCGACAGTACCAGGAGTCCGACATAATCAACGCATCCCTGCTTGCCTGTTGCGTTGGTATCCATGATGGATTCTCAGCCTCCTCTCCTGAGGAAAAAAAAAAAAAAAACAAAATCAATATGTGGTATATGTTTGTATCATTTTTGTATTTGCAGCATCATTTCAGTGAACTCATACTGAACAGCGTAGTCGAAGCAAAAACTGCCAAAGTTCCTAATCTTTCTCGACGGTCGTCATGTATTGGATATGCTTCGAGTAACTCAATTGGGTTGTACACTTCTAAACATATTATAAAAAAAAACAGAATCCCGACTTATATTATAAACGCCAAAGTTTGTATGTATGGATGTTTGTCACTCTTTCACGTAAAAACTACTGGATGAATTTTAATAAAACTTCACAATAATATAGCTTATACATAAGAATAAAGCATTAGCTACAATTTACATATATATATATATATATATATATATATATATATATATATATATATATATATATATATATATATATATATACTGCGTAGAAAAAGTCGCGGCCACTAGCTAGTATCTTTGTATACGTACTTACCTATTACGTTCATTTATATAGAAATTTAAAAATCTCTACTCTATATGAAATAACAAGATTGAAACAAAGAATAATAACACAATTTTTAATTAATGTCGATCCTGCGATCTCGGACAGCACGAGACATCGCCTAAAAATGGGGTATTTCTCATATCCTGGGTTCTTTGTTATGATTAAGGCTTAATCATAATATATTAATGTTTATTCAACATAAGGTTTTAAAGAACTTCGTCGACGTCAAAACTATATATTATGTGCAAGAAGGAAAAATTACACTTAAAAAAATTATATATCTTTATAAATTGCAGCCTATCTGATATTGTGATGTATACGCCTTTTTTTTTGAGGGGGGGAAATGCGACCTTGTGCACCATGACACCGCGCTGGCAAGACGCGACCGTGTGTCTCTCAGGTCAAGAGGATCCCCCTGACGAAAAACTATATATTATGTGCAAGAAGGAAAAATTACGCTTAAAAAAATTATATATCTTTATAAATTGCAGCCTATCTGATATTGTGATGTATACGCCTTTTTTTTGAGGGGGGAAATGCGACCTTGTGCACCATGACACCGCGCTGGCAAGACGCGACCGTGTGTCTCTCAGGTCAAGAGGATCCCCCTGACGAAAAACTATATATTATGTGCAAGAAGGAAAAATTACGCTTAAAAAAATTATATATTTTTATAAATTGCAGCCTATGTGATATTGTGATGTATACGCCTTTTTTTAGAGGGGGGGGAATGCGACCTTGTGCACCATGACACCGCGCTGGCAAGATGCGGCCGTGTGTTTCTCAGGTCAAGAGGACCCACTAAAGCCCCGAGTTCTCTGGGCCCATACGGGACACATGGCGGGGTGCGCTTTCGCGATTCGACCGCCATGTGATGTATACGCCTATATTATTGTAAGTTTCATTAAAATTCATTCAGTAGTTTTTACGTGAAATTATAACACACATTCATCTACAAAAATACAAATTTCATGGACCCCCAAACTGTTTTTTCGCTGACGTAGACCCCTAGGGGTCTTTTGCTATCTCCTATAGGTCCCAATACACACTTTGAAGGATACTACACTTTGTGGTACTTTTGCCATCTCCTAGGAGATCCCGACGCATATTTTGAAAAGCGCTGCACTTTGTGGTTACTTTTGCTATCTCCTATAGGTCCCAATGCACACTTTGAAGGATACTACACTTGTGGTACTTTTGCCATCTCCTAGGAGATCCCGACGCATATTTTGAAAAGCGCTGCACTTTGTGGTTACTTTTGCTATCTCCTATAGGTCCCAATGCACACTTTGAAGGATACTACACTTTGTGGTACTTTTGCCATCTCCTAGGAGATCCCGACGCATATTTTGAAAAGCGCTGCACTTTGTGGTTACTTTTGCTATCTCCTATAGGTCCCAATACACACTTTGAAGGATACTACACTTTGTGGTACTTTTGCCATCTCCTAGGAGATCCCGACGCATATTTTGAAAAGCGCTGCACTTTGTGGTTACTTTTGCTATCTCCTATAGGTCCCAATACACACTTTGAAGGATACTACACTTTGTGGTACTTTTGCCATCTCCTAGGAGATCCCGACGCATATTTTGAAAAGCGCTGCACTTTGTGGTTACTTTTGCTATCTCCTATAGGTCCCAATACACACTTTGAAGGATACTACACTTTGTGGTACTTTTACCATCTCCTAGGAGATCCCGACGCATATTTTGAAAAGCGCTGCACTTTGTGGTTACTTTTGCTATCTCCTATAGGTCCCAATACACACTTTGAAGGATACTACACTTTGTGGTACTTTTGCCATCTCCTAGGAGATCCCGACGCATATTTTGAAAAGCGCTGCACTTTGTGGTTACTTTTGCTATCTCCTATAGGTCCCAATGCACACTTTGAAGGATACTACACTTTGTGGTACTTTTGCCATCTCCTAGAAGATCCCGACGCATATTTTGAAAAGCGCTGCACTTTGTGGTTACTTTTGCTATCTCCTATAGGTCCCAATGCACACTTTGAAGGATACTACACTTTGTGGTACTTTTGCCATCTCCTAGGAGATCCCGACGCATATTTTGAAAAGCGCTGCACTTTGTGGTTACTTTTGCTATCTCCTATAGGTCCCAATACACACTTTGAAGGATACTACACTTTGTGGTACTTTTGCCATCTCCTAGGAGATCCCGACGCATATTTTGAAAAGCGCTGCACTTTGTGGTTACTTTTGCTATCTCCTATAGGTCCCAATGCACACTTTGAAGGATACTACACTTTGTGGTACTTTTGCCATCCCCTAGGGGATCCCGACGCATACGTTGACAAACGCTGCATTAGCTAAAAATCTCCCCTAACCGCGCAAGCAAGCTGAGGGTAGTAGCTCTATAATAAAAAAAAATAAATCAAAATTTCAACGAACTGCACACAATCATGTAAAATAAAATAACACTGTTACAAAGGGAAATTGATCACTAAATAGAGCGTTTAAAACTTAACTCCCGAATGAAATGCAAAACTAACGGAAGGCTTTTAGAAGCGGCGCGGTGTCACGCGACGACGGCAATTATTGTCAAGTAATATAGCCTATATATGTTGAATAAAAATTGTTTTGATTCAGATTTTGTATAATCCGTCAAAACCTAACTATTTGTTGAATAAACATTGTTTTGTTTTAGATTTTTTGTAAAACATTAAAACCTGAATATTCTTCGAGTCCTTTTATTTTATGGCTTACATATTGAATAAATATTGTTTCCATTTAGTTTTTTTTAATGCATTAAAAACTGAATATTATTTGGGCCCCAACTAAGTCACAAATGCTCGTGATCATCACACAAACATCTGGGACTCGAACCCGGAACCTCAGCAAACCGGTACAAAAAGCACCCGCCCGCGAACGTCGGGATTAATTTAATTATTCATTTATGTAACGACATGTAGTTATGTTGATAGTATATGACTCCAAATATAATTCACGTATAATAATAATCAAAAGGATCACAAGAAATAATGGCACAGAATACAAGCGTTCACAATAAAGCACGGTACAGTGTGGACCAGCGATTCCCAATCAATCAAAAAATCAAAATTAATTTTATTCAAATATGAGTTTATAGAAAGCTCTTTTGAAGCGTCCAAAATTTATTTCCCTACCACCCATTCAGGACGTATTTTTAAACTGATAAGAAAAATGGGCGCAAGAAATTTATCAGCTTTATCAAAAGTAATAACAACATTTACAATAAATTATGTCGTTATCATACAATGTACATATGTGTTTACAATTTATACGGGAAAACAAATATTTAAACTTCTTCAAATGAACACCGAACATTGCCATAATTGACTCTTTGTAATGGCCCTTACTCATTAGCGTCTTTTTCACATGTGCCTTAAACTTATAAAGAGGTAATTCAGATACACTATGTGGATTCTTGTTATAAAAATTTATACATTTGCCCACAAACGAACCTCTGGTGCATTGTCCGAGAACTCTAGGACAATCCCCCAGGTAGAGAGAAAGACATTTCAACGGCGTGTGCAAACGAATAACATGTAATAATTGTATAATTATATTAATAATAGTATTTAACTTATAATAAACAAAATGTAAAAACTAACCATAGATAGGATCTAGATGGGGCTATGACTGTGGAGGACGGGACCATCTGCTCCGACAAAACGGAGGAAAGACACCTTCTCCCAACCGAGAATTGATATGGTACTTGTAAATAGAAACCTAATAAGTAAGAAAATAAAAAAAATACTAACTCAAACATCAAAGAGTAGGCAGAAAATCAGACAAACCTTATAAAAAAAAGAGATATAAATACAATTAGATACAGAAAGCGTTAATAATATATGGCAAATAATATGCGCAGGATCTCGCCTGGCTGGGCGGCGCGGGCGGTCGCGGGCGCGTTTCACGCCGCGAAAGCTGTTTCCCTTAAAACCGCGGTGAGCGAACGCGCCGTAGCAATCGACAATTCATTCAGCTTGCTTTACATATGTTTATTTATTTTTAAATATATATTTTACGTATGTAAATAAAGATTTGATTTTTTATTATTTAATTATTATTATTATTGTCGCTTATGTCACGTGGTTTTATAAAACATGGTTTTTTACAAGGCGTGCGCGGGGATACAGATCCAACGCGTAGAGGCCATTTAAGCGAATTTTAATGCAAGTGTGCGTGGAGTGTACCAACTGGATCCAATCTCTATCTGCATCATGAAAAATGCAGCCAAAGACTACACCCAGTTAGATGCACAGAAACTATTGTCATTAATGGTCAAAAAGCCTGTGGACTATTGCATTTCGATTTCGGTGGTAATGAGAACCGGACTATGGAAGAGACTCCGGTCACCTACCTGCCTTCTCAAAGCCTCCTAATTGATTTTAAATATGGCAGGTGGTGACTCGCCGCTCACTAAATGGGCTCCCCAAAAATGCAGACCAATATTGGTGCGAAGAGATCAACATTGGTGTGAACGACTAAGGGTGTAGAGAGGTGTGTGCGACAGCGATCGAGACGCCGTCGGCGTTATGACATTATTACACTTCCACCCTTCGAGCATCTGCTCCTGCGACTCCACTCTGTCCGGCTGGTTAAGGCAAGACAGAGGCGGGTGGCACACGCCCCCCTGAAGCACATCGGTACCCTCGGTGACACAACTCACCGCCAGTTCGCCACAAGCTGCCCTGAGGGAGACTTACTGCACTGATGGGGCATTTATGGCAGTTAAGGGGCATTAAATGCCCCACCAGCGGGCGATGAGGTCGTCACTTCCCTACGCCTTATTATTATTATTACATGTAAGTTACCTACAAACCCAATATGACGGTCCCCGACTGTCAAGCTGACGTGGCTCACAAACCCAATCACAAAGAGAAATAACAAAAAAAATATTAAAAAAATAAAACCGACTTCAAAATTGTACGCAACTAACTAACCTACGTATGTTTAGAAAGAATATAAAAGAACTAAAAGGTAAAAAAATAAATACGTTAACTTCTGTCTACACGAATATTAAAAGAGGAAAGATTTTTATTTTTGTATGTAACGAATAAACTCCAAAAGTACTGGACCGATTTTAATCATTCTTTTTTCATTAGAAAGCTACATTATTCATCACTGAATAATATAGGTTATTATATATTTAGTACTAGATTACTATAGAAATCTTTAGAAATTCTTATTAGAACCAACCGAAGGTGAAAAAAATTTGCCATGTCATGTGCAAATGTCTTTCATGGCATACGCTGTGAAGAGTAATGTCTACCCGTGCGAATCCGGGACGGGCCGCTTGTCTTAAAGAAACTAAATTTGATATACCAACTAGGTTTTAAAAAATTCCCTACTATATTTATTAATATATTTTTTTAACAAAATACACTAGCGATTAAGGGCTTGCTCCAAGAAGGATTCCGATTCATTAGAACTAAGGTGTTTAAGACATCTAAAGGAAGACTACCTATGTAATTTGTCTTAGACTATTTTCTGCACTTGATCATATTGTATATATATATATATATATGTGTGTGTGTGTGTATGTATGTATTATGGGTAAGTTTTTTTTTACCATTAAGAAACAATTACAGAAAAGAATCCTATACTAGGCGTGATATGAACTCTAGTTTTGCCGCACACCAAAGCCGTCGTATCAATACTTAATAGGCAATAATTAACATTATACAGAAAAAAATAAAAACAAAAAAGAACCCGTCAGGAACAATACAATTCTACCAACGCAGCTACCTTTCTGACTGTTACATTAATACGCGCGCATATCAATGCATCCTTGTTGACAACTTCACCATGCAGCTCAAACCTACAGACTACGGGATGTTCCATTAGAAATATTTATTTTGAGAAATGTATTGTTATCATAATTATTATTGATTATATTATTATTGGTTAATTAATTAAATTAATTGGTTATTCAGCCACCTTTGGAAAGGTGGCTGAAGGAAAATTTGGTCCCCGCAAATTTTTCTTTAAAATTTTCACCTCACCGTCTAGGGGTGGCTGGAAGAAATCTCTCTGAGAGATAAATTCGCCTTTGGACCAAGTAACTTAGTACCTCCTTTTTTTTTTGCGAGGCGTAAATGCACCTTATGCACCTTGTCACCGCGCTGGCTAGGCGCGGCCGTGAGTGGGGCTCTCCGGTAGAATACCGGCCTATCCACTAAAAACCCCCCGGTGTCCTTCCAGCCCATATCGGGGCGCGTGGCGGGGTGCGCTTTCGCGATTCTACAGCTACACGCCCACAACTTAGTGCCTACTAAAATTTTTATTGTAATAGTGTTTAATTGTGTTCAATAAAGAGTATATTTATAGATGATAGACATTCAGGAAACAGTTAACTTTATTATATTCTGTAAATACGGTCCGAGAAAACAAAAAAAAAGCTTACGAGTATGTATGCAGATTAAACCACACAGCATTATTCCGCCTGATACGGGCAAATATTTGAGGATCATATTCACATATAAAAAAAAAATGAAACCAACGATGAAACATTTACTTGTAAACCGAAAAATCTGTTGTTAGATATGGAATTGTCCATATCTAACAAAAGATTTTTCAGTTGACCGAAGAGTTCATGAATTTTGATATAATAATTATTTATTTTATTGAATTTGACTTTACACTAAGTAATCAATCATATTTTATTATTAGCATTTTATTTTTATTATGTTGACAATTCGATGAATTCTACTATAACATCTATATTTGACATTATTTAAATTATTACCAATTTTATTTTATACATAAATATTTTAATATACAGACATTGTTCAAACTGTATACTCAATATTATAAGAATAATTATTAATTGTACATCTGACGATCATTTTTCTCCAATGCATTTTAAATTTTAAGTTTATTATGTAATTGTGAAAATGAAATAAATATGAAACTAAAACAAAAATTATTCCTTAGTTGAATGCTGTTTAATCAATATTTGTAATTAATGTATGTATGTAATAAGAGCGTGTAAGTAGCAATCTGCGATGCCGTGCCTCTAACGGGGACTTAAGACGGTCTCCACCAACGCGCGCGGGGCAAACTAATGTACCAAGCATTTCTTTTTAAAAAAGGCTTAGCACCCGATAGCAGGGGTTCTGTGTCTTGCATAATATTCAATAACATATTTGCAATGAGAATTGCCCTATGAAACGAGAGATTACACCCCGAGTGGGTACTCGTGGAATTAAATGCGATAGCAACGCCCGAGCCAGGGGTCGTTATTTGGAAACACCGACTTTGTAAAATATATAATCCCCGACTTTGAAGTGAAGTGATTTCTTAAGCGAATCTAACGAAATGCTTGCTTCTGATAAATTTAATTTTTGTATACAAATACATTCGTGAATAACAATTACACACTAGTTAATTATGCACAGTTCAAATTAAATTAAGTTTTATTATTATGTCATAGTGACATATTTAGTAAGCGACGCTTTTTTTTGTTTTTTTTTATAGAAGATATCGTTTCTGAGCGACGAAAGATTCACCAGAAATTGACTACATATTCAATTGAAACAATGTAAATGCGTATATAATTAATTGATCAATATTTAATGATTTTTTGACATGTAATTGAAATATTCAATACAGATTTACAAAAATAGCAAATAAAAATAATTCTTAAAATCTACCAAACACAAAGTTTGGTTATATTATTTATTTGTGAAAGGTCCATACAGATTTGAAGACCCAAAGACTCACAGAATTACGATGTCTCAATGCTTGTAGGCGTGACCACGAAGGCGCGAAATAAAAACAAAGCTCTGAGAAATCCGAAATTTCGCATTTTTTTTTATTACAGCGTCGTCCATTCACGCCGTGCATTCAAGCTCGTTACTCGCTTACACATCAAAAGAATCCACGAGATGTCAATTTTTAAAATAACTTAGAAAGAAACCAAAGCCCACACACTGCTTGTAGCTGCTCACAGCAACACATCGCGCTAACAGATCACCAAAAACAGTAAAACGTCGTACCTGCTTGTCTTTCTGCAGCTGGCGCGTGATGGCGTCGCTGCGACGCTTCTGAGACTTGATGTCATCGTTGTCGCCGCCGCTCTTGCCTCCCGGTGAACCGAAGCACCCCATAGCGGACCACGCCGCCCACCTGAAACAAGACATTACGCGACTTAGTGCCGGCAAGCGAGCGGGAGCACCGCGCCAGACGACCGCCCAGCTGACGTTCTGTTACACGACTGCGGATTAACAGGCGCTGTTCTTCGAATTATGATCAACAAAACTCGCCACAACGGTGCTGGTCTATTGCAACCTCTACGTAAGTGGTTACCCGGATACGAAACGCGTATGGTCAGCGTTTTTAATCAATTGCGTGTGAAAATCTAACGAATGCAACAACACGTGTAGCGATGAACATAATAGGCAAAGTAACATGAAACCTGAACGATGTGAGAGCCTTCGAACAGTAATCAGATATAGTCAAAGTGTGCAGTTCACGGTGGTCTATGATGTGCATAGAGCCTCGACTGCGGAACTCTCCGGTGACAACGCGCTGGCGTTCCAAGAACGCCAGATTTAAATTCCTTGAAACGGGGTTACATTGGGGAAACGTATTCGATTTTCTCTCATCGTTCACTGATCATTAAATGTATTTTTGTATGAGGGATCAAAAATTGTTTAAAATGTTTAATGTTACAGGGGTTAAGTATGACATTGCCGTTTTTGTCAGGAGATTAATAACCAAGAGGGCAAAATATGCGAAATTTTTACACACAAATCGATTGACATAAAACTAAATACCAAACTTAAATAACAACATAGTTGTCAGGAAGTTACCACTACCTAGCATAAAAAAAAATTGCTTTGTCCGTCCGCAAAAATGCGCAACGGATTTTGATGCGGTTTTTTTAATAGATAGAGTGATTGAAGAGAAAGGTTTATATGTATAATAACATCCATTAAATCATGGTTTCCCAACCTTTATTTCACTGAGCCTCCCCAATTCAAAAATAATATTCTCATGCCCCCTTAAGTTTAAAAACATTAAAAACACATAATTTTTTTTTACAACTAAATTATTTCTTTGAATTAAAATTAAAATACAGATATTTGTAGATATTTATGTTTTAAGAATAAGAGAAGATACGAGTATATGTATCTACACTTGAAAACCATTAATTACTTTCACTTTAGGTAAATATCCTAGTTTTATTTTAATTATTAAATACTAATGAGATACTTGAGCTTGCATCTTCTGTACCAGTATGTCGATTCTGGGTTCAGTCTTTGCTAGAGCGCTTAAGTACTCGATTACGCCCCCCCTGGTATTCCACTACGCCCCCCAAGGGGGGCATGCCCCCCTGGTTGGGAACTCCTGCATTAAATAGTGCATTACTGAGGTTTCTAATGTTATGTAAAGAATTACTCCTTAATCCTTATCCAAATAAATATATTATTGATTTAATATATATCTATATGGATCTCTAAAATATTCATTTAAATTTGCGAAGATATTACAGATTTAAAAATTGCGAGATGTAGCGTTTGCGTTTGCGGCGTTACCGGCTTACCACAATCACCCCACGTGTTTTGTTCAATGATATCATGTTTTCAATTGATGATTACTACAGTTTTGTTTTTAATTATGCATTGAAAAATAAATGTTAAAATCGTATTTTTAACGTTGTTTAAACAATAATGTTATATATATACAACGTTCACAGTTTTTCTGTAGTGTATTTAGTGTCAGCACTGCACTCGTACGAAGCCGGGGCGGGACGCTAGTAATAGATAAGGTACAAAATACTGACGTAAAACTACCTATAGCAAGTACGTTTTGAGTTATTTTTTTAGTTTGAAATACCCTGATTCGAATATGTAATTGTAACCTTAAGGTTAGAAAGTAGTTCAAAAATATTTTTTTTTCCTGTGGCGCTTAAATTTAAAAAGTTATAAAGCTTTCAATATCTGCAGAAAACCAGCAATTTCGTAGTTAACGACTAAGCAACGGGTCGCGGGTATATTTCCCTCACGGGACAGATATTAAGTACTTATAACCTACAAAAAATTATTCCGATCTGGGGTTTATGCATGTAACATTTCTATTTTTGTGACTGGACCCTACACAGGATAAAAATGCCAGTGTGTGGCGACGTTAGTTTTTTTAAATACATAAAAAAAAATTAACGAAATATTTATTACACTCACACCAATTAGGCTAGCTTAGCTACTAAAGTAAGCTCTGTAAGGCTTGTGTTATGGGTATATAAGTATATTATACATATATAAATATTTTTGTTAGGAATGTATAATTACAACTAGTGATGCAACGGAAGTGATTAGCGGAACCAGAAACGGAAACAGATGTCAAAAGTAAATTTTTGCACAAACGGAAATGGGTATAGAAACGGAAGTGTAAATATAAAATAATAAAAAAAAACAAATTTGCATATATAAATTTTAAAACCAAATCTAGATTAGAAATAGATATAATAGAAATGTACAATAGAAAACAATATTGCAATTATGCAACTGAACATTTTATTACTATTCAAAATATTGTAGTGGCAAGTTATATTTCATAAAAAGTAATCCGTCATAAATAAAAGCCGTCAGTTGTAAACTTCCATTTAAATCTCCATTATAAAAGTTGCGGAAACAGAAGCAGAAACGGATGTTGAAAAGCGCGCGGAACTTCCGCACTTGCGGAAACAGAAACAGAGATCCGTTGCATCATTAATTACAACCATAACTAAGGTATAAAATAATAATAATAATCGATCATTTACTCGTAATGCCCCTTGAGTGCCATAAATGCCCCATCAGTGCAGTCAGTCTCCCTCAGGGCGGCTTGTGGCGAGCTGTCGGTGAGTTGCGTCACCGAGGGTACCGATATACTTCAGGGAGGCCACCATACCACCCACCTCTATCTTGCCTTAGCCGGCCGGACAAATTGGAGTTGCAAGAGCAGATGCTCGAAGGGTGAAAGTGTAATAATGTCATAACGCCGACGGCGTCTCGATCGCTGTCGCACATACCTCTCTACACCCTTAGTCGTTCACACCAATGTCGCTCTCTTCGCACCAATATGGGTCTGCTTTTATGGGGAGCCCATTTAGTGAGCGGCGAGTCACCACCTGCCATACTTAAATCAATTAGGAGGCTTTGACCGGAGTCTCTTCCATAGCTCGGTTTTCATTACCACCAAAATCGAAATGCAATAGTCCAGAAACTTTTTGACCATTAATGACAATAGTTTCTGTGCACCTAATTGAGTAGTCTTTAGTTGCATTTTTCATGGTGCAAATAGAGATTAGACCCAGTTGGTACACTCCACGTGTACACTTTCATTAAATTCGCTTAAATGGCCTCTGCGCGTTGGATCTGTATCCCTGCGCACGCCTTATAAAGGACCGTGTCTTATTAAGATACGTGCTATAATCGACAATAATAATAAATAAATAATTCTTACACTCACACCAATCAGCCTACTCCAAAGTAAGCTCTGTATGGTTTGTGTTACGGGATCTATCTAAGGTAACGGATTTAGATAGAAATATATATAACATCTGCCCATTGCCATTTGTTTCCCGTCAATACCACCAACTGTGAGCCTGTCACAAGGCAACACTAATCAATACCGGCAGAGGATTCGTAGACCGCGACATGTCCTTAGCGACAATCCCAACCAACTCACGCAGGAACTTCTAGACCTGCAAGCGGCGGCGTCTGAGCCGTCGCTCCCCTTTGTCAACCCCTAAACGGCAGCCTTCTGCTTAGCCTGAATAGGTCCTTTGTCAATACGGGCCGGTCCCACTCTGGAGATCCGTGCCTTCTTCTAGCGCATATACCCTCACCATGGGGTAGCGCTAACCGTGCCTCTCCTGAGGTGCGGTCCTCTCTCGTCAATAAAGCCAGTAGGGTCAATAGGACCAAAGGCTAGGCTGAGTTTAGTCGGTAGGTCTGTGTAGTCGAGCCGTCTCGACAGTACCAGGAGTCCGACATAATCAACGCATCCCTGCTTGCCTGTTGCGTTGGTATCCATGATGGATTCTCAGCCTCCTCTCCTGAGGAAAAAAAAAAAAAAAAAAAAAAAAAATGCCATTTGTTTGTAGCGTTTATCGCCCATTTTTAATGCATTCATAAGCGTTGTCAACTGCAATGAATCAAAATATACGAGAAAATTGTATTTACATCTGACGATAGAAATTCTTCATATCAGATATTGCCGAAGCCTTTGTCGATTTATCGAATGTTGCAATATTACATAATATGCTTATTGTTTACATAAGTCCATATCAAACGGATATGTACAAAAATAATCTGTACCTATAATATATGCTAATATATCACAAGACATATCTTGTGATATCTACACTAATATTATAAAGAGGAAAGATTTGTATTTTTGTATATAAGGAATAAACTCAAAAAGTACTGGACCGATTTTAATAATTATTTTTTCATTAGAAAGCTACATTATCACTGAGTAACGTAGTCTATATTTAGTACTAGATAACTATAGAAATATATAAACAATGCAAATCGTCCGCGGGTGAAACCGCGGGACTCAGCTACTATAGCATATCCATTCGACCATTCGGAACTGTGTGTGGCACAGTCCAATGTTCTCGGGGGAAACTGGATAAATGGCTAATTAGTGATACGTTTTATGGCAAAAAAAAAATATCCAGAATTTTATAAACACACCAATGAACGCAATATGACTGAATTGTATTAAAATTTTAAAATATTGAGTTATATAACTGTGACTTAGTTGAGTTATATTATTAAAATAGATTCGAGATATATAATACTGACGGAATTGAATTAAACTATTAAAATATCTCATAATTTAATTCAATTATCATAACCTTTATGACTCATCATATAATAGTGACTGAATTGAATTAAATTATTAAAATGTTGAGATATATAATAGTGACTGAATTGAGACTGGACAGATAGAAAAGACGACTTCAATTGATTATGGCCGTTTTTATACTATAATTATCTGATTTGAGCAATTTATATCTAATAAAAGTATGTCAATATAAAAATTTCAGTTTAATTATTAATTTATATAGTTTTTAGATTTCAAAAAAATGAGCAATTATTATTTACGTAATTCCAATGAAACGAACACATTTCTAGCATTCTCACATTAAATGTAACATTTTTTATATAGAAAGTATACCTATAAACGCACAAATAACAAGTTATTTTAAAATTTGTTTATTTGTTTATACAAATTAGGCGAGTTTACTTAGTTATGACGTCACGATTGCAGTGTTTTTAGTATGGAGCGTTTTCGAGCGACCCGCGACAGCGCCGCAAACATGTCGATGTATCTTCAACAGTAATAGGTGCAGGTGTACTGTTGGTTCTACAATATTTCTTACTTAAAAGAGTACTCTTATTATATATTATAGAATTTAAGAAATTGTCGTCTACTCAATTGAGACTAAATGGAATTATTACAGTGCAGTACAGTCATATATGTATAATAACAAAAGCATAATTGTATAGTAATAATAATGATTGAATGTAATTAATTATTACAATGACATGTATACTATGAAAAATATTTTTTTTTTATTTTATTTAATATTTGGTTACAGTAACGTTATTTTTTTTCGCTGTGTAGAGAGGCTGAGAATCCTCATGGAGAGCGCAGCGATCAAGAGCCGCGGTGATTACGTCAGACTCCAAACCGATCGAGGCGACTCGACCGCGATGACCTACCACCTAAACTCAGCCTGACCCTTGGATATAAGGGCTCTATGGCTTGGATGGAACTTCATACGAAATTTAAGTTCACATGGTTATTTTTTTCCCTTAGGAGAAAGTCTGAGAATCCTCACTAAGGAGCACGAAATGTACCAAGTAAATAAGTGTCACGGAGATCATGTCGGACTGCACGCGGCCAGAGCGGCCTGAGCACGTGACCTACCGACTAAACTCAGCCAGGTTTAAATAAAATAAATAAATAAATATTTGTTACACTTACACCAATTAGCCTAGCCCAAACTAAGCTCTGTAAGGCTTGTGCTATGGGATCTAGGGTAACGGATAGACATACATATATTATACATACATAAATAATTTTTATTGAAATATATATCAACAACCATGACTAAGGTACAAATGCTCGCATTCATCACACAAACATCTGCCCCCACCGGGACTCGAACCCGGGACCTCAGAGATGGTGACACCTTGAAACCGGTGTACTATCCACTTGACTATGGAGGTCGTCAATGGAGGCAATTTTTGAATGGAGGTTGCGTTCTAATGGTAGGAATCGCAGCCTGTCAGGTGCGAATCAGCTAAAAGGTCCGGGGACTGAGTAATCGCCACGCTTACTACGTAACGATAGTTTCCATTACGAGATGTTATGAGATCAGAATGAATGTCCATCCACACTCGTAAACGTTGTTGAGTAAGCGAATTTCTGAGGGCAACACAATCCAATTGCTGGAATTTATCAAGAACAATACCGACAAAAATAACGGAATACCTTTCTATAAATAACCTGTTAAATGAACAGCGAATAAACATTGTATTGTTTTAACACGTGATCATTTTAGACTTCTGACTACAGTCGATACAGGGAATAAGTGCGGCCGACTAGCAGCGATACGAAAGGCCATTCACCTGAGAGACGACTGTGATGTTGACAGTCTGTATTTATCTCTTTCTATCTTGAAGTGTATTCGTATTGTCTCGTTCTCTCGCCAACAACTTGACAGGATCAAGACCGAATTGTCAACATTTTGTTATTTATATCATTACTGCTGGTTTGTTGATTACTGTTTTTCATTAAGAGTGGGTCATGATGGAGCCACAACCCAGTCAGGGTATAGCGAAAGACACGCCGAACAAACGTGTGGAGCACGTTCCAAATGAAGAAGAGACGTTTATCAAATTTGATTTTATCGTACACTAGCGACCCGCCCCGGCTTCACACGGGTGCAATGCTGATACTAAATACACTTCAGAAAAACTGTTAACGTTGTATATAATAACATAGTTTAAACAACTAAAAACACGCTTTTACGATTCATTTTTCAATGATGTGTAGTAATCATCAATTGAAAACATGATATCATTGAACAAAACACGTGGGGTAATTGTGGTAAGCCGGTAACGCCGCAAACGCTACGTCTCGCAATTTTTAAATCTATAATATCTTCGTAAATTTAAATTTAAATGAATATTTTCGCACAGCATACGCTGTAAAGAGCCATATAGATCTATATTAAATCAACAATGTCTTTAAGGTAGGTATTTAATTAGATAAGGATTAATGCTATGGGTTAAAATCACTTTGAAAATTAACCATTGTTTGTCATAAAAAGTAAATGACAATGACAATGTATATATATATATATATATATATATATATATATATATACTAGCTTTCTGCCCGCGGCTTCGCCTGCGTGGATTTCGGGATTGGGTCTATAGAGGGTTAAGGGTCATAGCTTTTGCCCACGGCTACTTTATCGCGCTTCCCGTGGGACTATCCGTTTTTCCAAGATAAAAAAATACCGCAAAACCTTGCTCAAGAATCACTCTATCTATTGATGAAAACCGCATGAAAATCTGTGCAGTAGTTTTTGAGCGAAGCCTTTATTGCGCATCCCGTGGGACCTGTCGATTTTTTCCGGGATAAAAAGTAGCCTATGTTACTCGGGGATACATTATCCCCGAGTAACCCCCGAGCTTTCCAAAGGTGAAAGAATTTTTGACATCGGTTCAGTAGTTTCGGAGCCTATTCATTACAAACAAACAAACAAACAAATGTTTCCTCTTTATAATATTAGTATAGATATATAAATCCATAAGACATAGACATATACCATCGCTGAGTTTTCTGTAGACCTTTTCAATGTGTACAATACTTAGTATATTATTTTGTTTAATCTCGTAGGGTTCAGTCTGCGTTTGCAACGTAAGCGGAAAAAATGTAATTATTTACGACATCACATTAGAAACCTCAAAAATAACAGTATTTATCCACTATTTAATGGATGTTATTATACATATAAATCTTCCTCTTCAATCACTATATCTATTAAAAAAAACCGCATCAAAATTCGTTGCGAACTTTTAAAGATTTAAGCATACGTAGGGACAGAGAAAGCGACTTTGTTTTATACTGTGTAGTGATAACCATACACTGTAATGTAGCATAAATACAAATGAAATAAATAACCAGATTTTACACTTTGGGGTTGCGTGAGAAACTATTGTTTTGTAAGTATCTAATAAACTATACGGTTTTACGTGAAAAGTGTCGCATTATAAAAATACTTACATAAAATCGAGTACAGAAATGGTCCCGTGAATAATTTTGCTCGAGCGAATGATTCAAGAGTCGATGGCCGGCTAATTTCTGGCTTGCGCCATGGAAAATATTTCTCCTACATAATAACAGTGGCCGACGTTGATCATATGAAAAAGTTTCTCGTAAAAAACGTGCTTACAAGAAATGTATATGTCGACTGAACACATATAAGGAGAAAATCAAACGTGAATAGATTATTCAAGGCTTTTCTGAATTTCTCAGAAAATTTATATCGAAAGCCATGTTCAGACGCGAGGAAACTTATAAGTGTTATCAATAATTTGATACGAATATATATGTATGCCTCGCCCCGTTCTCTGTAGAGAATACAGTTCATATATGTATATATAGACCACCTATGAAGTACCCATGAAGTAAAAAAAATATTATTAATATTTATGAAACTTTATAAGTTGTAGGATGTAGGCATTCAATATCAGGTAAGTAGGGGGGTCTACCCATAGGAGATTGGAGGGGAGGAGGCGGCAAGATCACTCCTCCCCGAGAAGGGCTCCCCTAGCGCACCTAGGGGAGCAAAAGAGGGCCCCTTACAACGCCTAAGGATAGCCATCGCTGAGGTTTTTAGTGGGTAGGCCTCCCCTTCTGGGAGGAGAGCCACACATAACCACCGGCTCTCCGCAGCCGGGGTATGCAATTCAATACAATTTCCTCAGCGGAACAAAAAAAAAAGGGGGGGGGGGGTCTACCCAAAACCGAAAAGGGTCAACCACACAAAAAAGTTTGGGAACCTTTGTGCTAGGCTGATTGGTGTAAGAAATATTTACATATATATATTATAGTCCTCGGAAGAAAATAAAGTTTATATTTATATACAGTGTGTGTCTTGATAAAGTACATAAACAAGTGATGGATGTCAAATTATACTTATTTTATCGATAAAACCAAAAGGAAAAATAAATTGATGCCTCAGTATTGAAATTAAAACACATTTCTTTTTCGCAATAGATTAGAATAGAAAACATAAAACGCACACACATACAAAACGGACACAATAATTCAATAAATGGCCAATCAGGCCCCGTCCTCGGCTGAAGCTGCAACAGACTGATCTGCGGCAGCGCTGGTGTCCTTTTTTTTAATTTAAGGCAGAGGAAATGCCTTATCCGGGGAAGATGTTGGTACCCGGCGCACTATCTATCCCTCCTCCGGGGAGGGGAAGAGGTAGAGTGTGGAGATCGCACCCACTAAATACTCCGCCGTGTTCCTGCTATTCATTTCGCCGGAAGTCGCGGGGACTACCGAATGGAACGCTGATGTCCTGCTCGGGTCTATGTGAGGTGAAATATCAAAGACACAATATAATTAAACTTACAACACATTATCGTATAGGTGCATATTATAAACATAAAGAAAAAAACATAATATAAATTACATTATTGCCTTTTTACCTTACAAAGAAAGAAATACAATTTAATAATTTTTGCTCTTGTGCGAATATTGGCGCTGACCATGTACCTCGAATATTCTGTATAGAGGACAAGTCAGTTTGCCTGTTCGTTCACTAAATTTGCTCTTTTCATTTTTAATAATTGCTGTGTGTGTGTGCGTCTGCGTGGAGGTAAATTAATATTTTAACTTTAGCTAGTCAATATATATATGATAATTTTGTTTTTGTATATAGAAACTATAATAAATTCAATAAAAACAGTGATCTACATAATGTGAATACTAGAAACAAAAATAAACTTGCCGTTCCAATGTTCAGACTCCATAAAACTAGCTGTTCGTTCTTGGGGAAATGTATATATCTATGTTTAACAAACTTCCGCAAAGTGTCATTGATTTGCCTTTATATAAATTTAAAATCCATATCAAAAAGACACTCATGAGTAAAGGTTATTATAAAGTAAGTGACTATCTAAATGATCACACTATTTGGGAATAGGGACACTATTCATATTTTATATGTGTATGTAAACATACATACGACTGTAATCTTATTAGGTTTGATTGTATCTTATATTATATTGTATTTTTATATTATATTATTATAATTATTAACATTGAAAAGAGGAGATAAAAAATAGACCTTCAGAGTTTCTTGTCTGTTCTTCTCGAGAAGGCTCTCCCAATTTCCGAATAGGTGTCGAGTCAATGTTTTTTTTTTCCTTATTCGTACGTACGGACAAGGTATTTGTTTTTTTTTTAAGCTTTTTTTTGTTTTGTTTGTTGACGTCAATAAGTACCTGTAAAGGTCTATGTTGAATAAAGATTATTTTGATTTTTGATCTGTAGATCAAATAAAATATCTAATTTATCTATCTCAAAATCAAAATTAACTTTATTCAAATATGAGTTCATAGAAAGCTCTTTTGAATTGTCCAAATTTTTTTCCTACCTATTCAGGACGTATTTTTTAGCTGGTAAGAAGAATGGACGCAAGAAACTTATTAGCTTTATGAAAAGTTACCAAATTATGTCGTTACCATACAACGTACATGTGTGTTTACAATTTATACAGGAATACTCGTACAAATATTTACACTTTAGAATGTAATATATTCAAATCAACACCAAGCATTGGTATCATTTAAATAATCATTGACTTTGTAATAGCCCTTACTCATTAGCGTCTTTTTAACATGTACCTTGAACTTAAGAAAAGGCAATTCAGCTACAATTGTATGTGGAATCTTGTTGTAAAATTTATACATATGCCTACAAACGAATCTCTATTTTGTTGTAGCCTGTACGTTGGAACGGCACGTTTATTTTTATTTCTTGTGGTTATATTACGCATTTGAAAATTTGTATGACGTATGATGAAATGTGTTACAAATTTTATACACATTAAATCAAATTTTCATAAATATACTGGCCCGCTAAAGTCATTATATTAATATCTTTAAATAATTCTCTAAGAGAATCCGTTGTTCGTAAATTATAAATAGCACGGCCTGCTCTTTTTTGAAGAACAAAAATACTTTCTATACTAGCAGCCGACCCCCATAATAGTAAACCATAGGACATAACACTGTGAAAATAACTATCTAAAATAATTATCTGTGATTTAGTAATATAAGTACGTATAGTATAGATATAGTGTAATATAATATTAAATATAATAGAAAATGTGGACAGGAATCGGCTCCGAGACTCCGCCCATGGACGCCCATGTGTCACAAAGCAGCACGTGAGGCAGTAGACTTGTGCAGTTTAAGGAAGAACTTTGTGAATTGGAACCGAATGGAATGCATTAAGTTGCAATTGCTACCTTTCATGCATAATATAGCTATAACTTTGAAACAACAATATATCTCCCTTTTCCTAAGCTAGATGCCATAAAGGCACGATAGGGCGCAGTGGTGTCATAATAGGGTGGACGGCTGCAACTGAATATGGTCGTTTTTATCCTATACGAGGGATCGTTTTATATTCGCGGAATGGGGGATATAGGGTGGAAATTAAAAACTAAATTATTTTTCCATTTCAATATATTTACCTGTAAGACGAATATTTTTTTCAGATCTTTCAATTATTTTTTTATTCCCTCATAAAAATGTTTTGTTTATCGCTGTGTACCATAAAATCAAGTTTGATAAACGTCTCTTCTTCATTTGGAACGTAGTCCATACATTTGTTCGGCGTGACTTTCGCTATACCCAGACTGGTTGTGGCTCCATCATGACCCACTCTTAATGAAAAACAGTAATCAACAAACCAGCAGTAATTATATAAATAACAAAAATAACAAAATGTTGACAATTCAGTCTTGATCCTGTCAAGTTGTTGGAGAGAGAACGAGACAATACGACTATACTTCTAGATAGAAAGAGATAAATACAGACTGTCAACATCACAGTCGTCTCTCAGGTGAATGACCTTTCGTATCGCTGCTAGTCGGCCGCACTTTACGAGCCAACGCGAAACAAACTACTGTTGAGTTTATTCCCTGAATCGACTGCAGTCAGTCTAAAACGATACGGGGCGGGTCGCTAGTTATAGTATATATTTGAGCAAACACGGACATGAATCACGTACATTAACTGGAAACGACTTCATCTAACCTTAGTATTAACAACGCATTGGATTGGATCGAAAATAAACGTAGCACACGCCGAATGCACCAATTAGCCGTTTCGCTTGCACGTGTTACACGTACGAGCGGCTGGTCGGGGAGCTGGATCAACAAAGAGTGCACGTGCCTATAGGCTGATTCACTAAATCACTTTGGAACAATGTACAGCGGATATGCAATTTCCACTAGCAGCACTCAGCGGCCCCACCCGCCTGGCGGCACCGCCCACGTCCTGAACGAGCGGTGAAGTAAAGTCACAGCATAACATAATCATTATAATAAGAGAGTAATAAAATAAGATAAAAAAGTAGGAAAAAAAAGGAAAGTATTACAAATAAATAAATATTTCTTACACTCACATCAATTGGCCTAGCCCAAAGTAAGCTCTGTAAGGCTTGTGTTATGGCATCTAGGATAACGGATACACATAAATATATCAAAAAAGGCCAGGTCAGAAGTACCCGCAATCGTCGAGCATGTATGAGGAATGTTATGAAAGTAGATGAAGCGAAAGAGATATGTAAGGACCGTAGCAAGTGGAAGGACGTAATCTGCCTACCCCCGTGGGAAAAAGGCGTGAGTGTATGTATGTATATGTATGTATAAATATATTACAAACATGATTAAGGTACAAATGCTCGCATTCATCACACAAACACCTGCCCCCATCGGGACTCAAACCCGGGACCTGAGAGATGGTGACACATTGAAAGGCACCTTGAAGAAGGATTAAATGCCCCACCACCAGCGGGCGATGGGGTTGTCACTTCCCTACGCACTTGTATTATTATTATATCTAAAGTAACGATTGATTAACGCACTGTAGATAGTTATAGTCTATAAATAGATTATTAAATTCAACCTGAATTCATCAAATCAAATATCGTACCGACTCATGTTATAATTAAAACTCTAGGTGTAATAAATGCATGCATTTATATTCGTCTGAAAACAATGTCGACAGCGTAAAATTTGTCACAGCTAAAAAAAAACTTTGCACAACGCCCCTAATGGAACGTAACTATACTATTCCTTCATATTAAACTGACATGACTTCTGTAGTTTACAATACGCCTAACACAAATACAAAACGATAGCAAACTTATGACAGAGTCATTTCTAACCCAAGTTCCTTGCTTTGTTATAATTATAACCGACTATAAATTTGAACCGATAGACGGAAACAAAAGAAAGCGTATCGTGGCTATTGTGTCGTGGCAACTAGTTGCATTCGCGTCGCACATAAACCATTGTTCGTTTTCATACTTTTATACAAAATAAGTTACAAGCAAGCAAATGATGGTTGATGTACAAATGTCAAATCGATCATTAATGATGAGTTACACAATAATCCTACGTAAAGAGGGACAGATAGGGACATCAAAACTCGGGGCGATGTATTTCCCTCTCAATCGGGAGATTATACTGTCACCTCTCACTGCCCACCGCTCTGGAGGGCAAGCGCTTTAGTTCAAAGCCGATAAAGTCCCAGATTGCGGTAGTGTTTAGTTGGTAGACTAGCCTTCTGCTAGAGTTCAACATAGACCGCCGTAGACCGGGTGGTATACGGTGTAAGGTCGTGAACCAAGGGCTTATTAAGACGACTACAATAGTAGCGCACCCGTTAGGAGGATTCACTACAATCCTCCGTGGGAAGAAAAAATCTGTCACCTCGCTCAGTGTCATACGAGGCAAGGGTGTAGGGGCACAGCCTACCCCAACTATTTTAGGGCGATTAGGCCTTAGTCAACCACTCTTACCCAGTGCGGATTTGTATATGGTAAATGAGCAATAAAAATCCGGCCTAGTGCGAGTCGGAGTTGAGTTTCAATTCTAAGTATAGGCAATCCCAAAAAAATATTGTTTCTCTTTCTATTTTTGTATGAAAATTTTAATGCGGTTCACCGAATACGTCTACTTGCCAAGTTTCCACAGTATAGTTCTTATAGTTACGGAAAAAAGTGACTGTGACATACAGACTTGACGAATCCATAAGGGTTTCATTTTTTGCCAATCGGCTACGGAACTCTAAAAAAAGGTTATGGATAGTGGTGTTCGAAAATATAATGCAAAAATGATTAGCACGCGCGTAATTTAATTTATCATAAGCTGCCGGCGACATAAATGAAAATTTAAGCGATCTAGATAAATCGATACTCGCCAGATTTACAAAATCGGTAATTATGTCCCAAATTAAACAATGCACACAAAATAAATACAGTATCTCCTGTTTGCGACATATATTTTCCAGTAGAAGCTTTTCATAGTCACGGTTGATACGGACTGATTGATAACAAATAAAAAGAAAATTACACTTTTTATTCAATAGTTTTAATATATTTCTATTCATTAATTATACATCAAATAACGTGTTGCATAGTTTTGATAATCTTTCAATTCAAACGTCTTGGGATTTATCCTATGCGGAAAACGATTCTGCGACCCGAAAACTAATATTTACAAAGTTGTCCTTCAAATTTATAAGCAAAATCTTCGAAATGACATTCCTAGCCAGCTGTTAACACAAAAGAAGCAACAAAAAGCCCTCGTGGGTTGGTATATTCTGATGGACGCACACTATATTTTATTTTCTAGACACTATTTAGTGAACAATTTTAAACATAGTGTTAAAATAGTGTTGTAAAATTTCTACTAATATTATAAAAAGTTTAATAATAATAAATAAATATTCCTTACACTCACACCAATTAGCTTAGCCCAAAGTAAGCTCTGTAAGGCTGTAATGCGAGCTTGGGCAACGAATACACGTACATATATTTTTGATAGAAATACATATTAACAACCGCGACTAATGTAGTACAAATGCTCGCATTTATCACACAAACACATGCCCCCATGAGGACTCGAACCCGGGACCTGAGAGATGGTGTGACACCTTGAAACGCGTGTCCTAAACACGCGACTATGAAGGTCGTTTGTAAGTACGGATGGATGTTTGTTTCACTTTCACGTTAAAACTACTGAATGGATTTTGATGAAACCTTACAATAATACAGCTTATACATCAGATTAACTCATAGGCTACAATTTATGAAGATACACGCCAGGCTAACATAAGCTACTCAAAACACAAATCCTGCGAAGTCGTGGGCACCACCGCGTAGGCCAATTGTTGTGTTGTGTTCGCCGCGTGTTTTGATTTAGTGAAGGTTCATATCGTTAATTACTTTCGGGGGTTGGAGCAGAAATCGCCCGACACAATATTTCTATTCTAAGTCAGTCCAATTGCCTCCAGCACTGTCACTGTGTGCAATAGAGGTGTGTCAATCTTTACAGAAATGACTCAGTGAGTGGTCTCTTCCAAGTGATTCACTGATTCAAACCTCTAACAGCGCTGCAAATGAATCATTCGTTCGATTGTATCTCGGTTTCAATCGGCACGCGGTGCTAGCACGATTGAGATAAGTAAATAGTTCAGAGTCGGAGCGCCTCGGATCACGTCGCTCAATTGCATTACAGTTTCATTCGATACGCGACGCTTACACGATTGACTCAGAGTCACTGATACAATAGCAATATTAATATCAGTGTATTTGTATCATATATCAGAATATTTGTATCAGTGACTCTGAACCGATTTAGTCGATTCAGAGTTTCTGATACAAATGAAGCACTTTACTGATTCGAATCTTTGTACTGATCTGGATACAAATGATCCAATCTCAACAAAGATACGTTTTTTCCATCATTAGTATATGCTCCAACTTTTAGGATCCTGATTGTTAATGACACTAATATTTTTGAAGCGCATAACGATTTATTGCGGCGTCTATATTCAATTCAATTTATGTGTGGATGAAGGTGTTTTTCCTGACCTTATGAAAAATAGCAAGTTAATTCCTTTATTTAAATCGGGAAAAAATGATCCTGCAAATTATCAACCGATTTCCATTCTACTATCACTTAGCAAAATATTCTAAAAAAATATATGTAATTAGCTAACTGATAATTTAACAGGAAATAACATTATACATATAAACCAGTTTAGCTTCACCAAAGGACGTCGCACTATAGATGCACATTTTTAGCGCTTGGGAATGTAAACAGGATGCGATTGGTATTTTTTGTGAACTGTCGAAAGCTTTTAATTGCGTAGATCATCAGACCTTACTAAATAAGCTGAAGCATTATGGTGTCTCTGATGCAGTGTCTAGATTAATCGAATCTTATTTATCCAGCAGTGTCCAGAAAGTTGTTGTTAATGGGACTGAGTGTGCAGCGACTCCTATTGTTATTGTCGTGCCCCTGGGATCGATATTGGGACCCTTGTTTTCCTTGATATATATTAATGATGTCCCACACTTCACTGATACTTTGTGCAATACGGTACTATTTGCAGATGACACTTTGCACATGAAGTTTGATAATTTTTTTCATAATGCTTAGGAAAGCCTGTAACGTGGGCTATAATCAGTACTCAGCGTCGCCTCCTCTAGCTCATCGAACTGCTTCAAGTCTCCTTGGCATACTCCTGATTAAGTTATCAATAAAATCTTCAGAGATTGCGTTCCACTCTTACTGTAACGCGTTTTAAGCTCTCTCAAATTAGCGGGGAGAGGATTTCTTCTCAAAAATTGTCATCCGAGCTTATCCCATACGTGCTCTATAGGATTTAAGTCGGATGAGAGCGCTGGCCACTCCATAGCATTGATTTCAACGTCTCGAAGGTAATCGACAACCACAGCCGCAGTATGGGCGTGCATTATCATGCATTAAAACAAATTCAACTCCTATGAAAGGGGCAAAGGACCGCTGTAAAGGAATTGAGTGTTTTTGTATAAAATTATTAATAGTAATATATATTGACTCGGCCAAACTTTTACGAGGAATCAATATTAGAGTGCCCAGGGCTTCCTCGCGTTCACTTTTTTGTTCCGTACTGTCGGACAAATTATGCTTACCTTTTCCGGCGTTCTTGTCACATTTATAACAAACTGCAATTCGATTTAAATATATTTTGTGACTCTCCCTGGTGGTATACAAAAATAAAATAGCAAGCAACTGTTTCCATAAACTATAGATAAGTCTTCTTTTATTATTTTTCTTTACATGGCTAATTATAGTTTTTATGTCTAATGTGTCATATGTAAATAATGATTTCTATCACATATCTGTACAATCTGCAAGAGTCATAAACGCAAATAATGGTAAAAAACTCAGGTGATTAATATTAAGTATGGTGGCAAGACGAATCTAAAAAGAAAAACAAATTCATGGCGCCCGGGCCGCAACAACTCTCGTTATCCTTGTTCTGAATCAGAGGTTCCCAATCTTTTTTATGTCGTAGACTCTTTACCATGTTTTTCGGTTTTGGGTAGACCCCCTACTTACCGGATATTGAATGCCTACACATCCTACAACATACAAAATTTTATGAACATATATGATTTTTACTTCATAGGTACTTTTAAAATAGTGTATATGTCTTTATATTAGAAGATAGTGTAATGTAAGTAAATAGGCATTACTAGTGTATGTTCGGATTATCGGACATTATCGTGGTGGACCCCCGTTTTCATTTCATGGACTTCCAAACTTTTTTTTCGATGACATTGACCCCTTGCAGATTAACCAGAGGGTCGATATAAATATGCGGATTTCGAACAAACACGGCTTTCTTTCGTAAAGTCGAAAAGGGAGACGTCGTGAGGTCGCTAGATACGAAGGCAGCGCAGTTCATCGATCCGTGACAACGCGATGACCTTATCATACGGGATTCGGACAATACTGCGACGTGCGGTACTGAAGGTGCATCGTCCATTGTGCCGTGATCTTATCCGCTATCACAATAGGCAGCTTATTGTTGAGACCCGCTGCAGCTATCGAAAGCGCTCCGAACACAAGACTCGGGCTAAGCTTATTAGAAGCACTAAGATAGCTTTGAAATGTAATGTCATAACAATGAAACAACCCTTTTGTGTAAATTGTTTGTTGCTGTCGCCGTGAGGGTCTTAACTTGTCTCTGCAGTGGCGGTAAACGTGAAAAGAGGATTTTCCTGAAATTCAATTGAAACATATAAAACTTTTCAATTCTTATAAGAATTAAGGGCGTACTAGTTCCAGTACGAATGGAAGTCATTGTTACACCCACACATTTTTCGTTGTATTATGAAGCGGCAATAACAAGTAACTGATAATTATGACAAAAAAATGTGTATTACATTATACTTTGTGGAATTCCACTAATATTTTTTTTGTAATCTATGACAAGTGGCTCAAAACGTTATGCTATCTGTGACAGAAAACTCGTTAGCATTACAGTCATTGGAAGTAAATTGTATCATGTCGTAATAAAACTGCCAGTTATTAATTTCAACACGCCACTTTTAACTTTTTCTACGCTAATATTATAATGACGAGATTTGATTGTATTTTTGTTTCCATTGAAAAGGCTCCGAAACTACTTGACCGATTTGAAAAATTCTTTCAATTTTGGGTAGCTTCACTATCTCCGCTGAACATAGGCCATATTAAATATATACTAATATTTATCATAAAGAGATTTCATTAATTTTTGTTTGTTTGTTTGTACTGAATAGGCTCCGAAACTACTTGACCAACTCGGAAAATTCTTTCACTGTTGGGAAGATACACTATCACAGGTGAACGTAGGCTATATTAAATTTTCAAAAGGTGAGGGATCCATACTAAAACTCCAATAATGTAATCCGAGCTGTGAAAAAAATTACCAAAAAACTTTCTTACATCGCGCGCGCTGCGAAAACTATTTATTACAGAACAAAATAATGTACTACGTCTTTGCAGAACATATCGCGTATCTATACAAATAAATAAAATTGGAATGTCTGTTTGTAATATTAAAATAACCGCTTTCTACTACATGCATATAAATGTATATACGGTACACATACCAAAATACATTATTTTTAAATTTTTTGTCTGTCTGTTTGTTCTGGCTAATCTCTGGAACCGCTGGACCGATTTGGACGGGACTTTCACTGTCAGATAGGTTATGTAAAGTGCAAGGAGTAACTAATTAGGCTACTAAAAAAAACATTTTTTTTTCATTACATTCCACGCGGATGAAGTCGCGGGCACAGCTAGTCTACAATAAATATCGCGACAGCATATGTCTATAATAGTTATGTCACAATAAATGTGTTTTCATTTTAAATATATATATAATGCCACCGCTACAAAAACTTTTTCATTTATACTTTGAAATTATTCCTCATCAAAATAAATGACTTCATATTTAATTCTGGCTCAATACCAGTATATAACTTTTTGAATTATTGACATTCCATTCGAAAGATATCACAAGTTTAAGAATGTAATTATATTTATTTATTTATTGAGAGATAACAAACAGTTACAATATATATAGGTAGTTGATTTAGTTTACAACATCCAAGTATGCTAATACTGCAACCAACAACGTTATCCACAAATTAAAGACAAAAATAGTGCGCTACATTTGACCTCGGCACCACACAGCACACACTCACACATACTCACACACATATATATACGAGTACATACACCATCAACAGCAACTAATTTGTTTTATTTTTTATGTTTAAAATAAAACAAATTAAGTTAAATATATATACATACAAATAAAGTAATGTTCTTAACAATTCCAATTTAAATATGCATTTTGACAAATTAAATACAGCTACAGATACAAACAGAATTATAATTTTTCAAAATTCGATTTAAAGGACAGCGCAGTCCAGTGTTTGTACGACATGCACTACTAGCAAATAAATTGTCAACACGGACCTTACGCTTAAGAGCGGATCTCGGAACTGTGTAATAAATTTTATTAGTAAGGTCCATGCAGTCAAATTTATTATTAATAATTGCGTCCAAAATATTCATCTCCAGGTACTACCTCCTACCACGTCTGTCCTCCAAAGACAACATTTAATACTTCTTAAGAAGCTGCGAATAGGATAAAATTTGCCTACAACATCTGTAATGCATAGTTCGTAAGAATTTTTGTTTAACTTTCTCAATCTCTAATCTAAGTCTAAAAATGTAAGTTATTTGAACAATGTCGCATGGCCGCATGGCCGCCGCTCACGCCGTTCGATAGTACACTTTTCTCATTAGAAAGTGGAGTCATTACTCCACGCAAAACGAAAAAGCATGTATGGTAGTTTTGCATGCATAACATGTTTGCGGTTTTACGCCGCACAAATGCCGCTAAGTCGAGATAAACACAGCTACAGTTTCCGATCGCTTGCAGCAGAATATAAAAATTAGCCTCGGCGTAGACTTCCACACGAAACATCAAATCAAAAGGGTCTGCAAAACAATACCACTTCTCGTTCGCGGGCTCAACGACGCGCGACGAGCTTAAAGTCGAGGGTAAATTGTGCGCGTCACTACTCGTCATTTGGAGTGGCTTTACAATCGACGGGGAAAAGGTTGGAGCTATTTTAACACACATAAAGCACACACAAAACAACATACATAAAAAATAAGATAAATATTTCTTACACTCGCACCAATTAGCCTAGCCCAAAGTAAGCTCTGTGAGGCTTCTATAAACTTCGAACTTGGTCTCTGTAAGCTTCGAACCCGGGACCATAGATATGGCTACGACTTGAAACCAGTGTAGACCAACCACTCCATTGCGGAGGTCGTCACAGTAATTTTTTTGTTTTTTTTTTTTTCGAACAAACGGATTACCTGATGGTAAGCGATTGCGTTGCCGGCTTTTTGAAAGGCCTTTTTTATTAAACTCTCGTTGATTACAAAACTATTTCATTGCTGAGGATCAAAATTGTATGTGTTCTAATATGTATTGTTCCAAGCCGCACCCGTGGGAGCAGTACAGGTGTATAATTCACCTAGCACGTGTTAGCAGCAGCAGCGTGCTAATTTGCGAGAATCGGAACGTAGAAAGGATCTTACCCAAAAAGGAAAGGAAGAATAGACTACGCGAAAACAAGACGACTGACATATACTGCGCAGTTTACGAAAATATAAGAAAATACAGAAAATAGTTGACAAACATTGAATATAGTTGATCATACAGTAGTTACGAGATTAAGACCTAATTTCACCAAACTTAAACTAATCGTCTGTTGTGTAATGGCTTGTTAAAATTAACAGAGTTGTTAAGTTATTCTAGATCCTACATTGTAAAATTAACAAGCCATTACTAAATCAACCGTTAACTGAATGAATTGCGAAACGTTCATTCAATTTGTAATACAACCAAATAATAGTGTCGTCGTGCATCACTCTTACTATACGGAAATGCGTCTAATTTCTACTGGTCGTATAATGTGTCAAGTAGCAATACAATATGAACAAATTAAATTGTCGTTCTCTCTATAAGTTTCTAAAGCGCATAATATTTGGTTTTGCCAGGTTATTTCTCTATTGTTTGTGTAGGTCATGGAATTATAAAAAAAATATTATTATTATTTATTAAATAACTAGCTTTCTGCCCGCGGCTTCGCCCGCGTGGATTTCGGGATTGGGTGTATAGAGGGTTAAGGGTCATAGCTTTTGCCCACGGCTACATATACGCGGAAGTCGGTTTATGGTGCGAAGATTTTATCGCGCTTCCCGTGGGACTATCCGTTTTTCCGAGATAATAAATGCCGCAAAACTCCTCAAGAATCACTCTATCTATTGATGAAAACCGCATAAAAATCTGTGCAGTAGTTTTTGAGCGAAGCCTTTATTGCGCATCCCGTGGGATCTGTCGATTTTTCCGGGATAAAAAGTAGCCTATGTTACTCGGGGAGAATGTAGCTTTCCAAAGGTGAAAGAATTTTTGAAATCGGTCCAGTAGTTTAAGCGTGAAGAGGTAACAAACAAACAAACAAACACACTTTCGCATTTATAATATTAGTTGGGATTCCATGGTGTAGGTATTTGATTGACGTTTCGTGGTGTTTTCGTTCGTGGTAAGTACTTTCTTTGATTTGTAAAATACCTAGGTAGTGTTTTACTTAGCTTTTTATCTTTTTTTTTTAAATAAAAAAATGTCGAAGAAAACGAGAGGTCCAAATTTTTCAAACAATGAGAAGGAAATCTTAATAACTTATTAGCATTATTTACTGACCGGTCTGATGGGAATTCCAGTTTGTCTTCAATTAACTCCAATACATTCATAGCAGTTTCTTTAGACAAACGAAACCTTGTACAGAAATCGACATCGTCGTTTTCGTCACGCCGTTCTTAAAAAATCCTCGGACGTCGTACTATGCTGTCTAAAGTATCTAAATTTGTTAAAAATCTTCGTCATCCATAATAAAATTGTACGCCGCGTCCATTTTGACAGTAAAATAATCGTCTGTTACAGATTAACGAACCACTAGAGCAGTCATTAAATTTAACAGTCCATCAAGCTAACTAATCTCTTGTTTGCACATGGTGGGACACTTGCTAATTCTAACAAGCTGTTAACGGTTTAACAAGACGTTATTTTAACAAACAGAGTATGGTGAAATTAGGTCTTAGTTAAGAGATTGTAATAGTATTAAAGTAAATAAAACAGTACAAAACAAATATAAAACTCTCGTTAAGCCGGCAGATATCGGACTAAGGGATGTGCCGGATTAGTGAAAACGCCGGATTACTGGAAAATGATAGTGCATATACAAAAAGTACAAAAAAAGTCGAGTTTTAAGTAAAAAGTACGTATGTATTGAATTACAGACAAACGGAGTTAAATTGTCTCTTTGAAAAAAAAATCGTTCTAAAATACATATTCGTCTAGTCTAGGCCTATTGTAAACAGAAAGAAACACAAGCATGCCAAGACTTACAGTTCTGGTGGACTATTCTGTTGGAGTAAAGAACTGTTAATTTTCTAATTTTCTTTTGCTTCTTGGCCGATCGGCATTTGTTTGTTTATACAAGTACGTATCAAGTCTCAACATAATTCCCTCATCACGGCCATCTGAGAGCGCCGGATTATTGGAGTGAATGATTAGCGCAGTGCCAGATTAAAGACTCCTGTAGGTATAGTTTTTAAGTAAAATTTTTTCCCAATTATAGACATTAAAAAAATAATAAAAGTATAAAACATATCGATACATTTTATCGATATAAAATATCGAAATGTGTTATCCTTTTGATACTCGTATATCGTTTGAAAATAACGATATTTCTTTAATATCGAATATTTTTCACTAAAATTTAATATTGTCCTTTTCATATCAAAAGCAGACTGTTGTTGTTTATATCGTATATGTGAAACTATAATCTAAGACCAGAGTAATATAGTTATACTAATAGTGTAATAAGGTGACCAGAGTCTGACGATGGAGCTGGAAGATGGTCAAAGGAACTTCTGAGTTGTCGGTTAGAATCCACACACCCAGAGATAATGTACACGGACCATAAGTGTAGCCAACATTAAGAATATTCATATAGGAATATTTAATCTATGTTAAGAATAGATAAGAAATTGTTGATCGGCTATCTGCTCTATGGAATGCGTATGCATGGCTGTCTGTGCCCGCACACAGATGTGACTACCGGTTAATGAAATTGATTCAAAACTGAAATCATTGAGTAATGTCATTATTTACTTCGGATCCGTTGTCGTTACGGGTCAATTTTAGCCTTTTTGATTGATTCCGTTTTTCATAAATATATCGAAATATCGAATAAAAAATTCTTTGTCAAAATATCGATTTATTTCAATATATCGTATGGCAACTATCGAATAGTTCGATATATTGATATTAAATGAATATCGCAAAATAGTATTGTACATAAAATTATACAATTTAATATCAAATGTACGAGGGCTGCTACTTAAGTATCCGGAATTTGGGATTTCAACATTTTTAAACGCAATATATGGTAAAATTCGTTCTTTTTTTGAAAATTTGTTCGCGTTGGATACCGCACAACTTAACTCAGCATCAAAAAGAAGCTCGCGTCGAATGGTGAAAGAATATGTTAAAAAAATTTAACGGACGTGACTCAAAATCCGTTTATAACATCTACACAGGTGATGAATCTTGGATCTATGCGTAGGTACGATCCCGAAACTAAGCAACAATCTACAGTTTGGGTGTTTCAAAATGAGCCGAACTCTACGAAAGTGACTCGTGCAAAAAGCACTTTAATGCAAATGGTGGTCTGCTTTTTTGGTATTAATGGTCATGTGGCTACAATACCACTGGAGAATCGTAAAACGGTCAATTCGGAGTGGTACACGACCATTTGTTTGCCGAAAGTATTTGAAGAAATACATAAAAACAACAAAGGATGCAAAATCATTCTACACCACGACAATGCCAGCTGTCACACATCACGCGAAATAAATACATTTTTGGAGAGTCAAAAAATAGAATTGATGGGTCATCCATCGTATAGCCCAAACTTGGCACCTAATGATTTCTATTTATTCCCAGATGTAAAGAATAAATTACGTGGTCAACGATTTTCGACCCGTGAAGCTGCCGTCGACGCGTTCAAACAGCACGTTTCAGAGATACCGCAATCAGAGTGGAAAAAATGCTATAAAAATTGGTTTCAACGTATGCAAAAGTGTATCGATCATCGCGGAGAATACTTTGAAAAACAATAAACCCATATTTAGCCATATTCGTTTGTTTAATTTTTCTATTCCGGATGCATAAGTAGCAGCCCTCGTACGGGTGAATCAAAATTTGAACAAATATTCGAGGAGAAATTGCGGGATTATGAAATGATTCTTCCTTCGTAAATTTTTGAGTTTGTAATTTTTGCTTGCTGCGGTAAACCATATTATGATTAATAATATGTTTTTCATTTTTACTTATTTCATCAAACTTTTGGTCACCTCTTAAACTTAATTTAAGAATAACCTCCCAAGAAATTACAAAAAGTCTTCCTATTCTCTCAAATTATCCATATACGTTTATTTAATTTTTCTATTCCGGATACATAAGTAGCAGCCCTCGTAGTACGCGACCAGAGAATAATTCCTCTCGGCTGCGATGCGGTTGTGACGTGGGTGTCGAAGGGGTGGTGACGTTCGAACGCCGCCCGCCCACCGGCCGCCGCGTCTTCCCGACCAGTCGTATGTGAATTTTAATTGCAATTAAAATTCACATATTAAGATTCCATCTAATAATTTTACAAACTAACACGATGAAAGTTGGCAGGGGATAACCTAGACGAACGCACTTAGACCAAATAGCAATACCGTCTTTACCATAACCTGACAACGGGGCCCGTGCCCAGGGCCCCCGTTGTCAGGGACTTACTTAATCAGTAACATCATCATTATTAGCCAATAACAATAACCAATAAAGATTATTATTATTATTGTCGCTTCTATCACGCGTCTTTACAGGACACGGTCCTTTATGAAGTGTGCGTCGAGTGTACCAACTGGGCGTAATCTCTATCTGCACCGTGAGAAATGCAGCTAAAGACTACACCCAGTTAGATGCACAGAAACTATTGTCATTACTGTTCAAAACGTTTGTGGACTATTGCATTTCGATTTTGGTGGTAATGAAAACCGGGCTATGGAAGAGAATCCGGTCACCTGCCTTCTCAAAGCCTCCTAATTGATTTAAATATGGCAGGCGGTGACTCGCCGCTCACTAAATGGGCCCTCCAAAAAATCAGACCAATATTGGTGTGAAGGGAGCAACATTGGTGTGAACGGCTAAGGGTGTAGAGAGATGTGTCTGCGACAGCGATCGAGACGCCGTCGACGTTATGACATTATTACAGTTCTACCCTTCGAGCATCTACTCTTGCGACTCCACTCTGTGGGGCCGGCGAAGACAAGACAGAGGCGGGTGGCATACGCCCCCCTGAAGCACATCGGTACCCTCGGTGACGAAACTCACCGACAGTTCACAGCATCACGATTTTAATCAGCGCCATCGACTCGCTGTGTACGTGGTCGAGAGAGCCTAAATGATAACCCTAGACCTTTACGACCACTAACTGCGGTAACTCATGAAAACGTTATCCAAGTAGAGTGGCTAGCCCAGAAAAATACAAATATAACACATAGAGAAATTCATGCTGAAACGAAGATTGGATCCCGGGCAGTTTCCACCATTTTGCACGAACACCTTAAAGTCAAGAAGGTTGCTTCACGATGGATACCTCATTTTCTCACTGATGAGCAAAAGTACCGTCGTGTAGAGTGGTGCAAATTTATGTTGGAAAAGTTCGAATAAAGGAACATCGCAGAACGTTTCCTATATCCATACAACAACAACGAGTTGCCTACAAAAACCTGCCTGGTTCGCGGCCGGAGCGTTAATAAAAAATTGGTTGTGGTTTTTTTTCGACGAATTGGTCAAGTTGCTGTTATTTCACTGGAAGGTCATAGGACAGTTACTAGTCAGTGGTATTGTGAAGTTTGTCTCCCACAAGCTTTCGAGGAGTTTTTTCACCAAGATAACGCGCCCGCTCACACAGCTGCTAGAACCATGGACTATTTGACTAATTCTGGAGTACAAATGTTGCTACATCCACCCTATAATCGCGACCTGTGATTTTTTTTATAGGCCTTTGAAGAATTTCGACGGATATTTTTCGACCTTCTGCAAGATGCATTTTTCAATTATTTTGAAAGCTGCTTTGATAGAATGCATAAATGTATTGGGGTTAGGGGGAAATACTTTGAAAAAATCATACAAGTATTTGGTCAACTAGTAACATATATTTTAAAAGTGTGATTAAATGAAACTACTTCATAAATATTTTAACTGTTTTTAGCTTTTTTTTTACATAACAATAATGCATTTTTTAAAATTTGGACTCATCACAATGAAACCTAATAAATGGTTTTTTTAATGTATTCTTTATAACTTATACAAAATGTAGGTGGCCAAATCCTTTTGAGCGGTAGTGTATGTTATATATATTATTATGTCACCGGAAAATAATAAGATCCGTAAGTTTATCAATTTACTAGGAAGTTTATAAACTTTCGTAGGATTCTAAACAGGAGATAAATTGTATTATTTTACGTGCACATTTTCGTAAAATTATCAATTTCCGACGTCACTCGGTAAATTTATAAAGTTTTATATTAATATTCGTAAAATTTTATATTGTTCGACCAATCACGGAAACTCTTTTAAATATAAGCATCTTTGAAATACGTAAAATAACACACTGCTCTCAGATTGGTCAATGTTCATAGTGGCAATGCTTGTGTCCATAGACTTTGGTACAATCAGACTTGACAAACTATAAATCGGAAGCAACAATGCCTGGTTCCTCTCTGGCACGGATGTAGTGAGTTGAGTTTGCTATTATCAGTTTCAATAAACTATTTAACAGTTACTAGCTAAAATACAGGAATACTCTTACAAAATACACTAATGAACACTACTTTGCTCTATTTAAATAAAACGACAGAAATTGTGTAATACGAAAGCCTTTATTATTAAGGCCGCGAGGAAGAGAAGTGACACAGTCAACCAATCAGATCGCGCGAAGCGTTTTGTTATTGCTTACTTATTATTTTACGAGTGAGTTCAGTAAGTTTATCAATTTACGAAAATGTGGACGTAAAATATTACAATTTATCTCCCGTTTAGAATCCTACGAAAGCTTATAAACTTCCTAGTAGATTAATAAACTTACGGACCTGGTTATTTTCCGGTGACATATATATATCTGTATATAGCTGCAGCGGCGATTCTCAGCTGGGGCCTAATAAGTGGAACCCGCAGCCCAATACAATCTGCTAGATTTATATTATTACATTTAGAGCTTTCTATAAAGTCATATTTGAATAATGTTATTTTTTTTTTATCTATTACAAGCGAATAGGAAACGAATTTTTTAAATAATAGAAAACCATTTCGCATTCGAAATCGTGAGATTCGTATACGAATTACCGAATTCACTATTTCTGAAGTTTCATTTCGTGCGTTGTGCAACGAGTGGTTCAACCCACTCGTTTTTTATTTCTACTAGTAGAATATCCAACGGCTTACGTGACCTTGACTGCGATCCGTTTCACGTGTGAGTCATCGCCGAATTTTTGTTTTTGTTGATGTGGTTTTGAATTTTTCTGCGTGAAACGGAATTTAATTAATAATTTGTTCTTAATGACAACACTGAATTCGAGTGATTCAAGAATCTATAAAATTGTAAGCAGTAGAAAATAATTTCGCGCACGATTTGTATTCGTATTCGAATTCCAAATTCACGTCTAATTATTCAAAAATACGTCTCCAGACCGTTGACAATAAACCATACGTGATTCCTGTCATTTGCAGTAAGCCTACAACCCGCATACAACCCCGAGTGTATGTTGCCACTATAAAAAAAAAAATATTATGGTGCAATTTGGTACGGGGATATCCGGGGATGAACAAAAGGTAATTTTTAACGCAGGAATTAACATTGACCTTTTGGAGCATCAGATAAGCCGCGGGCGAAGTTTTGGGTGGGTAGCCTCCCACCCAAAATTTCGCCCGTCTCGGTCTTTGGTCTTCACCGATTTATATATATATATATATATACTATCATGTTGTACTATCATAATACTTTCATGTTGATACAGGTCGAAATGTCAGTACAGTAGTTGACGAAACGTCAATCGACATAAAAGTCAAAGATTTAAAACTATATAATACTACAAAAATACTTTTATTAACTTTAAAATAATATAAAAACATTTAGTGTCGTTCCTCTTATTTCTAGGTGGATATTTAAATTAAATTTGTATTATATTATCAATAAATCTCTTATTTCCAGAGCAACACACATGTTTTTTAATGTACACCAATATTTAAATGAGAAACGCACACATACATATATATATAAAGAGGAAAAAATTGATTGATTGGTTGTATGTTTGCATTGAATAGGTTTCGAACTACGTGACGTAGTTTCGGGCGAGCTGCTAGTGTAAAATAATCCACATATTTAATTATTAATAATATAAAATGTAGTGTATAAATAAATAAAAATAAATAGTACACAAAATTAATAAATAAAGACTAACAATTATTTTGACGGACTTACAACAGAACAACCGGCGTGGTTTTATCCGTTGATGACAACCATTTTACGTTTCGGACCAAAACATTCTACGGATCTGATACCAGCTTGCACTTTAGGCCTAAATAAATACGTCACGTCATAACATTTATTATATTTGCACATTTATTTACATTTATTTAAAAATACAAGTAAGCACATAATATCAGCCCAACCCTTGCAACTGCAACTCATACAGATGTGTTTTCAACCTATTTACCATACAAACTCGTGTTTCCAGTGTGCGAATTGGAGGCGGCAAGTTATTCTAACAATTAGAGTCGGAATATTTGAAAGACCCTCGAAGTGCAGCAGTTCTATGTCTAGGTGTAAGAATCATATATGAGGCAGCTCTTGTATGGTATGAATTGTTATCCTTTGCCCAGTTAATTTTATTGCACAAATATTTCGGTGACCCCGACTGAATAAGGTCAAACATCAAAGTAGCAAAGTGAAGCTTTCTACGGGTCATCATCTATGTACATATGTACCATCAAACCATGTATGTACAAAATTTCGAAAACAAAATTTAGTTGTCAAATATTTTTTGTAACTGACAATCTGAAACAACTGACAAATACCTATAAATGTTAAAAAAATTGCCCAGTATGCTATTACACTCGTCGAGAGTTTGCACAAATCTATTAAGTGTTTACAGGACTCTTTGAACTGGAAGAAGCACGCTCGGCCGACCGATTGATTGCAAAGGGACACTTCGCGCTGGGGAGCTTTGCATAGGAAATTATAAAATAATATTTTATTTCTCGCAAGCACACCAGTGTGTAACTATTGTGCGAACACGCAAATAAATAAAATCCAAAAGCCCACACAAACATTTAATATTGAACAAAAGCCCTTTGTCAAATCTGTATGAAAATTAAATCGCGGCGTGTTGTGTACGCGCGCGCCAAAACAATAGCGTTCTCAGTTACGATAGTGCGATAGTCATGTGACAAAAGTAATTGTTAATATTCATTATTATCATTTTGTCTTTTTGTTTTTTGTGTGTATAATAAGGGTACCCTTTTAACTGACAAATATTCTAGAACTCCCCAGAAGTATGAGGCATACCTACTAAAACCTCAGCGATGGCGTTGGGTTTCTTCTATTTTTCTAACAGAGTTTAATATTCTAACTAAAATATGTATGATCAGAACTAGAACACTCCATCAGGTCATCGCTGTTGAGCCGCCGCGATCGGCTTGGAGTCGGACGTGACGGGACGGGATACATTTAGTCGCGGTGGTGTCCATGAGGATTCTCAGCCTCTCCAGAATGGGTAAGAAAAACAACGAACTTCCAAACTTGATTCCAGCTATAATTTATAATGATAATTTATCGATAAAAATACGTCCTGAATGAGTGGTAGGAAAAAAACATGAGGACGATTCAAAAGAGCTTTCTATAGAGTCACATTTGAACAAAGTTAATTTTGATAATTTTTCAATATTATTTATGTATTTCTTCATATACTGCTGTATGAATATTTTGTTTATATAGGTTGTAGCAAAAGGAAAATTCCAATCACTGAGATACGACCCTTTCACACTTCGGCAGCGCACGCATCATACTGTACTGGGTTATTAACTTAATATAATTAAACCCCTTTCTGTTTTGCTACGTTTGTGTGTCATGAAAATCCGTGTGAATAAGAATTTTATCTATATATCGTCCAGTCGGCATATATGTTGAAACGGCAAGTAATTGACTTTAGTTATTTTCACAATGTTATGTCCTATGGTTTACTATTATGGGGGTCGGCTGCTAGCATAGAAAGTATTTTTCTTCCTCAAAAAAGAGCAGTCCGCGCTATTTATAATTGCGCAGCTCGAATTACGGATTTGCGCGCGCCAGCGGGCCGTCGGTGCCGTACTCCCGCACCTCGAAGCTTGGCTCCACGGGAAGGAGGAGGTCACCTACCGATTGACTCAGATACTCACCGGGCACGGCTGTTTCGGTGAGTATCTGTGTCGAATAGAACGGGAGGAATCGACACATTGCCGCCACTGTGCATCCGACCTCGACTCGGCTTAGCACACGCTGGCGGAGTGCCCCGCGTGGGCCTCCGAGCGCCGAGTCTTGGTCGCAGAGATCGGGCGAGATCTGTCTCCGCCGGCATTGATTGCGGCAATGCTGGCGGACGAGCGAGGTTGGAGGGCTGTAACCTCCTGTGAAGCAGTGATGCTCCAGAAGGAGGCGGCCGAGCGGGGTCGGGAGATGGCCGATCCCACTCGAAGGAGGTGGCGCCGGGCTCGGTAGCACAGCTGCAGCGCCGCCGCGGGTCGCCGGCGGGCGCGAGGTAATCGCGCCCGCGGATACGGCGACCCGGGCGGGGTCACGACCCTTCCGTGGCAGTGGGGCGTCGTCGGTGGTGGAAATCGGGGGAGGTATTGTAGCCTCCCCCGAGGAGGGCTCCCCTGTATCGGCGGGGGAGCGGAGGCTGAGGGTTCCCGGAAGTAGCTTGGCGTTCCCGGGGGCTCCCTACATGCCTGAACAAGGCCATCCCTGAGGTTTTTAGTGGGTAGGCCTCCCCCATCTGGGGAGGAGAGAACCACATAACCGCCGGCTCGCCACAGCCGAGGTATGCAACTTAATGCATTTTCCTCAAGGGAACAAAAAAAAAAGTAAATTTATGAAAATTTGATTTATGTGTATAAAAATTGTAACACATTTCATACAAATTTTTTAACTGCTTAATTTAACCACAAGAAATAACTTGTCGTTCCAACGTACAAAAATCTAGAGGTTCGTTTATGGGCAAATGTATAAATTCTTATAACAAGATTCCACATAGTGTAGCTGAATTGCCTTTTCATAAGTTCAAGGTACCTACATGTTAAAAAGACGCTAATAAGTAAGGGCTATTACAAAGTCTATGATTATTTAAATGATGCCAATGCTTGGTGTTGATTTGAAGATATTACATTCTAAAGTGTAAATATTTGTTTTCCCGTATACATTGGAAACACATATGTACGTTGTATGGTAACGACATATTTTATAGTAAATGTTATTACTTTTGATAAAGCTGATAAGTTTCTTGCACCCCTTTTTTCTTATCAGCTAAAAAATACGTACTGGATTTGTACGATTCAAAAGAGATTTCTATAAATTAATATTTGAAAAAAAATAATTTTGATTATGATTTTGAGTCAAAAAGTTATTAAAGTGTAATAATTATTTAATTATTAGGTGTGAAAAATTAAACAAAGTGCTTGGTTGAATGACAGAAACGGAATAAATTTTTGTTTGTAAGTGACACGTGACATCTGTCTATGGTCATTCTACTATAGCAAAGAAGGCAAGTAATTTGAGTACAGTTACAACATGAAGCAATATAAAAACAGCCTTTTTATATTTCTTAAATAACTCTTCTATAATTTATACTCCTCATTCCAACACTCACGGGCGTTGCATTTGGCTTCAAAAACTCCGCGCTCATTTCTGTTTATAGCGCTGGTTTTCATTTAATTTTCATTGCACACAAAGTAGAGCGGAGTGGTTTAATTGGCAAGAGTACTTGAACATTATGAGTAATTTTGTAATTAAATAAAGTCGAACAATTTTGATTTTGCTTAAGTCTATATGTAGCATACGAACAAGACTAGATCTGTTATAAAGGCTGCGTTAAAGGTTTGTGTTACGGGATCCAGGGTAACAGCTATACGTTCATATATTATACATATATAAATATATTTGATAGAAATATATAATAACAACCATGACTAAGGTACAAATGCTCACCTTCATCATGCAAACATCTGCGCCCCACCGGGAGTCAAACCCGGGATCTCAGAGATGGCGTCAGCTTGAAATTCACTCTTAGAAACTTCCTATATATATATATATATATATATATATTATATATATATAATATATATATATATATACTATATATATATATATATATATATATATATGACTCTCATAGTCAAGTGGATAGTAAATCGTTGTTTAGGTGTCGCATCTCTGAAGGTACGGGTTTCGAATCCCGGTGGTGGCAGATGTTTGTGTGATGAATGCGAGCATTTGTACCTTAGTCATGGTTGTTGCTATATATTTCTATAAAAATATTTATATATGTATAATATATGTATGTCTATCCGTTACCCTACATATATAGCACAAGCTTTACAGAGCTTAGTTTGGGCTAGGCTAATTGGTATGAGTGTAACAAATGTTTATTGTTTGTTTATGTTTATATATATAGGTAGGAAGTCGCTTCGTTATCTTTTATAGCGAAATTATACCAATAAAATAGCGTCATGTGTTAAATGACAAAATGTCATAGCGAGAAGCCACGTGTGACAGCGGGATGCAAATCACCTTCTCGCGAACTCCACACTTTTTTATAATTATATATTGAATGTCACTTGAAACACGTTGGCGACATTGCGAGCGGTATGTAAGCAACCACCTGTTTCGATGAAAGCGAAACTGCGAAATCAAAAACATCAAAATTACAAAGTAGATGATACTGTTTAAATGGCCAAGTGGTTTTCGGGACCCAGGTCTAATTTTGGATATGTTGCTGTAATGATGTAAGCCCCCTAGCGGGAAAATGCGTCGTTAACTTTTTATGAAAGTTGAATGTTCTGAATCAGCTCGTCAAGGAGAACAACATATCAAACATCTGCGGATTCTACCGAAACCCGAGATTTTCTAATTCAGACTTCAGAGCCCCCTAGCGGGAAAATCAGTCTTAACTTATTAACTTGTTTTGCCACCATTACATTTTTTGCTCAGCTCGACCAGAAGAACAACATATCCAAAATTTAGACCCGAGTCCCGAAAACCACTTGGCCATATAAACAATATTATCTACTTTATTCTTTAAAAAGGATTTTCACAATCGCCTTTGCACGTCAAAGAGGCTACGCCATTGGTTCACAAGTCTACGGCGGGAGACCTTGCACTGAAAATAACAAGCAAGGGTTGTTCTTCCCCTCCTGTATTTGTAACGAGTTATCAATTATATCCTTTTAAAGTTAAACGTCTTCACAATATATATATATATATAAAAGTCAAAATATTTGTGAAATTATTGACGTATTAAAATTAAACTAAACCATTGTTATCATTTAAGTAATCCTTAACAGTATTACAACCTGTTTTTGTCCGTTTATTAATCTAATGACCACGATTAACGAACAAAAGTAGCTACATATTAGTTTAAACAAATAGACTTTATTGACATCACGTAATCGCATACTTACATTCAAAATCCTTCACCCCCTGCCATCCCAGACGAATCAACTTAATACACTTCAATCCAGCACACGACACACACACAGAGATCGACGTTAAATTCAAAAACGTTCACCATTACACTTTTTCGCTTGAAAAATATGTTATTGTTATTATATACGTGTTCTTACCTATTATATCCATATCGTCCATTCATGAACGACCAGTGAACGATGTACAATGCCGAATAGCGAACGCGAGTCGCTGGCGACCTCACTGTCCGGCCGGCCGGCCGGCGCGGCGTCGCGACCGAGTGATGCGGCGGACGAGTCGTCCACTTATCGATAATCATTTCTACTGTAGCCTTCGAATTCGATCGATAAATATATATTCATATGCTCTACAGGTTAAGGATTCTTATCCTATAGATCTAATAATTGAACAATTCCTGGTGGTCCTAAATTACAATATATAATTAGCGGTCACAATTTCGATGCATGTTTTCCATGAGAAATGTGACTACACTAAAAAGTTACTTAAAACTACAGGACACATTTGGCTCAGTGGTTCAATGATCGGTTATTAGGCAACGGGTCGCGAGTTCAATTCTTCTCACCCACAATACAGAAAAACAATCCTAGTGGCTTCGCCTTCGCCGCGCCTCCGCGGCCGGGTAACCGATTCGGCGCGAGGCTCACTTAATTGCAATCAAAAGTGAATCTCAAATATTTAGATTCACTCTTAAATGCATTAGATTAAATATTTAGATTCTACGTAATAATTGTACAAAGCACACGGCAAAATTGGCAGGAAACGACCCAGATGGCGACACTTGGACCAAATAGGTCATATATTGAAAGGACGAGGAGGAGCAGAAGGAGGAAGGAAGGAAGAAAGGAGGTTAACAGAACTGGTAACCGACGTTAGCGAAAGTCGACGAAGCAAGATGGTGCAATGTTTAGATTGTAACGAGTGGACACTATTAACTCTGCCATGGGAAATAGGTGAGATATTAGTAAGTAACTTAGTAACTTTATTTTATTTCTCACCAATAAATAAAATGTACACGGAAGGAAGTCAGGTCACGAGCACCCGTAACCGATGCGCTTGTATGAAGGTATTAATGAAAGTTGAGAGAGCCGCGTATGTTTGGATCGTAGCAGGTGGAAAAATGAGATATCCGCCTACCCATGGGAAAATAAAGGATACATTGAAGGCAGTCAATTTTGTTCTTAGATTTAAAACCTAATCATCACTTAAAAATAGAATGGATATTTAAAAATTTCCTGTCGATATGTTGCATTTTTTTATCATTTAGACAGAGTGCGCATAGTTTCACGTCGATAGTAGACCTATGTTTTAATATCAAAATGATTTATGAATCTTATACTTCGCAAAATGGCGGCAGCATTGCTGCTAAGTCTACGTAGTACTTGCAATAGTATTTTAAAGGTTATTTATTGCTGGTAAATAAGACTGCCTTATACAAAAACATTAGGCAGGTTTGCTGATAGGTTTTACCAACAACTAGTTTATAAGTAGTTAAATTGTCAATAACCCATAAAATGTATGGACTGTCTGAAATAAAGTTATTATTAGGGATAGGAACAGATGTTCGTTAGATGAATGCGAGCATTTCTACTTGAGTCGTGGTTGTTAATATATATTTCTCAAGCCTCACAGAGCTTACCTTGTGCTAGGCTAATTGGTGCGAGTGTAAGGAATATTTGTTTGCGCAATCATCGACACGAGCCAGCGGCCGAGGCGCAGCGCCCCGCACTAAATCTCAGAATCGTTCTGTAGGGCCATTTTGTCGACAATTGTTCTCGCTTGTAATGCAACAAATATGCTAATGGCCTCATTATGCCGACTTTTGTCGACGTACATATGCAAAGTGTTTTCGGTAACCGATCCGCAGTTTCGTGGACGCATTGTACACGCCTTCGTAATCTTTGCGCGTTACCGAGCTCCATTGTTTCGCGCTGACAAGGTTCGTGTGAAAAGTTTCGACGTCGGCTTCAACATTCACGGCGTTCGAAACGGAGTTTTTGCGCTCCCGGCATGTTGTACTAGACAGCAAAATCAATAAATTCAGGAGAGAACGTTAACTAATTTTCTCTCAGTTGCCCTTACATTAAACGAATCAACTATGACAAAACTAGGCAAAGTGTTACGTGGTCGCAGTAAAACAAATGTTTTTTAAAAACTAATTTATTGAATGCACTAAGACTTTGTAAAATAACAAGATTTAGAAGTAACAAGTATGAGGTTTGGAGATGAACTGGCTTAGGATCGAAAGGACAATGGTATGTAAAGGGTCTGGTTTGGTGGCGGAGGAAACACATCCCAACTAATATTATAAATGCGAAAGTAACTCTGTCTGTCTGTCTGTTACGCTTTCCTGCTTAAACCTCGAAACCGATTTTGATGAAATTTGGTACAGACAATCTTTAGACCCTGAGACAGAACATAGGCTACTTTTTATTTAAAAAAAAGGGATCAAGCGGTTGACATAGAGGTTGAAAGTTTGTATGGGATTCCTTAATTTTAAAAGATAAAACCATGAAACTTTATATTTAGGCACTTGATAAGAAAACGTTAAACATTTGTTTTAGCATTTTTGAAATTTCGACCAGCTAAGGGGTGAAATAAGGATTGGAAGTTAGTATACCAGGATTGACAAAAACTAATTTCACGCGGGCGAAGCCGCGGGCGGAAGCTAGTTAGTAAATAACAAGTAAAGTAAGTAAAACAATATTTCTTTGGCTCAATTATAACCTTGTATGTAAAAACTTGTTATGTCCTTTGTAAGATGTTATAATTGTTTTAAATAGCGTTTATTTGAATTTTGTATTCTATAATATATCATTTGTTTCAAAAATACCTCAAATAAATGTAAATTTTACAAAACGTGGGCTTGTGATTGAACTGAACATAAACAGTATTTATCCATTCCAACAAGCGCAATCTTCGTTTAATCTTTAATGCTTGTTTGGAATATTTCTAATTAAAAATTGATAGTTAAAAGGAGCAGATAAATATAATAATAATAATTCAATTTAAAATTTATAAAGTTTTATAAAGTTTACAAACTCGTATAACGTTAATAACTTTAGTCGAAGACTGTGTCGCAGTTATTAGCGCCCACCTCGAACAACCTCTTAACAAGAAAACTTTATATAAACTAAAAACTAAAAAAATGTCGAACCAATTGCTTGTAAAGTGCCAAAATAATTACGTTTCAACAATGCTCATTGTTAAATTGACAACTTCGACGTGTTTGTTTTAACTGTGGTATGTGTTAAATAGATTAATAATCATGTTTCGTGTTAATATTAACCAAGCACTAGGTTGAACTCACTGGATAAACTAGATAGAGTAATAATCTACACTAATATTATATTATAAAGAGGAATGATTTGTATTTTTGTATGTAACGAATAAACTCAAAAAGTGCTAGACCGATTTTAATAATTCTTTTTTCATTAGAAAGCTACATTATCACTGAGTAACATAGGCTGTATTTAGTACTAGATTACTATATAAATCTTTAGAAATTCTTATTAAAACCAACCGAAGGTGTAAAAAAAAATAGCCATAAAATGTCTTTCATCGCATACGCTGCGAAGAGTATTGATGATAGAACAAAAAAATGTTCGACAATATTATGGAATATATCAATATCTAAAAAACATCGCGAGACCATATGTTCAACTATTGTAGTTACGTCACTATAACTACTTTTTTACATTTAATTATCTATAAAATAAGGTATCTATAAAATAAGTAGAAACAAAAAATTGCCAAATCAACAAATCTTTTTGACAGGCCTAAGTCTGTCGGGTCCGCTATATTGAATAAGTTCCTTGTTGAAACTATTCGACGAATTTGTTGGACCAGGCATTTTTCATGTTAATATTAATAGAGAATAATCAATACAATCTTATTTGAAGTATCTAACGTCTCGTTGGACTTGTATGGAATCAAAACGTTCGATCACAATCTTGTTAGGACCAACAAAATTGTTTTTACAGTGTACTTGATAAAGAAACTTATAATTAATCTGTAGGGAGGTCAATTCTGTACATGAAATATATTTCCAAAATAACTGTAAGCGGATGATTAGGGATCGGTACTGATGCCAAAAATACAATCCGTAAAATTTTTGTCTGTCTGTCTGTGTCTGTTATAAAAACAAAAACTACTCGACGGATTTTAACAAAACTACAATTATTTTTCATACTCCTGAGCTGGTTATAGTATACTTTTCATCACGCTACAATCAATAACAGCAGAGCAGTGAAGGGAAATGTTGGGAAAACGGCAGAAGTTACTCTATTTTTTAAGCTTTCGTCGCGTGTGCAACCTTAATAGTTAAAGCTACACAGAAATCATGTACGACAGAAATGTTCTCCTTAAAATTATATAAAAATACCCCACGACAGCATATGTTGATATTTTATGGTTGACTCACAATAACACGTTTTTTATTTATTTATTTATTATTAACAATAATGTGTTCACAATATAAAGGACAACACTACATAAACTAATTCTAGTTTTTCCGAGTGATGCCGATTCGCATTGACTTAATACAATAAATACAGTAGGTAGGTACAGAAAAACATATCAAACAGGTCGGTGGTGGCAAATTTATACTAACAATAACAGGCCCCGCACTTCGAGCGGACAAACCCGATATATCGTCTCCGCGGTCGCAACATGCTGCTCTAACTTACATACAGTTACTATTGCTGCGAGCGAGACGTGTGGCGAAGCGACAACGATACACCGTACACCGATTTCACTAATACGGGTCCTGAGATCGGCCTTCTCGATACAGCATGATCTTTTTTAACTTTACAAAAGCCCACATGTGCTCATCATTTCCCTTTTTTTTCTTTCTTTTACTATTTATCTACTATGTACGTACAAAAATAATTAATTAATTTATCTAATATTTATTATTTATATAACTAAACTTTGAGTGTAGATAGAAAGTATTCCTTTAAATGATATTTTATATTCTTTTTATTTACTTTTTGTTTAAGGCTTATAGGTAACTCGTTAATCAATTGTGGAATTTTATATTGCAGTTGGAATGATCCGTACTTATTATTGTAATGGCGACAGATCAGCTGCTTTCTTTGTGCGCTACGCGTATTCTTATTATGCGTGTTCGTTATTCGGTCAATACTCTCATCAAAATAGTGCTCCGCCAGTAATGCATACTTAACTTTTTGGTGTATTGGCAAAATTTTGCAGTAATGGAATAACTCATAGTCGTTACTTTTAAATTTCGATTTAATATTAGATGGTACGATAATTTTTAAGATTCGCCGTTGCAGACTGTATATTTTGTCGAGATGCGTCCTATAAGTAAGCCCGTAACTATTGAGACCGTATAATATCACTGATTCACCAAGTGCATTATATAGTGAACGCAGCACTTTAAAGGGAATGCTATGTTTAACTATACAGATTTTGGCCATTATAGCCCTTAGTTTGTCACATACTGAGTCAATATGATCAACCCATTTCATACGACTATCCATGATTAAACCAAGGTATTTGTGTTTGTCTACGGTATTAAGTGCTGGGCAAATACATACACCGCTGTTACTATGTAAGCAATTATGTTCATGAGCAATAATTTTTATTGGTAAGTTGATTCTATTTCGGGATGTGCTTATATACATTAATTTAGTTTTTTTGGCATTCAAAACCAGGCCAGCATCGTGAGACCATTTCAATGAGTTGGAAAAATCATCTTACAGTTGCTTCACAGCCATTTCAATATCATCGTGTATTGAAACTAAGCAAGTATCGTCAGCATATTGAAATATTTTACATTTACTTATTACATTGACAACACTATTGACATAGGATATGTAATGCAGAGGCCCCATGACAGATCCCTGAGCAGTACCTTCAGAATTACGTGTAATTAGAAATGCAAACTAAAATTACGAATCCACGCGGACGAAGTCTTGGGCTTGTTAATGGTAACTAAATAGTGATGTGCCGGAAATCCGTATCCGTATCCCCGGATATCCGAGGCAGAAGAAAAATTCTTATTCGTGTCCATATCCGTTACTTTTTGGCGGATCTTTTACGGATCTATTTAGGAGAGACTTCTTTAAAGAATAATACATATTCTTGAGGATGTTTTCTTTCTAATTGTTTTTTTAAGGAAGTTGAGCCTTTACCCTTACGAGAATCCATCACAAGTTTTACACTATGCACATTCATCATTTATTATGACAGAATAATTCCATATTACACTAGAAAACTTCTTTATATTCATTTTACTACAATCATGTACCAATACCAAACACAAGCGTTATCTATGTTGCACAATGTCACATTAAAGTAAACAAAACAAAAAAAACTCACCGCGCAATGCAAGTAGAAACATGTTTCAACTCAAGATCGCGGCACCGGCACCGATTGTGTTAGAAAGTTAAGATCCGTATCCGTATCTGCGTATCTTGACACCAAATATCCCGTATTCAGATCTGTATCCGCGGATCTAGATTTTTGACAATCCGGCACATCACTATTAATAAATAAACAAATGCAACAACTTAGAAATCCTAATCCATACCACGAGCTTTAAATCAAAACATTCTATATGTATATGGCCATAATACATCTCGGGGCCGCTACGAAATTACACACCGCTCCTGTGGGATTATTCAATAACCAAGGAAAATCAATAGGGCGATAGCTGCACGCATGCACCCACTAGATTACCGTCGCGGAAACGACGCACACATTTGCGGTGCACTGAAAAACCGCATTGGAAACGTGCGGATGCTAGTAATCACTCAGCGCCGCCATTCGAGTTGGAAACATCGTGGCCAGGGCTGCGTACAAAACTCTCCCACAGTTAATCACGGTAAGTGGGCTGTTGATTTTTAAACTTTATACAAGATAGCTTATAGCATATTCTGCATTGATTTATAAAAGACATTACAAGTAGCGAGCAGATGACGTGTATTCAGTGTATTCAGCGAAGGAATACGTAGGTATAGCTCGACCTCATCTATTGCACGTCAACGTGACACGTTTAAAATGTCACGGTACATCCTTTATTTATTTTTTTTCCTCAGGAGAGCAAGGCTGATAATCCTCACAAGGAGCACGAAACATACCCCGCAACGGCAAATGTCACGGAGGTTATGTCGGACACCACGCGACCAAAGCGGTCCGGCCACGTGACCTACCGACTAAACTCAGCCTAGCCTTGGCCATAAGGGCCCTACGGCTTGAATGGAGGTACAACCTGTACACCACGATCCCCTTTATTCCAGGATCTTTCGCCCTCGCCCTACCCAGAACCGATGCGATATCCGAGTAAATTGTACATTTTTTTTTAAATTTAAAACCTATACCAATAAAAATATAAAGTGACATTTTTATATCGACACACGTTCATGAGATTCAGTTGCAGTCATCATATCCATATTCAGTTGCAGGCATCTGCCCTATTGCCTTTGAAAAATACTCAATCAAAACGGCACCAAGCAGCAATAGGGTATGTATGTATATCCCCCCTTGGCGAAGGCTCGACCGACTAAGGTCGAGCGAGCCCGTGGGCGTGTAGCGGTAGCGAGAGCGCACCCCGCCACGCGCCCTGATATGGGCTGGAAGGACACCGGGGGTTTTTAGTGGGTTTAGTAGGACCGGCCTGATCTTCTACCGGAGAGCCCCACACACAGCCGCACCTAACCAGCGCGGTGACAAGGTACATAAGGAGCATTTTCTAAATAACAAAGTTATTGGCAATTTTGTTTATACGCGCATACAAATTAGGCGACTTTAGTAAATTATGACGTCACGATTGCAGTGTACTTTGTATGGAGCGTTTTTTAACGACCCGCGACAGTGCCGCAACATGGCGCTGTATCTTCAAAAGTAATAATCGCAGATACGTTGTTTACTTCTACAATATTTCTCATCTAAAAGAGCACTGTTATTATGTATAGAATAAAAAAATATCATCTACCCAGTTGTGTTCGCAATTACGCAATTAGCTCATATTACATACGACGAAATTAAACTGTTCAACTCAACTTAACTTGTCTCAACTAACAATGTAGCCGTGGGAGCAACTACGAGCCCCACGGTGGACTGAGCCAGCGAAACGATTTGATTAATCAGCGTATCACGAAGATAGACAAGAATTATACACACGAAAACATTGTCAGCGAGCGAAGCGATTGCGCTTTCAAAGCGAAACAAACGAACGCAATATACGACATTTTTCATAGTATTGTGCGTAGGGAAATGACGACACGTTGCCCGCTGGTGGGGCATTTAATGCCCCTCGATTGCCATAAATGCCCCATCAGTGCAGTCAGTCTCCCTCAGGGCAGCTTGTGGCAAGCTGTCGGTGAGTTGCGTCACCGAGGGTACCGATATGCTTCAGGGGGGCCACCATACCACCAACTCTGTCTGATTAGAGTTGCAAGAGCAGATGTTCGAAGGGTGAAAGTGTAATAATGTCATAACGCCGACGGCGTCTCGATCGCTGTCACAGACACACCTCTCTACACCCTTAGCCGTTCACATCAATGTTGCTCTCTTCGCACCAATATTTGTCTGTTTTTTCTGGGGGGCCCGTTTAGTGAGCGGCTAGTCACCACCTGCCATATTTAAAATCAATTAGGAGGCTTTGAGAAGGCAGGTGACCGGAGTCTCTTCCATAGTCCGGTTCTCATTATCACCAAAATCGAAATGCAATAGAGTACACAAACTTTATGACCACTAATGACAATAGTTTCTATGCATCTAACTGGGTGTAGTCTTTCGCTGCATTTCTCATGGTGCAGACAGAGATTATACCCAGTTGGTACACTCCACGCACACTTTCATAAAATTTCGCTTAAATGGCCTCTACGCGTTGGAAGTATATCCCCGCGCACGCCTTATAATGGACCGTGTTTTATAAAACCACGTGACATAAGCAATAATAATAAAACTTTTTTATTCGGAACAGACACAATTTACACAATTAATATAAGGCTACATGTTAATATAATGTTGCGTTGAGCGTGCCCGAGCCGACAGGGTCACCACCTCAGCGTGTGCAAGATGTCGGACACCCAGCTCTGGTTTTCAGCTGGCACCCATAGTGGCTCACGGACATGGGTAAGGAAGAAAATATATATGTTATATCTACTATATAAAAATAAGTCGGGTTTTCTTCCTGACACTATAACTACAGAACGCACGAACCGATTTCCACGGTATTGCATTCGTTGAAAATGTCTCGGGCTCCGTGAGGTTTATAGCAAAGAAAATTCAGGAAAAATTTCTTTATCTATAAAATAAGTAGGAACAAAAAACTGCCACTTTACAAATCTTTTTGACAGGATATATATATATATGTATATGTATATGTGTGTGTGTGTACCATATAGATACAATCAGAATAAACTTTGAACATATGAATTTTACTTTAACTGAAAACCCAATAATACATATATCAAGTGAGCGCTCCTAACGTTAGTCAATGGCTAACACGAAGAGAAACTTTCTCCTGCTTTAGCAGTACTCTTTTCATTTCCCTCGCTGTTGTTAGAAAATTGTACGCTTTTCATTTTTGCTATTCATTTGGTTTATACTCGTAGTACACAAGCGCACAAATATAATTACTTGCGTGCGCATAATAAATTAAATAATAGGCAGTGCACTATCTCCAGAATTGTAGCTATTGAAACCAAAAGCGCGCTGAAGCGCCGACAAGAAATTTCGGACCGCACCTTTAATAACGGGTGCTTTACTTTTTTTTTACTAGGAATTTGGCAAATATCAATACCATTGCAACTAAAGTATTATCTTTGTTGTTTGTTGTCCGTCCGTCTGTCTGTCAAGACCCCTTTTCTCAGTATTAGTATTACATACTCAGGTCTCCTATCTCTCCCTGCGTGGGTTTGGCGTCCTATACCAGGCGCTTCCTGGTGGCGGATAGGGGAACGCCCTCCAGATATGGCGGTTACCGGCTTCGGCCGGCGCGAGCCAAAAACCAAGGATGCCAAGAGGAAGGAAACCTCGTTAAAAAATAATCTTAGTGGGGTTCGCCCCGACGGAAAGGCCCATTTCAGGGCCAGCAGTCGATTATCGGCGTGAGTTAGCCGGAGGAGTCCGGCGGCCGCCCTTGTGGCGCGGAAGGGGCGCTAGTCGCGATGCGTCGGCGGGGTCGTAGTGGTCATCCGTAAGGGTTCCCATGGCCTCGCCAGGGCGCGATGCTGCTCTCTTCCGGGATAAGCGCTCAGCCCCGGCGTGATGTAGCTCTTGTTGGAGATTAGCGCTGGCGTCCAGGCGCAATCGGGGGGGGGGGGGGAACGGTGAGTATTTTAGTAGGTAGGCCTACCCCCTCTTGGGGGGAGAGAAGCATGTTATTTGCTTTATATACTTTTTAATGTATACAACAAGTAACAGGTGTGTGTATGTGTGGGTGTGTGTGAAGGTGACGCACCCACACTGTGGGCCAGCATGTATGCGTATGACAGGAAAGGTTCCAGCCCATCGGCGTGTGGCTTCCATAAGCCCTGCTAATACTCGTATTACAAACGCGAAAGTTTGTGAGAATGTATGGATGTTTGTTACTCTTACACATAAAATACTACTGAATGGATTTTAATGAAACTTTACAATAATACAGCTTTTACATCAGAATAACACATAGGCTACAATATACAAAGATATTGTGTGAATTATCCAAAAGATCACTATAAGTGCCCTGCATAGACGAAGTCGCGGGCATCAGCTAGTGACGAATAAAACTAAACTGAAAAAGTTTAACACAGAACAAATTTAACGGAACTTGCCATGTATGCGAGATTAAAAAGAACAAAGAAAGGGATTTATAAAAAGAACCAAGAAAGAGATTTAAAAAGAACACATAGATATTTAAAAAAAGAACAAAGAGAGCGATTCAAAAAAGAACCAAGAAAGAGATTTAAGAAGAATAAAACAAGATATTTGAAAAAAAGAACAAAGTGACGGCGTCGAAAAGGTGTAACGTTAAATTTGCGGCGAAACATTCTTTTTTGTGGTGATAATATATGTAGAACATTACATTCGCAGAAGATAAAGATTACAAGAACACACATTCGAAAACAAACAAACGGCCATTATACAGTTTAATTAATCGTCCTAGGTATCTATTTCAGTTGAACGTCAAGAAGATTTGAAGAGATACGCATAGAAGATGTCGCTAGTAAGGCTTCACCAGACTCCGAATCAAAATTAAAAAAATAATAATTGCAAAGACAGACATAACGAAGCGACAAGCTAGGTCATGTAATTTAGCGATATGTAATCTTTCCATTTAAAAATTTGACGATCTCTGTAGTTGAGTGGTTGTTACACTGGTTTCAAGGAGATCCCGGGATCGAATTCCGTTGGGGGCGGATGTTTAAAATTAATGACTAGCGGCCCGTCCCAGCTTCGCACGGATAGACATAAATATAGTCTAACAGCCAGTGGAATAGAAGCCAGCTATAGACAGTCTATGCATACATGTGACCAGATAATAGCAAAGATTTTGTTGTCTGCTGTGTGTACTCAATGAAGTCGTCTGCCGTGATCAATATAAGTTTTCAAGACCCTAATAAATAAAATATATCAATGGCAGATCTCTTCAATTAAATTCAAAATTAATTTTTTTCAGCACTTTCAAAACAGTCTGACACAATGCTAAATGCGCAATGATGGTCTGCCATTGTTGTTTTTAGATAATAACAATAATATATTATCAAATTTCAAAACGGCAGACGTCGTTAAATGCATTTAAAATTCGCCAAATATCGATATTTGTCTTACCTGAGCGTGCGCCGTGTCCACCGCTTGGGGCTTAGTGAACCCCCATCTCATATATGGTAGGTATAGGGTCCTCACTGTACAAAACCCCAAGTCTGGTCAAATACATACAGATAGTTTTCCACTGGCTCTTAGACTAATAGATATTGATATATCCTAAAGAAATGTCGAACATTTTTAGTCCACTCATTAATACTCTTCGCAGCGTATGCGATGAAAGACACTTTATGGCTAATTTTTTTACACCTTCGGTTGGTTTTAATAAGAATTTCTAAAGATTTCTACAGTAATCTAGTACTAAATATAGCCTATGTTACACGGTGTTAATGTAGCTTTCTAATGAAAAAGAATTATTAAAATCGGTCCAGTACTTTTTGAGTTTATTCGTTACATTCAAAAATACAAATCTTTCCACTTTATAATATTAGTGTAGATATAATGATGACGTGACATCCCAACTAATATTATAAATGCGAAAGTGTGTTTGTTTGTTGTTTGTTTATTTGTTTGTTTGTTTGTTTGTTTGTTACCTCTTCACGCTTAAACTACTGGACCGATTTCAAAAATTCTTTCACCTTTGGAAAGCTACATTCTCCCCGAGTAACATAGGCTACTTTTTATCCGGAAAAATCGACAGATCCCACGGGATGCGCAATAAAGGCTTCGCTCAAAAACTACTGCACAGATTTTTATGCGGTTTTCATCAATAGATAGAGTGATTCTTGAGGAGTTTTGCGGCATTTTTTATCTCGGAAAAACGGATAGTCCCACGGGAAGCGCGATAAAATCTTCGCACCATAAACCGACTTCCGCGTATATGTAGCCGTGGGCAAAAGCTATGACCCTTAACCCTCTATACACCCAATCCCGAAATCCACGCGGGCGAAGCCGCGGGCAGAAAGCTAGTAATAATTATAAAGTTGTTGTTTAATTATACAGTGTCCAAGAATTCTAATGAATGTTTGTAAAATTGGACACAGTGATTACTTTGACATCAACCAATCCCAACCTATTAGTTTACAAAAAATTATCGACACGTTTAGCGCACTGGTCGAGTAATCGGCTTCTACGCAACGGGTCGCGGGTTCGATTCCCGCACGAGTCACATGTTTTGTATGACCTACATAACTTTGTTCTGGTCTGGGTGCTCGTGCATGTGAGGTTTTTATGTTTGTGACCACACTCACGACACAGTATAAAAATTCAAGCGCGGGGCAACATTTGAAAAAAAAATTGCGTTGATTTTAAATCTATTAATGCGACCTTTTAATTTTAATATATAATATCTAGTCTTTATATGATGCATATACAGGAAATTTAGTTGTTTAATAGCTAAATCGCATCATACATATATTTGCACGCTTTCGACGTAAGCGCTTTATGTGATACATATCATCAAATAACATAATTTTTTTCTACCATACTCTACCAAATAAATTATATTTGTATGTATTTTCTATTACAAACGCAAAAAGACTTATGAACTGGACCAAATTCGAACGGAAACCCAACAGAAGCACTAGCTTTCGAACAAAACAATATTTACATCAAAATCCAATTCTGACGTGACAGACATAAAAAACCGGTCAAGTGCGAGTCGGACTCGCGTAACGAGGGTTCCGTACAAATTTGTCGACATTTAAATTGTTCGTTCATTACTAGAATTAAGTCACAAAGATTTTTCCTGTTTTTGCCAATTATGTAATAAAATATTTTTTTTTGTGAAATAACTACAAATTTACGGTTATCGGAGCTTTTGCTTTACTTGTGCCACATGACATTGATTCCTGTCAAACTTCATGATTCTAGGTCTACGGAAAGTACCCTACAGGTTTTGTTTCCCTTGCAAATGTCAAAATGTGCAATATAAATGGAACATAAACGGCCATATCTTTTTATTGCGTTGATTTAGTGCTGCTTTGAGAGATAGGAGACCTGAGTATGTAATATTAATTTCAGCTTGATATCTCGACGCTATTCTGAAAAAGGGTCTTGAGAGACGGACGGACGGACAACAAAGTGATCCTATAAGGTTCCGTTTTTCCGAAACCCTAAAACCCTAAAATCAAAACACTCTAAATTGAAATATTTAGCTAAAGTCATCGCTAACTCGAACTCTGTGTGCAAATACTAAACCTCTCTGGGCTGAGCTCGAAGTAACTAAGAACAACGGTTAGAAACTCAGCCGCAAAATGTCGCTTCGCACTTTGATCGCATCAAATCAAATCAAATCAAAATTAACTTTACTCAAATATGATAAATATTACAGAAAGCTCTAATCGTCAAATTTTTTCCCCTACCACCCATTCAGGGCGTATTTTTTAGCTGATAAGAAGAATGGGCGCAAGAAACATATCAGCTTTATCAAAAGTTATATCAAGATTTACAATAAATTATGTCGTTGTCATACAATGTACAACACAATGTTGGACGATTCAAAAGAGGTTTCTATAAATGCATATTTGAATAAATAAAAAAAGGTCTAATCGCCCTGACATAGTTAAGATAGGCTTCTACTCCTCAACACCTGTGCTACTCCCCACAGGTTGCTCAGAGAAAATGGGAGGGGCTTGCTACGGCGAGTACGCGTCGATAGGGCCGCGGTTGTGTACTATGGGTTCCCGTAGCCCCGTCACTTTTCGATCCGTAGAGTTTTAATCGGTAGGCCGCATTTACCATATGGCGGAGAGTTCGAGATAACGTCATGCTGCTCCTTTTACCCTTATTTGTGGCTAATGCACATGTCGTGCAAGACAGAAGAGGAGAGAAAAAACTGCATTTCCCTACAAAAAAAAAAGTTTTTGTTAACTATACCTACCCAGTGCAATTTAACCGTTTTCTCTTAAACTTTACGATCAAAAACATATTAAACGAAGACCTCCGTAGTCAAAAGGTATCGAGGTGTCACCACGAGTGAGCTCCCGGATTCGAGTCCCGGTGGGGGCAGATGATTGCGTGACGAATGCGAGCATTTGTACCTTAGTCATGGTTGTTATATTTCTATGAAAAATATTTATATACGTATAATATGTGTTTTATATGTACGTCTATCCGTTACCCTAGATCCCATAACACAAGCCTTACAGAGCTTACTTTGGGCTAGGCTAATTAGTGCAACTATAAGGAATATTTCTATACTATTATTATCAAAAAAGGCCAGGTCAGAAGTACCCGCAATCGTCGAGCATGTATGAGGAATGTTATGAAAGTAGATGAAGCGAAAGAGATAGAAGACCGTAGCAAGTGGAAAGACGTAATCTCTGCCTACCCCCATGGGAAAAAGGCGTGAGTGTATGTATGTATAAAGAGGAAAGATTTGTATTTTTATATGTAACGAATAAACTCAAAAAGTATTGGACCGATTATAATAATTCTTTTTTCATTAGAAAGCTACATTATCACTGAATAACATAGGCTATATTTAGTACTACATTACTATAGAAATCTTTAGAAATTCTTATTAAAACCATACGAATGTGTAAAAAAATTTGACATAAAATATCTTTCATCGCATACGCTGCGAAGAGTAATGTCTACCCGTTCGAAGCCGGGACGGGCCGCTAGTATTTAACAAGCATATGCGACTTTTAAAGTTTGTTTGTTTGTTTAACACACTAAAAAGCTCACGGTGATTGGTGCCGGTGCCAGTGATATGCGCAGCAGTCGCGTCTAAAATTGTCTTGTCTACTTCGCCTCGATAGCCAGACCGTAAATATGAGTTCCAACAGCGGCCCACATTCAGGCACAATTCAATTAAAATCGCTGAAAACAAGCGAGTAACCCGCCTTTTATGATAATGGGCTGCGACACTTACTTTTGAGCGCGTATGGCGCCTTTAATGGCTCCCTGTTCTGAGCGGGCGGTCGCCATCGTGGTTTGCTTAGACAGTTCTTAGAACTCAGGCGTAAGACTTTAGTCGGTAGGCTTTTATTTTATAGGATAGGTCAGCAAACCTGATGGTAAGTGATAACCGCTGCCCATAGACAACACCAACACCAGAGGAGTCACAAATGTGTTGCCCGCCTTTTAAATGGGAATATGCACTTTTTTATATATATTAATATTTGTTATATATATTGTAAAAATCTTTATTATATATATTGTAGAAAACAAAGTCGCTTTCACTGTCCCTATATCCTTATGTATGCTTAAATCTTTAAAACTAAGCAACGAATTTTGATACGTTTTTTTAACAGATAAGAGTTATTGAAGAGGTAGGTTCATAATAATGTATAAAATATAGATAACATCCATTGCATATTGGATTACTGAGGTTTTCAATGTAATGGAAATAATTTAATTTTTTCCACTTACATCGCAATCGATTATATACAATGTTTGCAGTTTTTCTGTAGTGTATTTACTATCAGCATTGCACCCGTGCGAAGCCGGGGCGGGTCGCTAGTCAATGTATATAAATAGTTTGTATAAATAGTGTGATAATAAAATTTTGATGTTTTGTGCATATTTGCATGCCTAGCCACGATCTGAATGCATCAGACCATATATACTTTTCAAGACAATAAATATTGATTGATTGAACGTGTGACATAAGTCGCAGCACCTAGTAATATCGCTGCTCATTAAGAGAAGGTATGTTTTTTTTTATTGGATAGGTCAGCAAACGAGCAAGCGGATCACCTGATGGTAAGCGATAACCGCTGCTCATAGACACCCAGAGGAGGCAACACCAGAGGAGTCACAGATGCGTTGCCGGCCTTTTAAATGGGAAATAATGCAGGCGACAATTCATTCCACAGTTTAGTAGTGCGCGGCAGAAAATTCCTGGAAAAACGCGCTGTGGTGGTCTGCCAAGCGTCTAAGTGATGAGGATGAATGTTGTGGTGCGTAGAACGGTGACAGAAGCTAGCAGCAGAAATTAATCCGAACAAATCCTCGGAGCACTCCCCGTAATACAAGCGATAAGAGGATACATAGCGAAGCTACATCTCACGCAGCGCCAAGTAGTGTAGCCCACATGAAATATCCAGGCAGTCGACGATACCGGCCGGTCCGTCCCGGCTGGTATGGAGACCGAGATACCTTGGCACTGGCCGTCGCGGATCGTGTGTACGTTTCGTGCTCCTTGTGAGGATATTTTCAGCTTCTGTCTTTCGAGAGAAAAGCACGGAACAAGTATCTGTTTTATCCTTTTTCTACCTACCATAGACGTTACTGAGACACAGTCGGCCGCTTTCTTTTTTGAGTTCTGTGCCTTGAATGGCACCGGTTATCTTGAGTTGTTTTTAGGGTTCCGTAGATGAATGGCAAAACACGGAACCCTTATGGATTCGTCATGTCCGTCCGTCCGTCCGTCCGTATGTCACAGCCACTAAATGTATTCGGTGAACCGCATTAAGATTTTTATAGAACAATAAAAAAAAAAGTTTTTGGGTTCCCCATACTCAGAACTGAAACGCGATTTTTTTTCATCAAATCCATACGTGTGGAGTATCTATGGATAGGTCTTCAAAAATAATATTGAGGTTTCTAATATAATTTTTTTTTCGAAACAGAATAGTTTGCGCGAGTTTTTCGAAAATTGGTTTGAACGAGATCTAATAATTAGATTTTTTTTTATACGTTATAAATCGTAATCCGCAATTAACTGTTCTTTAGGAGAGGAGAGGCTGAGGCTCTCATGGCTATCACCGCGGCCAACTGGAGTCCGACATGATCAGCTTGGTGATCATGTCGGACTCCTGACCGATCGAGGCGGCTCGACGGGAGTCACCAACTGGCGAATAGTCCTAATGATCCTGTGCTGTGGCTTGAAGAGAGAGCGACTGCTTCTTAGGAGAGGGCGCGGTGCAGGAGTTTAGTACGTTCGACAAGAAGAGTGTTTTTAAATGTCCACGCACAATAGTCGCAAAATATCCGCAAATAGGGTAGATATGACTACAACTGAAATTGCCTATTTTTACTACATAATTATCAAAGTTGAGCAATTTCTATCTCATGAACGTCACGAAACTATAGAAATTTCACTTTAATTTTGTATTATTTTGCTTGCTGCTTTTAGAGTTCTACTGAAATGTACAATTAATTATTACAAAATTCTAATGAAACGTATACCTTTCTAACTTCATCACGTTAAATTATTTGATATAGAAAATATATTTATAAACGTAAAAATGACAAAGTTATTGGCAATTTTGTTTAAACACTCATACAAATTAGGCGACTTTAGAAAATTATGACGTCACAATTGCAGTGTACTTTGTACGGAGCGTTTTTGAGCGACCCGCGACAGCGCCGCAAACATGGCGCTCTATTTTCAAAAGTAATAATCGCAGATACGTCGTTACTTCTACAATATTTCTCGTCTAAAAGAGAACTGTTATTATGTCGTAGCAGATCAAAACCTTGTCCACGCACCATCCCGGACCCGACGAGAGTCTAATCACGCATGTAATTTCATCTGAAAATTAAAGAATTTATCCATCACCAGAATAACACGTTTCTTATTTATATAACCACTAGCCGGTGCTCGCGACTTCGTCTGCGCGGGTCTTTTACAGTTAGATTTTAGACATTTCACATCTTCATAAATTGTAGCCTCTATGTTATCAGAATACATCAGAAATGTATAAGCTATATTATTGTAGTTTCATCAAAATCCTTTCAGTAGTTTTTACGTAAAAGAGTAACAAACATCTATCCATCTTTCATCACTTGCAAACTTTCGCATTTATCATAATAGTAAGGATTAAAATACACGTTAATAAGAACTCATATCACGAATTGTTAACGCGAAAAAAATTATTTCCACTAAAGTTTATTTTATTTTTCTGGGGGAAAATTTTAGCTATTTCCGGGATTGATTTTTGTTGATTCAATTTAAATAAACAGACACCTATTTATTCATGCACCCAATTTCCTTGTTTCTGATTCATTCCCATGAGTTTCAAGCGTTTGTTGCGTCACCTCCTCTCTTCCACCGCCATGCCGGTCTTCGACGTCAAAATCACCGTTCTTGAAGCGTTGAAACCATTCTCGGCACGTTCATCCACTAATAGTGGCCTCACCATAGGTATTTGAGAGCATTCGATGAGCCTCAGCCGCAGATTTCTTCATATTAAAGCAGAAAATTAAGACCTCCCGTAAATGACGAGAATTCGGCTCATAAGCTGACATTTTTAATCGAGAATAACTTTATGATGGAGACACAATTCGACTAATATTTCGATGGCGTTTTGTTTACAAATGCCTAAGCTTACTGTATGACATCTACGATCTATTTATTTCGACTACCACTTACCGCTACAGCCATCTATTGCAAAGCGGCGGAAGCTATGTAATATAATGACGCCTAATCACATATTACGTATGCTTACAAAATCAATCTTTCGTCTAAACATAATAGCTCAGTTTGATTAGTACGTAGTTCCGGTGTCGCCAGTAGCCATATAGATCCACATTAATCACGAATATTTATTGACATGCACACTTATCAATTTATTATAAATATAAACACATTTATTTTCTTCCTTACCCACGTCCGTGAGCCACTATGGGTGCCAGCTAAAACCAGCGTTGGGTATCTGACACCCTGCACACGGTGAGGTGGTAACCCTTTCGGCTCGGGCACTTAAGTTATTTCATTTTAATATGTAACCTATAATATAACGTTTATATTGTGTCTGTGCCGAATTAAGAAGTTCATTATTATTATTTCATTGTTAGATTAATAATCTGGCGGGATTCGTTCACGTCCACAACACATGTGCAGAAAGAGTTACCGCTTTGCTTTATTAAAAATTATGAGCACTTATTAAAAATATTGTAACGACGAAACCACAAGTTCAAAGATTTCTGCAATGACATATAATTTTGCGACTCTGTATGAAATTTGTGATTCGAATAATTTTGAAAAGGGGAGATAAAAAATATTCCCTTCAGAGTTATTTCCCGGTTTTTTTTTTGATAGGCTCAATCTCAATCAATTTCAAAGAATACCTTTATATTTTCCTTATAAATATATGTCCTTAAATCTTTTATTTGTGTGTCTGTAAAGGCGTATGTTGAACAAAGATCAATTCGATTAATATCGTGGAATTTTAACTTGAAATTCGAGAACTGAATCTAAGGTATACTGTGAAAATTGCAAGATCATAATGCCTTGAACTTGTAGCGCGCTCCGTCGGCGGCGCTCTTCAAAGATAAGTTGGTCGGCCTCGGACACGCGACTAACGCAGTCGGGGTCTCGACAAGACTTATACCTACAAAAATATAAGAACAACCACAATTTTTATTCTGTTTTCGCAAAACAACACCCTTACGTATACAAATAAAATTCACGCAAAGCAAACGTTTCACATCAAAGGGGCACATGTCAGACAAATCGCAAGCAGTCATTTTAAAATTAACGTAAAATTTGTGAGAAATCGCCATGTTACTTACAAAGCGAGCGTCGCGTTTTAGGAGTCTCGAACACGCGGACACGGGCACGGAAAACTTGCTCAAGTTAAACTAACTTAAGCAAAGTTGCAACGCGTTTACGATGTTCTCGCGGCCGCTCGGAGTCGGAAGTCCGTTCGGAGATGCGGCGAGGTCTGTAGTCCGGCCAGCATCGCCGCTGTGGGGAACGCGACGCGTGCGTGCACGGCAATCTGCCCGTTGCACATGCGCGAAAGAGAGACTCTCTGCGAAGCACGCCGGCAGCGAACTAGCAACACTTACTAAGATGCATCGAGGCGTATGCAAATCGCGAATTCATCACCAAAAACGCATAGTTTCAGGGGAAACAATCATAGGCTATCGATGGAACGTAAATTTACACTGGCAACAATTTAATCATCGGCTTTTTGTTGACCCGTTCAGTCGGCAAATGGCACCCGGTTCGGATAAATCGTTTTAATCCGGAATCAACCCCGTTCGGATTTTTAAATCGTTATTCCTTCATCCAAATGCTAGATTACTCGGTTGTTATTCCGTTATTAATTTTTATTAGTTAGACATTAAGTATACTCTATTTTACTACAGAGTTCATTGACTTGAGTCTTTATTATTATTATAAATAAATATTTTTGCGAACTTAAACAAAGTTCTGATACTCACTTGACATTGTGACAATAAAAGTCTGTAAAGACCAGATTATATTCCTAGGTATGTGCGTACAACATGAACAGCGCATAGCTAGAGCGGTACACAAATGGCAATATAAAACTTAAATTTATAAATGAGAGAGCATAATCATAGAATGTATTAATCACGTCTTCTCAATCTCAATCATAATATGAAATTCGCGCTCTTTTTGAATTTTGTGCGACTTTATCCGCACATATCTATTGTCTCGTGACGAGTCTTTGAGACGTCATTGTATTGGATTGGACGGAGAAAACGTTTTCAAAACCGTTACGCGCCCTAGGTTTGATATTAACGTTTACTGATGATAAAATAGGGGAGAATCAAATAAGGAATTTATCATTTTAAACAATGTGACATAATCTATATATTAGCGATGAGATTTTTGACTGTACGTTCGTCTGTAACAGTGGTTCCGAAAGTGGTCTATATCGACCCCTAGGGGTCTATGACAACCTGCAAGGGGCCTGCAACCTGCACGATAAAGGACCTCAACATACATTGATAGTACCTATTTACTTACATTATACTATCTTCTAATATAAAGACAAAATTACTTATAAAAGTACCTATGAAGTAAAAAAAAATTATATATGCTTATAAATTTTTGTATGTTGTAGAATGTAGGCATTCAATATCAGGTAAGTAGGGGGTCTACCCAAAACCGAAAAACATGGCAGAGGGTCTACGACACAAAAAAGTTTGGGGACCTATGTCTATAAGTTACGAAAAACTTTCGGTGGCGTAGTTTATATTAAAATATTTATAAGAAACTTTAAAAAAATATAAATAAAAAAATCTGTCCCAAATCGCCAGCGTTACCACGTTGTATGGGAATGCTGTGCCAGATATGATCCAGCCTTCCGATGCACCGACGGCGGTATTCATGGCTGACACCGAGTAAAGATTAAAAAGAAACCTTAAATAAAACTATACATTATAAACAAAAAAAAAACTGTCAACATACATAATACATCAACATTATGTAATTGTAATTGCTGTTATTATTGGGGATTATATTTATATGTTTTGTAAAAGTTTTTTGTTGACGGTTACAATAATTTTTTAGCTTCGGTACCCGCGACTTAATCTGCGCCGGACACTAATAATCATATTTTGGACAATTCACACAATATCTTAATAAATTGCAGCCTATGTGTTATTCTGATGTACACGCTATATTTTTGTAAAGTTTCATTAAAATCCATTCAATAGTTTTGACGTGAAAGAGTTCCATATACCTATATACAGCTAGAAAGCCAGTAGGGTCAATAGGACCAAAGGCTAGGCTGAGTTTAGTCGGTAGGTCTGTGTAGTCGAGCCGTCTCGACAGTACCAGGAGTCCGACATAATCAACGCATCCCTGCTTGCCTGTTGCGTTGGTATCCATGATGGATTCTCAGCCTCCTCTCCTGAGGAAAAAAAAAAAAAAAATTCATTGCGGTGTGCACCCTTGGTGTTGCATAGGTACACACACTATCGATTTATATGATATTTGGTATAGATAAAGGACATGGCGCTTTTAATACGAAAAAATCCATCCCTCATCCCGTGCTGGTACTGTGCGGTACCCGGTTACTTATAGTAATGATGGAAAAACGTATCTTTGCTGAGATTGGATCATTTGTATCCGGATCAGTACAAAGATTCGAATCAGTAAAGTGCTTCATTTGCATCGTTTGTATCAGTGACTCTGAGTCAATTGTGCAAGCGCCGCGTGCCGATTGAAACCGAGATGCAATTGAGCGAATGATTCATTTGGAGCGCTGTTAGAGATTTGAATCAGTGAATCACTAGGAAGAAACGACTCACTGAGTCGTTTCTGTAAAGATTGACACATCTCTAAGTTATAGTACTAACTTGCACCAGCGCAGATATCTATCAGCGGATTAGTGCAGATAGATCTCCGCTAGGCGAACGATCGTAGACTGCGACGATTAATTTGAACCAAGGATCGCAGGATCACTGAAGAAGGGGAACGCTATTGCACGAAGCGCATTCAATTTAACGGAAACGTAACGGAGATAGAAAGGATTGTTTCGATCCGGCGGCGATTCAAGCCGAGCCGGCCGAGACTTGTTAAACCATTGGAAATTAATGAAATAGTATTCAGAGTTGGACGAACGAATACAGTTCTCACTTACAAGGGTTATTCATCAAGCTTCTATGCCATAAGAGGTGTTTTAAGATAGTGACTACTGACTCTGGGGTGACGCAAATGGATGTACTGGATATCATTACTGTTTTGTTCTTACGCACTCGGAATATTGTTTTTATTTTTTGTTTTAACTATACTAAATACACTACAGGAAAACTGTGAACATTGTAAACAAATTATAGTTTAAAAAGTAAAAACGAAAGAAAACGTAAATGACAATAAAATGTTATTGTGGGATATTCTTTGTACTTTGATATACTTTGTACATTATTTTGATAAATCTCGTAGAGTTCAGCCTGAGTTTGCAATGTAACCAGAAAAAAAATAATTATTTAGGACATCATTAGGACATTAGAAACCTCAAAAATAACAGTATTTCTCCACAATTTGATGGACATTATTATACATATAAACCTTCCTCTTTAATCACTCTATCTATTAAAAAAACCGTATCAAAATCCATTGCGTAGTTTTAAAGATTTACGAAGGTTTTTTTAGGTTTTAAAGATTTACATAGGGATATAAGGACAGAGAAAGCGACTTTGTTTTATACAGTGTAGTGCATATCTATGTATGCATGCATGTAGTATCATATATATGCATTATCCCCTATACTTTATATTTAAAGAGTTTAGTATTTGGGCCTTAGCAGGTCAATTCATTTATGAAAGTTTAATTTATTTTCGTAAGAATCATAATAATCATAATAGTCTGTGCACGTCAGATTTGTGGCTCTGTCTGTGCACATCAGATTTGTGACTCTGCCTGTAAACGTCAGATTTGTGGCTTTGTCTATGCACGTCAGATTTGTGGCTCTGTCTGTGCACATCAGATTTGTGACTCTGTACATGTAAGATTACATACAGAAAATTAAAACAAAACACCAAATTCAAATTTTTACACGTACGTTCATTACAGCCGGTATGAGACTGAACATGAGACATACATATGTACACAGATGTCAACGACAAGCTCCGCCATTTTTAAAACGAGTAACGCTTCAATTGTCGCGTGTGGGCGATGATTGGTTTGACATTATTACATTTGTAATGAAACAAAAAGGATATTAGAATTGTTTGCATTATAAAAATTCTAAAATATCACACACACTTCTGAAAAAATGGTCGAACTGACTCAGTGGTTAGCAACAATTATTGAAAATTTTCGAGTTGCAATGTTTCACTTTATTTCCTTGATTCAATCTATTTATATGATAATATATTCTATTTATATATAATATATTAACCGAAACATTGCAATGACATTCGGATAGACGACATTTTTCTTAATTGTATATATAATAAGAATCTATTAACTTCAACTTTTGGTGTTGAAGCTCCATCAAAAACCACTGTGTATCACTGGTTTAGTGAGTTCAATCGTGGAAGGAGTAAGCTCACGGACGAAGTTAAGGAAGGTCGCCCGAAATCAGTCGTTGTGCCACAAAACATTGTAGCTGTACGAAAACTAATTATGCAAGACCGTCATGTTACGTATCGCGAGATAGAGGCTACTCTGGGCATATGTATGACAAGCATTAATAAAAATTTGTTCGCGTTGGATACCGCACAACTTAACTCAGCATCAAAAAGAAGCTCGCGTCGAATGGTGCAAGAATATGTTAAAAAAAATTAACGGAGGTGACTCAAAATCTGTTTATAACATCAACACAGGTGAATCTTGGATCTATGCGTACGATCCTGAAACTAAACAATAATCTACAGTTTGGGTGTTTCAAAATGAGCGGAACCCTACGAAAGTGACTCGTGCAAAAAGCACTTTAAAGCAAATGGTGGCCTGCTCTTTTGGTAGTAATGGTCATGTGGCTACAGTACCACTGGAGAATCGTAAAACGGTCAAATCGGAGTGGTACACGACCATTTGTTTGCCGGAAGTTTTTTCAAGAAATACGTAAGAACAACAAGCGACGCAGAATCATTCTACACCACGACAATGCCAGCTGCCACACATCACGCGAAACAAATACATTTTTGGAGGGTCAAAAAATAGAATTGATGGGTCATCCACCGTATAGCCCAGACTTGGCACCTAATGATTTCTATTTATTCCCAAATGTAAAGAATAAATTACGTGGTCAACGATTTTCGACCCGTGAAGATGCCGTCGACGCGTTCAAACAGCACGTTTCAAAGATACTGCAATCAGAGTGGAAAACATGCTATAAAAATTGGTTTCAACGTATGCAAAAGTGTATAGATCATCGCGGAGAATACTTTGAAAAACAATAAACCCATATTTAGCTATATACGTTTGTTTAATTTTTCTATTCCGGATACATAAGTAGCAGCCTCGAGCAGCCCTCATATTTTGATATTTTAGTTTTAATTGTATTGTACTTAACTGTTTATATAAAGGAAAATTATACTAAAAACAAAACGAAAAATATTTTCCTGTCAATTAACTACCAATTAGTGATTAACAAAAATATATACAAATTTTATGTAAATAACTAAAACAAACTTCTTATAAGTTTTAACAAAAACAATATTCTTCTATAAGATTTTCTTTTAGGAGCCTGCATTTTTCAAAAACAGAATTAAAATCACGAATAACTATAACAATAACCGGCACAGCAAATTAACCTCAAATCTACATAAATGTGAAACTTGTTTGTTATAAATGAGTAAAGTCTCAAATGATCGGCATACTTCGCTCCATGTCGGTTTCATTCGGTTCTCAAACTCGAGTCTGAGAGAATTCAACTCCAGTTGGTTCGTGTTAAGCCCAACTGCTTTATCAACCTCACGTAAGTTATTGATGAAATCATTGCAATTTTCTTAAATACTTTACTTTTGACATCCTTGTTTATTTTTGTTTCTTGTTTCCAGATGTCATGGAGAAAGACGAGTACTGCATATAAGGCAGATAAAGAAATTCAAGTGCATATAATGTTATGGTATACATATGGTATACATATAATTCAAGTGCATATAATGTTATGGTATAAATTTGCTTGGACAGCTGTCCAAGCAAATTTATTTGCCCATCACAGAAGCAGAGCAACACAAATTAATTATAGAGTGAGGCACAGTACTACATCACCAATGAAGTCGAGCTCATCTGTTGCCACTTCACCACTTTGTAAAATCGGTGCTATGGATAAACCTAGTACATCAGGTACGTCAAGACCAGTGAAGAAGAAACATACATTGTTTGAAGACCAATCTGACAGTGAGCTATCATTTACTCCATCAGTATCCGGATCCACTAGTCAGGACTTCTCTCCTATTAAAGTAACAACATCGGACAGTAGTTTGCCAGAAAAAGCTCCAATAGAGAAGAAAACAAATCTGGAAAACACAATCTTAAAAATTAAAAAACAGCCTAGACTTTACATTGGTGTCCCCAAAGAGCTTTATTTCATAATAAAAATCACACATAAGCAGACAAACATTCCTGAAGCTGATATTTTATTGTGTTTAACAAAAATTAGGCTCAATAGCTCAATTTCACAAATATCTGATGAGTTTGGTTACTGGCCCAGACAAGTTAATTTTTTTCAGTCAACGTAATATCAATAAGTAGAGTAATGTCACCTTTTATTAAACAGTTTCGTGCAGATTCTATAAAACAAAATTTACCGATTGCATTCAGACATAGATATAATAAAGTAAGTTGTATAAAAGATTGTCTGGAGATTGAAATACAGAAGCCCTCTAGTGCTGTCCACTAAGCACTTACTTGGTCAGAGTACAAGAAGGCCAAAAGTATCAAGTATTTGGCAGCTTGTACTCCAGATGGTTTAATAAGTTTCATATCGACTGGCTGTGGAGGGATAGTAACAGATATAACTATTGGCAGACTCAACATTTTTAGATTCTCTCCCATCAAAGGCATGTGTATTAGCCGACAGAGGTTTCAAGCATATTGAAACCTATTTGTCTAAAAAAAAATATTACTTTAATGAGGGCCCCCAGTTTCGCAATTGGTTCCAAGTTGTCAAAAGCAGAGGTACGTCAAACAAAAGAAATAGCGAGCCTCAGAATTCACATGGAAAGAGTGATTCGCAGAATTCGAGAGTTTGCTATTTTAAAACCACATTCTGTGGTTAATATTAATTTAGTTCATCTTCTTGATGAATGTATTATTATTGCATGTGCATTAATCAATATACAAGATACTTTTATCAAATAAATATGTATTATTATTACTTTTTCGAAATTTTATTTATATCCCATAAATCACATTATTCAAAGTACAGTCAGCATGAGATAGGTCTAAGCGGCTAAAGTAGTCAAAATAATCTATCAAAGCACCATATTGTTCGTGGCATCCAAAGGTAGCAAATATAAGTTAGCATTTCTATGGAATATAATTATATTTCCGTTGTAATAATAAACATAATTTTACATTTTAGTTTGTTTTTACAACAACAGAATTAACAGATAAAAATGCTAATTAATATAATATTCCATGAAAATGACCACTTTGCCTGCTTAAATACCATTGGGCTGTTTATTTGCCTAGATATTTATGAACACTGACAGCTTAAATAAAATTGAACAAAGTGTCACTAACATATATTTGATACTTTGGATGCCTCTAACAATTCGGTTACTCTGAATGCATACATCTTTATGAAATATTCTCAATGAGATGATTTTGATTACTTTAGCAGCTTAGATCTATTTGATGCTGACTATACACACACAAACAAATATACAGGTGGACCTGAGAACCACTTATTTCTAAAGTGGTTATAGGTATGATCATATAGTTGCCGCTTAAACTTTAGATTAAAATAAAACAATGTCTTGGTGCATTCTCATGATTTATTTTCTAGTGCTTTCACATAAAATAGGATAGATATTATACTTCCAAAAGGAAACCACATTATTCAAAAGTTCTTTTAATAATTTTCATTATATTGCACTTATACAATATTCACATGATTGTTAGCCTCAAAATGTTTACTCGCTACACAAAAATAACTTTTACGCATTTGCTTTTGCGCAGAACATCTGCATTTGCACTTGCGCTATATACTTTTTGGTCACAGCACCATCGTCAATATAAGTTTTATAAGTTTTGGCAGATGTTGGACATTTTATTTTTATTAAGGTGTTTTTTTTTATATATGCCATCAAGTGAACCTGCAATCATTGGAAAATCTTCAGCAATGAAAAGTCCACATTTATCAATTCTATTGCCTAATTTTTTTTCTACAACTCTCCTTACTTTTTCTTCCAAATCTTGTCCTCTTTTCATCGCTGAATTTAGTGGGGGTTCTTGCTCCTAGAATAGCCGCTACTAATGAACCATTTGCACTTTGACATCTGCTCACTTCATAGCATTTTGAAGCTGTCATGCCATACCGTAGTTCATACCAGAGTCCAGATCTATGTTGATTTCTCGTCTCTTTCTCTGCATTTTTAATATAGTTAAATATACCACTGATTTTATTCAAGAATGATTCACAGTACAGTCATATATTAAATTTACACGTCAAATTATGTAGAGAAAGCGTATTAACTTTTTTTTCAACATAATCAGATTCATATAGCAGAATGTAAAAAAAGTTATTTTTCTTTTTTTACATTCTGCTACAAAGTTTTCAAGCACACTTTTATCAGCTGCTGTATCTGTTAGAATATTAGATTTTCTTTTCTTTGAAATATCTTAACACATGAATATTTTAATTGAAGATCCTACTTTAGATAGTGTAGATTTCGTCCAGTAGCACTCAATGGCAATGCAAAGTGGCTCCTCACTTCCACGATGACACCATATTAAGAAAGCCACAGCATGCTTACAACCACCTTCAGATACAGGACAATCATGACAAACTACACTTTTCACTTCTTGCTCATCAACAGTAAGTGTGCAAGTGTATGGTTTTGAACGCACTTTGTGCTCAGGACATATTTTGCAATTGACAATGCATGTTTGCTGATCTCTCTTCAACTGTACATATCCAACAGCATTGGCACCATAAGTACGTTTATCTAGCTAATCTGTAAGCAAAGTGAATGAAATGTGCTATAAACGAAGTTACACAATATAATTTTGATGTGACATAGTTTTAGCAAATTTAATACGCTATACTTACATAGCTGTTTTAATATTCCTGCAGAAAAAAAATCGGTATTATATACAAAGAACTTTGCAAACAGTCAACTTTGCATCTATTTTCGGTAGATTTGTACTTTCGGCTTTAACAAATCCAGCGTCCATGTTGAATCTCGTAATTCAAATAATTAAATAAAATACGAAATGTATAATTTATCATTGTTACATTTGTTACTGTTTCACGTAAACCCTACTGAATGGACTTCAATGAAACTTTACAATATACTATTGATCAGCATTGACATAAGAGGCGACAGGCGCCTGGAGCCCTGCCAATGGACTTTCGTCACTATGTGCTTAACATTAAGAAATAAAAGCCGTTACCTCCTATCGACTAAAACAGCCCGGCCCTCGGAGACGGCGGTCAGAAGAGACGTGTCAGCTGTCACGCGCACGACACACTTGTCAAGGGCATAAAAAAAGTGTGCACCAGCCATTCACACCCGCGGACATTTGAAATCGGAACACACGTGTACCAACCATACACAATTATCAGTTAAAACTCGATTGAGCGTTGTAACAGGAACCCTGTCCAACCTTAAGATTTTCGACCTATTTCTTTATTACTCCATGACTCAAATCAAAATTAAAAAAATTACATGTCACGCTTTGACAGTGTTCCTGGAAATTCATCATTATTGACTATCGAGAATTATAATTATACAATACCAAACTTTAGAAAAATATCTTAATAATTACCATAAAATTATTGCTGAATTGTATAAAACTACGAATGTCGAAATAACATAATATGAGATCAACTTTTGGAATGATATTATGATCTTGTGAAGGTGGACTATTAACAATATTAAGCCGTCACTCTTTTTCCTACCTACACCCCTTCTACTGGCCGGAGGTCACCCTTGGCTCTACGGTGACAGCGTTTGTGGTGACCGTGCGTAATACAATCCAGGAATTCGGATCCGGTTTTGATTAGAGAAGCGTTTAAATACACCAGCCGTTGTGTTCTAACGCTGCGTAACTCGCGATTTGGAAATTTTCAGCAGGGCTACAAAATTAAATAAATATTTCTTACACTCACACTAATTAGCCTAGCCCAAAGTAAGCTTTGAAAGGCTTGTTATGGGATCCAGGGTAACGAATAGACACACATATATAAGTAAATTGCCAAGTTAGTATATATCAGAGATCTGCATGCAGTTTTTTTCCCTCAGGAGAGAGAGGCTAAGAATCCTCACAAGGAGCACGAAATGTACCCAGGATACCCCCGTAACGGCAAGCGTCATGGAGTTCATTCTCTACGCGGCCAGAGCGGTCTGACCACGTGACCTACCGACTAAACTCAGCCTTAGCCTTGGCCATTACGGGCCTTACGGTTTTAATGATGGATGGTAATGTTATTATAGAAAACCAAACACTTTAAAATTTATGTCTACATAAATACAACTGGCCTTATTCGTCTCCTGAAAAGTTACCAATTTCGAATTACACGGTGCCACCACTTGAGCGACAACATGCGAGTAGGGAGCGTAAACAATGCGGGAATCTGTGCAGGAGTTACGTGCTCTCAAATGCTGCACCAGGATTACCATTGATTTCCGATCTAACACAGCCAGCCCTGTTACTACTATTGTGCAAGCTCGTTATGCAGGGGCATGTGCCCGCCACACGAATCGAATCGAATTCGAATCGACTAATCGCCGTAAGGGGCTCGACCTTTGGTAGGTCATTGGTGTAGTCAAGCTTTGGCTAATCATGTCAATCCTTTGACATCGGTTTATTCCGATTTCGTTTATAATATCTAAATATACCCGGAGCGTTATTAGAGGGTGTAAGCTCAAAAATTTATATATTTTATTTATTGCCACAAAACCCACCGACACACACACATTTATACATATAAATAAAGTTGGAGTGTCGTTTGTTAGTTCCGGATAATCTCTGGCTGGACCGATTTTGACGGGACTTTTATTAGCAGGTAGCTGATGTAATAAGGAGTAACTTATTATTTAGGCTACTTTTATCTATCCAAATAAATAAAATTGGAGTCTTGTCTGTTTGTTCCGGCTACCTCCGAAATGGCTGGACCGATTTTGACGAGACTTTTATTGGCAGGTAGCTGATGCACTAAGGATTATCTCTATAAATAAAAATGAATTGTTGTTCGTTAGTCTGCTTAAAACTCGAGAACGGCTGGGCCGATTGAGCTGATTTTGGTTTTAAAATGTTTGTCGTAGTCCAGGGTAGGTCTAAACGGTGAGCAAATAAGGAAAAATTGCGAGTAAGATAGAGTAAGACGACAATTTCATTTTCCCATATAAAAGTTGATCACTTACTTTCTGTCAAACATTTGACGGTATTTGTACTCTCAGTTCCACTCGAATTGAAGAACGCATTAATTCTCTCGAATTTAAGAACAAGACTTTTGAATCGACAACATAATATCAACTTTGCTTATAACATCGTGTATTTAAATTTCAAAATATAAAAATAATTAATGTGTTGACATATTTGATGGGTGCCAACCTTACAGTGTTACTAACTCTCAAAAATATTTTTATTATATTGTTTTGTCATCTCATGTAAAAAGAACCCGTGTATCCGAACGTTCCATTGTTTTATCCATATAGACCAGGTTATAAGCCTTTAAAAATAATAAAAAGCGAAAAAAAATACAGTATTATACGAACTTTGATGTTATGTAAAAAAAGTGTAAATTGCAAAAGTTTTAGATGTTTTTATTAACTACAACTTTGCCATTAGATTTTTTTCAATAGGACTTTTAGTTTTTCCGGAAATCGAGAAAAACCATTTTTTGCCCTTAACCCATATGCCTCCAATAATTAGGCGGTACGAAGTTCACCGGGTCAGCTAGTTTATTATATAAATAAAATTGGAGTGTCGTCTCTCTGTCTGTTTATTTCAGCTACTCACTGAAATGGCTAGAGCGATTTAGGCGGGACTTTTATTGGAAACTTTACAATTACATAGCTTATACTTCAAAATAACACATAGGTTACAATTTATAAAGATACTGTGCGAATTGCCCTTACTAAAATTATAAACGCAAAAGTTGGTATAGATGAATGTTTGTTACACTTTCACGTAAAAACTGAATGGATTTTAATGAAACTTTACGATAATATAGCTTATACACCTGCCAACTTTGAATCCTGACCTCCAACGCATCAGCAGTTTATCTGCGCTAGAAATCAATGTTGCCAACTTAAAACCTTATCACCTAACAGAATAACCCTTTAATCGATGAATCGATATTTAATTTATATGGCGCACGTTGTAGTTAACGCAATACACGTCGTCATTACCACCGAATAATATGGAATTTAATTAAACGTGCATGTCTGATGTAATTAAATTTCGTCAGAAGCAGCTGACCCGGATCTTCGAGCACCCAATGACGCGAGCTGTCGAAAATGGCAAGATGGCGGATTGGCAATATTAATAATGCAATACGATTTAATTTTATTTCTTTTTATAATATATCTTTTTTATTTATCTATTACTAACGTCCCGCCCCGGCTTCGCACGGGTGCAATGCTGATACTAAATACACTACAGAAAAACTGTGAACGTTGTAATCGGTTGCAATGTAAGCGGGCAAAAGGAAATTATTTAAGACATTACATTGGTTAACTCAAAAATAACAGTATTTCTCGACTATTTAATAGATGTCATTATATATATAAACCTTCCTCTTCAATCAGTCTATCTTTTAAAAAAAGCGCTTACATGGGCTAGGCCAATTGGTGTAAATGTATGAAATAGTTATTTATTCAATTCAATTCGTTGTACTAACGGAACGTAGTTCGGATAAAATCTTCAGCAATTCGATCCTGCCTAAAAACTAACCAACATTTACCGCTGTTCGATTGAAAGCGGTCTAGGTGCGGTATATTCATTTAAACTTCCCGCCTCGCTGACTGGCAGCAGCAGGACAGACGTTGAAAAAGCTCAGCACAATCGTGTAATCCATACCGAACTGAAACTTCGTTATTGCTAACAAGCTCTACGGCGTGCTGCGGTATTGTGCAACGACTCTAGAATTATTCCATTTGCAACTTTACACGCTGCCCCTTTTTTATGTTTATCCCGCGCGATTCGCTAACTACCCTCGTAACTTTGGAAAAACACGATGCGATTTTCAAACGGCCAGCGCGATAGTGGGGCAGCGGTTTTAATGCCAACTTTCGACCGCCTCTCGAAAGCTTGAGGGGCGGTTTACGCAAAACAAGTGTCTATTTATACCCAGGTTGTCGCGTTAAATTTCAGATCGCCCTGGACACAGCGGGAACAAGTTGGAACAACTTGTAACAGCTTTTAAACAAAACAATCTTTATTCAAGATAAACATGTACAAGCATATTATCGACGTCGAAACAGGTATATAAAAATCTCTACACCTGTTCGCAAATTAGCAGTCTTCGCTAGAAGAATAGACAAGAATCTGAAGGACTTGAAGAAGAATTAAAAAAGGTGAGTTAACGCATAAGTCGACACCAATTTAGCCTGAGGTATTTCTATACCGATGTGATAATCAACCCAAAACGAGTTTCCATTTAAATAGGCCGGGTGACACATCTATAACTCCGCTAGTGTTGCTATGGGTGTTTATGTTGAGCGTATGAGTGTACCATGAATGAAAGACACTCCCCGTACCCACTAAACCACCCTGATGACCATCTTGCCCCTAGTAAGGACATTCAATGGACTGGGGAAGCCAATTTCTCGGGATCATCCGCCGCCGATCGGGCCCGTCGTCTACCCCTCCACCTGCGGCGGAGGGGAGCAGCACGGAGTTCTTTTCTTCGCTCTCTCCAGCTGCCTCTTTGTGCCATATCGCATCATCACAGAAGGAAGCGACAACCTCCCACCCCCCCTCACCACGCATCTTGCTTATGATAGCTGGTAGTGAGAGGTCACCTCCGCCACCACCTCTTTTACCCAGACCGCTCTGGCCGCGTGCAGTCCGACATAAGCTCCGTGACACTTGCCGTTGCGGGGGTATCTTGGGCATGTTTCGTGCTCCTTGTGATGGATTCTCAGCCTTCCTCTCCTAAGGAAAAAAAATGGCCCGGGTCGTAGCGGTTGCAGACGAGCGCGATGTGTGGGAGAGATGCCCACTCCTCCTCCGTCCTATCCCCACTCCTGTGGAACATAATAGTGGATAGCCTCCTACAGAAACTAAACAACAGAGGCTATACTACTATTGGTTATGCAGATGACCTAGCAATACTGATAAATGGGACTGCAGAAGACATTTTATGTAAGGAAATGCGCACAGCCCTAATATTAGTAGAACAATGGTGCGATGAACACCAACTATCAGTAAATCCAAAGAAAACAGAACTTATACTTTTGACCAATAAAAGGAAGTTACCAGAACAACAACTACCAAAACTATTCAATACCAAACTCGCACTGTCAACACAAGTCAAATATCTGGGCTTAATTTTAGATGACAAATTAAACTGGGCGAGCCATGTGGAAACAAAAACAAAGACGGTATGCCTGGCGTTTAACCAATGTAGAAGACTCGTTGACAAGAAATGGGGCCTTAACCCAAAAATCACACTTTGGTTATATACCGCAGTAATAAGACTCCCTATAACCTATGGATCAGTGGTATGGTGGCCCAGAACGCAACTGATCACATCAAAAGCGAAACTTCAAAGACTACAACGCCTAGCAACCATATCCACTACTGGATGTATGAAGACCACACCATCAGACTCCCTGGAATACCTCTTGCAACTAAGGCCCATAGACCTAGTAATACAAGAGGAGGCGAAACCAGCTGCCCTAAGACTGAGAACGCAGGGACTTAGTGGCCGACCAACGGGAGAAACTTCTTCATTTCCCGGAGTCCCTGCCAGAAGCATACAGCAGCCCACGGAGGCTGCTGGCGTTCTGGGAGGACCTGGGATGGATGGAGTAGGAAGGAGGCAGACGCAGGACGCACAATGACCCAATCATGAGGCTAAGTGCAGTGGAGCCCAGCCAAACTAACTAACTGTGGGAGAGATACGTGGGTGTGGCGTGAGGGGCGACGCGGTTGATGGCCGGCGGGAGGTATTCGTTAACGCGGGTGATGGGGTCAGGCGGGTCTACTTCTTTTTCAAATTAAGAAATCGATTGATCGGAAACTTCCGACGCGCTCCATTTCCAACTAAGTTGTTCAACTGTTGGTCTGGCATAGTATGACGAAAATGAATAAAATCGACCTAGTTTCGAGACGCGCCCGGCGCCCTACGCGAACTATCCATCCCTTTTAGCGGCGATCCTCATCTGAGTAAGTATTTACGCCATACAAAAATAAAATTACATTTCGCGACTCCAATGGATTAATACGGACACGAATATAATAATTTATTTAATCATAAGGTTATAAAAGTAAATGGTGGAAGGAGGAAGTTTGATGATTGGGCTACACCTGGCATATACATAAGCCGTAGAAAGTTATTTGATTTATATGCATTAAAAGAAACATCCACTGATCCCGCATTCATACATTACGTAAGAGAATATTCCAAAACATTTAAAAAGATATGCACAGTAGCCAAAGCAATGCATATAGCCAAGAAAATTAGTTTATCGAAGAACAAAATTAAAACCACTTGGAACATCATCAGTAAGGAAACTGGGAAATCTAACAGTAGTGTGAGTTCCTTTTCATTGAAAATCAAAAACAAAACATTTAAATCTGATGATGCAGTGTGGCCAATGCGTTCGAATATTTCTTTTCCCATTTACCTATAGAAACTACAAGTAATCTTAACTCTTGCTCTAGTGTGGCTGTCGCTATCATAGAGAAGAATGTGGATAGGTGCAGCAATAGTTTCAATTTTAGTTGCATTGATGCTAATACTGTTTTAAAACGTTTAAAATGATTAAAAAGTTTGAAAAAACAGAGGATCTATGGGGAATTTCGACCCATATAATTAAACCAATAATAACGGAATTCGCTCCGCAACTTGCAGTCATTTTTAATAAATGTATTGATGAAGGTGTCTTCCCAGATCTAATGAAAAATAGAAAATTAATACCATTATTCAAATCTGGAGATAAAAATGACCCTTCAAATTATAGGCCTGCATTGAGCAAGATTTTTGAGAAAATTATTTCAAATCAGCTAACAGATTTTTTCACATCCAATGAACTTTTACGTAATAATCAATTTGGTTTTACTAAGGGCCGATGCACTACTGATGCTGGAGTTGCACTACTCAAAAACATTTTTGCTGCTTGGGAGAGTAAATAGGATGTAATCGATATATTCTGTGACCTCTCCAAGGCTTTTGACTGCGTTAGTCATCAGATACTTTTACATAAACTCAAGCATTATGGTGTCTCTACGGAGGCAAATTGTGTTATTTAGTCTTATTTAACTAATAGATAAGATTCAAAAAGTTGTAATTAACGGAACTCAGTCTGTTGGGGCTTCTATAATTATGGGTGTCCTTCAGGGATCGATATTGGGACCATTGCTTTCCTTACTTCACTAATAGCTTGTGCGATGCAGTACTATTTGCGGATGATACTTCATTAATATTTAAGGTTGACAGGGGAGATGCAAATACTGACGTTACGAATAGCACACTATCTAAAGTATTTTTATTTTTTATTTGCACAAATGTAGGTACAATAAAGATCACAAATTACAATAAAGAACAGGCCACATCTGCCATTTCTGGCTTGCAAAAGTTAGATACACAATATAATTTACAATAATTGAAAAACAATGTCAAGTAATAAAAAATATCTAAATCTAAGTTTAAATAATTAACAAAATAATAGTATGTCAATTATAAGAATGTGCATGCATATTTAAAAAAAAACAATTATAAATGTCAGAGGTACATACTTAAGGTAAAAGAATTGTTAATTGTTAAATAATTAAAACCACCAAAATAAAATTATGTCAACTACAATAAGGTGCATACACATACAACATTTGTTAATGTCTGGTACATAGGGTAATTGGATATAAACTAAATTTGACCATCATTCTCTAAATATTCATAAACAGAATAATAACATTTTTCGACCAACCATTTATACAAATGATTTTTAAATAAATTAGTAGACATATTCGAGATTTCCGATGGTAGGTTATTATATAATCTAGCCACCATAGAATAACAATTTCTTCGACATATGGCAGTCTTTATATGCGGTAAAAGTAATTTATTCGGATATCTGGGTGTAATCCAATATATCTTTTTTCTTTGCAAATAAATGAAGATTTCGCATAAGTACACGCTTCGAAAATGTACACTGAAGGAAGTGTCAAAAGATTCAACTCTTTAAATAAGGTATTTAATGGGGGTACATCTTTGCACTGGTTCACTGGTTCACAATGAATAACTTATCACTTAACACAAATAAAACTAAATGTTTTAAATTTTCATTGCCTAATGTAAGAACAGTGAACAATATTGTGAACTGAAAATTAATGATGAAATTGTAGAATTCACTGACAGTACTAAATTTTTGGGTATTACACTCGACTCAAGATTGCAATGGGATCCCCATATTGAGACCTTGGCAAGCAAACTTAATTCTGCTTCATATGCTATATATAAAGTACGACAACTGACTAACGTTGAAACGGCAAGATTGGTCTACTTCAACTATTGTGGGGATATCTGCGGCGAATATTGAACGTATTTTCGTGCTCCAAAAAAGAGCGATTCGCGCTATCTATAATATAAGCCTTTTTGCTACCGTTGTAGTATAAAAAAAAAAAATATAAAACAGAGAGAATCACTCAGAGATCTATTTAAGGATATAAATATAATGACAGTAGCCTGTCAATATTTATGAAAATTTAATATATGTTTATAAGAACTACGATACATTTAATACAAATTTTCAAATTCATAATTTAATCACGAGAAATAAAAATAAACTTGCCGTTCCAACATACAGGCTTCAAAAAACTAGAGGTCGTCCTTAGGGAAATGTGTAACTTTTTATAAAACACTTCCAGAAAATATTACTGCTTTACCGTTTGATGAATTTTTTTGAATGATAAAAATGCTTGGATGTAATTTTTACGATATTTAATTTCCTGAATGATTAACATGCTTGGATGTAAATTTTGTGATATATAATTTTCATGATTCTATAATAAACAATATTTTTGTTTTGTACCGGACATATACATATCAGATTTGTTTAATGCGATATGACTCTTGTGACGAAAATATATACAGGATTACTGGTAAGTCGACCCAAATCCGTCGTGAGGTGATAGTTTTGGTCAAAACAAACAATTTTCAGCCCATATTGCCTTATCCAAAAGTTACCCGTTTTCAAGATATTTGATATTTTAGATTTTTTTTACTAAAGGTCACTGATGCTTAGGTTATGGCTATTTTTTTTTATTTCCAGCCTTTAGGCTAGAATTTTTTATTGATTTTGTATTAGACATTCAGAATAAACTATTAATAAAATAAAACTATCAAAGTTTTACAAGACAACGGTTGGTACGACCCCAAAATTAAAATTTACATTGTTTTTTTCCTAAAACCACTAACTTCAGCTCTATCTCTCTTAAAAAAATTACTAGTAGCTATTCTTGCAAGTTATACTAAAAACATCACTGTTTATCAAGCTACACAAAAAAGTACAATAGTTAGGTAAAATGTTCATAATTCTTAGAAAAAATGGTGACAAACAGATAAGCGGGAGGTGATTACGTTGCGCTTAACACAATAGGATTCCCTTTGTTATTGCCGCCGCACTAATTGTGGTTTGACATAAAGGAGATAGGTAATGTTATTGTTTACAACTTATGGTTCTTTGTTACTGTTGATTCAAAAAATTAAAGAGATAAGCAACTTGCTTACCAAATTATTACCTCACGACGGATGTGGGTCGACTTACCAGTAATCCTTTGTTAGTTGTTTTAACTTGTATCGGAGGTTGGGTTCAGACTGTGTATCTGAAGCCGGTTTCAAACTGACGACTCTGTAATGATGACAGGGAGAAAAAAAATTGCCCTTGCTGGTTTTCTTGCTGGTTCTTTCCAGTACAAGGTCTCCCGCCGTAGACTTGTGAACCAATGGCGTAGCATTTTTGACATTCAAAAGTGATTGTAAAATCCTATTTGAAGAATAAATTTTTGATTTCATTTGATTATTTGGGATGGATGGATGTGACGCAGCCGCGGCACGTGTAACGTACGGTACGTACCTATAATGTGTTTTTCGCTTATTAATGGAAAGCAAACAAATTATGCTTACATTATACGAGATATAATTTCAATGACAGCTTTGTGTTATTTCTTTATAAAAATTATTGTATATTGACGAGTTTATTTGAAGAATAATAGGAGCTGGTATCGAGTTACGACCCACGACTGAACCCAGGCTTTGCCCAAGCATCCCCGGCGACTTTTATTTATTTATTACTAGCTGACCCGTGCCCGCTTCTTTGGGCATAATATTAATAATCCCCGAAGCGAGCACGAACGCGAACCAAAGGCGAACCGACCAGTGTTCGTAATTAAAAAGGAAGTAAGTTTAAAAAGTGGTCATATATTTCTGGTACCAGATGAAATAGTAGAAAGTTAATAATACCTTCGGCGCGCGTAGTAATGAGTTGTTCTGTAATTTTAAATCGTGAAGAATATATATACATATAAAACCGAAAGGGCTCTCGGACAGAACCCTTACAGCCTTACACGCTTACATCCCAATCCACCTAGAATAGTGGAATAAAAATGCATAATTATTCTAGTTAAATGTGGTCCGAACTTTAACATTACTATAGTGGAATATAAATGCACAATTATTCTGGCTAGATGCGGGCCTAACTTTAACATTCGTATAATAGAATATAAATAAAAAACCGTTATTCTGGGTAACTCGAGCCAGCTATCCGCGACCATGAAGCGCTAGGCGTGTGTCTTTGGTGACTGTTTGATGGCCCACTAGTCCTGGTGCCCCCTTGTCGATTGAGCTTTTAGACCTATGAAATAAGTTATAGACGCATTTTATGAAGCCGTCAGATTAAAATTATTTGTCGTGAGATTCAAACATAACACATAAAAAAGGTATATTTTTATGTTTATTCATCGTGTTTTCCCTCGCATCTAACTTATGTCCAATCTTTAATCACTGTTTCTGTAAAAAGCAATATAAATAGAAAAGAAAAAGGCAACTCGATAACACTACGTGGGAGCTTATTAAACTTGAGAGATACGTTACCCCAAAAACGAGCAGCTAGCTTTGTGAAGTTTATACGGCAAGTTTATTATGATTTGTTGTACCTATGCAGTTTTCATAAATCACTGTTCAAATGCAAACATTGTATTTTCACAAATATATTTTTTACCATGATATATGTTAAAAAATATACCATTTTTATTTTGTTTCTTACACTGCCACCAATTAAGCTAGTTCTGAATAAGGCTTGTGCTATCGCATCTAGGGTAACTGATAGTCATAGATATATAAACATATCTTTCATATAAATATATATTGACATGGAACCCGGAACGTCAGAGAAGGCGACACCTCGAAGCCGGTGCACTCACCAATCTGCCACTCGTCAATTATAATTGACGTCAAATCGTCATGTATAATAGACGTCAAATCGTCATGTATAATAGACGTCAAATTGTCACGTATAATTGACGCCAAATCGTCAATTATAATTGACATCAAATCGTCAAATATAATTCCTGTCAAATCGTCAATTATAGTTCACGTCAAATCGTCAATTACAATTGAAGTCATATCGTCAATAATAATTGACGTCAAACAGTTATTTATAATTGAAGTCAAATCGTCAATTATAATGCACGTCTAACCGTCATTTATATTAGACGTCAAATCGTAAATTATAATTCACGTCATACTGTCAATTATAATTCCCGTCAAATCGTCATTTATAATTCACGTCAAATCGTAAATTATAATTCACGTCAAACTGTCAATTATAATTCACATCAAATTGTAAATTATAATTCACGTCAAACTGACGTCAAATCGTCAGTGACGATGTGACGTCAATAATAATTGACGTCAAAGTGTCAATTATAATTGACGATTTCCGTCAAACTACATAGGACTAATACTTTTAAACTACGATTTTTAATTCGAGTCAGTAAAATGACAAGTGCAACTTTCACTGATACAAAAAAGGGTGACCCACTACAACCCACTACAATAGTGATGTTCGGCAATCAATAGATTTAGACATTCAGTCATGCTTTATTTTATTAGGTATCAAAGCGTTTTTTTATTGTAAATATGTAATACATACCATATTAAATAATATGATTTGTGACACATGACACTGAAAATGTCATTTTACTGACTCGAATTAAAAATCGAACTTTAGTAATAAAAACACATTCACTTGTCAGAAATTGACGTATTCTGTTATTAATTAATCATACTATCGCGAAATCTAAATTTGCACTTCGTTAATTAACTAACGTTTCGTTGGGAAACAAAAACATTTAGTTCGCTTGCATTCGTTTCGAAGCAAATGCAAAATAAACACGGCGGACAGATCGCCGCGCAACGCGGGCCGACAACAACAACAGTGTGTGTTGCTAATTTGTATTAAAAGATCTTATTTCCCGGCAATGTTACCAGTTTTGTTTGAGGTCGGCGCAAAATGTCTGCCTCTTCCACTCTCCTCTATCACTCTCCATTTCGTCACTCACTCCCTTCTCTAACATATCAACATTCACACAGTGCTGCCCAGTCCACAGATTCTACCATTTGGATGAACAAAGAAAAAAGGCAGAAAAGACAGATGGAAAGTCTTCTGAAAAACTTAAAATAAATTGAGTCGATTAAATATATATATATATAAATTAGTTTTTCTTTTTTTGCAGCGACCTATACAGAATCCGCAACTTGAATACGCTGTACCTCGGCTGCTCAAATTCAAAACCTAGTATCACCTATTTTGAAAAAAATAAACGGTTTTTGTCATTTTAGACATACTAGGTAGTAACGAAACGATGTGGACCTTAAAACACCCATTTTCATATGTAATTTTTAAGATACAATTTAGCCAGAATACAAATTTAAAACCCTAGCATCTCAAGCGACTTGCTAAGTTATGAATTTGAAATATCAACTTGCTATGTTTTGAATTTGGCGCAAAGTAAAAATAACAAATAAATAAATTAATTAATAAATGAGCCGTTTATTTTGAAAGTGACCTAACTCCGTTTTTCAATTTTTTGACGGTTACTATGGTTACATGTACAACTTCATGTTATTTATCAGTGAAGCACTTCAGATTGCTTATATTCAGAGAAAATACAATACATTTTTTACACATAAGTTTTCCGAATTAATTGAATAACTGAGCCGTGTAGTTTGAAAGTGGCCCAACTCCATTTATAATTACATCAAGATATTTACTATTGATATTCGGAAAGCAGTGATGATGAAGGTAATTTCAATTTATTAGTATTTATAAGTTAACTTCATTTTTGGGACAATTGCGTTAGTTCATTAACCTGTACGTTTAATTAATATAAAACTTAAAATTTAATATTAAATTATAGGAATTATTTCACCCATGAGGAAGAACAGAATAAGACCACTTAGATCAGATAGTGAAGAAGAAATAGTAATTAATAATTTAAAAAAAAATCGAAGAAGAAAAAGAGTTATAGAACAATATTGGTCGTCAGAGGATGGAAAAAAAAATCTGATGGAGTCAGTAAACTGGTTAAGAATATGTTGGATGCGTTTTGTCAGAAATAAACCATATAAAAATTTTTATAAGACTTCCATGAATGAAAATGAAAATTTTAAAGTTCTGAATTTATTACCACGTCGGGGTAGACCAAAGGAGGTTCGAAAACATTGTATTGGCACCATTGTATAAAAATATTAGGCAAGTTACAACAGCAAAATTTAAGGACATGATTGACCTATTACGATACATACCACCAGAATGATTTTATCAAATCCCTTTTACACGCACAAAATGTAGATGAATAGTAAATTGTTTTGTAATAAATTTATGTTTGTAATTTTCTATGTTCTGTAATTAAAAAATATTTTAAATTGTATAAATTATGTTTACGAAGTGTTTTCAACATATGCAAAACAAATTCCGTATTTTCTTTTTCAATTTGAAACTAACGTACTAAGTTCCTGTTAAAATAGTGGTAATTATTAAGTAAATAACGTGCGTTTTCTTATCAAGAATGGAGTTAGGCCACTTTAAAAATAAGCGGCCCAAATATCCAAATAACCAAATGGGGAAAAAATTTGGTTTACAGCAGAATCAGCTGATACTCGAATATGTTGTTCTCCTTGACGAGCTGATCACGAACTTACAAGTTTTAGAAAAAGTTAACGACAAATCGTATGCCGTAAACTAGGATTTTTTAACCAAAACTTCAGAGCCCCATGGCAGCGATTTTTGTCGTAAACTTTTCCTAAAATTTGTATATTCGTGAGCAGCTCGTCAAAGAGAACAATACCATCGAAAATTTGGAGTCGATCGCCGCTTGCCAAGCTGCCATATAAACTGTGCCATGTACTTAAAAAAAAGCCGAAGATGTCTATGTTCAGCAGTTCTGTGTGTCTATTCGAACTGAGGGTTCTGCGCCTTGTCTGCTGCGTTCCGAGGTCGTTAGGGTCGGAGCAAAGGGGGTCGACGCGGACAACCGACCCTGTGCGTGACGGTACCGGGTGTAAAAATAATAAAAAATAAAAATATTTCTTACACTCAAACCAATTAGCCCAGCCCAAAGTAAGCTCTATAAGGCTCGTGTTAAGGAACTAGAGTAACGGATAGAAGTACATATGTTATACATATGTAAATATTTTTGATAGAAATATATATTAACAACCATAACTAAGGTACAGATGCACGCATTCATCACACAAGCATCTGCCCCCACCGGGACTCGAACCCGGAACCTCAGAGATGTAACACCTTGAAACCGGTGTACTAATCACTCCATTAAAGATGTTTGACGGTTACTTTATCAAAATACCACTATATGTTTATATGTGCATTTCACTATGCACTTTCGGTTATAGACAGTGAAATGATCTATAGATTGTAACAGTGTATCACTAGAAACACACTGAGAACGTTTTAACGGAAGTGTAAAACACGATTTTGCACACCTACACTGCACACAATCTGCAAACAAAATGAGACGAGACGTACGGACGGACGTCAATTCTCCCCTCCGGCTTCAACACGTCGAGTTTGCAAACGAATCCGCACAACTAACAAATAGGCGATCAAAAGCATTAACGGGTTCCGGCGGCCTACCACGATCGCACACAGTTTAGCGCCATCTCGCTCTCGATGGCGCTAAACTGTAATCGCTGCGTTTCTGTTCACGCCAGGGTTGGCAGTTCGTATATTTGGATACGAAATACGTAGAATCTGACGTACTGTATCCATAGCATATCGTCTACCATCGCGTATAATAAGCAGAGGTCAGAATTAGGTAGATTTATATATGTACTTGCATCGAAATGTTGCTATTAATGTGGCCCTTCCCGGAATTCTAATGGAAAATCCCGTGCGGTCAACAATATTACAAAAAAATAATAATAAAAACCTCAGAGATAGACAAATAAAACAAAGATAATTAACAATTAATTTTTATTAGTTTACATTAATTCAGAACACAAATTATTGATAATATTAAGCAAATTCTCATACGCATATTTCGCCTTTTTTATAAATACAAAATCTAGTCCAATACGTTAAGCGGGGAGTGCTCCGCATCCCCGCTATCGTATTCTTTTGTTCCCACAAGCTATGTTGTGCGAACTACAAATGTGGCAACATCGCGCATATTGGAATTGTGAAAATATAAAAACTAAAGCGTAGAAGTACAGGTTATGAAGAAAAATCGACTTATATGATTTTACAGTGTTATGTATACTGCGATCAAATTTCGTATAATTACAGACACTATAAAAATTGAGTAGACGATATTTATCCGCTAGCAGCCCTAGTTCGTGCCAGCATCGCCATAAGCTGCCGTTCTGTATATGTGCGTGTGTATATATATGTATATATAGCGAACACTAGCCAGCGTCTATGTACCGACGCTCTCTGTACACATTTTCAGGATACACATTGCTAAATGATCGTAGTTTCTCAGTACTGAAAAGTATTCTCTCGTTAGCGTTGGCGCGGGTTCGATTTAAACCTTTGAAGGCTTTTCTTCATCTATAACAGGGGCTCCCAAACTTTTTTGTATCATAGACCCTTTGCCATGTTTTTCGTATTTGGGTAGACCCCCTACTTACCTGATATTGAATGCCCACAACTTGCAAATTCTTAAAAATATCTATACTAATATATAAAGCTGAAGAGTTTGTTTGTTTGTTTGTTTGTTTGAACGCGCTAATCTCCGAAACTACTGGTGCGATTTGAATAATTCTTTTTTTGTTGGATAGTCCATTTATCGAGGAAGGCTATAGGCTAAATAACATTACGCTATGACCAATAGGAGCAAAGACAGAGCGGTAAATGTGTAAAAAACGGGGAAAATTATTCATTTTTGAAGGCTTTCTTTGCGTGCGCTGCGAAAACGGTTCAAGATACACAAAAAATATGTATGAAAGAATTATTCCTCTATACATGATCTAAAAAAAAGTCCGCGACGGCATATGTCTATCTTTTAAGGTTTAGTCACAATGACCGTTTTTATGGTACCAAATTTGGTCGAAATAATTTGTTTAAGTTGTATCAACATAATAATATTAATCTTTATTCAAATATAAATATAAATATGTTGTTGGTTAACCAAAATCTGCCGGAAGTCACTATTCCACGCGGACGAAGTCGCGGGCAAAAGCTAGTTTATAATAAAATTTTTACTTTATAGGTACCTACTTTTATAAATAATTTTATATCTTTATATTAGAAGACGGTATAATGTAAGTAAATAGCTACTATCAGTATGTTGAGATCCATTACCCCCGTTTTCATTTCATGGAGACCCCCAAATTTTATTTCACTGACGTAAACCCCTTGCAGGTTGTCATAGACCCTAGGGGTCGATATAGACCACTTTGGGAATGACTGATCTATATGACTTTATCTATATGATTAATCATTGTTAGAAAAAGGTCTCATTCCTATGGATGTAGGAATTCGCTATACTGACAAGAAAGTATAGCGAATTCCTACATCCATATATCTACAATAAGATCCGGTCACACTGTGACATCAAACATCGCACGCCACATGCTGTGAAGAAGATAATAGCCGAGTGCATTGGAATACACGTGTACACACGAAGTTATGGGAAATACATTAATAGTACATATATACATATGTCGCAGCCAACTGGTTAAAATAGCCGTTCAATCAAACAGCTAGCCCTTTGACTGAACAACGTCATTCAATCACACAGCTATACGTCGTTTAGCCGACTTGTTGATTGCAACGTTCAACATTACAGCTAGACGACGCTTAGCCAACTGGTTAAATGGCAAATTAACTAAGGTGACCATTAGTTTAGTACTTAATTTGAGAGAATAGGAAGACTTTTTGTAATTTCTTGGGAGGTTATTCTTGAATTAAGTTTAAAAGGTGACCAAAAGTTTGATGAAATAAGTAAAAATGAAAAACAAATTATTAATCATAATATTATTTACTGCACCAAGCAAAAAATTACCAATTCAAAAATATACGAAGCAAGAATCATTTCATAATCCAGTAATTTCTCCTCGAATGTTTGTTTAATTCACTCGTAAGTGACCTCATAATTTATGTGTCTTTGATAACACGTGTAACGTATATTTACTACTTACTTTCCGAAAAATATCTTGAAACAATCACAAACCACGGCTAGTTGACGCCATATTGAAAACAAAACTCACCTAGCGCTGCGGTGGTGAGCGCTGAACTAATGACGGCGGCTTTTGAACCAGCTGCAGTGTTGAACGTACTCAAATATTCAAGTAATAAGCTAGACGTATGGTTGAATGGCGTTGTTCAGTCAAAGGGCTAGGTGTTTGATTGAACGGCTATTTTAACCAGTTGGCTGCGACATATACATATACAATATTGTAAGTAATTACACTATGTTAAAACACACGCACGCACACATCCACACACAAACGACAAATTTGATATCAATATTTAGTTACCCTTATTTATTTTAAACATTATATTAACAATGTCACATTTTATTTATTGTAAATGTAACTTAAATAATCGTTTGACGTAAGTAGCAAGAAAAATAAAAAACAAATAAAGAGAAGCACTTTAGAATATGTATGTAGATTGTCTACAAAACAGGCAATAAACAGCCTACTCTAAATAGAAATCTCGGCAATGTATAATTTATATAAGAACGATGCTTACAAATAAGAAGAAATGATTCAGATCTGCGATTCGCAAAGCGGTTCAGGAAGCTGATTCTCATGCAATCGAATTTTTCCATATTAAAATTCGCATACGAAGAATTTCTCCGCTCTATTGAGAAGTTCGAATGTTTCGTTAATCTCGTATTCTGAGCACCCATAGAGAACAATTACTATTCGGAATAGTACGTCAGGTATAGATTAAATAATAAATTACATTATTATTAAGTGTTTATAAAAACGCTGTTACTGCTTCATCTACTAATAGATTCGTCTTTTTAACATATACCTTGAACTTATGAAAAGGCAATTCAGCTACAATTGTATGTGGAATCTTGTATTAAAAATTTTAGATTTGCCCACAAACGAACCTCTAGTTTTTTGGAGCCTGTATGTACGTTGGAACGCCAAGTTTATTTTTATTTCTTGTGTTTAAATTATGCATTTGAATAATTAGTATGAAATGTGTGACAATTTATACACATAAATCAAATTCTCATAAATATACTGGCCGCTAAAGTCATTATTTTAATTTCTTTCACCGGATCTAGCAAAATTTTAAAAGTGCTCCATAATACAAAAGAGTTTGGGAAACTCTGATGTGGATGTTTGAAATAAACACTACACACTTCCCGAGTGACCGTCTGAAATCTGTGTTGAGAGCCAGCACAACGCGTAGCGTCAGACGCTACCGGAAGTGAAACACGGCGTCGACCTTCTCAACGAGGCTCGTATCTATGTTGGTGCTGACATTTCTACAATATAATGTACTGTGTCTGACGGACACAAAGGAAGTTGGGTTCAGACTATTTACCAGGCGTAGGCGTAGGGGGGATGGCTGATGTTTTTTTTGTGGGCAATTCAATGCATTTTCCTCAGCGGAACAAAAAGTAAGGCTAACGGATAGACATACATATATTACACAAATAAAAATATTTTTCATAGAAATAAATAATAATTGTTATTGTTATAACATGAATATTTCATACATTTCAATCAATCAGCCTTTTTTTTTACAGGCATGTAGGGAGCCCCTGGGAACCCGAAGCGACCAGCCTCCGCTCCCCTGCCTACAGGAGAGCCCTCCTCGGGGGAGGCTACACTACCTCCCCCGATCTCCTCCACTGACGACGCCCCCCGGCCACAGAAGGGGCGTGGTCCATCTCGGGTTGCCGGCCACCCGCTGGTCCATCTCGGGTTGCCGGCCACCCGCGCGGCACCGCAGCCGTGCTACCGAGCTCGGCGCCGCCTCCATCCTGCTTCCTTCTGGAGCATCACTGCTTCACAGAAGGCCACAGCCCTCCCAACCTCCCTCGTCCGCCGGCATTGATTGCGGCAATACTGGCGGAGACAGATCTCGGCCGATCTCTGCGACCAAGACTCGGCACTCGGAGGCCCACGCGGGGCACTCCGCCGGCGTGTGCAGCGTGTGCTGTAGGGAGCCCCCTCTACATGCCTGAGGAAGGCTATTCCTGAGGTTTTTAGTGGGTAGGCCTCCCCCTTCTAACTGCCGGGGTATGCAATTTAATGCATTTTCCTCAGGGGAACAAAAAAAAAGGTATATTTATATAAGCATTGCACCCGTGCGAAGCCGGGGCGGGTCGCTATATATTATATAAACCATGACTAACGTCAAATGCTCGTTTACATCACGCAAACATCTACCTCCACCGGGACTCGAACCCGGGACCTCAGAGATGGCGACATCTTGAAACCGGTATACTAACCACTGGACTAGGAAGATGGAACGGATAATGTTCACCCATCAATCCTAAACCTAATTTAGAGTTGAGAATGCCTTCTTTCCCGCGAGTGTCACATATTAGCATCCTCCTTGGACGCGATGCATAATATAATGGCGAAGCAGCATTCCACCTCGTATAAAAAGAATATTTAGTTTCTAAAGTACTAGTTTAAATAAATACTATGTGCACAAACGAGATTGCCCGTTTAATAACGGACACTGGCGGGCGCGCGCACGTGACACATTACAGCCATTTCAAGCAAAATTCAGACTTAAATATGTATATGCAAAGTAGAATTTGTGTTTGGTACAAGTGCGGTAGTGGCAAGATTTTAATAAAAAAAAAAATAGAAAAAAGGTCCTTCTTTAAGTTTATTTAAAGTCTTTAAGTAAACATTCTTGAAATGACCTTTTTGCAAACAGTTTTAACAATACCATGTTACAAACATTCCGTTTATAATATATCGGTGTTACATGGAGGGCCGCGTAAAGTAAATTTCAGTGTTCTTTTTTTAGGGTTTTGAAAATAATTATGATTTGATTTGACAAATAGGCTTTGTATATACTTGAACAAGGGTCTGCAGCTATCTGTGGACCAACTTTTCGTTATAGACCGTAATTTTTTTTATACTTAAATATACATATTATAAATATTTACCGAAAAAAAAAATATATACAAAAACGAACATGCCCTAAATAGTCCCAATAATAACAAACTACTGTTTACAACTTTAACTTGTTGCCTTCTCTACTTGCTTTACCGCCAAATTGCATTTTTGCCTCGACGTCCCTGTCTAGGCAAACGCATCAAACGCTACACGGCTAAAAACAAATTGTAGAAACAGTAAAACATAAAAGAGATTCTAAATTCAAAACTAGCGCCCGGAACGAACTTTCATAGATACATCGCGGAGCGTTATTCGAAATTCAAAAATCGCTCCGACGCTGGAACTGTCTTATGTGTAGACGTAAATACGACGCGTCACTGCGATCGTACTTCGAATACAATGGCATTATTTCCTGATGTTTAAGAAAAACACTAGAATAGTATAGGTTAACGGTTAACGAACAATGTTGTGCGCCAACGGACCACACTGAAAACAAACCACTAAACTCAATACCAAGAAATATGATGAACACACACGCGGAACGCAATTGTTTTAACGCAAGCAAAGCAATAATGGCGCCGGATATTTGTATGTATCGCGTGGCTATCGTTCGATTTAATATTTTCGCATTAACTGACCCGCTCGCTTGCAACATTTATTTATTTATATGGCTTGAAACTAAATACATAAACGTAAGTATTATACAGTAGAACCTCTATAAGTCGAATATCAAGGGAGAGAATTTCAACTTAGGCGGATTTTGACTCGAAATAAAGAGGTTGAGATTCATTTTTAAAAATTTTAAGTTAGAGGTAAAATAAATAAAAATCCCAGTTGCAGAGGTGACGCACGTATGTATTTTTATTATGCAATTATAAATCAACATTATTTCAAAACATCCTCAATATATAAAAAAAATGACATTAAAAAGTCAGTTTTTTTTTGTCTTAGATAATTCGTTTGTTCTCTATATTCATTGTACACTCCTAAATGCTTTGTAAGTCGGTAACTTATTTGTAAATTGATACATTGCTATGTTCAAAATACAGAGGTAAAATATAATTTTTTGTGTTATGAAGGGAAAATTTGTACCAAAATGGCTTGAAGGGACACTGATTATTTCGACTAATAGAGACAGAGAGAGAGAGAGACAGACGAGTAATTGAGGATTTGGTGTGAGAAGGGAAGGAGGTTCGAGGTTAACGAGGTTCTACTGTATTAATATTTCAATAATACATATATACATATATATATTATATATATATATATATATATATATATATATTATATATATATATATATATATAATATATATATATATATATATATATAATATATATATATATATATATCATTTTAAATTATAGGCGAGCACGACATTTTAATTAAAAATTAACTCTTATCTAAGAATCTAGGAAGACAACGGGTTATCGGAGACAAAAATTCAGTAATGTCCTTCTCTCATCCGAAAACATTTCTATATCCAAATTACTTTCTTAAGATCGAACTAAGGAAGGAGAGGAAGCGCCGAATTTATTTTTTCTACATTTTAATATAAATGTCCAATAATTATGTAGGTACACGTGCTTTTTGTAACTCTATGAACTGTAATATAAATTTGGGGTAGGAAAGACGGACAATCCTCTTTATGGTTCAAGAATCTATATAAATAAAGCATCATACACATCTGCTCCCAACGTTGCCTTAATGATAACATTTGAAATAGCCTCAAACTTTCCAAGTAATCCTTCATTCTACGGTGAGTGCCGTTGATAAAATATATTCTGCTTAAAAACTTCTTTTGGATCTTTACGATACGCTTACTATTGTTCTGACAGTATGAATACCAAACAAAATGACTACACACCAAAGCAAAATACAAAACTTTCATTACGTGAACATATTTCATAGTGAACGAAGATAACAAGCAATGGTTGTTGCGCAACAAGACTATGACGCGATCGGTTTCAAGATTCCATCATCGTGGTCCAGCACCAGAGGTCCATGGCAAAGTACGGGGTCGTTTCCTTAAGGGATCCGTTACGCCCTAGGTTTTCAAACCAAAATCAAATAAACCTTATTATAATATGACTTTACAGAAAGTTCTTTTGAATTGTCCTAATTTTTTTTCCTACCACCCATTCAGGACGTATTTTTTAGCTGATAAAAAGAATGGGCGTAAGAAACTTATCAACAAGCTTTATCGAAAGTAATAACAACATTTACAACAAAATATGTCGTTACCATACAACGTACATATGTGTTTACTTTTTATACGGGAAAACAAATATTTACACTGTAGGGTGTAATAAAAAAAAAATAATATGGATGTAATAAATAAAAAATAATAATAATGTCTTCAAATCAACACCAAGCATTGGCATCATTTAAATAATCATTGGACTTTGTAATAGCCCTTACTAATTAGCGTCTTTTTAAACTTCTTCTTTTTCCCTGTTTTATCACTCTGACAATGAAACTAATGTAACTCAAAATTTCAATACATTCTAATCTCGCTTTTATAGATAAGAAAATAGATTGTACATCGTTGGTTGTGTCAAACAATAGGTATCGAATCATCAAAATTCAATCGAATTATCAACCTAATATTTGTGTTATATATTCAGTAGATCTTCCTTCGTATATGAATAAAAATATAAAAAAAATATATAATAACAAATTCACATCACAGAGCCAGTGTAATACTTGCTGCCACCAAGTCGGAGTACCATAACTTCTGTAGTGCAAGTAAATGAGAACGTAAACTTATCTGAAAATAACCTACTTTTATAGTTGAGCCAATAAGCGAACGAATGTTTACTAACAAAGTGTTGCCTAGCAACCACTGACAGGCATATATCAATAACCTTTTTCTATCATAATACAGTTTTATTGCTTTCGAATTAGTAAGTAGGTATCACGATACCTACTTACCTGTTTAATATTATAGCGTAGTAGTATTTTACAATTTTTTCCGACTGACTGTCGCAGTCAGATTGAGTGATCCCTAATAAAATTATAAATGCGAAAGTCTGTTTTTCTGTCTGTTACCTTTTCACGCTGAACCGATTTGGATGAAATTTGATTCAGAGGTACGTATTGTGAGGCCTGGGAAAAGACATTCTACTTTTTACCATAGGAAAATTGAATATATGACTGGCGCAGCCGCGGGCGAAAAGCTAGTATATCTACACTAATATTATAACGAGGAAATATTTGTATTTTTGTAATTAATAAACTCAAAAACTACTAAGTCGATTTCAAAAATTCTTTCACCATTGGAAAGCTGCATTCAAACTGGGTAATATAGACTAGATTAAAATTTTACCGCGGGAAAAAACTTCTTTACTGAGAATTTATTATTAATATGTTCATATGCATTGCGGCCAGATACAATAATGTCATTTAAGAACATTCCAATATAATATGATTTTTACCACGGGAAAACATCTATGTCCACCGTGCGAAGATGGTGCAAACCACTAGTACACTATAAAAGAAAGCTATTATATACATATATTACGCCCGGAAGCCTGCCTGGGCCACCACAGGCTTTAGGAATAAGGTCAGGTCTCACCAGGCTAGAGGGTCTTGATGGTTCTTACCCCGTAGGGTGCATTTATAAGTTGAATATATTCATCTTGGTAATATTTGTGTACAAGAAAAATTACTAAAACAGAATAAGATGCTAAATAAATAATAAGTAATAATAATAAAACAAAATTTGAGAGTATAAAAGTGCCGACTATAACCGAAAATGTTTATTACATCTGAATGTCACCCATGTCATCATGATTATAGGGTTATCAAGTAAAATTAATTATGTTTTTATTTTATAAATTCATTTATGTGGAAGTTTCTTAACTGTTTGTAGTAGTATGGGGTAGAAAAAAAATATTATAATGGATCAGTCACGAAAAACATTTTACAAATACAAGATAACGACAAGATAATTGACGATTTTTTGAATTGAGTTTGTGATAACCCTAAAACTGGTTTGTTTACATTTATTCGTTTGCTTAAATAAACGAAGTATAGAGTAAAGGTTCCGAGTGGGCGGCGGCAAGTCATTCCAGCGCTTGGAAGCTTGAAATTTAAAACTGTCTCGGAATGCTATCGTACAATAACGGTAGCTTACAAGTGGCGCCAGATGCGGTCAAGTCCTTGCCAATCATAAGGCTAAGACGTTGAGAATATGAGTTTCTCGAACAAATATTCGGGTATTTTGTGCTTTATTATCTTTAACATTGACGCAGCGTCATGTGTCACGAGCTCGAGGCAAATGATCCCAAATGCACGAACGAAGAAAGCCCCAATGGAAATGTTTTACAGTCGAAAATTGTTTAAATGCGGCGCCGAGGTACAGTGGGAGTCGCGTAAAATATTGCCATGGGAAAACCGCCGCTAACGCAAGCACGTAAGAGTGGACCGTACGAACGGCGCGATGTTGTTCAGTGTACGGAAGCCACTGCAGCTCACGTTAAAGCTGTCTTTTACGGTAATTCAATTGAATTAACGCTTCGAGTCCATTAGTTCACATGCTATCGAATTTACTCCATTCGAACAGAAGTTTCACGCTGATATTTTTTACATACATACATACATTCACGTCTCTCTTACATGAGAGTAACTATTAAAATGTGCGTGTGCGATGCTGATTCGACGATCATTGTTCCGATAGTTGTGTCTGCGAATGGTTTAATAGCGAAGAGTCTCGATCAACATCTTAAGACTCTCGCTTGACGGAGGGATCAAGGGCCGGACACAGACAGCAGTGATTCGAACCGTATAACCGTAAGTGAACATCTGTATGAAAAATGACGTCATAATCGAGACAATAAAAGAGTGGTGTTTTAGCGCGAAATTCAAATGTGAAAAATAATTATCAATTTTTTAACCAAGAATAAAGTAATTTCAGTAGGAAAATATTTTTAGCAGGTTTTTAGATAAGTAAACAATAGGTTGAAATGGTTTTCACGAAACAGTTCAAGACCCTATTGGTGTAAGTGTAACAAATATTTATTATTTATTCTATTTATTATTAAAATAGATATGATTATTTAATTTGATACACCCACACATAATCACCTATACTTCGATCATATATTTCTGTAGATACACAATTCCATAGAAAATCTAACAAAATATCGACCCCGCGTCTATACATAGAAGAATAGATGTATATTATAGTACCAATTTTGAAAAAAAGTTCTAAGGGTCATATAATTTAAGCCAATTTAAATCTTAAGTAACGTAATGAAGTATGAAAATAAATCCTTGTTAAGGTCGTTACATACTATCTCTGGTTTCGATGATATAATGATGCCGTGAAATCAGAAATGAACAATACATATTTGAAAACAAATATATTGGATAATAAGCCCTTAGTCCGTTGCAATTAAGCACAAAATCATTTCATATAATAATGCTCTTACGTTCCATTTGACTCCGAATATTGTGCTCGCGTCTTATCGCATCCTACTTGAACATAGACAGCAGTGGAGATGCTTAGTTTTTTTTTTACACTTAACAGTACGGAAACTTTTTAAATTTTAAACATAAACCAAGAAGTATGTAGAATTAGGTGCTAAGGAAAGTACAGACTTTATTAAGACAGGGTTTCTCAACCTTTATTTTGCCGAGCCTTACAAACAAAGAAAGCGGAAAACTAAAAAAAAAAAAGAAAGATAATCAAAAAATGGTATAGGCGACTCCATCATTCCACTGACCTTTTTCTGAAACATTAGCTCTGTGCTATTTTTTCCTATGAGTGAGCCACTCGAGACAGAAAGAGATAGATGCGATGCGTTACGCATCATGGCATGGTACGCAAGCATTTTGAATTGATATTTTAGTAATACATAATATGAATAAAAGTGTTTTACTCATAAAAAATGCGCTAATAAATTAAGATAAAGATATACTTATTGGAAGTATGACATTCCATCCTTCTTTTGTACTTTACGTGTGTCATTTTTACAAGTATAAACTACGCATTTCGGCATCGCTGACGTTATCAATCGCGCGCGGCCACCGAATGAATGAGAGCGAAACAAGGCACATTTACTGTTTGTGCCTTGTTTCGCCGGTGCCACTTTTTAGACGGTAACTGTGTATCTACAGAAATATATGATCGAAGCACCTATATCATACATTTAGATATCTAATATATATAAATCTCATGTCACAATGTTTGTGCTCAATGAACTCCTAAACTACTTAACCGATATAATAAAATTCGCACACCATGTGCAGTTCGATCCAACTTGAGAGATAGGATAGTTTAAATCTCAAATTGCTGAGTGTCATCATCATCATCATCATCATCATCAATTTTAAAAATTCTTTCACCAATAGAAAGCCACATTATTGCGGAGTGTCATCATCATCATCATCATCATCATCAGCGGACGGCGCGCGATGGCTTCGGGTTTAATTCAGTTCGCTTTCGTGCTCGCTTCGGGGATTATTAATATTATGCCAACGAAGTGGGCGCGGGTCAGCTAGTATATATATATAATATGATCAAGCGCAGAAAGTCGAGTACAAACTACATAGGTATTGTTCCTTTGACACATGGCGGTCGAATCGCGAAAGCGCACTCCGCCATGTGCCCTGTATGGGCCTAGACAACTCGGGGGGTTTTAGTGGGTAAGCCGGTCCTCTATGACCGGAGAGCCCCACACACGACCGCGCATTGCCAGCGCGGTGTCATGGTGCAGGTCGCATTACTGCCCTCAAAAAAAAAAAGGTATTGTTCCTTTAGTTAAAGAAGCAAAGGACCAATATATAAATATTTATGATAGAAATATATGTTAACAATCATGACTAAGGTACTAATGCTCGTATTCATAACACAAAGATCTGACCGCACCGGGACTCGAATATATATACCAGGAGGTGACACGTGTTACTTGCTCATTGATACAGCGTGTGTAAACGTTCGGTCATATTTCGTAATCTATATCGAAAATGAGTGCAATTAAATATTATCAGTATTGTTCAGTTCCCCTGTGCGAAAATAATACAAATAAGACACCTGATAAACTATTTATACCTTTTTTTTTTTTTTTTGTTTCCCTGAGGAAAATGCATTAAATTGCATACCCCGGCTGTGGCGAGCCGGCGGTTATGTGGGGCTCTCCTCCCCAGAAGGGGGAGGCCTACCCACTAAAAACCTCAGGGATGGCCTTCCTCAAGCATGTAGGGAGCCCCCGGGAACATCAAGCTCCTTCCGGGAACCCCCAGCCTCCGCTCCCCCGTCGACACAGGGGAGCCCTCCTCGGGGGAGGCTTACTACCTCCCCGGTCTCCTCCACCGACGACGCCTCCCGGCCACGGAAGGGGCGTGGTCCATCCGGGTCGCCGTAGCGGTCGCGACTTCCTCGCGCCCGCCGGCGACCCAAAAACTATTTATACCTGTGCCTCATGATATAAATATTGGCAAAAAAACGGATGGTACTGGCAAAACGAGACTGGAAAAATCAATCAATAAAGTCGATGATTTACTTTTGCGAGATCATTTTGATGTAAGTACGCATTTGCACGATCTAAAACCAAAACAATACATTTAAGGTTACATTGCAACCAACCATGGATCACTTAAAATCAAATTTAAAGAAATTTTGATTCACTTTTCATGTGTGTAAGTATACTTACGCGACATTTTTTACATTTCTGAATTCCGATGAGATAAAATCAGTGTTTTTAGCGAAAAATTCTGACACCATCATGACGTCGATACGTGGCAAATTTGAACTATCAGCTCTTACAAATTTCTTCGCCATCGTAAATAAACTGAAGTTTTACTTCAAGCAAACGACTAAAACTTTAAATCACAGAGAATATGCAAGAAATAAACGAGGTTTCAAAATCAGAAACAACGTAAACAAGACTACTACTTAGTAGTAGGTGACAACTGACAATGATAAATGACGTCACGCGCTGTGATTGGCGTTTGTAGTCACGTGACTTTCACATTAAAAATAATAATTTATTATGTTAAAAATAAAGAAAAGTTATGATTGTTATCTAATTATTCCTGTTAATAATTAATTCTAACCGCATACACTATCCCTGTACAAAACAACATATCATTTTATTATTACAGTCCAAGACCCTAATAGGCCCAAAGTAAGCTCTGTAAGGCTTATGCTATGGGATCTAGGGCAACGGAAGACATACATATATTATACATATATAAATAACTTTTATTGAAATATATATTAACAACCATGACTAAGGTACAAATGCTCGCATTCATCACACAAACACCTGCCCCCACCGGGATTCGTACCCGGGACCTCAGAGATGGCGACACCTTGAAACCGGCGTACTATCCACTCGACTATGGAGGTCGTCAAAATAATAATGTATGTTTTGTATGTAGTATAAATATGACGTTTCTATTATTTATATTAAAAAAACAATTATATATAATTACTGTGTCCCCGCAAATTTTGCTTTGAAAATTTCACGAAACCATCTAGGGTTGGCTGGAAGAAATCTCTCTGAGAGATAAGTCCGCCTTTGGATCAATTAACTTAGTAACTCATAATATTTTATCATTCTCAAAAAAATTATTATACCTATATGTTATAAAATGTTGTAAGTTGTAGGACGTAGGCATTTATTTTTTAAAAATGATTATATATTTCTTCACACCAATTATTAGCCCAGCCCAAAGTAAGCTCTGTAAGGCTCGTATTACGGGATCTAGATATATAAATAAATTTGGTAGAAATATATTATAACAACCATGGCTAAGGTACAAATACAAACAAGATGAATGCGAGCAGCATTCATCACACAAACATCTGCCCCCGCCGGGACTCGAACCAGGGACCTCAGAGATGACGACACATTGAAAGCGGTATACCAATGATTCGACTGCGGAGGTCGTCGATTCGATATCAGGTAAGTACGGGGTCTACCCGAAAAACACGGCAAAGGGTCTATACGACATAAAAAAGTGTGGGTGTCTCCGATATATGTTGAGCCTTTACACTGAATTGTATATTGATTGCCGCTCCAGTAGGGTTATTTTGAAACGTCGGAAGCCCACTTTCCGTTCGGATTCGAAAACTTTCCGAAGGCGAGTTATTTTGAAATGTCGGATCGACATTAGGATTCGAAACGAATAACATTAGCTTACGGAAACTATTCCGTGAGGTTTTTGCTGTCGGAAACTTTTGTCGAATCTCGAGTTTTGGCTAAAAGAGTGTATTTTCAACGCTTTTCAGCCTTTTGTAACACATTTAGAGGTAAGTTAATAAATTGAATCAGGTAAAAAAAGATTTTGATTAAGGAATGATGGAAATATGAATGTAATAAGTTTGTTTATTTTGTTCATGTAAATCTTATGTAAATATTAAATGCATGTTACACTATGGTTGACTTTCCGAACGGAAAGTTTCCGTGGCCTTTCCGACGGTGTTTTAGAATAGCATTTTTCGAGTCGAACGGATTCGAATCGGATTGAATGTCATTCGGATTCGAAAAGTTTCCGACGTTTCAAAATCACCCAGCAGTTCGAATGAATTAGCCACAAATGAAACAGGAGCCGATCGCGCGGCCGTCCACCAGCGCAGTGTAATCCGATTGAGCGCTGCGGTTATTTCATTTCGCAACATGTAAAACTAGTACTCATTAATTAAACACATTAACTACAGGACGGACAATACCACATTAGGATTTTCAGGATGCAGCGAGTGCAATTACAACCGCGAAACATCACATACGCATTACCAGAAACATAATGTTACAAGCACTTTATTCAACCTGCAATGTATGTATGTTTGTTCGGCTCAAATCATACAACTCAATTTCGTATACGCGTTTAGTTTGAATGACAATGCATGATTAATTGTTATATATATTTCTATCATAAATATTTATATATGTATGTTTATTCGTTATCCTATAACCCATAACACAAGTGTCACACAGCTTACTTTGGGCTAAGCTAATTAATGTAAATGTAAGAAATATTTATTTATTTAATCGCTCACGTCCTGTTGTGAATAATTCCAGTCCAGCTACGACAGTTTTACGCTTCTGCAACGCACACAACTTTAGTTTGTACTGTGTTATTCCTTTAAGTAAATTTAATTTTAGTCTCTTTGTGTTGCTATGTTTGCGTGTGATGAAGAAGTCTTGTAAATAAAGATTTTTCATTTGAATCCAGTATTTTATATGACCTACAAAAATTTGTTCCGATCTGGGTGTGAGATTCGATCTTTGTGACTTGAGATCGAAACGAGGGGTGACCTTTTTCTTCTATATAAACTTTTATATACTTATCACTTCATATTTTTATACGCAATAATGACTATTTTAGCCATATAGAGATAATTCATCCCCTATTTCAATGCCTTACATTTTTTTTAGCCATCTGAGGAGATGGCTATGTTCAGCTTTGCAATGAGTGTGTTTGTGGAAGGTGCACGAACAGAAGGTTCGACGCCTAGCCAACTAACGACACCGGCGACCCTTCCGGAGTCGATAGGGTCTAAGCAAAGGGTGTCGACGCAACTTGAGCGCGCCGTCTAATGGCTCGAACGCTAAGTTCGCCGTGTAGTGGAGGGTAAGAATCTACCCGGTACATGACGGTACCGGGTATATGTTTGACGAGAGTGTGGCCCGGGTCTTCGCGCCGACGAGCGCGGTGAGTCAGCGAGAGACGTGGGTGTGGCATGATGGACGACGCGGTTGGTGGCTGGCGGAAGGGATTCGTTTGCGCGTGTGATGGGTTCGGGCGGGTCGGATAAGATATTTTTAGGGCGGCGGACTCTAGCCGAGACGCTATCTATCGGGGTGTCAACACCTTACAATAAAGAATTGTAATAAGTGATGGATATTTTCACATCAAAAGCGCCATATCCTTTCACTTTACCGAATTTCCCATAAATCGGTAGTGTATCTACGCAGGACCAAGGGTGCACACCGCCATGAAATATCTGGCTAAATGAATATCTCAAAACATAGTAAATATTTGCAGGTCGAAGAGTACAATGAAGAAATGTCGCTCAGAGCCCTGAATATCGTGGGAACCTAGATACAGAGCGAGAGAAAAAGAACTAATAAATCCCTATCCCTACTAATGTAGAAACGAGAAAGTTTGCGAGTATGGATTACCAGAGGCTGCCTACTACCTACTGCGCTTCCAGAAGACTACGGCTGACCGACGAACTAAGGGCAGTGATGTTGATATTTATAGAGAATACAACTTACACTATCGGTTGTGAATACTAGCTAGACCCATACCTTTTACTGTTCTATTTTGTGATAGTATAACCATAACCTAGTCTTGTAGTAATTCTATTCTATCCAAGTTTGGATTAATATACTAATTGTTACATTTCTATCTTGTTTCTATTTTTATTACCTATAAACGAGGTTAACGAGTATAAACGTGTTACAATATGTAAATGTCAATTAAATGTTGAATACAATTTACGTCTTATTAAAGTTTATTTTCTTTTTTTATTAGTCGTAGAATATTTAATACTAGTCTTGGCTGTATATATAATATATATTTCTACCAATTATATATATATATATAATATATATATATATATATATATAGGCCGATCCCGCTCCAAGGAGGCGGCGCTGGGATCGGTAGCACAGCTGCGGCACCGCGCGGGTCGCCGTATCCACGGGCGCGATTTCCTCGCGCCCGCCGGCGACCCAGGAGGGACCGCGCCCCTCCCGTGGCCGGGGGGCGTCGTCGGTGGAGGAGATCGGGGGAGGTAGTGTAGCCTCCCCCGTAGAGGACTCCCTGTATCGGTAGGGGAGCGCAGGCTGGGGGTCGCTTGGTGTTCCCGGGGGCTCTATACATGTCTGAGGAAGGCCATCCCTGAGGTTTTTAGTGGGTAGGCCTCCCCCTTCTGGGGAGGAGAGCTCCACATAACCGCCAGCTCTCCGCAGCCGGGGTTATGTGAAGGGGAAAATGCATTAAATTGCATTAATGCATTTTCCTCAGCGGAACAAAAAAAATGGCAAATTAGTGTAAGAATATTTATTGCAATATTCATTCCTTTGGTACATTGTTATATTGTGAATAATCGTGCAATCGTGTTATGAAGCTCTCAGAGAGACGAGGTTTATCTAGTCGTCAGTGCACAGGGACACGAGCCACTGATTCTCGCAAGCACCGAACAGTTTCACCCCCAACCCACGCCGGCCCACTTCTTGCGCCTGTCCTGTGAGTAGCCACCGCCTGTTTGGGGACGGAGGATGGGGGTGGGCGGTCGGACTGTTTGCAGGAGCAACTTTCACGCTCATTACTATACCCCGATATCAGACCTGATCATTAACTTCGTTAAAACTTAACTACAAATTAACTTTAATAAGTAATCTGTTAACACACAATCACGCAGGTGCCGTGCTAAGTTCCCTTAATTGCTAAAAAGACTAAACTCACTTTACTTATGCACTACCGACTCAACTTATATACTACTTATAAACCGTACCAGACTTCCGCCTGCGACATCGCCCGCATTGTACTAGATATTTCCAATCGTTCTTGGGGAAATGTATATCTATGTTTAACAAGCTTCCGCAAAGTGTCATTGATTTGCCTTTATATAAATTTAAAATCCATATCAAAAATACACTCATGAGTTAAGGTTATTATAAAGTAAGTGACTATCTAAATGATCACAGTATTTGGGAATAGGGACACTATTCATAGAGCCATGTTTGGTAACAACATTATTTATAATATTGTATTATTTTATATGTGTATGTAAACATACATACGACTGTAATCGTATTAGGTATGATTGTATCTTATACTATATTGTATTTTTATATTATATTATTATAATTATTAACATTGAAAAGAGGAGATAAAAAATAGACCTTCAGAGTTTCTTGCCTGTTCTTCTCGAGAAGGCTCTCCCAATTTCCGAACAGGTGTCGAGTCAATATATTTTCTTTTTTTTTCCTTATTCGTACGTACGGGCAAGGTTTTTTTTTTTTATTATTTAAGCTTTCTTTTTGTTTTGTTTGTTGACGTCAATAAGTGCCTGTAAAGGTCTATGTTGAATAAATATTATTTTGATTTGATTTGATTTTGATTCAATAGGAAAGATATTTTACCGTGGTAAATTTTTTTATGTCTGATTCTATCCTATGTTCCTCCCCGAGGAACGCCATTCTGTAGATTTTACAAGAAAGAGGAACAAAATTCCATCCATACAAACAAACTCGCGTTTCTAATATTAGAATGATTATGAATTGTAGCCTATATGTTATTCTGACGTATAAGCTATATTATTGTAAAGTTTCATTAAAATCCATTCAGTAATTTTTACGCGAAAGAGTAACCAAACCTCCATGCATAAATACAAACTTTTACGTAGGGATCTCAACTATAATTTGGCCGCCATTGGCCGTACTCCGAACAATTTAAGCTGAGGTTAGTACAGAAACCCACAAACTATGCTACAAATACGACAGATTAACATACGAACACTGAATGTGAAATACAAGACAACGTTTAAATTATTGTGCGCCAAATGAAATAACAGAAACAATCCGAAAACACGTCGAATATTTCTTTCTCGGGCCGATGAGAACAATTCAGTATTGCAGAAAAAACAGTCATGCGACGAACGGGGGGTCAATGAAGACTAGGTCGCACGCGAAGAGTACGATATGAACTCAGTTATATAAATTATTTTCATACTCGCGTTCTGTAGTCGCCGCATCGCCGTACGCCAGTTTTAAAGATGTCGCCATCTCCGAGGTCCCGAGCATTCAAGTCCCGATGGAGGCTAACGTTTTTGTGATGAGTGCGTACGTCTGTGACTCAGTAATTTTTGTTAATATATATTTATACATATATCATTTATCCCCTTCACCCTATATCCCATAACAGAAGCCTTACAGAGCTTACTTTGAGCTAGGCTAATTGGTGTGAGTGTAAGAAATATTTATTTATTATGTATATCTTTTTATAAAACAGACTCGTTCGCAAAAATAAATTCAAATTAAGCGAAAGCTTACATAGTTTTATAAATTCGCTATTATATTTAAGTTAGTAAAATATATAGTTAAATATACATTTATTTGTTTTAAATCGACGACCTCCATAGTCGAGTGAATAGTACACCGGTTTCAAGGTGTCGCCATCTCTGAGGTCCCGGTTTCGAGTCCCGATGAAAGCAGATGTTTTCGTGATGAGTGCGAGCATTTGTACCTTAATCATGGTTGTTATTATAAATTTCTATCAAATTTATTTATATATGTTTAATATATGTACGTATATCCGTTACTCTAGATCCCTTATCCCAAGCCTTACAGAGCTTACTTTGGGCTAGATTAATTGGTGTAAGTGTAAGGAATAATTATTATTATTTAAATTCAGTCATCCTAAGGTGACCTTTTTTTGTTATCGCTGAGGAAAATGCATTAAATTGCATACCATGTATCCCGGGAAAGGCGCAGAATTATTTGGGGCTCTCCTCCCCAGAAGGGGGTAGGCCCACCCACTAAAAACCTCAGCGATGCCCCTCCAAAGACGCCTGCCGCGAGCACTCGATCGACGGCGCGTCCGACATCGCCGTCAGACGCGCCGAGGAGAACTGCCCGCGGCGTGACAGGGCCGTGGGACGTGGCCGTAAGGACACTACCACGGCCCCATCAGAGCCTCTCACTCACCTCCCCGTTGGTCTAGGGAGACCGTAGATTCCCCGGGGCATCCTAAGGTGAGGAACAGTCGCCCAATGTACATATAGTAGTAAGGTTTCCATGTTGTACACATTTTAGTACAGTATAGCGTAGCATCTTTGAGTTGCAAAAATGATTGTAAGAATCCTATTTGAAGAATAAGTTAACAATTTCGGCTTTGATTTTGACGTTAGCGAGATATAAAGATGGTGTAAAAATTACACTATATCGAGCATTCTGCTGAAGCTGTTACACCTGTAACCTGTAGGTCAATTATACACGTAGTCGTGGATGCCTTGCCTGGTGTGAGTCCAACATAATGGTAGTTTCAAAATGTCGGTGGGGCCAAGATTCTGGAGCGCCTTTGGATGGCTGTTATGCAAAATAGAACAGTCTCCATTGTAGTCTAGAGCAGAGGATTCCGAACTTTTTTGTGTCGTATAGACCCTTTGCGTGTTTTTCGGTTATGAGTAGACCCCTTACTTAACTGATAAAGAATACCTACATCCTATGATGATGACTTACAAAATCTTAAAAACATTTATAATAATTGTTCTACTTCATAGGTTCTTTTATAAATAATTTCATGTCTTTATATTAGAAGATAGTGTATGTAAGTAAATAGGTACTATCAGTACATGTTGAGATCCATTATCGTGGACCCCTGTTTTCATTTCATGGACCCCCAAATTTTTGTTTCGCTGACGAAGACCCCTTGCAAAATGTCATAGACCCCTAGGGGTCGATCAAGACTAGGCTGTCGCCTCCTTTTGAGAGAACGTCATCTCGTAGAAGGAGGCAGCGGAGAGGTAGCGGGAGGAAGACGTCGAGGTGGCTCCTCTCCGCCGCAGACGGATAGGTAGGAGAAGGCGGGCACACGCAAAAGCGGTGCTCGCCTAATGACCCTACCGCGAGACTGCGTGCGCATCTGGTTACCGCGCACGCCGTGGTGATGTCTCTCCGTCTGGGGGACTGTCCAGGGGTTCTCGGACAGTCCCTCCCTTGGCGTTGGCTCGACCAGACCTAGGTCGAGCCGGCCCCAGAGCACATGGCGGTAGAATCGCGAAAGCGCACCCCGCCATGTGCCCTGCATGGGTCTAGAACTCAGGGGCGTTTTAATGGATAGGCCGGTCCTGTCAGACCGGAGAGCCCCACACACGGCCGCGCCTAGCCTGCGCGGTGTCACGGTGCAAAAGGTGCATTTCCACTCTAAAAAAAAAGGGTCGATAAAGACCATTTTGGGAATCACCGGTAGAGCCTCGGAAGTAGTCACTGAACTGTTATCCCTCAACGCTCATTAAATATAGAAAAAAGAAAACCATGAAATATTATTATAAAGAAATCTGGGTTCTGATTATTTATCTGGGGTTATCTTCTAATTGGCGACTCTATAAGAATATAGGGAGAAAAACAGCCCTTGCTGGTTTTCCAGTGCGAGGTCTCTCGCCGTAGACTTATGAAGCAATGGCGTAGCATGTTTGACGTTTGTAAAAGTGATTGCAAAAATCCTATTTGAAAGATACTTTATCGATTTTCATTTATAACCATTACAAGTTGATTCTGAATAGTACTAAGATAATGCACCAAGGTCTGAAAAATATAATCTATTACTATTATCGTCTCGGTGACAGCTTTATATCCGGTATTGTGGTGGCAAGAGAGGTGGACCTCTTGTCGAGGAAGACGTGGATTATCACGTAATAGTTGGCGCCCGCGACTTCCCGCGACTCCGCGACACTTATCGTCGACACGTTAGCGAAGTGGTCGAGTAATCGGCTTAAACGCAACGGGTCACGGGTTCAATTCGGGAAAAATATCTATATATTTTGTATGACCTACAAAAATTTGTTCCGGTCTGGGTGTTTGTGCATGTGAGATATCTATGTCAGTGACTGCACCCACGACACAGGATAAAAATCCTAGTGTGAGAGGCGACGTCTTTAAAAAATATATATATCTACTGGAAGCCCGTGTATTATCTGATGAATAAGCTATCAGTAGTGAAAGAGTAACAAAAATCCATCCACACTTTCGCGTTTCACTTTAACGTTTGGGGATTACATAATTGTAAAAAGCCGGAGTGAAAAACAAGACTTGAATTCGAAAACATATTTGAAATCTAAATGTCAAAGTGCGCGATTCACAGTTACAATATAACTTATTTTGGCGTGGCAGAGAGCGCGCCCTCGGCGCCGGAGAAAATGGGAAACTGCGCTCTGTTTTGTACACTTTTCAAATAATTACTTTGCGCCCGGAACCTGAAAGGACTGTAGAAATAGTTTTCATTCCAGCACTATATTTATTCTAGAAACGTTAACGAGTGCTTTCTCTAAGCCGGTGCAAGTTCATTTCAGTGTATGAAATATCTATTTGATTACAGCGCGTTCCTAATGAGAAACGACAATACAATACAATTGGGTAGTTGACATTTTTTTTTTACTCTATACATAACAACAGTTCTCTTTTAGATGAGAAATATTGTAGAAGTAACAATGTATCTGCGATTACTACTTTTGAAGATACAGCGATGATTGCGGCGCTTTCGCGGGTCGCTCAAAAACGCTCCATACAAAGTACACTGCAATCGTGACGTCATAACTTACCAAAGTTGCCTAATTTGTATAAGCGTATAAACAAAATTCCCAATAACTTTGTTATTTTTACGTTTATAGTTAGTAAAAAGTGAAAAAGGTACACATTTAAAGGTATGTTAGCCAAAGAATCCGCATTGGGCCAGCGTGGTTGACTGAGGCGTTAGGGCGATACTTTCAAAACTAGGGCAGGGGGACCTCCAGCTGTGATGACTAGAGATCGGATAATAGGATGCATATTTACCTAAAGTTAGTTTAAGACAAAGTATGGAAACGGCTTTTTATTGTTTTGTTTTTTTATTCAATTATTAAATTGATTATTGTTTTAGTCAAACTAGCTCACTACTTTCGTATAACACTCTTCATGTAATAAATTGTACATTCATAAATCGCACGGGGAACTGAAACTAAACTTCATGTAAATACGTATGCATAGTTGTATAAATGAACCCGGAGGAGTCTCGGTCTTTTGAAAATAAATACCACGTGCTAATTTAGTAATTTTCAAACAATATCACTACGTTAAATTTGCAGTCCCGTATTTTCTCGGGATTTTTATTTAACAAAATGTATTTTAAAAAGCCGCTTCCATAATTTGTGAGCCAAAAATTAACTTTAGGTAAATATGCATCCGATTATCCGATCTCTAGTGATGACGAATAAGCAAAGTACCCAAATTAAAATTAAACCCAAGCATTGTTATCATTTAAGTAACGCTAAACAAGACAAAAGTCGATATTCAATCGTAATCCATTTTTAACTATCCAAGATTGCTATTTCAATACAAACGAGATTGACCATTTTAGTATGGGCAAATATACTGACTTTATTATTTTTGTGTCTCGATGAAAATGTTTTTATTTGGTTATATAATAATAATAAATGATACTTACCAACTTCTGGCAAGATGCATAATGGGAATGTTGAAATAATCAAAGAAAATAATTTTGTATTTAGGTTATAATAGTTTCAAAGAAATGCACACTTAATGCAGTAAGTAATAATGTTTGCATTAGTTTTTTGCGCTGTTCTCGTTTAGTTACACACCAAACTAATAAACACAGACTGTCAAATATCAAATCTAGGGATGTGATCTGAGATAGATTGAAGCTTTACAAGAAAATCAAAATCGTTTTTCTATCGATTCTTAGAATAGATCTATAGAATCGAATTTCATAAATAAACATCAGGATTTTCTGTCATAAATAAGAATGGAATATGAACGCAACACGTTCAGTTTGATTTTAACCGCTTGCGCGGCGTTATTGTGTTTGCTAAGACGAAAGCATGAATGGTTTGGATTCGATTTCATGTTATAGTATTAACAAACACAACAAAGAAAGTATTTATTTTGCCGAAGGCATGTCAAAAAAGATTTTTTTTTATTCTGCATCCATAGAGGGAATGGACATTAAGCAAAGCGATTCGATTGTCGATTTAGGTACAAAATCACCCCACAGATAATAATCGATTGATTTCTATAATATGTACCAGCCCTACAAACACGGCAGATTATGACAATTTGCTGTAAAACGGAAGTTTATTACTGATTTATTTCAGAAAATTCTTAGCAAAAGGAATGTTTAAGCAGAAAAGACAAAATAAGTACTTAAAATATTATTGTTTTATTTTTGGTAAGAAAATCATTGAGATACAATGTTCCTACAAAAAGTACTGGAATGGCCCTTTGTGTTTTGGTGTGTCAATAACGTATCCACAGATAGCTAATAATATCTCTGGACACAATTAATTCATGACAGGTCGAGTATACACATAACCTATCTCACCAATTTTGACTTTCTTTTCCTCAGGAGATCTATCACAAGGCTGAGAATCTATCACAAGGAACACGTAACGTGCCCAGGGTACCCCCGCAACGGCAAGTGTTACGGAGGTTATGCCGGACTGCACGCGACCCACCCTAGACAAGATGCCTTTCCATAATCATCATCGCAATCGCTAACATAAAAAATGTATGGGATTGACATAACCGATAGAAAAGTGAAGCCATCGGTTACGTCAATCGCATACAATTTTTTATGTTTGCGATTGCGATTTCAATAATAGAAAGGCATCTTGTCTAGGGGGGCAGAGCTGTCTGACCACGTGACCTGCCGACTAAACTCGGCCTGTGCCTAAGTTCCAAGAACCATATAGGCAAATCGTGAGGGTGATCGCCCCTGAGGGGCCAATTTTGGCGATTATTTCGATTCGTTCTTGATCCGAATTTGCGATCTTACGTATGTGTGTACTGATCAAATATATGTCTCTCAAGAAATCTATCTCACTCATTCATTCATTCGTAAAACTAAAATTGGTACAGTTACATACCAATCACGAGAAGCGTTGATGAAGAATTTAATTACCTAAAGTTATTTACCCAGCCAAGTTATAGGGATGAAGTAGCGAAGGTTAGAAACCGCTGACCTGGACTGTAAAATGTACCTAACTCTTCAATAAATCAAGTTCTGTATACCGTAATGAAAAATTCAGGTCACCGGGTACAGCTCCGGGTTTGTGAATTTGCATATTTTTTAATAGCAGATTACTGTTGAATTCGTTCAGTGTCGAAATGTTTTTTTTCTGTTACTTTTTAGCATTTTACGTGTTAGGCTACATTATAAAAAGGGGGTGTTTCAGCATAAGTGACGCATGTCTGTGCAATGTACATAGAATTTTTTTTAATGTTTCAACAAATTACTCGTGAATGAAACATTATATAGAACGTTAGGGAAAAATTATATATAATATATAAACAACGTCCTGTTATCGTTGTTTGTTAAATATCAAATCAAATTGTTAAAGTGCTTTCACTACGCCTTCGGAGAACCCTAGCTCGATCATAGGGATTACCCACAGAGTTCTTCTCTTTTCTTTAATATCCTCACTGGCGCAGTTTAGGCACACTAACAATAAATAGGAAAAAATGTAAAGGCGCGGGTCGCGTCCAGGGGCACGATTCTCATGCAATAGAAAAAAGTTCACATTCGTAAAAAAGTTCGAAGTTCGAATTTTTTTCGAATGTAACACAGTTTGTCTATTCTCAGAAGTTCACAATCGAACTAGTTCGCATGAACGTCATTCGAACAAAACGAGTGATACGGACCAGTAGAAGTGGACATTCGAACACGAATTTAAAATCAAAGTTGATTGGATATACTTTTTGTTTGTGTTGATTTGACTGTACATAAGAAATGGATCAATTTATTGTAGATTTTATTGGTAATTTAGTTCAAGAGTTAGAGGCAGCGAATGCAGAACCGCCGCGACGAAGTGTTTCAGCAAATGTAGATCCATTTGATTTGAGCAATGCAGAGTTTATTAAACATTTTCGATTAAATAAGAACCTCACATTAGAACTCATCCAAATGATTGAGCCAGTGATTTAACAGCGATCACGCATTGACTTAAAAACAAAGGTAGGCAAAAAAAATAAAAGAAAAAAGATAATTTAAAAAAGAAATATTATATATATATATATACATATATATATATATATATATATATATATATATATATATATATATATATATATATATATATTATTTAATCTATACCTGACATACTATTTCGAATAGTAATTGTTCTATGGGTGCTCAGAATACGAGATAAACGAAACGTTCGAACTTTCCAGTAGAGCGGAGAAATTCCGTATACGAATTTTAATATGGAAAAAATTCGATTGCATGAGAATCAGCTTCCTGGTCGGCCTGTTGTCGTCGCGTCAGTCCAGCCACCACGTTGCAACACACTGACTACTAGAGATGTGTCAATCATTACAGAAATGACTCAGTGCGTCGATTTTCCAAGTGATTTACTGATTCAAATCTCTAACAGCGCTTCAAGTGAATCATTCGCTCAATTGCATCTCGGTTTAATAGGCACGCGTCGCTCGCACGATTGAGATCAGTAAATAGTTCAAAGTCGGAGCACTTCGGATCACGTCGCTCAATTGCATCTCGGTTTCATTCAATACGCGACGCTTACACGATTGAGTCAGAGTCACTGATACAAATGAATTAATATCAATATTTATATCAGTGTATTTGTATCATATATCAGATTATTTGTATCAGTGACTCTGAACTCTGAAAAACGGTTCAGAGTCACTGATACAAATGATGCAAATGTTGCACTTTACTGATTCGAATCTTTGTACTGATCCGGATACAAATGATCCAATCTCAACAAAGATAAGATTTTTCCGTCACACAAGCGCGCAACAGATTTTTGGCGTAAACACAGAAAGTACGGAACAGCAAAAGACGTCTTCACTAACTCGCAATGTCATTATATAAATGTAATGAATAGCTATCTTCACTGGAGGATAAACTCAAACCAAATTATCTATATTTTACAGTGTTACTCTGTTTGTAGAGTAACACTAGTGATGTGCCGGATATCCGTATCCCTAACCGCGGATATCCAAGGCAGAAGAAAGATTCGTATACGTTACATTTTGGCGGATCTTATACGAATCTATTTAGCAGTCTTCTTTAAAGAATAAATCGTATTCTTATGGATGTTTTTCTTTGTAAATGTTTTTTTAAGGAAGTTGAGCCTTTAGACTTACGAGAATACTTTCCATCACAAGTTTTACACTATGCACATTCATCATTTATCATGACATTTTATTACAATCATGTACCAATACCAAACACAAACGTTATCTATGTTGCACAATGTCACATTAAAGTAAACAAAACAAAAAAAAAACTCACCGCGCAATGCAAGTCGAAACATGTTTCAACTCAAGATCCCGCGCACCGACACCGATTATGTAAGAAAGTTAAGATCCGTTTCCGTATATGCGGATCTTCACACCAAATACCCGTATTCAGATCAGTATCCGCGGATATAGATGTTTGACGATACGGCATATCACTAATTAACACAATAAAAAATCTTGGATATTAAACTAAAGGACATGAAAGAGCTTAAAAATGATATTTATTCAAAATTGGTCTTTACAGGGACTTATTGAAATCACAATTAATGATGACACAAAGAGCTTGAGTGCTACATAGCCTCATATGCCGAAACAAATCTATTTACATATAAACACAACAAACACATATGTCCGGGTAAAAAAAAAAACGTTTAATTTTATACCAAATTATTAGCGAATGAAACAGATCATACTAAAAGTATGGGTCAGAAAGAGATAGATGTCTTCACTCACTCGCTATTATTATGCGACTAAATCAATCAAATTACACCAATTGCCCGAATTTGGAAAGCACAGTTTGGACGCGCTAGTGGTATAACTACCTATTTATAACATCATTGTGCATCATACAGTTAAGAGAAGCTGCGGAATTACAAGGAACTGTAACTCAACATCGTATGTTAAATATTCTGTAGAATGCATTGTGGTCCTTATGTAACTGATCACAGAAACCAAAATGCTGTGTGTCAAATTCACGTTTTGGAGAGGCACGACGTCTTCACTGAATCAATCAATGCTCAATTTGCGTCGACTCTTTTTAACACGACCCCGGGACGGCGCCGGGGTCGCTAGCAGGGTGTCGAACCCTCCGTTCGTACACCTTCCACAAACACACGGTTTACACTCACGGTATAACTGAACATAGCCATCTGCCATTCAGCATAGGTAAAAAAAACAAGAAAAAAAAAAATGACTAAATATAATGACATCGATTGGCCGAATTTAAACGATTAAGATAGTTTTAAGTCATATCACATTTCCTTGCAAACACAGGTGACACAAGGTGTAACAAAGTTGATTAAAACCAGTACCATTCTATATTTAGCCGCGTGGCGTGCACATTAGACACGCAACTAGTTACCGCCTAAATTTAATTTCACCACTCATTATGACATTATATTGCCAAAAAAAAATATTACATCAAGTTATTACTAGCGGCCCGGTAAGTGTTTTGCTACGTATGAAGTGAAGTAATAAAAAATAATGATTTCCACATCAAAGTAATTTATTCAAACAAAAAAAAGCTATTCTAAAACTTAATCCCAAACATTTGGCAAACAAATTATCACTGGACAATTTTCTTTAATCGAAGCATGTCCAAAACGAAATGACCGCATGAATGACATAACAACATGCTAGTACTGTCAACGCTGAAAAAAGTTTCAATACAACAGCACAATCCCATATTAAAAATAGTTTGAATTTCACACAAAAATTCCACATTAACAAAATTATCGACGACATATTGAATTCATTTGTTACAAAAAATGTGACAAATGAAATACCTTCTCCACCGATTTTGTGCCAACATCACACAAACCATCCACTAAATAGTCCAAACAAGACTAAATATTTCGTTTGGTGAGCCAAAGAGTGGCATACGTTTTTTTTATATATAGATTAATAAATACATTTCCACTAGATATACATAAGTACATAACAAATTCTCATAATAACAACATATAATAGATATTCTAATAGGCATTTACCAGTAACATTAACCTTTGACTAGCACGGGAATACAAGGAAGCTTTCTATTTGCAAAACATTCAATATGGTATGCTATTATATATATAATGCTATTATATATATAATAGCATACCATATTGAATGAGTACATTATTATTAGCCACATCCTGTTTTGCAGTGTACAAAGTTTCTTAGAACAGGGGCGTAAATGTACTTTTAGTGCCCACAGTACGACAATATAATGAAATGTACAATCCTTTATATATTTAAGTGTATCAATGTTACTGTAAGTTGTACTTGTCAGTTACAACTCAAATTAAAAGTGTCACATCAAAACATTTTACAAAATTACCGAAAAGCACTTTAAGTGTATTCATGTTTTGTGTCATTTCCTGTAACAGATTAGATTTTTTTTTGTAATCAATATCACTTTAAAGTAATAGACTTGGAGATAAACCCAGTCCAGGTTTAGTTTCACTTTTTCACATTTCACTTACCCACTTTATATATTCATTATTTTATAAGTAAAATATTATTAAATTATAACAATGGTAGCATGTAAAGTATATTTCTTTCAAAACATCCGTTTTGGTTGGCTGGTAGAGATCTCTATTAGAGATTAGTCCACCATTGTACATATTCTTTCTTGTATATTTTACATTATGTCTAATTGAGCAATAAAGTGTTATATACATTATACAGTTATGGCCATCATAATAAATTTCAAATAGAAGGATAACACTAAAAAGCACATAACAAAATAATCTGATGGGGTTACAGACGCCTATAGTGGTTCCGATAAAATTAGCTGCAAATTCACATCTCTCACAAAAACCACACTGCACAGTCAGCGAACTTTCATTTCGATAATTGGCCTTAATTGATTGAATCATGAATCATTCACAAAAAATCAAAAGTTAAAACAGAGAATGACCACCAGTGGTTAATCAAATTTTTTTTATTGTTAATTATAAATACTCAAAATTGCAATGAATTGAATTCATTTACTTCACACCAGAAGCCTAAATAAGCCAAAAAGGAATTATGAACATCCAGATTTAATATTGACTATCAATTTTTTTTTAAAGTGACTGCTAGTGCAGTTTCATCGCTGCTTAATGAATATAATAGTCACATTGAGTGTATATGAAATAGTGATAATATAAATAAATGATAGTACATTTGCAGTACTATCATTTGCATCGCTGTCCGTTTCAACTAAATTTGATAACAACAGTTACATAATCAGTCAACTAAATAAATGGTATTCAAATGGCCTATCATAACCTATCAGGAATTAGTATAGATAGATATAGAATTAATTTATTTTATTACAACACACACATTCATACATATTACATGAAGCACCTATTACACAGAATACAGAGTACACATATGTAGAAATGGATGTGTATGCAGTAGCAAGATGGGTCTAGGCGCGGTGTGTGATTGTCTGACAACAAGAACACGGATATTCAGTGTCACCCAAAGATGACAAAGAAAAAGTGTAGAATAAAAATCGATATATGTTGCACAATAAGTCACAAATATAAGGATGCATGTCAGATGACATGCATTCTTATATTTGTGTAATATTATATTTGTGTGTACATGTAATTCTTTTGCTATTTTAAGGGCTTGTTATTTTAACTATGTGATTTTTTGGTAATTTGCAATGAAATAAGTGTTAACCTTTATGTGTTAGTTAGTTTGTTGGACTATACTGCAATACCCATCATATATTAAACACATATGGTGGGGATTATGCTGATGGGTCTACCATATGACTAATTTGAAATTTTGTTACTTGCCTTTCAATACTTTTGCATTTTAAGGTAGTATATGATACTTATTCACCAGTTGGTGCAATTATATCCGTACACCCATTAAAATAATCCTAATATTTTCTAAATTTAAATTGTTTTAATAAATATTTAATTCATTTACAAAAGTGATTAAAAGTAAATAAGTGAGCAAGACTATGTATTTATTTAGTTTTTTTTTTGTATTACATGGCAATTATTTTGAGTATGAATATTATTGATTATTAATATTACAATGGCATTGTTTTGAGTGTGTGTTGTGATTAAAACAAAATTTTTTTTTTTTTGATTAGAGAATATTTAGCGTATTTATATATATACAAAGTAAAAATAAATTTGTTTTGTACATGCTGTTTGATCATTCATTTCAACGTTTTATTTATTGTTAGATGCACTGTTGAAATGAAAAGGCGTTCGTAAAAACCAATGTTACCCTGCCACAAATTACAGTAGTAAAAACATCCTAAAAATTTGTTTTTTTTTCATGCATAAAAAGTGCCTGTCGAAATCACAGTAATGCACAAGTAACTAGCCAAATCGAGCACAGGAAATACTAGAAATATCTTAAATGAAAACATATAATATTGGGAGATGTTATTACATAAATGTAACAAATAATTATCTTCACTGGATGGTAAACTCAACCTAACCATATTCACAAATTATTTATGTGTGTATGTACTCATATGCCGAAACATACAAGAAAAAAGAAAGTAACTTGGGAACTACTTAGTTGGGAAAGTTTTCTTGAGAAGCACAGGCAAGAAACTGAAGTTCTAAGTTTTATATCCTCTTTTCGAAATAAAAGATTTTTTTTAAATAGATATATAAAATAAAAGAATTACATCAATTTACATATAAACACATCACATATACATATGTAAAAACATAAATTCATAATTGTTTTATTTATCATAATAATCCAAACATTTTTATCAATTAATAAATCACTGATCTTGTAATACCCTTTTGAAAGTGTGCTTTAATTAAAGGGAAAGTCATAACACTTTCAGGAAGTGCATTGTAGAAAGTTACACCTCTCCTCGTGACCAAACCTCTAGATTTTCTAACCTTAACTTGTAACTTGAAATGTCAAGTTTATGTTAATTTTTCTAGTTTAAATGGTGAATTTGAAAATTCACCATGGCATTCAAGAAACATGTGTATGAATGTATTAAATGATAAAGTGTTGCTCACTTTAGACACTGAGACATGACATGACATTATTTTAAGATATAATGAAATGTAAATATTGTTAGCTATTATTTTATTAGCAGAATAAACCCACAGCTCATTTTACATACAAATACCCAATCAAAATTCCTAAGTAATTTCAGCATAAAATAAGAGACATCTGAAACAACCATTGTACTTTGAACTCAGTTTGATTTCCCTCTTCTATTGACAATTGAGTAGTGTTACTATGATATGAATTAACCAAACACAATTACTGCAATCTAATGATAAAGTCGAATTTATATTACAAAATTAGTTTCTAGAGACTAGTTTTTGTATTCCTGTTGATATCAAATTTTGATTAAAACTGACAGACAGTGATGGAAAATTTTCTAATCTATTTCTATTTGTAGTCCAACCTTAAACAGAGTTGTTAGTTACTAAGATAAGTTTTTTTTTATAATTAGCATGATAATTTTATTTATTATCAGTCAAATCTTACTAATGCATTTTGCAAAAAGTGATTATTTTTGTATTTTAGCTTATAATGCAATAATTAAACTTCTCTTCTTTGCACTGCCCTTATTAATTCTGTCAGCGTCAAGTCTTCTGCTTAGATTTTACTTTAAGCTCTTGACAAGATAAAATGTAATGAATAAATATATCTGTATTGCAATAGAAAATTTGTTGCGTTTTGGACATATATATGACTACTACCAAGAGGTAAAGTAGTAATAATCTTCTGCACAACTGATATGCTTTGGTATACATATAGCTAGAGATCTGGGGAAGGATATATGATAACATACACTTTGGAACATTATTTTTTTTTTCTGAGAATACTATACTTAATGCTGAAGCTGCTGATAAAAAACTAGTAATTTATTTTAAGCTTACTTATTGCTGTATCAACAAAAAAGGAGACTGCATATACAATGGTAGTTACAATCACCTAAAGTATGTGTAGTTCCTGTAAGTTCGCAGGAATTCTGCAACCCCCACAAAACTTCAATGTAATGTACAGTCGTACACCAACATGTGACAAATGTGCAGTCACAGTAGAAAGTAATTTTACTACCTTAATCCTGGAACACAGCAATGTTAAACACTGCTATTTTGCAGCAGAAATAAATAAGACAGAGGTACTCAAGCAGACTACCCCAGTATAGTTTCCCTCTGATTAAGACTAATAGACTGAAAAAAAAATGGTAATTGCTTGTTCGGGTAGTCTTCTTAGCTTATTCCACATTTATCACATTAAAGAAAACTGCAACAAGTGCATTGACAGTTTACAAACTGGTATTATTCAGGAGCATTTCATATATTTTACTATTTTCATTTAGAATTTTTAGTTATCAAACAATTAAAATCAAACTAATTATCATTATTAATATAATTTGTGATTCACTTCATGTGGCCTACAACGATCTACAACCACAAGTTCTTCCAGGACTATAATTATAGAAATTGTTTGAGACAAAAGCAAGTTCTGAAAATTCATGAGTTCTGGGAAATTGTTAACTAGTTACAGGAATTTCACTATAAATATTACTCCAGTCAGTTCCAGGTAATAGGTATATTTTCCAATATTGTAACTATTACACAGTGGCAATTGTTTTAAATATTTCCATGTATCACCTATATAGTATTTCATTTTTAAAACAAACATATTAGCAGATTAACAGTGTACACTGTGATGAATTCTAGCTTGTTTATGTTGGTAAAATTCAAGTCAACAAACTTAACTTGTTTTCAAAAAACCCATTCACTCACATGAAGTTGTAAACAGAACACTTAATACTCTTCAAAAACAACAAAATTGCAAGATAACTGTATGGAACAAGTGCTTCTGTGAGTAAATATAACTTATTTAAGGTTAAATTCAGATAAACGACAGAAGACTGCTTAACGAAATTTAATTTTGACTCACCAGCAGGTGGGAGTGGCGTTGTCCACTGTATCCTGGTTGGCTTGCGAAGGAGACTCTGCTCCCCGCGTGCCGCCCGCCACTGACGAAGCCGTGGTGACGCCCTGCCCGCTCACAGCACCCGCATCATCACACTCTGGCACTTCCACACGCCACACGCACTTTGTATTATCTCGACAACACTACAACTAGTCGCATCTCTTATCTGAAAACACGACACCACCACAAAGTTTTACACAAGCTAATACCCACTCGCGGCACATAAATATTAAGAGATTGCACTGTCCACGAGTTCTTATAGGATCAAATCACGCCCCAATAACAGCACACGAAATGTTCCCAGTGAAAAATGGCAACCTTCGTCTGACTGATGACCCAACTCTACACACTCGTCCACCATAGAATATTGTAATATTTATAAACTTTCACAAGTTAATAATAGAGCAGACGTTACTATTAACGCTTGAACATAAGTAAAAGATGAGAAAATAATATTTATAAATAGCTGTGGATTATTTTGATACAAATCTATATCGGTGTACGAACATACACACCCCTATTTCGGGTGGAGCGGATCCTCTTCTTGGTGTTTATAATTCGTAAGACATACGATGATTTACACAAGTTAGTTTAATAAACTACAATTATATGACCTACGCCGTGTTAACTACAAAGACATTTTGCGAAATGACAGCAATCTCGTATCGGCTTCACAGAACCTAGAAAAAAATCAACATGTCGCCTTCTGTGATACGGATGGTGTTTTATCATTGGAAGTTTGGCCAAATCGAGATAAAGGGGCGTGGTCAAGACCAACTACGAATTTAATCTGTGCACGGAGGGCACACCAAGCTGCAAGTGAAGCAGGCGCGTAACAAGCTTTTTTACAAAAATACAATATTACATGCGATAATGTTATATTTACATGCGATATCGTTGTTAATAGTAACAAAAGTTTACTATCCAGCATCTTAAAGACGTTATTAATTTATGTTATACTTGAAAATAGACACGATGTATGCATTTATTCGTTTGTTAAAAACATTGAGCAAATAGGAGTATGAATGTAATTTTATCAGAATTAAGTTAACATAAAAAGATTTCATAACCTTAACGTTATTCTAAGTTCCTAATTGATATATTAAATCAGTAGATAAAAAGTCTTAAAAAAGCGCTTAGTAACTGCCTGTGTTTATTTTATCCTTGAAATACAAGCTATAAAAAATAAAACTCGGATTTTAAAATAATCATCTTGTCCGTTCTTTACAGTCTGTACAACTCTCAAATTATTCTTGTATTTTTATCTCCGTCTACTCAAGAAATTCTTTACTCCCAACTCTAAAAGTATTTCCAGTATATTTTAGCTGTGACATAATGAAGATATTTGCTTTAGCCATTTGCCTGACTCTATAACTTTTTCTAATTTATACTCTGTTCTATATTAGAACACCTTTTGACAGCAGTGATTAGTGATGGATACTACATACGGTATTTTGCTGATATTAAGTTAGTAATCATAGTCGTAAAATATGTGATTGAATGTATCATATATATATTCAGGCCATTTTGTTAGAATACGCATGACAATATATCAAAGTAGATCAATGGTAGCTTTGTATGGTTGTTTCTGCTTAATTAAAATGATTCAAAACCTATGAAAATTGTAAAGGAAGTGGATCAAAGAAATAAATATCATCAGCAACATATATTATATTTAAATAGAATTACATTTCAAAGATATCAATTACATTTTTATAATTAAAAAACATATTTTAACCAATTTATAACTGTTTTTGTTTCACTTGCTCCAATATTCATAGCCTCTACTTCCACAGTAAATCCAAATATATTACTCGTACTACTGGAATTCACGCTTCTACTGTTAGATCCTCTCCTTATATCTCTATATCCTCGGTCTGTTCCTCTACGCCCACCACCATGTCTGCGTCCTCTGCCACGCTGTACTCCACGATATGCTAGATTTGGACAATCTTTCCTATAATGTACAAAGCGATTGCATTCACAGCAATTATTATTTCTAAACCTATCTTGGTGTACATTAGATCGTGAACTAAATGTCTGTCCTTGATGTTCATTTTGCTTCCTTTTTTTTCAAGTAAGAGTTTCGATTTTACATATTCGATTGTTTGTTCTCTTTTGGGTATTGCCTCAACAATATTAACAATATTATCAAAACTTTCAGGTAATGCTAACAGTAAATAGTTAAGTATATTTTCTTCAGAAACCATTTCTCCAGCATATTTTAATTCGTTAATATGTTTTTTAAATATATGCAAAAAATTCCATGAGATCGTCGCCTTCTTTAAATTTGGTTTCGAGAACTTTCCGTTTTACAAGAAGCTTGTTAGCACTACATTTTAATAAATATATCTCGTCTGATTTCTTAATCATCTCAATCGCAGTATTTTCATTCATAAGTATGTCAAGCTGAGTATTATTTACACTGTTTACTATATATTTCTAGCTTTCAAATCAACTTTACTCCATTCATCATCTTTCATGTTATTCAGCATCAAATTATTATTGTTGGGGATTCTTTGACTTTAAATAACAATTTAGAGTCAATTATTTTACACGACCTGCTAACCTCTACTATCCATGTCTTATTTTTCCTAATAGCTGTAAGCTCCTCCTCTATGGGTTCTCTCTACATATCTTTATCGTCTTTTAATAGTGCTTCCTGAACAGTTAGGACAGAACTGAACTGATAGAGTCGCTTAAAATTTAAGTGATGTAATATATGTAATAAAATCTGGCAATCTTTTTCTTGTTGAATATCTGATCTCTTGATCAAAAGCTTCAAGTTCTACTCTTTGTGACACTAGTTAATCTTGTATATTAGATGTCATCCTAGAATTGTCACCAGCTTTATTCATTTGCTTTTCTCAAATTCTGCACTTGATCACCAACTTAATTTTTTTGGGGATTTGATGAGACTTTAGATCTTACATTTTATCATAAATATTACATTTCCACCTTTATAGATTCTCAGGATCCACTAACATGTATCATTTGGTGTCTGTATAGTAAGTTACCATTACCAATTGTTTACTCTTCAGCATACCACTACTCATGCTTTGATTGGAACATTATGTTATACCTAATACTCGAAAACTTTTATTAGGCTTAAATCAAACTTTCTTAAAGTCTATTGCTGTAGTTTTCAAAGCTTTGGTAGAAGATCCATTTCTAAATATATCACATGTAGTAAAACTCACTTAATAACTGTAATAAACTCAATAAATATTTATTGCATAGAATACAAGGTTAACATGTTAGAATAATTAGAAAACTACTGTAATAATAATATCAATGCATTAACCAGAGTGCATACTCTGTGGCGCTCCCACTCTGTGTCTGTCTTTGCCGTTCGGTAAGAAAAATGTGATGAGAAATAATAAAAGCCAATTATAAGAAGAAGTGTATCATTTAATTAATCTATAAAACATAACAAAATTCAATATAATAAAATAACAAATATAGAAATATGAATATGATGTAAAATAACTGGGTATCGTTTATTTCACAATATCTATGTTCTAGACTGGAGACATCCGTTTCTGATGACTGTTCGAAATCCAATGGACGATTGGACGACCACTCACGTGCAAACACGGTTGAAACAAATGTTGCTAGTTGTGAATAATTAGTAATAAAATCGATAAATTCCAATCGATATTATTTGACACAGCATTTACTGCTTCGTTCGGTCCATAACTGTTTAAGCCACTCTCTTCTAACATAGTTTTGGCTTTGTCGCAAATAGTTTTATTTGCTCTTTCTACAACTTCAATTTGACCTGGACTATATTCATCAATGAGCATCAGCTATACATAAGAGGAATTCCTCTTATGAATAGTCTTTGCCAAAGTAAGAGATTGTGAATTCTGTGAAAGATGTTTCAGTTTATAGACACCGTTTCCAGTAATATCCGAATGTGACATTACACCCTCAATCTTATATTCGTCATCATCATCATGCACAATATTAAAACACAATTTATCAAACAGTTAGTATGTTATTGCTTCTTTTATGATGCTATAGACACTTTAAAAAAATCGAAAGGTAGAAACATTTGTCAATAGTGATTATATTAATCTCACTAGGATTCCATTCTCATCTTTAAATGTTTTTTGTTTTCAATGGTAATTTTTTGGAAATATATTGAGAGCCTTGTGGCAATTTAACATATTCAATAATTTGTTTCATAAGTCACATGGTGTTGAATTATATTTTTTTTATCTGTAAATTGTCCTAAATTGCCATATCTTTCTACCTTTTATTTATTTTTTGTTTGGTTATATTTTTTATATCACCTTTATAGACCGTATCAATAAAGATTTTTTAAATGTATTGTACTTAATATACGTTGTTCTCTCGATTCGGCTTTCAAAAAATATCATAAATAAGAAAGACATAATAAATTAGTTAGGCTTAACTTAACTTTATTAACACGAGCTTTATTTGTAAGGTTAATTGGGATATGATACTAGTGATATGTGGCGTACATATCACTAGTACTACCAGGAACACTTATTTTGGACTATCCGTATCAGTCTACTATCCGTACTAATACTATCAAGAAATTAAATCAAAACATGACAGAATTGGGTTCTGTGATTACTTGTTATTTGATCGTCTACCTAGTCTGTTGTCTCTGCACTAGCTGTAAGAACTTGTTTCTCTAATCTGTATAAATGTCAATGAAGTACTTTACTAGTCTGTGGGTGTTTGTTTTGATACTTTTAGCTTTCAGGTTAATACAATAAAAATATTAAAAAGTTGAGTTTCCTAAGTCTATCTAAAAGTTAGTTTACATTGAAATTGAAATAGCTGAATAGTAGAAATATCTTTTTAATCGGACTAGGAAGTCTTTTTGTGTTCGTCTTAGTACTAAAGATAGGTTTTTGTTGCTAGAGGGCCCAAATTGGTCATTCTCAGTGTTTGTCAACTAATTATCAGTGTTTGTCTTAGCTTTAATTATTAGATTAGAGCAATTATATGAACTTCATTATTATTACTATTTGTTATATAGCAAGTGGCTTCCTGCAAAAACACACCCGATTTGAGAAATCCAATAGAAAATCAAATATCAATGTTTTCGTTATTCGACATAGATCTGATAGGCATTAATTAAAATCAAAACAGGTATAAGCCTTACATAACAAATACCTTGTATGTGTAAACATATAATGCAAAAACATGTTTTACTTCATTTATTTGGAAATTAATGGAGCCTTCTCGAGAACAGGTAACAAACTAAAAAGGTCTATTTTTTCTCCTCTTTTAAATCATTATTTATATTCTTTATTAGGACTATTATACATAAATATATTGTATAATAAATAAATTATGTTGTTACTAAATATATGAATACTGTAACTAATACCATATAGTGTGATTATTAAGATACTCGCCTCTACACATGTGTCTTTTTGATTTTGTTTTTAAATGTACACAAAGGCAACTCAATTACTGTTTTAAACAAGCTACTAGTTTTATGGAGGAATATTGAAATGGCAAGTTAATTTATCTTTATTTTGTTTTCAAAGTTTAAATAAGCTATATATTTAAATAACTGTAAGGTTAGTTTCTACACAATTATAGAGGTTTACAATACATGATGCTCTGTAAAAATAAAATTGGAATGCATTATTTTGATGCAATGGTATTAATACATATATCACGGAATATGAGATGGCAGAGTCATGTGTTTTTATTCATGGAGTTTCTGTTTTTATTTTTGATGATGGCCATTGGTGAATGGTTATTACACTGGTTTCAAGGTGTTGCCATCTCTGAGCACCTGGGTTTGAGTTCTGATTAAGGCTAATTGCTTGTGTTATGACTGTGAGCCCTTGTGCTTATATTATATTTATGTTTGTTTATATATTATATTTATTGGTTACTTTAGATGATACAACACAAACCTTATAGCAGTGTATACTTTGGGCTAGTCTAATTGATATGTGTGTACAAAATGTTTGTGTTTCCTTTACGTTCACAGGCTTAGTAAGCCCTTTCTGGTTAATAGTTCATTGATCTGATCTGGTTCTATTCACACAAAGAAACTCAACTACAACAAACATTCAGAATAATTAAATTCACCTATTTTGTCAAGTCAGGATTTGTTTTTTATTGAATTATATCTTCCGTAATTCAACAAGAATCTAGTTACAATTGCCTTGCCTACGTTTCCTATGGTGAAGTAAGAATATTGTGAGGCCTGCAGACTCCTGCAAAGAAATTCCGAATATATAAGTAGTCAACCAATCATCATTAGCCTAGAGTGGTTGAATAATCACCGTGACATAGTTAAGGTAGGCTTGTGCCTCTCTGTGAAATCTGTAAACCTCATGATGAAATTTAATGTAAAATTGCAAAACATGTGATATTAAATTAGCGAGAAGGTCTCACATATGTGGCCAGCGATACAGCTGGAGGGTATTGCCATAAATCATACCATTTGTCAATGAACTCTTAAGGTGTGATGTTCAACAAGTACCCTACTGGAGTGTGAAATTGATCAAACTATACCCAAGTGTCAATTCTTTTGTCTAACTGTCATTATCAGATCAGCTTCATATACTCTACTAAACACTAACCATGGATTTTCACACCAATAGGCGATCTTCACCAAATTGTAAACACACCTTGTAGAAGACCTGTAAATGACATCAAAAAGTTATTCTTTAAATAGGATCACGATCATCAAAGATTTGACATAAGTCCAGCCAAGATAATATAATGGGTACTAAAGGGCTGTTTTTCTCGCTGTATTTTTACAGAGTCGTTGATTAGAAGCTGGCCTCAGATAAATAGTCAGAACCTCCATTACAAGTTCAAGCATGTTCACATTATATGTATTATAACAACTATAGCTGCATTGTGTTATTTACTATAGTTAAAATATTTGGCAACATAACTATTGATCATTAAAAATAAAACGAAGCATAGTTATCATATAAGTAATTCTTAATAGTATATATTTTTTCATAAAGTTAATTTGAATTTGTGAAATATGGCTACTCGTACACGAATACCTTGGCATGACACGCTCAAACAGCCATCAGCACTGTGAGACACGTACACTGACACTCAAAGCCAGCATTTCTGCTAACAATCTTGGTGATCCTAGTTTTTCTGTGGATTTCGTCTTTTCCAATGCAAACACTTGCATATTGCAAACACTTGCATATTGTATTGGGTTACATTGGTTAGGTTTCTTTTCCATATGTGACGTTAAAGAGCTGAAGTTTCTGAAATTCACTGTTCTGGGTTAACTGGTCACTACAGTTTTGGTTCTGATGATACCTGATACGGGGTGAGTTGGAGAAATACGAGAAAATATCTATTGGAAAATGTTATTATTATCAGCATCAAGAGTACATTTTTTTAAAGTGACGAGGTACACTCCTAGAATCATTTTAAATAGTAAGTACCTCGTATCTTATTATACTTTCAACTATTTGATACTCACACTCAACCTATATTAGGAGTGATTTTCTATAACAATAAATACACACTCACTCACATACACATCGAGATACACACACATATAAGATAAATTCTTTGTAACGCGGTGTAGCAGACATGTTTATATATTTTGTTAAATTAGAATTGGTACCCCACTGTCTGTCAAAATGTAGTTTCATTAGAAAAGTTTATATACATATATTCATATTCTGTATATTTTTGTTCGAAGAAATCTTATCGCACCAAAGTCAGCCTATATAATGCCGCATCTGAACGTTTCTTGCCTGTTCTACGCCTCTTCAAATATAATTCAAATCGTATCTGTCCCAAACCTGCGCTGCGCCTGCCCCGTGCCTTCGCCTTACGTCGCTTGTGTGTGTTTTGGGCCTTAGAAGAGGCATGGAACAGGCAAGAAACGTTTAGATGCGGCATTTTATAGGCTGAATTTGGTGCGATAAGATCACAAGCGACATGCTTCTTGCGTGACTCTCGAGAACCGACTACTAGCGACGTGGCGCAGGCAACGAAACGGCGTGTCTGCGCCGTGTCACTTCAGTATAATTCAAAAACTTCGCCTGCAAACATTTTGTATGAAATCGTTTTGAAGCGGCACACATCTGCGCCACGCCTGTCCCAAACCTGCTGCCTTACGTCGCTTGTGTATGTTTTAGGCCTAATATAATTCAAATCGTATCTGCGCCTTACGTCGCTTGTGTGTGTTTTGGGCCTAAAGTTGGCTTGCTTTTTTTCTATTTTCATTCACCGTTGACTAGTGGTGTCATTTGAATGTTTTTCCTTAAATTATAAAGAGTTTTTGGTTTTCAGGTCTTACGAGTGCCTGTAATGTTTAGGTTATGTGCTCCTTAGATGTGTCGATTCCCTGAAACAGACCGTCGATTTCCGTGATTCCAACACATAGACAATGTGTTGGCATCA